>OY979769.1:8455303-9747059 GCA_963855975.1 Andrena chrysosceles | reverse complement strand
GCGTTTCTTTTAATAATTGGTCCTTCGTCGATTGTTGTCATTTTTAATATTACTCTTTCGATTACACAAATATATTTTATGAACAGACATTAGTTATATCTATTTGCAAGTCATTTGTATGAAAACTCAGAGAAGATATATATAAAAATATATTTCCAAGGATAAATTTACACCGCATTAGTCTTTTCTTAAACAGTTGAATATGTACTTTTGAATAATATACCTCGTGTAACAATAATTAAATGCATAATAATACACAGTAAAATAATTTTATTTAATCTCGGGATTTAGCTGTACTAAAATATTCTATGTTAGACGTATTCGACAAGAGAAGTTATTACGAGCAAGTACTTGAATTTCGATTTTACAATGTGTGAGCGGAAAATATTTATTTATGGACGATGAGCTGTTACTCGCTGTCGATTTATAATTTATTAAATTTCGAAGAAAAGAAAGACTAACAAGTTTTATATTTATACGTATAATGCGTGCGCGGTAAGTACTCGATATGGAAATTGGAAACACATATTTTAGAGCTGTACAAGAAATTGAAATCAGTACGCCTTTGATTTTCCATTACAATCTTATGTTCACAGTTTGCGTAATGGTACAGTAAGTATATGTTACTCAACGTTGGTACCAAATGACAAGAAACATTTAAATCTTATAAAATAGATCATTTTTTTTATACGTAGTTATATCATATACACATGGAAATAATAAATTGTAGTAAAATACAATATTATCTAATTCTAAAGTAGATAGAATTCAAAAGTATAGTTCTTATATAATTGCGTTCAGCTGTTATAAAAGATCTTTTATTATTAAAGTTTGCACGATTCTGCAATTTTGAGATACTTATTTATACAATACTACGGATGGGCACTGAATTATTTTACAGTTGCGTGGAAAAAGAATTTGTTAATTTAGAATTGCGGATTATAATATTAGAGAAACGTAAGTTTAGAATGACATTTTTTTATAAGAGATATGATTACAGATTATTTCTGTAATTGTTTGACGTAATAAGGTTCCATAGAAATAATTTCATTATTTACAACATTACACTTGTAAGAAGAGTGGCTATTTAATCTAAGCATAAATAATTTTTCGTAAATAGTCAATGATTAGAATGTGTCTTTCCATTCTGTAATCCCTTTTCTTTCAATTACTCGGATGGCCCCTTTTGCTAGATTCTTAATTGCGGACATTTTAATATCTTACAATTAAATATATACAACAATGGTGAGAGTAATGTTTGTCCGTTTTTATATTGCGTTACGCTTTAAATCCCCGTTATTGAAACGTGTTCATCGACCATTGAAACGAATTTAATACAACATTTACGCGTTCACATGAAAATAGTACTAAAATTATTTCTATAAGTGCCATAGAATGTCTATTGTAAGCTATTAATACATTTCACAGGCAAATAAGCACATTCGCGTTATAATTATATAAAACAATATTGATTAATAATAGCCGCTTTTATATACACATATAATTTAATTTGAATCTTGCACAATACAAATACATCTTTATGTGTTTTCTTGGTATTATGTGATACTTAAAAAAAATTGTTATACAAATTGTTATTGCATTTCGATAAATTTCGTACAACAGATTCCCACGATTCGATAATAATATTAATAAGAAATCTTTTAATAAATATCACGAGGCAACGTTCTGAAAGTCATAATTTAATTAAATATCTAGATTAGGGGTATCGTCGATATTGAAAAATCGTGGCAATCTTTTGTTGTGAAATTTGTCGAGATATAATAATACGAATATGTCCTTTATATTTACATAATACACAATATACTTCTTTCAAACTTACACTGTACAAATAGAATAAGATATAATATTAAGTTATTTAAATAACAAAGTAAAATTAAATAATATGATTATAAAATGTACTTTATCTATCTTTATTGTTATAGAGAATTTGGCTGAATTTTGCATGAACCTCGACAGACATTGAAATACAGATGTTTAAGTGATTTACTCAAATAAATATTCTCACTTATCGTATCGTTATTGGAAATTAGAATATGAAATCAATGGGCTATTGGAGGAGTTTAAACGTATTAAGTGTTTAGAAATTTGTTTTCATACGCTAATATTAAATTAGCTGCTCTAAGCTATTCAACTTACATTATTCCTAGCCTACGCCACAACCCCCGTAGACTTCATGTACTTGTACTTTTCACATTAACATTTCCTGCTTCAATATTCGTTTTAAAAAACATTCTGCACTTTTTCAATTAATAGCCGAATCCAGGAAAATGTGGACACATCTTGATTTCACTATTGGACGACTCCATAATGTATCGTTTGTCCTGTAAAACTCATGCTTTGAATTTTGAATGCTTACGAACCATTTTAAAAACTTCATTAAAAAAAAAAATATACAATCACGGAAACTTGTATTTAAAACGTTACTAAGCAATTCTTTGCTTACGCTAGAATGTCATACATTACTTTTCGTAACAGATGGCACGCTTATAGCAATCCATATAAAATTAATTCTGTTTAAGCTCATTATTATTATTATCATACATTTTTATGGCCTGGAAGCTCTGAAAAATATAACGTAGAGAATATTCTGAGATAACGGCTGTTCGGGTCGAGTGTAAAAGTGTTACGGTCGTCTAGATTTCTTGACTGCGAGTAAATCACATCTCCCTTCGTTACAACGTTGACGATTTACAATAATACTACTTAAGAAGAGATATTACAAATCGTTTACCATTTCCGATGGCACAAATGTTATCAAAACTCTACGCATGAAAACAGGAAGGAAGAACGTTGATATTATGCTGCAACTTTTTCATCGATCGACTGCGGGTCTAAAATTAATCTCAAGATATTGTGCAAGAATTACGACCGACGCAACTGGTACGGGAATCTGTTATACTACCAGGCGAACTACCCGGAGTCGACAGTCCATTATGTCCCGCCCCAATGAAGCGTAACTTTCGATGATGAGAGCCCAGGCTTTTACTAGAGCTCAGCGATCTGTTTCCATTATACCGTAATTGTGATGTAGTCGTCATTGCGTACGATTTTAAGTGAGACTTAATAGACTTGGGCAACGGAAGTTGATCGATCCCATAGACTGTTGTCCTCGCTACTATCGCGCGACATGCGAGTTCCTGAAGACTGAGCACTGAAAAATAAAACGAGACTCGCATGAGATGTCCTTGAAGAATAGAAACAACTGCAACGCGTTACCTTTATTAGATCGCCATAGTCTTTCCATGCCGTTACGATGTAAAGCCATGCGAGAAAGTTCGGAGAAACTCTCGCGAATGTTGAAATTACAAAGAGGCGAGACCTCGAAGAATGCCATACGATTTTTAGCCGCGTACGCCTCGGCATCTCGTTCTCCCACTTGCCTCTTAAAAGCTAGATGAAGGCGATTGCCAACAAGTACTTTTGGCACACCGGGAGCATGCTATAATATTTACAGAGAATTAAAGATCGATTGTAGCAAGATTAAGCTCAGAGACGATAGATTACTACGTACCTCTTCGACTTCTTTCAACCATCTATCAATGCCATCGAAAGACCATTTATTGGTAATGTCATAAACTAGAATTATACCTTGTGCACCACGAGAATATGATCTGATTATTGTACAAAATCTACCTTGACCCGATGTGTCCCATAATTGTAACTTTACTCTTTTCCCATCCAGCAGGATAGTAGTAGTTTTATACGCTGGAAAAATATACATTTCGATTTATATATCCTTGCTAGCTATTTATTGGAAAATATACCAATGTAATGGGTGCGTTCAGCGTAACAAACTGCTGGATCCAATCGTTGGGAACTGATTGGTGAGTAGCCATCGTTCCGCTTAGTTCCGCAAAACAACACTTGCGAAAGTGGGGATATTTTAGCAGTTCCCAACATGTTAGGTAAAGCGAGCGGAGTTTATCTCCGATTGAAAAAATGGGGACCGCTCACTGAACGTGTTGGAAAAACGCAATTGAACGGTAGCGTTCAGCGAAAGATTAGTGAGCGCTTGTGATTGGTTGACCAACAGTTGATTGCGCTGAACGCACCCAATGTAATTTACACAATAGCCATACGTAATAAAAGAAATTGGAACTATTGTTCAAACGCTTGAAAATTGACTACGTACAGCTGGTATTTCAACTAATTAAACGAGGTTTCTGCTAATTAAACGAGAAAGTCAAAATTTGTGGTTAAAGAGAGGATTGAGATAAAAGATCGATTGAATGGATAATTTGAGAAAGAAAATACCACTGCCGCTGCAAAACGGAGATTCGGCGGCACCATCTTCGAGTCCGCTCAAGATCTCCTGCTTCCCAACGTCACTGTCACCCACCAGTAGAAACTTGAGGAGGTAATCGTATTGTTTTTCTTGACGAGGCTTTGTCGCGCTGGCCTCACCTGCAGCCATAATATTCCTGTATTGTAAACCCTGAGCATACTGCAGGCGAGCCTGTAAGCACTGATCGCCCCTTTAACGTTTCCCGTATTTAAGATTTCTGGACGGATGAGCTTTTTCTAATCAATCTCTCCGGCTGGTCAAACCATAACGCGCATAGCATTAAATCCTTTTAACCCGTCGGCGACGTTTCTCTGTGCCGTTTGTTCCATCGACAGTTGTCCTGCTTTTAAGCAAAATCATAACAAACAACAATGAAATCTATTTTCCACTCTATTATCTGCCCCACGTTTAATTGCTTGGCTGAGATGTCTGCTGTCGCGAATTTTTCCAAGGTCAAGTACGTTCGTGGAACAACCACTGACAAGGCGGTTAAGTAATGAACGACAACTGCCCGCGAGAAAGATCGGTTGTAAAAATAGAGGATGGTTTTCATGTGGTTTAGGGCGAATTCCACTTACGCCCAGATCGCCCGTAGAAAGGGGAGATATAATAAGAGGCGTCACTCGACAAGGACAGAAATAATCTGGGGAAATCACTAGACAACTAATTTAAATGCCCATTCGGCAGTGATCGGTAAACTTCGGCAATAATGAGCCAATTGCGGTAAGGTATATTTAGTCAGTTTGAATATCCCGCTCAAATAAACAAGCAATTTATATGCCAAGGTCAAGTAAGGACTTCAAAGGTTCCGCCCGGACTTTATATTGATGATTTTCTATGCTATGTGGGTACTGGGTATTCCCATATAAATAGGATTCACATCTGTATCAAAGAGTAGGTATAATAAGAGGCGTCACTCCGGGCGGAACTTTTGAAGTCCTTGCTTGACCTTGGCATTTAAATTGGTTGTACATTCGAGCGGGATATTCAAATCGACAAAATGTACCTTAACGCAATTGGTTGATTATTGCCGAAGTTTACCGATCATTGCCGAATGGGCATTTAAATTGGTTGTTCTAGTGATTTCCTCCAAACTGTTTCTGTCCTTGTCGAGTGACGCCTCTTATTATACCTCCTCTTTGTCTGTATGGTATCTGGGTACTTTGTTTAGGCTGTGATAAAATAAATTTATTTTATGACTTTGGTTATATTAAAATTACGTTATAAACGTAATTTATGTGTAATTTACGTGTAATTTACACGTAACGTAAATTACGTGGTTTTCTAGTGATTTACCCATCACTGGCCCGGAGTGACGCCTCTTATTATATCTCCTCTTTGGCATGTGACTTTCATTAAGGTAGGTTTTCCTATACGCGACGAGACGCGTCGTCAAGACTTTCAAAGTCGATTTTCTCGAAAATGAAGCGCAATATCGAAGAATTGTATTCCTTTTTCTCGGTTTATTTACTTGATGTAAACCGAAAATAAAGGGTAACTTTTTTTCATATCGAGCTTCATTTTCGAGAAAATCGACTTTGAAATTCTTGACATCGCGTTTAGTCGCGTACATGGAAACCTAGCTTAATGAAAATCACTGGCGATTTGGGCGTAAGTGGAAATCGCCCTTAATCGTGATTGAGCTGGTTACATTTTCTTGTATAACGGAGCGATATTATTGGATATTATTTAGTTCGTAAAACACCCGTTGAATGGGTGCGTTCAGAAGCCTCATCTGTTGAGTGATCTCACTAGATTTTATTCTTAAGCTGCAGAACGCACCCAATATAACCTCGTGGAATTTCAAACCGCGAGATATGTTTTTAGGTTATGTAGCGTTACGAGATATCGAGTTTTCAATTAATTGTTTGTTATAAAGTAAAAAAACACCGTATTTGATAATTACATAAGATTTATTGTAGATTCAAATCGAGATTATAGATTTAAATAGATGTTTTAAGCAACGTATTCACTACGCAAGGGAAAATTGAATTTCCCTAGAATATCATGAATATTATTGGTCAATATTAAAATGTATTCTTTTTTTTTCTTTAGTTATTTTATATATCTAAATATAAAATATCGATCGATACAGAAAGAGTAAATTTTGTTTCTTCGATACCATAAGAATTTGTTAAATTTATTAAGGAATTTATTATTAAAAAATTTATTGAAACAATTTTAAATTTTAAACTGCTTAAAAATGTACAATTAAAATGATTTATATTCGTACTAAACGGGTTAATCGAGGTTCCAGTTAAATATGAATTTTCTCCAGCAAATATGTATAAAATGTAGAAGAAACTATATAAAGTGTACTTTGTCATTTAGACTCTCACAGATAATTTATATGATCTTATAAGCTTTATTTTTTAACTACTTGAATAACATCTTCATCATGCATAACATGCTGTACTCCTACTCTTTGAGGCGAATACTTGGTACTGGTACCCTAAAAAGAATTATTAACATATTTAATCTTACTCACACATTTTCATTTTTAGTTATAAATTACATTTACCTACTGATTAAACGTTTATATAAGAGTTAATTAATAACTTAAGTACTAGATTCTTCTAACAAATAGTTCTTACCCAAACTAGAGCGTATTTAAATTGCTGAGCAAGCGTGCGGTGAATCGCATGACAAACGTGCTCCACAGTAACGCCCCTTCGTAATATTAAACCATCGTCAAAATCAGGTGGCTGTCCAGGTTTCTTTGTATATACTCTTATTAACGATAAGTATTCCCATAACGTCTCGAGTAAGAAATCCAGATTCAACTTCATATTACAACTACAAACGAAATTGCATAGAATATTAGATTTAAAATTTGCCTTTTCAGGTTCGCATGAAATATGTAGAAATCCTGTATAAAAATAGCTTTTCTATACAAAATATAAAGACACACGCAAAAGTTTTACCTAACTACTACACTGTTAGGTTGCCTAGCAATTCTGTCCACTTCCTCTATCGATATTTGATCTATTTTGTTATGTACATAAAGACATGGCAAATATACTCTGTTGGCATTAATTACATCGATTAACTCGTCTGCGCTGCAATCTTCACGGAACAGAACTTCTGCATTGAAAATCTTATATTCGTGCAGAATCATTTGAACTAATTTCTCATCTATTTTCGTTAACGGGCAGGTTGAGTTGAAGGCCAATCCGCCTCCCTTCTTTATTTTAAAATATATGTTTGGTTTCTTCTTATTAAGCCGTATACCAACTGATTCCAATTCTTTTTCTAAAAGCTGCTTTTGTACATCTTGTTTAGTAGCGTCTAACATCATAAGAACTAAATCTGCTGTTCTAGCAACAGCTATCACTTGTCTGCCTCTGCCTTTACCCTGAAATATTTAACGACAAGTATAGAACTGTAACGAGTTTACCGCTACGACTGTATACGCCACAGTTTAATAGATTTAAGACTGCGATTACCTGTGCAGCTCCCTCAATTATTCCAGGAAGGTCGAGAAGCTGAATATTAGCTCCTTTATAGTCGATCACACCGGGAATGCAAGTTAACGTGGTAAATTCATAAGAAGCTGCTTCGGATTCTGTATGCGTTAACGTGCTTAACAAAGTGGATTTTCCCACTGAAGGGAATCCTATTAGAGCTACTCTCGCATCTCCCGACTTTAATACATCGAAGCCTTCTCCTTTCTCGGATTTCTTTCCAGGCTCTAAAAGCTGCGATCTATATTTCGCGAGCTTCGCCTTTAATAGTCCCAGATGGTATTCGGTAGCTGAAAAATGATTTATTAAAAATCTGTACTAATATACTCGGTGATGCTAAAATATAACTGAGAGTGAAACACGCAATTTATTTCTGTTGAAAATTTATTAAACATTATTGTATATGAGGATTCTGTGTAGAAAGTTTTGAGGGAAATATTTCGGGAAAGAAAATTTATTTCAACAGCTTATCAGTCGATAGTTCTTTGCATATGTCAGATAAGTGCAGATGACTGTGAGAGTAATTTAAATTAAGGTTAGAATAGCGGTAGGAATTTTTTCGAAATATATGCAAACCTTTGTTTTTCTGCGTCCGAGCAATTTCCTTTTCAATTTCAGATATTTTCTCTAATATACCCATGCTGTATTTAAAAAGCTAACGCAAATTCACATTTACAAATGAGACACACACCGTTACGCGCGGTGTGCGTAGCAATCAGCACGATAATTTATATGTGTGTGTGAACATTCATGTATTATATATTCGGTGATATTTACCACAAACAATAAAATAAGGTGAAGGTTGTCACGGTTGAAAAAATATCGCTGTAAGTGCTACTGCACTAGATACGCAAACTTCTACCGATTTTTCGACTTCAGGCGAATCACATGAAAGTTATTAAAATATTATAACATTATTGTTCGTCTAGGGAAGTTAAAGTGATATTTTTTCAATTGTAAGGGGACTCCACTTACTCCCAAATTACTTGCAACGCCCGTGATTTTCATTAAGGTAGGTTTTCCTATACGCGATTGAACGCAACGTCAAGAATTTCAAAGTCGATTTTCTCGAAAACGAAGCGCAATATCAAAAAGTTTTATTCCTTTTTCACAACTTATTTACTTGTTATAAGTAGAAAAGAAAGAGCAACTTTTTTTTATATTGCGCTTAATTTTCGAGAAAATCGACTTTGAAACTCTTAACGTTTCGTGCAATCGCATATAGGAAAACCTACCTTAATGAAAATCAAGAGCGATTTGGGCGTAAGTGGAATTCGTGCAATACTAATTAGCCCTAAATTCTAGTGATCCTCTAATCACACCACCTAACGGTTCACAGTAACACCGTTTATCACTTTCAGTTACTTTCAAATATACCTAGTAGGTGTTGCGAGGCCGGCTGGGAATTCTTCTGGCTTTAGGGAGTTTCTGTGGGGTCCGGCGTCCGTGGAGCTCTAAAGAGCTGTGCCCGCGAACGCGTGAAATTAAAACGAATGAAATGATTTGTAATAAACACTTAGAACTCAATAAAACTTATAGAACTGAACTGAAATGAATTAATTAGATGATAGAATGATTTAGAAGTAATATAAACGAGAAACAAGACAACAAGAATATTTGGAGAATGATTGGGATAAGATTTATTGCGACACGTGTATATCGTAACAACGTCGGAAATCAAATGCGAGGAGAAGAAACAGGCTTCTTCTTACATTGGTTCCTCTTTTCTTTATCAATACATTGTTTTTCGAACGATAAGGAAGGAGGCGAAAATAAATTTCTAATGTGATAAAGTTCATCCTTAACTCTATCCTGTTTAAACTTCGCGCTTTAGGAGCTTGCGCTGAACGCCGCTAGAGCGAGGGTCGCAACTCGCAACATAGGAAGCGAATCTTAACTCAAAGTAGTTCATGATTGTACTACTTCAGAAGCGTGCGAGAAGTTCATGTTCCTTCTTGGTTAACTTTGGTTAACTTGTACCATTGTGAAAGTGCACAGTGAATAAGATAAACCTCGCATAAAAAACGAACATTTAACCACCATGTACGAAGAATACGAGGAGGTGAAAGTGAGTAGAGAAATGATAACACAGAATTATTAATTCCTGCGGTAACGAAGTGAACTTAACAATCATATACTTTTCAGTTTGAAGCCTACGATGATTATGGACCCGCGGGGGAGGCCCATACCGAACAGTTTGACAGATACCGTCAAGTTCCGGAAGTTGTGCGAAACTTCCTCGTTTTCCTACGAAACTGCATAAACGAAGGAATGATTTTCGAGATACAGAATCTTTACGAAACATCGTTCCCAAAAATTTCAGAGCAATTCTTCGACAAGTCTTCCTGGCCAGATGCTCAGGCAGTCGCGCACATAGTCGATAACGATCCCGTGTTCCTTACTCTGTACAAAGAGCTCTACTATCGTCACATCTACGCTCGCATGCAAGGCCCGACGCTAGAACAGCGCCTCGGCTCCTTTTACAATTACTGCGATCTCTTCAATTACATATTGAATCCCGACACACCAGTTCAATTAGAGTTACCCGACCAATGGTTGTGGGAGCTCATCGATGAATTCGTTTACCAATTTCAATCGTTCATGCACTATCGCGCCAACTTGTCGAATAAAACAGCCGAGGAGATCGAGAACTTAAATGCGCACAATAAAATATGGGACGTCCTTTGCATCTTGAACGTTCTTCACTACTTGGTCGATAAATCCAAGATCAAAAGTCAATTAGAAGTGTTCGCGAGCGGCGGAGATCCAGACTCGGTTGCCGGTGTATTCGGAAGGCATTCGCTGTACAAAATGCTGGGTTACTTCTCTCTCGTAGGTCTTCTACGATTACATTCCCTGTTGGGAGATTATTACCAAGCAATTAAAGTATTAGAGAACGTGGAACTTTACAAGAAGAGCGCCTACTCTCACGTGCCTGGCTGCCAGATATCGACGGCGTACTACGTCGGCTTTGCTTACATGATGATGCGCAGATACGCAGATGCGATCAGGACGTTCTCTGGTATTCTATTATACATCCAGAGAACGAAGCAATTGTTTGCAGCCAGGAGTTATCAGAACGATCAGATTAATAAGCAAACGGAGCAGATGTATCACTTGCTAGCGATTTGCCTTGTTCTTCATCCTCAGTGTATAGACGACGGACTGCAGCAGGCATTGCGGGACAAAAATTACCATGAGAAGATGTATAAGATGCAGTACGGGGATCTCACGGAATTCGAATCTTGCTTTCTGTTCGCTTGTCCAAAATTCTTATCACTCACGCCCCCCAATCCTGAAAATTCGACTGAGGATTATATTCGAAAAGCGATCAAACACCAAACTCAGGTGTTTATGGATGAAGTAGTACAACAGAAGATGTTGCCGACGATTCGATCGTATTTAAAATTGTACACTACTTTGCCATTGAGCAAACTGGCCACGTTTATGTGTAGCAATACTAGACCTGACGAAAGTTGGGATTTGGATAAAGAAGTTAGCGCGCTGACTATTCATTTATTATGCTTCAAGCATAAGATGAAGAATATTGTGTGGACGAAAGGCGCGTCGGGATTGGATGGGAAATTTCAGTCTGGTTCAGAGGTGATTTATTTATCGATGTAATAATTACTATTTTTACGATAGTAAGCAAGGAATAATTTTGCGATTTGTATTGTTACAGTTGGACTTTTATATTGACCATGATATGATCCATATCGCAGATACAAAGGTGGCGCATCGTTACGGTGACTTTTTTATACGAAAGATTCTTAAGTTCGAAGAATTGAATCGCAAGTTGCGTCACATCAAAATTTAATTACCATGTCGACATCATACTTACTAAAGAGAAATAAAAAAAACACTGATTGATAATAAATATATGTTTTTATTGTACGTAGTTATAAAATTCAAAACATAATCAGTCATTTTATATCAAGGCACTTTAAAGGCACTATAATACAATTCTGTACAATAATAATTTTTGCGTAAAAGAAAACGTAATAGAATGATATATTCTTGTTACCAAAATGACACGAAGTCATCGTTCAACTATTAATGCACAGAAATAAAGTATTATTTCCGAAAGCCCAAACCTGGCCATGGTGAAAAGTCAAACAAATAATACTAACAGCTCTTCTATTGTTAAAAACTTACATGCTCGAGAATGTTTATATTTAAAAGTAATATTTGCACATATATATTTCTCGGTTCTTACAAAGATGTATAATATAAAATTCATTACTAAAAGCGAAACCACTTCTACTTGTAGATTGATCATTTATCTATTTTATCGTGCATTACCCTGCATGCTGCTGTTAAAATGTTTGATCTCAGTGACACAGACGGTACTCTCAAGCTATGAAGGTAATGAAAAAACCTATTCCCCCTTTTATTATTCAAATCGGCTCTGGACTCTTCTGCTCTACATATAGCTCTTACAGATGGAAGATAATCTAAGGACACAACTCGATGATCGAGAAATGAAGCCGTGGTATGCGACAATGCTAGATTCACTCTTTTATTCAACTGCGCTTTTAATTCGATGTTATTTTGATATTGGGATCCATCGTATTCGTTCAATTGCTCTTTAAACACAACTCTCTTACTCATCCATTCAGCTATCTCTACACTTATATTACTCGAAACTGAATACGAATTAGTGTTTTCGATTAAAGACAGACTAGGTTGTGCCTTTACCTGCCCGAAATTTAATGCCGAATCGTCAATATCAATTAAAGATGATAATAAAGCTACGTTGTCTAATTTCCCTGCTACGTCGTTTAATATATCTGCATTATCTTTGCTGCCTGTAGCCTTCTTCGGCTTCCGTCGTTTACTTACTCTAATTGCTGGCTTGTACAAGTGATGCCGCATGTTTTGCCAAAATGAGTTTCTAAAATTTACAGATTGGTTTAATATCTGTGCTGGGCCAGACAGCAGTAGATATTGTAATTGTAATATAGCTCTGCGCAGATCACCGGCTTGTTTCAGTTCCTGTAAATAAGCTCTACGATATAATACTATCTCCCATTTAATTTTATTGTTTGAACGATTGATTTGTTGTAAAGAATGTTAGGGTCATTCCATGTAGTAATAATACTTACTGTTACGCAGTTATAAGGAAGTCTGTGACCAGTCTCTGCCAATGCAATCAGTTCTAACAGAGCCGGCACTCTGCTACCAACTACGCTTTGAAAATAAATTCTATTTTGCTGAGGTGCCATTTTACTTAGGTGAACGTAAACGTCCCTACTCGTCATGACAATCGGACGTTTCGTATTCGATGCTAATTGATATGTAGCAGAAATGAATCCTTCGTCCTCTTTGAATATCAGATCAACGTCCTCTATAAGGATCAGAGAATTTTGCGGTATTTTCTTCGGCACAGTTTCGACTGGAGCTGAATTAAAAAAAGCAGAGGCGTTCTCTTTTTTAATTCGATGAGATTTGGTCGCCTCCTCCAATTCTTTTAACAGTATCTTCCCGCTTCTTCTGGACGATGCATTTACCTCTAGCACACTATGCAAAAAAATTCTTTTGCAATTGCTACATATAAATTATTTAATATTACATTACATCTAACAAGGGAAGATCCCGAACTCGAAAATTCAAAAAATTCTGAAAGTTTTTGAATATGTAGGGGATTTTCTCCTGATTGAAACGTAATTTTTGTTTGCTGCCAAATTCACTCTAACGGGGTATAACTCGTGAAATGTAAAATAATTTTTTTACCAATTGATAGATCTAATTAAAAGAAGTAACTTTTGTCTTGAAACTTCTTCTCTATCTCTTACAACCGAATTTTCAGGGATTAATTTCAACCTCTTCGAGTGAATTTAGGCAAAAAAACTTGCGTTGTTATCAGGAGGAAATTCCTTACATATTCACAGAGTTTCAAAATTTTTTTAATTTTCGGATTCGGGATCTTCCCTTGCAAGTATTAATAATTCATACTAACGAGTAACCGAATTCTTCTGCCACTGCGTATACGCTTGCCGTTTTCCCACTTCCATGTGGTCCTAATAATACAGCTACTTGATTGTTCCCATTGCTTCCTGAATAACTACAATCCGATGAATAAAATTCATCCCCGCTGCTAACGTCCTCATTCGTAAATGTCCCTTTCCACCCATTTAACCATTCTCTCAATTTTCCAGCGGCTTCCTCATTTCCAACTACTTCTTGGCTACTTTTTGGCCTGTACTTATAAGTCCAACAACAGTTCTCAGTTCGATCTTCTTTATTTTTATATTCCACCAACTCTTTCGCCTCCACTTGTTTACTTCGTGTTTTCGGGGACACTGTTTTATTAGAAGTTCCTTTAACATTCAGCGAAATGGTATCCCACATTCTCCTCGCATCCATACAATTTTTCTCGATCTCTGTTAACGCTTCCTGCACTTTTGGCTTAACAATATTTTTCGGCGGTTCCAATTTCGCTTCAGAAAAATCCATTATACATTTGTAACTGTCTGCATTTATTACTGGAACGTATCGGTGGCAAATCTTTTCCGGAATATTAAAGCTACTCGTTTTATCGTAATTTGAATTACTCAGTTGCGTGACATGACTAATAACTGGAAATGGTAATGCATTATAAACAATTGCTTTTCGATCTACGCTTTTAGTAGTTTTATCTGTTATATCCGGCTGCAAAAACAGTCGTCGTGCTGCTATAGTGTCTGGATCTGGTTTTCGTCGTTTTGTAAATAGAGGAGCCAATTTATCAGCTGCTTTTCTTTTTGAATTATCACTGAGAAGTTTACCGTTCTCTTGATTCGAGTTGCCATCGTTAACGTTTCTTAAACTGGCATCGACACAATCATTCAAATTCTTCTTTCGCGACGAAGTCGATCTGGACTTCTCGACCTTGGTTGGTTTACTCTTATTTTCAATTTTAGCTTTTAAATCTTCGTTATCTACCACTATAGTATCATCCTTAGAACTTCCTTGTTCCTGCTTGCCTAATTTTAACTTTGCATTCTCATTAACTTTCTTCGATGCTCTTTTAGTCTTACTTTTCACGGATAAATTTTCTGAAGACAAACTTTTAGTTGTCCTAGACTTTTTGCCATTTTCCGTATTTGATTTAGTTCTGCTTTTCGCTGTGAATATTTCCTCGTCGCTACTGTTACCTGTTTCAGGAGTACAAGAAAGTATTACAACATTGAACTACATACATAGACTCGATAGCATTTAAAGCTCAAAGAATCAGAGATCAAAGTGATAGCATTCATCGCCGTCGACCAAAATATTAATTGGGAGACTCATGTAAATTGTATCTTCATATGTATCAAGTTATTTTTCCATAAATCCTTACTCTAGAATATTCACTAAATTACCTGTTAAAGAATTCTCGTTCTCGCAAGTTTGAAGTTTAATTCGTAAGGACCACTTGTGTTTACTGTCCTTTTGTCGGTCATTCTCCTTTTTATTACACGAGATATTAATATTTTCAGATTCTATAATCCTAATATCATCTGCTTCAGGGAATGTCGTATTCGATCTGCTCTTCCTACTCGGTCGTAATCTATTATGCAAGTTCGAACTACACAAATTATGTTTCGCAGGATTTTCTGGCATATGTACATCAGCCTTCACCACAATAGTGGACGTATTTGCAATATTTGCACGCGTTACATCTACCGGAGTCTTGCTATCGCGCATAAAGAAAAGAGTATTAGACATAATTCAAACATAGCATTAATTTCTACGTTCGCAAAGAAAATAATGATTTGTTACCTGAAATAATTTAACAAACTACCAGATGGTTGTTTCTGACTTAAAACAGTTGTATTCATATTGCCATCCTTTTTTCTCTCGGTCGTAAAGGTTTTCACCCGGTTTTGAATCGTTTGTTCTATTCTCTCTCCTTCCTCTATCTCTGTTAACTTCTTTTTGGAATACCCTTTTTTATCTGCTAAAGCTATAAGCCTTTCCTTACAGCGACTCAATTTCTCTTTATATTCCTCCGACTTCGCATTTCTTTCCTCGCTCTGAGGAGATAGTTTCGTCGGCAAAGCCTGCTGTACCGGTTTATTACGATTCATAAGAATTTGGAAAACATTCGATTCCTCTGAATTATTGTCCTCGTCGCTAGAGTCAACGCTTACTAAATCTACAACGTCGATGTCCTCCGAGTTCCTAAACGTGCTATTCAAGCTTCCGCATTTGCCGATTGTATTATTGCTTTCCCCTCGTCGTTCTTTGTACTTTTTAGATTGATCTACGGCGCCTTCGGAATTAGTTTTCCTGCATTGCTTCTTGCGTTTACCGTTGAAAGCACCCTTCGCTTCTACGGGTACATAATCTAAATCCTGATTTTCTAATTTTTTACGATATTTTGATGATTTTTTCAAAGAGTTCTTGGGTGTTTCGTGTGAATATTTGTTCGCATTATTCGCGCCGCTTGTAAATGGGCTGGGGGTTTTATCGATCATATCATTGTTGCTGTCTACGATATCGCATATTCTTTCTTTCGTACTTGAACGCGATATTTTGATTTTAACACGATTACGCTTGCCATTGGAATTTTTAGAATTCGTACCTCGTACCGCTTCAACATCAGAACGTGTCGCTGTACTTTCACTGGATTTTACAGTGTCCACGAAGTATTGTGTAATATTTTTCATCCTTCATCACTGTACGAGAATGGCTATGGAAGTAGAAGAAAGATTAAGAGAATATTTAATCTTACGAAATTTACTCCTCTTATATACGTAGAGCGAGATTTTGGCGCATTTTGGCGCCATGACACCACATGCTAGGGGGCATGATTGTAAAACTACCGCCATTTCCTCCAAACTTTTGTTGGCAATACGTAAAGAATGAAGATTCGCCTTTTTTGAATAGCGTTCCCGCGGTTAGGTTAGGTTCAAAAGTTAGGTTAGGTTATGTTCAAAAGTTAGGTTAGGTTAGGTTCAAAAGTTGCACGTGGCAATGGCGCGATTTTAGAGCCGCTATAAATTCTTTGTTTACATTCTGTAGTGACACTTGTTGCGCGAGAGCTTTATGCGATATTAGATATATAGTAGCTGCTTTAATATTATCTAACTTGATTTCGATTGAAAATGTGGATTCTATATTTGCTCTTCGTGTTCCCTTTAATTCTACTTGTACTTAGAAAATTATACATAACGGCGTATGAGGAGTACAGAAATGTTTGTGTTCTTGTTCTTGGAGACTTGGGTAGAAGCCCTAGAATGCAATACCACGCAATGTCGCTTGCAAAAGAAGGATTTACGGTAGATTTAATTGGTTATCCAGGTTCGACGCCGCCGAAAGGAATTACAGAAAATTCTCGCATTCGTATTCATTACCTTTCGCCTCCGCCAGAACTAGAAGACAGTATGTCGTCGATTTTGTTACGAGTTTACAATGCGATTGAATATTTATCTTATTAAAAAACTGCAGTATATAGAATGAAATAACAGAAATTGAGGTTATGTTTAGGGTTGCCATACGTCCCGTATTTCGCTGTTCCCGGAAAATATTTTACGGAGTAAAATAAACCATTATCTACCCATTTTTTTCATGTTTTATTTATTTAGCACTTAAACGTTTCGTATCAATGCTTGGCAATTATGGCAACCCAAAAAATAAACCACTACCTACCCACTGTTTTCATGTTTTACTTATTTAGCACTTAAACGTCCCGTATCAATGCTTGGCAATTATGGTCACCCTAGATATGTCTGAAGAATAAAACACCGTCTTTCTAATATTCCAGAGTTGCCCCGTTTGGTGTGCTATGTAATAAAAACCCTTTGGCAAACCTACACTCTTTTATGGGCCTTGTTCCACAAACGCATTTCGAGCTATGTGCTACTACAGAATCCACCTGCGATACCAACAATTCCACTTTGTTGGTTCTACTGCCTCGTAATGGATTCCCAATTCATTATCGATTGGCATAATTATGCGCATACTCTGATGGCGCTTAGCTTAACAGATCAGCATTTACTTGTAAAATTTGCAAAGTTCGTTGAAACGTATCTTGGATCCAAAGCGCACAGCAACTTTTGCGTTTCTAAAGCGATGAAAGAAGATTTACGAGAAAAGTGGAAGATCGAGTTAGTATTTCTGACTCTAGTATGTACATTTGGGTTTATAGCTTAATGATTTCCTGTTTTGTTTAGGGCTGAAGTATTATACGACCGTCCACCGGATGAGTTTCATACTATATCCCTCTTGGAGAAGCATTTATTTTTCTTAGAATTAAGCGAAGAGTATGATGTGTTCAAGAGCGAGAAAGAAAATTCAACGATATTTACTGAATATATGTCGAATGAAGTACAATTGTCTCCTAAAAGACCTGGTTTGATTGTGTCGAGCACAAGTTGGACCGAAGATGAAGATTTCTCAATATTATTAAATGCGTTGCAAGGTATTTCATTTATTAAATACAGTCGCATCAGAAAATAAGTTGACACTCTTTAAAATCGCATAACTTTTTTAAAATTGGTTCAAACGACTTGAGTTTTTTTCAGAAGCTAGCGGAATTAGTTTTCTAGGTGACGTGTTTCGTCGTTTTGAATGAAATTCACTTGGTCTGAATAGCAAAAAAATAGTAAAGATCGTTTTTTAAACTTTTGTGACCCTGAAATTTCCGGAAATCAGCGACCTTTACTATTTATTTTTGGCTATTCATACCAAATGCATTTTTTCAAAACGACGAAACACTTCACCTAGAAAACTTATTCCGCTACCTTCTAAAAAAAAGTCAAGTCGTTTGGACCAATTTTAAAAAAGTTATGCGATTTTAAAGAGAGTCAACTTATTTTCCCATGCGACTGTATTTTGCCCCGGAAGCATTAAAAGCTTCATTTTTTAAATATTAGCGATTGAAGCTCCGTCAGAATCATATGCCTCTTTTACCTGTACGACTTCAAATTTAAATACCTTTATGTAATTCACAGATTACGAGAATGCGATCGGGGAATCTTGTAAATTGCCCGACTTAATTTGTGTAATAACTGGCAAGGGTCCGTTGAAAGAATTTTATATGGCTATTATAAAATTAAAAAACTGGAAGCACGTAACAGTCGTAACGCCGTGGCTTGAAAGCGAAGACTACCCAAGAATGATAGGTATTAAAACAATACGAAATTCGATTTTCTACTAATTATTTTATGCATCTACATGTCTAAGGAATATAATTCTTGTGCGTAGCCAGCGCAGACCTAGGTATTTGTCTTCACACGTCGTCCAGTGGTTTAGATTTACCGATGAAAGTCGTCGATATGTTCGGATGCGAACTTCCAGTTTGCGCGTATAATTTCAAATGGTAGGTAAAAAGAAATAACTTTACTCTCCACAACTGGTTTATAAAATACTAAGTTTATATTTAATTCGGCAACATGTTGAAAATAAAATATACATATATTTACATATATGTTTATTTTACTTAACATTCTCATTAATAAAATTCTTTTATTAACAATTCTTAATCTTCCAGTTTATCGGAGCTCGTCAAACATAATGAAAACGGAATGATTTTTTCAACGGAAAAAGAACTAGCCACTCAATTAAAGCTATGGTTCGAGAATTTCCCCAATAATGATGTTCAACGCAAATTGGACGAAAGATTCCGACAAGAATTGCACAAATTTCAAGAAAATCGTTGGCATAGTAACTGGACTTCTATTGCATTACCATATTTCAATGAATAATTTCCGGCATATTTGTTTTGTTCCTATTGTTCCAATTGTCTCGACAAATATTCAATAATTCGTTTACAAATAATTTTATTAAATACGTCTCACCTTATATATTTGCTTTTATTAACATCTTTTATTTGCGAAAAGTTCTTTCTACATTACAAACAGAATGAATTAGTAGAAAAATACATAAATTTCAAACTCGGTGCGCATAAAATTAATATGCCGTTGATCATTGGAGCAGATGCAAGGGAATGCTTATAAATGTTTAACCGTTATCATATCATCTTGCGCTCATTTCTGCATTTTTTATCAGTTATAACATCCTGCTGCAACAACTATTACGATGCAGAAAAAATAAATAGGAGAAACTGATGAATGTAAATAATCATTCGAGCTCGGAGAAACAAAAATTTCCATTTATAACTTCATGTTATAGAAGCTTCATCGAAGCAGTAACTTTCAGCTGCATTCTTTTCTAAAGTTTCGATCGATTCAGCTTTAAATTTCGTATTTACACATTTATACGCTACAAGATTATGACTATTATACTATAGTCGGATTACACTCTTTCGATTTAACCTGTGACATCAATTAATCTTACTAAAGTTGTGCTTTTATCGATGCAATTACTTCTCTTACCAAAATTAGCAGCTCTGGCCATGAAGCTTGAATTACTCGTAACACAGTTTAAATCGAATATCAGTTTGAAAGAACACCCTCTTATTACAGACTGCGAAATTGAATAATACCATTGAAGTTTTTATTAGCACAATTAACACATACATATATGTGTTATTTCTGTGCACGAGTGTTATACATTTCAACTTTTAAAAAGTATCTAAAAGTTTGCGGTAAAAGATATAAACGGTAATGTTGGATTCTTAGTTTAAAGAAAGAATTATAAGTCAGGTACAAAATACTTAAACTAGAAGGCGCTCGATCTCTTGCTGTATAGCTTGAATTTGCGGTTTCAACTGCGAGCCTTCGTTAACTGTGACGGAGCAAGCGACAAGGGGTCTCGATACTCCGCAGGCACGTCCCAAAGCCTGTTTACTTCTGACGAATACATATGGAACGTTCTTGTCTTCGCAGAGTAGCGGCAAATGCAATAGAATTTCTAAAGGCTCTGCGTCCGCAGCCATTACGATAAATTCCGATAGACCACGGTTCAATGTTTTCGTCGCCTCGTTAGCTCCCCTCCTCAATTGTTGATAGTTCATTGCTTGCTGCACTAAATTTAGAATCTTCGCAGTCAAGGTGGCATCCGCCAACGGATATGCTCTTGGATTAACTTCGTCAGCCTGGATAAGAATTATTAATTAATTAGGAATTGAAAGTGCGTTTTCATTTTGCGTAACTTGGGTCCGTTAAATACGAACACTTATTATACTCTCAGAGATATTTACGATTGATTTCATTGAAACTAACAACTCCACGTGCGAAACATAACCTATAGCGTGACACGTGAGTAAACAGAAACGGATAATTACGGAGTACTCACCATTTGGTAAAAATTGAATTACACTTAAAGTGGTCTTGTTAAGTAACAAATTTTCGTCGTGAATGAACAACCTCTCCGCGATTATTCTCAGAAATCGCTTCACGGAGGAATCAAACACACGAACACGTCTTACTTGTTGCCAACGCACAGTAGTGGTAGGTGTACCGAATGAATGCTTTTTAAGCGCCGTTCTATTAATCTATTTCCACGAAATCGTAGTTAAACTTGTCAGTTAATACATTATTCTTGGTCAGTTAAATAAGTATTCTTTAACTGCGCGCGATTTGTTGATAAAATATGTAATCGTATGTAATTTTCGTTCTTTTCTGAGAAGCATTTCCTCTCACTCTAAAACAGATACCTCCTCGCGCTATGCATTCCTGTTATTAGGAGCGAGGATGTATGATGATGTATCAAATGCGCATAAACAAAAGTTAGTTCCTAAAAAGTGTTTAGCGTAAGTTTCTAAAGCGCGAAGTTTGAACTAAACTACTTAATTAAATTTATTAGGAAAGAGTTAAGAGTGAACGTTTCAATATTTGATATTTGTCTTCGTTTCCTTCTTAAGCGCTCGAGAACATTTTATTAATGAAGAAAGAGGAATATACGACGTATTCTCTCCGACCATCTTTGTTTGGTGACGTCACGGACGCCAATCCTAATACTATCTTCGTCTTTGTCGCGCATGCTCCCTTTCACTCTCACTCACCAGCCAGCTACTGCAACCTCCACCAACATCCTGTGTCCCTAATAACTCGGCTGATTTTCTGGTCCTATTCTGGACGTTAAACCGACATTCGAATGCAATAAAAATACTGCACTACCGTATCGATGCAGAGCGCTGTATACCGACACAATCTGACCTGAAACATGGGTTTGGGAGAATACGTTTTTCGTCCTTATATGAGTAGATTTTGGGCTGGGCGAGGTCTCATTCGAAAGAGGAAGGTTCAATGCAGCGCGCTCTGGTCATCGTTTGAGTCATAAAACTCTTTTAGTGACCTAAAAATACTTGAATTCTTGCGAGTGTATTTTGTCGACTTTTGCTCTACTTTGAACATTCATATTATTAGATATCAACACAATCTCGTCGAACCATGACCAGAGCGCGCTGCACTGAACCTTCCTCTTTCAAATGAGACCTCGCCCAGCCCAAAATCTGCTCATATAAGGACAAACATCATATTCTGCGAAACCCATGTTTCGGGCCAGATTGTCGGTATTACAGTGCGCTGCATTACCTTAACCCTGTGATTGTGGCTACGGTGAATGAACCGTAACGTCATCAGCGAAATTAAATTATTTTACAACTCTACCCAGATCTACCAGAAATTAACCAAGGTAATCGATGTATCTTTTTCATAAATATCTTGTAAAGTAGCCTAGTAACCCACAAGTAGGCTCCTTGCCGCACATCGCAGGCGATTTTTAAGCTTTTACCTATCATTCTAAAATACTCATTAAATAAAGCAATTTTGATTATCGATGTTTTATCGTCCAAGAGGACATGATGAAGCACGATTATTTCTGCTAATCTTGTAGACTGTGGCGTGAGATGTCAATCAATCACATAACATGACATTGCTTCTCTATCGAATTACATTCGAAAAGTAATGTCAATTATGATTTTACATTTGATATTCGTATTTAGAGCGTCATTTGTAGGGTGATCTTTAGAATATAATATAAAAAATAATAAGGGCTTTGAAATTTTTGTCACATTTCTTGTCAGGTTTGAAGAAAATATAAAAAACTGATTAAAGGGCTCTCATGTATTGGTAAAATTATTGGCTCATTTCTGTAAGGTGTCCGAAAAAAGATATTTTCATCGTTGCCTAACACTACAAATGTTCGATTTCAAAAACCTGCCTGTAACTCCGCGATTTCACCGAATTCCGCCATGAAATTTTAAAGACTATAATTTATTTTGCATTTAAACGAAAATCCTATATCCTGCTTGGAATCTAAATACAATTATACAGTCCCGCAAATTGTACTCGAACTTTGAAACTAGTCGTTCGTTTCTGTCAATCTGTACGCCTCATCTCGGAAGTTTTCCACACGATAATTAAATTTAGATAATATAAAATTAAATTAGTGATTCGAAAGCCTGTAATCTCATAAAGTACCCTTTATCTTTAGCTTTTTGTTATCTTAACAATCTATGAAAATAATAATAAAGTGCGGAATGACATTCTCTGTTAATAACGGGCCTGGGGTTAACCCGCTCGTAGCAGGTTACTAGTAACATAAGACAGTCTAGTCTAGACAGCTACTTAAGGGGATACATACTCTGGTCATCCGGCCGAAAAATTGAGCAAATTTGATGAATTTTTTACTCATTAAACCATAGTTGTAACCGTGTTTCCAAATGGTAATCAATTTGATTTCAATATCACACATTCCTTAGTAGAGTGATGCGTGCACTTGAAAGTAATAAATAAGTATGCGAGGTCAAGGATTAAGTTGACCGCGCGGAACTCGCGAGAGTCTGCTGAGGGTTCGGGTTTACGACCCTGTTCTTCGGTGCTTCGGTGGTATCGCGCGGACGAAATCGACTGTCGACTACATTTCGGAACATTTACCTATTGTTTAAAGGTGTCGAAAATATTCGAATGCTAGAAAATATGAAAGAATGGACTTTCATAAAGTTCCAGAGTGAACAGGGAACAAAATATTTTGGAATATTGGGATAAACACAGATTTTCCGAACTGCGAATACTTTAAAGTATTATACACGCAGTTCCAGCCACTCAAGTGTCCGTGGAAAGATTATTTTCAGACCGCAAATTTATATACCGATTGGAAACGAAGCTCGGTAACGGCGGTAACATGTATAGGAAAAAGTTGTTTAGAATCGTGTCCCCGGTAACATATCCAAAAATCATTGAAATCGGTGAGGAAACACCTGTTCTGCATAATTATCCATTTTCCTCCTCTACTTCGTCAAGAGGGAGAGGGTTCCTTCCTTGCCGACGAATTCACAGAGGGAGGCCCCCCCTGCCCCCTCTTCGAGGAACGGTGTTTCCAATGTGAGTTGTATAATTAATTTTAGAACAATTACTTTCATATTATTTTCTCTTTTTTATACAATAAAGTGAAAAATATAAAATAGTTGATCCCAGTAGTTTCGTCAGAAATGTTTGTGCGCTGCGTTCCTACCAACGCGACATCCTCGAGAATGTTTGTACTCTGAGTTCTGTTCGTATTGGCGGTAGTGTGAACCTGGGATTGCGTAACTACACTGAACAGTTCAAGTAAGAGGTAGTATAATCCAAAATATATTTTATCTCTTGAAGTTTGTACTCTTCCAAGATAAATATTACATTTGTAATTGAAGGCAGGAAGTACGGAGATTCATAGAGATAATGATCGAACAGATAAATCAATCAGTTCATAAGCTCAAGTGGGTCACTTTGTATACAAGTGATTCTATTTGAAAGTTATTTGTATGTAAAAAAAAAAAAATAGAAACATAAGTATGTTTTGCAAATGTAGGATGTGATTTTAATTTTAGATATTTGGATAGCAGGTTACTTATAAGTACACATGTACTTATACGGGGTGTCCCATCCCATCTTTAATATCTGTCCACTTGGAATATCTCCGTTATTTTTAGTGATATAAAGAAACTTTATTAACAAAAGTTGTGCAGTACCGAAAGGGCCATACAATATTTTGCCAGTTCTGGTTAATAATAAAGACTATTGTCACCTAATTATTATTATTTTATGTATACACGCCCATATCTCCTCAGCATGTTGTGTCTATATAAATAAAACTCAAAAGTTAAAAATAAAAAAATTTTAAAAAATTGAAACCAACTTCAAAAAAGTAAAATTGCACTAAAAAGTAAAAAAATAATATTTTCCCTTAGTTATTCTACGACCCCCATATTTTTTAAGTCGGCGCCTCATCATTTGCACTGTATAAATCTGACGCCGACTTGAAAAATATGAGAGTCGTAGATTAACTAAGGAAAAAGAATATGTTTTATTTTTTAGTGCAATTTTATGTTTGTGAAGTCGGTTTTTTTTAGCGTCCGTAGACGCTAGGGAAATCGCGATCACAGTCGTGAAGGAAGTTAAATCCCGATCGTGATCGTGATTCTGCGATCACTGTTTCAAATTGATTAGACCACATGCTGCAATAATAAATTCAAGATTATGTCAGCACGCTGTCACTGTGGCATAATAAAAATGGCGACTACAGTTCTGTAGTATTAAAACCTAACATGTTTTACGATACGAAATGTTCCTTTTTTCCCTTATCCTAAGGGGCATTTTTTCTAAAATAATAGTCATTAGTACCGTAACCTTGTTACTCGTACTTTATCATTAATAGATAAACACCTGTTCAATTAAACAATACGATGTTACAGAAACGTTAGGTTTGCAAGAAATTATTTAATAACGACATATCAAGTGTTGATAATTACAAACATTAATTGTAGAGATAATAAGAAAGTACGTAGAGAAAAATACATAATACATATATACATTGTTAGTTACGCTTAATATCTAGAAATATTATACCATAAACGAGTCACACGCATTGTGCTCCCCACTTTCTACTTCATTTCAGTTGCAAGAGCATCATTCTTATCAGCTCTGAATCGTACATATATAACGTCCCTCAGTTCAAAGCCACTTGCTTGACAGATGGCTCTCGCCAACTTGTGTTTATATTTATATCCAGCAACAATAGAGTTGCCACGATATTCTGCAACTACTGTTCGCTGAAAACGTTTCACGGTCAAAGATATTTTCCCAACGGTCGATATTTGAGTTGACTTAAGGCATTCGATAGAACCGTTGTGTATTCCATGAACGGTGAGCAGAGTGCAGTTAATTAAATCTTTTCTCTACCCGTGTTTTCTTGCATGTTTTATCAAATAAGTACAACAACGAAGTAACCCACATGCAACGTGTTTTCCTTGAAACCTAACCCAACCTTAATCTAAACCTAAACTAAAATCTAAAATAAAGAAATATGGTGGTACGAAACGGAAGGTACGCGTGTCGAGAGACAGAAATATTTATCGAGCATTTGTTTAAATATCAGTGGCGTCGTGAGTGCAAAAACTTAAAACCATAGATCCATTTGAAGATAAGCTTGCTTTTCTGGTTTTGTAATTTTGTATCATTTCCGCCAAAAAAGAATGCGATTTTTGTATTCAGCACGTATGAATACAAATAGAGTGACACATATTTATTAATATGTACTAAAAGCTTTGTGAGACACTGGTAATGTTCACCAAATTGACTTACATTTCAATTAAATATATACTTCTTAGTGAATTTCACTTTCTTAGTTTCTACATTATTACGAAAATAAATACGTTTTAATTTACACGGAAATTTATTATTAAAAACTAAGAGTGCCTTATTCGTTGATTCATTGATTTAAATTTTTTTTTATCATTTACCTTGCACATTTCTAAATACAATGAGCTATACTCAAATCATTTTACATATAATAAGTTATCTATACGTCATGTGTCTTCCCAAACTGCATTACCTTATTTGTAGCGTAGAATGAATAATACGATAGCTGATACGATATTAGGGATCATAATGTTATCAAGCATATAAACTATAAATATCTCAACTAACAGACAATATCCTCATTGTTTCTGTTACAGAAGCATAAAGATGCATATTCTCACAATTGCTTTCATGCCAATAGTGTTGGGTAATAATGCATTAATTCACATATTTGTATTTACTTTCTATACTAGCAATATATTAATAATTGTATAACTTGTTCAGGCATCGTCTACACTGAAGCTGTACAGTCTCCAACATTTAGCAATACTTACATAGTAAAAGGAACTCTGTACATTCCATACGCTGAAATCCGTGAACCATTTTATGCGTGGTACGATGGCACAAGTGGATCAAGCAGAATCGATTATTATGGAGGTAACTTAAATTGCTTTTTATTATACGAGCCATTATGTATCTGAAGAAAATGATAAATTATGCTTTACTTAATTAGGAATGGTGAAGACTTTCCAATTATCACATAAAGGTTTGTATGGAAGCAGTATCAAAATTGCTCCGATTACCACAGAAACTATTAATAACGAAGCAACATGCCTCGAAGTAAACGGCACGACCGAATTGAAAATTCAACCTCAAGCTATTGTTCCCGATGCGACTGGAATGGAGGTAATACAATAATTCCCCTTTCTTTATATGTAGTTAATAATTTGATTACAGAGTCTGTTAATTTTCTTTTTAGTGCATTGGAGAGGAAATGATTAATGGATTGTTGCATGAGAAATGGCGTAAGGTAGAAGAAATTGGTGAAAAAATAAATAAATATACTCTTTGGATACGATACAAGGTAATAACTATTATGTTGTTAGTTTCAATGCAAATCACATATGCAGTTTGTCGAAAAAGTTCATAGAAAAGCCAAATTTTAATGGTACACGAACATAAATCCTCTGGATTCCATGTAATTCCTTGTCTGTTCTGTTTGTGTATACACCTTCCATCGTTCCAGAAGCTTGGTGTGTATGTGCTTATTTACCACTTGTTGGGTACGCAGACCTCAACTCATAGGTGATTACAAAGAGTGTACAACTGTAGTCACTTGACGTTTACACAAAAATCGGTTAATAAATATCGACACATGAATGAGAGTCACTGTATGTGCAAGAATTAATTTCTTGTGCAATAGAATATCTCATGACTGACGCTTAGGATCGTTATCGGCTCATATTTCCGTCAATTCATTTGTGCTGACACTCAAAATATGTTTAATTTAACGCTCCACTGATCTTACGACCTCGCTATACCTCCTCCAAATACTATGTGCGTTCCCCGACCGATAATTCTATTAGCATTCTTCATAAAAAATCATTTCGAGAACTTTTCAGACAAATTGTGTAGAAGAAGGCATTAGTATACTTTTTTTTTTATAATTTTATCCTCTTATTTAGTCTTATATTATTATTTATTCTATAATTGATAATAATCTACAGAAATCGCCACGTGTACCACTACTGAAAGAAGCAATTCCTGCAAGATATGAAATGAAAGGATTTAACAGTCTCTTGGGATCTCACTATGATCATTACTATTTGGAATATGATTGGTATTCTTCCGAGACACCCAGTTCCGATATTTTTGAAATTGGACAAAGTATATAGATTCTCTTTACATTTATTAATGTCAGCCTGGAAATATTCTAACATGAAACACGTTCAAACAGATTTAACATGCGTCAGTTTCCCTGGACCTGGAGATAAGCACATATATACATTTAATCCTATGCGCGAATTCGTTCACAATTACGATAAACATGTAAACGAAGCATTTGAAGATTTCAAGAAGACTCATAAGAAGGATTATGCAAGTGGGAACGATCATATGATGCGTAAAGAAGTATTCAGACAAAACTTAAGGTATATATTATATTTACGTATTATTTTGGTTTTTCTGCTGATAATATATAATACTAGCAAAATACCCCCGCGCTTCGCTTTGAGCCTAAGAAAGATATTGAGGACTCCATGAAAACGCATTTCACCCCTTTTCACCACCCCCCTTGGGGGTTGATTAGGATAGGATCCTGAAATTGTTTCCTTGGCATTTATGTGGGTAATTTTTAAAGAACCAAGTTGATATCTAATCGGACCTAAGAGATATTAGGGAATGGGGGAGTTCGAAAAAAATATTTTACCCCTTTTCATCCCCTTTGAGGATGGAATTTCCAAAAATCCTTTTGTAATGGGTGCCTACGGATCGAACCCTTGGCCACTTATTCCCGCCGCGGTGCTATTTCGCAAGCGAGAACTACTATTATTTAAAAATCATTATTTAAAAAACAAAAATAAAAACATTAGAACCTTCCTCTCGTCAAGACGAACAAAGTGATGTAACATACTTGGGGCTACAGTTCATATTTACTGAGAAACCGCATTTTAAAGTATACAACTTCAATTTTATATAATAGTATAGATTATATTCACAGGTTTATTCATTCGACCAATCGAGCCAACAAAGGTTACCACTTAGATGTAAATTATTTGGTAGATCGTACTGAATTAGAGTTAAAGGCCTTGCGCGGTAAGCAGTACACTAAAGGCTACAATGGTGGTCAGCCTTTCCCTTACAGAGTCGCAGAAGAATTTGAGAGCATTCCAGACTCTTTAGATTGGAGACTTTATGGCGCGGTTACTCCCGTTAAAGGTTTGTGTTTAATTTATTTAAAAAACCCCGATGATTTCCAATTAATTAAAAATTCTTGATATTGACTAGATCAATCTGTTTGCGGATCTTGTTGGAGCTTCGGCACAACTGGTGCCGTCGAAGGCGCGTATTACATGAAGTATGGTAAATTAATCCGTTTATCGCAACAGGTAAGGAAATCTGAGATGCAAATTACAACGAATCATTTTTATAAAGTACTTTATTATATTCTTCTCCAATTACAGGCTCTTATTGATTGCTCATGGGGTTTTGGAAATAACGGCTGTGATGGTGGCGAAGATTTCCGCTCGTACCAATGGATCATGAAGCATGGTGGTCTACCCACTGAAGATGATTATGGCGGTTACCTTGGCCAAGTAAATACATCTTAAATTACGAGTATAATTATAAAAATGCAATACGGATCTAAATGTGGTTATAGTTGTAGATGAATGTGAAGGTAATAAGTTCTGATATTTTTCTTCTTAGGATGGTTATTGTCATGTAAATAATGTTACTATGACAGCCAAAATTTCGGGCTTTGTTAATGTTACAACGGGTGATCCTGCCGCTTTAAAACTTGCCATCGCAAAGCATGGTCCAGTTTCAGTTGCAATCGATGCTTCTCTTAAAACGTTTTCGTTCTACTCCCATGGTGTATATTACGACGAAGCTTGTGGTGTGTATATTTAATAGATGTATTCTATCTTAGATGTTGTTCTTAAAGTACATCTAATAAACGTGAATGACTAATGACTCGTAGGTAACGGGCCGGAGTCACTGGATCATGCTGTATTGGCTGTTGGCTACGGGAAACTTGGTGGAAAGGACTATTGGTTGGTCAAAAATTCATGGTCGAATTATTGGGGTAACGATGGTTACATTCTTATGTCTCAAGAAAAAAATAATTGCGGAGTGATGACAGCTCCAACGTACGTTACTATGTAAAAAAAGAACAATTTATGTTTTGAAAGCACTTATGGGAAGCTCTTAAAAGCTCAAAATTCGATATTATTTTAAGAGGAATGATAAAGTAAGGTGCTGAATACTGTATTTCCTAGTTATACGTAGATTTATACTGTATACAAGAAAGAAATATAAATAAAATAATTTTTTATTTGACACTAAATTCTTAGATGGGTATATCATGAAATACATAAGATACGATTTCGTTTGGAAAGTATTGAAATCGTCATTCTATAAACATGAAGAGAATGATTCTTTGTTGTTTTGAAAGTGACCTTTATCTTTTTATAATAAAGGGCACAAATATGATATTTTTTTTAAAAATTTAATAGCGTATTGAAACAAGTTTCGCTGTAATCCGAATTCGCAAATTCGTAAAACAATGCTGTTTATCTAATATAAAAAATATAAGCATATGCGTGAACTTCTACACAAATAGACAACGTCATATATTTTTATAGTATCATATGATATAAAAATTTAATATTGGTATCGAATTATAATTTATTACGTTTGAAAAGTCTGATATTCGAAGTATAATGATAGTTTCTCATAAAAATATATGTGGTTTTGATAGTGACGTATTAAAATTTCTTAAATCATTATACAACAATACAAGTATTGTGCAGTCAAGAAAAAATTAAATATATAAATAAAAAAATATTGCATAAATCAAACTGAAAATGCTTAGAATAAAAGAAACTGTATCCTGTAACTTTCATAATGTTGATATTAATGTTTTAATACGCCCGTCTATTTACTTTAATATACATATATTATCACGTTTGAGCATTGTAATACAATGCCAATTCAACATGAAGATATATTTGTTTGATAAAATGTATTTCTTATAAAAGTGTAAATAATATGTTATGGATACTTTTTTAAACAAGTTGTATTATTTGACACGATCATAATTATTTTACATTATCAATTCAGTAATTTGAGTTGTTTCATTTAGCTAAATTTTGACAATGAATGATACATCCAAGAGAGTAATTTTATTCAAAACTGATTTACGGATTTAGCATTAAATTCTCAATAATAACTTTACTACTTGTGCAAATTTTATGTTATTAAATTTAGCAAGTAATTTCAATTATGTTACATATCAGTACTCAATAATTTCCATACACGTATGTATAAGTAACTATATTGCTCTTCGTCATAACTTAAAATTAAAAAGAATAACCAATATTGGTTCCAGTTTGTGGACATGTAAATGTAGGAATTCAAAGAAGTAATACGAATGATATACCAAAAGAGAACTTTTTATAGAAAATCTCACAAAACGTTTCTGTATTTTGGTCAATATTTTTTTCCGTAAATATTTTCTTAGTGAACATATAATACACGTTGAAAACTGATATAAATCGATTTTACAGTTATTCAACGTTAACTTTGGTTATCATTTTTTAATCTTATCTCTCCTTTTTTATTAATTAAAACTTTAATTGTACAACCTACTCTCGTACACTTTGAAAACATTATTAATGTTTCCTATTATTCTTATGAAATTATAAATATTGATGGCGTTCGCAATCTATTTAAATTGCTATTTTTGTATTCGAAATGGTTTGAAATTGGAATGACATTTCTAACCATACTATGATATGGACAATTGAAAAATATATGTACCTTAAGTACCCTTAGTAGTATACATGCGATACGTGCGGAACAAATAATCGTAAAAAATGCATAATATTTGAGTCAAATAACCGTATAGTATGAACTAACAAAAAAGTAACCACACTTTATTACATGTTTACTGGGATCATACGACTACTGTGCTCCGATAAGAAGTTGCCGTGAGAAACTCTAGGGTCCGAATGTTATCTATTTATATCCCTCTTAACCGATGCGACAACATCGACGAACACAAACCGGACACGGGCGGTGGGAGTCAATGCGAGCGAGAAGTAGTCCCTTAGCCCTGGTAAATACATGTACCGTTCAGCGGACTTCTTCTCGCCGGAGCACAGTAAATAATCAGATTGAACTTTGTAATAATATTCGTATAAAATTTTCTTAAAAGTATATCGAAATATACATTGAAATACATTATGACTAACGGCGATGCGTAGAATAATTAATCAGCTCATCTGGGAATGTATATAATAATTCTCGACCAATTCTACATATTTTCCCTATTGTATGTAATTACAAAGCAGGAAATGCGATGTATTTAAGTACGCAAAACATATTTATAGTTTTCAACGAATCGATATTCAGTTTGATCGTAAGTATGCAGAAATTAATTGGAAAAAATCGCGCAGAATATGAATTATTAATTCTAATCTTTTTTCCTTCTTGTTACTTTCATTATTACTTTAATCTTTACTTTCATTTTGTATATCACTTGTGGACCCTGCTCCGATCGATCGCATTCCGTGATCGATCTATGACCATTAACGTCAATCCGCGTATGGCAATTTTAAAGAAACAGTTGATCCTCGACTCTCGTATTACACTCGATAAATAGTAGGAATGTCAATAGGTTGGCTTAATGGAAGCATTGTTTCACCCTTCTTATTGACAGAGTAAAGAATATAGAAATAGAAATATCTCAGACCAAGTCTCGGTATAACTAAAGCGTCTCTGGATTTCACATGCAAGTGATTCACTATAGCTTTTAGTAATTCAAACGACTCGTTTACTTATTATATTACAAATAAACGACAGAGAACGGATATATTCTGATTAATGGGACGTAATTAAAGGGTTATACTTAGTCAGACGGTCGAGAAGAGGCGAATATTTGTGAATTTTTTTGAAAAAGCGGTAGCATATATTTTTACAGAACTTTTTGCACGTAAAAGAGCAACATTTAAAGAATATTTGGTAATTTTTTCGTAGAAAAATATTTACGTTTATAATAAAGTAACAACGTACATTCAAGAAGACTTTAAAAATTTGGTTTTGAGGTGAGCACTGCCATTCGGAACCAGATTATCTAAAATCAGAAAACAAAAAAGATTTCGTTAGTATATTACTGTATCCTCTTTCGGGAGGAATTTCCGAAATATTCATTGAAAATAAAATGGCGGGTATTTAAAGTTGAAGTCCTGATTTTTTCGCGTGATTTTTGCACGAAAAAATTAGGATTTCAATTTTAAATAGCCGCCATTTTGTTTTCAATTAATATTTCAGAAATTTCCTCCGTTAATCAGAGGATACATTAATATTGCTAACGAAATCTTTTCTATTTTTTTTTTATTTTAGATAATCTGGTTCCGAATGGCAGTGCTCAACTCAAAACTTGGATGTGCGTTGTTACTTTATTACAAACGTAAATATTTTTCTATGAAAAAATGACCAAATATTCTTCAAATTTTGCTGTTTTAAGTGCAAAAAGTTCTGTTAAAATATATGCTTCCGCTTTTTCAAAAAAATTCCCCCTAAAAAAGTATAACCCCTTAACTGTACGTGAAAGTCATATTTTTTATAAATCGCATATATTCTTAAACTGTTAAGATTACCTTGATTTCTTTAAATGGAACACCACATTTGTAGTCGTATAATCTTAAAGCCGAAATCAATGACCTTCAGATGGTATTCACAGTACTCTATTTAACGTAAACACGTCTGTATAAAGATATGTACATACATACACAGTAGAGACGTTTGGCGATTGGTTGCTACTATTTCTCGATCAATTTGCATGATACAACCAGACGCGATAAAAACATACTGTAATGTGCAATATGCTATAAGTTTATTGTGCATTCTGTGAAAATTTAGTTAATATGTATAAATGTGTCCCAATTTAAATCTGTTAAGGTTTTCTTTATGGGCCACATTAAAAAGGTATTGAAACGCCTCGGCTGTTGAGAACATAACCTGTGATACGTTTCGAGTCTTAAAGGTCCTCCAAACGTTAATACATGTTGCAGTGAAACGTTGATTCGTGCATCGTGATACAGATTTCATGAAACTTGCATCAGGTGAGCACGATGCCAGTTCCGCTTCTGATGTTGAAACACGGAAACCGATCTACAGACGTAGGAACATGTATTGTGAAACATGGGAGTCGGTGCATGTATCAAAGTTTCACTGCAACATGTATCAGCGTCTGAAGGCCCCTTCACATAATCGAATACATTCATTGTGTGCGGTGACTTAAGGTAATTTTAAGGTTATAAGAATGTACATTGTACATAATTGAATTCGTCTTTCTATTATCTATACAGATAAATAGGTTCTCACTATTCCTATCCCCCCGCCCAGTTTTTCTTTACCTGAAGTTATTAGCTTACCTCGGTCATACTTTTGATCAGTCGTTAAGAGAATTCACTGCCAGCACGAGTGATTATTGTTTTAGCGACGAGCGAAGTCGTTGGCATTGTATTCACTCGCTATGCCTCGCCTCACACAGCTCGCCTCGTCTCTCTTTCTCAAAATATTCTCGAGAAGTTATCCGTCGAGGCGAGGCGTAGTGTGAGTCAAATTGTCAAAATGCATAAGAAAAGCATCGGAAGAATAGAATGAGGCGAGGTGAGGCGACGCGTAGTCGAGAGCTTACCTTAAGACTGTGCGATAAAAAATACTATTTATGCGCTATTAAAAAAATTCACGGTGACTAAAATTTTTAAAATACTGAGGTTTACAAAAAATTACTTTCATGTATTTGATATGCCCTATTAACACATAACATATTTTCCTGTGACATCTTTTTGTAACCTTAAAAAGAATGCCGTGAAATCGTTTGAGTCCCCCCCCCCCCCGTATTCGTACATTTATTTTTATTAAAGAAATCCCATTTCTAAGGCGTTATATAGGGATTGCGTGTCCGAGTGACTGTTTATTCTCCAGAATGGAAAGTTGTGGGCACGTGCCGCTGTTTCCTCGTCAGAATCGTCGCCTATTACCACGTACGTGCATCTACGACCAAATCGTGCGACCACTCTTCCAAAGCAGCTCTCCTTTCCTAAAAGTTAATATGTCGTAATAATTCATTTTCATCGGGGAAACCTCGCCAATCCATTGGCAATACTGCCATGAAGATTTAATCACAAATATAATATTTTTATTTTCATTAATGGATGACTCAAGCGGCACTATTACACTCATTCTCGACAATAGATATTGGCGAGCAGGCTACGCTTAGGCGAAAAGTCGTCTGTTCAAGGCAATTAAAAAGGGGGATGACTCGGGAAAATATAGTTAAAGCAAAAAACATTTCTATAACTAAAAACCACAGTATTTAAGGGGGAACACCACTGTGAAAGTTGAAAAAATTTCGATTTTTTTTTTCTTCACTTTCTTAATGTTTAACTCTTCAAAAATACTCTGAAAAATTCAAGTTGATATTCGAAGAATTGACGAAGATACAGTGCATTTTGTGAGACGCGTCACGATGCCGTTCCGAGCGCGCTATGTTAGCGGCAAATAGCGCGCCGACATTTTTCTTACCCACTGTTCCCCCACATTGTTAAAGGTTATAAATTTTGGGTTTTCCCGTTTTTACGTACGGTACGCTGTTCGTTCGAGAATCGAAGAAATGCAACCGTTGATCTGGCATTCGAGTGACAGTGAACGTCACGAACGGAAGTGTGATTTTTCCCGTGCAAACTTTAAACGCGATTTTCTCGAAACGACATTTTTCTAACTGATCGAATCAATAGCTCTGTCAATTTTTATCCGATCGACTTGAAATTTTGATAGGATCTTTAAAACAAGAGTATCTTCAGTTGTACGTACCGATTTTTTGATCGAAAACATATTTTTTTAAATACGCTCGAAAAACTATCCATTTTTTTGCGGATTTTCGAAACTTTTTCTTCCCAAGCGCACCATTTTTACAAAAATAATTTTTTTAAAAAATCGGTACGTACAACGGAAACTACACTCATACCGATTATATTAAAAAAAAAAATTGATTTCAGAGTTGCCGTTCCAAAGATATCGTTTCGATAAGCGACCTATGTTTTCTTGTGAGGGATGTAGGAGATTAACTGTATATGGAAATCTATGCATGTTTTTCTATTACTTTTTTTTTTATAGTCTCTTAAGACATTGTACTAAAGATAGGTAATAACAATTTTATAATAAAACTGTAAGTTGTCCCTTAAAAAAATCTTAAAAATGGGCTCATTTTTCCGGCCGTCACAGTGGTGTTCCCCCTTAAAATACCATTCGTGATCTTTCAAAAAGAAGGAGATTAGAAATGTAAAATTTAATTTCAGAAATTACAATACTGTTATGGAGTTAAAGAAAGAATCGACTTCGAGAACCTCCCTCCATTCATTCTAGTGAGGACAGATTTTTCTCTACTCACACTATTCAACAATTAGTTCGACAATTAGTGGAAGCTTTATAATTAGATGGATGTTTAAGAATCATAATGATAGGATATTTCGTTTTTGAAAAATGTATCTCTTATCACTTAAATCGATTCTTTCTCTGGATCGATAGTAGACGAACTATAACACATTAGTTTCATATAGAGCTTACCAATTTTCGACGCAGAATAAATGTTCTCGATCGGAAATATTCCACCAATTCCGAAAAGCAGTACTTTCGACAGGGCCGGTACCAGCTGCGTAGTGGTGACCAGGATGTTAATGCAATGATTTCTCTTATTGATGAGACTCAAACATTTCACGGCTGACGTTAACCAGTTGTCGGTCAACACTTCGATCTCCGAACGTAATTGGAGCCATTGTTCTTGTTTCGCTGCGCCTAACAAGCCACCAACGTTGTTACGGTAATTACTGTAGATTTCCTTTATCTTGCGGTATCGGAAAGCTAATTTTCGCATCCAATCCACTCCACCTCTAACGCCGGAAGCCAAACATATGCCATTGTTCGCGGACGCGCATTGAAAGCCATCGCTAGTGAAGTTGTACGAAGACAGATCCTGCCCGTTATCGTCCGATGATACATCGTCAATATGCACTTGGTCACAGTCCTACGGAATAAATTCGTATAATTTTCTCTTAGTCTGGACCATCGCATAATTCAAAAGAATTACATTATTTTTGGTTTATGTCTCTTTGGGTATTGAGGAGCTTATATCGAAACGATATATATAATTTGAGTATTGAAATTTTTGCAGCAAAAACATCCAGTTTATTTTGCATTACGAAACTTTTGAGACGCGCAGTTTATAAGTATCAAAATATCACCATTACACACTTTGGATATTCTTCCGAATGGCCTTGGTGACCGATCGACACGAAGTTTGAGGAAAGGGGTGAGGAGGGGGTGTGGACCCTAAATCTAAAATTGTATCTAAAATCTAATGCGAATAGAATTCATCAATATTCATTTCTATGCGAATAGTTAAAATATTTCTGTGTATTTACGCTCGTGTGTATCACTAACAAATATAGAACATTTAGCGTTAAAGCGAATGATTTATCTCCGGTCATTATATACTACTTAAAAATGGCTGAAACTCTAACAAAATCCATTGAACGATTAGGAAGTTCGAACATATGAAAACATTTTTTTGAGACACCGGTAAATAATTAATGACTAATATTTTTGAGATATTGAACTCATTGGATTATACAAGTTATGGCCCTCCCTACTAGGTTTTAATATTGCAAAGGACTAACATAAAATTATTCGAGAGACTGCTCGTTTACCTCGACGTCGTTGAAAAAGAAATGAGTATCGGCCAAGTTAAATATCATTTCTTCCATTCTGTACGCCACTTGGGCGAGAAGGGTGGGATCCTTACGGTGTTTCGTTGCAAATTGTCCGGTGAGCAACGAGTGAAATACAACTATGGTTTCATCAAGGTCCCAGATGAATATCCGGTCGGGACCGGCTTCTGTCGTATCCGCAGAGCCTATACTGTTTCCACTTCCGCTCTGACGTCTTCCTCGTCTGCACGGTTTCGACGTCGCTCCTGGAATACATACATATATGAAATTGTATATAGTATTATGTCACGTATTCACTCTGATGTATTTTATCGTATCTTTTACATGTGAATAATCTTCACATAACATTTTCTGCAATTTAAGAACGTATTTCGATACGAAGTTTTCTCTCGTGAAGTAAACTATGAAATATGGCATCTAGGGAAGTTCCCATTGGGTGGTTGCAAGACGTAGGGGAAATTTTTTTTCGACGGGAGCCCGTAAAAAGTTGTCAGTTGGTGTAAAAATGAGATTGTTAAAGTTTCAGCTAGAGTACTCTTCTTAAGGGTTCGGGATCTTCTTTTGTCAAAAGTATGGGGGTTGAAACTTGGTAACCCGACATACATGAGAATGGTTACTCCTACGGGAAAAACTCATAGGACTTTTTTGTAGAGAATTTCCTAGGCTATAAATTTTATAATAACTATTTTTGTCGTAAAATTACTAGATAACGAGAAAATCGATTTTTTTAACCCTCTGTAAAATTTTTAGCGGCGGTCGGTTCGATTGGGACTTTCGACATATTGTTTAAAACGACCAAATAAAGGCCCATACCAAAATTTTGCTTGCTGGAATTTATTCCGAAGACAGATCCTAATTTCACTGGACTATAGCTGTAAAAGACTGAATGAATTTCGTTTCAAGAAATACGAAATTGCCCGCTGCAAACGATCAATGAATTTTTGCCTCGCTCCGAGCCCGCTTTTGTTCTATAAGACGGAACAAACATATCCTTATTAGAGTAAAGTATATGGAAAGTGTCTTCTTCCTTTGCATACGGTTATTTCCGTGCACACAAGGATAATGATTTTTAACACAATAAAAAAAGAATGATAGTATAAAATCACACGTACGAATTGTATTACCTTCGATGTTTGCGGTTTCTCGTGCGGTAAGATCACTGGCATCGTGAGATGTTGCGTCCAATGTGAGCGCAGACTTAGTTGAATCTTTTTACAAAGAAGGAAACCGTTAGTAACAAACCATAATCGCAAATAAATTATAATTATCGTAACGACGTACTCTCAAGTGAACAAGAAAATTCTAACTTCTAAATTACTAAACAAAAGCATAAAATAACAAAATATTTCTTATTTTAAAGTCAAAACGACAGACAAAATTACACGAAAAAGGCAGGAAAATAAAGTTTGATCATAGCTGGGCAAAAATGATATGTGAATAATTTTTTTATTTTCCTAAGGTGTTAATAGTTGCTGTAAAATCATGTTTTCTTCCTATATTACTTATAGATATATATATCCCCTGTTAATAATCAGAATGGTTTCGAAGCAGGAGCACGTTGCATGGAAAAAAATTTTACGGTCACTTTTTTTATTTTTTTTTCAAGGTCACCTAAATTTCTTTTGCTCACGGCGTTGCTCTTTCTTTTGCTCACGAGCAATCGGGAGCACTCTTGCTCGCCACAACCTAGCTGTGCACGTCTGATCTAAAGTTATAACAGCAATAAAAACATTACCCGCAAAATTCAGGTTTCCGATGTTAAAGGACGCAGGCGCCGCGTGGTAACCGTGCATGGGGTAATATCCGGAATACTGTAATGGTACCCTGTCGTTTCCGTATAAACTGCTACTGTATGCGCTATAGTCCAGCTTCTGTAAAAAAGAGAACGACGGCGGTAACAAATCTGATGTAAATTGCCGAATAATATGTCATGAATACCTGTGAAGACGAAGATATATTCTGAGCTACGTTGGGAAAGTTCGCGGTACCGCTGTTATAAGTAGCATAAGACGAGTACTGAGACATGGAGCTTGGTGCGGTGTACGAAGTCAGGTAAGAAGTTTGCAAGCCTGTGGTATTTTTCCCAGCCGTGACTGATCCATAGGTAGGCGAGTTGTACAAACTATTGGCAAAAAGTTGGTGCGTTCACGCACGTTACTATAGAATTTGTAATTGCGTGTGAACTTATATTAATTCTACAATTAAAAGTAAAACTATTTACAATGTTACTTTTGCCTCCTGTTAAGTTTGTGTTACTCGGGAGCCGCCGTAAGGATCCTAGAATAGCGCTGTCCAAAGTCGCTCCCGCGGGAGCTTGGGGTTCTCCCACTCTCGTCCGCGTTGTCAGGGATACCGCGCGACGCTAACCGCGGAGACGCTTGCCCGGCTATACTGAATTCATCCTAAGAAAAACCTCGTTCCGCGCAGGGATGATTCTGAAGAGGCGCTGATTGGTCCGACTCCCCACTTAACCGCCTATGTTTTTCTCCGTCTTACCGCCTGTTACCTCTCTGTCAAACGCCTCCTCAGAATCTTTCCCTGCGGAACGGGGGTTTTCTTAGGATGAATTCAGTATAGCTCGTCGTGGAAGCCTTCGTAGCGTCGCGCGGTCTCCTTGACAACGGAAGGCACGCTGTGCGAGAGAAAGATTGGAAGGGGAAGCAGGCGCGTGAGGGGCCCCTACCGCCTACGCTGGACAGCGCTGATATAGGATGTAACAAATCGAGAAAATTCGACAAGCGATGCATTCAAACATGAAAGATACGTGCCTGTTATAAAATTGATTAGCTCCGGGGTACAACGAACTGTAGTCTGCCTTTTCCATGGAATCTGGATATTCTTGCTCCTTTTCTTCAGCATTCTCGTCAATGTACAATTCTCCGCTCGGTACACTCTCGTTCTCAGGACAATCTTGCACCTCGTTCTTGACTTCGGTCTCTGTCAGTATGATCAAAAATGTTTCACGTTCACATGTCTTTAGTTTTTCAAGACTATAATAAATCCCCCTTTGACATTAATATAATTTATAAAAGTATAAACGAAAATCACTACCACACTATTTCCACAGTACTTTTTAGAGTTTTAAAGTGTCGATTAAGGGGAGAAGACCGTGTAAATCGAACGAAAAATAAAGACAAAATTTTTTCCATTATTCAATTCTAAAACATTTCAAAAATATATTTTCAGAGTTATAGGTCGAAAGTCAACTCTGAGCGCCGAGCATACCTAAAACGCACTTCAAACGCGTTCTTTTCGAAACCACGTTTTCAAAATTGGCGCCGGGGATAACTCAAAAACTATTTGATCTATCAACTTCAAGTTTTGCACACTTTTAGTTTATAATATTCCTCAGACTATGAATCACGAGGTTTAACCAAATTATTAATTTTAACCACAGTTTTTAAATAAATAAAACTCCAATTTTTGGCGAAAATCACACTAATTGTTTGAAGTATCGCCATTTTTAAAATATGCAATTTACTCCTCTATTTCTTTTGTATTCTTTTCTTTTTTTTCTTTTTCTTTTCTTTTTAATTCATACAAAAATAAGCCGTTTATACGGGCTTCCCCCTTGTCCCAAAAATTGATTCTTCTTTGCATTTTTTTCAATTTCTATTTGTAGAATACTTTTCTAAAATATTAAATTAATATTAAAAAAATTAAGAATATTACAGTTACTTTTGCTATATTGTGAATGGAGGTGGACGAAGGTATATGTACATATTAGATCAAATGAAACAAAATTAGGGGGAGCACACGGAAAATTTTTATTTTTTTTACTTAGTAAATAAGTGGCACCCTAATCTATATATATATATCTGAAAATTTTCAGATTCGGATTTTTTTCCTACCATACTTCCAACATATTAATACAAACAAATGTCTAATTTTTCATTTTGGCTTGTACGGTAATCATCAAATTTCTTGTACATCATTCTCAGATGTCATTTTTCAGATAGAGAGGCAGAAGAATGAAGATATTCAATTTCAAGTAGATTTTCGATGTACATACAGAGAGTGAATTTGAATCCTTCGCACCGACCCCGGAGATACAGTGAACGCCGGCTTCTACACCGTGTGTGCTCTCCTGTTGCAACTCTATCCTGTGTTTTTTCTAGGAGACAGACAGCGGCTAGCGGTACTTGTCATTTAATTTAATCAACTAATGATGGGATCCAATCAGGACTAATGATGGAAAATACAGACGGAAACTTTTCAAAGCGTCGAATTTAAAGTGTTTTATTGGAGCTTCAGTCGCAGTTAGCAGTTCCAGTGGAACGCCGTTGCTACCTTATAAAAGCGAGATTAGCAATTTTTGGTAAGGGATTCCCCCGCAGGATAGGAGGATCGCATATTATGGATGAATGAAAATAAAACGTTTCGATTATAAAATTGTGCCATTAAACACGAACTTCATTTACCATTGTTTGTGGCACGGGGGTGCTGCGCCGAGGCCTCTGTTGACGAAGACACGTTGCTAGCATTATCTAAAACCCCTGCTGGTTTTGTCGGGTCATTGTCTTCGGTTAACATATCACACTTCCTGAAACAAGAGAGAATGGACTATTAAAGGGGTAATTCAGTGTAGCGCTTATAATAAATCCTTCTTTTCTGTACATTCTCTCATAGTTTGGGGCCTTAAAAAGATATTTCTAAAAATTGCCTCAATGCAAAATAAGAGATCTAGTGCATTTGCAATTTATTGGTACGATTGTAGCTTGCTTCCTAGCTATCAAATTCAGTTAGGTTTATACGAAAGAACTTGAACGACAGAAGTTCTTAGCTCTTGCAATTAGTAACGTTAATTATGAGTCTATTATGACGCTAAGTGCGAATGTTGTAGATTTCACATGCTGGGAGACTCATATTATGTCTCGGATTAATAAAATCAACAACTTAGGATTTACTATGGGGATCTACTCTGACGCCTCGCTCACAGGATGTGGAGCTGTATGTAAAACGCAAAGATGTAATGGTGTTTTGGACTACGATCGGACAACAATATCATATAAATTATTTGGAGTTAAAAGCAGCATATGATGGTCTTAAATGTTTTACTAAAGACTTGCAGGACTGTAGCATATTACTCAGAATTGACAGTCGGCGTCTCATCATTTTCACTATGTAAATCTGGCGCCGACTTAAAAAATATGAGAGTCGTAGATTAAATACGGGAAAATTTTTTTTTTTACTTTTTAGTACATGTTTATTATTTTGAAGTCGGTTTCAATTTTTTATTTTTTTTTATTTTTAACATTTTGTTTTATATATATTATATATATAATAATAATAATTAGGTGATAATAGTCTTTCTTATTAACCACAACTGGCAAAATATTGGATCAATATTGATGCAGTCTAGGACGGGACCACCGGGAACCATCGCCCTTTTTCGAATAAAAAAAAGATCATCAGAATCGGTCCATATCCTGAGGAGTTATGCAGGGACAAACATAAAAAAAATACGTACGGGTCGAATCTATAACCTGCTCCTTTTTGAAGTCGTTTAAAAAGCGATCCCCGGCCTGTTATTTAGGTTGACGGAAAAGGATCGGCGTTCACGCCAGGGTTCATTATTGTCTGCCAATTGCGTGTCGAAAGGGTGGAGTAACCAGATGGGTAGGCGTACACTAGGGTACCTTCGAGAGCAGCCAATGAAATCCCCTTTCACAACGTTTTACATTATGTATTCTTTACGTGGCTAAGTTACTATCTGTTCGTGCTCCGCCCTTATTCCCATATATACTCACGTCCATCGCTATGCAGGCGAAAAAGAAGATGTATAAAGGTACTTTCACACTGTGGATGTCGTGAGCATTAGGCTCTTATTTATTCTATGTAATTTTTTTCTAAGATTTTCTTTGGGGCACCCTCTAGAATAGTTGCAAATAATTAAAAAAATCTGTGTAAAGTTTGAGTCCGATCGGATAACGGGAGAAGGTGTCTCTGGGCCCGTAAACATTTAAATCATTATTTAACTGCTCATAAAATCGATTTTATATAATATCCTTCAAGTTATTCATTAAATAAAAAAATATGTAAAATAAAAGTTGTAGAGCATCTTCTATCCCCCATAAACATGACTCATGTATGAATTAAGCTAATTCCCTTTAATTCACGAAAAAAATTAAATAAGTTCATTCCCTTTAATTCACGAAAAAAATTAAAAAAGTTCACATGCAAAGATTGTGAAATCAACTTTGCCAATTCCAATTGTATTCTCGTTCTCCGCTCGAACATTCATTCCTCTGTCACAAAAAATGGATTTTTATTTTCGAGGATTATTTTCCTTATTTTCAGTGTTTGATATGTCATGAATGTTTCCTCAAAATCTAGGACCGAATTTCGCGAAAATATCGAAGATATAGACTCAAATTTGACATCGAAATTCGCAAATTTTATGGAAACATTAAAAAATATGAAAAAATGTTGTATTCTCAAAACACATATTAATAAATAGCAAATATTTCAATTTATTAAAAAATCGGTATTTTCTAAACAGCGGTACTTTATCAGGACGTCACAGTGGAAAGACCCCTTAAGGGGGTAGATACGTCACGTGACCTGGCCAATTTGGCAGGTCGGTATTACAGCAGGTTTTTTCTGCACAGAAATGGTAATACCGATAGATACGCGTCTGCCTGGTGAACGCGAGAGGGAAGTGGTAGCTACTTCCATATTCTATTCTGAATGTGGAAAGAAATTCTCGTTCTTTGCGTTGTACTTGTAAAAATTTGATGTAATTTTCTGTTTACAACGCTTGTTCTAGCCGCTTATTTCAGTGCGATATATATTTAAAAAAACATTGAAAATTTAAAACAGATTTTTTTACACTATCAATAAGTGTAGGTATTAATAAATAGACAAAATTATATTTACGTTAGACATTCCGTTTACTAAAAAATAAATCCTAAAAAATGACAATTTTTCACGACTTCGCAGTTACAATTATAGCAATCAACAATTTAGTAATGAAAAATCATTTTAGCCTTCGCATAAAAGAAACACATACAGTTTTATGAAAATCACTACATTACATTAAGTTTTCATTTCGAATATTCATCCTCATGTTGATTTATCTAAGTATAGAATATTCTATTATCCGAAGAGTTACCTTTTTTCTAATGTATAACCATGTACCTAAACATGCTGAGTAGAAATGATGATCGTGAATAATTGCTCCGCTAACTAAATAAACGGAGCCGTTATTGTCTTTGCAATTAATAAATATTTTCATCTTCGGTGTTTATAGCTGAATAAATCATTGTCGGGGAAAGGTCGTTTCGAGAAAAAGACTGTGGACGATCGCGTCGGATATACACGATCATGTGTGTAGGCATGGTAGCAATTGTTCCCCGTTACGAGTCACAAATTACGTCGCTTACTACTATACTTAAACACGACCACGATGAATCAATTAACACGGCCGTACGTCTAAACAGCAGTGAATGCTCGATTTTTATTTTAGAGACGAAAGTCCGACAATGACAAAAGGTAAAAAAAATATCCATTCAGTGTTCGAAACAATGGAAATACCGTAACACATTAAACGATGACGAGTACTGATTCGGTTTACTTTGATATTAAATACATATTACCTGAAAACGTTATCATGTAAAAGGAAACAAACTGTGCCTCAATCTGCACAGAACTGTAATACAATACCCACTGAAATGTTGTCTATAATTTTTACACGTGATCGTCAAGTTTTGAGTTTCACAATTGTGGCTCCAAGTTGTAGCAGAAATTTTTCATTTCATTACGCTATATCTATATATTTATCAAAATTAGTTACATTTATTCACTATCAATTTCTTTCATTTTTTTTTATTTCCATGATCCATAATTTTTGTAGATTGTTCAAATTGCTTCTAACCCAGCTTTCATTACAAATAACCAGAAAAATATTCCATTCTTTTCCATTCCATAATTCAATTATAATAGGGAGAGGGGGCATTTTAGCTTCTGATACGATTAAGCAAGTAATTCTTTGTATAAAGATACGTAAATAATAAATGGGGAATAAAATTTTGTCACAGAAGACTCTATTCTCAAGAAAATCAATATTATAGATTCTAGGCATGTATTAAAATATTTACATTCTAGATTAACAGACGGCTAGACATCGCTTTTTGCAAAACATAATGTTAAAAAAACATTAGTTTGATTAATAATTTTTTAATTAATTTTAAAATTTCTCATTTTGGTTCTAGATTTTCACAATTTTTACAAACGATTTCTTTCCGTCCCTATAATTCTGAATTTCATGGAAGACTTAGATTTCCTCGACAGTGAACAAATTTTTGGTGATCTAATATTGGATAATAACACATTTTTTATCAATCATTGGCTAACTTACATGTTAGTCAGCTTTTGATAGTCTTCGATGTCTCTGGGAATTGTACTACACCGTGCTTAGTTGAAAATTTAAATGTTTTCAGGTTTATATTTCCATGACAACTATTATGAAATATATACACTGCGATGTTTTGGATTGCCACTGTTTTCATCAGGAAACGATAGACGTACTTTCATATCTCAGGTTGAATGTTCATTGTTCACACTTCGTCACGCTCTATTAACAACTCGACAGTCTACTGGCACTACAATCTGAAAAGGTATCGGTCTGTCCCAATTTAATAATTCGGCAGAAAGCGAGAGCAAGTAAGGTGACAGAATTGTCAATATTTACAAATATAACAGAAATACCTACTGACTTCAATCACGAGAAGTATAATTATTTTGTTTTAGGTAGTATTGAAACATCACATTGCTTATGAATTTATTGTTTTGCAAGATAAAAAGTTACTCGAATATTACCTGAATTATATATCTTGTGGTTAAATGAACTATTTATACTGCTTTGTATAGTAGCGTTTACCAAAATTATATGAAATTATTATATACCAAATGAAATTATTATGTAACAATATTTGTGTATCTCTTATTCGGTAAGACACATATTGACCTTTAAGGGGTGTTTCAACCCCGAAAAATAACAAGAGTGGGAGAAAAAAATTGCCTAATACTTCTATCGAGGTTCCCTACAAACCTGCCAAGATTGAAACAAATTTTAATTTTCGAGTCGCCTGTGACGTCATCACGCCACCTCAGCAGACGTCAAAACTAAACTAAATTAAACTAGATACAGTTTACACAGACATTCAAAAAGCCTTCGATACCATAGATCACGATTTGTTACCAGGGAAAGTAACCACAACTTAACTTTTATAGCCTATAAATTCAGGAAAATACAGAAGGAAGCGAAATGGCACTATTCGTTCAACTGTTTGGCTTCTAGAGAAGTAATTGGTCTGCACTTTAACGCGCTTTTACGTATAGAGTCTGAAATATAGCGACTGTGCCAACTTTCCTGCCCCATTGACTCACCTCAACTTATCCTATATTAATGGGTTAATACTTTTTTTGTAAAGAGTGACAAGGTGCATCGAATGATGTATTAAAAAGCATATAATTCCACATGACCTTTTCGTATCCACCAATAAAAAAAATTATAACATCTGAATATGCCCCCGCGGAGCCGTTCAATTTTATCTGAAACGTTTTTTTCCACGAAAAATAATAGTGACGTAAATCAAAATGTCAATATCAAGTAAAACACCCTCTATAAAAGAAACACATTGAAGAACGTTTCAACAAACGGTTGCCTACTGTCGACTCGATGGGTAATGAAAATTCACCTGTCCTTACACTCACGAATATTACCTTCTTATCCAAATAGAGTGAAGAGCTCTAGATCCAGACAGAACGTTATAATCTTACTAGCTTTACTACTCGGCTTCGCCCGAACTTTAGATTCTGATTTTATAAAAAAAAACAATTTTTTATTTATTTCTTTTTGGTGAAAATAGTCACATTCATCTGAATTAGTTAGGCATAATGAGCTGGACACGTTCCATGACCCCAGAGTTTATACTGTTCGAAAGTTTTTAGGCGACAGACAAACACACAAACACTTTCTGCTTTATATATTAAGATTTGAACCTCCCCAGCTTCCCTATCAACTCCGTTCTCGTCACATGTTCATAAAAATCGTAAATAAACTCGCTGAAAAAAATGTTGTTTAACACACAGCCCCCATCTCCACCTATCTCAGAGTACCTTACAGGATCGTTCCACCAACTTATCTGCTTACTCTCAGGAGAGCGCGTCTTGTTACGCTAGAAAACGCTTGACTTTTCACAGCACGACATACGCACGCTTTACTTAGAACACACAGCGGTTGACCAATTAAAATACATTACTGGTAACGAGCCGAATGAGATGCGTAAGTTACGTACGCTCAATTGATAATGACGCGTATACGCGTGCGTTTGTGTGCAGAGACACATCCGCGTAGCGTGCGTAATGAATTTAAGAAACATATCTGTGTATGTGTAAACTCAGAATACCTGTATTTATTTCAAACGGAGTTTTTTATTTAATTTCGTTTCTTTTTCTCCAAAGATTCAATTGTTTTCTATTTTCCATGAAGGGAAACTTTAAGAAATGTTTGTGTTGAAAGTATGGAACACATATAGTGTGATTTTCGCGCGACGCTTCTCAAAGAGATGCCGCCCGGCACCCCGTGGCGAAAAGAACACCCCGCGATGCCTCACCCAGTGTTATGGCTTTCGACCCTCGGGGCTGGAATACCCATTAACCCCTTACCCTTCTTTGACGAGTCTCACTCGCGGTGAAAATCTCGGACCATGATTGTCACGACTTGTGATACCAATTTCGGACCAAACACGATCGTCGCGAGTCAGACTCGTGATAGAAATTTCGGACCAAACACGATCGTCGCGAGTCAGACTCGTGATAGAAATTTCGGACCAAACACGATCATCGCGAGTCAGACTCGTGATAGAAATTTCGGACCAAATATGTAAGTATGATGACTCTGTTCACGAAAGTGAAATATGCACCCGAATTACTGTTTACAAAGTTTTCGATTAAAGTGCATTTGACGTCCGCAACAGTTCAACAGATTTTTTCCTGATAATTGGTAGGGCAAGGGGTTAAGAAGTGAGAAATCAAAAGTTTCGCATTTTTCATCAGATCTTTGCGAAAACTTTTGCGATTTTTTATGTTTTTTTTATGAAAATAACGCCAAGAACGATGCAATTCGGATCATAACGAAGGAAACTACATGAGGAATTAATTTATATAATTTCTAGCAAACTCTGTTGTAAATAGTCCGATTTACATGATATTTGGTATGACTTTCATCGGGAAATATAAAGAATCCATCGGTGTCACTTCCATATCGATACGATGAAGAATAAAGAATTTAGTTTTTCTGAAACAGGGCCGTGAAACAGGGTGGAATCATCGGCCAACGGATCGAGGTTGGAACCCGCAGTCGAGGGTGAAATATTGATTGCAGCGTATTAAGAAATTCTTTATTCTTCATCGTTTCAATATGGAAGTGACTCGGATGGATTCTGTATGTTTTTCTGTAACCCTGTTACATGTGCTTGCAGCGCCTGATTTTTTTTTTCAATTTCTCCTTTTCTGACACCATATATATCTTATGATTTATTTAGACTTCTTTCTGAGAGATAATTTCTTATCTTATTTTTCTAGACACACTGATTTTTGTGGGCGTTTGATGTACAGGTTTATGACTTACAATTTTTCATTGTTATCCGATATAGAATAGGTCTACATGTTCTATTTAAGTCAGGCATGGCCAACTATCCCTTTAGCGGACGCCCTTTTGCGCCCGATTGCAATCTTGGGCACCTTCAAGGTCAAGCGAGTTCCACAACGGAGTGAAGAGCAGCTGGAGTAGTGGGAACGGAGCATATGTGTGCAATACACAGGTTGCTGAAGTTAAGAAAAGTTGATTTTGTGGTGTCACAACTTTTGGTGATATCATGTATGTTTTAACTTGCCCAGCGGCATACAATCATTGTGAATTTGCTAATTCCACAAATAAGAAATATGCAGGGTTAATGGGCCTGGATTTTGAGAAAAAATCGCTTATTTTTCAAAACTGATCTTTATTAAGTTTATACTAAAAAAGGGAATATTTTTAAATTTTTAATTAAATTGGCACAATAAAATGGGTTAAAAAAGCAAGAGAGGTATATTTTTCTTTATCATTATCCCAAAGTTGTCCCCTCTTGGAAAAAAGTCTGCGGACGCCCCTGACAGGGTTTTCGACTACACGTGGGAATAAATTGAAGGGATGATTCTGAACATCAAAATAAGACGAAAATCAAGAGTAACGGTATTGCGGTTGAGGCTTTGTTTGTTAGTTATAAGCGCTTAAAGATATGCCTAAAAGCAGGCAATCTGCGTGCAGCGGTTCACGCGGGGCAACACAGGCGAGGGGTCGAGCAGTGATCGTCAAAGCCACTGTCGCACGGGGTCACTCACCTCAGAGAAACTAAGACGAAATTTACCGATAATCGGCATCGTTACTCAATTCTGCGGCACTTAATAAAAAATTAAAGGGTGTTTAACTACTCGCTAAAATCCATTGTTTCCATATTCACTGGTGTAGTCCATTGTGTTATTGAGACACATAGGCGCAGTAACCACACAGAATCACATCAACCCCCTCCCCCAAATATCAGATATCTTCCACTAAAACATGTGAAAACAAATTAAAAAAAGAGAACAAATTTACGCGCAGTGAACACGCAAAACAAAAAACAAATTTACACACACTCAGTCAATTGAAACTGAAAACTCGTGTAATGATTTTTGTCATAGCCTGCTATGTAGAATCATCAAAAGATTTTTTACTAAACTACCTATATATTCCATTATCTTATTGTGTGAAGAATTGATTAAAAAAAAATTGTTTAAATCGGTACAGCAGATCCTGATAAATAGAGGAAAGAAGATACTAGGTTGCGCGGATCCAGTGTGGTGGAATCGTTAGTATAGTGTGCTGGTTGAGAGTTAAAAATATTTTACTCGGAAAGTTATAAAGCAATTTAACTAATATTTGTGTTTATGTACGTTTCCCAACTGCAGTTAGGGCTGACGAACTCAAAGGGTGCGTTATTATGCACAATGCGTCCTCTGATTTCTTTTCGCAACCTTTGCAGACAATAGGCCACCATACAATACCATATTTTCCCTGAAGAAAACAAAATGTGTCCGGCAAGAATGTCAAATAGCGCGTTTTGAAAGGATTCTTCTTCTTAGAACTTTTATGGGTAACGACGTGGTTGTTATCTCATTGTAAAGTACTAAAGCGATGACGGGAAGGGTAATGTACCTTCCCGTACAGAACGGATACCAATTTATAATTAACTATCTGAATACAATATAAAATATTGTATAAAAGATTTTGTAAGTGCATCTATCGGGAGTAGGGTGAGCATTAAAATTTCTCGGTTATGCACTGTATTAGTACCTACACATATGTAAGAAGACGCACTGTAATTGCAGCGTCATGAGATCAACAATTACAGATGGTGAAGGATTTTAGAAAATCTTAATAGTGTAAAAAATTATTGGACTGCCACAATTTTACAGCACATTCGGAGAAGGTAAGTCTAATAATTCCATGAATGCAAGAATATCTACTAGAAATACCTAATTAATGATGTACTTAAGGAACGAAATCGATTCAAATATTTTTCGTAATGAAAATAGTGTTTTTCTTTTAATGTTTGTTACAGGTGGGGTCACGAAATTTGCGGAGCGACCGAAATAAGCTTCATTTGTCCAATACGTACATCGGAACGTAACAAATAAAATATTTTAAAAATCTATATTTTTAAATTTCTATATTATTCTAATAAAAATAAAATCAAAGATGGATAAAAAACATTTATAGAGCAAGAAATAATAAAAGCACATGTGAAAATGACTTTGAAAACTCATATATACATAAATTAATCAATATTTCTTGAGTAAGCGATATTAGGTACATTTTTCTCAGGACCGGACTTTTGCATGTCTTGCGTTTTTAATTCCTAATTCAAAATTTGTGGGTTTCAACGATTCTAGCTTATGCTACATGAAAGATGAATAATTTCTCTTTACTTTGAAACGAATTGCATGCAAAAATATCAATTATTATTCAATTGACAGCGATTAATTTTTTACTAGGCGATATTAGGTACAGTCACCTTACGCTTGTAGTTCCCCACCACAAGACCTTTTACCGAGAAGTGGAGACTGGGAACAGGCGGGCGCGCTAGAGCACGTCTCTTGAGCATCACTGTTGTGCGTAGTTACTTAGCGTAATTTTTTTATTTTTTTGAAGTTTTTTATAGAGATTCTTCTATTTCTAATAATGTACCCATCCTCTCGGCACGAGGCTACGCAGATGACACCCTTCATAATTCTGCAAGAACTTTTATTACCCCTCTAGTTGTGAAAAATACTACCTCCTGAAGTGGAAAAAGGAAATACCGAAAAAGGATACACTATATGGGTCAAAGAGAAAATAAAGAAGATCACCGAATTTGTTCCGAATTATTGAGTTCGTACCTGGAGAACGAGTGTGGTTCCTCCAACCACGATGGGTAAAAGGGACATGCCCTAAATTCCAAGTGAATTGAAAAGGTCCGCATACAGTACCTAATGGACAAACTAAATAATATTGTTTATTGAATAAAAGTAAGCTGGTGCACGTGAAGCGCTTGGCGAGGTACGAAGGTCGAAGTCTTTCGTAGCGGAAAGTACATGAAGAAACCAGCCAAAGAAGAAGCAGAAAAGGGAAGGGCACTAAAATCGTTAAAAATCAAGAAGAAATACTAAGGAATGCGGGGAAAACTTGATCTTCGGAAAGTTCATTCGATTTGAACATCAGAAGAGAAACTAAGAGAAGAATACATGAGCAAAGACGACATCAAGAGAAGATACAGGAGTCGTGGTGACTTGCGTCGAGGGAAAATGACGTTCGATGAATTCATATGTTTTATGTGGGGACTGCGGACTTACGGGAAATCACTCTACAATACCTGCGGATAGTGATTTACCTGCGGAAAATGTGTTCGAAGTTTTCTATTGGTCGCCGCAAATTTGGTCTAAACCGGAAGTAGAGAGAGCAAGAGATACTGCATCTACCAATTGGATTCCACAACATTGACCGAAAAGTGGGATCAGCAGCAAACTTCATTTAATATTGAAGTGCCCGCCAATTTGTGACTTCCGCTTTAGACCAAAATTGACTGAATATTGTATATACTATCTTATTTTTTGTGTGTCTTAAATTGCGTTTCGCATCGGGAAAAACTCGTACGCAGATTTTCAATATCGTTTTTTTTCAAAAACGAAGCTTTCTGTGAAAAGTACTTATTCCAGAATATCGAGGTACCTTTTTTAAATAATCTCTTGTTGGGTTGCATGTATGTATTATATAAGGCTTTAGTTGACATCCGTCGGGTGAATTTATCACATGCCGGAATCAAACTTAAAAAAAACATACTCGAATGTAATGCAGGTATGTCTAATTCACCATAAATTTGTATGTATTTAAATTTCTCTTTCTATCACCTATAACATTACGACGATGAAAATATGCCTTTTTATTCAGAACAATGCTGATAATATCGAAATCTCAAAAATATAATCTCGAGAAAAAGTATTCTTTTTTATTATTACTCTCCGGGAAACAACGATATTTTACATACCTACACAATTTTTTATGTCATTGAAAACCTCGAAACATATTGTCGATTCAATTGTTAGATGATTCACCCTGAAGGTACATAGAGGGCGCATTCATTTTCAAAGATAATTCTTTTCCTTCTGCTAATTTTAAGTCAGATTTTTATTTAAATTTTCTGTTGAAAATGTTATATTGCATTTGCCTCTAATATCAATACACAATGGAGATCTTCGTAACAATTAAATAAATACATTTTGGAAAACCTTTAGCTCGTATCAATTAATTACACAGACGTTTCGTACTGTCAACCTCAAAAGTAAACGTTTCGTATATCTTGATAAAAAGTAATCGAAGAGACTTAAATGAAGTCTGACAGATCAAGAATATACGCAACCCACAAAGTACTCCGGTTCAAGCTATCTGTCAGGATGTATTGTAATTTCAATACAATTGATTTATACAAATAAACTTAACTGTCCATATTTCCGCCGAAGGAAACATTTTTATTCTATTTTTCCAGGTACTGCCTAAGTACGTAGGGACGTACTTAGGGAAGTTCTTCGACCTCTTTTTTTAAATCATCCTGTCAATGATATGTCAATGTTCATTCAAACCTTGTATCCGGTGTTTACACTGGACCAAGCGAGGGTGCTTTGATGAGAATATTTGTGGATCAAGGATGCTGCCGTAAGTTCCCTCTCGATAATATCATTATCATCCCTTTCCTCGTGTCCTGTGTACTTGATTACCCGCACTTAACGTAGTTGAATCACACTGCTTTTCACTTTTCTCGCACTTTCCACGACCACAAGAAAGAACATCGTGACACTCCACAGATGCACTTTGTCACCGACCGTTCCCAGTCGCACCAAAACAATTCGAAAGCGAGAAAATAAGTCAGTCACCGAAAGTCCGTTCCACGAAGCCACTTATCCAGAACAGCGAAATATTTAGAAACCGAACGGATGAAGTGGAAGAGCTAGATCAACGATTCCGCGAGAAAACATCTCCCGGTGTTCTAACCCCGTTTCTTGCGCGGAGGGTGAAAACCATGAAAGCCGAGCGTTTACGAACGTACGCGTCGACTCGGCCAGTCCAACCGATGTGTTTCGGTAGATATTCAACTGTAAACGTTATTTGGTACGCGCTTCTCGTTGGAGAAGGTTCTTGAACGGATTCTCTTACGAACGCAGCCAGCACTATTGTTTCCCTGCGAAGGGTATCGCCTCGGTGTGCGATACACTGCAGCCTGTGGAGTTCTGAGCATGCGAAATGTCGCCTACCACCCCCGCCCGGTGGTCACGTGGTTGGCCGACTCGTCTCTCTCACTCCTACCCTTTTTCACTATCTCTGTCCTTCGTCCCCTCTTCGTTCTGCTGCCAGTATTCCCCTACGTCGTTGTCTCGTTTCGTCCGTTGGACGTGTACAGGTCGCTCGTTAATTAGAGTGAGAAGGGGTAACGGCAGCTTGGTTGACCATTCGTCTATCGAACAGAGAGGCAAACAATAGGAGGATGGAATATAATGCGAGAAGAAGAAAGAAGCACAGCTGGATTACCCCTCGTTCGAATAATTGTCACCTCCTGTCACCGTTCGTTTCTACGAATCGCCGGGTACTGAGAAATCCGGCTTCGTTTTGTTTACAAACTGATGCCGATGCTCGCGTTGAAATAGCGATTGCGAATGTCTATGGAGAGTTTTGGTGAACACGGAGGCGTGCATTTCTTGCCGGAGAATACGGGAATCGGTCGAACGGAATATTCAGGACTAAATGTAATCGCGCATCTTGCCGGTGTAGCAAGATTTTAATCCGTAAAGAGATACTCGCGTGTTATGAATGGTTGTATAGCTTTGATGATAATTTTTTATCGTTAAGCTTGTGATCGATAGTGTTTCTTCATTACAACTGTATGTGGACGTTCCGATTATTTCGAATATAACATCTGTTTTAGACGGAACAAGTTTCGAAATATATACCGGGGACCATGCGATACGACAACGGTTTTTTTTTGGTTGCTCTTTTTGGAGTAGCGATCCTGGGCAGTATTTATTTCTTCGTTTTTTCCCACCTTTGTTTTATAATCGGAGATAGAGAATTCTTGACGGGAGGTCCAGTGGCCCCACGTCATACGCGCTGGCTTCTTGGAAGGAGACTGTTTCTGCTTTCTTTTTCGTCTCTTTATCGATTATGGTATGATAAAAGTGGCGCGAGACGTTTGTTCTGTCGCAGCGTGTTAGAATAAAACTCCTCCTTGGGCAAAAGGTGAAATGATCTCGTCTGAGGGCCGCCACCGATTACATCTTTAATGTCGGAATTTCGCGTTTCTCTTTGTCTATTTCGGGATAAAACTTGATCGAATTAATCCTGGAACTATATGTATATATACCTACTATTTTGCGGCTAACGTTTTCGTCGCTCTGTTTGCGTTTAAAAAGTGAAAGATTAAATTCTCAGGAACTATTAAAAATGCTGAATTAAAGCATGAATTATTTTCCACACCACATATCTATGGATTTATATATTTATTTATGTACGCATCTTAGTTTACTTCGTACAGTACAAATACTCACCTGATTCATTATTTTGTCTGAAGAAATTGACGTCGTTTATAATAATAAGTTAATGACGTTTTATATATTTAATAAAAGGATATAGTTATTTATTAATACGCATATAAGGCATATAGAAAATAAGAAAAAAAAGATGTGGAAAAAATAATTTTCCTTATAGCAATGTTTTCTTATTTCGTAACGAATAAAATAAAATTGTGAAGCTGATACTTCAACTATTAGTTTCTCCGAAATCGCTGTACGACGTTATGAATATTTATATGAAGCTTAAGTAAAGTTAAGAGTGATGACAGTGTTCTTATCAGGTGATGCTCACACTTTTGACCATAATAATGAGAATAAGGTGAGACATTGGCAGCAACCTAATTTCGCATAACTTGAATTATATCCGACGCGCATTTTATACCGACTATGGATTTTAAAATTTCCTTCGGGGTCTAGACAGTGTTACCATAAAAGTTTAAATAACAACCACGTGTACAGTTCTTTCATCCATCAGCTCTCTCATTCGCTTCCGTAGCGTAATTTTTAGTTTAACATCGTGTAAAGCATACTTCAACGTATGAATTTTTATAATGTATAGGGGACTTAAAATAGCGAATTATCTTTTCGAATGATACCGTTTTACATGCAAATCAGACACGCGGTAAACATATTGTTATAGTAATTATTCTACACGAATCAACACATTATAGTTTGCTTTTCAACGATCCAAATCTTCTATGAATCCTCAAAGGATTCCTTTTATTCACATTATAAAAGAGGAAAGGAATATTGTATTTCATATCAAATAATAAGGTGCGGCGTAAAGACGTAATGCAATTTCACGTAATAATAATTGCTTACTGTATCTAAAAATTACCACTCGTTTCTAGAAATGGAGTAAAACCAATAGGTATCCCCGAGAGGAATATAAGACAGCCAATAATTTTAATTAAATTACTGATCGTAACAGTAATTTTTTCACAGAATGTTCATAGAGTATACAATATTTCATTCATGCTTGTTAATCATTTCACTGCTTGAAATTGTTCAGAAATGTCAAATTGTCTGTGATATTAATTCAGCGTAGCGTGCCAATAATCCTAAAGTTGAAGTTGATGAAAGAACGAGGTTGGATGCGAGATAAAGAAAAATGTGCTAGAATGCTGGATGGAGAAGAATGTGCAGTGGTTGCTGTATTATCTAGACTCTCAACCCTGATACATAATATTTCTGATATCAAAGTGCGCCTGCCAGCAAGCGCGGTCATTCAAAATTTGTTTGTCGAAAATAGTTTCGATTGTCCACTACCTGCAAACAGTAAAGCGAAAATGCTGGAACACAAAGTAATCTTTCAATCGAGGAAGGATTTTCAGTAGAAACGGCAAAGGGGATTAGTATTTTTACATAATGACAGGTAGGTGTATGAGGGTCGGGGATAAGTACACCTAATCTGTCTGCGCTTGTAGTTTCATGGTACAACGAATAAGAGGAATTTTTCTGAATTTCAGGAAAATTCGAAGCCTGTTTGTCTGACAGTTTCTCGACCGAAATCCGACGAGTTTTATTTCCTTTAAAGTAAATCGTTAAATGCACGTTCAAAATACCCGACTTCTCTGACTTTGCGTTATTATTATTTTATGTGGCATTTAGTGAGATAATAAATAAATGTTTGTTATTACTATATGGAAATTATTTTACTTTAATTCATGAGTGGATAAATCTCGAAAAGAATTTTGAATTGAAAAATTCGAATATAAGAGGAACGAAGATAATTGAGCAAGGATTAATGTTTTTGAGAAGAAAAAATCAATAAGAGGAGGTGTTAGAAATATTTCCTTGTCATTTGTGATTCTCTTCTGGAAGTGAAGTCTACATTTTTGTATTTAATACAGAAAACACAGAGAATAAACCATAAAAAAGAATTTAAACTTCAGTACAAATGTTGTGTGTATACCAGGTTATAATAATCTTGTTAGAAATTGACAAAGTTTTTATTCAGGTGAATATAACCTGGTTCATTTTCATTCGACTAATAATAAATATCTAACTGTGTGTATTCGAAGTGAATTTATTCGATAGATAAGTAAATTCTTTTCGCTGTACTTCCGAAAGGGACCGGGGGCCGATCGAGATGAGGTTTCGGGGTGTGAACCCTAAACCTAAAATGGTAGATTCGGGTATTTATTAGTTTCCGAAATATCAATAAAAAATTTGTAATTTTTGTGGGAAATTTGTTTGCCCTTCCGTCCCTCCATTTTCCACTTTTGAAATTTTGTAACCGTGATGTGAATTTTGAGACCGTGGTTACAAAATTTCGAAAATAAAAAATATGGGGACGGAAGGGCTCCCGGGTGAAGAGACCTGCACCAACGTCCAAAACAATTTCCGAAAAAATTAACAATTTTTTATTAATATTTCGGAAACTAATAAATACCCGAAGCTACAATTTTAGATTTAGGGTCCACACCCCCTCCCCACCCCTTCCCTCAAATCTCATCTCGATCGGCCACCGGTCCCTTTCGGAAGTATATCCTTCATTTCTTTTGTGTCAATGACACACAGCACTCTCTCTTGCGTCAATCTCAAAACATCAACACTGGCCGGACTTCCCCGGTGGTCGAACTATACCGGATTTACCCTATGCACCTCCACGACAAAATTGTCGCTCGAGAATTGCTAGTGTGAAACAGCTTTAATACAGTAATTAAACTGTTGCCTAAACTTATATCTACTAACCGCAAAAAAAAATATCTATCATTGACATTTGACATTTTCTGTTGCATATTCTCTCCATGACAAAATTGTCACTCGAGAATCGCTAGTGTGAAACAGCTTTAATACAGTAATTAAACTGTTACCTAAACTTATATCTACTAACCGTAAAAAAAAAATATCTATCATTGACATTTGACACTTTCTGTTGCATATTTTGTCATACCGTGTAAAGTATTTCCGGGGAATCCTGGAATGTGTTGTTCCTCTTAGCGTATGCGTTTATATGTAGCATGGTGTCGAGGTTCGTCATATTTAAAAGCGAAAGACAAAATATTAATGTTTCTCTAATATATTTTCTCAATTTATTAACGCGAATCAATGCAATCCACGAACTGCTTTCATGGAAAAAGTTAAATAGGATACACAGAAAAAGTTTATAATGATGGAAGAATTGTTTTCTGTAAAAAAATAGATCTACGTAGACAGTGTCACTCTGAGTTATGGGTATAATGTATGTACCTTGCGGCCTGTTACGCGAAATGGATGTCGTTGAGTATCCCAGGAGTCGTTCGCCGGAGATCGAAGGTAATAAAGAGAGGCATGTGAAGGAGACATGGCGTTGACATCCTGTGGGCTGGTCGGAGTAGTCGCGTCGCCGGTGAAGAGAAAGAGGAGGCGGAACAGGGGTTACTACCTTTATGATATAATGGCATGGAAGCTTACCATGAAGTTATATACGCTTCCACAAGCTAACCCGTTGTGTACAGATAAATACAATGGCGTGGCGAGTAAGTACGAGTCTTGAAGTATGCGGGAGGCTTGTGGTCTATCCTTCTAGCGTATAAATGGTGTCCGCTACAACGTGGCTATGAAAGCGCTCGACCACCCAAGCGTATATACACGGAGGAGCACTCTAGGAAAACAGCGCAAGTACAGGCCAGATTATTTACTTCGTAGAGGGCCAGGCATGTATCTACATACCAGAGATAGGAAAAAAATTATTTTAAATAAAAATTTCGCACACAAATTTTTATTTAAAATAATTTTTGGACCATCTCGCACACGAATGTTTATTTAAAATAATTTTTTGCCCATCTCGCACACAAATTTTTATTTAAAATAATTTTAAATAGGTTTTTAAATAGGTGTTTTTTGAAGATAGACACAAATGTGATTTTTCTTTTAATTACCTAATAATACATTTATTGATCTAAAAAAAGAATCAATTTTTTTAATCGAATAAACGCATGGAAAATAGGGCGCTCACGGGCAAACTTTAAGTACGTTTTTTGTTTTCAAAACAATTTTTCACCCACTATCGCTGCGATAAAAAAAGGAATTCTTCACCGAATCTAAACATTCAAATGGGATTCTACTCGTAATTACACTGACTTCTGCGCTACCCTCTATTGTGAATTTTCATACACTCTATTTTTTTTTACGAAACATTTTTGTGCGAAAAAAACATGTTTCGGGGACCCTATACCTACGTTTAAATATTTCGCAATCATCGCCCAGTTGTTGCTTAACACTGCCTGAGGATGGCGCGATAACGACACATGTGTAATTAAGGAATATCTTTGGTTTTTTGATTTTGCCGCACGCAATGTATATCAGAGGCAGGGGTGAGCAAAAATGAAATAAAAAAATTGGTTTATACTCTACATTTGTAGCAGATAAAGTGCAAAAAGTTTTAGGCCCATATATTGTATATTTTTTTCTAAAAAAAAATCATAAAAGTCATCTATGTTTTCGCGCGATTTGACCGGCGGACGCCCATAAACAATTTTTTAAGATTAAGTTTCACAATTCTTGTAGCAAAAATTAAGATACCGAGACTTCTCCATTGCAGTAGCCATTTCTACGCAGCTTCTAATTTATTGTCGTTTGCTGCATGCAAACATTTTTTTAAATAAATGCTGCTCTTTTGCTATTTTTGTAATTATAGTAACCGTTGAATTTAAAATATTTTATTTTTTGTCATATCAGAAACAGTTTCACCATTGTTTAAACTCTCAATAATTTTTAACTTTTGGTCCACTATCCTCTCCCTCTTATTACTTACTAGGGTTGCTACTCGGCTTCGCCTGAAAATTAGATTCTGATTTTGTAAAAAAAATTTCATTTATTTATTTTTTTCTGTGAAAATAGTCACATTCATCTGGATTAGCTAGGCATAATGAGTTGGAACACCTTTCGTAATTCCACCGTTCGAAAGTTTTTAGGCAACAGACAAACACACAAAAACTTTCTGCTTTATATATTAAGATTTTACAAGCAGTTTAGTAATGTTTCCTGTCAATGCATTCACGAAATTATTGGTAATTAGGCACGTAACAAGTCGGCATTATTTCCTCGCATTAGCACTCGTGTTACGTATAATCAAATCAGAAGGATTTAACTTATAAGTACTTTCCGACAATAGACTTTCTCATAATCGATTCAGTTAACATGCACTACTATGATTTTAATTTAAATAGATTGATGCTACGTCTACACATATGTGAGATTATAAAATAACATTCTTTATTAATTTAAATTTGCATTTTCAAATTGTATTATAAGATCCAAAATATATGCATATGTAACATTATAATCACTAGTCCGACTTGAAACCATAGCGCAAAAATTAATTAGGTACTGTGTTGAAACAAACGTACTTTCGTAAAAAAAATTTATGGAGAAACCAATTTTTAATTTAATAAATTTCTGTTGAGTATGTATTTAATGCATTTTAAAATATGCTCTCTGTATTAATAAATTAATAAGTAAATAATGTATAAGGTAATACACACGACGTTCTCGAACGCTCGCTGTACATACAGAAATTTACTAATCGATTCTAGAGACGATGATGGCCATAGTGCTGCTACTACTGCTACTGCTGATGACAATGATTCTGATTATTCATTTCCACCAGAATAAAAGAGAACAAAGAAAATTTCAAATCATTACAAAAAGGATTAAAAAAGAATACAATCAATTCAGGATAAACCTAAAGCATTAGGAAATTGGTGATAAGTATTCCACAAAACACGAGGAGAAATTATCTTAAAACATAGGTGGATGGATAAACATTAATTTCATACATAATTTATTCCTTAGCGGACAATTTCTTGTGTAAACCATTTCATATACACACATATAATTTCCAAACTTATATACCTTGGAAATCGCTTTCTTTTTACGTTGGAAACGTGGTTCTTTTGTTTCCTGTCGATCTGCATATCCTTGCGGTAAGATGCTAAAATGAATGCGCACATATGTAGAGATCCTGCGGGTGAGTTCAGCCCCGGATAAGTAAAGCGAGATATCTCTCTCTCCCTTTCTCCTCTTTCTGTGTGTGATCGTGCACGTGCGCGTGTGCGTGGGGGTGGGGATCGCACACAACACAAAGGCATTCGCCTGAGTGGGTATGTACGAACGTATGTCAATTTATACGGGGTGTGCAGCTCGAAAGTGTCCCCGATTTGATTCATCCAATCGAAATTGGACACTTAACAGCACAACACTTTTAAAATTCTACAGTATAGAAATACCAGTACTTATATATAATAACCAAGCACCACATCGACCGCTTAATTTCTCGAATAACCGACCGACTGTTTTTCATATTAATAACATACTTCAGTTGTCTATATATCGCAGGAAAACTCGGTTGACTCAAAGTATTCTTTCTACTGTATTATGCTTTAAACGGAAAGAAAGCTAAGGTTAGAAATTTACTTTAATTTGCAAACTGTGTGATTATAGCGTACACCAGATTGCAAAGCGCGAGAAATAACTTCCGCGCGAGACTCGTGATTACTATTCTTGATTAACTTGCACGTTCATAAATCACAAACGCGATAGAGAGCTAATTTTCAGACACCCTATGTGCATGTAACGCAGGCGCAGGCAGCTGTCACCTTACACCCATGGAGGAGGCATGGGCTGCGGCGGCCATTCTCAACTTATCTCTAGGATCTTTGTAAACATGTCGTGAAATCCGAGTATTCAGGCAGTGGCGTAGATCGCGAGGTGGAAGGACCGGTCGGCGGAGCCTTCTCGAAGCGGGAATTAAAATCTCCCACGAATACGCTTGAGACTGCAACATTGCGCGCACACGGTTCCCTTGGCAACCAGAACTATGGTGGCAACGTCACTAAATGGAGCACATCTTTGTTCCGTGCTAATAAAAGGAGTCCAGAAAGATGCCACCACCTTACTTTATCCTCTTCCTCGTCGCTTGATCTTCCAGCTTAGGGCGTTTATCCTTCCGTTACTCTTCTCCGTTATAAAAATGCTCGCGGTGTTGCAGTAATTTGATCACAGTAAATTATTCAACATCTTACCACATTAATATTCTTTAAGCGTTAAAAATATGAATGTAATAAACTCACATATGAACATTTATTTATTCATTTTTTACTATCGTTTTATTATTTACGATTTTCTTTTGGGGACGAAAACCGGAAGTCGTACGACGAACACGATAAATTTTTTAATGTTCTTCGAATCTTGGAAATTTATAATACAAATAGCATTTAAAAATATAGTCGATTCTATAATGGTGGGAAATATATGTAACTGTATTAATGCTGTTAGATTTTTACAATTTACAAAAAACCAGTTAATAAATTTCAATATATTCGGTATTACGCGACATTTCGAGACTGTTAAAGGCTTCGAGTTCGAGACTTGCCAGACAAGAACCGCAGCAACGTGAAACATAATACAAGTTGCACCAGCCAGTCCTAAGCTCAGCCATGCGAAGCAGCCAGCGGTTAAGGAAGGCGACGTACGAATCAGATTACATGTTGCGTTGGCTGCTTATCTTTACTCTTGATTTTACCTCGCTTCAATTCACTTCATTTCACTTCAGTGACAACCCTTCAATCGGTATCTTATAACTCGCCGGCGATATAAGTTCGTCCTCGAAAACAGCTCTCAAGGACTGAACAACTATATAAACGTTAATTTTGCCAATAATTTTGCGTTTGTTTATTCGGTATAAAAGTATACGTCCGCTAACGATAATTTGACATTGTTATATCGTACAATTTCGTAGCCACATTAAACAAGGAATACAGAACTCAATCAAATTTCTAGCATCATTTCTACAGTATTGCCGTATTCACAAGGGTAAAAGTTGTAAACAATATATTTATTTTAGGAATAATTAAAAAAAACTTTTATTCCTTACCATACATGTTTATACTTAGTATTTTATCCTCCCTTTGTGTCTGTTTAGGACTGTTACACTAGGTATTAAATATCTCTTACAATTAATTAACATTTACTCATTGTCGGTTCCACTGGTTTGTAAAAACACAGGCGCTTGGGCACCTTGCGCAACTTGTATCAATTGAGGTTGAGCTTGTATAGGAGCAGTTTGAATTATGATCGGCTGATTACTTCCACCCTGTACTTGCATGCGAATCATTTGAAGTTGCTGAGGTGTTAGTTGTATCTAAAATACAAGATAAATTTGAATACATAGGTAGATAATAAGGTTTCCTCTTCGATTTCGATTATAAATGCGCATACAGGTATTTGTTGGATTTCTCCACTAGGTGTTACGATTTGTTGCACAATTTGTATTCCTCCTGTTTGTGTGGTGGGTGTTTGTTGAGCCTGTTGTAATTGTATAATCTGTTGCCCAGACGATTGCTGTGGATTCTGTACCGTCACCGTTTGCGTTGTACTTGCACTGGTATTTTCCTATAATAGAAATATGAAATTAATATACAAGTCAGCAATATTTCAATTTGCAACAGTGAAATACCTGTTCCACAGGGCTACCAATATTAATTGTCTGAATCTGGCCAGTAGAAGGCTGTACAATCTGTATAGGTTGCGTGGTTGCATTACCACTTTGTACATTTTGGTTGGCAGAAGCTTGTTGCTGTGCTAATTGGAAGTAGTAATGTACTTGATCTGAGTTCATAGATGTACGTACAGTATTTTCAGTTTGCGCTTTACTCTGTTTCAATTCGTCTCTAGGCACTATATCTATGAGAAAATCAAACTGATCGTACTTAGTTATTGCCATCGCGATATCATTTCGTTGAAGCGTACGTCTTTTGTTATCTTCCGTATGAACCCATGCCCTTAGCGTCAGTTCGTGGATAAAAATTTCTGCTGCTTTAGAGAACAACATAGGCGCTTCTGCACTTATCATTTTTACGTCACCGTCTAGTTTCATTATTTTCTTTATCCTCGCCAATGGTAAGGATTGTGTTTTCAAGTCCATCTATAGAAAAATTTCAAATCGTTAATAGTTATGAAAGACGCGTTATTTATTTGCTCACTCACAGTGGTAATTTTTTTAATTTCCTCTGTGACTTTTGGCCAGAACTGAGCCAAAGCTTGTTGAGCTTCGGAATTACCAGGTGATGCAATTTGCAGATCTCCATTAGAATCTCCTTCAACTTCACTGTCTTGGTTACTGAATAGTTCGTAAGAATAATAATGTATTTATTTCGATGAAATTAAGTTTTTCTTATTTATATACAAATTAATGAGTAATGTATCTTACAAATTAATGCGTAATACGTCTTTGTTGATAGTATAAACTATTTAAAGGAAATACATAACCTAATACATCGAGGAGTAAACACTTTTACTTACGTATTCACAAAGAATACCGACATCTTTTTTGAGTCACGTTTGAAACAACATAAAACGAAGTTGTTTAAATGATGAAAATCATCTTGTTGCTCATAATTCACTACTGGTTAAATGATAAGTATTTAATTCACTATGAGTGAAATTTACAGTAGAATTATTATTTGCACCAGTGATAGCGGCCGTACCATGATTGTAGTCAAGTTTACTTTGCTTCGAAGTTCGTCATATTCACGGAAGATGGCAGAGTTAGGCTGTTTAAAAAGGACACTTTTGATTGGTCCGCCATTTTGAGTCTATTCCCGCGGAATTTTAAATGTGTCAATTATACTAATCTTAATTGTAACACATTTTTTAACAAAAATATGTTTGAAAGTTAACAAAAAACGGTTTTTGTCATAATTGTTTTTAATATCTATTTATGTGAAACTGTGAATTTGGGTAGTAAAAAATAACTTAAAACACTAGCTTAAAGTACCCGGGGTTACCCCGGGTTTCTTATATTTATAGCAGTAGCATTAATATTTTAAAATTAACCGGGGCCTTCATTAATTATTACGCAGTGCTTACTTACATATACTTCATTACCCATTGCTTACATTCATTATATCAGTACATAGTTCAAACTCGCGTGCTAAGACCGCGCGATTATCCTTTATCATGGCGGAGACTTTACGCGTATATAAGTATATGTACTGTTTTACTGTGAGAAAAAGTTCCACCAATATATGTAACTACATTTTTAACTATTAGGAACGCATTTATGAAGAAGTATGGTCTTATAAATTGTCTTGTTCTATGTGCAATATATTTGTACATTTATGTAAAAGTAATATGATAAATAAGTATAAAATACAAGCATATTTACAATTTTACAACTTCGTCATTCGTGTATAGCTTTATAAATGCTGATACTCTGAAAGACAGAGTTTAATACTTCTTTAGCTGTATGAGCATTAGAATTGCTAATTTTTATGATGTTTCCAAATTCCCTAATATAGTGGTCCAATTCCATGTCTTTTGATATATCTTTTGTTGCTATGTATTTATTTGTTAAGTGTGCTAGTTTTAGTAAGTCAGAACTAAAAGCTTCATCCAAGTCAAATAATTCCAAGGCTGGTGGGGGTAGTTCTTGAAAACTTGGTGGGAAAACCTTTAAACAAATTAGGTAGATCATACTTGTGGAACGAAACATATGATAGGATTAATATAATAGAAACAATATTTTTACTGATGCGTGTGTGGGTGGCAGTGGAGCTTCGAAATATGGTGGAATTAAAGTAAGGGGTTCATGCTTCAGACCCAAAATCTCATAAGCCTTTATACAAGCTGGTACCATGTTTAAATTTATTGAATATAATTGATGTTTAAACAGCTTAGTATATTCATGAGGATTATCCATCATATCCATATCCTGAGTGCAAACCTTTGGAGTATCTGCTTGTTGCGTTACATCTGGTACAAAATTATATTCCCAAAACTAAGAAAAGAATGATATTATTAATAATAAAACATGACACTAAATTAAACATATGGCGAGTCACACAGTTTGCGTAGTACTTTTACATGGCTGACAATAGAAAATAGTAGGGAAAAAGAAAGTTGAATAGCATAACAATATGTACTTTTCTATGAAGAATATAAATTTTTAAACGAATACTTTGCCCAAATAGCTTGTGTGCGAATATTTTAAGTTTGGTCAATTATACAGGGTGTTTTGTAACTGGTGGTACAAGCAGAAGGGTAGTTTGATTTTATAATGTATAAAATTCCACTTTCTTAATGCATTATTGCAGTTAAAAGAAATGGGGACATAGAAAAATAGAAAAATCTGTTGTCCACTATATAAAATATGACCAACGTAAATTGTGACTCAGTCTGTACATGCAATTTTACAATTGGGAACCTTACATCTACATCATCCAGTTGAGATTCTTTGGCTATAATTTCTTTAGATTCAAAGAAATCAAATATCATTTCCCTTAATGTATCATTTTTTTCTCTTTCGATGTATGTGTCAGTTAAAATTCTCGATGAACCCAAAACAAGCAATTTACCACCATTGGCTTCGTTGTAGTAGTAGGCACAAATGGGTCTGTTTGTCGGAACAGCAATTGATCCACTAGACAATGCAACTATGGACGGTTGTGCTACATTTAAAGTTGCCCCGTACGGGTACAAAAAATTCATGTCTCTGAAAAGAAACAAATTAAATATAAAGAATGCTTATGTTACTTTTATTTTGTGATTTAATTATGTGGATAGTATTTGAAACTTAATTAATGTACATGTATTCGTTGTGATATTTGGAAAATATCGATTTATTTGACATTCCTTGTGAAATTAAACATTCCTTTGGGTGCATTGTTTGACTGTAGCTGATACGTATTACACTATCTGAAAATGTAATAATAATCAAGGTTGTGTAGAAATTTTAGATTTACTTATATTTAAGTAACTATATATATAGTAAATTGTACCATTGTTCACCATTATACCAAATTCTTCTAGCAAGAAATTTACGTTTGTATTCGATTTTTTTTCACCACCTTCGCCAAGCATAACTAAAACGTGTCCGCCGGTATTTAAAAACGATCTAATAGCATTCATTTCTAATTCGGTAAATTTATTTCGTGGTCCTGGCAATATTAACACTTTACCAGTTGATAATAATTCTTCCGTCAGAACATCGTTATTTCTGAAACAAAATAAAAAATGTCACATTTGAAATGCAATTTAAACAGACTTGAAATGCTTCAACATACTCAATGAATTTCCATTTAGATTTTAATTTCCGTTGCAACACTTTAAATTCGTCGTTCGGTTTTCGCTCGTTTTTTGATGCGTCGAGAATAATGATATTCGAGTTATTGTTGCTATCACCGCCACCAACAATCGAGGTCATGATGGCTGTCACTTTATTATTACAAGTTGGGTAATTATTAGAATTAAATTAATTATGAAACGGTTTTGGGTAATTACTTTGTGCTTTTATATTACGGTATGTATATACGTATGTATATATACTGCAAAAGATATGTCTGGATTTGTCTGGATATGCTTCGCATAGTATAGTTATACGTATATAGTTCAACGTTGCTAATAGCAACTATGACATATCAAACTACCAAGCGTAATTGGTTGACGGTGTAATATTCGTCAGGGACGTGTGTAGTATGTGCTTGTAAATAGTAATTTGCTTATTATCTTAGATAAATAATAATTGTAAAATAATTTTCATTTCACTTCTTTAATTACAATGTGTTACCCTTGTGAACAATTACGAAAAATACATGCTGGCAGTTAATTTTTATTTTTCTCCAATACCGTATTTCGGTTACAATACGTGAATGCGATTGTCTTCTGCTTCATTTACGACACGTAGATAAAATTTGAACGTTGTCTCCGGAAGTGACATCTCGAAACAGCATTTTTCAAACGGTCGGAAAGTTGTTAAAATGTTGGAAAGTTACACGATCGCTCGTTTTGTAAATTTTTATGCAGAGCTTAACGTTATCGTATGCTGATAGTACCCCAAATTTGGTCAATTTAGACGCATAAAATATTAGTTAAATATATGTATTCTCAGTTGGTAATAAAGATTTCTCGTAAAAAATTACATTTCATTATAAAAGAATGCCGTAAAAAATAGCTTTTATTTTCGACCGTCACAGTGGCTTCGCAGTTCATACACCGAAACATGCCTTACAGTTCAAAGGCAAAATATATTATGATAAAAAATTGATGTACAAACTACAATGTATAATCATATGTCCATAACAATCAATATTTAATATATATTTACAATAAAAGTACATTCAGCACAAAGACATTTTACATACAACCAAATTCATACATGTTCACAAATTGAATTACCGCACTCAAACGGTTCAAACTAAACCGCGCAAGCGTACAACATGCATACGGTTGTGTTCACTCATGTTCAATGTATTCAATGTTCATGTTGGTTCACGTCGTGGATGCCGTGTTAACCTGTAATCGTCGAATGTGATACGGGAATAATAATGAGACTTATGAGCCCCAAAACCTGCCAAAACCGTGAACCAGAAAATAGCATTGGGTGAGAGGTTTATCCAATATTCAAAAATCTCGCTGTGTGTTTTCTTCCGTGATGTGATTTGGAGTTTGTTTATTGCATACCTAAATGCATATCAAAACTAACAGCTGATGCAACATAAGTACATGGTGTTAATGACTGACAGATATATACGTTGAGACTGATGTTCGAAATAGTCAGTAGTCCGTGACTAGAAATTTTTTATAACTATTTAATAGTGGATTCGCACAAAATGACTGCGTCCGTACAAGAGGACAACGAGTTGAGAAGGTTACTTGGTAATCCTACCAAAAATGCCAGCGAGGATAGTTCCATGGCTCCACCACAATCGGTAATATGTTTATGAGTTATACACACATACATTTCCATATGGACTTTTATTTTACATGTTTATTTCAATTTCAGACTAATGTTCCACGGCTCAGTACATCGCAAAATGTTAATCCACAATCCATGATAAGTCCTATGACCCCGGCTAATAGTACAAAAGAAGTTATAGAACCATGTTTACAGTAAGTTATTTCCATAAATGGAACTTTGACTCGAAAAGTACGGTTGAATGATTTTTGTGTTTGAAGAAACATTTATGGTATGACGAGTGATCTGTTCTTTTAGGAATGTAGTCTCTACAGTAAATTTAGGCATGGAATTAGCACTCATGTACATTAATACACGAACAAGGAACTCGGAATATAATCCTGCAAGATTTACGGGTTTGATTATGAGAATTCGAAACCCTAGAGCCACTGCTTTAATATTTCATTCTGGAAAAGTAGTGTGCACTGGGGCCAGATGCGAGGAGGATTCATATTTAGCAACGAGAAAGTTTGCGAGGATAATTCAGAAGATAGGATTCCCTGTAAGCGTGTTCATTTTTATTTTATTTTGTCCAACATACTGGTAAAAGTATAATAATTTTAGGTACTTGTTACCATTGTTACTTATGTTTTATTAACATTGTGTTGGAACAGGTTAAATTTTATAATTTTAAAATACAAAATATAGTTGCCACGTGTGACTTGAAGTTTCCAATTAAACTGGAAAATTTGAATCATATACATGGACAGTTTTCTAGTTATGAGCCTGAGCTTTATCCAGGTCTTATATATAGAATGGTATCGCCGAGAGTAGTGTTACTTATATTTGTAAATGGAAAAATTGTATTAACAGGTGAGATTGAATTATAATGAAAGTAGTTTTATTTGTAACTTTTTTACTTAGATGTACATAAGTATTTGTGATGTTTTAGGAGCGAAAAATCGGACTGAATTGCAAGATGCATTAAACAATATATACCCAATTCTAAAGAGTTTTAGAAAACAATAACGGTATTTTCATTATATTAATGAGTTAAGTGTTGCAGTGTATTGTTTGAATGTTTCGTTTAAAGTATTAATACTGCGAACTTTATTTATTAATAAAGAAGAGCGTTTCACGTAAAAGCATCTTACATTCAGTGAAACGAAATGCATTGTAACTAATCTCGTACAACAAACTGAGTGGGAGAATTTTCTATAAATATTGTAAAAATTTTAATATATAAAGCAGAAAGTGTTTGAGTGTTTGTTTGTCGCCTAAAAACTTTCGCATGGTGAACTCTGAGATCACGCAATGTGTTCCAGCTTATGCTGAACTACTCCAGAAAATGTGATCACAGACGAGGTATAGAATAGACCTTTCAGCTTATGGACTACCACGTTATCACGTCGTGAAATATCGGTTCTAATCCTAAAAACCACTCGATTTCGAGCGCCCCCTAAGTTTTTCTAGTGATCCTCCAGAGAGTGATCGGGAGAACCTGTATAGTCGCTGATTGGTTGCCGCCATTTGTGGCAAAAGTGGATGTTTAGGTTATGTTATTTCCGGTTTTGCCACAAATGGTTGCGATAATAGCGATCAGATCATTCAGATCACTTCCTGGAGGATCATTAGCTTTGACAGAGTTCGGAGGGATTCGGCTGCATTGATGGAGGGGGAAACACCTTCAGGAGCGGTGGTAAAGTATGCATGAATTGCGCCTGCGTCAGTCACGCACATATAACCACCGCTCATGTAGGTGTTTCCCTCTCCATCAGTGCAGCCGATCCCTCCGAACTCTGATCTTTGACAACGAAAGGAATGCTGTGTAAAGGAAAAATTGGAAGGAGAAGCAAGCGCGTGAGGGGCCCCTACTTTGGACAGCGCTGACATAACCCCTTAATCCGTTTTTAATTTCATGTATTTAAACTATAACATATTTCAGTTTTATCAAAATCTCTGAAATCATTCGACAAAAAATGCTCATGTATGTACAAAAAACTCTCACAATATAATTTGTTCATGCCTACAACGGCCTACGATATATTCTAACGTGTTCAGTTAAAAGAAACACATGTAGATTCCGCTCGACGTTATAGTTGTTACAGGATATCGCTGCAATGTTTCCACAATGTTTTCAAGACAACATTGCATGGCAATATGTGTATAATATTGCTCAAATGTTGTCAGTGCAATATTCCCCGGCAATGCATCCACAATATTGCAGAAATATTGCAATGAAACCTGCAATATTGCAGCAATGTTTCTGCAACAAAAAGTGCTGCATAAGGTATGTAATTTAATACGATAATATTATGTATCGTTTCAAAATATTTATTTCTCAATCCTGTTAATAATACAAATGGTAGTCGATATTATATCGTTTTAGGAAAATAAAAATACAATTGATAAATGCAGTACATTATAAAATTGTTAGAGTTTCTTATCACATACGTACATGTAGAACGAGATATGATTTAAACATCATATATTATCAAGAAAGTTGCCATAAATATATTTTACACAAATAAATTATTTAACACTGTTTAATATTCATCATTGTGTAAAAATAACGAGAACATTTTTGTAATTGCGATTTTTATAACCATAATAATTAACTCTATAATAGAATATACATCGTTTTTAAACACATGATAAATTTTATTGGATGGTCTCTTTTAATTATGTTCAATGGGTCCAAGTTATCACTTCACGTTAAAGGTAATTGCACAATAAAATATTTGAATACCCTTGATTAGTACTTGGTTTCTAGATTATTAAAAAATTTTAAAATGTTTTGTCAATAATAACTTTTTTATCCATAATACTTTTTACTTTTTTACAGCATCAGACAAATAGGCTCTGGATATTGATTTATTGTATACTTTGAAATATTTTAATACAATATTCTTGGTTTATGTTTTCAAATTGTTTGTTAGATATGCCAAACGTTTTAGTAGATGATGTTTATGCCTTTTTTGGCCGCAATGGGCAATTTTTCGCCACGAAAGAACGGGTTTTCCTCCTGGAATAAATAATGCAATAATGTACACCCGGTGTTCATAATTGACGAGAAGAATTAATTCAAGCGCATTTTACCGCTTGGAATTGGTCGACGATCTGATTGAAATTAGAATTTGGAATGCGCATTCTTGGTAGATTGTTGCTACTCGCAGAATCGACAGAACAATCCAACATGTGTTCCGTGTCGCACATGCAATCCTGCGCACTTTGATAGTCTCGACTGAACGCTGCTGTGTTCTCGAAATTCACGATGCAGTTGTTTTCGCCTATAAGTATAGCATAACAGATTATTTTTGTATGAAATGGAAATGGTTTTGGGAAAAATCTTAAGGGGACCCTCCGGTCAAAATGCTCGGTAAATAGGTGATATTTATCAACTTTTTACAAGAAGAGGTTATAATATATCCTAAAACATTTTTGACAGTGGCGTATTTAGTGTAAACAGTGCCTAGGCCAAACTATAGAATTTGCCGGGAAATTGTTAACGTTGGTTGGTCAGGGATCGGCGGGCTTAAGCTATGCTGGATGGAGTTGGAAATACCTACAGGAGTGGTGGTAAATGTTTCCCCCTCCATCAGTATAGCTTAAGCCGGCCGATCCTTGATCGTGGTTGACTTCGCGTTTGGGCTACTTGGCTAGCTTGGCGCTGGCGTCAGTTCACGTACCATTACCACCACTTCTATAGGTGTGGCTGCAGATTAATCGCTCCGAACGATTAATCTCGCCGTTTAATCATTGTAAGTTCTACTCACTCGTTCTACTAATCAAAAAATTATCAGTCAAAATCACTTTGACGGGTAACAATTACAAGAAACGCGGCAGGGTTGGAGCTACAACTTTAAGAGAATTGGAAAGACAATCTGCTTGGTTAAATCTCAACCAACATAACCGTTCAATTATTCAATCCCCAGATATCAATTTTTTCTTATCCCTTTATTCTAACTTTCTTTCTTCACATATTAGCATAGAAATTATTTTTCTCTAAAAATATAGCCTTCTACTTATATTCCCAATAACTCAATTGTGTTACAATTAAGTTGGTATATTATTTATTAGGTACAAGAGGTGCAGTGCCTATGATTTATGAAACATTTTAAATTATAAGAAAAGGATAGATCTTCTCATGCCTTCATTAATACTAAACAAGTACAGTAGTAAGATTTATGAGAAAAATAAATTTGAAACTGATTATTATTATTTTGTTTAGAGATAATTTATAATGCCAAGTGTTTCAAATCTATGTAAATCAAAATTCTACCCTCATCTTGGACAGTGAAATTATAATTTACTAGTTACTTACTCGTATATCCAACTGGACAAGGATTCGGTGGTGTGCAATATGCTGGCAACGTGTTCTCAGTTTTCTCGTCCTTACTATTCTGCATAGTTCCAAACTTTCCTTTCTGCTTGTAGGTCTCTTTATTGTTATTGTTCATACGCTGGTGACTCCAAAGTGTGCTATGCCGTAGGTACTCCTGATCGCGAATGCTAGGATTAGGGTTTAAGGTGTCAATCCCATCGTAATCAGCTGGTAATTCGAGGGGGATCTCTTTCGGTTTGTCTTGATATTCCAAATACGAGTCAGCAGCGTCCACAAGTTCGTTTCCCATCTGATTGATCAATTCACGTAGGAGGGTGTCAGTCAACAATTGCTCCTCCTGGAACCAGAGGTGGAATGAAAGGATTGTTCTAGTTGGAGATACGTAAACTTGAAAGTTCATGGTTACCTTCATGGGAGGAGGTAAGTATGCTGTTGCTTGGGCAGCAACAACCATCAGGAGGAATGGGATCCAGTACATGATTTCCAGTATATTTATCTACAAACTAGCAATAAATGGTATATTGTAAATGTTTTATGTTAATTGTGTTAATTATGTTAAATATTTTCTTTTGGCTTCTAAGTAAACATTATGCTTACAGTTACTCAATGAACTTTTGTTGCATGTTTGGCAGGAGATTTTTCAGAAAAATGTATATACATAATGGATCTACTTCTATTTGTTATTCACATAAGATGTATTTTTTCTTGATATTAAGTTTGCTAGCTATTAACAAAGTTATATAGTGTTTCTAATACTCATCTGTTTCTACATTTGGACTAGTCTATTTTTATTCATTATGCATAATGCGTTGTATACTTTGATTATTTTTGAATGGTAGAGTTCCTAATTATTTTACATTTCAAAATGTACAGAATGTTAAGGAATTAATGTTTTTTTTCCATTACCAACTGTGAAGCAATATACTCATTGATTTAAATTCATATTGGAATATGCTCTTGTGTCTTGTGTCTGGGATTTTTTATCGATTAACAGTTAGCATGTTTGGGTAGTCTATAATTTATATGTTCTTTTGTTTCAACATGATGTGCCAAACATTTTGGTAAAGTTCATTGATTATATATCGAGACACCTTGTATAATAATCATTATACCTATTAATATTATATAGTTTAATTTTAACTATCATGTGATATTATTACATAATATCAGAATAATTTCAATGAAACCCTAATTAATCACAATTTGCGGTAAACATAAAGTTAAATAAGTATAGCCGAAAGGAATCATCCGTGCTCTAAAACACACTAGCATTACCACATTTCGACAATCATTTACTCTTCTAAGCGTAATAATCTTGGTATTCAACGCTCTCTTAATCTTCATCATGATTTTAAAAATATGTTTCTCGAAACTACCAATTTCTGGTGACATGAGCGTCAGAAAGGTGAAAAGACGCGTGTAACATTAGAGCAGAACTTACCAAGTCTGTCGAGTGGTCGCAAGAAACAACGACGGAAAGGCACCCCGAAGATCTGTTCTCGGAGCCAGCGTTCTAGGCTTGAGCCGCACACGCGTGTTTGGCGACCGGAAGCGGCGCTCTGCTCTTCCAGAATCGAAGTATTGATCCGCGTTTTCCATGCCGCCTTTTCCCCCCGTTTCAGTAACTACTATACCACCTACGCTTGTTTCTGCAACCCACATTCGTGAACTCGAGTTAAGCTGGCTATACGTACACTGGTTTTGGCTTGTAGCCGTTTACCAAGAGGCAAAATCCGTGGACAAACATTCCGCAAACCTCTACGTGTGTGAACTATGCGAATAAAGGTCGTTTCACAGCTGAGTCTCAGCTTTGTTGAGATCATTTCTGTGATGAAGAATGAGTTTTGGACTCACGAGGTTTTTGGAAATTTCTGGTCACTTTGAGTGCTCTATCGCCGCGGATACGAGTTGATAATGCAAGTTTTTCTTAGCGAGATTAGGGTAAGGAATCTAAAGTTCTGGACTTTGGTAATATCCCACGATTATAGTAATGATCCACGTTTCTTGTATTTATTTGGAAGTAAATATTTTATTACAAATTTTTCTTGGGCTTGTATGTATCCCTTCATACTTTTTCTGTAATGGGAACGCTGAATTTATGTTAAAGGATCATTTGATTCTTTAGAACAGGTTATAAATCAATGACAAAATTACAGGACTGGATATTGTAGGGTTCCAGGAAATTAAATGTTCGCCAGAAAATAGTATTATAATGTATATTTTCCGTATATTATATGTGGAAATTTGACGAAGGGGTCAATGAACAGACAAGCATGTAATAGATACAAATGTATATTTTGTAACAAATTTTATGAGGATAATTATTTTTTTAAAAAACAGATCGTTGGTAGAACATGGCGACAGATTCGATAACTACCATCTGCGTCTGCTTTAAGCTGTGTTTTTACGAGTAGTGCCTGCTGTCATGGTTTGACAATAAATCGGCGGCAGAAACCGAGCAGTTCCTGTTGCATGGTCTGACAGCAGATTGACAGCAGAAATCGAGCAGATTCTGCGCAGCGCGATCTGAGGCAGATAGGCAGCAGGAATTGAACAGATCCTGCTGTACCATTTAGTCAAATCGATTGATGCACTCACGCATTTAAATGCTTTTAAATAACTTTTCTACGTTTTTCAAAAATATTTATATTTTTATACAATATAATTTACAATGCAATACTCATTTACAATGTAATTTCAATTTGATTTGTGTTTACAATTTTTACAAAATATAAATAGCACATATAAATTAAAAAAAGAACATACCTATGCATATTTAAAGGAAAGTAGGTAAATATAGAATACGATTTTGTTTTTCGAGTCGTTAGAAATTGAGGGTCATCGTACAGGGTGTATAAAAAGTAATGGTCACTGCTTTCAGGGGTGAATCTTCGCGAAATAAGCTCGATATGGTAATAAAATCTATTATTTAATTATGTTAGTTTCATATTGACAACTGCAGTTAAGATTTTAAAATAGAATATTAAATAAATATTTTGGACATATTTTTACCCTGTTCTTTTTTAAGAACAAGTATGTTATCTGATCCCTCGCGTTTCGTATTTTTATCATAACCATTTAAAGAAACATTCATGGCCTTATATTTTTGTTCTGTTTACTCATAGAATATACTGGCACAGTTTCATTAGAAAATCCCGGAACAATTACTGGTGGTTACAATAATAAATACTATTAAATGTTTTTGCTAATTTCATTTACAAGAATATGTCTATTTTATTGACTATGTTTGCTGCATAATTTTTCTGGGAAAAAGAACCTGTCTTCATTAGGGGTGTAAGTATCTAAATACCGTAGATGGAAGGATTAAAGCACGAAATGGAATTGGCGACTTTCACGAGGGTTGAAAGATCAAAAGGCCTTCAACTCTCATTACGGTCATATATAAACGCCCATTAATAACCGCCCCACGTTATGTACTTGTAACTCGATTTCAGAAATCGAATTACTACCCTTGTTATCCCGAACCAACGAAAACGATAGTCTACTTGTTGGATCGTGTTCGCGTGCAAGAAACGCAGTCGTTTACACATTGTGATATAAATTCTCACCCTTTATAAAAACCACTTGGTTTTTAAAATCAAACTTGGGCCATACACCCGATTTGTTACCAAAGATTGAAAACTGTTATAATCGATTTCCATTCCCGAAACCGTTTCAAAAACCCGAAATTCATGGAGATACCCGTTTCGGTTACGGTTCTAGTATCAGTTCTGATATCGGTTCTATATCGGTTCGTATCAGTTCTATCGTATTTCAGTTCTATACCGGTTACGGTGATCTCCCGGAAGTAGGATTTTTCCGAGGCTACTAATACCTTCCAAACTCATCGTTATAGCGTTTTCGGAAGGCTCAATAATTCCAAGCCCGGATTAAGATTTTTGGGGCCCGGGGCTATCAAACCTTCGAGGCCCCCCCCTGGTTGGGTTTTGGGGCCCGGGGCTATCAAACCTTCGAGGCCCTCCCGTGGTTAGGTTTTGGGGCCTGAGGCTACATATCAAACCTTCGTGGCCCCCCGTAGTTAAACAGCGGGGGGTTTAGTGAGCTAATCGGTTAGAACGAGGCACCCCTCGGAAAGTGGGGCCCGGGGCTGCGGCCCCCAGCCCCCCTTTAATCCGGGCCTTATCAACTCTCGAAATCGAATTCCTCCCAACTCCTTTTCGAAATTTGAAATTCGTCAAATTGACGGTTGCCGTAAACCTAGTTTATTGTGTAACTAGTGACCGAATGCTACTCGAGACCTATGAGCGCCAGATGAAGACCGCTCCATCCCTCGGAATGGATATTCATTCCCTCTTCCGTGGTACAAAATTCATTATAGTCTTCCGTCGACACGAATCCAGTAATTTGCACGTAATTATTGGATTATCGGCTCCATCTAGAATTACGTTGGTCCCAATCTCGATAACATGCTTTTCATATTTTCCCTTCCGTTGGTAGCAGATATTCGTCTCGTTCGTTCCCGAAAACTCGTTCGTTTTGCCCTTTTAAATTTCGCCCTGATCATTCTGGCTTTCTGTAGTAAAGCCAGGACCTTCTCTGACGTGACAGCTGGTATTCTTGAATCATATGCGGAGTGGGGTTGTTACGCTGTGTCTTGGCGTCACAAGTATTGATCTCCGCTGAGCGACTGTGTGTGAATGAGGCTGCACCTATCTCACCCTGGGTCCTGGAAACGTTGATCTCCGTGCTTTTTATGCTCACCAGGCCTTCCATCCTTCCTTGCTCGTTTGGTGTGCTCGTCCGTCTTCGTCCTTGGTACTTTTCCTCATCTCCCAATTTGCTTTTCTTTTTTTATCTGTGGTTCTTCTTCTCCTTTCTCTTTCACCCAATTCCCTTTTCATTTTAGTTTCCTCTTTTTATTTGATCTGTTATTTTTAGCTAGATCATTTCTTCTTCGACTTGTATTTAATTTATCTTCGTTCTATTTAGTTTCTCGTATTGTTTGGTTCCTTCCTTCTCCGAATCTGACCCTTTTCCTATTTTTCTTTTTACTTGCTCTAACTGTTCTCCTTATTTTATTTTCTTTCATAACGACACCCCTTTTTCATCTCTACCCTTTTAATTTCTTCTCTGTCTTGTTTGTCTGCGCTTTCTTCTAAGATTCTTCTGTGTTTAGCTCGGGTTTCCCTCTTCCTAACTACATAATACATATATTGTTCTTCTATTTAATTTAACCTAGTTTTTCCTTTGATTTTCACCTCATTTCACTTCATTTCCGCTTTAGATTTCTTTCTTTTGCAAATCCTTTCTTCGCCTCGACTGTTTCTCAACCAGTTTCCTTTTTTCACTTTCGCCATTGCACACTTCCTTTCTCCTTTTGTCATCTTTAATTATCTTTTCTTTTATTTATCGGTCTCTTCTTCTTTCTAACTTTCATTTACTTTACATATACATTTTATTTATTGGTAGGTAATTACATTCGCTTCATTTTTATCTATTTCATTAACGGCTCGGCTGTTTTGCTGGTTTGCGTGGTTCTTTTTCACAATGTCAACCCTTTATTCTCTCGTCCTTGGGCTCCCCTTTTGATAGAACCAACCCTCGCCCATGTGACACACCGCACTTAAGTTAAAACGTATTAGCATATTTGCTGGACCCTCAGTTTTGCTATTCAACCTTTGTCTCAAGTTAACGATATTAGCTCCTGCAGCCGGGTTCAATTTAACGGAAATTTCTCCTAACAATTAACTTCCGACTCGGTTTTCACGTTTGACGCATGTATGGCTCGAATTGTATCATGCAATTCATATACAAGATTGAAATCATGAAAAAACACCCTCTATTTTCAGTTATCATGAAGATGTAAAAATTGCTAAAAAATAACGTGAGATAAATTTTTTTTGTTCAAATTTATAGGCATTTAAAGAAATTGTAAAAAAAACATAAATTCGATCAACTTCGTGTCAGAGTTCCAAGGCGGTTTCAGATTGTACGTTGCTGTGTATATCGTACGTAACCTGAATTTTGGATAATCAACTGCTGTAGAAAGATAGTAAACATTTTATAGAAATGTGTACACACACTGTAACATGATTGAAGAACACTCGCATGCACGATTTAGAGTGGGCCAAACATTCGTGGTAATCTGAAAAGGCATATTAATTTAGTACCTAGGTACTTAACCTTCGCGTTAACCCCAGACTTCAGAAAATGTTCATCGCAAACCCTATGTGGTGTTTGAGGGTTAATATTGGTTGGAGCTAGATCAGTGCGGGGGCGTGTAAACCATGGTAGTGATCTGATGTGAGTTTGGAGATTTGAACCAGAAACTCGCGGATGCGATCCATTCTATTATACAGGGTGGTTACCTATTACTCTACAGATATACATTGGGTTCTGCCTCGTTTAAATAAACAGTAATAATAAAATTTACATAAGAGGACAAAGCAAAATGTCAAGTGTCAAGTGTCACAAATAAAAGATATTTGTATTAATTTGTAATAATTTTGTAATCTAAAGGGTTCTCCCGTTGACACAATAATAATAATAATTTACGCGTACGAAAAGTTTGTAAAATATAACAAATACGTGGAGTAACTTTCTATCGGAGAATATAAATAGAAAAAATTAAAAGTTCTTGTGCTTGTACAGGGTGTTCGGCTACATGTGGGAATTTTGAGAGTTGGTTCTAGACACCAGAATAAGACGAAAATTAAAAATACTGACATTGCGGTTAAGGCTTCGTTTGTTAGTTATAAGTGTTTAAAGACATGCCTAAAAGCAGGCAATCCGCGTGCCGCTGTGCACGCCGGGCAACTCAGGCGAGAGGTCGAGCAGTGGTATTCAAAGCCACTGTTGCACGGGGTCACTCACCTTAGAGAAGCTGCGATGAAATTTTTCTCTTCTTCTCTATCACTTCATCCAAAATTCACACAGAAATCACACAGAACCCAGAATCTTATCACCCCCAAAACATCAGATTTCTTGCACTAAAACATGTGAAAGAATGAAAAACATCAAATTTACCCGCACTAAAACTCGCCACGGAAAAAAACAGGTTCACTCGCACTCAGACATTTGAAACTAATAACTCTTAATAAATAAACTTCTATTTTTTATATATTGATTTACTGTCGCACTTTACCAGTATTTTTTGGCGGATTTCAGGATACATGTATGAACAACGATGGAAGTTCCAATTTCAACAAATGTGGCGTATATATCAACAGAGTCAGGCCGCTTATTCGGCAAACTTTGGAGAACAGAATTTATTCTGGGCTGGAGGAGTTTATGTGTAAACCGAATTCCCGCTACGTGAAACGTTTTCCATGCGTGAAAAAATGTTTGGACGTGATCGCTGCCTGGATTGATTACATGGACGCATTCTGCGCCGAGGACACCAACGTCGCGGAGAAAATTGTTAAGTATGCGATCGAGAATTTGGTGAAAGACGGTCTGATGACATACTTCGTGGATTCGGTTCTTTTGAATAATAGGGTGAATAGAGTGTGCCAGGAGATCGATTCCTTGGGTATGGAACAGGAGGTCTTGAAGAACACGAATGTCTGGAGGTTTATTAACGAGAAGGATTATTGGTTGCGTCAGAACTGCGAGTGAGTATTTCATATCGCTACTTTTGTTCGGATTTTAAGCTCTGGTTACGCTGAGAAGGACAATGCGGGGTGCTTAGTGTGAACTATTGACTTGTAGTTACCTGCAGTTATGCCATATTTCCTATTGTACATGGTGCTTCATTACTCACTGTGTATTCTGGCGAGATAGTACATGTGGAAGATGTTGTGCGAATTGTGGTACAACTGTGGTGGCAGTTTCTGAGAGAAGCCTATGACACTGCAGGTTTGACTTAATAAGTACCGTACTATCGCCAGCAGGAAAAAAGTCGCACTACCCACAAGCTGAATTGCTGAGATGCCAGAATCGTGGGACGTGGGACATATTGTTACCCCCACTATGACCTAACGTCGCACAGTGGTCGGAACGGGGGTAGTAGGGGACATTCGGCCCAAAAATGAGCTTTCTCCTCTCGCAATCTACTGAATGTGTACTACTCCCTAAATTTCCAACAGTCCCCAAACTGGAAATATTAATCCATCACAGTAATTGCCCCTCTGAAGCAAACATGTTTTCCCTCAGATATTTCCCCGTAATATTAAAAACAACGAAGATATTTTAGATTTAAGTGTTAGATGACTCAACCTGCATATGTTTGATTTTATTCCCATTATTGTATAATAATGGGAATAGTTGTTGTATAACAACTATAGTTTTATTTATCTATACAAGGGGTGCGCCAGTTGTATACACATTTCCAGGGGGTACGTGAAGCATAAAGGTTGAGAAATACAGGTTTAGAGACCCCAGGTCTTTTACCGATAGTAGGCAAGGAGCCCGGAAATGGTAAAGCAGAGCTCTCCAGCGTAGGGGCCCCTCACGCGCCTGCTTCCCCTTCCAATCTTTTTTTGCGCAGCGTGCCTTCCGTTGTCAAGGAGACCGCGCGACGCTACGAAGGCTGCCATGACGGGCTAGCCGGGCTAGCGTCTTCGCGGTTAGCGTCGCGTGGTATCCCTGACAACGTTGACGAGAGTGGGAGAGCCCCGAGCTTATGCGTAAGCGACCTTGGAGAGCCCTGTGGTAAAGGGAGGTGACAAAAGTTTTCTCCTCGGACTTTTATGCCCACTCCCCACGGTAGCCTCGACTCTGAGCTCCGGCTTCATCTCCCATGTGGCTCTGGGCTACAAGGAGAGCTGCGGCTTCATCTTCGCCGAGGCGTTTAGGGGATGATTCACAGTTTATGCGGAAAAGTAAATTCTTTATTCCTCGTAAGGACATGGAACCCGAGTCGACCACTGGGGGTCTTTCTCTTTCAGCGAGACGCGGGAGAGTCGGCGGCAGCATCTTTGACCATGGGCGTCCGGAGGGGGATGCAACAAGGGCAGTTGCCCCTCCGTGGCTTTTGTGAAAAAATCGCTTATTTGCAAAAACTGATCTTTATTAATTAAGTTTGCAGTAACAAAGGGAGTATATTTAAATTTTAGACTTAAATTTTGAATTAAATTGGCACCTCAAAATGAGTTCAAATAAGCAAGCGGGCTACTCGTTTTTTCATTACTATATTTTTCTTCATCGTCACCCTAAAGTTGCCCCCTCTTGGAAAAAACTCTACGGACGCCCTTGTCTTTGAAGACTTTAGCTGAAGAATGTCTGTTTTCAATTTCGAGGAAATAATAATAATAATAATAATAATAATAAAATTCACAGCGTGCGTAGCTCAAAAATGCACTTCAAACTAGATTTCTGTCAAATTGAAAACTCAGATTGACATGTTTCTTAGACCAATATGTGCGCTGTGACACTACTTTAGGGCTGGCAAATGAGAATTCCGAATTCCTGGATTAAACAGGTGCCCGACTTAAGGCAGGCGTATGCACTAGAGAGTTAATACACTGTTCTTGATATTAACACCTTGATTGGGGTCAGCGTGTTTTCACTCCCGAGTATTTGTTCCTGTGCACGGTTTGTGCGTGGTTTCACGTCCATATTTTCTATAAAGCATCGAAAGTGTTGTACGACACTCTCCGAATATGTACTGAGGACGAATTAAGCAAAACTATTTCAGTAATAGCGATCGCTCGAAAAATTCTGACCGCCTCGGAGGGGCAATTTCCAAAACCGTGTTCCAGTCAAAGTGTTAAGTTCGGTTCAATCTTGTGCTATTAAATAACCTTCAAGCGACCAAACACTTAGACTTTGTATTTTTTATATTTCGTTAACGTAAACGCGTCTTCGCAGATGTTTGCTTTCACGAAAATTCATTTTATAGAGCTTCAACTGGTACGAGTAGCGAATTATCCTCAGAAATCAACTCCCAAGTTCACGAGTGTCTAAGAGGAAACAAGAACAATGACGTGGAAGTAGAAATCGGTTCAGTTGCGAAAGAAGTTCAACACTATAGCTGTGAAAAGTCTTTTGCTTGCAAGTCTTCCTATCATAAAAAAATAAGTAACACGGAATCACTGCAAATTTGTCAGGAACACACGGAGGTTCCTGACAAACTCAGTCAGAATACTTTATACTTTACAAACGAAAACGCTGACGAAATCAAAGTCACACGCGCTACGATGACTTCTGACTACAATTATTTGAGTATCAATGAAAAGAACTGTAAATTGAAAGTCGTGGTTCATAAAACAACCAGCACCAACTGTTCTACAATTTTAAACCTAGCAAAAGTAACAAGTATATCAGTACCCTGTAAACCAAGTCATTTAATTGTTCGAATATTCGAAGCAGATCCGTCACTGTCAGACCCCAGTCTGATCTTAATGAGAAGTAACATCGAAAACGGTATTTATAACGCGTGTTCTAGTTTAAACAATATTCTTAAGAAACTCGACTACGCAACGATCAGAGACTCCTGTCTCAGTTGCGAGATTCGACCGGGTCACATCGACTTAAACCTTCGACGTCGACGAACGTTTAAGATTCGATTATTCTTGGCTCGTGTGCCAACCTGCCACAGCGTTTACAAACGTGACAAATGCATGAACTATGAAAACGCAACGACTCAAGAAGAAGACTTGCAGCCTCTAAAAAACTTCGACGTTCCTATCAATCGCTGTTGCAAAGACATGTCAAAATGCAACGGAGAATGTGGAGAACGACGTGTTATCTTCTATTCCCCATGTTCCAATGATACTTCATTGGAAGAGAAAAAGAGCAAGACAAACAGAACTGTCAAATTTGAGGAGAAACTCGAAGAGAAAGTATCAAAGAAGGAACTTGATTTTGTCTGGTCCAGGAAGGTTGAAAAGGAAGTTGACTTTCTTCTCTCCCCGTGTTCGCTGAGAGTTCAACAAATGGAGAATTCTGCAATTTCCTGCCTGAGTGTTCAAAGAGATGAGGAGCCTGTAGAAAGCAGTGAAGAAATTTGTGGTAACCGTGTTCGATTATATTTGAACGAAATAAAAAGAGAAGAAGAAGTGAGACCAACGGAAGGCTGTTGTCAAGTTGAACAAATTGTTGATATGAATGTAGGAAATGAAGTATGTGAGAATCAGGATGTAGAGAATTCTCAGAACAAAATAGAAGTATGTAATTCCAAATGTAGTTGCTCTTCTGATAGTTTAGAAGGAGATGCTCAATGTGAATATGTCTCAAGGGAAAGCGGTTCAACAGCAGAGAATTGCAATTCCAGCCAATGTCTTTGCCATATTTTGTTCAGAAACAACACAATGCACATCGATAAGCAGGAAGAAGACGACGTATTCGCAAATTGTCCAGAGCTAGATAATTTTAAAGACACTAATCTAGTGGAAGCAACAGATTGCTTTTACTGTTCTGGGGAAGATACTTTGAAAGTGAAAGCAATACCGCCGCAGACGGTAGGAGGCATTTTGAAATTGGAAATGAATGTTCAACAAATGAGGAACAATGTTGCTCAGATGAAAGAAATCAATTTGGAGGAGAAGAAGCACACTTTGCAACCAAATGACAGCGTTCTAGAGGCGAAAGCTGGTATTTCAGAACTGGTTGAGGACGCATGTCAGGTGAAAAGAGGTGTTCTTCAAGCGAAAAAAAATATTTTGGTGGGAGAAAAAGGCTCTCCAAGGACAAGCACGTGCGCGTTAGGAACAAGAAAACGCATATCCGAAATGAAGCCACAGTACAGTGTTGATTCAATTTATGTCCCGAGTTGCAATTTCGCGGCAGCTGACTGCGATCCAAAATATTCTTGCGATGGTATGAATCCTTCGAATGCAGCAGCAAGAAACATTGAACCTGAAAGCATCTCCATTTGCGCTAGACCCAATGAAACGTATCTTAATTTCGAGATTCTCAAGACATCGTCTTCAAATTTAACAAAAGAAAATACGAGAGACTTTTCACGTGGATTGAACGTTTTCGTGGATCAAGAGGGCTTCTCGAAGAAGGATCTTTCTCCTGAGAGTCGTGAAACAGCTACGAATCCCGTGCCATCTTACAGGTGGTCGACATTAAAACCGAAATTGCGGGGGACACCGAAGCACTCGATGAGCTTCATGATTCCTGCGCCTTCATATTCCACAAAGAATCTTCGTGGAAGAGAACATATGACAGAGATGCAAAATAAGGCGAAAGAAGAAAACTACTTTCCTATTTTTTCTCGGTGCAGGAATCATTTCCGGAGGAGTTCGATTATTCCTAGGAAATTCTGTGGATCTTCTTCAGTGGTCTCCATTGATCGAATAAAGCACTTGATACGCAAGAAACTTGGGCGAATGTTGCTGAAGGAGAAAGACAAGGGGACGAACACCTCGAAGACGTTCCTGAAGAATGAGAGATATCTAGTCAGTATCTCGAGTGGTAAACTGACTGAAAAACGAATTATTCGAGAGCCCTGCTCTATTAGTTCCTCGTCAAATCGGTGCTCCGTCACTGCAAAATGTCGGAATAGAGTCGTGGAACAAGGTGAAACTTTTGCAGAAGGAAACTTCGCATCACGAAAAAAGGATGCCTTTGAAGAGAGTGTTAAGAAACGATATCGAAAGATGATTCAAAACACCGAGATTTTTAAGAAGATTAGAGCCGTTAATATATCGAGGATTTTAGGTCAGAAGCGTGTCGTTAAATCAGCTGGTCGGCACAAGACGACTAATCAAAAGGAAGAAGAAGGTATGAAAGGCAAATTGGAAGGAAGAAATAAGAGAAGGTCTTCCTCTAATTTTCGGGAAAATTCGAATAAAGATGTGAGCGTTGCGTCACACGGCTCTACACGGATACTTTTCGCTGGGAGTGACACGCTCAAAAAACAAATGGCTGATCACTGTGTTTACCTCGACAAAGTAGTTTATGAGAGGAGCCAAAATTTGAAGAAGAAGAAATTTCTAAAGAGATATCACGATGTAGTCGATTTTTATCCAAATTTGAGTTCGAGGAAGAGTTATCATGAAAAAAAATGTCCCGGGTGTGAGCCTTCCCAAATTTCAGATGATAGAACTAAAAATGAAATTGAGGCACCTTGTGATGTGGTGTCTGAAGATGTAGAAGATGAATTACGCTCTGGCAAATTGAAGTCGTTTCAGAAACGTTCGTTCAACTTTGAGGATGACTGTGACGAGGATAACGATGTTGATAGACTTTTCAGCAACTATGAAACGCGCATCAATAATCTTAGCGCCGATTTTAGATTAAAATTGTTGCAATATGTTGCTCTTTGCCGGAGCGTCAAAGATTCTTTGGTGACGAGGCTACAGTCAGATGACGTTTACAAGGTCAGTTTGGGTTCTGTATATGGAAGGAAATCGATTCCCCGGATGACACATTCTAACAACTCGGTAGTAGTTGATGATATAACGCGTTAAAGGCATGTAGAATGCATTTGATTCTTGGACACTAACCGCCTCGTACAGTAAACGGGCCGGCCTTTCCTACACGTGCCACACGTGGAAGATATAATGGGGCGCGCCTAATAGGGGATGGTTCTCTTTCACCGTGTGAACGGGGCTGGTGTGCGAGAATCAAATTCTGCTCTGGTGCATGAAATTTTTTTCAGAAATGTTTAAGTATATATATATAATACAGTATTTTTTTATCAGAAAAATGAAACAATCACTTTACATAATATTGTTAAACGAGGAAAGATGGAAGCAAAATGAATTACAAGAAAATAATACGTGCCTAAATTTGAAAGGCAGAGTACAGTGGAACAGGCACCATATGACTGGCGGTTGTGTTCACTTTTTGCCTATTGAAAACTGAAGGTGAATTCTCGGTTTCAGACATCCATGCAAATACATACATCAGAGTTGGGTCTTATTAAAATAAGCTTTTATTAAATTAAATATTCAAATAATGATTTATTTAAATGAATTTCTTAAAATTTACGTATGAAATGGATGTTCTTTATAAATCATTAATTTACACCAGCAAGAAGTTATTCAAATAAATCTTTATTGGAATATATTTTCTTTACGATTTTTTGCGATTTTTATTTTAACGCATCATTTTTTGTTTGAAAAAAAAAGGAAAATAATTGACAACGAACATCGTCTTTTTGTATTTTAATATAGGTATTTGTTTTATATAAATGTTGCCTTGAATAAAAATGTATTCGTTATTTTTTAAGGAATCTTCAATTTTTAGTCATTAGTCTGTATTTGTTAGTTAAGGTTAAGTTAGACCTATAGTATATTGGAATTTCTGGATTCTTATAAATTATTCAAGGAAATACAATTAGTCTTATGACGACACATACAGCAGGACATAATTTATATGCAGGTTTGTATTCAGTTTATTATAATTTCACAATTTTCTTCTTATGTAATAATTGGGAGTATTTACTCATTTAATAAATAAATAACACTTAAAAATTTAAATACCACAGTTTTTTATACGTTATAGTCAAGCATCTTATTTTTATATAAGTTAATATCAATATTAATCGTATGGAGGAACAGAATACACACAGAAGAAAAAAATCATATAAACATAATATTTAAAATCTAGTGTGGACCATCAAATAATTTTGATAGAACATAAATTTTTATTAGGTATATAATTATATTGAAAAATATGCATAGAGTTATTTATTAATTAATTCCTCAACTGCAGTATTAATAACGTATTTTAAAATTTGATAGATTTTTCATATTAACTGCAATAACATAGTTGTAACGAGAATATGTCTATGTAGAAAAATGACTGTCTGAAAGGAATAAATGATAAAATAAAGAATATTCTTCCAAGGTCAAACTGTTCCAGATTTCAAAGACACTGGCAGCTTTGTAAGTGGGATAGCATATTTTCATCGTAGTATTATAGGTGTGAATAAATTAAGAGATAAAATATTTTCTATCTCAATGCTTCATTAACGTAATCATCCGATTTCGATAAACCTATTACAGTTGACATTGTGGGAAATAAACTATGGATCACTGGTGGACGAAGAGTATTTCCTATTGATTATTCACGATGACGAAATGATAGTTAGTAAAATACTAGTTTGAAATCGGAGTTATTCAGGGCGTGTCAGTCCTAAAGAGGAGATAAAGTATTGTACAGCAACCATTGAGAGCAGCAGCATCTATCCCTCTGGCCAGATCGATATTTCCTGGCAACCACCGGAGAGGGTGCCCACCCCAGTTACTCTGTGTTTGTAACAATGCAAGTCGGCTCCTAACAGCTAGCGAAAGATTTAAGCCGTCGCGTCGGTATCCCTGATTTTACTTTCTTATCCCTTTCGATCGTGCCTCTTTCTGCTTCGGCCAGAGACAATTCCCTGCGAATTGAGTGAACGTTTCGACAAAGCGGATAGACTTTAGCATTAGTCGGATAAAGTATTTTAAAGAATATTGGTGGAATAATAAATTATTTTATTTGAGGAAGTATTATTTTTTAAATAGTTATACATGTGTTAATTTACCTGGATGCGTAAATAATCTCTTCCTAACTTAGTTTGTAATTTTATTCCTAATCGAAAGATTGAATTTCTTTTGTAGTTGAACAAATACTTTCTGAAGTTAGTTCTTAAATAACTCAAATAATTGTAAAAAGAAACTCTAGATTATCTGATTTATAGTAATTGGTTTAAATACTAAACTGGATGCAAATAATTTCTTGTTTTTTGGTTTATAAAAGTCGACTGAATTTTTTTAATTATTTTTGCAACAAATATCACGAAATAGTACAAATAATTCATTACATCAAATATTATTTTCAAATTTATATTTCAAATAATTTGTCTCCAAATCTGACTTTAGATGTAGATGTAGAGTATCATTCGTAATTATATAAATAATTCTATGCTTTGGGGAAAGTAATGCCCATTCAGTATGAAATGCATTTACTAATTTTTACTGTTTAGCGCTATAAAATGCATATTTTGTATTATAAATAATAATATTTTCATTACTGATAACTTATTTTGAAAGGAAACAGCAATAAGATATATTTCTTTTTCAGTCTTGAAAATACATTAACATAACGCTCAACAGTTATAATAAAAGTCTTTGGTGTTAAAATACATGCAGTCAGGCAATTGGTGGTTCATGGTAATATAAGAACATATGATTGTTATTTCTATCGAGTGATATACCGAATAAAACTTTGTGTATGTGGGAAACGACTGCTTCATATTTATGCTAAAAATGCTAAAAAGATAATTCTTCTTTTGAGAATAAAGTTACTACATTACTAAGTAATTGCTTGAATAAAAATGCGTGATACTGTAAATACACTACTTGAGAGTTACTTGCACAAATTCAACGATTATAAACTTACGATATTCGATAAATAATTAAAGTGGTAAAAGTATAATCTATACATGTTCGACACAGGTGCTGCGGTCTATTACAGTAGTAATCGACCGTGTTTTGTACGTATCTACGAAAGTAAGGAACACGGTAAGTAGAATAGGACTGTTTATGACCAGACGTTCTACGCTCATGAGAACTCCAATCAGCAATCGCTAATCATTGTAGGTATTAGAATTTTTATTCGTATGAGATTTGATATTTCATGCTATTTTGTAACGCTGTGATAAATAACCTTTGAAATTTAGAATGTTGAAAAATACTACTGCAGAGAATGCAGGTTGAACAGTTGTAAAATCAAAATTTAATTTCAATTGTTATCTGAAACGAAGGATGAGAGAATACACTTTAGGATGAGAGAATATCATCTATTATATTATTTATTATTAACTCTATGTTTCCAGTCGCTTCTGCAAATTGGAAGAAAAATTTAAATGTTATTGTATTAATTTTTCCATGACATTATCTTCCCGATGTGCCATCTGCATTTAGCAGTTTTGATAAAGTAGTAGAATATTGAATATCATATTTTCACATTATCGTAATTATTAAGAAGCAAATACCGTTCGTTAAAATTCGTAACATTTTGGTAGAAGGAATCCTTCGTCCATCACTGCTGGTATTCAAATCAACATTATAATTTAAGAAACTCTGCATTGCACACGTTCAATTTAATTACAAAGTCTGTACCTTTCTGCTGTTTATTTAATATTCGAATCTTAACCCTTTGAGCCCAACTCATAAAAATCCGGGCTTGTCACGACCGTGGTTTCGACTAGAATACTTATCTTTATAAACATCAATCAAATGAAGAATACAAATACAGTATTCAGAAGTATCATTTACTAACACTGCCAACTTTCCTTTATCAGCTGTTGATTTAAAGAATTGATTAGCGCAAGACCTCACAATTCAAAGAATTAAATCAGTTATACGGTACACTTGTGTTAAAATAGGTACTAAATTCTCCGCTGACGGATTGTGGAAGCCGTTAGTTAGTTCACTCGAGACCTATATTAAGGTTTCCCAACTGTATATTTCCCATTATCTCGATTTAAGCGTTAAATTTATTCTATGGTATACTTATACGTAGATTTCAACAGACATTATTATTGTAAAACCTCCATCTGGTTGAGGCCACAATTATTCACCATTTATTTAAACATTACGACCGTATAATTTACATAATTTTCTGTCAACTTGTAATATAGAATTTTTTCAAAAAATTGTTAAATTTTTTATATAGAATATAGAATTTTATATAGAATATAGAATTTTTTCGTTTATAATAAAGATAAAATTCGCAGCACTATTGCTAAAGTGAACATGTACTTACAATTAAAGTAAACGGTTCTCCAGTGATCTAACCATACCTAGATCATACTTAAGACTGGACGACACCAATAGCGCCATAAGATCCAACTTCAGCCATTGCTTGAGCTTAGAAGGCATCATTAACCAAGCAATGGCTATCCAGGCCACTATACTGAATTATCGCATCCCTTCACGCATCGGGCCTGAAATTTTAACCCCTAAAAAATTGAATTTAGAGGATCCCGTTCGTCAGCGCCAATTCCTTGATAATGTTAACATTAACGTTAATACCGTTACGATTTCTATGCCTGCGTAACATTTTGTTGTTGCAAGCTTCTGGTACGGGGGTACAAAGCCCCGCCTGGGGTCGATCTAAAGGTTGTTGCAACCAGGCCCGATTGGTCAGTGATATCGATGCGTCGGCATGACTGAGCCAATGGCGTCGTGACGCTGGGTTGCGCGGACGCTGTGACCAGGAGCCAAGTTTGTGGTGCTCCGCTGCTGCCGCGAACGCCGCCGCCGCCGTCGACGACGACGTCAGGCGACGTTCTTCGTCGCGTACCCCGCGCGCTACTGCTACCCACTCCGCTTATAACTATATCTGGACTTAATTATTGGTGAGTCGTGAGTTCGATTCTTTTTTCCTTCTTGGAATTTCGTGTTCTTTTCTCTTGTTCTCCATTCTCAATTTTCGGTGATGTAGAAACGGTGGCTCCGGGAGCTGGATTTCCTCCCTCGGCGACGAAAGTTTTATCGAAATGGTGGAAGCAACGAAGCACTTGAACGATGAAGAAATTTATTGTGTCGATGATTGATTAGAGATGTGATTACCTGTGATTACGAATTTAGGCACGATCTTCTTGCGGAATGATTGTTGGCAGAGTTATTAAGGAAACTTTATTTCCTCTGGTTTTGTTCAATCGCCAATGTTTGGAAGTGATAACGCCTGGAATCCTTGGATGATGGAATGTGATTCTCAGTGATTTTTGTCGTGTGCGATTTTTCTCGCGTGTGAAAGTGAATGAGTTCGAGAGACAGTTGTCGAAAGTAATTTAGAGAATGGTGGTTTTTCAGAAGTGGAGAAATAGATGATTTTTAAGCTTTGGTTGCACAAATTTCTAAGATATTAGAAAAGAGTCTGCCACTTTTTGGTATTGATCTTTTAGAGAAACGCATTGAGTTCTGAGTTCACTCCAATACAGCTTGTTTTTCCTTGAAAACTTCATTGTATAATCAGACTATTCTAAGTGTCTTTCTGAAAATATATTAATATATTTCCTTTGACGAACTTTTCATCATCTCATTAAAATACATCAAAAAATATTCGGTATATTGAATAATTTAATATTACTAACTCACATTTTGATTAGCAAAGTAGTTACATAGTCACGCCTATTAAGATTCTATAAAACCTTTTATTCCGTAAAATATTCTTGGTTGTTACATAAATCGTTGTGGTCACATAAGGGATAGAGATCTGACAGATTCGTAAAAATCAATAGCTATTAACGGTAGTAATACACAAATGTGTTAAAACACGTCCAAATGGTTGTTTTACCACTTGCCATTTGTAAAAATCAATAGCTTTTAACGGCAATAATACTCAAATGTGTTATACAAATGTGTTAAAACACGTCCAGAGGGTTGTTCTACCACTTGCCATTAAAAATTCGGGGGTGCTGCATCCCCCATAAGGATGTGCAACGAGTCCATTAAGTGAAATCAGCCGCTCCCATCTTCGTTGTTCCACCCCAATTCGCTAGCACACGTGCTGTGCATTTTCTGTCTTTTGTCTGTCACGTGCCATTTTAATATCCGAGAGCCATTCTCCCGCGATACGTCCCTTTGTGATCGACTCCCTGTATTGATGTGCCAACAATTTTTGCTTCGCGCACCGTTGAAAGAAGAAGTCGTTTCGGTCTCTTCAACAGAGTACAGAGAAATTGTCTCGCCACGATCGATCTGACCTATCAAACAGAATAAAAATGTCACCCAGAAAAATTATTTCGTTTCAATAGAAGAACGGAAATTTATTAGAAAAAAAATATAAAATACTTATTAGAAGTCTGTTGTATCTATAGAATTTTATATGGTTCCGTAGCTTGTTTCGATTGTTTTCTAAGAATTCCAGCATCGAAATGCTCCCCAATTCTAAAAGCTTTAATAAATTGAGATTTTACGTTCGATCCTCTTCACGCTTCACCAGAACCCTCGTAATATCGCGTTTATGTTTTGGCGAGAAGCTTAAGTGAAAAATATGACCTAGGGATAGGCAGCGAGTTTCTTCTCGCATTTTCCTACCCTCCGAAGACGTTCTCCAGAGAGTTCGGGGATTAGGGATGGAGAGGCTACCACTCCAAATAAACACCCCTACTACGAAGTTCCCCTTGCGTCTCGATACAGAGAACCAATGTCCCTGTATAGATGTGGTTGGCGTTTAAAGGAGAAAGTACAGTTATCCATGGGATAGCTTAAATGCTTGATCAGCTAAACCTAAAGCTTGAAAAAATAATGAAGAAAGTGAGAATTGTGTCAGTAATCATTTTTACGTTTCTCATTATTTGAAAATTTAAAAGAATAATTTCTTTAGCGTACAGCATCATTTCTCTTGGAACGGGATTTTTTGGTAGATAAAGGATTAAGGAATAAGTGGTTCAGAATAATTAAATTCTATTTTTAGGCTAATGAAAAGCTAAAATGTACGTGTTACAGTGTTACACTACTGACTAAGTAATGGTAACTCGCGAGAAGGATATTTATTTCCAACGATTGAAAGAGATCATTTGCTTTAGGGGCTGCCGATTATCAGCGGAGCCATTTCCAGCCTTAGAGCAACCCCAATAATTGGAAAATGTCCGGATTTGCGGCGGCGGGCCTCGTGGCCTTCGACTCCATCAAGTCCAAAGCATCGGAAAAACTTGCTGGGTAATGTTACGCATGCTCCTACAGAAGATGAAAAATCGTTTATGACTATATTTAATGTGCAAGCCCATAAGTATTTGCCCATGCGCATATAATTAGATGTACAGTAATGTATACGTTATGGGGCGTGAATGGCTAATTAATTTATCTAATATGTAGTAAAACTATGCACTGATCCGAAGTTGAAATTGCCAAACACAAGTACCTTTGAATTATTGTTGAATAAAATATTATTCCAAATAATACATTTACGTTATTTTAGTTCAAGAAATAATTCTAAAAATGATAACTATGCACGTGAGATAACGAAATAATAAAATACCTAATTAGTCGTGCGTTATAAGTACAGATTTCAATTACATCGTCAATTGACATGTTCATATTCAATTTTCGTTTTTCTAAATCTGCGAATGTATTGAGAAGTGCAAGCTTTATTTATAATAGAATACAGTTTGAGTATTTAGTATGTGGTACTTGATTAGATGCAGTGATATTTCGTCAAGAAAATTATCTATAATAATTCAAATGAAAATGATTTTTAGCAAGGTGTATACACTTGTTCTTGGAAATAACAAACATACAGATACATGAGCACATCGTTCCTTTTTCTTTAGGAATCATTTCAATATCCTACTTTAATCTTATTTCGAATAAAACAGGGAGTGTTGAGAAATCTGAATTTTTTTTCTGAAAAGAAATGGAAGAACGTGTTTATTTAGTTAACGTGAACAACGAAATAAACCTAGCTGTGAAATATTTTCCTATAAAATTTCAAAGATTTGAATTCACTGCCTCCATTCTCGGTTATGCAGACACTTTAATTTCAGCTATGATTTACATACAAAAGTTATTAAATATTATTATTATTCTATTTTATATTATTCGCATTAAGCAAAATTCTATACTATCTTTCATCCAACATAAGATTCTTATTGTTAAGTGCATTATTATTAAATGATTTAATAATAAAACGAATTTATAACTCCAGATTCAGAAGAAGCAATGCCGGCTACGAGGAATTTGAGATGCCCCGCGAGGGTAATATAGACAATAAGGGGTTCGAGGACGAGAGAGGATATAGTAGACAGGCCTCGTTTGAATCATTTCCTGATCACGAAAGGCCCGCATTGCGTCACATCGATACTTACTGCAAACCAGAATGTCCCTGTTTGTCGAAAAGATATACTATTGCAACTTTGGCTTGTCTAGGTAAATTTAAACAAATATTTTTATATTATTCTTCGTCATTTTTCAGTCGTATACTTATTGCACCATCATTTCAGAACGTGAATATAAGTAATTAATAACTCACAGTTACACTGGCAGAAAAAACTACACCTCAGATTCTTGATTGCAATCAAAAATAATTTTTCATATAAAAGTATAGTGGGCGTATAAAAGTACTCATATTACACACGTAAAAATACACACGTATGTATGTACGTAGTTGGATTATTTCGTGGTGTTAAACAAGGTCAAATAGGGCACATGTTTACGTCATTTTTTTTTCATCCTTTTTGGGTCTTCCGTCCCACAGTTAAAGTGGATCCCGCATATTAAGATATACCCTGCACAGGGTCATCCATTTATCTTGCAACCCGCGCGCGAGAACAGGTGAAAACTACAACGCGAACCACACGTCGATACTTGCGCCATCTATGAGCTGGTGTTAAAAGTTATGGTCTTTCAGATTCTAGTAGAGGGCGCAGCGTGCTTTTGGCTTTCGCGAAAGGACATTAAATTTGACGTAGCAGACGGGGAAGAAAACGGTAGCCATTTTGAAAGTGCGATCGCGCCGTGGAAATACCTAACTATGCCCCGATTCGGCGAGAGTTGTCCGGATTGAAGAATTTGATGGCTTTTCCCCACAATTTTTGAACTACAAAAGACATCGGAATGCAATTTGCGTTAGAAAAATGGGGAAGAATTATCCCTTCTAATGATGGATAATTTAACATATTTTACGGTTATTTCATTTTTCATTTTTCAATTTTTTAACCATAATTCAGAAAAAATCAACGACCGCTACAAACAAAGACACGTTCTATCAGTTACAATATATTAAAAAATTGAAAAAGAAAAATGAAGTAAACGTACAATATATTAAATTATCCATCATTAGAAGGGGGTAATTTTTCCCCATTTTTAGGCGCAAATTTTATTCCGATATCTTTTATAGTTCAAAAGTTATACGAAAAAGGTATCAAATTCTTCAATTTAGGACACTAACGCGGCAGCATGGTCTACCGCAGTTGAACCGTGGCATAGGTAGGTTTTTTCCACGAGGAACGGGATCTACGCGATCACACTTTTAAAATCGCTACCATTTTCTTCTCCGTCTGTCACGTCAAAAATTTAATGTCCTCCGGCGGAAGCCAAAAGCACCTTGCGCCTTCTACTGGCATCTGAAAAATATTTATAACATTTTCAACGTCAACGCATAGATGGCGTAAGAATCAACATACGTTGCAATAAAATGTGTGCGTAAGGCGGTATTACAGTTTTCGTCTGTTTGCGCTCGCGCAGGTTGCAAGATAAATGGATGACTCTATTTAGTAGAACAGGATCTTTATCCTAACACCTCTTTTCCGAACGTTGTAGTATCCGAATGTTCTCTCATTCGAACTGTATATGTAATTCTTTTATGATTAGTTGTAGTATATACATTTGTCAATTATTATTGAAATATACAAACGTAGTACTTCCACCCTACTGCTACTGAAGAAAATCTATGGATTAATACCGAAGCTAGAGACAATTGTGTGAAAACACTAAAATTTCATTTTTTCTCGGTTTTGTGTTTTTTCTTCAATTTTATTGTGTTGTTTCAATTTCATTTCATTATGTATTTTTTTTCAAGTATTTTTTCAGTCATCATATTTTCACTTGCACAATACATACACAACTTGATAGCAATATACAACACCTTTTAAATAATCTTACAATTATACTATTTTCTACGAATCTATTTATACAATATTTACTACACTATATTACCTCATAATGCAGTTAATCACATTACTTCAAAACTTTAATCTTTGTAAACACTCACTTTTTCTATATATTATAACACTTCTCTATATTTAGATTGAACCTGAAAATTACACAGTCTCACTTCTCCATTTAACTTCACAATAAAACATCTTACATGTTTTAACAATCATAATAACATTTACCAACATTCATTCCAGGATTCATTATTTCATTTGGTATGAGGTGTAATATGGGTATGGCGAAACTGGCCATGAAGAACAGCACCGAAGGCGAAGGCGACAACAACACTTTTAGGTTCAATTGGACAGTTGGCACAGAAAGCGCCCTGGATTCGTCCTTCTTTTGGGGCTACCTTGTAACTCAAGTGCCAGGAGGATTTCTAGCGTCCCTCTATCCTGCAAACAAAGTATTTGGCGCTGCGATTGCCATGTCTTCGTTTCTGAATCTATTGGTACCTGGTGCACTGAAAGTTGATCCGGTCGTCGATATGTTTGTGCAAGTCCTGAAAGGATTGGTGGAGGTGAGATTACGATTGCTGTACAAGAGTACATATTTCGTAAAATATCTTTTTGCATTTTACATAATATATGCGACGAACAATTTCTCGTTTGATTAGGGTGTCACGTACCCAGCGTGTCACGGTATTTGGAAATATTGGGCACCACCGTTGGAGAGATCGCGTTTGGCAACTTTGGCATTTTGCGGTTCTTACGCTGCAATTGTTATAGGAATGCCACTTTCCGGTTATCTGAGTCAGTGGTTCGGCTGGACAGCGTCATTTTATTTCTATGGTAAGACAATTCATTTCTGTTTGGCAGAAGTTCACTCTGGAGGTGTAAAATCAGTTCTTAAAGTTATAACGTTTTTTGAATATTATTTCGAAAGGCACCGACCATTAACCGAAAATTTCAGGTATTTGCGGGTTGATTTGGTACTGTTTCTGGCTTTGGTTAACCTTCGAGAAGCCGTCAAAACATCCTTGCATCTCAACTCGTGAGCTTCGCTACATCGAAGACTCCCTTGGTCAAGGGCAGGCACAAATACCTATCCCTACATTTGCCACGACACCGTGGCGTAAGTTCTTGACGTCTATGCCAGTGTACGCTATTATCGTGGCCAACTTCTGCAGATCTTGGAACTTCTACCTACTCGTGCTATTTCAAGCGCGATTCATGCACGAAGCCTTTGGCATGCCTCTAGTCGAAGTAAGTCAAATTTTCGTTTTCTTTCGACCAGTTCTACTTAATGAATAAAAATCATCAGAGTTATCTTTATTCGAAGCGCCACGGATGAAGTAGATTATTTTACGAGAATTCATCCGATGGGCAAAGATACTTTGTTTATTTGAAGGCCTTTCAGGCCTTGGGGCCTCTGAATCCTCGGCCGGACACGTCTTCCCGCCAACTCATTAATAAATAAATAAATAAATAGATTTAGGGCAGAGGTGCACACGGAGCTGTTTCGACCTCCTCAGGATTCCGAGCGCCGGATCAGGAGCCGAGCGTGGAGCTGTTACGTTAGCATAATCACAGTATGAGTGGGTGAACTGCTGTAGTGTGCGTGGTACGAGTCTGCAAGTATAACAGTCTTGCAGTTACCACTAACCTTTTGCTGTGGTTAGTAACGTAATAGCTCCACACTCGGCTCAGGCCCGGATTAAGATTTTTGGGACCCCGGGCTATCAAACCTTCGAGGCCCCCTCGTGGTTGATTTTTGGGGCCCGAGGCTACATATCAAACCTTCGAGGCCCCCCGTGGTTGATTTTTGGGGCCCGGGGCTACATATCTAACCTTCGAAGCCCCCCGTGGTTGATTTTTGGGGCCCGGGGCTACATATCAAACCTTCGAGGCCCCCCGTGGTTGATTTTTGGGGCCCGGGGCTGCATATCAAACCTTCGAGCCACCACCGTGGTTGATTTTTGGGACCCGGAGCTACATATCGAACCTTCGAGGCCCCCCGTGGTTGATTTTTGGGGCCGGGGGCTACATATCAAACCTTCGATGCCCTCCGTGGTTGAACAGCCGGGGGGGTTTAGTGAGTTAATCGTTTAGAACGGGTACCCCCTTGGAAATTGGGCCCGGGGCTGCAGCCCTCCCTAGCCCCCCTTTAATCTGGGCCTGATTCTGCCCCAGCGCCTAGAATCGAGAGGAGATCCAAGCGGCTCCGTGCGCACCTCTACTCTAAATCTAGCAATAAGGTTCGTGAAGTTATATGAAGTGCACTACGATATAAATTGTGTGGTTTACCTTGTATAAATAAGCATCCCAATTTAAAAATCCATAATAGCAATTCCGAATATTAAATAATTAAATATGAATAAGGGATACTTATATTATTTTTATAGACTGGTGTAATCGGTTCACTTCCGCACTTGTTGATGACGGCGATCGTGCCTTGTGGAGGACTACTGGCAGATTATCTTCGCACACGTGAAATATTAACAACAACCAATGTTAGAAAACTCTTCAATTGTGGTGGCTTTGGTATGGAGGCAATCTTCTTTCTGGTGGTAGCTAACGCGACCACACACAGAAATGGTACAGCTGCAACTGTCGCCCTTGCGATCGGCGTTGCTTGTAGCGGCTTTGCTATTTCCGGGTTCAACGTCAACCATTTGGATATTGCTCCTAGATACGCAAGTATTTTGATGGGCATGTCGAATGGAATTGGTACAATAGCTGGACTTCTGGTGCCTTTTTTCGTGGATAACATCACAGAGAAAAAGGTATTTAAAAAAGAAACAATTTTTTTGGGTTAATCACGAATGATCTCTTTGCTGTATAAACTTTAGTGTAAATATGCAATATGCCATATACGAAAGCAATTTTTATATCTGTTTATAATACAAAATACGGCATGTATTGCGAGGAGAATGGTGACCATCTAGATATATATGGGGTTTCATATTAATTTTTGTACGCGTCCATTTCCGGATCTGCCAGTTGTTTCTGCTTGGAGGGAAGCATCTTTTACAAATAATATCACTCAGTTCATACGCTCAGATTTGGATCAAACTTTGCACACAAGCAGAACATTTGAAAATATTTGACACATATCTTTTTGTCCGTATTGCATATTTGCAATTAACAAGCTTTGGTAGGGATACTGTAAACAAGATTCCTCGAGGAAGCAAGGATAAGAACACGCACGCGAGACACTTTCCCTAGTCACCCGAACGGAAGAAGGCACAAAATTACGCATGCGGCGCTTTCACCAATTTAATGCCACCGCATTTAAAGCGGAGATCATTCGTGAATTACTACAGAAAATGACAAAACAAATGAAATTCAAACAGTTTGAATAATTCTCAACTGTACAAATATATTTGTCAAGTAGCATAGTCAATTTTCAATTTGTGAAATTTATTAATGCAGTGGGTCTCCTTAGATGCATGATAAATGGACCCGTTAACTGCACTGAAGTTATCCTTCGCGAAATGCAATGCTTCTAGACCAGATGCACTTAACAATCGGACTCAGCGAACCATGAGTCATCACTTATATATTTACTAGCTTTACTACTCGGCTTCCCCCGAAATTTAGATTCTGATTTTATAAAAAAAATTTATTTCTTTTTCTGAAAATAGTCACATTCATCTGGATTAATTAGGCATAATGAGATAGGACACATTTTGTGACCCCAGAGTTTACCGTTCAAAAGTTTTTAGGCGACAGATACACACTTTTTGCTTTATATATTAAGATATGAAAAATTAAGTTTTATATTGATGGGTTTCTCTGGTCATTAGAGTCGGTTGCAGCAGCGCAACACGATAACTGCGGGTTACTGTACCCGCAAGCAGTTAACGAGTCCCTACTAGACTCAATATTCGTATTTTTTATTGCTGTGTCAGAATGTTTGAGTTGCTCAAGAGGGACACAAATAAATGATATTTATTAAAGTAGCCTTAATCTTATTTTTAATGAGACTATGATGATATACAATTTCTTTGATAATAATTATATAGCAAATGATATAATATTATGTTTATTTTGGTGTACTTTACAGGACGTTCAGAGTTGGAAGAATGTTTTTATCATTGCGGCATGTGTACATATCTTCGGTGTCACATTTTACGCAACTTTCTGTTCCGGAGAATTGCAACCATGGGCTGATCCTACTATAGAAGAACAAAAGAGTTGGAAGGCTATGGACGAATTCGGACAAACGAAACCACCAGTTCCACCACCGCCTCATATTATGCAATCCGAATTTATTGTATGTATCTTCTCATTTATGCTCAGGACGTTCTCTTATGTTATACCCTCTTTAAACATTATTACACTTATCTTGCTTACATTTTCCTTTTTTTCCGAACAATAGTATCATGTTTGCTATTTAAAAAATTAAAACCGTCTTCAAAAAAATAAAAATGCGCTAAAAAGTGAAAAATAATTTTATTCCTTATTTAATCTACGACGCCCAATTTTTTTATCAAGTGACATAAAAAAATTGAGAGTCGTAGATTAAATAAGGAACAAAATTATTTTTTACTTTTTAGCGCATTTTTATTATTTTGAAGTCAGTATTAATCTTTTTTTAATTTTTTAAACTGAAAAATTTGACGTAAATGTGATGGGTACGTGCATTTCAGACTCTCCTAAAAGATCAAAAGATCACGGAGAAGTCTCCATACAAAACAAACCAAATGAGATAGCGTTTAAATCAAATGTAATAATCGCTATTGTAGCTTTATTTTGAAAGACAGTTTCACCAACTTAAAGAGTGCCCCCGTTAATAAACGCTTTCTCGAGAACAATAATTTAATTTCATCTTACAGAAACAACCATCCGGGGGTGGAGACGAAGCTGACGATTGGAACAATTACGAGCAACCAGCTGGGGACAGCACGCATACTCAAGAAGTCAAACCGCCCGTGATAAGCTACGGGTCGACAGAAACCAATAACAGCAACCCCTTCCATTCGACGAATCCATTTGCCAGAGATATGAACGCATCTCTAGTACAACCGCCAGCAACAGACGATTACTCACACGACATCACCCAGAATCAACAATGGAAGTAATTTATCAGTATTTGAATGAACGTGACACGCGTAAGGATATCTTCTTTTCAATATGACTGATCGTTTGGTTGATTATAAGGATTTCGTCGCTGTCTCTGGTACTTCTATTCACGTCTAAAGCCGCCTCATTCATGGAATTCATTTTGCTTTCTGTCGGTAAAAAATTGACTAAGTAATTGAGTTCACTGAATGAACTCAATTAGCTGACATACTTTTTATTCATTGTCAGATAAAAATTTAAATCTTTGTACTATAAAAGAATTGGTGCATTTTGGATTTCATGTTTCCGGCATAAAAGGAATATTTTTTACTCCTAAGGAGATTTACGGGTAATTCATTCTTTTTTTTGGGAAAGAAGGGGCGTATTTGTATTTTAGAGAAATTCTGCTTTATACGGAAATTAATCAGGAAGTTCTATTTATTTATATGTATACCAAATAAAATGTAATATAGCGAATGATAGATGAAGAAAGTACTAGAGACGGACGAAAGGAATACCAAATAAGATATTGATATTTGAGGATGTTTTGGATTATATTATTAAGAAGTTCCAGGCGTTATAGGTACTCTGACTTAGATTACAGAGAGTAGAATTTTCTTTTATCGCAATACCTAAGAGTGCAGAGTATAGTGCTGTAAGCCGACGCTTTGTAACGATCCAAAACTGTGGGGAATTCATTCCAGACTCGCTTTCCAATCAGCTTGGAGACTTTTTACCGACAGAAGTCGGAAATATTTCTAGCAAAGATGCATAATGGGAAATGATGGCAAGCGAATATGACCAGGGAGAGATTAAACATAAAATACTAGAATATTTTTGAAAGAGTCTTCTTGTGGAAGAGAAGTGAGAAAAAAATCAAAGGAATATCTTTTTACATTAAGTATGGATTTAATGATGTGCAACGTCGACGTTCGCGAGAAGTGATTCGAAACGAACATTATTCTGCGGACCTAAAATTGGTCTGTCGATGGCAAATGCGCCGTCCACTTTATGGTCATACGAAAATGGATAGCAGCAAATGGCCAAAGATGGAAATAATTAAGGAAACGATAGATTTATTACCTACTATTAATTTGCAGTTTTCTATCCTGCGAATAGAGAATTGTCTCTAACGGAATGTTAAACAGACAATAATTAGCAGCCAAATCTTCGCAGACAATAATTATTTGAAGACAATAACGAGAAGGTTTGTAGGAGCAATGGTGGGATTAGAGTTCAGCACGATCGCTGATACTTTTAGGTATTTCTATATATTCTTTTTTTTCTACGCTAACGGCAGAACTCAACGATGCGGAATTATAGAAACATAGCAATAAAAAAAAAACTATTGTTGAAAATTAATGCCAGTTACGGAGGTGTAAAAGAGGAAGGAAGATACGCGCATATCGTTCTTGTGGCGCGCATTTTGAAATATGTAGTACGATGAGTAGAAAGACTTAATTATCGATACGTACGTCAATATTTTATCGATGGGTCTGGCGGCTTCTGGTGTTTCTGCTTCATGGGGCCGCAGTGAGATAAGGGCAAGGTATTAATATGTTTATCCACGTGAAAGTGGTATCATAGAGGAGGGCATTATTTAAGTCTTTCGAGTTTAAATTATAATCGCAAGTACATTGAACTTAAACGAAATTCTGAAACGTATGAAAGTATTCGTAAGAAAGTGATAACAAGATGAAAGTATTAGTATGATAAGACGTAAAGTATCGTAGGGCTCTATTTCTTGAGACCTGATTCCTTCGAGTGAATTTTCACCTTGTGCACTGACGAAAGTATCTTTGATCAAGTTTATACCTACGCGATTTCTTCGTTATTTTATATTTAACAAATTTCCAGTTAACAACAGTTCATATCGATGGAACCTCGATTAAAGTTTAGTGGCATAAAATTGTTTTTGTTTTGCCACGAGAAGTGAAGTTCTTCAGATTAGGTAATTATTAGGTGGCAACACAGATTCTTCTGGATCTCGCGTTACAAAGATGATATTTATTTAATTCAATATTGAATGTTAAGGTGTTTGTTTCAGTTCAAGTGATTAATTTGATCAACTTTTTTCATTTTTAAACTACTTGCAGTTTTTAAACTACATAAAGTACAGCAGCAGACTAAATAGTTACCATTTTTTCGATTTGCTTTATTTTTGTTATTTTTTATCATCAATTTGGAACTGTGGTATGTGTTTAATATACATATTCTGATGGATAATTGAAGGCTGTAAAAAACAGCTAAAATTGAATTTATATAACTAATAAAAAAAATTTTATGACATTGAAGGGGATAATACATTTTTGGGGCCGACAAAAGAGTTACCATTTTTGGTATTCTTTTAGGCCGAAAAGGCAGAAGGTGCCCCAACGAAATATCAGATTTTTTATTGCTTTACAAAAGTGGTTATAGATTTGGTTTATTAGTTAAATAAATTCAATTTTAACTGGGTTTTATACAGTTTCCAATTCTCTATCAGAATATGTATATTGGGCACATGCTGCAGTTTTGAGTTGATGTTGCAAAATAATAGAGGTAGAGTGGATCGAAAAAGTGGTAACTTTTTTTGTCAGCTACTGTAGGTATTTAAACGGACCTAAAGATTGAAGTGACACAATAACTTTCATATTGCGCCCCAGTAATCAACAAAATATCACATGTTTAATAAAAAAAAATTATTTCTATCCAGTCATACCGAACGAGAAGAATTAGTTAATCATTTATTTTTAAAAGTGAAAAAGAATATTGTGGTACTAGAAGAATATGAAAAAGTTGACTAATATCTACAAGGGTAACATGACATGGTTATAATATACAACTGATAATACGATAAGGTATATGGAATATCGATTGATCGCGGTGTATTTTAAATTTGAAATTACCACTAAATACATTGTCTCTCTGGAAAGACCCAAAAATTGAAATAATGCAAAATTCAGGCGGAAGGTTGTTTATGACAACATTAATAGTTAATACATTAACCGAGATTTTTTTATTATTAATCAATTGAACAAATTCATTGAGTTTCCGTACGCAATGCAATGGAAAAGAGTTATAAGCAGAGCTTTATCTATTTTGAGCAAACAATTAATTAGAATAAGGAAACTTCAGGAATACTGATTTTTAATTAAAAAAAACAAGACTGCTGTGAATTTCCTAAATACAACAATATGCTCTTCTTTTTTTCATATTATTGGGAGTATCATTACAAATTCAACGACTGCCAAAAATACTAATACTACCTTGACTTATATAAGAATAAAGCAGAGACGTGATTTACACAAGACAAATGTTTGATTACATATTATCTTAAAAAAATTCCATTTCAATCCGTTGCTCGCTCGAAACAGATAAGGCTGTTTGCAGCTTTTGTATTACGTTACTGCAAGTGGGTACCTGAAAGAGCATGTATCTATTACAATGTACAGCCTGTATATGTATATATCGTATTATCAAATTGTACAAAAATATTTTAACTGGCCCATGACGAAGATATAAATAAAATTATTCGAATATAGTTACTCCTTATTACGAGGACGAACAGATAATTGAATTTCAATTACAAAGATTTAGTTCTACTCACAATTAGGTATATCTACCGATGCAAAATAAAAACCTGAATCGCGTGCATAATTTCGTGACTCCATCACCACGACGAGCCCTACTAAAATTGCCTAAGATTCTGCAAAAGAAATACTAAATCGGGAAAAGGAAACATAAATTCAGAAGCGATCGATCGATGATTCATGGTACCTACGTATTCAACGTCAAAGTCGTTCGTAAATTTACGTGGGGACACTGTGTATCAACATTACTCGAGCAGCTCTTCTTTCCGTTGCCCGAGAATCTGCGAGATTAGTCAATTTATGCGAAACCTTTTTAAAATGTTATAGATTCTTAATATATATATATGTATCATATTATACACGTAATATGTACGTAAATATATGGAGTATATATGTGGCCAATATATTAGTTCTTCACGCTACACGCGACGAATAAAGTTAGATGTTACATAGGGTTTTTCGATCGTGTCCGTGGTTGTAAGTAATTATATATACATATACGCATACACATACACGTACCTACGCATAGAGATCGTGCCACATACGCGATAAAATTCGTTTGACAGTAATTGCAATCTTCTTACTAAATCGCGTACATTCGTCATTACAAATATATAATAATAATAACAATGACTAAGAAATAGTAGGAATACATTTGATTTTAATAAGCTTTCTATGAATCGAATTGACTCGCAGAACTATTTCCAACACGTAAAATTGCATATTTTCATTCACTTTTTCAGATTTCACGAAGTAGATTTCATTTGAATTTTTATATTGATTTTATATTTTATTTTAGATCGCGGAGACAAGCACTTTTTTACCCTTAAAATTTTTTACCCTTTGCACTCGAAGCCATTTATACATAATTTAAGAACTCGAAATTATTTACAAACGCGAAAGATTGAAAATACTATAACGTAAAATTCCTCAACAGTTATAATTTCATTTCAGTGAAAATATACATACAGAATTATGTACAGAGACGCGTTTATGGCTTAGTAGCGTATAAATCATAATATGTATGTATTTTTGAGGCCCCGCTCCAACTCATTGTCAGTGACGACTCTTTTTATTTTTTTGAAAGGCACTGCTGGAGTGTAAAGGGCTAAGGAAAGAAACAATGGCTTCATATTTACATCAATCTCGATATTTCCCTATATAATATTTATTACTATGTAAATAGTACAACATAACAATTGTTAAAAAGAACACACACGAAGGGGTTAGTGTAGGAAATACGCTACAGGTATACAAGATGTGGTATGTAAACCGTGATAAATGGACATTTACAAAAGTACCTACTGGTGGCATTAAATTTAATTCATGAAAGCGGGAAGAACATTTCCCAAGGTCATCAAATTTTTCTCACGATTTCATTGATCAAAGCCACTCATGATAATTCAAGATCGCGAATTTAAAGAAAAATTTGTTGCAACATTCCAGTAGCTTCAACTCTGCTTCGTAATGTTTCTTTTGTCATCAGTACTTAATTTTGGAAATAATCGCTTGTCCCGCTTTATGTGCCTCATTCAATATACATATTATACATTATATTATTGTATCATTACATATACGTATATATATCTTTATATATATATGTATGTATGTACATATTGTATATCCTTGATAGCGCTTGATTATCGTGGGTAATCGCAACAGAAGAAAATCGCAACAAACGTTAGAAAAATGTGTGTATGTATGTGTTTAACACATTGTATTAAGAGCTATTCGAAATTAGGCTTACGCTTTGAAATATTTATTTTTTAAACCATTTGTGGTGCCGACAATAATATCTCGTAATCTCATTCACGTGTTATGAAAAACGCAACAAATGCAGTGCTATTTGTCAGTTCGTTGTTAAAGCTTTTTCAAGGAAACACGTTAACTCTTCGCTCTCTAAGACAATAACACAAAATATGCAAGCACAAGCTACTAAAGACAATAAAAAATGGAACTTTCCTGATGAAGTGCATTTGTTTAAGTTTAAACAAAAGTGAACTAATAACAGCGATGGAAGTTTTATTGAAAGTCCAAACTTTTTAAATAATCTGTTAAAATTAAAACGTATTTCACTGACGCTGAAAAAGATTATGCATAACAGAAATACAGTATTAACATTTCTTCCATATAGAAGTAATGATAGTTTATTAAATAGACAGAGATTTATGTTACATTGCTTCGTGAAAAATAATTTTGTGTATTTCGATAAAGAAAAGAACTCTGAGCAATTTACTTTTTAATATTTTTTCTAACACTATATTCACGATTGTGTGATACGAAGAGTTAACGGTAATCGGGTGAAATTATTTCGTCAGACGTTCGTAATGACATTTTTAGCTGATTTACATAATAAAAGATTAATGTCTTTCCAAGCTATGATTTGATGAAATTCGTTAAAATACGGTATGTTGAGTAACTGTTACGCTTCTACAATAGTTTATGCGGGCGTAATATTGCTGACAATGTCGACAGATAGTAATAGAACCATGGTTGCTTGTTCGACAATAATCACAGTAATCGTAGCAGTAAAACGGACAATTATGGGGAAACATATTTTGTGTACGTTAATATGTACATATACGTTTTCGCGGCGGTAGGTATCTTCGGTTGCTTTCGTTCGGTGGAAAGCCGGATGTTGTAATGACACGTTCTAACAATGAACGTTGCACGCGACGTCTGTTCTTCAACGATATATCTGTCGCTTGAATACCGGGACAGGAAGGTTCCTAGTTACGCAGAGTTGGACAAATTTTATTTGAAATCAAAATAAGAAATAACAATTTAAAGAAACAATTCAAAAGATTATACGAAATTAAACAAAATATTGATTAATACGTGGTTGAAGGAATGCTAGATTAAAAATAAAATCGTTTTATTATGTTTCATGTCATATATATACCTACCTATAGATAAAAAAATATTTCGTAAAATAATTCGTTAATGATTCAAAAACGTCCTACTAGTTTAAAAATGTAAGACATAACTATTTTTTCTATTATATGATTCTAGTTGTCTGGTACTTAGGTAGGTAGGTGTTGCAATAAGAATAAGGAAATAATTAATTAATACAAAATTAATTAATTAATTTATATAAAATTCTTGACATCGGGGAACAAAAGTGATCGAGTTGGCGTGGAACGATCCTTACATAACAGACGGAGTTACTATGAAAATTTCACTCTTTTTTTCTGTCCCTGAATACCTTTACTAGAATCGTGTTTTCGAAAACACAATAAGATTTCGATTAACAGGTCGCTGTAGGTCGGATAAATCGCAACGCCCGCATAAATCTGAGATTTCTCTGGATGAAAATAATTACCAGCACACTTATTTATGAAATTTTTATGTACAATGTTAGTCGGTACATGTCTCTTAATGACTGTGTATACAATTTTTTATTTAAACATGCTGTATGATGTTAATCGTTGAAGCTGAAGGAGTTTTCTGTTTTTGCATCATTATATTGTTGCACATATTGAAGGGAAAGATTTAAAATTGCATCGCCCTCCTGATGACTGATCTTATTTTCCGTCATTCATTGTTCCACATTCTTAGGAAGCTGTAAAATATTATTGTTTGGCGGAATTTTATTTATCATTGAACTTTCTGTATTCAGAATTTTATGGTTTCACAAATCAGAGTAATTGAACCACGATTTGATAGTGATCTGCCATTGAATTTCATTTTATGCATCTGTAGACAATTTTTCTAATATTAATTCCAGTAATGCTATAACAAGGCTTACTTCAGCAACAAGCCTGCTTCAACAGAAATAAACGGTTATAATTTGTAAAGTCTGATTCATTTTTATAATTCTATAAAAGTATCGAAAAAATTAAACGAGATGCAACTGTTCAAGAAGCAGCAAATATTTATTTGTAAACGAACGAACGCGTATAATATGATTGTACACATATATATGTATATTTTTGATATATCAGGATAATGAAGAGCAAAGATGATAAAAGCTCCAATCAGTGAGAAACTGAAAAATTGAAATCTGATTAATCGAGGTCCTGCTGTATGTATTTTTTATAATCATGGTGGAGTGGAGTCAAGGTTGTCTCTTCTAAAAAGTTATAACAGGAAGTGACTAGTATTCTTTGAACTAATATTCTACTCGGCTGTTTCAAAGTGAAACTATTTCAGACAGCCTGCGGCTGCAGAAGAGTGCGCTATAATGCGGTTTGCATTTAAGTTGAAACGTTGAAACGAACGACGAAACATTGAAACATTTAAATGATGGATGATGAAATGAAAATCTACTATAATGAAACGTTAAGAGATTAATTGACCAATAAATATATACTGCGATGGAATGCTGAAACAGAAAACTATTCCAGTAATCAAACACTGGGACAAATTACATATTATTAAAAAATGAATGCCCAAAGTAATGTATATTAAAATACTGATACAGTGGCATATTGGCATAGCATGATAAAGTTTTGAAACAATACACGAAGCAAAGAAGTGACGAGATAGGTATGTACTTAGATGTACTGAAACAGCTTAATGCTAAAGTAATCAACTATCGAGAAAGAAAAACATTGAAAGTAAAAAAGAAACAACTCATGAACCATAGAATTTAAAGATAGTATCTACAATAAAACTTATCGCGTAAGAAATGAACAAATACATCGACGAATATAATCATCGTGACTCTACTCTGCCAGCGAAGATTTAAACGAAAAGTTTTCTTCAAATTCGTAGCCCATGTAACACACGCAATATTACGACGCTGCATCAAACGCATATTATATTCGCCATTGTATCGAAGTAGTAACTGGCCTAACGTTATGTACGTTATTCATTGTCAGATCAAAGGGGGATGGGGAGGGCGGAGGGGAGAAGCTGATCTTGAGATGTACCATTGCTATAATCACTACAAAAATGAAAGTACTTAGGATAAGTTCCAATGCTGTTCGAACAATAATACTGATATATTTATATGAATATATAGTTCCGATAATAATTTACGACAATAAAAAAACGAAATACGGGGTGGGCCGAGTGCAGCATACCAATCAATTCACGTGAAACGAATTTGATATGTATTTGTTAGATTGATACGACGACGACTCTCTATAAAACGGAGTTATAGAGCATATTTCAAGGAGCGCTATAGAAAAATCAGATCGACAAGGTATCGCTGCATATACTTTTCTCGGTGCACCCTGTATCGGTTTAATAATGATTAGCTTTACACATATATACAATGTGTAATAAAAATATAGGTTCGTGTACACTGTCTACATGGTATCGAATGCATAGGAAAAATTTATCTACGAGAGTGTTCATTTATTTTTGCCCATATCTGTGCATTGATAAGATAAATGCGTCTTGGATCTTAAATGTTTATAAACATCGTAGGAAATAATAATTATAAGATTGAGTGGAAACAAGCATCAATTCGAAATAGGTTGTTGAATTTATTTAGGGTTCTGTTTCGAAAAGAAGCCGTATCTTGGGGCTGGGCGTGAGCTTTTTTGAGATGGGTATTCTATTCGGTTTGCCTTTAGCAATCTGCTGTGGCGAGGGAGAGGGCATGCGAAGGGACAAACTATAAATTATGGTTGTCACTGCTTGCGTCGTTTATCGGGAAAAGATGGAATAGATAGATAGGTGTCTTTGGCACTTCTCACTCGCCGCGGTTGCCACAAAAGAAGTGCATTCTTTTCGAGACAGCACTGTATATGAATTAACCTCTTATCGATGGGAACCATGGTACTATCAAGCTTAATGTAATTACAGATGACTTTAAATAATCAGTTAACAACGATACGTATGTGTATAAATGTTATTTACATTAAATCTGTGAGTGTTATCATATTTGTAATGAATATAGAAAATATTATTTTGCAATTGTTAAGTATTCATTTTTATATTGTTATTATCGTTGTTCTAATTTGTACTGTTTTTTTTTTAAAATGAATTAGGTCAGTACCTATTGTACAGTTCTTCAATATAATTATATTTCACATATTACTTGGGTGTGCAATGTTGTTATCTGTACACTTCGTTAATACATCATACCTATAATAAATATTTCTTTTGGTAAATAACAAATTATTGTTCCGATAAATTTGCGTTTACTTGACTGTAACGATTCAAATAAGTGTTAAGTGACAGAGGCACGATGCAAAGAAATAATGTCACTGAATATTACAATAAAAAATAATTATAACTTTTGGCGAAAGTAACAGTTATCTGTTTTATCCCTTGTCACTCATAAACATTTGAAACGCTTTGATTTTAGTGGTCTCATTAATATTAGTCAAATGGGAATACTAAAAATGTTTAACATTGAAAAGCTGCAGTCAACTTTAAACAGAAAAACCTGTGAAACACTTAAGTATATTCTTTCTGTTGCCTAAATATTTTCCAATACGATTGAGGGACCGTGTATGAGAGATTGTACCTATAAGAGCGCACGAAAAGCTTGTTATTCAATTGTATGTCGCGTGAAATTTATAGTTGGGACGAAATAAATTGGCAGCTCAAAGTCATTGACGAATTATGCTAGAGCGCAACAATACGAATCATACGTATGGAAATGATTTCGAGCGACCAGTTAGTTTTGCTTTAACTATACAGAATGCGTGAATTGTACGTTATATTGGCTATTTATAAAGGTCGAAAGAAATACATATTATCCTTCGCCTGAAACAATAAAATCGTAGACAGTATCTACGGAATCAATTTCTACATACAGGGTATTAAAGAGTATTGTGAAACATTTTTCCAAGTTCGATTCTACACGACGAAATAATAAAGCAAGTTCCTACAGATTTACCTATGTACGATAACTTTTTATTTTTTAATTATGTATTAACTAGACTATTTACATCACTCGACTTGTTAAACATAAAAATTCATACCGTTCAATGTAGAGATAGGGTAAATCTACAGGGTCATTAGAATTCTGCTGGTTTTTATCTTTAATAGGGTATAATATTATTAATTTTTTTATAACCAATGCACATTCTACAACGATTCAGTGCGATTGTTTTGTTACATGTGTTTTTTGTTGAATTATTTAATGCATCGAATCGATCTTGAAAAAATGTGGAACATATTTTAATATCCTGTAACTATATAACTATACCTACATTACCTTGTGCATACACACGATTATATATGTATGTACCCATGTATATGCATATTATCTGTAATGCGTTAAATGTTCTGTATACATCTATACAGGTTGATTCCTAACTGCACGCCAATACTTCAGGGATTAAATCTGCACATCATGACATTTTTACTTATATTAGTATTAGTGTGCAGATTTACCCCCTGATGTATTGGCATGCATTTATAAATCACTCTGTATAGTGTATACATACATGTGTATGTACCGTTAGTTGATCATTACGTGTAGGCACATTTTTAGATGCAATGTTGAAAATGGTGTGGAATTACGTCATTCTATCGATCTTGTTTTGTGAGAAGTATTCCATTATTAATATCGACAATAAAGGGTGATAGTCGTAAATGAAAGTTAATGAAAGTATTACGTTGTAAGGACAATAAAGGTAAAAACGTTTCAGAAACATATGTACATGTATATTATACAAAATCGATTTTAAAAATATTGTTCTAGAAATAGTATTAGTAGTTATAGAGATTCGTTGAAATGTTGTGGCATTTTTATTTCATAGCTTGAAAGGCTGATGATTGTTATTAAAAACGAGGATCTTGTATTGTTATGTTATTTTGTTATTTTGTTGGTTATCGAACGTACTAACATTCTGGAAATTAGCGCTACTATTGTTAGTAGTATTAATAACGTTTACTGGAAACCTTCTTTTTTCTTAAATAGAAATTTTGCAGTTTGCTCTCAATGGAAATTTGTCCAATTTAAAAATCATAAGAAGTTTCATTGCAGCAAAAATTTCTACCCTGTTGTACGTTTCTAAACTAAATATATATTATTATTGCTGCTATTAGTATCACTGTTTTTCTCTGGTGAGAAATGACTAATATTTATTATTTAATATTTTCTGTCGTTATATCTTGATTTCAATAGTTCTAGGATTTTTTAAATATATTTGTACGTAGGAATTTGTCCTTTTACTTTTGTATAATTTATTATAAGTAGTTACTTATTACCAGAATATATGTTTAATTAAATATGAAACGAACATAACTATTTCTAAACCCGATTCAACTAATAATAATTTAAATAATATTGACCATACTTCTTACCAATATAAAAAAGGTAGAAGTCGTCTCTAATTATAATTTCAAAACGTGTGATAATTGTTTTAAAAAACTAATTGTTTTTCCATAAAGCGCGAACGCTTTACGACAGAATATTTAAATGTGCTTATGCTAATTGTAAGCTTCTCGTAATTTATCGTTGGGTATCGAATGTAGGCTTACAATTTCCTTGTTGCCATTATACCTATGTAGTCTCTGTTTGTGAAATTTTCAAATTATATAGTTGCCGCGTGAATGCGACCGGCCGCGGCCGAAGAGACTGTTTTGTGTCACGCGATATAATTTATCGTACTATTGTACGAACCGGAAATATGTGCATTGCGTTCACCAAGTAATGGTGGATCTATTCAAGCAATTCTTTTTCCTTGGCAGAACAATGGTTACCAAGGGGTAAATCGTCGCAATATCGTAGGAATTAAAATGTTTTGAGGTGATTGCTACTGGATCCTTTACCGGCAAAACAAATTGCGTGGAACTCATTTCTATTACGATCATCGTTACTGCTAAACGGAACAAGAAATGCCAACCAAATTTTCAAATAACAAAATTCTGAATAAACTGTGAAGAAATTTCCGTGGAATTTATTCATCAATTTTGTCAATAGATTAAACCAAAAATTAATATCTCAACTGGTAATAATTAAATATACATAGGTAATTATTGCTATTTATTAATCCTAGTAACTGCTAATTAGTAACTTATTCATTAACAATTAGGTCAATTACCACCAATTACAGTTATCATTTAATACCTTAATAGACAGAATAAATTAATTTCAACTCAATGTTGGCAGTTTGGTTTATCATTTGATGACTGAATTAATCGAATCTCATCGAGAAACAATTTGCAATTCTTGCAACAATTTAACAATTCGATTATACATTAAATTCGTAATTGCTGTCGAGCTATATCCAGTGTAGAGGAATATGTCTATGTGTGTGCGTGTGTGTATGCGCGCGCTCAGCTCGCGCTCGCGTGTATGTACATATACATATGTGTATATACGTATATATACATATTACTATATGTATAAATTTCAATCGATTCTAGTGTATCGAACTGACAATATTAATGTGGATCGGATTTATCGTTTAACGGACAATAATGTATTCGTTAAGAGTATCCCGGAACTAGAATTACGCGCGAGTTAAAAAAATCTGCTCTTCCGTGCTGTGCATCAAAATACACGATCTTTAGCGTTAATAATCTATTCACGTTCGATCACACGAATCACGTTCCCGCGTTTGGTGTCCTTTTATTAACGCAATACCAACGAATGTTAACATCCCGAGATGAAAATACTATAGCATTGCAATTGTTCGAATACCAACAGTGACAATAACACCATTGCAAATGTCAAAGAATTTTAAACAAAATAGTTGACGGAGGGGTGAGAAGGCGGGGGAGGAATTTAAACATTTTTTTTGTAGATGCTTTTGTGGTAATGCGTTAATACCTGACGTCTGGTACCAGTTTGAATGATATCGAGAGCACATAGAATATTCAATTGTCGCGTGTATCATTGTCACGTTAAACCGTAATCGAGCGTTCAACTTTTACGATTGTACTACGCTGGTACATAAAAGATCGAGGAATGGATCGATTGCCGCGTAAACCGTATTTTTTGTGTCCATCGAGGTTATTTTATAGTTTCTGATTGATAATTCATATTCGTGAAGTGTTTTTCATAATGATCTCTTGTGACGGAAAATGGCAAATATGGTATTCTAGTCCCACGGTGGGCAATTTAAAGAAATCTATTTTGACTGTTTAAAATAGCGGGCCTCTTCTATATACACATGTAGCTGCAGATTAGAATGAAAAGTATCACTGTTACACGCCGGTAAGGACTGGTTTGTTAATAATTATTACAACAATAATTATGTAAAATATGTATGTATAATGTAATTTTGAGTGTATTATGTAATTAAAAAAAAGAACAAGGAATGTCGATTATTGATAACAAATTGTTAACCGGTCTTTTAAAGTATTCAATTTTCTTTCAGACGGTGTAGTAAACTACACAAATGACAAGTTTACGCTGTTCAGTTTCATTAAATAAATAAGCCAGGTCTATACGGACCGAAAACGCGTTTTAAGGGTTAGTACCTATATGTGAAAAAAATTTATGGTGTCGGTTTGAATTTTACTTCGCCCCATCAAAATGTTTGGAACTGCCTATACAATAGCAAACGTTGTCCCATTAACTGCATTTCAATATTTTACGTTAGTACTTGCCCCCACAGTTCCTCCTTCCCTGCAAAATCACATCTTGAAAATTTTGAGTGGCGCAAACATTTGGGATCACCCAGGCAATATTTTTAATGCTTTGTATAAGTTTTAGGGTGACATTTATTTTTCGAAAGTGAAACAAAATTAATGGTAATCAACTCTTTATTAATAGAATAAACAGTTTTATAAACTCCAGCAGCAGAAAATAACAAACTTCTATTCATAAAAACGAGTTGTTTTTAATATGGAAAAAGTATGATTTATAATTTAAAGAAATTTAAATTCCAATAAAACACCTATGATATCTTCCACATTTCATTTTGAATAGGCACTTCCTTCAAACTAACAATAACTAGTTTATTAATAAAGACTTTGAATTTTAAAATATCAGCGGTTGTAATCATCAAATCATATAAGATTTAGCGTGAAACGGTTTGTATGTTACACAAATTATAATGAATTTGTCATCGTTGTACTGCTTTATTTCTTACCGTCTTCCTTTAAAAAATTTCATCGTTGTACCCCAGATAGGTAGCAAGAAGTCGGACACCCGATCGACTCAAGGTAATCATATAATATCACTTCTTCCGTGACCGTTTCCCATTGACAGACAGCCTGCGATTAAACTCTCGAATCCTCTTCCGCACGGTATTACAGAATCGAAACTTTCCCATGTCGAGATTTCGAGTGATCTCCGTTACTCGTCCCGCAACAAGCACCAGCTAAAGTGTAAGTGTCCCCATTAACGACCGTGCCCCATTTTCTAACTTCATAGTTGTTCTCCTCGTTTTGTAAAAAGTAACAAATAAATTAACTTAATTATTCTTTAAGGTGATTAGAAATTTAAATTCCCAATATTCTGCGTCTTATTTTATTTATAATTCCATTTATTGTATGATTTATTAATAACATTATGCCACACAAAAGTTTCAGGTTATTCATTGCCATAAGAACAGACCGATTTTAATACATACTGGAAACACACATTTCCGTATTTAATATCAGAGATCTATCGAGCCACAGTTTACCTAATTAGTATATTAATATAAGTAAGAAAATATATATTAATATAATATAAATTTATTGTGACAATAGGTGCCACATAAAAAAATAAATCTAATTTACTGTCCGAGAAGCCCCTAAAAAGAATGTTTTGTCAGTTACTATTTTATGTTATTTTTTCCTATGTACTAATAAACACTACGGTAGATGTCTCAATTACTGCCACATTAAGCTCATCGCGTAACTTTCGTTAATTATTTCAGAAGTTATTTAACCTCAAAATCATTCCCAGTTGCAGCATAATAATGCTTAAGATCTCTTTTATCTAAGTAATTTTTTTATAGTATAAATAGTATGTGTTAATTGCTAATTAATTGAAAAAGTATAAGGAAGTCCAACGTCCCTAAAACTGTCATTCACCTTTTAATATTAATTTATAAATATGTTTCTCTATTATTATCTAACACGGAACCCTAATTTAACATCAAAATTTTTTTCCCTTACGATTTTGCACGCATTATTTCACTATTAAGTAAAATAATTAAAGTGACAGTAATAGGGACACTGTAATTGGGACATCTACCCTATGTGTTTTTAAACTGACATATTCTTACACGCCCTGGTAGTAAAGCATTTCCCTTAACTGAATGTCAAAGAGGCGTAATCGATCGCGACACTTTCCCGGAAACCAAATCGCGGCGAAATTTAAACGAAGATGTAACTACTTAGACGTGGGACCACCAACTACCACTGTGCACTAATTGCACCTATTTAACGAACAACTGCTGTATCCTATACACACGTGTACGCTATACGTACGCATAAAACCGAAGTCAGAGAGCTCGTTACTTTCTAAAGTTCTGCCGCGGTCGCGGTCGTCCCGTATCCTCTCGGTACCTTTGCATTTTGTGATCGGCCACGAGGAGCATCGGCAGGAAGCAGTTTTACTGATTTTTCTTCAACGCGTATCTGAATGTTATATCACAAACCACGGAAGTGCAGGAGATGGCAGTCAGTGTCCTGAGATACCTGCATCTCATCCTCCTGGCTTTGCTCTACCACCGTAAGTAACACCTTACCGGTTATCGGCCGGTAGATTCTTGCACCTGCTTAGCGATTCTCCCGCGAATTCACCTCCCGCTCTGCTCTTCGAACTTTGATTGTCGCGCTCCTGCTGAAAATGGGTTCGTGAAACGTGCAAGTGACTCCTGAACTGACTTGTCATCCGAGGAAATCGGATGTCTTCGTTTGGATTAACACGTGACGCGTATTTCTCAAAGTGTTTCTAAGTGATGGTTTGCAACATTTACTTTTCAACGGTTTGATTGAATTTGGTGCTGATTCTTCAGTGGTACTTGTGTTTTAGAAATGTCAAGTGGGAATGCGGATATTGTAAATCATTTTGAGATACATTTGTGCTTCTGATTTACTTTAGAAATTGAGATTTTTATTTTAATTTTAAAAAATGTATGCTCTTATTTTTTTTAACATAGTATTTTGATGTTATACTTATGAATTTGGGTTTGTTTCAATTTACTCTGCACGTCTGTTATATTTACCGGGGTATTGTTAGACAAAGGTGTGTGTGTGTGTGTGTAGTGCTCTTCAAAACCAAATCATCAGATCAAATATAACGTACAACGTTAATTTGCAATAGGATGCAAATAATAAAAGCGTGAGTGATTAATCTTTTTTATTCTACTGCACTATTTATCCAAGAAACATTGGAGTACTTACATGAAATCGGGATAAAAACACCCAGTTTTCTATGTGAACGCTGATTAAATAATTGATCAGTGCATGTGTGTTATTTTACTTTCCAGTGGAAAGGAAAGTTATACAAGTACATAATGATGAATCATGAAACCACTGATCAATCAGCCCAAATCACAATATCGTGAAATAAAATGGTGTTGCTACAGTGTTATCAACACTGGTGATGGGATGAAGTATATTGCAAGTAGTTTCGAATCTGACTGGATAGTTTCGAGCAGATAGTTTCATGAGCGAACCTGAACGAAATAGTTTCGAATTCTCTATTAGTACTTTGAGAAACGTTAGCGATACTTTCAAGTATATTGGAACCCTGACCAAGTAGATTCGAACCTTTTATGAGTACTTTAACCAGGACTTTTCTATTCGATGCAATTGTGTGATTTGTTTTTTTTTGTGAAATGGCTGTTATTCGGGATTCGATTACTACGTTCACAAGATTCGATTCTTTCAAACGTCAAAGTACCTACTTATGAGTACATACAGGTACTCGTTCCAGGGTTCGAAACCAGCTCGCATGACCTGAGTACTTTACAAGTATACGTACAATTGAACACGATCTTTTACGAGTAGTAATCGAATCCCATAAACTGACTTTTTTGTATTGGATTTGATTTGGTTTCGGGAGTACATATTGAACTTGATCACATCCTTATGAACACCTATGTTACAATGCGCGTACAAGTCAACTACTTAAGGTGCCATACATTAATAAACTTTTCACACTATCGGTCTTTTTTCATAAGTTTAATATAATAGTTGTAATGACAATGTTTTGATTTCAACTGTGCATTGGACCTCACAAGAATCGTCCAATTTGAACACTATTTAAAATCACTTATTAGGAACAATAAGTACGTACAGCTGTGTGAAATACTACAGTAACACAAATTAAATAAATTTTTATAATATACTCTATTTTGTACTCTGGATTGATTCAAGGAACATTCTTGTAGATTTTAACCTAATACTCAACAATTTTCCTATTATCCGTCTTCTGTACTTACAATACCTTCGATAATTTTTGCTCATAGATCTTAAAACTCACATATTACTGCTTCTATTTAATTTAGTCCTATTAATAACATAATTTTTCGTAGCGCCTCTAAAATGAGGCTTCTTTCTGAATGCAAATCTACAATGAAGTACATACCTATGTTGGCAATTATCGTTCCGCGCAGCAATAGCACCCATGCATTTATCAGTCGTTTTTTCCGCTTATCCTCGCCCTCGTGTCGCTGGTGCAAGCATATTCTCGCCAAGAGGAGCAACAAAAAACTAATCTATATCTGGCTAATAACGAGATGCACAACCTTCACCCATTTTCCTAGTTTCTCATAACGATCCAATAAGTTTCAGTCTATCATACCTACGCGCAACGTCGATTATGAACAGCGTATTTTGAATGGCACTTGGTTAATTAGCCGCATAAAAAAATTTTATGAGAAAAACAGCATCGCTTAGGGAGAATATTGAGGGTAATCGGTGATTCGCTGACGTGCCACGTTTGCTCGTAGACAATGTAAGCGGGGAGACCACGACGTTCAAGGATCTGTTCAACAGCACATCCTGCGCGAAGCCACCCTTCGAATGTCCACACCCGCAGATAGACTTTTACTTGTACACGAGGTAAGTCATTTTTACAAAATCAAAATAAGTAATAATGGTTCAAAACGACAATCGAGTCCATCATTTATAATAAGTAATATTGCTTACAATTATGAAGAATATCGATTTATTTTAAATTATTTGAATTTGCAAGTGGTAAAATTATTTCATAGGTTTTCATTTTAAATGGTACCTACGTAGGTACTAAAAAAGTCAAGATAATTCCTTTTAATACATTCAATAAAATTTATCTTACAATTTTGTTAACGATGCATGAAATTGTAACTATTCTCTTAAACAAATAATTCTAATTGCTCGGTAGATGTAATAATAATGACATAATAGAGTGAGAAAGGAAAGGGGCACGTGTATTATGTAGTATTTCGTAATTAACCGAATAATGTTCAATGCATATTATACAATTTCCCATAATAATAGCGTGTACTTACTAATTTAAACTGATGTAGATAATATTTCTGGAAATGCACTATCAAATACTTTAATAATACGATAAATCTTTTTGGTATTTATTAAGCTACTCTTATATTATACAAAAAAAAATTTTAATTTTTTTTTTAATTTGTTTTAAAACTTTGAACGCGATTATCTCAAAACAACATTTTTCAACTGGTGCAGGCGATTGCAAAAAAAAACTATTGGACCAATCAGGTTGAAATTTTTACACGTTCTTCAGCACATCAGTGGCTAATTCTGGAATCACGAAAACCATTTCTGATTAACCATTTCATACTTTTTACACGGCAAAATGATTGAAAAATTCATCGTATTTCGACACTTAAACTTCAAACCTTCACCATTTTGTTATTTTTTTATCAGTAAAAATAATCCTGCTTCCGACGATAACCACACTCGTAATGATTACAACACAGTTTGAATTTTTTGTTACAAATGCGTCGTTCTCCCGGAATCACCTGCACCAGCACTCCATCGCTTTCTCAAGGCGCTCAAATCAGTGCAATATATACATAAAAAAACTGTTAAAAATTTAAAACAATTTTTTTTATACTGTCAATAAGTGTGTTAATAAGTAGACAAAACATTATTTACGTTGGACCTTCCGTTTACTAAAAAACAAATTCTAAAAAATGACAATTTTCACGACTTCACAGTGGACTGACCCCGTAATTCGCATTTGTATTTCTTTTTTTCTTCGACCCAAAAATTCTATTATACTCATTATATTTCACGATAGGTGGCAATTATTTTAACCTTACGTAAACTACTATACGCCACTATAGTGTTTTTCGCGCATGTCATCTTTTTGAACGGTATGCGACTATAATGGATTTCGCGAATGTTATATTTCTAAACGGTGCTACATTCTTTACCCGCATTCCGCGTTGAACATTCCGGTACAGAGATACAGTCCCATAGAAAGGCCAGTCGTAACTACGAGGATAAGGAGGATACCTATCTACACGAAAAAATAAGTTAAAACTATAGAATAAAATTTATTAATATCACACTTCGTGTTCGAGAAAATTGATATTTGTAGCCGAGTATGCTTACACCGAAGTACATATAAACAGTTTTAGCGCTTAAAAGGCACGCGTATTTGGCTGAAAATCACCATCAATTTTTTCAAAAACGATTCGTGATATTAAAAAATTTGTTGACATATTTTCGTTTTATTTTGCTCTGTAAAATTGCCTTCTACCTGGATTGCCATCTTTAGTGAAACAGCCTGTATACAGGCTTTCGTACTTATACTTGTAAAAATGTTTACGATAAAACTATTACCGTATCATGCTTATTTAATTTGCAACATTTTATCTTTTAAGATTCGCAGTCGAATATGCTTTATAAATTACAAATAATAAAATAATAAACTCGACAAGCCCAAGTGTAATAAATTAGAACTTTCTATTCTCACTGTTTGAATTATATCTCGTGCTGTCTGTTATATTGGAATTTGATATCACCCAAGAGAGATGATATCATGTAGAAATTATACACATTAGTCGGCGTTCAACGCCCCAACTTTCGGAGAAATTTCCGTTGCTTTTACGTCAGAGTCTGAAGCAGTTCCTCACTTTCCTTCAGCGCTCGAGAAGGTTCACACCGCGAGTTAAACTCCACACGCAAGAACCTGGAGGTAAGATTCTCGATTTCAAGATCACGATCATTTCGTCTGGTACTGAAAGTGGCCTCGTTTCAAGGTTCACCTTTCTCCGATAGCTATAGTCAGGTAGCTTTGGCACGGCTTGGATACTTTTACTTCTTCGCATTTCCTTCATTCGTCAGGCTTACTGTCTCTTTTTTACAACACCGTACATCGAAAGTGACGAGCAACTGATTAAATTAAAGTATTTCTTAAGCTTATATTTTTAACACCCAACTGCCCAGTTTCTCTACGAGCAGAGAAAATAGTAGGTACTGTACTTACTGTTTACTTCTTTCAAATGCAATGTTCGCACATGTTTGTTTCTTTTTCTAGAGAGACACAAAAGAAACCTTTACGCTTAGATGTTCGAAGGCTTGAATCCCTTTACTACTCAAGATTTAACAAATCACATCCTACGAAAATCATCATCCATGGCTTTGGCGGAGGAAGAAATTTAATACCTAGTCCGAATCTTCGAAAAGGTAATTATTTAGAAATATTACCATTGTAGACTAAATCAGTTACTAAGTAGATACATACGCAAAATTAATTTTCTCTTAATATACAAATATTTGAAAATTTCTCTACGTCAATGATGTTAATTAGATATTCAGAATGTTATGAATTTAGTTAAACTCAAACTCAAAACTACTTAATTAAAATAAAATTGTGCACGTTAACCGGGATTCCATACCTGGATCTTAAGTATATTAACCGCATACTTATATGAGTTATCATCTCTATCACGGCGACTTTGATGGTGTAAACTGAAAGTCGCAGTATACAGGATGTTAAGATAAAGGGGTACAAAATTTTAAGGACATGTAGTGTTCACAAAGCGGATTGAAAAAATATTTGATTACCATAGTTCGAAATTATCAAGCTTTTCGGTGAAGAAACTTTTAATTTCAGCTTATTTCACGCGAGGCAATTACAATATTATAATCGTCGATTACGGTGCGTTGGTGCGCGAGCCATGTCTATCGCAGATACAATGGGGTCCAGATTTCTGTTCACGATGTATTGCTCAATTGGTAAGGTACTTGAGGGATCATCCCCGGGGTACGAGGGTGGAGAATATACACGTGCTGGGGTACAGCGTGGGTGCGCATATAGCTGGGCTCATTGCGAATTATTTGCCCGATGACAGGCTTGGGAGAATCACAGGTAACATATGTAACACATTTAAAAAACTCTCTAACGCGAATTAATTTCCATAATGGTGATGGACAGGACTCGATCCGACTATATTTTTCTACATGAACGGAAACCGGTCGATGGATTTAGATCCGACGGATGCACACTTTGTCGATGTGATCCACACTGGTGCTGGTATTTTGGGGCAATGGGGACCAACCGGGCATGCGGATTTCTACGTGAACGGTGGCTCGAGTCAGCCCGGATGCGCAACTTCCTCCTTGCTTCGTAAGTAGAATCTTCCGTGATCGTTTTCCTGTGTTCTAGCAGCGCAGGAGAAACTCATTGAACCTTCTAACCGCTGTTTACTGTTTTATTACTTTGCAATTATTTACTATTATATACAAGTGCCTACTATTTTAGAAAGTGTTTTCTAAAAAAAATAGGAAATCGATGGGGAGATCTTCCTGAATGTTGTCACGTATGAAATGTCGTTCGTACAAAATTAAAATACTTGTATAGGTATTTATGATATATTAAAATCTACCTGCTTCTGTGATAATAAATAAATTCGGGCTCGTTTGCGACAGTTCACTTTTATAAATAAAAGTTATTTATCGAACTTTTAACTTTCAAGTCATTTCTTTTCTGTTTTAAAGTCACCGTTGTATATTAACACTTTAATTTTGCGATAGGAGTTCAGTTTTAACAGTTATTTTATGGTCGATTAATAAAAGTTTTAGATGATCATATACTTTTAAACAAATATTTAAGGGTAAAATATAAAGGTTAGTAATATTTTTTAATCCGTGGTATTTGAGGAATTGAAAGCAGGATAAATATAGAAGAGAAAGCACATTGTGATTCTTATATAATTATTTTCACCGAGCGGTTTAAGGTTTCAACTTCAGACCTATCTACCCCACAACATTCCCAAGAAATCTGCATGTCAGAACTTTAACGTTTTTAGAGCAGAATAAATGTTCCTGTTTAATTAGAACTTTTTCTACTTTCAAGAAAATAAAAGTTTCTTATTTACACAAAAATATATGGAATAAAAGTTTCAGTTAATAAATCACAGTTTGTAACAGTTTTTTTGGAACAGAAAAGATAATAATTATGAAATTATAGTTATTTCATTACTAATTGAAAATTTTAACTGTTTCAAACGAGCCGATTATCGGGCCGTCGAAATCATTCGCAATGTGAAGCAAATTTATTGCTTCAGTTAATATTTACTGAACAGATATTGACGTTTCTCGTGTTCAATTTATATACTTATTAGGTATTAGTTTTGAGAGACGGGAAATATAGGTCCATCTTCCATTTTTATATAAATTGATATTGCAATGTCTTCCTAATATCTAAAAAAAAAAATCAAATCCACCATTCTAAGTCGTCACTGAATATTTTAATTCTATCTCAACTATTGTAGCAATTTCAAATTTTTGAAAAGTAAATATTATCTGTAAAAATAGCTTACTTTGCTTTCCTACTTATTCTGTAGTTTGCTGTATTATTACCCAAATATCACGTAGACACACTGAATTATTGCTGGAGGCAAACCAGCACTTCGAAATCATGAAAACACGTGACTAAAAGATGACGCACAGTTACCTCATGATTAGAAAATACATTCCATGGAACGGATGGTCGACTGTGAATGAAATTAGTTGCACGTTTTATCCGCAGAGACCCTGTCATGCGATCACACAAAGGTGACGCCATATTACATAGAATCAATCACGACGAAAGTGGGATTCTGGGCCGCCCCGTGCGGAAATCTATTTTCTTACCTGATCGGATGGTGCAAACCGAAGTTGGAGGAGTACATTCTAATGGGAGAAGACGCTTCTCATACGTAAGCATGTTTTGTCATATTTCTTTTTTTAACCCATTAGGAACTATTTCCACTGAAAAGGGAAGAACCCAACGATGTTCTCCTCTGATTTCAACGTGCTTTTGCTGGGTGGTGGTCGAATGTACACGAACGTGTTAAGATAAATGAAAATAAACACAGTCAAACACTTGCTGTCCCTCTCACCCCTTCATCAAAAAAACATCCCCCACACTTTAAATGTTACTTAACACGATAAGGTGCTTAGAACACACTTATAATTGTTTTTCCATACGAAAATTAGCATTTTATTTGTTGAGTATCAACGATGAATGTCAGCTTTATCAAGTATGTATAGTATACTGGAATTTATTTAAATGTCTAAAAAGTTTTCTGACTGATGCAATAAAAAATCAAACACTTTGATTATTTGCAAATATTGCTGTCTATGTTTATTACCTTTGTCAGCAAATTAAACTTTGGACTATGAAAGAATGAAGGTAATGTAAAAGTATTTATAAAATATACTTTGAATTTTCAGAGCAAGAGGCATCTTTTATCTGTCAACAAACGCACACAAACCGTACGCCCGCGGTCTACCCGCAAAAAGCCAACAAACGACAAGTCGGAAAAGATCGTCCTCCCGCCAGTATTGAGCTTACTGAAGCAATTAATCAACATAATTACAGAATAGCGAGTCTGTAATTAGTTGTATGTATTGCACGTTATGTTTAACTCTGTTGTTTCATTGTACATTTTTTAATTAGTTTTTACACAATAAACTATTTTGCTAAGCAACCTACCGTGAACTCCGCATCCTATCGTTCGCAACATTACTAATGATTAATGTGCTCGTTGCATTACCGTAACCAGGTAACGTAGCTGAGATTCAACAACTTTCACTTTTTCAATTGTAATAATTTCACAGAACAGATTCGTGACATCGTCAATTTTAATCGTGTTCATTGAAGAGTCTACTATTATTACTTAAGGGGGTAGACACGGGTAATGCAGCGCTCTGAAGACCGACATAATCTGGCCCGAAACATGGGTTTGCGCGCTGACGTTGTTTGTCCTTATATGAGCAAATTTTGGGCTGGGCGAGGTCTCATTCGAAAGATGAAGGTTCAATACAGCCCGCTCTGGTCATGGTTCAAAGAGATTGTGTTGATATGTAATAATACGAGTGTCCAAAGTAGAGAAATATTCGACAAAATGCACTCGCAGATTCCATGTATTTGTAGGTCACTAAAAGAGTTTTCTGACTCAAACGATGACCAGAGCGGGCTGCATCGAACCTTCCTCTTTCGAATGAGACCTCACCCAGTCAAAAATCTGCTCATATAAGGACAAACAACGTCAGCCCGTGATTGCATTTCCAAATACGAGTTCCGCCATATTGGCGATAATACAGAGCAAGTCACGTGACAAATTTAGTTCAGCTAGTGGATACGAGATGGCGCCTACTCGGGAGGACTGCCAACGTGGAATCATAGCAAAACCACAGACGAGGTATAGAATAGACCTATCACCTTATGGGACTTCGTGTCACCACCGTAACTGTGTTACCGACTCATAATTTGAGGACTGAATTTAACGACCTCTGCTCATGAACAGCGTCCAACTCAGCAACTACTTTGAAATGGGTTGAAATGCTGAAAGGTGTGTGCGTGCTTGTATACGTGTGACTTGTTTGAAGGCAGGCAGCAGGCTTTAGCTACGCTATGCTTTGACTCGGCTTGTCAACGACTCACGCGGATTTCTCGCCGAAAATACATTTTGGGTATCAAGACACTATGGCGCTCAAAAATGGTATTTCTTCAAAGCCCGTGTAAGCTATAAATTGCAAGATGACATTGTTTATTAGTACTTTGCGTGTCGTAGAACCCTTTCACGTATCGTACGCCGAAAAATATTAAAAATTCACGCTGTTACTAACACTCCCGCAGGTAGTGATTGGATTCGAAGTGCTTTGAACCGCTTCGAATCTGTCTTGAATATCAGGCGAGTACTTTTAAGCACTTTTAACAGGATTCGAAGCTTAAAACTCTTGAAAGTCTTGAAAAGTCTAGAGTCTTTATAGACCTTGAAGGTTTTGAAAGTCTTGAAACTCTGGGCTAAGCAATGCACTGGGGCCCTCAGAGGCCGCTGTCCACCCACGGGAATAGGACTTAAATTCAGAATTGTGGGCGCCTACTGCCATGGGTCCCCTGGCGACCGCCCAGCGTGTACATGCCTAAAGACAGCACTGGTTACATGCGATCATTGACTGCATTTTGGAGTGTAGTCACGGATTTGAAAATTGCGCAAGACATGGCTTTATCAGAATTATGAATTTATCTTCACATCTATTTATCTTCTATATTACAAACGCATTTGTAAGATTTCATTGTATTGTATTTCACTTTTTTCAATAAAATGCAGTTAAGTGATAAAAGAGCACTATTATTTAATAAGCCTTTCTCTTCCACTACTTCCTATCCTGCTTATTCCAAATCACATATAAAAGACATGCTAAACAGAACACCTAAACTTCCATGCTGAGCTGCTTTTAAAACTCTACGTTAATGCAATGTTTTAAAGAGCAAATTCACTCGTTCTGCCGCCTCTTTCGACCGCATGTTCTCCTGTTACAAAGCTCAATTTTAGAGCGTTCTGAAAATTTTGGCCAGATTTTGGAGCGATGTATCAGGAGAACATGAAGCGAAAGGAGGTATGCTGAAATTCTGCGTCGAAAGCCTTTCGAAACCTCTGCGACTCTGCGTCGAATACTTCTCCGCCTTAGATTCTCTCTCCGAAGGCGCTAACTTAGTGCCACCTCTTTCGACATCACGTTATCCTGTTACGAAGCTCATTTCAGAGCATTCTGAAAATTTTGGCCAGATTTTGGAGCGATGTATCAGGAGAACATGAAGCGAAAGGAGGTATGCTGAAATTCTGCGTCGAAAGCCTTTCGAAACCTCTGCGACTCTGCGTCGAATACTTCTCCGCCTTAGATTCTCTCTCCGAAGGTGCTGACTTAGTGCCACCTCTTTCGACATCATGTTATCCTGTTACGAAGCTCATTTTAGAGCGTTCTGAAAATTTTGGCCAGATTTTGGATGCGATGTACCAGGAGAACATGAAGCGAAAGGAGGTATGCTGAAATTCTGCGTTGAAAGCCTTTCGAAACCTCTGCGACTCTGCGTCGAATACTTCTCCGCCTTAGATTCTCTCTCCGAAGGCGCTAACTTAGTGCCACCTCTTTCGACATCATGTTATCCTGTTACGAAGCTCATTTTAGAGCGTTCTGAAAATTTTGGCCAGATTTTGGAGCGATGTATCAGGAGAACATGAAGCGAAAGGAGGTATGCTGAAATTCTGCGTCGAAAGCCTTTCGAAACCTCTGCGACTCTGTGTCGAATACTTCTCCGCCTTAGATTCTCTCTCCGAAGGTGCTAACTTAGTGCCACCTCTTTCGACATCATGTTATCCTGTTACGAAGCTCATTTTAGAGCGTTCTGAAAATTTTGGCCAGATTTTGGAGCGATGTATCAGGAGAACATGAAGCGAAAGGAGATATGCTGAATTTCTGAGTCGAAGGCCTTTCGAAAACTCTGCGCCTCTGCGTTGAATACTTCTCCGCCTTAGATAAATTGCAGGTTTGGAATTTGGATAGGAGTATGTATGAAAGGTATTTCTCAATAATAATACTGTCTGTTTCAAGTTTCTCCCAATTTATTTGAATAAAGACTTTTACAATGTTACAATAATGTATAAAATATATAATTTTACTTTGTCGGTTATATAAAATCACTATTTTCTTGTGTTCATTGTTGAGATTTCCATCATTTGGCCCATATAAAGTTCCTGTCCACGGCGAAATGTACCCAAGTTTCATCTGTAACCAGAACAAAAATGTGTCAAGTAATTGAAATGTACAATGAATTTTCTGTGTTTGCAGTACCAGCCGACTTTCCGTTTAAATTTTTATAAGTACAACGCAACAGCTGAGAATTTCTTTCCTTATTCTGAATAGAATCCGGAAATAGCAAACAGCTCCCCCTCGCGTGCATCAGGCAGCGGCGTGTCTATGGGTAATACCACTTCAGTGCAGAAAAAAACTGCTGTAATACCGACCTGCCGAATCGGCCAGACCACGTGACGTGTCTACCCCCTTAACCATGAATCTCCTGGTCTGCGTGTTGCCGTGTATTTTTTTCTAAATTGATGAAACAAAGGCTAATGGCTACTTGGAATATGTTTGTTAGGAGATATTTATCAGTTTCATTAGGTCAAGTAACATGATTTTCCCTTAAAAATGCCTGAGGTTTGGAAACTTGGCAATAATAGTTAAAGTCGTTGACAATAGTTTGTAATTTGGAACACATTTGGGACAACAAATTTTGTTCTTAAATATAAAGTACAAAAAATGGTTTATGTTGAAAATATGTTACGAAATGCAACATTATATTTTTTGTCTGATTAAAATTAATGATAAAAAAGCCTATGCAAAATTAGACTGTTGCGCATTACTATTGAAATATTATTGAACATTATGTATTTATCAAGAGAGACAGTTTTATGTCGCGTCGTTCGAAATTGTTTCGTTGTAAGATGACTATTTCTTATGATGTAGCGAACAAAAATACTTTATAAATACCTTTTACAATGAAATAATATAAAACGTTCATTATCCGAAATAAACGATGGTGTATTAATTTTCTTGGAAAAATAAACGAAGAAGAATCATACCACCGAATATTTACCGAAATTACTGAAATAAAATAATGAATTTTAAACAAAAACGACTAATTAATAACGAATAAGTGCATTACTATAAACTAATTAGTGGTTACTGACAAACAGAGGAAATTGCCAGCACGAGGGAAGGCAACAATTCACAGAGGAATTATATATTAATAAAAATAAATAAAATGACAAATATCTACAATTTTTATTCTTCCTTCTTATACAACATTGTTTGGATTATTAAGCGTTCAGTAAACTGAAGTTGAAGTAGTAAATCCTAAGTTCGATTACGTGACGTATCAGTAATTCTTCTGTCTTATAGTTTCACATTTTTCTTTACCTATTCATTACATTGTTTTTTTAGCGCCATGACATTTTGGATTAGTGCCATGACCCAACCCAGTGTTATCATTTAATTTTACATGAATTTGTCCCACAGCTTTATTAGTTTCACTAAAGCCACACACATTGAATCTTCTCTTGAGGTTGAAATTAGATTTATCTGCAACTGACCCTTTTGACAAGCGGTTAAAAAATCAGTAAAATTATTAAACATTAAATTCCAGTTTCAATTCTACTTACATACGTTGACCTATGCCTCTTTGAAATGAAGAAAGAACTCATATCGACCAGTTTTATGTTAACAACAATATTTATTACATAATAATTATGATATAATAATAACTCCTATGGATTTACAGTACACTGCCGCGCTAAACCTTATTTATGTATAATATGCAATGGAATGATTACAACTTGTTAAGACATCCACGTTTCAGGCTGGAGACATTCCTTTTTTAGATCGATTCAAATGCGAAGTACAAGAAACGCGTCCTTTCATTTACTCCACGTTTTACCGCGCCTCGTCCTGGGAACGATGCACGAGTCGAACGAGAAAAACTCGATCGCGATCTACGGCACGATTGGGAAATGCGCGGCGACGCGACGTGGCTAATTCAACTATATTTCGCTCTCGTAGTCATCGTCCCAAAACGTGACTTGTGATGTTCACGTCTGTATACACCTATGGCATGGATGTCATAGATCATAGAGTTCTCTACACCTTATGGCGAATAACGTAAGATCTACCATAAAAAATGGACAGCTTCGATATTTCGATGAAAAACGATAAACCAATTTTCAGCACGGAGTCTTCTTTTCAGGAGCCAGAACGATGCATCAACTAGAACAAACTGTGCGCTTGAAATTCTCATTTTTATTTCTTTTATAACGTTACAATAAATGTGTTCAATAAGACATTCCTCTCGATCGTTGTTAATAGTTGACGTATCCTATTATTGTTTCGAAACCTAGGTATCTTTGTTTGGACCCTTTCGCGACGGCAACGTCTATACGAAAAGTTGGTTAATATCGAGGCATAGAATCTATTCTAACTGAAACATCAACGAGCAATTTACATAAGCTACAGATCATTTTAAATCACTGTTCATTGGTATGTAGGTATATAAATAACGTTGCAGAAAATAAAATTCAGCACTTAGGGCAGAGTTTTCATTAAATTTTATCCCATTAGCGATACCGCAGCTCCATCCTTTTACACGAATGTACAGATTCCAAGAAAAATGTATCAAAAAATAAAATAATAAATGAAGGAATAATTATTTTCAGAAATGTAGGCAGTTAATTAATTGATAACAGAAAGAAATTCATAATCGTCATTTAATTTCTTACCCGTAATGGATACGAAATTCTCAAAACCGTCCGAAATGGATTAAAGCAACTTGTGATGATTCAAAAAAATACTGTTTTATTTATTTGTTTAGTGACGAATTGCGACTGAGAGAAGTTAAAAGGTGAACCTTTGTTACCGAAGGGGAATCTTGAAAGTTATAACAATTATTTATACTCTATACGCAATTATTCGTATTCTGCTGTGGCATCGTTCTACTCGCGAAGAAATAAGAATGAAAAAATTCAACGACGTCACTGTTCAGCTAAACAGAGCCTTTACAAAGATTCATCGTAATCCTGCTTCATCGTTTTCTTTATTTACATACATCATCGTGCTTCGCCGCTACGTGCCATTTGGACCAACGTACTGGTATGTAGGTATATACACATGCCTTGGAAAAATCGTTTTAACGCTAACGTGACAATCGGTATGTTTATTAATCGAATCAGTGCTCCACCGTCGGCGACAAATTTACAAACTCGAAGGGCTCACAATCAGGCCGCTGTGCACTGGTAACAGAAACGACCATGCTCGAAATACTGGCGTCGTGTATTTTGGATACTCGTTTTTTCGTAAACAGATGGTAAAAACGAATGATTATCGACTATGAGTGATTTCGATAAATTGTGAGTAGGTATCTATCAATGATCCATTATAGCCACTACTTATCACTCTTCCTTATCTAAATGAAATTCATTGACCCTTGGGGACAAATTACGACATCACTAATTAAGTAGCGAAACGCTGAATCCAATTAGTAAGGAAATGAATAATAATTCGAAATTCTTTTATGTATCATTTTACGATTACTATGGGCAATTATATGCTTCGTAAAAAATCACAGGCATCGAGGTCTTAGGCACGTATTGTATGCACGTATGATACCGTAAAATTCACATCTAACTTCGCCAAGTACTTTCGAGCGTGCCCTGATCACTAAACACAGCGCCGAATTTGTTTTGAACTAAAATTCTCGGTTTCTAATATTCGTCAAGTTAAACAGGTTGCTTAAACCCTCGACAACGAAATCAATGGTTCACGTGAACTCATTACATTCCAAAGTAGGTATGTAAGTAAGTACATAAGTACGTAAGTACATAACTTTTAATATATATAGTATTTGAATTTTGGAATTAATAACAGATACTTGGATTTAAGTGTATCGATTGAAAATATTCTGACGGGACTTTCTGATTTCATCATTAGCGGTCTTCTCGTCGCAACTTCAATGAATGGGTATACAATGCGTAGCGAAGTTACATACACGCTGTTGCACGCTACAACTTGAACGCACGAATAAGACATTCAATTATATCAATAGCAATTGAACATTCAATGGTATATCATTTTTTGATATATTTATATTTTTTTTCTTTAGAGAAGAGATGCGAGGCTCAGAACGTATGTACGTCTGTATATACAGATATGGTACAGGTTGAGACAGTAGGTACTGAATGAAATAGAAACTTCGTCGTCGAAGGGTTAGATCGGTATATCGAATTAATTGTAAACACAGAAACGTCACCATCCAGTTGAAAAGAATGTTCCCAAGGTATCTTTTCAACGCTGTCTGGTTGTATACGTAGAATTAAATAACTATTTAACTTGCCCATTCGTGAGCCTGCTCGGATCGATTGCTACATATATCGATTCGAATAATTTCTGCCGCGTTTCGTATATCGTCGCGTACACGATCTACCCAACTAAATTACTACGCGTTGCATTTTCATTTTTTCTTAATTATCATTATTGGTAATAGTATTAATATCATTATTGTTATGATTCCTCACCTCACGACCGATGATTGACCCGTTCACTTGATTAGTACTCATACTGCTTAATGGTAAATGGTAATGATTCCCTTTTTTTCTTTTTTTTATCGATATATGTATTTTTGGCGCACGCTGCACCGAAGCGCAGGGACAATGCGTGTTTTGAACGCGTGCCCGGTGAATTGTAAGTTCCTCTTTATTTCCTTCCTTTTCATTATTGTAGCTAATGAGCATCCATAACGCGTGGCCACGTCAGGAACGGCGACATCGATCGATTGTCATACACCAGTGGCACTGCACGCGAAAATCATTTCGAAAGAAATGAAAGGCATCGTTTAAATGTTAAGCGGCCTACACATGCTGATACATGTTGCGACGCGACGCACGCATCGACTCTCGGGGTTTCATGAAACTGGCGTCAGGTTCAGGTCGCCTCTGCATTACTGATCCCTGGCAGTTTGTGATCTGATGCTAACGCTGAAACACCTTTTTAAAAATGTCTGATTATATTCCAATTTCAGTGGTATTGTTAATAATGGGGAGTAGCTGTGTTAATTGTAAAGAATAGAAAATTGAAGACCGAAAAGAAATGGGGCAAAGATGTGGTTAATTGAGGGAAAGAAATTTTCTAATTCTAAGTTATTAAATGAACTGAAAGCAAACGAACCGAGTGATTATGAAGATTATTTGCGTATGGACGATTGTGTTTGCCGTCATTTGTTGGATAAAATTTGTTTGAGGATCGAAAAACAAAATATATTGATGCGGTTTGTGTGGACTTTCTGTAGTTCTAAGAGTTTTAAAAACAGTAAGGTAGTTGACCCGGTTTTCGATCGGAACCCAATTGTCGATCACTAAAGTAAAAAATACTATTTTAAAATATTTTGTGTGTCGTAAGGACAAGAAATAAAATGTCATTATATTTATAAACTATTTAACAAATAGTTAAAAACATTTTAGACGTATAAACAGTGTCATCTGTGAGGAAATAATGATAATACTCGAGTAGTATCAGAGTTTCAACTTTTCTCCTACTTTCTAGCCATATTGCGTCTTTAACCAAAAAGAAAATTGATCTCACTGATAAAGAAAACGTTAATTTGAATTAATTTCTTTCATTCGTTTTGTATTGTTTTAAATTATAAAGTATTTTAAGTATTTTCGTTATTTTAATGACAACAAAATATTTCTTAACCAACATTACTACATTTTTTTAGTGATCGAGAATTGGGTCTCGCATATATCGAGAACTACTCCCGACTCTAAAATATTGATCGACATTTGCGTTCCAAAGATATATTTCTAAACTACTATATTAACAAAAATTTTCGATTTAAATGTTATTTTTCAATTTTATTTACTTCATTAAGTGTATTGTCTCTTTTTGTCTCTTTTCCGCTAGAATAATTGTTTTAACCTAATACAATCTCAACTAATCACTAAGCGATCGAGAATCGGGTCAACTACCTTAGTTAATAAATTCTTCACAAAAATCTTTATCTTCTATTTTTAATACAATCGGCACAAAGAAATTATGACCGGTACCGATGCTTAGAGTGTAGAGCAACGGCGGATCCAGAGGGGGGCAATAGGGGCGATCACCCCCAAGAGTAATAAAATAGAAAAATATTATGACATTGTGTACTATTCTGTATAAATAATTAATGTGAATTTAATTATTTAGGCTATAGTATCAGATAGAAATATTAAAATATAAATTACAAGCAAATTTTAAATCTTGTAAAAGAAGGTTAACAAATGTAATTATGTACTTTTACATATTTCGCCCCCTCCAAGAAAAGCTCCTGAATCCGCCACTGGTGTAGAGTCTACACGTTGAAACGCAATCGTCAAATGCAAGCCGCTTTTGATGCCGAAAGGTGGAAACCAATCTACGCACATAGTAACATGCGTTGTGAAACCTGAGAGTCGACGCGTGCGTCGCAACATGTCCCAGCGTTTGTAGACCCGCTACAGTCACAAGTGCCGATAATAGTCACAAAACGGCATCGTACTTCCGCCACTTGTATTTACACTAATACTCTCACGAATTTGTGGCATATTTTAGATGTTTTCATGATTTTCGCAATTTATTTGGTACGATTGTTAACGTGTTCAGGAGCGGATTTTGAGATTTAACATAAAAAAACAAGGGTCTGCCGCCCTTTCCGTGTAATATCATTAAATATTTTAATTTAAAAGAATTGAGAGAATTTTAAAATTAATTTCCATATCACAACTCACATACGAGTTAATGCTAATTGGCTTTGCGAAAAAAGAGTAAATTGTTTTTAAAGTTGGCTCAAGCCTCTATGTTTAAAGATCACCCCTTCAGTTTTGGTGTTAGGGAAAATAGATAAGAAATTTTATTTTACAATGAAAATCTATGCTATAAAAGTTACGAACTAAAACATTCTGCTACCGTCTTCAATTTCTTTCGCCCAGAATTTGCAGCCTACTTTGTCTATATATGTATGTAGGTACAAATCCGCCCCTGAATGTGTGACTTATGAAAGACGACTTAACTTGACATTTGAAATTGCCTTCACATTAGGCAAGACATGGTAACTGGTTATGAAAATTTGATAATTACACTCATACAGGACAAGTAACTGTATCATTCTTTCTCATTTCTACTGCAGAAACAGGTAGATTATCCCATATAAAGCGTTACGAGCAGCTTTCTCTGAAACTATTGAAATAGTCACAGAACTTTCTTCTCAATTTTTATAGGCCATAGTATTTTATATTTGCCATAATCGCCGGACTTTATGGACGGTGCAAAGGAGATGATCCCTTTGATTCTTTTTAGATAAAATGGCATATAAATTCTCGAATTTAATTTAATAACATGTACTTGAAACATGTTCTCGTATTGTACACAATTAAAGAATCAAAGTGAAAAATATTTCTTCTGGGCAAGACTAGTTGATTTACTCGATTCTCTCATTTTTAAGTACGTCATCGTTTCTGATAAAAAGACTGACTCAGCCAACAGATTATTGAATTAACAGTTAATCTACATATAATCTACATATATAAACGGAACACTGATATAAAATCTTCACCGAATGAAATACAGTATTTATTAAAAGGGGGATAGTTTTATCTACAAATAGGGAACGATAAGAATTTAAAGTTCTATTGTCAGTTACATTCCTACGTTATACTCTCTTCTGTTCGATGATTAGGAAAATACAAAAACATTAGCAACATTGATAATATCAGCTGAAAATTCAATGTCGTCATTTAACAACTTCCGCGTACAATTTATAACATCAACATCTCTTTAACTTTTCAATCTCAACTATAAATCTTTTCGATGTCACTAAACTCCACAGAAAAGTTAGATGAAAAAAGAAAATTACATTGATTTCTTGCACATGTGAGCAACTAGTCGCGACTTTTCGATCGATGCCGGGTTCGTGGCGTTTTTCTTTTCCGCAAGAATGAACCATTGGAATCCCTCGATAAAATTTTAAGTACAATGCTGTATAATGAGTCGAACATGCATGATAATTGGTCCTGAAGAAATGATAGAACCAAATCTGGTTAAGATGATGTACTTAAGTGTCCTCACCTCCGATAAGAAAACTGAATCTAGATTTTGATCTCAGGAATGGATGTTGACACTGAGATCTAGAAGGGAATTCGAATGATATATCTAAAGATTTGTTTTCTCTACGTGCCTACAATTACACACCTCTACTCTACACTTCCTATATTATTTGCGTTGATCGGTTTGTTTAATGTATATTTAATGACTGCCTTTCTAGACTGCACGTGTGAATCGGTGTACCACTTTGCCGACTGAAACGCTGTCATTAGTATTACCGTGAACCATGGAACCACTGGCAGATAATCAAATCTTGTTACTTATTGTTAGCAATTGCAAATGCTACCGGTAGAATAGTCCGTAATATTTTCAGCGTTTTTTAAGGTCTGTCTACAACGCAAAATGGCTCACACTTGAAATCGTCCACCATATTTGCCTTTCTACTTTTATTTATAAAACGTAACATACAGGGTGTTCGTGGTAACAATCTGCGCGATTTTTTAGACATTTGCGATAAACTGGTCAAAATGTTGTACGTATACAAAACTATATTTATACGTGATGGGCACCAAATTACTGTAAAAAATGTGTCGGAAATCCTTTTCTTCTTTGTAAGATTAAGGTCATGTTGGCTTTTTTAAATAAGACGTGGTATTGTTTATCAGATCGACTCACAGTTGATACAAAAACGGAGTGAAGTAACTTGTGATATTATGATATCGACGCAATCTTGAGTCCCAATATTCACGTCGAACATAGGGCTTGGAAAAAAATTGAAAAAAAAGAAGTAAAACCGACTTCGAATAAGTAAAAATGCAGTAAAAAGTAAAAAATAAGTTTTTCTTTATTTAAACTATGGCTCTCAATTGTTTTTATGTCATCATTTGCATTGTGTAAATCTGGCGTTGAGTTAAAAAATTCAGAGTCATAGATTTAATAAGGAAAAAACTTATTTTTTACTTTTCAGTAATTTTATTTTTTTTTGAAGTCGATTATAATTTTCTTTAAATTTTACGTACCTACTCAAAATTCATGTCCAGTGTGCACACCTTATCAAGTAGCGGACAGGTATTGAAGGTAGTGTTTTCAAGCTATGATAGTGCAAGCATGCGATATATTCTGCAATATTCATTAATTCTGTCGGCAAAGTTGTACGTATATGCAGTGGTGTTTCAGATGGCTTAACGTACTTTTTCGCTGGATTAAGTGAATACAATTCTGCCCGGATAAAGGCTTGCGTGTTCGCGACCGAAAGCTCTTAACCAAAGTGAGATAGCGTTTCAGTCAACGCATGAGAGAATTTTATGAGCGAGTCGTTCGATGAGTAATTCAAGAGGTCGTATAGTGAGTCGTGAAATTTTGTTGCAAAATTAAATTACAGAATGAACAAAGCATTCTACTCTATTAAATTCCAGCCATTCGTTGATGTCATTCTTATAGAAATATAATGGAAAATAGACTTGTTGTATTTGTTGTTTGCAGTAAGTCACCCACTACACCAAATTTTAATTTCTATATTTTCCATTATACCTAAGTATCTTTGTAAAGATATTACCAAAGGATTCTTGAGGGATTTCCTATGAAAATAATATCAAACACGGTGTTATTCGGACAATTTTGCATATTTCGATACAGCAGTAAAATTGATTCTGTAAATCAATTTTACATCCCTCATCATTAAAAATAATCCAAATATCTGCGGGTTTGGACTCATTCAGATCGGAAAAATATGACGGATCCATTGGTAGGTACCACTTTCACAAAGATACAACGATAAATAAATAGCGTAACTGAGTTTGAGTGGCGAGTTTATCGTTGAGAACTCATGTGCGATGGATCTCTAGCCTGCGTAAATTAAAAATTGGGGGAGGGGGTGACGTATGATTCGCGAGCCCTTGACCGAGCAGTACTGTATGTACACTGAGTGAAAATGAATCTCGGACAGGCTTGCACTCACGCTGTGAAACAGCTACGAAAGGCAACAATCCCATTCCCATCTATCACACAATGTTTGTGATCGTTCTGGCAATATTCGACTCGTTGAGAAAATTATACAGAATCCCCTTTTCAACGCGCAGAATTTACTATTGAAATTACTATTGAGTTACTCCATGAATTATAATTACAAAATAATTCAATTACATCGTATTCAATTACATTGTAATTCGTAATTCAACGTTTATCTCACATCTTCAGAGTAATGAGCTGTAATTTAATTACATCGTATTTCAATTACATTGTAATTTAATTCCACGCATGATTACAGTAATTAGGAATTGAATTAATTGAAAAGTTTGAATTATGCGATTCAATTACATTCTACTTGAATTACTGTGTAATTTCAACAAAATGTAATTAAATTACAGTGTAATTCAATTAGCACAACTGTGTATGTAAGTACCTATTATGATTTGAACTTGATTGCCGCGCTTCGTGCCTTTTTCACTGTGTAAGTGCGAACTTGTCGGAGTTTCGTTGTCACTCGGTGTACAGAATTTGATCGGCGATCGTATTTTCGTATCGAGTGTTCGACCGAACTTTTAAAAGGCCGAATGGCGGTACAAAATAAATGCACCAACAAAACAGTGATTTTGTCAATCCCTGTTTCATTCTTCGCAATATAAAATTAATACTCCATTAAGGTTTACTGTAATAATGTTTACAATAAGCTTAACCCCACGCGCCGTTAACATAACGGTCGAAATATGATGAAAATATGAGTTCTTTTCGCAAGCAGCATGTGATAAACAAAAGATAATTCATAAACGTATTTCCTTTCATCACGAATTTCTATTGAAAATTTTAACTAAAGCTTTCTAATAATCTGTTCTTTACTAAGTAGGTATATAATAAATCAAGTGAATCGAGAAATATTCTATTCGTGGATTTAATAATGTACTTTATATATCTGATGAGCCCGTGCTTTTTGAAATGCAGTGTATGTAATCGGTAATCGATCTCAGCGCCATGCTCTTCACCTTCAATTTCAAGTAATACTAACTTGTCTTACGTTAAATGTCAGCAGTGACAATCCGCGATAATTTATTCAGGTTTTCGAAGTGCAGTTCATACAATATGACGGGTATACGAGTGAATATATCATTGATTCTGGGAAAATGCGAAAACAGTTTCGTACTTCTCTCCATTTTTCTGAATGATTTTTTGAAGAATCTTCAAATCATAAACATTACGAACCTATTAAATACATCTGACACTTTCCATGATACATTACTTTTACGAATGATTAACCTCGTGACTAATATTGTTATCGGTAATGATATCATTATATGAATATTACAACTCGATTGCGTGAAATATTATATGGACCATTGCGCGAGACTTAAAGTAGGTATGTACTTACATACACGTACTACGCTGAGGGAGCGGGTAAAACGAAAAGGACTGTGTCGCATGAGACTGATTTGTCCTAGTGCTACGATGAAACTGTAATGGACTTACACATGTGGTTATTAAGCACTTGAGTCTTTGAAATATTCAGGGCGCGATACATATATATATGTACAAACTTCCTATGCGTTGTTAACAACGAGTGACGGGGAAATTGAAGAAGCGTTAAGCTCGTTTACATGGGATTTTTCGTTCACTAATAAAGTCACGAACTACATGTAATAACAGTCGATTTATACTGGCGAGAACGTCTATGGGTGCGACGCGTCGGTTACCTTCTCCCGGGGACGTCTAATAAAGTGCTTTTTCCTTAGTTTAAAACACATAACCACGCAAAAACGCTATTGTTATTGTACCAATCCACCTGTTTTTTTTCTTCTTTCAGTCGAACTCGAAGCTTTAACATCAACGATGCAATAAAATATATATGAATTTTTTTCATAGCAGTAAAACTCAGTTAATATTGCACACAGTCAGTTTTCTAAGAAACGATCTTATCTTTTCTCGAAAGATACATATAGTATATAATATATATGTATGTAATGACTTGTGGATCTCGAGACATTCGTAATTGTTTCGACATGGTGCATTTCTTCGGATCATTCTTCTTCAATTCCCAAAATATGTAGAGAATCGCTATGTACTCGCCATTACTCTCATATTTTTAGTACCTATGCTCATTGTCCAAAAAAATACATCAGCGAAATGATAACGCAAGTCGTAGAATCGGTAAGCCCGTTACGTTTTGATAAACAATAACTGTATCTTCATATACATAGTATAATATACAGGGCACTTATAAAAATGTGGGGCATGTTTTCAGTATCGGTTCTTCTCGCCAAAAGAATAAGAAAAGTTGGTACACGCATACACCTGATAATGTTTAATTTTGCTCTTATAAACATTTTTATATTCCATGCAACATGGGTTCGGAATACAGTAGGTACTCGTTATAAGCTCGTTTCTACTATGCGTTATACGCTCGGCGATTGTCCCCATTATTTCTTGGAATCCTTCGGACGGGAATAAGAGAATCCGAGAAAGAGCGAGAGGCTCTTGTGTTTTCTCACTCGCGCCATTAACCGGGCGGAATTGTGTCCACAACGCGCTATGCGCTCGCCGCCAGCCCCGTTCGCCGAGCTTATAACGAGTGCGCACCTATTAAAGTGGCATTTAACGAGGCCCAGCTATATTTCCGCGGATCGATATATTGATTATCCATTTCGCCATAGTTTCTTTAACGTTTTAGCTACTATACGCCACTATAGTGGCTTCGTATATGCCATATTTTAGAACGATACGCCACTGTGGTGGCTTTTACACGCAGTTCGCGGAAAATCTCTCCATACAGAGGCACAACTCCGCGGTCAATCCCGCCGTAGCTAAAAGGTTAAAGTCGAGAAGCAAAGGGTATGAATGAAAAATGTAGTATAAGTACATATTAGGCCAACTGACGAACGCGAATGTCAGCCGCTTGCCCTTTATAATTTATATACAAAACGTAGGCAGTCCGGGCCGGTGTTTCACGGAATATAAAAATGCTTCTAACTGCAAAATTAACCATTATCAGACGTATGCGTATACCAACTTTTTTTTAATATTGTGGGCGAGTAGAACCGATACTGATAAATTGTCCCACATTTTTATAAACACTCTGTATAACACGTGGTAAATATTTATATATAGGGTACTCAGCAGCGGATAGTAGAAAATGAAATGGGCGATTCTACGTGACAAAATAGGGCGAAAATCAAGTGTAACGAAATTAATAAAGAAATTAGGTGGGAAACGCTTGAAACCTGGCAAGTTGGCGATCATCAGTTTGCGTTGCGTAGGTGAGTAAAAATTGCCATAAAAAATCAGAGACGAATGGGGAGCAAATTACCTCGTAGAAGCTGTAATAATCCACAGCTGTAATGATTTACATATTACATCTTACTGCTTCAGACGTTTCTGACCCAAATTTTTAAACTAAAAACTAGAAACCAAAGTCTCAACCGCGATTTCGTTATACTTGGTTTTCGTCTCATTTTGTCTAGCGTAATCAGCCATTTAATTGTTTACTATCTGTTGCAAAACACCCTGATTAATACATACATATATGTATATATACGAATATGTTTACAGTTTCACATACACGTGCATGTATATTTCGAACGTAGACGCGAAAGCGCGGAAAAATCGAACGTCCGTGAACCGATATACATATTATGTACACCGCTCATTTCGTGGTACGCCCTATTTTTTTTAAGGTTCCGCATCTTCGATATTGAGAACCTGTCAGTCGAAACGGTTGCTCGTCTTTCATCATCGAGCTTCATTCGCAAACACACCTCCATACTTGCATCCATCGATTATAACAGTTTTCTCGACAAAACAAATGAGCTACTAAATAATACTACTAAAATTATTATAATCGAAGAATGCTGTTAGAAAAAATCATTCGTGGCGCCTGCCTGCGATTAAAACCGTAGAAGCAATGTGTTTCCCATTGCTCTCTGTCTTTGGCGGTAAAAAATGTTAAATCTCTCGCCGACACCATCTCTCGTTACGAATGACAAAGTTCTCTGTACAGGTAGCGCATAGATAGTCTAAGGTCGTTATTGTACGAAGATATCGCGATCAAAAGCATTGTCTCTTTGCATGAAAACGGAAATGAATATACTTATTGCTTCTTACTCAAAGTAAATATGTATTAAATAAACATTAAATAATTACAGCCGAGTAATAAAAACAATGAATTATTTGTTGCGTAACAGAAATAGTATGTCGAGAATTAAATAAGCTGGAGTACCTTAATTATTCATGACAACAAATATTTTCATTTCATAACTGTTACATATATTGATTACAATATAATCATCGTTGCTATAATTAACAGTATGTTTTTCTTTGCACGAACACAACTATCGATCTGTACAAATGTTGTTAAAGTTTTTGAAAAAGAAAGAAACAACTTACACGACTACTTATGCAAATTCAAGTCACAATCTATGTCGTATACATTATATATCTATACATATATGGATTATATACTATATACATACAATATATAGTATATGTATAAATATAAATATATAATTTCTAATAAGATTAGTAACATTAGCATTTTATCAAACACTTTACCAAACGTGTCTGCGATCAAACGATAAAAGAAATATGCTACTGGAGTATGTCCAGATATTATCGTATTTGGAAGTCAAAACACGTGTTTGCAAATATTCAATGTTTCATCGAGATACCTCGAGGAGGACGTGTTACTTGAAGTCGTTCAATTTTACACCTACAGAGAGAAGTATAGTAGATATATACGTATATACAAGACACTACACTCCATGAGAACATATTGTTAATTCTAAAACCATTGTGGTATTTATTGTTATTTAATTAGTTAATGGATTATTAATATCTACTAAGTATTTATTTTCTTTCCTCTTTTCTTATTTGCTCTCTCTCACGCGCGTATCTCTCTCACTCTACCTTTCGCTCTCTCTTTCGTACTGTCTTACTGTTTCTCTTATTCTCTGCTTGTTTTCCTGCATGATTATTTCTGCAAGTAAACGATCGATTACTCGGGGAGATCGTTGTTTCCCTTTCTTCATTTTTTTTTCTTACTCATTTTTTTTTGTTCAGCTCTTGCGTTTCTATATTTCGTCCATAGAAATCCTGCCTCGCACGGGATACATCCTCCGAGGATATCGTTGGAAAATATATATATGTCGAGTGGGGGGCGAAAGCGAACGAAACGGAACGAAACGGAAAGAAATGCATCTGTACATTTGTCGTATCTGCTTAGAACCTTTGGTGTGCATTACCTTAATTGAACATACTCTGAATGGTCTTAGTCCTTCTTGTCGGCGTCTTCAGGATCCTTCAGTGTGTGCCATTGAGCGATAGGACGTCTCGGGGATGCCAACATGTCGGACCAGTGTCTCAACTCTGTTCCGCTCGCGTTGTACCCCAAGACGACCTTCCCAATGGGTTCTGAGGTGCCGATACGATCGTAGTCAACTACCGTCACCACCAATTGCACTTTCTAAACGCGAAATAACATATTAATGTATTAACTTACGGGAAAAAATATCACCATATCTTCCGGAGTATAAGGATCCAGAGACGATCCTGTGTGAGCCGATAGCAATTGAAAGACATTACCTTATACATAGTAGCGTGAGGTAAATTACCCATTCACCATTAATGTACGAATTTAAAATTATTTAAGAAGAAAAAACGAGAGGAAAGTTCACATGTGATTCTGTTATCAAGAATATTGACTGGACACTGTGAGCTTAAAAAAAAAACGAGTACGATCGTACTTCATTGAAATTTTTGTGCTTTTGTGTTTGTGTTAATGAATATTCTCAAAATTTTATACTATTTAAAACTGTTAACGAAGCTGACAATGAATCAAGTATGACTGATTTAGTAAAGAAACATTTTTAATTTAAATTCTGAATTATTTTGTTATATATATCTATGCAATTATGGATTTCTTATTTTTAACAAAAAATTAAAATAACCGATCCAAAAATAACGTGGTAGTTGATATGGGCATTTACCTTACGCATTTACTATAAGGAAATAAAAGCAACGTATGTTTAGGAGAGGAGGTTCATACAAATTTATTTTTTTTTTAGAAAGATACTATTACTTATGCTGATGATTTATGATTTCGTTAGTATTTTATTTATGGAAATTATATGAAATGTATAATAGTAAGAAAAAGTATGAGTTTGGTTAGGACTGAGTGAATTCTCTAATGACTTGGAGTAGTAATAAAAAACATATATATGCAAGAGATACAGAATAATTTGAGATATTTCATTTATCAAAAAGGCATACCCATTACGTACATATATAAGGTGTTACGTATAACATGAGAGTTCAACTTTATAATTGATTTTAAAGGTAAGGTGGCATATGAAATGGATTACCATACTCCTTTTAATACACGCGAAATAGTGGTTATGAAAATGCGCGAAAAGTCAATGGGAATACCCGAAAGAATGTCGAAAATACAAAAGTTCCTTTAGCTAAGAACGCAGGCATGATAACGACGAAACTGTTACAAAAGAAAAATATAGTACCTAATTAGCTAGAAATTTATTAGGCCCGTATCGAAGCCCAAGGTGATCGCTTTGAGTACTTTCTTTGAGCATAAACCTCTGTGAACTCAGTTTGTAACAAAGGTTATTGAAATACAGAAACATTTGAAATTCTGAGATAAGTTTAGATGGGAAAAATATTTGTAGAAACCTCTTCCACTTGTGTTTGCCTAATTTACAAGGAAAGTTATACCCACAAGTTATAAAACACCTTATATAATGTATGTGATATTTGAGTTTCAAAATACATGTAGAACATATAGAAAATACATGATTTTTAAGTTCATGCGATTTTAAAGGACTAAATGTGCCGTAGATAAAAATATGACGAAAAACCTTACAATCCGGAAGTATGGCATTTCCAAGTTTAAAAAGCTAATTTGAAAATTAACTCTTTCATAAGGTCAAGGAAATGCGCAATAATATTCTTATTAATTTATAAGATATAAAAATATTTTTTTAACATTCCTATCTTTAATGATTAGAAAATTGATTCATATTAAAAGATTGTTAGCCCCTTATGAAGAGCTAATTAATACATTACACACGGACCATCTATTTTTACATATTTCATTAATTCTTGCTATCTTATACACTATATTCACAAAATTACTTTATACTTTGCAATACATTTTTTAACTAGCAATTTATAAATGCTGCAGTTTATTAAATTTCTATTATTTGCAGCTATCATACATTTCTTTTTATCTAAATAAAATTCGAGATGTCCGCATGTAATGGATAAGCGTAACTACTTGCTCATTATATTATTAGGATACAAGCAGAATAATAAATAAAATTATTGTAACTATTTCTGGCTACAGTGTAGAGCGGACATGTTCAACTGAGCTGTGGGGAGCAAGAGCGTTCTCGATTGCTCACGGGCAGACCCAGAGCAACAGCGCGGGTTTGTTCCCCCACCCTATGCCGTAGTGTGCGTGCTTTTAAGGCGGGACTCATCACGATCAGGAGTTAGCTCATAGTTAGCTTTAAGAAGCCTGACAAGGGAACTCTGCGAACCTACACTCACCGATTGGAACGTAACTTTGTGGGTTTATAGAGTAACTCAAGCCAAGAACAACGGTATGTTTCATTCGGGCCCTATTGCCCTTTAAAGGGGCGAAAACTAACCTCAAAGTCAAATAGGCACTTCAACTTTTTCGCGTGTAACTCCCAAATTACAACAGACAGAAAAAAATGTTTCAAACAAAAGTTTAATGGTGCAATGAGCACTGCAAATTTGCATTACCAAAATTTTGAAAAAAAGTTTTTTTTTCATTCAGGTATTTTTCTTTAAACTCTTTTCAAAATTTTGTTAAAGCAAGTTTGCAGTGCTCATTGCGCCATTAAACTTTTGTTTGAAATGTTTTTTTCTGTCTGTTGTAGTTTGGGTGTTATACTGAATGATTTAAATAAAAATTCATACAAAGTGGGAAACAGAGTACACTCGAAAAAATGTTACAGTTTAATAAACAATTCATGTAAATAAGTACGAAACAAACTATATATACATACTCTGTTAGAGAACACTGCGGCCCCAAGATTGCCAGTTATTTAAACCTATGGGTTGAGCCTGCACGCACACTAACAAGAAATACTACAACAGTTTCTCCTACCCGCTATGTGCCCCCGGCAACACTGCCTCTGAGTTTAGCTCCGCGCGGATTTGGGAGCCACAAGGAGCGCTCCAGCTCCCAAACCGACCAGTTGGTCATGCCTTGTCTACACCATATTTAGAAAATGAAACGTGTGCTAACTAATTCAGTAAGAATGTTAGAAAAGCTTTGACTTATGTGTATTGTTACTGTTACCTGTGTTTGTTAACTGTATTAAATAAAAGTAAGAAAATAGACGGGGATAATAAATAAATTTTGTAGTTCCGTACCTGTATTTGCTCGAAGGGTACCTCAAATGAGAATGATTCGTTGTAATATGGATTGAGAGTGCATTTCTTGATGGATGTTTTCTTCTTCTTCAATCTCTTGCCATTTTGCATCAACGCGATTTTCACGTAGGGATCCGATAAGCCACCGACGTCCATTTTCTTCAGGTTCTTTGCTTCCAGGATGACCACCGTTAATTTACCGGCTGTCGGAACGTATCGGAGCGAGAAACATATGTCACCTAATTTATTATCCTGTAATCAACGAGTTTGTTATCAATTTTTGTTATCGTTCGTTTTAGCTTTCTAACTACATATTCACTTGAAGGTACATAAAATACTTCGTTTCTTCTATAAATTGAATTTTCGGATTGTTCAATAGTTATAATTGTATGTCTATAATTTATGCATATTTTCTATTACATTTTAGGATCACGAAAATGATGTTTATTAATAAACTGTGTATGCTGTATGCAATCCCTCCATCCCACAAATCAATAATCCTAGTTTTCACTATGATTTCAATCTATTGTAAAAGTATAAATACGATTGTTCCAAAATCCTTTCTTCGCATCTTTCTAAAATGTAGTTAAAATCAATTTACCTGGCCGCCTTCACCCTCGACGCTCTGCAGCTCTCTCCATTCCTCGATCGTTTGAGCCAAATCCACTTGACAGAGAGGAACCTTTACTTCACCGATTTGATCGTGCTTTGAGAACCTATCAAAGTCAAAGATCGCAAAGACGAGTGTCTTGTTCATAGCATCCGCGTATGGAACGCCCTGAAAAAGAGATACTTCATTAATTTTTTATAGAAGAAATAGTGGATTGTGCCTCGAGGACCGTATTTCACGAAGCTTTAATCATCAACAAAATTGTGGAGAGGAAATACTACTAACTTTGAATGTGAAAGTCTCATTGAAGGCTGGATTAAGCGTTTTCCTGTGCACTTTTGTTTCGAATTTCTTCTTCTTATCAGGCAGCAGATAAACCTTCACGTATGGATCGGAAGTGCCACCCATATCCAAGGCTGGTAGCTCTTCGGCTTGTATCACCGTTACTGCCAGACTGTTCGTGTTGAAATCGTATTCGAGCTGTAATTGGTCATTTCTGAGTTTTAGCAATTGTAGTTACGCAATAATTGGTTTTGCGAAAATTTCGTAGACTGTTGGTCAGAATAGAAAATTGTCCGAAATAGGAAATTTCCAAAGTCATAACTTGTAAGAATCATTCAATGATATTTTTACCATTGAAGATTTTAATTATATGATTTCGTCTCCTCCCCCTCGCCACAAAGGAGACAAAATACCTACGTGTTTCTGTATTTTTTTTGCAATTTAATAGATGCCACTTCTATAACATTTATCATTATGTTTCATTATTAAAGCGATTTTTTAATAATCACTACTCACTATTTCATACAGAACCATCGCTTAACTAAAGAGTTTCTTAAAACAACACAAGCTAAAATGTATCAACAAAGTAGTTGTAAAAGACAAAAGAGTTGTAAAATGTAATATATATATATATATATATATATATATATATATATATATATATAAACACGTAAAAATTTGCATGTACGTTATAAATACCCAAACTACAGAAGCATATTTTACAGCAAGAGCATTTTATGTACCTACATATACGATACATGGGTACATGTGTATACATAAATTTCTGTATTTTTATACTATTATATTTATATATTTTTATACTATTTAAGAAGTAAATCTGATATTTATTAGCAAAGGTGCACCTTTCAGATGTGAATTTCATAGCCAACAAGAAACACATATACCTATACTCAGAAAGGTTGACAAACTTGCAACAGTATTTCGTCAAACTTTGCACCACTTGAAGTATTAGATTTTTTTTGTAGTTTTCATTAGAAGCTCGTAAGAGTGTTACTAACAAATTGACAAGGCTTCATCGATTAAAATGAATCGAAAGACGACTTATCACGATTGCTGTAAGTATACCTACATTAATTTGTGTCTGAAAAAAGTGTCGTTATTTTGTGCTCGTTTCCAAAGGCCTAATGTCTCGCCGACATTATTAATTATACCCCACGCCTAAATACTCAGTTTCTTCATTGAGAGATCAATGTGGGCGAGAATTGACTCGCTATCAGAGCGCGATACATACATATATGTATTGTATGTATGTAAGTACAAGAACAGCGCCAGAACTTTATTCAAACATAATCGCCAATCTGGATCCGTGATAGTAATAATGACGTACTACTGTATATCATTTTCCGAGGCTGTATATCATTCTTCAATTAACGAACATCGTCTCTACATTACCGAAATGTTAACACTAAATATCTTTGTAAATTCTGCGCATTGGCACAGATTCTCAAATATCTGTTCATTTTCTCTGTTCACTAGAAAATGTTTCATTGAAATCGATGCCTAACAGTTGCGACCCCTCCTTGTTAGTTAATAAATACATATTTGTTACATTTTCAAAATAGACTCCAATTGGTTTATCTTTTTTTATCATCGTCGACTCCAACATTGACAGATTCTCTCGTAAAATCAATAACGTGCCGAACGTAGATTTCACCTAGTTATCATCTCGCAAAAAGAAAATTCCCCTGACCGATGAAACCTTCCAAAGTTAAGAAATTTGAAGCAGCCACCGAATACAACACACCTTGTATTGCAGCCTGCCAAGTTTTACTTCGCTCTGCTTGCTGCCACCCTCGTCCGGCTCCTCCGCGTTGTCGGTCAGCTCCTCCATATCCGGCTGGACCTTAACAAATCGAAGTGGATTCCACGAGTGTAGAATGTGCGTCTAAAATCTACATGAAATCACGGAACACCGAGTACGTACCTTGTCCTTGTACGTGCTGCCCAACAGCTGTACGGACTTGAGATCCACCGCACCCTTCAACCCCTTCTTCCCATCCTTGGATCGTCTTTTCCGACAGCATCTTCTTATACAGCAGAAGCAGATTCCGAGAACTACTACGCCTACAGCTACTCAAGCGAAAAAAAAAGATCGGAGAAGTTAAAATCGCGAGCTCGAAGACGCTAAATTTGTTAGGCTAAATTATAAGATTGCTCTTCGTAAAATGCGTGTTACACTGTTAAGCGCAACTGGTAAGCGCGGAAGCGTTCGTGATTACTCAGGCCTATCATAAACAGAATTTTTGTCATAGATGAGGGTGGTACATATGTATGAACGTATGAAATGTGTTAACGACACTTGATAACTGGAACAAAGTAAGTTACACAGTTAATGTTGTTTATTTCAGAAAGAGAACTGTTGTGGAATATTTGTTCCTCTGAAAGGTGAATCATTGTTTCAAACGGATTGCTAGGTTTTGAGTTGTAGAAATGAAGAGAGAAATAAGGCATAACAAATCTTTAGTTCTGGTGAAATTATACAGATTTGCTACCTGGTTTATTAAATGAAAAGTAAAAATAGAATAGAAATTTAAGATAATTTGGTATTTGCAATATTAGAATATTTTGTTAAAAGTGTTTCATATTAGTGTTTGCAAATTTACAAGCGCAGACTACATTTTTTAAGTAACGCAACGTTCTTCTGGACATGGGTACCTAATACAGACAAGTGGTATAAAATTTTTCTCTTGAAATTCCACAGCACACAGAAAGTAGTCACGCGAAAAAGAAGGTTTTCGAAGTGTTTAGTTCATTTTCAAAGTGAGTAGAATAAGGTGTGAAGGTTTGGCCACTTATTTCTGGGACATTTTACGGAATATTATTTATAACTTATACCTATAAATATTAGGATGGTCCTTATCTGTAAACGGCAAAAAAATTTCGTCGAATTTTTTGTCCATACCTCCTAAAATACTTCCAATTCATAAAAAAAAAAATAATAAAAAAAGGCTCGATCGGATAGTGGGAAACCGTGCCTTAAGAACCCTGAAGTTCTACATACGTGTAAAATATATGTACGTGAAACTGTTGGGTAAGTAAAAATTATTGTTTAGCAACAGTAAAATACTTGCAAACATTTGTTGTTACCTATTAGAATCGCTACGAGTGCCCATGTTGGTATTCCCATTTCTTCTGCTATTTCCTTCCCAAGATTCTCCATCTGAGTTTCAAAGGATTTGCCTGCACTTTCAGTGACCACGTCCGCATCTGTTTCTGTAAAATGTAAAACAAGTTAGTCACACCGTTTTCTTTATAAATTTATACAATCTTTATGAGACAGATGATAGATAGGACAGTTTAGAGTATCCATTTACCTTCTTTTACTTCCATCTCTGTTGTGCTGAATATGGTTTTCAACGTGGATTCACCGACTTCCTCCACCTGCGGATACGATACCGCATCTGCTTTCCTTTTAACGACAGGCATTTTCTGCATCAAAAAATCGAATTTTAATTTAAACATTTAATCGTTATTATTATAAATCACTAAATACTGACAGTAAGTAGGTGAATAATAACAGCTTTGATTTAATTCGAAGCTTCCGGTATAAAATCGATTATTATATTTCATTTTTCGAAAGTTCAATTTTTTGAAATTTGTAAAATTCCCGGGGTTATATGCATTTTAATATAGGGCTGGGACTATTATACTCGAATACTTCAGTTGTTCAATTATTTGACATCCCTCCCCCGATTAACAGCCCTATGGAAGATCCATTGGAGTTATAAGAACTCCTCACCACTCTTAAATCTGTGAAAAACTCGATTCCTGGACCGGACGGAATATCGAATTTACTAATCAAAAACCTCCCTTTATCAGGCACCACCGCTCTTCTGAACCTGTTTAACCGAATTTGGACCCAACGAACCTTCCCTATAGTATGCCGAACGGCTATTGTAGTACCTATATTAAAACTAAATAAAATTAAACTAAGTAGATTGTATTTTATTCATTTTTATTTTACTTTATTATACGCGGATGACTTCTTTTATATACAAAGGTTTCGCTCTACAGAGCGAGAACGTGAGCGAGAGATAACGAGAGCGAGAGAGCGAATATCCGTAGTGGCCACTATCAACACACTTGCCGCATACATACATACACCACGTCCATATTTTTTAACGATTACTTCGTAAATGAATACGCGTGCATACAGAAAATGATGCTTACATTGCCCTTGACTTCTTAAATTATCAGTTTAATACTTTATATTTGATAAAAGATTAATCATCTTTGTTTTGTCAAATGGATCTGCCTAGTGAAATATGTTATTATTGCTTTAAAATCTTCGTTATTCATAATCATCCACCGTCATAAACATAAGAGAGATTTACTGATCATTTAAAAGTAGTTATTTAGCACCGAACGTAATCTGACATTTGACGTCACTGTATTTGTCATAGGCCTTCTTTAGAAAGCTGTAATAATAAAATTATAAATAATTCTGTTGTGACAATAAACATGGTCCATGATTGTCAGAACGAACAGAACAATTAAGAAAATAAAATACTACAATGAGTTCTTATATTGTAAACAATTTACAAGCTGAATAATATTAACTATACTGTACCTACTGCTTTGAAAATAGTCAGTACAATTACATTCTCTCTGCCTGTTAATAATATGCCACACATATTACTTCAAACTTCCAAATATTTCTTATATTTCTATTTGTAATCTTCTCAACATTCTAATTCTGGTTCCACTAAAACATGGACACGTTGCTTAAACATGCACGCTCAAGTATTGCAGACATATGTTTTTGGAAAGCTCAAGATTATACATCATAAAATGAAAAAAAATAGTACGTATGTATAGTACAATCTATCACAACCGCGTAACAAAGAATAATAAGAGATAATTTATAAACTCACGAAAAATTGCGCGAGGATTACAGTGAGTTATTTTTCGTTGAACTGTATTTATTTATTGTTATAAGAGAATTGAATTGATGTTGTACACTAAAGAGCAGGGACACGAAGCGCGATATTTCTACGAATACTGTTAGGTTTTGCAATCAACCGAGTACTTCCGTATACGTAGATTAAGTTCGCATGCGCATCGTCGTGATTGCGTGCTTTGTTAGCCAACTCCTATGATTCAAATTAGCGCTATAATACAAACATTATATTATAAAGTTTAGATATATATGTAGCATAATCTAGTGAGATACCTAGTTACAAACAAAATTTTGTTTTGAGCAATGAATAACTAATAGAAATATTTAGAAAGGGTGTTTTTTTCATTAAACATTCGTGTTTGCATTGAATTTGTCAAATAATACTATATGGTGTTTTTTACAACACAGTGAGAAATGTCAAGCTAAAATCAACTATCATTAGAATTCTCCCTTTCATTCACGTTTAATAAGGAATTCGGAGTACATACAGTTTTGTCTTAAAAAGAACCCACACCCCATGATCGGACGCGATTTATTTTCAAGACGGGATACCATTCTAGAAAAAAGCTTAATTTGTACGCAATACTTGAAGAAATATGGCGATATTTTTCGAATTTAAAAATATATGGCCACTGAAATATGGCCCGTTCAGTTTCGGGAAATTTGAACCAAAATTACTTTTCTGTAACATTAATGATAGAATTTCTATTTCTTGAAAATTAGGTTGAAAAAAATTTCGAAAGATTCTACCTAACCCCCTCCCCCAAATTATTACGTAATTTAAGGAGGATCCCTAAATAGTAGTGGTACAAAAATTTCAGCGATATCGTACAATCACATTTGCAATAGAAACACTAGAATTCATAACTGCAATAAAATTATTAACAAGTTATTATTTAATTGCGGTTACAGTACTTATACAATTATTGCAAAATACTAATTAACTGAAAAATTTTAGCTCGCGTAAGATTGTAACTGTAGTACAAAAATATGATAATTGTAATGTTACAATTTCTGCAAATTTTCAATTACCATACAATTAGGTATAGTTTCTATAAAATCGCGTTTATTGTAAGATTATATTTCCTTTAAAGTCACAACTATTACCAATTACTATCACGTACAATACATTGAATACCTATTCTAGAAATTTTTGAATTTACCTCTTCCATTGCAATTCCGTTATTGTATCTAGATGGGATCTCTTACATGCGTCGTGCCACTGCACCGTGGTTACAAGTGCACAGCCAAAGCTCGAATCGATACAACCACATACGTATAGATACTGGTCCAATAATATTAACCGCGACTTCAGAGTATTTTCATCTACCTATAGCTGCCTAGATATTTCTATGTCCTGGACTTGCTATAATTCGATGTAGCACACTTAAAAATAATCTTTGTTAAGATGGAACCACCACATATGCCTTTGGCATTCGGCGAGCAACTACGGTTTGGATCCAGCGATGTAAATAGCCAAATGTTCGCTGTTCGGAGATTATCAAATGTTTGCACGTGCTTCTGTACGAATAAACAGGAAATCCCGCGGTATCAATGACAAAGCCTGAATGGATCACACAGATGAATGTTATTGCTTACACACAAACAAAATCGATCGGCGAACAGTTTGTAGAATACGTGGTTCCGCCTTTACACTGTTCACTTCAAGACGGAATTTCTTAAATTATTTTCATTTTCTGGGGGTGACGGAAAGTACTCTTTTCAAAGTTCTTTTAAAAAAAACTATAAAGTGAATTGGACTGAATCTTTCAAATCTCTAGCGTAGTATGTTTGCAATTTGTTATTCATTTGTTGTATTAACAATAAACAATACACTCAGATGTTGGTTTTAAATTCTTGAACACATGTATTTTCGCAAACTGTTTCGTAGGAATGGTAAATGTTACATAGTCAACGGAACTGTGAATATTGTTGTAAACAAGCGAAGACATCGCGACCGCGTTGTTCAGCACTTTTCAACATAAATGCAAGATAAACACGATCAGCAATGACACGAGGCGCTCAAATGGTTAATGACAAACGGGCGTTAGACAGAGTGTAGTTAGAATAAATTAGTTTATAGTGTATAGTTGTGTATACAATAATTTAAGCATCATTTTTGCCAATTTTCAATAAGAATCTATTCTACATAAGTTCGTAGTAATCTGGAATTGGTGTTTTTGCAAACACACTTTGAGAAAAAAGCGCAATATGGCCTGTAAAGTGATTTACTAGACTGGAAATCTCCTCAAACACGTTTCTCCCCAAAAATGTGGGAGATCACTCGTTTTGAATAAACTTTATTTAAATGTTTATTTCTTCGCGGTTGTATAATTAGTAACTTTCAGTTTGCTCGCAAGAATTTGCATTTTTTCATCGACCGGGGGCAAAAAATTCACAATCTAAATTAAATTTATTAAACTAAATTAAATTAAATATGTATTAAAAATTGTAAAGGGACACAGTGTTCCCCGGATTATGCGGACAGATTCTGAACGGAAAATTTTTCAGTAATTCGGGGCGGGGGAAGTAGTTAGTACCTAATAAATTGACCTTTGTCTGGGTCCTCGCTCGAACCTCGAACCCTTTGACAAGGAGAGTAAAGGGGAGTGTGAGTGAAACGGCGCACAAGCGAGAAACCCTCGGTCGACACAGCGCCGTCGTGCTGCGGCCGAGGCAGACAAGGGCGTTAAGGGGGTAGGTTACCCTCGATAACCCTAAAACAGGCCTTTTTCAGATTATCAAAAAAATTATACAATTTTTATGTTGAAAAATACGATTTTATTGATTTCTTGTATGGAAAATATCTTTTATCCTTTTCTAAGAATTTATCTCGAAAATCTGCTCCAGACACATCATAGGGAATGGTTTTCTGCATTTCTCATTAAATTTTCATTCAAACCGTTGGAGCGGTTTTCCAGATTCTTTGTTCACCATTAAACTGTGCATCACGTACACACTATTACGTTTTTACTTACAACTTTTATGCACGTAGAGATATTTAGACTTTTCTTTTTTGTGTTAAAGCTTATAGAATAACGATTAAAACTAGAAAAAAAATTCTCTCTACTGTTATTTATCACTTTACAATTTGCGTTTGAAAAAAGGCCTGTTTTAAAACTATCGGGGGTAATCTACCCCCTTAAGTCATGCGTACGAATTGAATAATCCACTATTGAATATTAAAATCTTGATATTTCTCATTACACATTCCCCGGATTAAAGGAAAAACAGGATTCTGGTTACTGACCTGCGATGTACACCATGTTCATTAAAAATTGACCGAATTTCTTCATATTTGGACTGATTTTCATCAGGAAAACCTGAATTGGTTATACTTTCATGACCCATTGGTAATACTTTCATGAATACCTATCGAAAACTTGAACATTTTATCTGAACCGTCGCGCCGCGCCGGCCGGTTTATTGCTCTCGGCTGTCACCGGGTGACCAACACGGATCCGAAGATCCTCGCTTACAGCGAGGAAGCAAAACAGTGTGGTGGGTAGGTCTTTTCTGACACTTGGGGGCCTTTTCTCTAATCCGGGGAACACTGTATCGCTTCGCTCCCGCTTTGCTGGTTGCAAAACAGAACATTTTAGCATGTTCATTAACAAAACTATGAAATATTGTATTTTGATTAAACAAAAATAATACTATAATCTTCATTCGTTTAAAGAATTGTATTTTATTCCATTAACTGTTCAAGAACGAAACAGAGACTAAATGACCGACTGGGTCTGATCACGCAACTTCAAGTAGAATAGGTGCAAGAGCTACTGAAATCTAAAGCAACATTTCCAAGAAAATGTGTTCAAAGATCCTTTACATACCTGTACATGAGAAAAAAAAGAATAAAGTTGCCAGATAGGTGAGCAATTTCGGAAAAATTTGGAATAATGAGCTTTGCAAATAAGTTTTACGGAAGTGGCAAGTAATCATTGAAATTAAATAATTCATCTCCCTTCACGTTGTACTATCTCGAATTAGAAAAGCGTACAAAATCAGGTACTAGTCGGTACATATTTACTTAAAAGCAACGAACCCTTGGAAAAGGCGAAAAATCATTGTACTTTCACGACAGTTCTTAACGTCTTTGCAGATTTTTATCGTGTTAATCGCAGAGTTAGGCTGAGTTAACGTAACAAGTAATTAACGTGGCCTCTATGTAATCAATTATTATTGTTTGTGGCTTCCGGGTGTAAGTCGTGTCCATTAGGAATTTTATCGTACAAAGTACTGTCAGTATCACTGTGTCACCCTACCCTATCATGAAAATAGATGCAGCTGGGGAATCGTTGGGATGAAATTCCTATTGCGCACAGCTTAAACCCGGAAGCCTCAAACGACAATAAAATTGTATAAATCCGAGCTGCGAAAGCTTTAAATGTCTGATTCTGTATAATCAAGATGATGCTTGCTCTCGAATCTGGGCGAAGCAAATTCAAACAATTTGATGGTTTGATGCGATAAAATATGTACCTAATTATAAGTCCAATCTCGGTGCATATTAGGGGAGACCGGGATGGTTGTCTCAAGGGGTAGGTTGACTAATTTTGAATAACTTTGCACGACATGCTATACTGCGGAAAGATTCACTGTAGAAAGAAGTCACGTTTTTATCAGTTACCAGCGTTTATCGACAAATTGTCTACGTAAGTCAATATTTTTCTTAAAGATTTCATTTTTTCACGTTCTATATAGTTACAATAGAATAAATGTTAAGGGACTATTTTTAAGTTTGCTTATTAGTATTTTTGTTTATACATAAATAATTAAAGATTGTATAGATTATTGAAGTTAAAATGATCGGTCGGGGTTGGTTGACTGATAACATTAATAAGGTTTAAATTATTATTTTGTTATTCATAAAGCGATTTTTATCTTTTATTTAAATTTCATTATAATTAATGTTTAAGTTGAAAAAATTTTCAGCTTATTATTAAAATATGAAAGAAAGAAGTTAATAATGAAAAAAATCTTATAATGAAACATCTCTTGTGACATTGTGTTATTTTATTACAATTAAGATAAGTTACTAATAAAATTTTCTTAACTGATTGTACCTATAGTCAACCTACCCCATACTGTAAGTCAACCAACCCCGATCATGGAGCTGATTGACCAGCATGGAACATGTTAAAAAAACATTAATATACATTAATTGTTGTCACATTGAGTCAACCATAATAATTTAATCAGACAGCCAAATATATTCCCTATCAAATATACTAACCGGTTTAATGATATTTCGCCCACATAATTTATTAAAAATCAAAAACTGAAAAACCTGAAAGACCTACCAGACCCAGCCTCCCCTACTACTTAGTGTTAAACTGGTCAAGTATCAAGAGATGCCTTTAGCTGAGACCCATTAATTATATTTAATGCCTCACTCCTTCTCGTCATAGCCAATACATTTCAACTCTACGTACCATCCCTTTAGATAACGGTCATCCGACTATCGACTGGCCTCGATATCCTGCCGAAGGACGTTTTAAGCACTATCACTGTTCAAGCATCCAACGCTCACTTATAATGAATGTACCTCCCACAACAATAAAGTATTTAGTAACTTAATCTTTTTTAAGTTCCAACCTCTTTCAGCGAATCTCCCTTTGGAAGTCGTGGTTCTTCTCTATGTGGCAACTAGGTAATCAGAGTTAATATAGAAAACAGCTCTGTTCCTATTAAACATGGACAACTTTTTGTTTACACCTAGCAACATAATCTTCAGAAATTTCTATCTGTACATCTTTCAATCAAAATTAAAAATCAGTATTAATAATCAAATATGGTCTGTTGTGGTACAAATCGTGACTATGTTCTATCATAGTCTAAGTTCTATCTCTGATTCAATTGATAAGTTCCGTACAAAGCTTCTACGTCTGTTGCGCTGAATGTATCATATTGTATATTCATTTTTTCCATCTCCTTTTCTTCTTCTTTCTCTTCTTATTTTGTCTTTATTTCTTATTGTTTTATTTCTTATTTAATTCATATGCGTCCGTTTCTCTACCTCAATTTTGTAATTAATTGTACCAGAGGGTTGTGTAACCCGTCTATTGTAATTAAATTAAAATTAAAAATTAAAATCATATTCTATCTTTAAAGGAGGATTAAACTTGTCGATAATTTAGTGTCATCAGCAACTATCACAGAGAACACAATAGTCGAACCGGTTTTGTAGATAACATACCTTTTAAGCATTACCAAATAAAACATTTAAGAATTTCTATTTATCTACCATTGAATTAAAAAAATCAAATTCGAACGACGAAACATAATGACAAAGGGGAAACGGAATAATAGAGGATTGGAAATTGTTTCAGCAGGAAACTCGGCTCCCTGATTACGATTCAGTGGCATGAAAAGCTATTAGGTAGACTATGACGGGTGTCACAGCATCAGAGTTGGTTTGCGAATAAAATTCAATACGACGCGCCACGTGAATATGAAAATAGAATATAAAAAAATTAGAGTCGCTAAACACGGAATTAATATCACCGATCCCACTTCGATACCCGAGGACTACTACAAAAGACGTGAATGTCAAACTCAGAAACCGTGTGCGTGGGATCACTGACGAAAGGTCCTCTGAATTCCGAACAACCCACGAAAGTTTCCATTCGCGAGGTTTGCTTCCTCTCGCTGTTAATCGCGTCGAAAACAGTTCCAGCGAAAAAGCGTGCTAGCAGTTCAGTAGCGCGGCAACAAAGGAGAGATGGGATGGTGAAACAGGAATTCGCGAGTCCATCAATGTCTATTCACAGACCGTGTCACTTGGACGAAGGATCGACTTCAGGGCACAGAAATACTGCGAACATTTTAAAAAATTGAAGCGTAAAATTTACGCCAGAAATTCCGGTGGATAATCAATGCTCCTGACTCGTACACTCACATTTTCAGGGATAATTACATTTCACTTGACGTGGCGGAAGAGACTACTTACGCAAGCAATAATAAGAGAAAATAGGCATTGTAAAATAATTATAACACTAGATTGACTGGTGTATAAGAAAAAACAGGAGACTCAAAGGCTTCTCTGTATAAAGAAAAAGCTTTATGGTTCACAGAAGATGCAGCAGAGAACGTTTTAGAAAAGAGCGACAACCCGTGAAGTTCAGAAAAGCTTCACCTACATACATACTTTATACTTCTTGCACTAGTGAGCGTGGAAGTGAAAGGTAAAACAATGGGAAAACTCGTTGCAAAATGACAATCTTCAGAAAAAATCTGGGGAATCTCGACCCGAATAATGAAATTGTTGCTTTCTTTACGAAATTATAAAGAAACGTACATAAAGACTCTTTAACTACCCCTAGTGAATGACCCAGAGAGGAAGAAATAAGAGACAATTAAATTTGCAGAAAAAGTAAGAAGAAACAGCATTCTTATCTAATATCACGAGAAATCTATGATCTCTGCTCGCTTACAAAAAATAAAATGAATAAATGATGCCAGAGAAAATCTGGAAATGGGTGAACGATGAAGAAATGATTAACTATGCACGCCGACAAAAATCATCGAGGACGATAACAGATATTTGAACGAAGACAGAGCAACGGAGAAGTAGTCCTCTTAGGGGAGCTTAGGAAACCGTAGAAGCTTCAGCACGGAAATTACTCGGTTGACTCAAAAACCGTAATAAACGATAAAATCCCAGTTACATCGAAAAATATAGCAAAGAAGGAAAACGATGGTTAGAGGGTGAGAGTTCCAAGAAGCGAAGGGGTTGCTCCGCCAAGGAACTGCTACTCACGGTGGTTGTTCGTCGGCCGCCTGCTCTCGAACGGGGGTTGCTTTCTCTTCGGAGAGTTTGCTTCTCAAGCTGTCGTTACGCAGCCCAGCCGATGCGAAAACGAACGTTGGTAAACTTGTCTCGTTTGAGGTAGGGAAACTCGGGCCTCACGTTTTACAGGCGCATCGTTATACGCCCTGCGATATCGACGACAATGTAGACGGTGGAAAATCTATCAGTGGCACGGTCTCTCGAGGTGGAACACGAGTGCGCCTGACCGCTGACGGATACGAACATGGCCGACTCGACGAAATCGATAAAACACGTTACGTTTTCCGCCGTTCCGACGGAGCCGACGCTCTGCGTCGTCCTCCGCCCCTCTATATCGTCGTGTGGCCAGCTGACGCGTGCGCCGGCACCGTCAACGCCGGAGAACAACGTCGGCGTCGTCTTCGTCGACGTCACGTTCAACCGCGGATATTTGATGGAACTCACCCTTCGACAGGGAAATCTCGCTCCCTGCACGACCTTTGCAAGCTTGAGTAACCCTGTGGCTCAGCTTTCGAAACGCACCATATATATACGCACATGTATATATGTAGTAGGATTGTAATTATTCTGGTAATTGTATAGTACCTGCAATGAATGAATCTCGGGTATTAGGTTATTTGGATATTATTGGTTGAATGCTGGGTCGTTTGTATAAAGTGAACAATAGAATTTAATCGAATTAAATATGCCTGATATTGATGGATAGATAAGAGTTTTGTTGGCTGATATTGTTTGTTGGTTTAGGTCAATGGGTCTTGAAGCGGATTATTGTGATATAAGTACATGAATTTTTCAAAGACTTATTTTCAATTCTTTCAGTAGAATCATATTTCTTTTATAATTAGGTATCATTCAAATAGCATAGATATTAGACAGAGAAGTGCAGAATAAAAATAAAGGTACTCCATTGTATATTAGCAAGCATCCAAAGAATAATATGTGCTCTCTCTCTTTCTGGCTTCTCTATATAAATCTTCTATATAAATAAGTATTGTAAGTCTTATTTGTAATCTATCGTTAAATTATTGGTTAGTCTCTTTTCCAATGTTTTCAAGGTCTTTTCTTTTTTTTTAAAATAAGATTTCACTATTTTTTTACGTTTATGGCTTAGCAAATACAGTCAGTGAATGGTCATACATGACTATTATACTTATATACTATTTAAATTATTCTCTCTATAATATGTATATTCGTCGTATACTTGGGACATGAGATTACTCTTAACGAGACATCCGGATTTGAATAAACGCTTCGTAAACAAAACCGGCATCGAAGCGTACGGATTTACATATGTATGTAATGAAACAGGTACTGTTCTCAACAATTTCTATAAGCAACTAACTGAATGTCTTACTTTAGGATAGAAACCTACCACAAATAAGTTTTTAAAATTTAAAAAAGTTTCAGTCGAATCGGATAATAACTTTTGGAGATACAGGTCCCACCGATTCAGATGAATTTTTTTACTTTAACCACTCCCCAGTGCCGTCTGTAATGATTAATTATAAAAAAAATATATCTATAATGTAAGACATACTTAATACAATGCAAAAAGTTCCATTAAATTATATATAGTAGTTTTCCTTTAATTAATTCCTAAAGATCACTTATTTGTATGGACTCTAAACCGGAATTAGGATTTACACAAAAACCGACTTTTGAAAAGAAAACGGTAAAACCAGTTTCTGAATTTTCACAAAAAAATATAATAAAAATAGTAAATAAATTTTTGTACTTATTTTTAAAATTTCAGTTTTCTTAATATTATGGAATTACAAAACTATAAGAAAATAACTCGCATTACTATTCGCATTACTAATTATCTCACCCATCTTTACAAATAAATAATTGCATGAAGTATGTGTTTCTTATCGATAAATTAGACTTGCAACAAACAAATAGGGCTGCACATAATTCGTAAAATACTTAGAAAATTAAATAACCTGAGCTGCCTCTATTTAACTTCGTCATTAGAGGGGGGCGTGCACAATCCCCATTGAATGCAAGGTACAGAAAAAACGAGGGATCGGGAATATTCCTCATCATAGAAGATTCCCAGTGTTCGACAGTTTTGTAGTAAGAGGAAATCGATTCATAACTCCAACCCATTCATAGGCGCGCACGAGAATTTCACTCTTAAGGACGCTCTTGTGTGTGTAAACGCGTATCTGTGTTGGAAAGGCAACGCATGTAGGGTATGAAACGTACAGTGTGAACCTACGATAAGCTATATCGAGAATAATAAATGACGCATTTTAATGTAGCCGTAAATAGTATATAGGTAGTAGTTGCTAGCACTTCCTGAAGGCGGTACACAGGCATTCGTGTACGCTGTTACGAAATACAACAGTTTGAAGAGATAAATATTTATTTATTTATAACCGATGTCCATTTTTTCGAGTTAAATCACTAAAAAAGACATTTACCCTGGGTTGGGGACTGTGGTAATTTGGGTAAACGGTACTTTACAAGAAGATGCCTGATTGCGACAAAAATGTGGACTGTATTTTAAGGCGAGGTATAGAGTGTTTTCACCCCCTACCCCTAGAATGATCAAAAGAGAAAACCGTGTCCCCAAGCTTTACCAACGAAGTCCAGACATCACGCAACCCCACTGCGTGAGAAAACGCCAAAGATATAAGGTATGGGTAAGTTTGTGTTCTTTTTAATTTTTTTTTCTCGCACGTTTTAACCCTCTAGTGCATACACCTGCCTTAAGGCGGGCACCTGTTTAATCCAGGAATTGGGAATTCTCATTTGCCAGCCCTAAAGTAGTGTCACAGCGCACATATTGGTCTAAGAAACATGTCAATCTAAATTTTCAATTTGACAGAAATCTAGTTTGAAGTGCATTTTTGAGCTACGCACGCTGCGAAATTTATTATTATTATTATTATTTCCTCCAAATTGAAAACAGACATCGGATTTGGTCTTTTCATCTCCAAATTAGAGTAGTCTAATTTTACCAACTGAATTAAAAATCTATGCACTAGAGGGTTAATGCAAGAGATTTAATATTTTTGTTTTTTGTGGTGGTGTGATTCTGTGTTTTGTGTGATTTCTGCGCGTGTGTGTCTCGATAAATCAATTGACTACAGTGGATATGATGAAAACAATGAATTTTAGCAAGTGGGCAGGTTTGGTGATGAGATAAACTTGAATTTTGCATGAAGTGATAAAGAAGAAGAGATAAATTTCGTCGCAGCTTCTCTGAGGTGAGTGGTCCCGTGTGACAGTGGCTTTGAATAACATTGCTCGAACCCTCGTCTGTGTTGAACCGCGTGCACCGTTACACGCGGATTGCCTGCTTTTAGGCGTATCTTTAACTTATAATGTGAGAACATTTTTAAAAATGTTCCAGAACTCTTTCGAACTCAGGTCTGCATGTTTTGTGAAGGTGAAATGTTAACTTTTGTGCTTTTTTCTTTATGACATTTATGTACACTCTCTGTATAATTATTTCTCTGCTCTGGCGCTCCTTTGCTCAGTATTTTTTCTATTTTTTTCATGTATTTCTCAAAGGGCTTCTGTGTAAATAAGTAAATAAATAAATAAAATATTCAGCACGAGGTAGTAGACGAAGGATGCAAATGGAAACAGAAATAAATATCGTAATCTTATAAAAGTAATGTATATATTTCGTGTTTTTTTTTTCATTTTATATGTACCTATATAGAAAATACACACTGTGGTTTTCTCAACTAAAAAATTATGTTTATTATCCAAGTTCATTCAGCATAGGTGTCATTTTTATCATTCACTCGATACAATTTCAAATAATAGTGACTTACAATTGTCAGCGTTGTCGAATGGAGTAAGTATGTTAACGGCTCAGTAATTTGTTATTCAGTTTTTAAAACCTTTTCACCTTCTCGCCAGTTTGTCGTAACGGAATTCATTCTTTTACTCGTTTGTTCTGTTAACAACGACGTTTTAGAAGATAAACGAGATTCGGTACCATTTCTGTAACTATAAAAAATAGACATAATAGGACAAAATTGCTTTCACTGTCCACGAATATTATTTATTTTTTAATAATTTTAAAATGTCAGACATTAATAATAAAAAAAAATAGTCCTCTAGGAGAATCAAGCCAGTTGGTAAAAATATTTTAATAATACCACTTACAAGAATTTCGATCGTAACGCAAGCAACAGTGGCGGAGTTTTAGGTCTTTCAACAGATTTTAAATCATACATTTTCAAATGTGTATAAGTTGGAATCTGGAAATTTAACTTTCATATACCAAGGAACGAAAGTACCCTTGAGAGTAATATCAATTAAAGTAACTGCTTAGTTATAGCTTATTATAGAGTAAGTACCTATATAAAAGAAAGAAGATAAAGTATGCATTACCAAAATTAATAAAAATTTCAGTCTCCAGATTAAATTTACTTTCAAATATGACGTGCATTAGTAAAACCAAAAGTTTATGAAAAATTGCATTCTGACTTTTGTCTTCCTCATCGTTCTATTTGTGCTAACTACTGATTATAGAGTATTATACCCCCAGTAAAAGGTTTTACAAAAGTCTACATAATTGTAAAACAGTAAAGAGATCTTACGATTAGAGATATCTGAATTCGGTCATTGCTATCAAACTCGCGGATTAAAATAGTCCCGCCTCAAAATATAAACGTAAACCACCGAATTGCCAACAGAGATGTAGGTACTCACGTGAGATAACGATGTATCAAGGACCGTTGGTTCGACATACTTTTTTGGTACATCAGGAACTGGAACAAAACTACCCAGTATCGGGGTTGTCAAGCTCTTCCCATAAATGAAAGTCTGCGATATTTTGTTCCCTGTACTATGTAAATTTGACTCGTTCAAATCATACAATCGCGAATCTTTCTCATCGATTATTCCTGTATTCTCCATCTCGTTAAACGGACTGTCGACGAAGCAATACAAGTTTAAGGCACAACCAGGCAGAATTACTTTTTTGGAAATAAAGTCGGAGATCCACTTGGAGTCTAGCACTGGTCTCTAGATAATGATTCCAGGATGCTCTTCAGCGTTACTGCCAACAGTGCCAACGAAGAATACAACACCTAAAGTTTCGCGAGTCGATATTTGGTCGATAAGTTCCGCTGTGTTGAATAGCAACCACCATAGAGCTATTATTATGGGGGTAGTGGACTATTTCAGCTTTAGAAAATCGATCACTTTTTTTTACTGATTTTGAAAGTCTTAGATAATACTATGTGATATGTATAAGCATTAACATTCATTTATGGAACGATGAAGCATTGAGAATAAAAGAGAATTCATTCGGCGTAGAAAATCATTTGCAAATTCAAGGCCAAATGTTACTAATTGCTTGATATTTCGAGTTGTATCGGTAATAGTTAATAATAATTTATACTGGCCGGTTAGTGTAAATGTTGTTAACATTATTTTTCATAGCAATAGCCACTGGAATGGAGATTTTAGCGGAAAATCCATTTTTACCGAAGAATTCGTTGGATATCGCAATTATTGTAATCAACCGTCGACCTTGTTTTGATCGGGGGACATGGTTTCCCGAAGTGGATATAGGGAGCTCACGGAGCTCCATGTTCTCAGTCGTCGTCGGTCCTCCGGACCTGGAGTACCTCCGGGGACTTTGGAGCTGCTGAGCTACCTGGACTTACTGGACCTACTGGACCTACTGGACCTACTTGACCTACTGGACCTACTTGAACTACTGGACCTGCTGGAACTACTGGAGTTACTGGACCTACTTGACCTACTTGACCTACTGAACCTATTGAACCTCCTGGACTTCCTGGACACCTGATCAGCGTTTCAGCCCTAGTCTTTCCTGCACCCTCTTGGCCCCCTTGAATGGAATTCCCGAACCTACTGGACAACTTGGACTTCCTGGAGACCTCGTCAGGGTTCTAACCCTTGGTCCTTCCTTTGCCCCCTCGGCCCCGTGGTCTGGATTAGCTTATTGGGTTGGTGTCGATGAAATTTTCGGGTTCGTTAAAAGCCATTCAAAATGTTAATGTTCTACCAAGGCCAAAACCGATTCCTCTTCCTTTTTAACACATTTCTTCGATTGTTTTTCATCATCTGTCCTATTTCATACATTCCTTCGTGGATTTTTGCATGAGTCGTTCTATTTCGTGTATTTCTTCGATGGGTTTAAATGATTTCATTTATTCGATGCATTTCTTCGATGTGTTTAAATGATTTAATTTATTCGATGCATTTCTTCGATGTGTTTACATGATTTATTTTATTTGATGCATTTCTTCGATGAGTTTAAATGATTTAATTTATTCAATGCATTTCTTCGATGTGTTTACATGATTTATTTTATTTGATGAATTTTTTCGATGGGTTTACGTGATTTATTTTATTTGATGAATTTCTTCGATGTGTTTACATGATATATTTTATTTTATGCATTTCTTCGATGGGGTTACACGATTTATTGTACATGATGAATTTTCTTCGATGGATTTACATGATATATTTTATTTTATGCATTTCTTCGATGGATTTACATGATTTATTTTATTTTATGCATTTCTTCGATGTGTTTACATGATTTATTTTATTTGATGCATTCCTTTGATGGTTTTGCATGATTTGTTCCCTCTCATGCATCTCGTCGATGGATTTATATTACATGCTCTTTTTCATATAGGTATCTCTACGGTGGTTCTGCATACTCGTACGTGCTCTTCTGACATTTCAAATCATCTCGATCGGCACCAACCCAATAAGTATTTCCTTAGTTTCCTCTAAAGCCCACCACACCATTACTAACATAATGTAGTTGATTGTTTCAGCATTTCAGGTCCACGCTCTCCCGTGGAAGGACGTTAATAGGTGGACGGTAGTGAAAGAAGACATCTAAGGAAGCCTAGGTTAATTTATTATAGCATGAAGTATTTAAGGCCCCATGTAAAATTGCCAAGTAGTCACAAAATCATTAACTTCGTTGCACTTTCCTTGGCTCCTCAACTCGGATGAGGAGGTCGCCGCTGCTTCCGTTTCCGGAAGCAAGCGACTGAGCATGGAATTGGTATGAGTGGATCAGTTTCATCCCCTGGTGTTCTTGTCGAAAGGGAAAAGTTTCGGGCGTAGGGAGTGTACCGCTTGGTACACTGCCTGTGTAAGTCTCCTGGTTCCGATTACCCAATCTCCGCGTAAGCCGGCTTGAGTCAGGTCACACCTAGTGTTGCTCCTGGCGGGTTGCATGAGTCGGAGCAACAGGAATCGCCTCTGGGAGACGCCGAGCGCTTTTCCCTTTCGACTCGGACATTAGGGTGGTAGGAACTGCGCCATCCAATACTCCTTTCATGCTCACCCGTAGTCTTTCCTTCTTTGCTGAGTTTATTTCAATCGAGTGATCGCTTGGCAGTTCCCTAGATTCTATATCTAAACCGAAGAGATCGATGGAACTTTGTTTCCACCTATCTCTTTGGTTCAGTAGGCTAAGGGTTTCATGTACAGGGAGATCGACGGAACTTTGATTCCATCTATCTCTCTACGGGTCTCGAAACGCAGCAACCTCCTCGTGGTGAGACCTGGTAATCGGTGAGAACCGAGCTGATAGCTGTGATTGTCAAATATTCTAATTAGATATAAGAATTTTTCTAATTTACGATATTATAGTAGAATGTAAAAATAAAATATATAACTTTAAATCGATTGTTCCTACCAGACCTCAGAACACAAGTATAGTGTTAAGATAGAAGGATAAGCGCAAGTTGGAATATTTCAGCGAGTTACTGGAACTGATGGTTTTTTGACAATTTTTAAAGTCCTCTCTGCTTCAGCACCTTATTCAAAATATACCAAGTTGCAATTCCTTGGCATTCAGGTATTCCACGTTACATCATAAAAGCATGTCTTCCACAAATACTGTTGTTTATATAAATTTTTATGTTAAAATCATTTGTTTTACGTTAAATATGTGTAAACGTATGTGTTCTTATTTTGTTCTGATCCTTTTTTCTCTGTTATTGCACGAAATACGTTTATAAAACGATCTTTAAATTGTTACTCTAACAGAATCATTTGTAAATCGCGGGTTCCGAATGACCTATTGTTTAATTCTAATTCCTACCACGCGTAGCGCCACAATCTGTTTCGAGACTTCACCGGTAACGTTGCATGCGACATTAAAATGATAAGGGGGTCCTAGCCTAGGACTTACGAGCCTCATACTCTATGCTTTCACGGAATAAATGTGTACTTCGACCGCAATAGACTATGCGGAGTAGGAAGTTCTTACAAATAGGTTATATTTGAAGTATTTATCATTCAAATAAATGTTGATTCATCACAGATAATTGCGGCAGCGCTCGATACTGACATAGATGCAGTTACAGCATGCGACAATGAAGAAACTGAACGAATTACTCGCAATCTGTTTCTTTTTGCAATATTTGTACGGTGCCTGCACAACTCACTTGCTCATAAATGTCAAAAACCAGGTACGAACTTATTTATCTCCCTTATCATCACAATATCATCGAACAAACTAATTGTAATCGTGACAATAATTTCCCGCAAAAAATCAAGTCGAAGTAGTTTGATATGGCTATAATAATTCTTCGCGCTAACCTCAAAATCGAAATATAAAATGTAGCGGCGAAAACATTGGAGAAATATTAACCAATTGCTGTTTCTTTTATTTCACATCACAGGGTGGCGATATTCTGTTGGAAACAATTTCATCCAACGTTACCGAAGATGTAATTACCTTAGAATTTCAATGCTCAGACGGTACTTTGGTGACGCAACTGATTGATTTTAAAAATGTAATTATTTATCCTGTAATTGATTTACCTTGTTACATAATTCATTTTTGGGGAAAAGTCTAATAAGCTTTGAAATTTCTCTTTAGGAAGTGCAAATTATAAAAGCCTTGGTCCTTGGCGAGGAGGAACGTGGCCAAAATCAGTATCAGGTTTTATGTTTCGTAAATCACTTTTTCAAAGTCGATTTCATATCGTCCGACGCAATGTCCAAATTGCGACAGAAGAATCCAGGCACTGTCCGTGTGGCAGAAGAAAACAAGGGTCACGTAAATTACACGATGGACTTGTTCCTAGATGTGTCCGAATCCAAAGATATTTCTAAACATATAGCAACCCTTTGCGGAGAAGCAGCAGGATCTGCGTATACTAGAAATGATGATATAAAACAATGGATTCAAAGGCCTGGTAAGTTGTATTAATACATACATATATATAAGGGGTTGTCCTTAAATTACGTAAGGCTTTTTTGGGGGAGTGGGTTGCGAATTTATTACGTTTTCTTACAAGGAGGAAGGGGGAGTTAGATAGCGTCTTACGCAATATTTTTTAACTTAATTTTCAATTATACAAATTCTATCATTAACGTTCCAGAAAAGTTGTTTTTAGTTTAAATTTCCCGAAACTGAGTTAAATGAATTATACCTATAAACCTTTAAAAGAATTTTAATAACTGAAAAATTCAATGTAAAAAATATTACGTAAGAAGGGGTTGCAATATCGAATCTTACGAATTCTTATACTGGGGGAGGTAGGGGGTAAGAAATCGCCAAAGTTACCCTTATGTAATTTAAGGATGGCCCCCAAGTATCGCTTAATATATAACATAAATTTCGTTTCTGAAACTGCAATAGTATTAAAGGGAAATATAAAGAAAATTATAAAGGGTGTCCCATTTCAATCTTCTCTTGAGATTATGTTTGAATCTACTGGCTGTTTGAAAAAATATTTGAGATCAAACTCATTCTGCTACAAGCAAGGCATCTTTTGGTCGAGATAATATCAGTTTAGGAAGATTTAATTCCAAAGTTTGAATGACACTTTCACTTTTTCAAATGGAATGAGGATGCTTTTTTCATTTAAGTGTATAGATTGTTTACAGATGAATCCAATCAGTTAAAGTCATTCAAACTTAACGCGCACACATACTTAGAACAATAGACTGTAATTATATTACAGGTAACATGTTGTTTAGACCCAATTATGCTTTGTATTAGTGATTATATTACTAGCAACATTAACCCTTTGTATCAGTGATTATATTACTAGCAACATTAACCCTTCGTGATCACACCTTCTTATAATCACACATTGGTCACACAGGGTTCACTGTAACCCAGCGCCATTTTTGGAGTGACCATTTTCGTATTTTTGAATCTTTTAACTTTTTAATGATAATTGTACATTCGTAATACTTATACAGTCCTGGGCTAATAGTCTTTTTCTAGAAACATAAATTTTTATATGATAAAATTTGTAGTTGAAAATGAGCGATTTTCCATGGTTGTGGGAAAAACCGATTTTTTTAAAAATTTTTTTTATTATTTTTTTGCGATAAATCCCCTTTGGAAGACGTAAAGGTGCGACATGTTCAATCGAAAATTGCTCTTGAATTATCAGATCTGAATTATCTGTTTTTTTAAAAGTTGATGGTGGGTTGTATCTGAAAACTTTGATAGGATAGAATAATCATTTGAGGATATCGTCGGTGATAGTGCAAAACCGCGTATGAGCAGTTTGTAAATACCGCGGATCTGCATTTTACCGATTTTACAGGAGGAAGAAGAAACTGAATATTTTAGCCATTTTAAGGGATTTCTTTGACTGAACTTTTTTGGGACAGTTTCAGCACTCCTTGTAATAAATACTAACGTCAATGGTATGACTTTTAAAAATAGCTTAATAGCGCTTGGCAACCGTGGGCGCGAAATCTCAATTTTCAAATCTCATACGCGGTTTTGCACTATCACCGACGATATATTGGTAGATTGAATATCAGGGATGGGTCTCTAAATTTCAACATTGAATAAGCCTTGAAAATCATTTATTCAAATTTAATCTGGCCCTTAATGTTCAGAACTGTTGGATTCATCTGTGCGTATACCTAGACGAAAGAAACTATGATTCCATTTAAAAAAATTAAGGTGCCCTTAAAATTTAAGAAACAGGTCTGCTTAAAATAAAGTTACTTTGATATCCCTTTTAAAACACAATGTTTGATGTAAAGCATTTTTTAAAGAATTGAAATATTAAAATAGGAGACGTGTTTAGAAGTAACTTCTTTTAAAATCCAGCTATTAATTCTAAGTAAAACGTTATTCTTTAATTTATCAGGCTCTTCAGAACTGTCGCTTATGGCGGCTGTAAACAACTTTAGCACAAATTTTTTAGGACTACAAGGTACAAATGATTCGAGATCGTTATTTGTAACAAGATGTGCAGACACATCTAACATGTGGGCACCTTGCACATGTTCGTTAGAATTATGTATTGGGTGGTACCCATGCGGTTTAAAATTTTGCAAAGGTAAGGGTGACGGTAAAAAGGCAGCCACTCCGTACAAATGTGGTATTAAAACTTGTAAAAAATGTTTTATATTCACATATTATTCTAAAATGAAGCAGAATTGTTTATGGGATGAATGACATATAAGAACCCTATAGGTGATAGGTTTCGATTTGTAAAGAAGGGTAGGGTTGCTCATAGCTCGGGGATATCTAACTACTGCATAATAACTTATCACTTTCACACCATTAAGAATCATGTACAATAGTGTGCAATACATTTTCTGTAATGTTTGAAAATTTTTTTCTTCGATTTTCGTGTACTTGATATTAATCATTCCAACATCTCTAAACGTAAACGTTATTACCAGATGAGTGTTTCTGTTATTTACATGCATTTGTTGAATTATCCTTGATCTCATAGAGATTTTAAAATTTCTCTACTGGGTGTCTCAGTATTGATGATACAACCGAGGGGGTGATCCTACATGGAAAAATAACTAAAAAAATATGGAGTAAATTCTTTTCATTTGAGGCTTTATTTTTGAGGTTTTAAGCCTTTTTATTTTTTATGCCTTACTTTTATTTTTAAACACACTTTGAGCAGAGAGAGATAGATAATAAGCACGTAATATTGATAAGAAATCAGCATTATGTATGATATTAATGCTATTCGTAAACGCCGCGTTAAGTGCACGAGTTAAATGCACACGTACTCAAAGAATATTCAAAGTCAATTTTCTCGAAATCAACGCCTGAAATGAGAAAAATTTATTCTATAGTTTCGACTTATTTTTTCATGTAGAATTAACTCCTCCTCGGTTGTACCATCGATATTGAGACACCCTGCATTACATACATATATACATGTAAATGATGTTAATAGTTATGCACTCCACACAGTGTTCACTTTTAACAAAGCATATAGGTCTGTCTATTACAGAAATGTCCTTAAAGAACTTAATTCAAAATGATTTACGAGTATCATTTTCCTATTATCATGACAAAATGTTTTCATTTATTGGGTCGGATATGTGTATTATATTTACAATACACTTTCAAAAAACCAAACTAGGATAGGTCAGATAATTTAAAAGGAAGTCACAAAAATTTTAAACTTAAACTTTACTGAATGGATATATTTGTAACAGCGATATTTCTATTTCTCTAGCATAAAAATTTAAATATTTTTTTTTAAGAACAATTATAACTAATCGAGAAAAATGTGGGGAAGGGGAGCTATATCATGAAAGACTTATAATAAATCATACTTTATTATAAGATGAGTTTCCATTGGGCTGCTTAATCGTGTCACATTCCAAAGTTGATTTTCGTGTGAATTTGGGCAGCAAAGAAAAATTGCATTGTAATCAGGAGTTAATCCCCTACATATTTACAAAGTTTCAGAATTTTTGGAATTTCCGGGTTCGGGATCTTCCCTTGTTACTCACAAAATAATAGTTTGCTAGCAAACAGCGCAGCATCGTTATAAAACGTTCACTCTTCTATCAAATTTGGAAACGATTGTTATTTTTTTAATAATAAAAAATGGCATTGGTCGTCGGGAAATATTTATATGTACACACAAGCGCAGGTTACAAATAATCCATTCAGGGTAACAGGAAGACCTGGGGGTCTAATTTACTCACGTGTAATGCCATGGTGTGCATATACGTGTGTCAATAAAATTTTTTATACATGACTTGTAAAGCTGCCATTTACGTATTTAAATTAAGTTTCAATTGTGTATAACGCAGAGCACACGTTCTGCTGTACAGTTGGTCACAAAAACATTCGAATACTTGTAATAAAAAGAAATCAAAATTGGATAGTTTTTAAGTATTCTCATATTAGAATTATATGTAACAGCAACATATACATATAATAATTATAAAACGTCTGTTAGGAACATGGACTAGATAAAGATCATAAAAGTACTTGAACTGTAAATTATTATCACAGTATTAGATATTAATGTTGACATACTACTTTTTTGCATCGTTCATATTTCTGATAAATATTTCGTAACCACATTTCTTTGCATATCGCTACTATACTTGTGATCGTCATATTTATTAAAATTAACTTTTAATCTACATATCTTGAAATTTCGAATTTTTGATCGCAGGTATTCTATTTTTTTGATGAACCACTGTAAGTATAAACAATGAACAAAGCACGTTACTAAATTAGATATGTATATAAACGCTCTTGTTAATAATTGAAGTATGTACAGTTTGTAGTATAAGTTTTGCAATATTACCTTCTGAATGAAGTTATCAGATTATATTAAGAAATTGCTTTGCGTTTAAGAGGGAAGAAACGAGGATATACATTTAATGGCAAATCACTATAAACAAGACTGCAATATCTGTCCAATTTAATAATAAACGTATTATATATATGTATGCATATGTAATGTATACACGACACAGTTCTCTGTGCTTCCTTACGAACGCAAATTGTATTAAAACGAAATCGATAGCGTAAGAGAAAATGAATTTGCACATACTTACGTCTGTATCCCAATATCTACGAAATTTCTACCGTGTAATCGTGAAACAGCACCCAGCAATGTTACTGGATCACCTAACAGCTGTGCCATTATAAAAAAAAGAAACGAAGTGTCATACCGTTTTTCACGAACATTGTTAAACATGTAAGCGACTATGACATGACTTGATAGAGCAATTTGTACGATTATAACGAGTTAGATTTATGGAACAGCGATATAAATTTGTATATGTGTATATAGGTATATGAGATAGGTATATACATAGTTACCGAGAAAAAACAGGTAAATTGCAGAGTGTTTGAGACGTTATTGTTTTAGCATCTCGGTGAGTAATATGTGTTATAATGTGTGCATGTTGGAAATGTTATGAGAAACACACACGCAAATAAAGAGGATTGTATAGGTATTAACTCTAACATGGTCCAAAGTAAGGGAAATATTTCGAATGATTGTACCTGTTTGAGACAGTCTCACGCAATGTTGAAATCCTCTTTGAGATAACAGACGTACTGATTTAGCAAGATTGTTCGTGAACTGTTGAAGCGTGAAATTTTCTGTTGAACGAATGGGGTGGGAGTTGTATAATAAAAGAGAGGAAAAGGGTATATTATATGTACAGTTGTTCCCGGTTATGTTGATAATCTCAGGGTCCGGAATACATTTTATTCGGGGTGGCAGGCGAATTTCACACCTCCGATTTCACGTATCACTGAGTGGCTTTTGGAAATCGAGAATAGAGGACGAGAAGAAACAAAGATAACGCTAGGTGTTAAAAATTGAAAATGTCAATTTCCACATTTTGCCTTGGATTTTCACGAAAGTGGCACCAATGGATTTCTTGTGTTATCCTAATTAAAAGACAGCAAAAATACCATATAAATCGGAGTATAATTATCGAAGGTACATACAAAATTAATTTACATAATTAAAGACTATATTCGTTAAAAATAGTCCGATGTACATGAATTGTAGTGTTTTTTAATCGGGAGACTGCACGGAATCCATTGGTGTAATTTCCGTGTCGATACGATGAAAAATAAAGAATTTGACATTGTGAATTAAATGCCCGTAGCGTAGGGTCGCTCAAGCGATGTGTCATAAATTTTACAGAATGTCAAATTAACCGCGAACAAACTTTACTTCTAGCATTTAAACACTTTTCTACCGACACTCTGAATCGGAATTTGATGTGACTACTGTATATGATTTCAGCTTTACACATGACATTGTAACTTATACACATATTTTTTATATATATTTAATAAAAAGAACGAATAAATAATAAATGTGTTTGATTGCATCCATAGCAGTAATCGTTCATACTCTTAAATTAACATATTTTAAATATGAATCACTGTTTGTTGCACGATCCAATAGTTCACCATAACAATTAAAATTAATTAACTTAATAACAGTAGTTCAACGGAAATTCGATTAGATGTTCGAGAAATATTCGACGTATGTATTACATTTGAACGTTGAGAATTGGCTCCATTAAGTACCGTACAATAATCATAATAATTTAGTACTTTTCAGTGCTCTTTACATGCACGTAAATTACATCGCATATAAAATATCCAGATTTAATATCGAACGATAAAACATCCACGTTTATTGCAATGCTACATAATATAATCGTATGCTACATTTCTATGTAGAACTATGAAAGTAGAAGCATACGTGAGTAAATAATAAACGGAATTCTTTTTGCTATTTACGCTACATTTACAGCAAATTTCATTCAGTCGGCTGAACAGAGGAAAGTAAGAGATCGTGCTTATACACATGTGTATGGTCAACGAGAGAAGGTTGCATACGTGAAATGTACGATTGTTTTGGTATACAAGATATTTCGATGAAATCTTATTACCGTGTGTAACAATTTTACAGTAACTTTTGTTCTTCATATAAGTCTCAGGCATATTGCAAAAATTCGGAGCGACTAAGTAAGTAGTGTTATGTTTTACAATTTGGAAGGACGTAAAATCCCCTTCAAGCGAAATTGGAAAGAGAGTACAACTTTTTATACGAGCCGTCGTTTTCAAAATATGCACGCACTTGATTTTCAAAAGTGCTTAAAACTCGCGCGTGGTTTCATAGACTCGTTCTCAATTTCACGAATCTCTGTTACAGCGTTTCCCAATTGGTGTTCCGCGATATGAAGTTTAGGTTCCCGCTTGTACCATCATACGAATCACTGTATGCATATAGAATCGATTACTCCAAAAAAAATTGTTTTCAGTTTTCAAGATTACCCGGATGTTACTTTTTTCACTTTCGGTACCACAGACGTATTAAAAAAACATTAATTTAATGGATCCATTGAAAATAAGTAATTTAAAATCATATTCATATAACCCAGGACTTGAAATTTGCACCTTTTACTCCAACCTAAAAAGTTTTTTGTCGTATAACAACCGAATGATTTTATAAGACTATAAGGAATCATTCGTTTTGACAGATTTACATTATCGCTAGGATGATAAAAAACGGACGTCTCCTAACTGATTTTAGAATTTTTATTTTTCGATTTGTTATCTCTTACACTTTAATGGCGCAGGAGCAAAAGTGTACTATTGTGTCTATTGAACACAATGTGACCTTGAGACTTCGAAGAAATTACACATTTTTTAAAAATCTCCTATTCCGTATCGTTAGAAATTATTTTATCTATTTCGATATACCTGTACATCTTGCCTTTTTTTTAATATTTATCACGTCTATCCGTTTCGAGACAAATATTATAAATAAAATGATCCAGTGTCACACATCCAGTAAGAACCTGGATTTCCATTTTAAGATGTCAAGTGAATAGAAAAGCCTAGTGACATAAAACTAATCGCTGAGAAACACGGTGCATTGAATTCCCTACGGAAATCGTTCGAACGATATATTTCGCAGTGAAAAACACTGGTCTGCTCTAAATATGCACTGCCATGCAGTACCAAGTGACCCAACAACAGCGAATCCGTTGTTGAACATAACGATAACAGCGATATAAATTAATCAAACACATTGCGTATAAAATCCATCTGAAAATTAAAAAAATCTGTGTTCATCTTGCTAATCATACGGACTGCGAGAAGATTTCCCGAGAACATCTTTCGAAAGATGAAATTCACTATAGTATCGTCGCTGTTGAAATACTACAGTGAGACTACGATTAATGAGCATCAGTATCGGAAGTGTATACGAAGTATACAATGTGTATAAGCACCGGATTTATCGCGAACATTACTATATGCCTAACATTCTTGGTACTACAGGCATAGGATACCACAGTATCAAGGAATGTCTAAAGAGAACACTAGCTACTGTAACATGTTTTGCGCACGTCGGCAAGTATTACACTGAAATCGTCGTCCGCTTTCGACGCATGCTCCATGCTCTGAGATTGCTGTGATTGAGGTTGCTGCTGCTGTTGTTGCTGCTGCTGCTGTTGTTGTTGCTGCTGCTGCTGCTGCTGCTGCGACGGATGTTCCGGGTACTTCGTGACGTCCATACTCTGATGATACTGCTCCATCGCGTGACCGATATTGACGTTAGAGCACCGCGTGTCTTTGCTTTGATCATCAACAATACATTGAGAATTCATTTGCGTTTGCTGTGGAGTGTAATAGCGCAGATCGCTGGCGTAATTGTGATTACTGTCGAGCAGATTTTGTGAAGAGAGGCTGGTGTGGGCTATGCTGGCAGGATGCGCGTATTTGAAGTATTTTTCTAGTTGCAACGTTTGCTGCTGATCATCCTCCGCAGTCATGCCGGGGTCCATGTGTCCTAGTATCGAATGCTGCTGTCCCGTGCTACCAACACTTTCTGTTTGGTACTCTTGATGATGTGTCATTTGATACCGATGCGATACACCTGAAAGATAAATCAGTTATAGAGTAGATTTGTGTTGCTGTCTTTGAAATATTGGATATTTGGTTATTGGGGAGGATTTTGACGTTGGTGTAGCAAATACTCGAAGTTTTAATGAAATTAAATAAGTTTGTGGAATTTCACAGTAGACAGGTTGGGGGTATAAAATCGGTGTTCCTGTGGGATATAATGTGTGAGAATTTAATGTTCTTTTTTGACCTTGGGAGATAAGAATCTGGGTTTCTTTTCAATGTTTGCGGGTGGATGCTACCGAAGTTATTCGTTTCTAAGGCTTTCGATTAAATTAAACTGGAACGAAAACACTAAGTTTTTCCTCTGAGATGTCCTTAAAAGTTTGGGTCTCGGGCACCCGATAACTTTTAAGTTGCGATTTTGCAGTGTGATCAGATGTAAGAATTTTTAAGCAAGAAAATCAGGTCCCGTAATTTCGGGTACCCACACGCCCCTAATAAGTTTCGTTAGCGTACGAAAGAATCCGATACGAACATACGGCAATGCATGTGATCATAGCCAGAAATTTTGCAAGAAAGTCCTGTGTAAAAAATTGTGCTACAGTGAGAAGATTTAAGTTTGTGAATAATTATCCCCATGAAGAAATATCAGGATAGTAAGAAAAACAATGAATGCCGAAAAATGAATAATCGGGGTAAATACATAGTCTTCTTTAATCGTATACATATTTTTCATCACTGGAATCTGTCCAAACGCAACACCCCAACATACGCAAAAATAAATGAAATATTACCAGAACAACCTTCAGTGGCTCCACGAATTCCCATGGACTGCTGTCGATTGGCGCACTGGACAGGATTATAGTTGCCCTCAACGGTAGACTGCATCGAATAGTTGGCACTCTTCGAGGACTGAGTATTGGCATAGTGCTGCAACGATTGATCGTGCGGGGATGCGACCGGCGGATAAAAAGTGCCCGTAACAGAGCCAACGTTCTCGAATCCAGAACGCAATTTGTTACACGACACCATCATACCATTTGCAATACCCACCGCCGCTATGCTGGATGGTTGTCTCTCGAAGTTTAAGTAACTCACCTGAAATACATTAAGAAACCCAATTGAACCTTATACAATAAGTATCGGGCGAGTCAGTTAACACTACAACCTAAACGATATAACAAAGAAAAATGCTATATCTTTGTTTCTCATAATTCCACGCGCATTACGAAAATTAGTACGTTTCGTTTTCCTTGCCAAAAACAGCATGTTTTTGATGGGGAAAATCTGAGGAAACCATTGTTATCGCTTTCATGAAGATACAATGTAAAATAGAAAATTTGAAAATTTCAGAAGCACATGACTACTCATTCCGAGCGTTGCTTATTGTTGCTAGCTCTCGATTCCCTCGTCGAGCGATTTGATTGTAAAACCGAGTCATGCGTTGATAGATTCGCTACCTTAATCGAGAAATATTGTAGTCACAAGTTACAACTGTTTCCCCTCTACAGACGTTCGCCCGTTTACTTATCGAACACCCTCGTAATAATGCCTTCTTCTACTAGACAGCTCATCGAATCTTTCTCCATAAAAATTGATCAGTTTGCAGTTACAAAATTTTTCATCGAACTTTCCAAGTTTTCTTAACAACAAAACAAATGTAATATGGACACGTATCCTGATTTATCCTATATAATACTGCTTTACATATTTTTTTCTATGATTCTTGTACACATTTGTATTTTTGGTTTGTGTAGAGTGTTGAATAGATTCGCTTATCTTCATGCGTACATAGTTACTCACCGATTTCTTATAAGTCAGAGTATCCGTGTATATACCAGAATTCTGACCCGACGATATGTTAGTAACACCAGTATGGCCCGTGTGGAGCTGATTATCGGTATTCATGAAGCTATACCGTTTCGATTGCTCCGTCATTTCGCCATGCTGCTTCGATGTACTCTCCATCAGATCGCGTTCAGGATCTGGATTCTGGTTGGATGGCAAATGCGTTCCGTCACCTGATTGATATTAATCCTTCAATTAATTTAAACACCACATAATTCTTTGGTTACATGAAAGTGAATAATAATCTGTATTATTCTAATAAAATCTCTAACTGTGTGTGTTAGTTGCATGCAGAAATAAAAATTGAATATGATAAGCAGAAGATCATTTCTGAAAATTATACTGCAGTTGGAGATTTTATTTCTAAAATCCTATATCTGTTTGAGTGCTTATTAGTACGAGGCGCGCGAAGTCTTACCATCAGGCTCGGGACTGGCAACTGGAGATATTTCCGGCGTGTGAATTATAGGCGTATAGGGACTACCGTACAATGAATTATTCTCTGATTTGTACTCCTGGATACCTTGCTGCTGTTGCTGATGATACAAAGATGAGATCGGCGAATGACCACCCCACGGAATCTGTGGAATACCTTGGTAACTGTCCATTTTAGACCTTAAACGAATATCAAATCACACCTCATAATTTCTCTAAAAAAAGAAAAAAAAGAATTGCAAGTATGTACATATCTCCTTTTCCATCGCAGTTAAGACTGTCAGGGCCATTAGCACGTGAAACTTTAAACAAACAATGGAATACTGTCTTTCGTTTATTTCAATTTCGCGGTTATTTTTCAAAAACACGCTAATACGTAGAATGAAGAAAAATATTTCATCTTTAATTTGAATTTTTCGAAAGATTATTTTATACGAATATGTGTATGTGTACTCAAATTTATTTATCATTTCCCACGTGATCCGTGTTCGTGAAATATAATTGTTTGTATAGGTACATGGAAAAGAACGGAAAAAGAAGAAAATAAATTAAGCAGTTAGCTAAATAAAGCCTAGCTTACCGCGTGAAAAACTTATGCGGCATCATTATAATATATTTTTAAAAATTATTGAGTATCTGATCTTAAGTATGTTATATTCGCTAGGGCTGGGACAATTTGTCGAATTTTTCGGTATTCGAATATTCGAATAGTTCAGTTGCTAAAGTATTTAATACTATTTGAATACATCAGTATTCGAATACTGAAATATTCGAATAGTATTCGAATACTTAAATAATCGAATAGTATTCGAATACTTAAATAATCGAATAGTATTCGAATACTTAAATAATCGAATACTCAAATATTAACTATTTCGAATAGTCCCAGCCCTAATATTCACTAAATTGGATGACGGTTTCTACCAGTGCATCACATTCCATCAAAATCGACGACCGCGACCTGACTGATTCGCGCACTTTCCTCGTTAATCGACTGGACATGTCATAGCTAAATATTTGATATAAAAAAGTTTTCTTGATTCTACGTTTACTAGTAATCGTGGCTTGAACATCATCTCATTCGCGTTTATACTACTACTACTACTATATATCTATACTTGTAACTGTCACACCCCATATTTCAAGAAGAAGAAGAAAGCCACTTCTGTACGGTTCAGTGCAAGGATCTTATTTTCTCATATTTCATTTCCTCCAATAATTCCTCTTTACACCTAGCTACCTTAGCCAATTACCTAATGCTATTATCGCATTTACAAGTCGTATAGTACCTCCACAAAATCAGCATCATCGCGAGACCCGAGCAATTAATCTGTATATCGGTTTCGCTGGATCCTCGTCCAAGTGTACACCTCGTAGCTGCGATTAATTCACCGGTCGTGGCCAGATGATCTTGAAAAATCGATACGAACCGAGAGAAGATATCGACTTACATGGAATGATGAATCGGGGTACCGGCAGGATTGGACCTATTGCCCGTGGTGTTGGTCGTGGACGGTGGAGAGGAGGGTGCCCCTGGGGGCCGTTTCGCGTGTTTCCTACGCCGTGGCCTGTACTTGTAGTTCGGATGTTCTTGCATGTGTATGACCCTCAGCCTCTCGGCTTCCTCGACGTACGGCCTTCTGTCCTGCGGGGTCAACCCTCGCCATTTCTTTCCTGAAATACAGGCAGTCTGTCCGTTAGTGGGCGAGCGTTTCAAAAATTTTCAACCACACAGTGTTACGTTCTCCCGAATGGTACAGCGAGTAACTGCGGTATGAAAATGCTTACCAACGTTCCTGAAGTCAGAAAGCAGCGTGAAAGTTAATAAAAACTGTATTAGTGTGTTAACGCATGAATGTATGTATAAGGAAGAATAAATAGCGATAAAACTTATTTCCATTCATACGTGATAGAGCTGTTTTTATATTCTTTTGTTATAGGTAGGATGTACCGTTTGTGGCCATTACACTATTTTTGGCCATGTGCATAATTATCTTATTTTTAAATTGCTTGCAGATCATTATTATGTGGAGAATTTCACATCATAAATATTTTGTTTAGTATACCGCCAGAAATATAAGATTACATTTATTGCTAACACGGAAAAATATTATATATTTTAAGAAGTGGCCAAAACTGGTACATCCACCCTATTACAGTTTAGTGTTCGCCTTATAATGTGATTTCTCAAGTTGATCCATTGGGGGTCTCAAACTCGGAAGTTTAAGAGTAGATATAATAGTTATACAAGTAAACAAAGAATGTAAAGAGACTATTTTTACAAATTTAACGTGAAAAGAAAGGGAAATATAAAATAATAAACATGTGATGGAGGAAACCGCAAGAGCTAAAAGGGCGTTAGTTGAAATGGATTTGCAAATTGTTGATAAACGGAAAACATGTAGCTAGTTAGAAGGAAAAGAATTAAAAAAAATGTTTGCAGCACGGAAAGCTCCTTAAATTCATGAATCGTGGATAGAAGGAATAGATATTAAGACACAAACGAACTCTTCACAATACTGATGATTGTGGATGCAATTGTTGTTTGTAAAATAAAAATTGTGGTATATACTATATTAATTCGCAAATGATTTGTAATATATCACGACTAAATCAGATCATTGTCTCCATCTTCCCTGAAGCTACAATCCCACATTGCTACATAAGAGTCTAAAGTGCATATGTAATTGCAATTGCAAACTGATGGTGACTTGCATATGCTCGACACGTCTCCAACTGTCCAGAAGTCGTGCGCATTGTGCAATCTCCCCCTTTAAACACTCCCACTTTCATCCAAAACTTTGGTTGAGACCACTATTGGTATATCAACAATATAGTTAAAGTACAATATCTTGTATAAAAATACTAATCTCCAACATTCCTTGACTCACCACCGTAGATACAAGATAAAAATACCGAACAGAGAAATTATTGCAATTGGTACAAATCCAACTTCAATTGTATCTAATTCAAAATCCCCCAGCTCGCGGAATCAACTCTGAAAATCACCGATAGTCTTAATTGGTTGAAACCACTATTGGTATATCAACAATATAGTTAAAATACAATATCTTGTATAAAAATACTAATCTCCAACATTCCTTGACTCACCACCGTAGATACAAGATAGAAATACCGAACAGAGAAATTATTGCAAATGCTACAAAAACAACTTCAATTGTATCTAATTCAAAATCCCCCAGCTCGCGGAATCAACTCTGAAAATCACCGATAGTCTTAATTGGTTGAAACCACTATTGGTATATCAACAATATAGTTAAAATACAATATCTTGTATAAAAATACTAATTTCCAACATTCCTTTACTCACCACCCTAGATACAAGATAAAAATACCGAACAGAGAAATTATTGCAATTGCTACAAAACCAACTTCAATTGTATCTAATCCAAAATCCCCAGCTCGCGGAATCAACTCAGAAAATCACCGATAGTCTTAATTCATCCTACACGAGGCTGATCCCTAATTGGCCGTCGGTACTCGAAGGAAGCGGAAAGACTGTCGGGAAGGGAGCGTAGATACGAATTACAGGAGGGCTTGGCCGACTAGGGACGACGCTGGAATCTGCCTTAGTTGCGTTCAATATGCCAGGATGGTAGGCTGGAATATCATTAAGCAAGGATAAGGGTTAATACGAACGTAAGATGTTCACGACAAGAACGAAAAACTTCAGCGAAGCGGATGTATATGGTGGTGTACATATGTACACGAGATCGGCGTACATACAACGGGGCACGTATAGGTACATAGGCGCATGGGGGCGTAGATATGGGTGCGCCCGTGCCTTCAGCCAGCCACAAGGCACGAACCATTATTTCATATTTCATTTTGTATATTTGAACTCCAGAGGAGACGCTAACCCGAAGGACTCCGACGAGCCTGGAAGGCGGGAGGAAGGGAGGGAGAAGGGCGACGACGAAGTAAGAGAAAACGAACGAGTGGAGAAGGAAAAAAGTTCGGGGTCCTCCATCTCCCAGAAAGTCCATTTTTGTCATCCCGAGTTCCTTCCAGGGTCCTCACTGCCCTTGTTTGCAATCATCTTTTCCTCGCATTTGGGAAGGGTTGATACAGGCACAAAGTGGTACAGAAAATTGAAGCATTCGTTAAATTCCATGGAACTAAGTAAAGCGACATTTGTTATATCGTTTGTTTCAGTATGGTTGAATTAGATTGATTAAATTGAGGCAGCTCAATGCAAGAAAGATTTTAATAGTAATACTGTAAGTGGGTACACGTAATTATTTATCTAATTGTTAAAGACACAAAAATGTAGTCTATATACGCAGCACTGGTACTAACAATAAGCTGTTTTATCTGTCAAGATCGTCTCTTTCCATAAGAGTACCTACGTGTAAAATTAGTGAAAATTAAAATCGTTATAATTCAGCAACTAATTTGCCCTAACATTTATGCCCAACATTTTGCACTCTTCAATCCTAAGGGGGTGGAAAGGGATAAACTGTGTTTTCGCGGACTTCTCAATATCTCTTAGGCCCGATTAGATATTAACTTGGTTTTTACATACAAAGGTTTCCCACGCAAATGCCTAAAAATCAATTTCAAAATTTTTTCCCAACCAACCCCTAAGAGAGTGTAAAGGGGTAAACTGTGTTTTCATGGAGTTCTTAATATCTCTTAGGCCTGAAGCGAAACACGGAGTATTTTGCTAGTTACTCATAAAGCCCTATAAGTTAAATTCTGCTGATTTTTGGTCCGGTGCGCGCATTCTTCACATAAAAAATTTTATTCTACATTTACGATTTATTTTTGGCCAAGGAAATACCATGTGCTCCTATAACTCACCCTTTAACTAACTCCGCATACAAACTATTTCTTATTAATGTCTTTATTTCTTTAATGATTTGAAAAGTAATCACATGCTCACACTTAATACGAATATATTACAACTGTCCAATAAATCTGTACCATTTTGTAGTACTAAATAAGTATTTTTGAACCTTTCCCATTGCCTTCAGCTGATTGAGAATTATCTGTGAGGAGCAGAGCATTTTATCAGCTAATTCGCGGATTATTTACTGAGGATGCTCCAGAATTAAAGCCTCCAATCGATCTTCATTGCAAGCAGACGGTCGCTCAAAACGTTGCTCGTCAGAAATATCAAAATTACCATTCTTGAACCATGTAAACCATTTTCGAGCTATTCTCTCTGCAATGGAGGATTCTTCTCAATAACTGGTCACATCTGTTTGTTTTGAGCAGTTTAAACTCGAATAACAGAAGGTGCCAAAAATGTTCGTGTTCATCAATTTGGCACAAAAAGCAGACAAGAAAAACTTAAACATAGTAACACAGAGGAGCTTTACAAGGGGTATGAACATGAAACGCACATTCAATTATTTGTATCTTCAAACGTTCAATGATCAATTCTGAGACACTAACTCATTGGGCAACCTAATATGTACGAACATTTCATTTAGTTTTCATTATACAAAGCGAGAATACCCATGGAAGCAGACAGCCGTTTATGATTAAACGAATAAGGAAAGTACAGGTAACCGCAAGTCTTTCTCTCTTTCCTCTCGAACTTCTCCTTGTCCCGTGGCGTCGCCCAAACTTTCTATCCTCGTGGTGGTCAGACATTCCCCATTTGCTTCCGTGTGCTTCGTGGAAAAAGTGAAGTCATCGGGGCGAAGTTAAAGCGAGGAAAGAAGAAACCCAGCCGCAAAGGACGAGAGGAAGGAAGGAGAGACGGCCCCCGAATCTTTTTGGTTAACAATAAGTAGACTTAATTTAATATTCTTGGGCGCGCTCTACCGCGAGCTAGCCGACAGTGATTCCTCATCACACCCGCGCACTGCTTCCCACCATGACGTCCTCGTTAAGTATTCTAATGCTTGCCATGTATCTCTAATTTATCCTGCTCTCGGCTCTAGCCAGACGACTTCATTAATTTCAATGTTCTGGTTAAAAACAGATTGAGGTTGAATCAAGAATAGGTATGTAGTCTTTGTTGGATTTTGGATTAACCACCGAGTCATTGTTTTGAACTTTTAATACTAATCCTCGCTGATGATCCTGAACGTTGAACGTTTGTGGTACCAAAGCTGTAATTCTGAAGCGAGTTCTAATAGTCTAAGGGGGTATGTAAAAAAGTTGTTACTGAACTTTGGAAGGATATCCATTCAAGTAAATAAACGTGCGCTTAACGTGATAGATACGAGACCATAATAATTTAATAATTCTCGAGTTACGTAGAAAGCGTTACCGTCTAATTAGACTAATGCCTTGCTACTAGACCCGAGATCGGTAGCGGTGATGATGTTGCAACGAAGTTTGGCACCGATTTGTTCCAGGAATTGATCTAAATTATCTCGCGCGTGGGTCGAACCTTGTCCGTACCGTTTGCTAAAGAAAGTAAACTAGATACCCTATTGTAAGAAGGAATGAGGTAGCATAACAACGTAGTAGCTAAGAGCGATAGACCTGCGTCTAGGATCAGTCATACACCAAGGACAATTTTTACTTTTGTAGCTTTCATTATATCTTCGCGAGAAGATGTATTATCAAAAAATTGATAGTTACTGATGAATTACTAAACAAAATTCCGAATGGGGTTACGTTTCATATCATTTTTATTAAGTAAACCTCACCAAGACGTCGGAAATGCTTCCGTAAACAAAAAACAAAAGAAATTTATATTTCTTTAGCGGATGACGCATTTTGGCTTTTGCCTAATATGAATTTTTTTATATTGCTTTGCTGTCCCGTGCTGACCGCACCTAGACGAAGGGTCGTTCCATCCGGCAATCAGACGAGGAAGCGGATAGCGATGAACTGGACAGTTTAAGTAGTAACCGTCCTAATTAATAAAGTTTTATAAAGTGAAACAGAAAACCTGATCGTTTTTTACACGTTCAATTTCGTGATTCTTATTTCAATTCGCTCGTCGGAAGAGCTACTCTCAGGGTACAATTCCGTTTTTCCTACTCAGTTCTAAATTCTTTCTCGGAAGGCTGAGGAAACCGAGACTCTTTTGGACAATCGACTTTCCTCTGTCTTTCCCGAAGCAATACAGGATGACGTATTACGGCACCTTTACTGCTCCTTTCCTCTCGCTCCTTGGGGAACCAAGACGTGGTCTCCGCGGAACACGCCACTCCTCAGCTCCTTAGAACTTTCTGATCCTCGGACAACCCAGAGGTCGCCCTTTTGACAGCGTGCTGTTGTGAAACTTTTATTTGTGTCTCGTGCGAACACTCATTTTTTGCGAAATTGAGTTAGTAGCAATAATGTATTCCACTAATCATATGAAATAAGGAAAAATTATTTTTTTTTCCAATGTGGGTTAGTCCGTTGTTGATCTCAATGCTTCATTTATATGGAGAGATTCCCAAAAGACAGCATTTTTTTACGTCAACTTTGAATCCTGTTTGCGTTGATGAGGAATAGAAGTAGAAAATAATTTGCTCCTATATTGCTTATAATATAGGTACTATATGGATCTCCGATTGTTTTTTTTTCTTTAAATTCCCATTCTAAATTAAATTTTCTGATTTTTATTGAAGCTTTTTAGAGTTGGAATTAATAATTCTAAAGATAAGATGTCTTGGGTTTTTGTTGCGTTTTGGATGCGGTTATTTTGATCATCGTGTCTTTTAGAAATCTTTTCTATTTGGATGCTGTTCTTGTTGTATATATATGAATGTGTGTGTAGAGAAGAGTTAATGGGTGTGAGAGTCGCGAGTGCGCCCTTGTCAGTTAGCTATAGCATTGCTAAGCCATGAAAAATATTTGTTTCTTCTAAAAACGTAAAAACTACCAAAACACTGCGCTGCGTCACCTATCCGTAAATGACAAAACTAAACAGTGTTGCGGTTCAAGAAAACCCGAGCCCAAACATGATTATGGTGCATTCATAGAAAAAGCTTTCTCTGCAACAGCAAACGAGCACGCGACACGCAAATATATGCAAAATACATGCGGGTCAGAATAAGCCAATCAGCTGTCCGTGCATACTCGAAATCTCATTTGAACCGATGCTAATAGGCTGCCTTATCCTCGCTGCCTAATCTGTCGAAGCGGTTGGTTCGAGCGACTCGTGCATTCTGCGAAACGTGATAAATTCACAGAAGAGAGATCGCGACAAATTACACAGGTCTCGTGATTCGATTCTCGCTACCCCCAGCGCTGCGAGTTGGATTGCTGGTGTCAAAACATCGTTTTGGCTTTGCCAAGGACGTGACGGGGCCCTTAGTTTCTGAGATTCTTCAGAAAGCTCGCTGTTACTGCAGGCTAATTAACGATTCGGTGGTGATTTACGCATGTGATTGGTGCAGCTGATTCAAAAGACCCTGGTTGTCGATTAAACCGCGTCTTTCGATACGGCATCGGCAGTCGGATAGCTCGGCACTCCGGGAATTTCGCTACGCTCGCGGATGTGCCGTCGCTGGAACGTGACATTTCCAGAATCGAGCGAGAAACTACTCGCTTCGGCATTTAGAATACCGTCAGGAATTAGTTAGCACTTGCCACACGTCCCTTCTCCCCCTCTTAGCGGTGGGGCTTTAATTGCGCGCAGAATGCACAATAAATCTTTCCACGCTACCAAGATGCTCTTCGTGCTTCCATCCATTTACGAGATTCGTGCGACTTTGTTTAAAGAATAATTTAGGGTTCTTTTGAACGGGAGACTGAGTGGCTGGTGGCTGGAGTCCGGGACACAATTAAATACACGCTGAATGTAGTGTGAGTTGATAAAGCATAAAGAAATTTGTTGAACGAATTTAAGGGGGGAACCTGGGTTAGGACGCTGAAAAATCGATTTATTTTTTATTTATTTTTTTAAACGATTGTAATACTTGTGGAGAATGTGTTTCCAAAGTTACAGACAGAAATTCGAAGTCGCTTCATAGATACAGCTAACGTAAAAGATGCGTAACTTTTTATCGAAACCATGTTTATTAAACTTGTGTACACGATAGAGAAAAATTTATTTGACTGGTTGACTTCACCCGGGACTTTTTAGTTACATAATGACCAACCATCGTCGATGAATGAAAAACATTTATGCAGAAATTAAATTAAACCATTTTTTTTCCATAAAAACGTCGAAATTTTCCCGGTAAAATTGTAACTTTTTCGTTAAACTCCCATAACTTTCTCAATTTTAGACTTTTTTCTTATTTTTTTAATACATCGACGATATAAATTCATGTCAATTAAAAAAAGCTTCGGCTTTTTTGATTTCAGGCAAAAATTGGACTCGCTAAGACGTGCACAATAAAACAATATTAAATGAATTATTCTTGAATAAAAAAAGTTTTCTTGTTTTCTGAATATACAGTACAACACCCTTAAAGTTTTGGAATGGTTCGGTTTATATTTGTTCAACAAATAATTCTTAAAAATCACCGTGTTTCCAGCGTCCTAAACCAAGTTCACCCCTTAAAATACTCTATTTTCAGAGATGCTCCTGCGGGTTGCATTTGCACTATTGTGTGTCTTGCCATTGTACGAAGACATTAACATTAAAATATGGCCATAAAAGGGCGAATAATTACCAAGATATTTTTAAATAACATACTTTTCAAGTTGAACAATTTGGAAAATTCTAGTTTTCTACCTCTCAAATATACCTAACTTGCATTTATTATTATTTCTTCTAATGGGATAATGTAGCTGGACAGTCAACCAATCAACCGTTAGACATCGGCTATATAATTATTATGTAATCTGGTCTCACAGATCAATTTACCGAAACCCTACATAATTTTCATTATCCTCTTAACTTAATTATTTAAAATTCACCGAAAGTTGTCATGCGCTGCCTTTCCTCTACCAATCTCACTTGACAAATCATTTAAAAGCCGACTAAGTCTGGTCGACACCGGGGAACGTTGATAATCCGATTCGATCTACAAATGAATTTATTACTAAACGCCGAATCGGCTCCAATCGGATCCAGAGGCTCGATCGATGTTACGAAGCAGAAAATCCGCTCATTTACTCTCTCTCGATACACCGTGTCTGCATAGTATAATAGTAAGTAATATAGGCAGCGGCCAGAAGGAGAAAACGGAGAGAAAGAGGTCGAATACAGGGCCCACAGATCGGTGGGACCGCATCGTGCACCCCGCCCAACCTGGGTCGCCCACTGTCACCATTAATAATACGTCTCCCGTCTCGTGATGTATCTCATCTCTGTTGGCGTTGTTGGTTGTGCCCCGTGTCCTGTCGCGTCGGTGTTTGCTGTTCGCGCTGCGCGTAATCGCACACAAGTAAAACCACCGAAACGCACATTCGTCCGTGCATCGATGTGCGCATACGCACCTTCGCTTATTTTTAACCCCTAGCCTCTGTAATTTTCTCTCTCTTCTTTCTGACTGGCCTTTCTGTCTCACTGTTTCCTATTATTTAACACTCCCCCTCTCCCCCATTAATTTTATTCTTCTCTGTTAACAATAAAACACTCGCGAAAGCATCGATGTAACGCATTTTCGCGGTTATGCAGCAATGTTCGCTGTATATAAGCATATGTATATGCCTGGAAGGGATTGCGCACCCGAGATTGGCAGAATGAATTCTTTGAACTCTTTAAAGTACCTGGCGTTGCCCGGGCACCGTGTATGTGTCTATAACATCAACATTGATATTTTAAAATTAACTAGTATACTGTTTTTTTTTCAAACGTAACTGGTATCTTGGGGTCGTGGCAGACCCCAAATAAAAAAGGACACAGAAATTTGTAAAGTCGAGATTAGATAAACCTCTATGGATATTTTGTTCTTAGGTAATGTATGAAATACTAGAAACGTAGAAAGTTAAACTATTATTATAATATTAATTAGAAATTCAGTTTAGAAACATAGACAACCAACAATTTTGCAGCGAACCTTGCGTGTTTGGGGTCATGACTGACCCCAGGATACCAGTTAAGGGTTAAAATTAACTGGCCGACCATTAATTACACCACAGTGGTTACTTACAATATATACTTCATTACTCAATGCTTATTTATCTCTACGTAGTATAAATTAAAGTTCTCGGTAGGCGACTGTCTGTTCGTTCGGGCTAATCCCGAGAAGCACTGCACTGAACGGACTGTGATGCGACTCCCACCACCTCATGGAGCATTCTCAAAGAAGGTTTCACTGAAATCGTCACTGCTCTGCTGTTTTTTCTCGCAGGTTAATGTTTGATGCGCTTACACCTGGCTCGAGAAATTGTCTATAAAATGCTGAAAAGCGCATCGCAATCCATCCAGTGGTTCTTGAGATTAACAAATAAATAGATAGACACCTACCGGGGACTTTATTTTGTACTATCTATGTAGGTATGTAAGCAGAGATAGAGGAGAAATGATGGTGGACGGGACACGATTAGGTCTGAGGTTGATCTATTCTGGATCATTTCAACGTCATGATATGACACATCATTAAGCTCGTATTAAGACCGGCTACAAGATCGCAATGATAAAGAAGAGATGGTATCATGTAAAACAATGTTAATGTGCTTGAAACGACCTTCAAGAGGATCTTGGTGGGACCTTTCTTATTATCGTCAAATGCACGTCCTTACGAGCGCACGCACTAAGTTCGTTTAGCCTAAAAACTTCTAAATAAATAGCGCGACGATACACGTGCGAAGCTCGCGAACCGCCTGGCGACAGATCTAAAGACCCAGAAATCCACCCACAATTGTGTGTGTGTCTCAATCCAAGCTCCATCTGCTAAAGCCACTGCAACTATAGTACACTATAGGTAGATGAATGACTTGCGGCTCGTGGATTAATGACAATGAACACGTTAACAATACACTTTTTTTCAAACTTTTTTTATGCGTCATACTAACTGTAACAGTGTTTGTCCACATAGGCAATTATTAGGTCCCACGGAAAGTTCTGTCGTTTTCTCTTTTTTTCACCACTTCTTTCGTAATATTATATTATCGGATTAGCAAACACTATACTTATACATAGAAGATTTAATACCTTCTATGTACGCAGAGAAATAAAAATCCGCTCTGCTTTACGAATGTAAAATCGGTCGAAAAGCAACAGAAACAACTCGAAATATACGCGTATAGACAAACCTCCCTTTATTCAAACGCTATTATCTGAAAAATAGTTGGATGCATGAAAGCCTCCCTTTCGTTTGAAATACGATCTCTTCTTCTTGGCTAGCATCTGGTAATGTCAGTTACATACGTGCTGGGCACGTGGACAATGCGAGCCTCTTGACGTCTTGGCAATTGACAATCTCATTGAGCGGATTCGTGGCTCCCGAGTTTCGTCCGACGGAAAAGTAATCTGTCCGCGGCGATCAGCCAACTTTCTTCGAGCTCTCTTGATCTTAATGGATTATCTGATGCGTTCAACTTCGTTCGGTAGCTGTAATCGAGTTCGTGGTAACTCATGAATGACGACGACCGGACTGCTGGATTACTTTGACGCTGAGAAAGTACTGCGGCGCGACTCGGAGCTCCACGAGGAAATGATGTAGGTACAATCGATCGTAAAGCTGGTTGACGATAATTATATTGTAGGTTTTCAGGAGTAATCGAATTGCGTGGCGGGTTAAGTTTCCACTTTCTTATAATTATCCTAAGTACTCCGTTGTTGGAGAAAAACTCGACTCATTAAAGTCTATATCAATTTCTGGAGAAATTCCTTAAATAATTATAAAATAGGTAGAATTCTTTAAATTATCATAAAGAATGATTTTATGTTGAGCCAATCATATAACATACAGTGGCTCACAACCATAATCGTACACTCTTTAAAATCGCATTACATTCTTAAAATTGGTCCAAACGACTTGAATTTTTTTGAGAAGCTAGAGGGATTAGTTTACTAGGAGACATGTTTCATCGTTTAAAAAAAAAATGCGATTAGTCGGAGTAGCAAAAAAATAGGAAAGATCATTTTTTTAACTTTATTGTCTGTGCTCGTAATGAAAATTTAAACAATGCCTTTTGTAGATTGAAGTAAGTTACATACATGCCTAAAATTTCATCAAAATCTGTTAACGTTGCTCTGAGCTACAAACGTTTAAAGATCGCAGAATAAGGTCGAAAATCGCTGATTTCGGGAATTTTGCGAATAAATAAATATCTTCCACGAAAAAGTGCAAATCTCTTCGAAAAGAAGAGAAACGAGATGGAACTGATTAGAAACAGTGCATTCCCCATCATCTTTGCCATTGAAGTTCCTCATAGATAGGTACCGATTCAGTGACAATTATGAAGAAAATTGCTCTCGAGTTTCTGACTATTACACGCTGAAAACTATAAACAATAAATGTAACTTTTGAAACGCGCCTAATTGCACCGTGGGCGCAGCTTTGAATCTCTTCCTGGAAGATCACCTTGAATGTCTCGAAGCGAGTAATATCGCGGTACGAAACTGCGATTGTCGTGCTGCGTTATGTATGTACCTATGTCTTCGAGCGTAAGAAGCGATCCGTTGCACGACGAAAATGTTTCAGCTGAAGAGACATCGAGACGTACCTACTTCCTGAACAATCTGCTTGAGAATTCACAGGGGAAGGCGACGCGTACGTGAATTTCTCTAACGCATCCCACTGACACAGCAAGAAACCACGGAGTACCCTTTTTTTAAACTAGCCAGTAAAATTCTGTCACGTAATACAATACAGTCCACTCTGGGTGGTTCTAATTAAACCGAGATATTACTGGTTCAAGTAACGAACGTCGAGAGGTATTTACACTCGTCGCGCTCAAGAATTTTAACGAAACAAAACAAGGGTTTTCATTAAAAGCCACGAAGATCGATGTCCGCGTGATTTATCGTCAGGTCGAACTGGTCTTGATCTAGAACATTTATCAAGCTGAGTATTGCTTCACTCTGATGAAACTTCTTCCGCCTACTTTTGCAATAAAGTTGAAGGTAATATAACAAATGGTAGATTTTTACAGGACTGCAAAATTGAGGGTGGTAGAACCTTCTTGCAAAATGTGTGCTGGTTTTATAGGAATTTTGACTTCTAAAGGAAAAAGTAACCGCAGGTTTGCTTCATTATGTATAGTGTTTTCAGAACTTGTTTTGATGTTTTTGTTTTGTAATGGGTATGCAATTGATTGAAATTAGTAGTGAAAAATTAGTCAACTCAGAGCTATACATATAACTGAGGCAGAGATGGGCAAAAAATTATTTGAAATAAAAATTTGTGTACGAAATTTTTATTTCAAATAATTTTTTGCCCATCACTGAACTGAAGTGGTTTGGTGATACAGTATTTATTTTATAGTCTCTGATATTTGCCTTCACCAATCGTTATGACAACCCTAAAACCATTCATATTCTATATTGCACATTATGAAATTCTTTGTTTTCCCATTCAGTATCCAAAAAATATATTAAAAACAGCTAAAATATTGTAAAAAATTTTTTTCATCGCAGGCCTGTTTATTACGGATTGTGTTCCAAAGGGAATATGATATACCTAATCGTTCTGAAATTATGGGGGTTTATGGTTTTTTTTTCAAATTTTGACCCCTTTTCGTGAAAACGTTGTACTTATGAATTTATATCTCGAAAATTATTTATAACTGTATGTATTTAATGGAGTTCTGTTGGCTTTTAATCGGAATTCCTGCATACCATTTTTTTCAGAATGATAAATCATTTTCATAAAATTATAAACAACGTTTTATTTTGCACATTTCGGCTCAAGGTCGCGATTTTAAAAATCCGAAAAAAATTTTACCATATTCGCTGTAGTGTTTTCTATAAAATAAGCCTATGTACTCGCGTTACCGTTCATATTCAACGTCGCAGCAAGGTGTTAAAGACAGCGGTGCGCCCCGTTTCAGGTAAGCGAGCCGCGCGCTCCGCTATTACAGTCGGCTGATCGTACCACCCGCAGCTTATATTACTTCAATGAGGTCTAAAACCAATATCGAGTGGACACATCTCAATAGTGTCACTTATAGCTGCAGAAGAATTTTACTAACCCACTCTTGGTCGTTGACACTTTTTTTTGTAATAATCAAAATCGTAAGTTCGAGCTTGTCTGTCTGTCGATTACTTGTTGAAAAGGTGTCATTGCTTGATAGAAACCACGAGAAGGTGGTGGGCTAAGTTCATTTGGAATGATGGGGTTAAGGATAGCAAGCCAGAAAGCGATCCACATTATTGCATTGTGCCAAAAAAAAAATGCCTTTTCATCAGAGGAGCAAGTTTTCCACAAAACACCCAACAATTTCACAAGGACAACATCATATTCCATTTGAACAAGATCCCAGACACCGAGTGAAAAAGATGATCGATGTGGCTTGGAATGGCCCATTACTAAGTTGTACAAAAAGAAATTTAATATCTTCCACAATGTTTCACAGAAGTTAGATATGAATACATCCACTGGCATAAGGGTTGAAACGTTGAAAGGACAGATGATTATATTTTTCTCTGTGCTCTACAATCCTATTAGTCCTTTCGTAGAAAATAGATGTCACGAGGATGAAGAAACCAAAAAGGAGTGTCCGTAAAAAGTACATAAATGCATAAGCTTTTACTCATTGAATTCCGCTAGATTGTAGCCTCTTAATACAGAGGTAAACTATAGCAAAATCGTGGGCCATCGGGGCCTCAGGAACTCTGGTCGGAAACTTTCGTTTGAACAGCTCGATCGCACCCGTCACTTCTGATCGAAGCTGTACAGGCGTGGTGCAATGCAGATCGGCGATCAGGAGGGACAAAAGTCGGAGTTGTCGGTGGAACGTGGTCGTCGCGTCGGCGCTCGAGGGGTCCCACCTCCGCGTACAGACAACGCCATCCTGCCACGGCACGGCGCGGCGCGGTGCGCGTGTATTTTCATAAATATAATAATTTATTTCTCTCTCGAGGTAAATCCACACACGGAGGATGTTGTAATCTCCGTGGTCGTCCTCGTCGTCATCTCGTCTCGTCGTCCTCGCGTTCGTCGACCGGGGATAGGTGGGTCGGGCGCGAGCACAACGTCGTCAGAAGGTAAGGTAAGGTAAGGGTGCGGCCAGACTCCGCTCTCGACTCCACCTCATTACCCGGCATTCTATGCAGAGACTGCGCTTATGGCTTATTATTGCTTTAGCTTAGCCAACCCGCCGGTTTCTCAGCTCTTCGTGTTCCCCTATGTACGCGCGAACGCGTACTCGCCACAGTCACAGTCACCACTCGGCCCTCCGTCACTGTGCTCATGTTCCTGTGCCCTAAGTCGACGCGTATATAGAATCAACGTAGTAACGATCTGCAGTATATTGTTCTATTTGCGAGAATGTATTAAAAAAAATTCTTAAAAGATTAAAACCGACTTCAAAAAATAAGTAAAAAGTAAAAAATTATTTTGTTCCTTGTTTAATCTACGACTCTCAATTTTTTTATGTCGGCGTCTCATCAGTTGCACTGTGTAAATCTGGCGCCGACTTAAAAAAATTTAGAATCGTAGATTAAATAAGGAACAAATTATTTTTTACTTTTTAGCGTTTTTTTTATTTTTTTTAAGTCTGTTTTAATTTTTTTAATTTTTTTTATTTTGTACTTTTTAGTTATTTAAGTTATATAAGTACCTACATTTATAAATAAAATATAAAATATCTTAATATATAAAGCAAAAAGTGTTTGTGTGTTTGTTTGTCGCCTAAAATCTTTCGAATTTAATTTCTTAAATAAAATTTTTAAATTTTGATCCAATAAACTATTGTTATGTCTATTCTATACCGAAGACTATCAACTAGAACAAGATTCAGAACGGTCTTTGAACTCTTTATTTAATTCATCAACTACGTGGATAGTAATTACAAAGTTTTGTCGTTTGAAATTAAAACGTTGTTAAGATAATATCGATGTTTCATCTCTAAACTGTATAATCTATAGAAGATTGAAAGGTTCGTTTCAACTGTAACGCTGAAGAAAGCAATGTAAATAATACTACTCTCATTGATCTCATTTCAATTACGAAAATAAAATTCCAAAAACAATCTATACAATTCCACAAAAACAACAAATATACATAATTCGAAGTTTACTAACTACAAGCCTCAATAATTTCTAAATAAATATAGTCCAGGCGGAAAGAGTATCGCAATTAAGTATATGCTTACAGGCTCTTCTACAGCAAGAAGCCTAAGTCAATTCATTAGGGACGGAAATAATCGGGCTGATCGAGTTATACAGTTTAAGTATCCTGTACACGTTTTAGCGTCGTTTTATGGGAGCTTGCTCTTCGTATACGTGCTCTTCCGATCGTACATCCATCCGTCGGCCTCTGTTCCGTCCATCTCCACATTGATTCGCAATTCTGTATGTATGTACGCGAGCAATTATTAGGCCCGATGTTGTCTGAAGGTTCATTATATTGCTTTGCCTAGCAGGTACGACGCGTGCCCTCGTCTTTGCGCAGTTATGCGTAATGCCTCTGATACGACTTTGTCGGTATTACCTGCTCGGTCGACTCCCGGTGGCTTCGTAAACGCAGGACCAACGAAGATTTAACCCTCGATACCGTGAACACCGGAATATGTACCGTGACGGTCACCCTGCGGTGGAGATCGCTCCGGCTACTCTCCTTTTTCTTCTTCATTCGAGATTAACCCCTCATTTGGAATAACAACCTACAATTAACATTGTTCTGCACCATTTGAAGTATGGTTATGCAGTATCGATGATTTTAGGTGACACATAAGCATGCAGAATTGAAAGAGTGTATTTGGGGTTGAAAGCTATAAACACATCTGCATAGGTTTCTTTGACAGAAATTTTCTTATTTTTCTGCGATAGGAATTTAAAGATCATATTTCAGTGTTTAACCCTTTAGCACCCAGTGTGAACCAGTGATGGGAAAAAATTATTTGAAATAAAAATTTCGTACACAAATTTTCATTTCAAATAATTTTTTGCCCATCTCTGGTGTGAACAAATACGTCACATCATTTTCAGACGTATAAAAAAAATCGATAGTCGATAATTTTGGGTCCCAAAACTGATGCATGTTACTGATGCGTTTATCGCTGTAAATATTGTTTACAGTAACCACGGAAATGTTTCTAGTGAATGCATGTTGGACATGTTTCGATAACCTGAAACATTGGTCTTGTTTTCTTTAAACAGTTGAGAGTAAAATTATTTTTTGTTTACATTTTATTTGGTAGATACGTGTAAATTAATTGTTATACTAAAAGAATAATGCTTGTGAAGTTTGATTTATGAAAAAAAATCGCTATTTTAATCTGTAGACGCCCAGTTTGACGTATACATCACAACGAAAAAATCATATTTGGACTGGCTTTTTTGGGGAAACAAATATGAAGCGCATGTATTGGGACCATTTTTCTGTTAACTAATCGCAAGAAATCATTTTTTTCCGCCGAGAAAAGTGTCTGGGCCTTAAAGGGTTAAGTAATTTTCACTAATCGTAAGTGTAAAGTGTACATACAATTTTTGTAAAGCTTTACCCTTTCATATTTGAGTAATTTATACTTGTAGCAAGCCTACTGAAGATGTAAAGACATTTCAATATATAGATTATCAGGAAAAGGTGTATCTTTCTAAATGGACATCCACTCCACCTTAACTATTAAAAGAAACAAGCGTGAGTCTTAAGAACGAGATTCTTGCCCTAAGAAAGAAATTGTAATAATTTCTTAAATTAGTTGTGCCAATTAAATAATTATAGGATACCGGTGAAAGAAAATTCGCAGAAAACTTTGGAAGAAGAAAATGCGAGTGTTTAATAAACTACTTCAGAGTGTCACGTAATATACGAAACTAAAATCTGGAATAAAGAAAAACATTAATTCTATAAATTTCAAAGCTGCAAGGTATAAAATAAAACGTATGCAAGTGCCATTCTTCATTCCAGATCCGACAGCCGCGTCGACTGATTTTGCTACAAGTGTAAAAAGCTACGTTTCCCACTTTATCATTGAAGAAATCGAAATCTTAGAATTGAAACTTTGAATCTGGTTACCTAATTTTCGTGCTTGCACTCTGTATAAAAATAGATAGCTAAGTGTATACTTGTATTTTACTCTCCTCTGCCAAAACATGCAGTGACTTTTAGACCATGCTGTCTAAAAAATTAAATACTTTTCGTCGGCAGCTTCAATCAGGCTATCCACGGTTATGAAAATGTGGAAACTCCAACCACACTATGGGACCAGTGAAGAAGCGTGAAATTCATCCTCCCACGCCGACCCGATGGTCGTGGCGTATGTTGCTGTCAATAACAGTTTCCAGGAACGCATAATCGCAATATTCTCGGAAAAGATGTTCGGCGCAGATAGACGGGAACACGGTTGAGCAGGTAGAGATCTAAACGGACGTAAGTAATGCACAGCGGAGGCAGAGTGTGCAGACGATATAAAGCAACAAATGAGTTTCGTGATTGTACCAGAACCCGATCTTGTCTTGGGTTAATCGAGCAACGCCGTAGAAAAGGAAGAGAGCGAGTCGGGTTGGTTCGCAGGGTGAATCGGCCAGCCGACGATGAGGGACCAGAGAATGACGAGGGTGAATAATGTTACGCGTCCGATTTGAAGAGTCGGAGACAAACTTTTGCATTATGCTAAGCATGCCCTGTGTCTGGTTCTTTCTCGCCCTTACTTCTTCTCTTTCCTATCCCCTTTCCAGCGCCTCTCGAACCCTCTCTAGCCTTTTCCATCGCGATGAGATTAAGTTGTAGCAGACTTCGTTCCACGGCGAAGCATTGTTTACGACGAGGTAAGAGGCCGCGAGAATCGTGCTCGCAACGGGGAATATATTTATTTCGCGGCGAAAATGTCGGCTTCGAGACGGCCAGGAACGGCCAGACCTGATACCACTCGACGCGGACTGCCAGCGGAGCGATTCGACGCCGATAATAATTCACATTCGCCGATACCGAACTGGGACGCGCGATACAGGTGCACGCGGAAGAAATGTCCTCGGCACCGTACGCTAACTTCCCTACTAACGGGTGGTAAATCATTTCAGACGGATTATATTTAGAGGCGGACATAATGAAACATGTTAAAAGCATAATTAGTAGTTTTGGTTCCTTGTAGTCTTAGGTCGAGCCTGAATTTAGATTTCGTTCCAACCAGTTTCAATCATAACAATTTGTAAATCTGATGGAGATTTAAAAAATATCTGCTATAATATGATCGTGTATATCTTTGGGGAGACTTCTTTAATAAGCACGAGCGGAAAACTGTGATTGAAGGTAATCGTATAGTGATCTAAAGAACACATTGATATGGTATTATTTACTAATTACTGCTGTAATTGTGAGTACGAGTTCGCTGAAAAGTTGGCAAATAGATTTCATCGTGACTAGAAAAGAGAAGAGAAATAACATGCATAAGAATGAGTTTATAAGCATCTACGGTGAATATATGAAAATTCTGAGTGTAGTAAAATAATGATTACAGAAGAAAACAGTAGAAATACTCTGAAGGTAACAATAACTACAGATTTTAAGGGTGGATATTCTTGAGAAAATTAACTTAATTTTCAGATAATATCCTGTAAGTACCTATGTATTTTTATATAATTTTATATGCTGAATAGAATTATGTGAAAATTACTTTGGTGTAAAATAATTCTTTCCGTAATTTAATATAAAATTTTGAGAGAAAATGTTCGAATTGTAAAATCCACACTCCTTTCATCTCTTTAATACCTTATGTCTACAGAATAGACGATTAATTTGATGACAACCGTAAAATCGAGAAGCATGAAATCTAGCGATCGCAGGGGCCAAGCTATTTTTCCGCCGCGATCGTTTTGATATTCATACTGTCACTTAAAAAAATGTATCAATCTCGATAAATTCAGATACAAACACAACAAGAGTTCTATAGCGAGATATACGAAGTTAATACTTAGCGGGAGATGCACGTGTACATGACAAACATTTAACCCTAGTTCAACTGACTAGGCACCCAGGTGACTGTTTGAACTTACTGTTATTTAATAAACCTATCCACTACTCCTAACAAAGTGATTCTCCTTCCTCCTACATATGTTCTGAGCAATGCCACTTGTAATTATTAACATTGCTTACATACGTTATTCGTGCAGATGTATATATAAAATTAGTCACCGGGGTGACTGCGACAGCCTAAATGAGTTCTAAAATTCGTCAGCCGAACTAGGGTTAAAATTCATTTCTTCGCAAACGAAGCCCCGCATCAAAATCTTTTTCTATCAGCAATTATTTAAAACCCCTAAGCCCATACCACACAGAATATATACATTAGGTATTACCTAATCCAGCTTTTTAACAGCATACTCATCGACTTAATCTTAAAAGACCACATGGTCCGGACTCCTCTAAGTCCGATTAGCAGTAGTTTTATCGATTCCTTCTTCCGTGAAGGGTTAATACACGTTAATTCGCGACGATGTTCCTCCCGCAACATAGCCAATGATCGCGCATAGAGGACCGTTCCAGCATCGAAGTTTCTATAACGAAGTTTCTACAATCTTATCTAGACTTTATTCCAGCCCCGTGATACGAATAATTTACGTTTGACATTTCACCAAGAGCTGGTATCCCGGCGCTGGCGTGGCCACTGAAAATACTTATTTACATTCTATTTTTCAGCAATACGCGGCAGAGCAAGCGATGCATTATCAAGGAGGCCTGTACTTTAGTACGTTTACCTCGCCAGGATGTAGGTTGCCTTTTAGATCGGGCCGACCTCTTTTCTCTATGGCCATTTTTACGGAAATGAAATTCACAGAGTGGGCAGAGCCGATTCCAGCCTCAGAAGTTCATCCACCGTGTAGCCGAGGTGCTATTGTTCGAGAGCCAGTCGACGGAGACGAGTAGGAGAGCCAGCGATCGAGGTGGAGGAGGATGGTATCGAGAAAGAAGCATATCTATACACACGCGCGTGTGCGCATATTGTACGCGCGTGTGTATATGAGCCTATGGCACATACAAAGAAGAAAAGTAGACCTTTCCCTCGAAGTTCAAACGATCCTTACGCACCGCCGGCGCGGCGTATGGGTAGGTACGTTAATTTCAATCGTCGGAGCAAACTTTTTCCTAGACTTGGCACAGTCTATTTCGCAAACAGCAAAGGTCATCTCGCGGGATTCTCGATAATTATTCTCGAGATCGTTATCGTTTACTTAGTCGCTTTCAACCCTCGCTCAGCTATGGCTCATTACAGGCCCGGTGGTTTGAAACCAAGTATCGAAGCTCTTGCAGGAGTTACTTTTAGAAACTTCTAGGTACAAAAGGTGTTTCAAAATTGTTTAGACAAATATTATCAATCTGCGTAAGTGTGCGCATTTTTCCTCTTTGAGTTGCTGTCTCTTAATATTGCATATTAAAGAAACAAATCCTGAAGGTGAATGAACTTTGAGGAATTGAAATAATATTTGACATTATTTACAAATAGTAGTGATAGCATAAAGTGTCAGTGTTCTCGTCAGCATCTTTTCCTATAATCTTATTTAGTGGCATAGAGGATCGTTATTCAACCCATGGAATGGCAGATATGTACCTCACATGTACCCGCAAACGAATGGGAATAGTAGAGAAGCTCAGTTTCTGTCGACAAGCATTCCCATGCCATTCCATAAGTATGGAAGCTGTCATTTCGTTGCGGTACCAATTTCCACATATTTATGAATGAAATAAAATAGATATAGGAATATGTTATACATTATATTCATTACGAAAATGATAACCGTTGACTAAATGTTTTAGGGCGGTATTCTCAGTCGATGCTTATTCTCAAGATCATCTTAAGAATTCTTAACTGTAGATTCGAAAGAGAACCTGAACGCGATCTCACTGGGTACAACCAACTGTTAACGAAACTCACACAATGTGACTCTACGCGTAACTGTACAGTTCTGAACCGACAAGGGTTGAAGTTACAGGGTTTATGTAGCTTCCAAATGAGTCGGGGCTTCTTATGAGTACTCACGTCATGCTCCTGTCTCTTACTGTCTCTAGTTGGCTATCTAGCTATTCCAGATCATGCTCCCCACATCATTTGAAGTACATACCTACAACAGAAGGGGTTCTAGGGTGCTTTTCTTTCCCAGACACGAGCTCGAAAATGATTAGGGAGAGAGAACAGAAAAATATTCTCCATGCGTAGCATCCTTTACAGGACCTGAATACCAATCATCTTCGGGTATAAGACATGTGTCTCGTAATAAGTTTCTTGCAGCTATTTGAAAACTTAAAAATCTAATGAAATCTCTCAGACGACTCTAAAATTCACACATTAAACATTAGCAAATAATATTCAAAAAATTGTTTACACCCATCGACAGTATCAACAATATCAACACTGACATTTTAACCCTTAACTGATATCCTGAGGTCAGTCATGACCCCAAGCCCGCAAGGTACGCTGCAAAATTTTTGGTTGTCTAAGTTTGTAAACTGAATTAATTTTATAATAATTTATAATAATAATATTCTACGTTTCTATTATTTCATACATTACCTAAGAACAAAATATCCATAGAGATTGATCTAATATCGACTTTACAAATTTTTGTGTCCTTTTTTATTTGATGTCTGCCACGACCCCAACATACCAGTTACGTTTGAAAAAATAACAGTATACCAGTTAAGGGTTAAGCGTTTGCTAACATAGACCCAAAGTGGCCCACCACCCAACATCCAGGTCCCTTTACACGAAGTCCAAGTACGCTCCTTTAGTAACAATTCCCCGGCTCTGATCTGTCCGTGATTCGTCCACGATTATCAATTATACAGTCCGACCGCGGAAACAGCGTATCACGTGAAAGCCAGTCATCCGTAGCCCAGCCTCCGCTTTCTCCTGCAATTACACTTGCCCGCCTCCTTTTCCATCCGCGTCAATCGTCTGCGTCGGCTTAATAAACAATCATCGCGGAGTCAGACATTCCGCTTCCGTCGATTAAGGAACATCACACGCCCACCTGGGCCGCGGTTATCAAAACCAATCGTTCAAACCATATGTAACAAGCAACCGCTGGACAAGAAACGCCTTTCGTCGGTCGATTTTTCGTCGTCGACCAGCCAACGAGGCCCTATGATTCACACAGAACGAATCGACCGGTGAACGTACAGGACCGCGCAATAACGACGCGCTGTAGAAAGGCTGTAGCCCAGCGGTGTGCGGCAACCGCGGTCAACCGGCTGATACATACAAACATACGTACGTAAGTTTGTACACGGACCAATAATTCTCAATCGGTGCGCGGAGCGTTGGCTACGTAGCCGGCTGGCGTCGTCCCTTAAATCTAGCAACGAGGCCGACCTTATCGGGGTGCCTTCCACCGTGCGCCATTATTGTGAGATACTGTATGTCCTGATCCGTCGTTTAGAGCCTATCCAGGCCGCGAATCTCACGCGTTCGGCAGGCGGTTCTCGGCCTCTAGCGCTGAGAGAAAGGGAGAGAGAGCAGAGAACCGTAGGATCTCATGGTGTTTCCTCAGCGCGCGCGCGCGCGGTCACTTGGACGGCACATCGCGGGGGAGGAGCCGTCGGAGGGTGGATGAGGAGGAAGGGGAGGGCGCAGGTAATCAGAGGCACTAAACCACGATACCGTGCTGGCAGTTAGAGGCCTCTATCTCTCCTGTCGTTGGTGGTACAACACGCCCGGTATTATTTGCAGGCTGCCACATTTGTCGTAGGTGGTCTTGCGACAGTGGCGTTGCGCGGCCCGTATAAACGACGCCGGCCGTCTCTCTACGACACGCCGTGGTTCTCCTTCGGCTTCGCCGCGATCGCGGGTAACGAACGCCTTCGGCGGAGGATCCGCACCTGGTTCCGAGCCGATTTTTCCGGGGAAAAAGTACAATCGAGCTGTCATTGGAAAGGCAGGAAACATATTATAAGGACAAACTAGCTCTTAAAATTTAAAGTTCCTCCTTTTTTCTAAGCATGAGCGCTCGTGTGAGCCTGTTGCTTAAGTATTAATGTTATTGTGACTAGGTGACAATTTCGGCGGAGTTTATACTTGTGATATTTATAGAAGACTGTTATGTATCTTCTTATGGTTATATAAACACATTTATTAAAAAAAAAAAAAAAAAAAAAGCACAGGTCCCGCTGGACAGGGGACACCCCCAGTGCTGGGTTTGCCCGTAGGCTAACAAGGCTGAAGCCTAGGGCCTCGTTTAGGTGGGGGTCCCTCATTCTAAATATTTTCTTCGAAAAATTAGTATTTTTTATATTATCTTTATTAACTTGTATTTTTAATGTTTATTTGTGTTAATGTTATGTTTAGTTTTGATATTCAATGTTAATTTTGAAATTAAATTCTTATTTAGATTGTACGAGTATTATGATAAAAGAAAATCAAATTAGCGTCATTTTATATTTTACATTTAACCGGGGGCCCACCAAATATTCAGCCTGGGGCCCCGTGAAAGGTAAATCCGGCTCTGGACACCCCGACCCCCATCGCCAGCCTTTGCTGATGGGCCACCGTGACTGATTAACGAGAGAATTAATGAAGATTAACGCCCTTATCCTACTGGAAGCAATTTATGACCCATTGCTGAATTATGGAGTTTAACCGGGGGCTGAAATCTCTTTTAAGATCCACCGATCACGAGTTGGGCTTGTAGTCCGTCTCTATCTGGGATTTTGGTTTTAGTAACGGATTTTTCATATTGTCCCGTGCGAAGGATTAAAACACGGGGTGAGCGTGTTGACAACGTGGTTTGGGGTCAGTGGATAATGGACGAGCGAGATGTATCGGGTCGCTGCGTTTGTCCGTCATAACCGGCGGATGAGATTGATGGCGGAGTAAAGAGCATCGATGGGAGTGGAGGTTCGTGTACAATCGAACACGCTTCCTCCGGAGAAACTCCTACGTAGCTCCAACTATTTCGCAAGCAGCGATGAAAGTAGATCTTCCGTTGACTCAGGTACAAAGTATTCGACCGCGCTTATAGGTAGGTACGTGTAAATCTCTACAGGCCCTCTCGCTTGACCGATCAGGTTATCGGGATCGCGCTTCCAAACAACCAATTCCGTTTTATCACGCAAATCGTATGAAACCTTTGTGTTTGGTAACTTCAAAATTAATTATTAGCTAGGTAATAATTATGACTTAGAATTGACGTGTCTTAGATTTCTAAGATTTTAATATTATTCAAAAGGGAAAGATCGAAACTTTAGAAATTATTTTTAATGCAATAAAGATTATCTTGCAGAAATCTTCTACGTTGATTAATAAAGCAAAATATTTGATTAATAAAGCAACAAATAAATCAATGAAATGTGTTTGTACTCTTTGGTGGAAGACAGGTGCAGCTCCAAACTTGAAAAATTCGCCAAAAATAGAAATAAAAACTTATCAACTCAATAACTATTAATTATCATGTGAAAATGTATATTTGTCAATTAGTGTTCTCCTCTTAATGTTATGTCACAGCAATAATTTTATAAACAGTTTTGTCCAGTTTACTCGAAACAGGTAAAGATGGAGTTGCACCCCTCTTGCTGCGAGGTCTTCAATTGTATCTTTCTCATTACCAAGTGCAGACAGTAGCACTGAGAAAATGAGGGTATTCTATCAGTCACGCTGATTATGTAGAAACTCTCACGGATTCATCGGTGAGGGTCTTTCTTTAGGTGTTTTATTTTTTTGACTTTCAGATGAAAGTCAAAATGTAAAGATTTACATTACAACAAATATATAGATATGAAACAACAGGGATTGAAACAGAGATTTTCTAATGTAAATTAAGTTCGTTTCCTGACATCTATGTAAGTAACGCGAACTCATCAGCTTCAATGAACCGAGCCCAGTTTCATTAAAAAAGCGCTCATCCGGATCACGACCATCTTTTCAGAAACCCCAAATCATACTTCAGCACCAAATAGATAATACAAATTTTTGCAACATACCATTTTTAACACAAATGCGTATATAAATACCACAAAAATATCTCCATAACATTCCCACCAAACTACCTCCGATTCGCCAAGGAAATGCGTTCTCAAATTAAAAACATTTAAAATCACTCCTTGGCCAACAATTCTGCCAAAAGTAACCCATTCACCCCATATCTTTAAAATCCCCAATAAACATCCCGTAACAAGGTGATCCTTCGATCGCCTCAATTTCTACTGTTGACATACGAGTTCGAGAGAGAGGCTAACGGTTAGGGACCGATTAATAAAGATGCGCGGGCACGCGTTTCACCGGATATAAGGCCCACACATCCGCGGATCGCCGTAAGTATACGCATCCCTGTATCGCCTAGTTCTCTCCAGTACACTATGTTGAAGAGAACCCGGTGCAGCCCGCAGGGCCGACCGCGGCAGATGAATTAGTGTGCGCCGACGAGACGCGTGCTCGTGTATCGTCTCTTTGAGGCCCCGAGCCTCTGAGCTCGGAGTGAGGTGCGGATACGCAGCGCGAGTTGTAGGCGCGCGCGTCACTTCCACATGCACAAGTCGGACATAAAGCAGGCTCGCTCGCGCAAAGCATGGCCCCGTGCTGGGGTACGGATCGGCTAAGGCTAACGGATGGATGGACGCGCGGATGGATGGACTGGCAGACGAACGGACGGATCGACACACAGCACGCGCGCATGAATATGTAGGATGTCTGGAAAAAAAGACGAGGAAAAGTAGGGGCGGCAGAGACTCGACGCGCATAGTAATCGGAGCCGCGTCATGCCAATAACATCGCGCGCCGATCGACTAATGTTCGATCGATAAACTCAACGAGTTTTCCTTACTTCGTCGGCGATAAGTGGCCGCGCTGTGCAGCGAGCTGATTTACGCGTTTGTTATACATGTGAAATAGGGGAAATGAGACAGAGGCGAGTTAGTAGAAGGAGAGATTTAGTGGGGGAGGAGGAAGAGAGTGAAGACGCAGGGACGCGTGTGCCGCGTAAGAACACACGCGCGAATGGCGTGCTAAAACAGGCGCGGGTAGGTGGCTTGCACCAGGAGAGTTTACAATTTTCTGCACGACGTTCGTTCAAATGCCAGTAACGTTGCGGATGCCAATTGCCGATAATTCAAGGTATACCTACCCACGATATAATGCACGGCTACGATGCTGACAGATTGTTGAGTACCGGTACACCTCTCGCTGGACATAGGCCCTTCTTTAAATGTTCAATATTTTGGTGTGTTTTGCCTGATCGGTAAAGACGTCCCATGGATGGCAATCTTTTATGAAAATTTGAAATTTCTTTTTGTTCCCCGGAAACTGTTCCAATTTCATTGGCGAGACACGGTGTTACGTTCTTTTGCGATAGGTGTGCATTCTAAATCGCAGGCTTTGGTAATAGCTGCTTGTAAGTATGAACATTCCAGCTTAGGGACGATTAATTTCGAGCATATCTTTCCACTTTCATTTCTTCGAAGAGAATGCTGAGTATACTGTACAAGTAATGTAGTGTTGGAGAAGATAGTTTCTTATTAACACTTTGAGTATCGTTGCGTTGATGTGTTGTCATGTCGATACTTTTTAGAAAGCAACGAAAGTATTTTCCGAGGGTCCCAAATACAAATTTTGGTTATATATACGGTTTACTTTGGGCGAATAATGCGGTTGATTTAACAAAATTGAAAGCAAAGTGAACAGTGTAAATTGCCATTGAATTAAAATGTTCAGCGAAATTGAACATTGGAAGAAGTTAACAGAGGTTCTACTTCTGTTCAATGTGATTGTCCATGTGGTTGTTCAGGATGATTGAACCGAATTGAACAGGTGTAAATACGTCTTTAACTAATAGTTCCAAAACACGTTATTCATCATCGTACTTACTTTTCATTTTAATGCCCAAATTCGTGCAAAATCTGATTTAGTGATTTAGTAATAGTACCGAGTAATTACTCAGTGAACATTATCGTATCGTAACGAAAAATCACGCAGTCTACGTTAAAAATATACGAAAAAAATAAAGATGATGGTGGCCATTTAGAGTAGACTATCTTTCGTGTTCTTTTAAATTAGAAGCTCGCAGACGCTGTTGCAGTGCGACTAATTGTCAGCTCCACGTTATGACAGTGGCTGACTCTCGCTGACAGTCGTCGCCACTGATGGTTACTTTTTGGTACGTGATACGCATATATCCACTCTATGTAAGTAATGATTACATCGTTAGTGTGTTTTGAACGTCTTTGAAGTGTCGATCGAATGGAACTCTTTGACACGGAGAATTTGATGACAGAAATCAAAGCGCGTCCTGCGATCGGGGACACACGAGGTTGTGACCAGTGGACGAATTAGGCAATCAGCTACTAATGACAACCACCGGTGGTCGTGACCAGTGGCCGACTCAGTAGGCAATTTATTACATTCATATACAGCACAATATTCAATAATAACACGGACGATCCATAGGATGAAGGGTAAAAAATCAATGTTCTGAGTGAATGAAGATGGTATGTGATGTTCTTTCACGTAACGCCTTAGTTCACTTTCACGTTCAAAGAGAATGAAGCATGTACGTCGTTACAGAGGCAAATGAGTTCTTTAGTGGATGGAACTGTTATGTGCTTATGGTGTGCTTAAAACACTATTTTATTTATTTTGCATCATAGCATATAAAGGCTATTCCAAATCAGTCAAACACTTTCCTGAGATTGGCCACACGCACCTTAATTCAGATCGTGTTTTTGGGTGGACAGAGAGGATAATAAAACTTCTCCAGTGTGTACCTATGGAGTACCAATGGTACCAGGGCTTGAAAACTGTTATAATATAGATTTCGGTTCTTCAAACAGTTATAAAGAACCGAAATTTCCAACTATTATCTGTTTCGGTTACGGTTCCTATTTTCCTCCTCATATCGGTTCCGAGACAGTTCCAGAATCAATTCTTGTATCGACTTTTCCCTAATTGAAGTCATTAATTATTGCAGCTGCAGATTACTGTATATGTGCATGTTTTTTATAATATCCTTATAGAAAAAGGAGGGGTCTGTCGGGGTGACAGAGGGCATCTCGTTGAGTCCAGTCGCGTGAGGATCACTCTGTATCTATATGCAGTGGGGGACCCGGGAGGGTGAGGAGGGGGTCTGGCACCCCCAATGAAGAAAGAAAAAGGTGATTAATGCAACCACGACTGAAGTGATTCAAAAGCTTTGTAAAAAGAAAAGAAAACTGGGTTTATTCCAAAAATGAATTCCTATACCTAATCACCTAATGAATTCTAATTCTGAAATATTTTTCTGTGTTCAAATCGGCTCCCCTCAAGATTAAATCCTGAGTGCGCCACTGTGTATGTATATAGATATTACGTTGGTTCTTATCTTTCGACTTTCGAATTTTGACGGACTCACCTTCTAGAACGCAAAAGGTATATGTGTGTCGTTCCTTTTGGATTTGATGAAAAAAAAGTAAAACGATATCCCCTAACGACTTAATTGGAAAACGTCGACGATGGCAGAGGACCCGACCTCTTCACTTTGAATCATACATATACCTTTTAATATTAATGCATTCGGTTGGCACCTACGTAAGGAAGTGACTATACTTGGAGTCGCAACGGTGAATTTACGACGTATTAAATTGCGCTACTCGATATCTTTGTAATTTCCCGAGACGGACATAAAACTGCATGCTTACGGGGAAGAGAAAAGATTGGAGAAGAAAGATTGAACATGAAATCGTATATGCAAGAGTGTAAACTAACACATCTATGAACGTTGTTTCTAATCATTCTCATTTCATCATCTCGACTTCGTACGAATCCGTCGCATACAGCAATTAATGAATCGCGACGAACGAATAAGAACAAAACATCTACGTATCCCCTAAACTCTTGAACCCAAAGCAACATGTTCACTGCGAAGAAAATTCGCTCGCTCGCTCCTGACTAACCCGTTTCGCCCCACACTCGGTTCTCCATTCACATTGATCACGTGGTGCGAGTAATTAAATTAATAACAACACCGGCACGAGGAGAGTTTTCCGACTTTCTTATTCCCAGAGAGCTGTCCCATGACCTGTTTCCAGGTGAAAAAGGTTTTTCCTGCCGCTCTGCTCGTTTAGTTTCTATTTCCAACACTCGCCCAGCTTATGAATGCATACTCATTCTCAGTAACCTCCTTTGTTACGTAGGTACCATTCGATCGTGCCACCGATTTCCAGAACGCTTATTCATTAAAACGGAAGAAAAAAAAAGTATAAACCCTTGACGACCAACCTTTCATGCAGGGACTTAATACCGGTATAACACTCATACCGGTATTTCGCCAATACAGCTATACCGAAACCGATATCATACCGAAACAGATAAATACCGAAACCGATATTGTACCGAAAAAAATAAATACCGAAACCGATATCCTACCGAAAACAATAGGTTACCGAAAACCGAAATAAATACCGGTATTTTTTCGGTATTCTTTTCGGTAACGTAGTAGGAAAAAACCGAAACCTACCATGTTACTGAAAAGAATACCGAAAAAATACCGGTATTTATTTCGGTTTTCGGTACGATATCGGTTTCGGTATTTACTTTTTTCGGTACAATATCGGTTTCGGTACAATATCGATTTCGGTATTTATCTGTTTCGGTATGATATCGGTTTCGGTATAGCTGTATTGGCAAAATACCGGTATGAGCGTTATACCGGTATTAAGTCCCAGACGAAGATACAACCGAAAAATACCGGTATTTTACGTACCGGTAGGAGTCCCTGCTTTCATGACCGAAAATAAAGAAAGTGTTATCGAAGGTAGACTTACCGAGCATCTTACTGAGATCGGCATTATGGAGATCGGGATTCTCGTCGGCCAATTTTTTCCGCTCGACCTTCGCCCAGACCATGAATGCGTTCATCGGGCGACGTATCCGCTGCTCCTTCAGACTCCTTTGGGCCGTGCTGCCAGGATGGCACATCTTCACTCCCGCGGGAATTGGCGAGATGCCTTGTTGATATTCGAGAGACGGGCCCGAAGCCAACCAGGACATGTCCTCCAGTCGTTGTTGCGCAGGACCGCTCAGCATTCCCGGTATCTGAAACATTTTCCCAAAGCGATCAACCAGCGAACCAAGCGGCACGGACGCGAACGATCGCTCCTCTGATTGTTCCCGATAATTACGCGCTTATTAGCCGAAAACAGGTGAAAGTCACGGCTTGATATTTGCGATTCTATTAATACGTAATTACCGAGAGATATTAATCAGCCGACTAATGAACGGCAGCGTGGAGCGGGACTTCTTGACAATGGATGATTGTGAGTAAAAGCTGCTGTTCTATGGCTGGCATGCTTATATTGTAATATAATAGAGTGAATAATGCTCGTGCGATCGGAGGAAACGGGAAAATGATTTATCGCACGATAATGACGATTTCGTGGGACCGATGGATGCCCTCGTTGCGTTGTATGTACCTATCTGGTAAATTAAAATGCAATCGGAGAGCAGGCGATCTTTCATCAAGGAGTAAGTAAAAAGGTTATTTATAGACTAAGGGGCTTCGAGCCCGGAATAAATAAGAAATTCCTTGGAATATGAAGCTACTATGAGTTTACGGGAACCTGAGCACAGTGGTCTGGGTAATACTATTTAGAAGGGAAGATTCTGAACCCGGAAATTCTAAAAATTATGAAACTTTGTGAATATGTAGGGGATTTCTATTTTTCAATTTTTTTTGCTGACCAAATTCACTCGAAGGGGTTGAAATAAACCCCCGAAAATTCAACTATGTTTAGATTTTGTGTTATACATAATTCGTGAACTGTAAGGGATAGAAAAAAGTTTCAAGACAAAAGTTACTTCTTTTAATTAGATCCATCATTTGGTAAAACAATTATTTTACAGTTCACGAATATTAACACAAAGTCGGAAAATAACCCGATTTTCAGGGGTCAATTACACCCCCTTGGAGTGAATTTGGACAGCAAACAAAAATTGCGTTGTAATCAAGAGGAAATTCCGTACATATTCAAAAAGTTTCAAAAATTTTCGAATTTTCTGGTTCAAGATATTCCTTTGTTAAGTAGTTACAGCAATTTCTGAGCATACAATAAATCCGTGTTCGAATGAAATTATATATGAAATAAAGATTAGAAAATTGCGACGTAGTTGAGTGAAATGGTACAGATTCAAAATTCATTTAGAAATCCTCCCTTGCTTTGCACTAATAATTTCTGTTCCCGAAGCTAAAGAATTGTTTCACAGAATTACAAATTACATTTTCAAAATTTCTGATCGCTTTATTGTTACATCAACGCAAAGTGATACTGATTGAAAAGATGTTTACATTTTTCAATTTATAAAGATGGATTCTAGAAATTTACAGTCAGGAAGTACCGAATTTACTATTGAAAAATAAAGTCGCGTTGCAAGTGTCACTTTCCTCCTTTTATTTTATATAGTTTTATGGAGAACTCGAGAAACGCTATAAACCTCGGAACGTACCTTATGTAGGTTGGTGTCCAGGTCACGTTTGAGCGGAGACAACGTTCCGTAAATGAAAAATATGCGATCCTATTTCAAGAGGAATTTCCCGCGCGACGCAAACGCGGCCACTTACCGAAATGATTTGGGTATCGATGGGCATGGAACTGTCATTCCCGTCGATGTTCGACTCGATATCGTAGGCCCTCGACGTGGGAGTCGCATAAAGCGAGGAATGAAGTGCCAAGAGTCCAGGGGAACCGCCATAACTGCTCACCGGTGGTGGTGTCACCTCACCCCTGTCATAATTATCCAGCATCCTATAAATTTAATACCGATTTATTAATCATTGGTCCCGTCTATGCCTGGTTAACGGTAAAATTGCAACACATCCGGTCGCGTTCGCGACATTCACGTGAGCAGTAAAATAGTAAGTACACTATCGTTTCACTCGTTCGAATGCTTGTTTGTCAGATGAAAGATACAGTAAACTGATTTTATTGAAACATTCTTGTAAAACTAAGAATTGTATTTTTCTGCATTTGGTTTTTAAATGTATTCAATAAGCAGACATTAATATTTATTGCTCAATAAGAGCGATACTCTGATATTGAGAACTTCGTTAATTATTAGGTCGTCGACATGGGTGGACTTTGTTCAGGAAGCTAATTAAAGTGTTTACCTCCTTCTTCGATTATTAATTTTGTAAGGTACTAATAAAATTCAATTTATTTTCGTTTTGCCTCTTTTTCTCATCTTTTATTTTTTTACCCTTGGTGGTAACAAAGGTGGTGCTTACAAATCTGATTATTATTAAAAAAAGGTGGCATTGGCCAAGAGTGAGTTAATAAAATTCTTCTGCTGGTATAAATGACACCATTGACATGGGTATTACGAGACCTGTCGATATTCTTTTAGACCTCATTAAAGTAGTATGAGCTGCGAATGGTACGACCAGCCAACCATGACAGGGGCGCGCACGGGCGCGGCTTGCTTATGCACCGAAAATGAGGCGCACTGCTGTCTTCAACAGCTCATTGCGACGTTAATTTTAAAAACTTGATCTTAAAAAAAGCTTATTTTGGAGGTAGAATTTCAAGGAGTATGATTATATTTTTTTGCAAATTTTTAGATAACCGACCTTCGAGGAGAAATTTGTAAAATAAAAAATCTGTTTATGATTTTCTGTGTTATAGAAACACTTTTTCACTTTGAAAAAATATTATTCGAATAGGCTAAACCTTCTAGATTAAAATGAAAGAAGAATGAACACAATATGATAAATAATTTCCGAGATAAAGAGTGTTCCAAACGATCACGTCTCTATCATGTATTAATTCGGATATTAGGGGTTCTACTGTACTTAAAATTTTTAGGAAACATTCTGTGATACTACATATTTGGATTTAGCTACGTTCTACCTTTGTTTAGAATTTTTTTTATTTTTTTTTAAGTGAAGAGCTTATAAAAAAATGCAGAAGAATTGGTATTTCGTTGATTTCGAGAACTGCCACTCTATTTGAACTAAAAAGTGTACTGTTCCGTGCGTAGCTAATAAATTACATTATTTACTTTTACTTTTAATGAACTTTTAATTTACTTTTACAATTAAACATTCGTCGCGTTTGGCAATGATACATATGCACCTACATCTCCGATGTTTTAATACTTAATCGAGTGCAGTTGCATCTTGTATACAGTTTGGACTTTGGACTAATAAGAATTGTCACCTCGAATATCTCTGGAACCATATAAGAGAAAAAATTTTCGAATAAAAGTTTTTTTGTATGAAACAGGCCATCGTATGGTATAATTCTGATTGCTTTGCAAGTGGAGTCGCTTACGAGATATGATGGTCAGCCCTGTTTTTCGTACACCATCCCATATTTTAATGGCTCAATAAATTTTAACGTCATTAGAAGAGCAACAAGCATTAATCGATTACGACGCGACGGTCGACATTTCGAATATCGCATTTATTTAAGAAGAGTAACATGAACTCGATCTTCCATGACCTTGTATTAAAAATCTTTCTATTAAATTAAGAGTTGCTATTAGCAAATAAATATAAAATATGACATTTCGTGGAACAACTAGAGTTGACATTCATACCTCGTAAACGACCCACCTAAAAAAAAAATTGTTATGTGCATACGATAACCACTTTCATACCAAATAACTTTTATTAAGAAAAAATATATCGTACTTTCATGGTTCCGAATATATTCAAGCTGGTACTCGTCATCAATATCATTTTCAATCTCATCCTCTAAACCCTTCAATATCCTCCGCAATGTGTGAATTCAACCAATCACACGGCATTCCAGTTGAACGGAAAAAAATTAAGCAGAAAAACGCGGTCGTTTCTCCAAGACCGAGTTGCTCGGACAATATTCCGATTAAGAAGAAGTAAATTTCTCTCTCTCTCTCTCTCTCTCTTTCTCTCTCTCTCCCAGTGACACCGCCAGAATTCCGCGATAAAAAGAGACAAGAGCAACATTAAGCGACGCGGATGGAATACCATTCGATTCGTTTGATATCAGAGCAACGAGAGAGAGAGAAGCGGGCAAGAAGAACAAGAGATCGATTCGTACGGCGTGCACACGAGGTATGTAATTGACTTTGGCGTCTCTGTTTCGTCTGGAGGACGAGTCAGCGGGAGGAACGCAGCAGGAGAAATCCTGTGGGTCGCCAATCGCAGCGCGCTGGTGCCCAAGCAACCCGAGCAACCCGAGCCGATTGATCTGTCAACCGCGTTAGGAAAAGAGTTGATCGACATGAATGAACCATTCAAGGCCACTTAATGGAATTCCCACGATTGTCCTTAAGGCATAATGCGACCGTACCAGGTATAATAGTACGAACAGCTGTCCCGTGCAGACCCCCGCACGTTTGTAGACACGAAATGTGCGTGTGCGCCAGCATAACATGGTGTGCATGCACGTTTTTGTGTACGTGTATAAATTTAAAAACATGTAATACACACGTGTTCACATGCATATATGTATGTATATGGGCACGCGAGTGTTCCACATAATGGCCATTGTTTCATTCGGTCCGCGAGAGATGCTGACGACCCGGCAAAAACGTACCGGCATTTTCATTCAATAAACTTCGCCCCTGCTACTCCTGCTAGTAGTGAAGTTTTTGCTAGTCGACCCTCTCCCGGTCCACACCGCCGTAGCACATGCTTACCACCCCGTGATACCATGCTCGAAATGCGCTACTGTTCGCCGCATGAGCTATAGCATCGATAAGTGAGATCGATACGAGGTGTCGTTTTAATATCGCGTACCTCAGACACGATGAATAGCTGCGCGAAGGGAGGGATCGTTTCTATATGGGAGTCTAACGTATGGTACCAACCGAGATATCTTCAAACTAAATAGATTTATTTTTACTTCTTTCTATTCTTTGATAACGGACCTCTTCTTCTTACGATGCGCTCACGAACGTATCGATGGGGATAAAATTAAACGAAATATTTGAAACGATGATTGGGTAATGTGTTTCTTTTTTTATTATGTGGGTTACTAATAAAGGATTGTTCTACTCCTTTTTTAAGGTGAAGGTCTACCTAGAATGATCAAAATAAGATGCTACTTTGGGAATTTTTTCTAGGAAAACTGATAAAGTTTTATTATTAAACATTAATGTATTGGAAAGAGTACATCTTATGGATATTTTAGTATTTTTTCAGACGTCCTTTTTTTAGGCGCTTTGATTAGGGATCATCCCAAATTGAAAATTCGATTTTTTTTAAGTAATATATGAAATTATCTAGGCGCCATCGGGCCCGATTTTGGAAAAATTATTTTGAGAAAAATGGCGACTGTGCAAAGTTGAAGGTATCGATATTTGGCAAAAAATCACTCGTTTTCGAGTGTAAAAAAATTCTAGGTAAAAAAAAGGGAAAGTGAAATTTCTACTACGCGTAACCGAAGATACCTAAGGTAAAAGGTTTTATTTCTTTAAAAGAAGGAAATAAAATAGTGATAAAAGGCAGTGAAGTACATTCGGTGATTATTGCATTAGGTACTAATATTTGTAAAAAATCAAATTGAAATTCAGATAGGGTGTATACACGCGCCGGTAACGAAAAACTATAAAAACTCACGGTCAAGATTCCAAAGGTTCAACCCGCGTCGCGTCGGTGCAGCTGCAACACCCACGCATATGATAGATACGCCACTGCCTTCAGCATTGTTTCTTTAATGATTCATATGGGGTGATTGTACCAAGAGTAGAGGAAGCAGTTTCCAACTGGAAATGCAATGAGCCTGTGTCGTATCGGAAATATTAATCCTGTCGGTGTCATCGAAGGTCCCCGTATAATATACGTGATTCGCACATTTTAAAGATGATTATAATAAGAAGACGATTTTTGTTCGAGCCGAGTTTCTTCCATTAAGAACTTTATTCAACTCTCCTATCAGCCGAGAGAAACAAATAGTTCATTCATAGTTCTGTGCGTATAATTGAATGATACTTGTCAAGATCTCATTAAGGAAAAGCATATGAAGTTGATAGATAAGTTGAAGATATGCCACAACGCTGTAACATAATGGAGAAGCTTGCACCAATGTAATTCTTTGAGTACTTGTATGTCAAAATTGATGATGTTACCCTCGCATTCGTTACCCGATTGCCTTATAAGGGACATTAGGTACCTACTTAAGTACGGGTCATTGATGCCGAAATGAATTCTATTTCGTGCTGACCAATCGCAAGCGCATAAAGGAGAAGGTGCCTCTCTTTAGGACCATCGATCGTTGTACATTTGTGATCATGAGGCACGAATTATCGCCGACCTATGATCAATTTATCTAAAATTCATTTCATTCTCCTGAAAATATCTTATTTCAGCTTTAAATACTGTAAGAAATATGTATATATGTATTTTCACGTACATGATGACTTTTACATAGCCTCAAATTTAAGGGTTAATCTGGTCTGCAGAAAACTGAAATTGTCATTTTTTGAACGACGAGAGCTTTAAGAACAGCTTTGGAAAGCTTTAGGGAGGAAAAAAATATTGTCACATTGTACACATTACATTTTATTGAAGTAGATTTCTCCAATTAGAGCACAATTGATTTTTCATTTTTTAAGTAAAATTTACGCGTTGGTCACACATGGGTCCGATGGACCCACGCTCAAACCCAAACTTTTTGTAACGACTGCGACTCATCAACGAACTTTCTGATTCAAAAACTGACAGTCTCTACCAGAAGAGGAAACCTGAAATTTCCGAAAATGTCAGTCCAATGCCATTTCAAAGCCAGGAGCTCACCGGTATCAAGCTCCAAAGTTAAAAATTGGGTTCATGGGCCCCAGTGTGACCAGGAAAGTTAAAAACAAATCGAGTTATAGAGTAAAGACACCAGTAGTCGACCATGTATCAGTAGTCGACCACTTTCCGAAAAACATGAAAAATAAGGTTTTTATAAGTGACGATCTTTTGAACAGAGTGCAGTTAGAGTGCAGTTAAAGAAGTGCACTTTGTTCAAAAGATCGCCACTTCGAAAAATCGTATTTTTCATGTTTTTCTGATACATGGTCGACTACTGGTGTCTTTACCCTATCTTGTTTAGCCTGGAGAACATATGAAAAAGCTGTGAAGAATGGACCTCCAAAAAGTTATGTAATTTTGAATCTACTGGCAGAAGAAATCATAACCAAAATTTCATTGAAATGGAAATCGACTATGTCCCCTGCAGCCTACAAATTTTGTGCGAAACAGAGTTCGATCTGCATGGTGCAATACACATGAATCTGGGGACAAGTTTCGGACCAATCGGGAGACAAAACGAGAAAACCGAGGCTTCGTCAACGCGACACACTTGTTTCCCTCGAGTAACTTATTCCGACGGGTCAGACTCCGGCAGAGAAGTAGAGAAAGCTTTCGGTCGCGCGGACGCACGCCTGACGGCTGACGTAGTGGCGCATTTTATTCAAATAATCGCGACGACTGAACACACCCTTTGCATTGCTCGACGGAACGGCGCGCGCGGCGCGGCGCACCGCGACCTTAAAAGCAACTACACCAACGGGTACACGCATACGGGCTGAACGCATAGTTTGTACTTCGCGATCGGTCGCGGTGCATGCTAGGCTACGAATGCGCGCGTGTCAAGAATCCTACCTCTTGATGAACCTTATGTGCTAAATGGCACGGGGAGTAATACCAGTTGCGCGAAAGGACGATGCTAAAGCATTGCAGATTTTGGTTGTCATCAGTGAAGACAGTGTTCTAAAGGATCAGAAACTAATAATTAATTACTCTAGGAATCGTGGGAAAGTTATAGTAAACACGCATAAATGCAAGAATGTAATTGTAATCATAGAACACCCAGTCATTTTTTATATTTTCTCGAAATCGGAACTTTTACCTATCCCATTTCATGTGAAAATGTCTTTTGAAAAATACCACTCTACTGAAAAATATATATGTACATAGAAAATAAAAAATGTAGGGAAAAGGTGTCTAAAACGATTCCCTTAAGGCGCAATTCATATAAAAAATACAAATGGACATTATTTAAATAAAAGTAAAGTAGTTTTTGTAAGTTAGTTTATCTACCATATTATTGGTTTAGATCAAATTTAGCTACCTGATTAATTACATTTTTTATTCGCATTTTTGTGAAGGCATACTAAATGATAAATTTGTACACCTATGTGTATAAATAAAAATAGAAATTAAACTGAGTTGCAAAATATATGAGCATAGGTAATAAATTAAAATAATTTTTTAAAGAAATTAAATCTTAGATAATTTTTGGTACATAATCAATGAGTAGAAAAACTTAAATCAATTAACACATATAAGAAAATGAGATCAACTTCGTAGACTCAAATTTTTTCGCCCACTCTCTGGGATTCCTGGGATCATTTTACCCTACTAGAGAGGGATCATATGAACCCGCCATTCAGTGGTTGCATATAACGTCAAATTATTATATTCAGTAATGAAACATAGGTAAATTAAATTATTGTTGAATTATCATTAAATCTGCGAAAAACAACAACTGTCACACTAACAATGTTCATGACAAAAGTTACAAAACATTGAAGAATACCTTTCCTTAGATAAAAAGCAGCATTTTTTATTTCTTCTTGTTTATAACACATACAGCGCTGATATTTACTTCGTGCGACACTTGACGACGTACGAGTTGAATTTTTGAACATCGATATTACGAAATAGCACCATTAATAACCACAGAACATCCAATAATCATTTTACACCGAGTGATCGTTTTAGATACCTTTCCCCTACATATCATTAAGTAAAACGCCTAATTGAAATGTCTCTATCCAATTTGTAAAACATATACTATAAATGCTTTCACGAATCAATGATTAGTTTGGCAATTACCGTTACTTATGGTTCATGAAAGAGACCGACGCGATGGCAAGCGTAAATATTGCTTCACTAAAATTTGATATCATCATAAATAGCTGCCTGATTCTCAATGTACATTCGGTCATAAACAGGCATCGAATGCGTGCGGTACTGTCCGGTACTATAATATGTATACTATCCAGTACGGTCACGAATGTATAATCAATGAACTGCTGAGTTTTATTGATGAATATGAGTTTCCCAGCCCAAATTCCCGTGTTGCAAAAATTACACATTTTTATAATTAAAAATAGTACATTCGTGTAAAAATAGTGCAGCTTGATAATTTTGGTTTTTCCAAACGCGAAAAATGTGACAATTTCACTTATTTACTAGAATTGAGAATACGGAATAGTTCATAATCCACAAGCAATGAATTAACCTATTGACTTTTCCTTGCCTCTATCTATAAATTTACATGTTTGAACTGTACACTGTTACACTTTGAATGTAGCAGGTAAGAAAACAAAACTAAGGACTGACAATGAGTGCGCATGTGTACAAGAAATATTGCCACAGCATTTGAAAGCACTTAATTTGCCAATACAGTATTAGGAAACAACATCAAACATAGCAACAAATTAAATACATAAGAAAAAATAAATCCGAGCATTATGCTCACTATATTATACACTATATACTCGCATGTGCGTATAATATGGGCCTACAGTGAGCGGCGCGGCGGCGGAATGCGAGATAGGTAGATATAGCACTGGGCACCGATCGAACAGAGAAACGCGAACGAAGGAACTCGTAATTTTATAGGCCCCTGATTAAACTTTTAAATCGAATGACCAACGCGGTTCACTTGGTAAGCGGATGTGACGACCCCAGGCGCTCACCTCTGCACTACTAACGCTCCGGCGCGTTTCAGATTTGAGAACGAAGAAAGCGCATCCCCGAAACCTTTACGAGCTTTAAGGTGGATCCACATTATCCGTCTAGCCGACGCAACGGCGAGCGACCGGCTGTATAATCATCCTTCAATGGCTTTTACATGGTGACATTCAGCGAATTTCATTCACATTGTCCATCCGACGATTGTTTGCCGTCACCGATTGAAGATCGTTTCGACTTTCGATGGACGGCAGCCTCCTTTGACTAAATGGATAGTGTGATTCTACCTTTAGGCTGCGGAACGGACGTCGAGTCAGCGTCGTCGACGTTGTATCCCGCTATATTTATGTATAGTGCCTCGCCGAAATATAGGTAGCGACTTCCTAAAAGCAGCGGGGGCTCGAGTCCTTAATGCTATTGATTGTGAGTGTTTCTGGTGGCAAGTCAAACGCTCAGAGACGTTTTCAATGCGTTGTATGGGATCCAGTGAGTCAGAAAAGTCTCTGTACACCTCATTAGAAGTTGTTTGGTGTTGTATAATTTTGACAGAGAAAAAGTAAATAAATAATACCTTACGGTATTTTATTTAGACATAACGTTTGTTGTTAGTGCAAACAAAAATGGTTTACATTCATTGGTAAAGAATTAAACTAAAGAAAAAGAATAATGTAACAGAAATGAGAATAAAAATGTCTCGGCACACGAATTTATTATGGATATTTTTTCAATTAGTGGTCAGTCGTTTCTTCTTTCATTTTAATTGTCTCTTAGATCCTCCTTTCTAGTGTTCTGATTATATATTTTAGTAATTGGTGGTTGAATATGGTCCCACTCAAGCAATATTTTAGATTTTAGATTTTCTTCTTTATTTTTAATGGTGATTTTTTCAATCGTCTTTTTACTTCACTCTAGAGGTGTTCAATAGAGTTCATCGTTGACTCTCTTTGCTGTATGCTTTAGGCCGGTATCTTATTGAAAGATAAACGATTTTTCAAGATTTAATTTCTTCGCACTACAGTCTAAATTCTCTTTCAAAATATTTAGGTAAACTTTTTAATCCATACTTCCATCAATAAATTTGAAATATCTCACTCCTGCTGCACTTTAACTTTTAATTTCAGAAATTCCAGAATGCACTGACAATATACAATTTGTCTGGTTCAAATATTAATTCTGTCTTGTAAAACATCTAAACTCCTCTTTAATATTTTCACTACAATTTTATTATTCATTGCAGCGCAACATATTAATTATGAAAAAGGAAGTAACGAAAGTAAGGTAATTACTCGTTATTTCGTTAAACAGTTTATTTTGTCCGCGCGTCAAAGGACTAGAAACTAATTATTGAGCACAGAAACAAATTCTATAGACGGATCGTTAGTCTCTGCTGATCTGTCTGCATACTTCCACGTCTTTCGCCAAAGGAACGTTCGCGAGAAGTAATATCTGGCTTCCGGTCGAGACGCTTAACACCTCAATTCATTAACTCTCACCTCCATTGTTTTCGACGAAAGCAAATTTCCTCGGGCACAAGTGAATTTTGATTTGTTAATAAATCACTGTCATTGTCTGTCCGCGGCATTGTTGGCTCTTTAAAATTCCCCCGAATCGCACGTGCACAGACACCGTGACGGACCATACAAATCATTCTCTCCCCGGCAGAGTTGGGCGTTATTCGAATAAGTTTCTATTCGAATAAATTTTTTCGAATAAATTCTGCTCCGAATAATATTCGAATAAAAGTTGCGAATAAAATGAAGTTATTCGAGAATGACGAATAAGGCTTTACTCGAATAAATGGGCGAATAAAAGTAGGATAGTTTTGGCAATGTGTTCTGATGCATGATGTTATGTATGGTTATCATCTGCATTAAAAAGATGGCGTTGAAAATAGGTATGCAATGTGTCGTGAAACTAAACTAAAATGAACAATAAACACGCAGATATTTCTCGAAAAATGACCACGTGCCCATGTCGGTTTCAAGCTTACAAAGGTGAGGAACACAATTTTGAAAAAAATTAAAAGCTACTTCAAAGCTATAAAAATACACTACAAAGAAAAAATAATTTTTTCCCTTATTTAATCTACGACTCTCAATTTTTTATGACGGCGCCTCATCATTTGCACTGTGTAAATCTGGCGTCGACTTAAAAAATTGACAGTCGTAGATTAAATACGGGATTTTTTTTATTTTTTTCTTAAAGTCGATTTTAATTTTTTTTAAAGTTTTGTATTTTTTACTTTTTAGTTATTTGTGTTATATAACTACATTTATTTTAAAAAATATTTGGGTAGGCCTAAAAAAGTGCTGCTCGTAAAAAAGAACCGTTTGCTAGTAACGAAAGATTCCAAAAATAAGCGACTTGAAAAAGTGAGAATAAAGATGTCTCAAATTCGTTATATGGAGTCTACAACTCAACGCATCGAAATGCTCTAAAATGCACGAATACATGAAATACAAATTATGTAAAGAGGCAAAGTTTGAATTAACCAGTACTGGCAAAGTATTGAGCCAATATTGATGCACTGCAGGATGAGACCACCGGGGCATCGCCCTCTTTTCAATAAAAAAAAAACGATCATCAAAATTGGTCAATATGCTGAGTTGTTATGCGCGGGCAAACGTAAAAAAAATACATACGTGTCAAATCTATAACCTCCTCCTTTTTAAAATCGGTTAAAAACCCCGTATGCCTCATTTCTTCAAGTCGTTTGTCACTCTTGCCCGTTAGATATGTGCAGTGAATTTATGTTTGATGGCAGATAGCGCAAAAACTTGAAATTTATACCACCATTATTTTTTGCATTTACTCTGCCCGCTGACGACGCGACGCAACGTCGTAGCGTAATGGTACAGACCTTGAAATGTTCTTTGATAAATATCCTACGGAAATGTGAAAATATCATTCACATAAACTTAACTAATCCAAAGACGTAACATGTCAACATAAAATTTGACACGCAGACATGCGATTTCCACAGATTTTTTCATTAGTCCATTTACTTAGTCCGTTCTAGACATAGCGGTAAAATTTATAACCTTTCTTGTGTTTCCAACACTGTAGTGACTACCACATGTTTAGAAGTTTGTTCCGTAGTTCTCTACTTTTTAACGTTCAGACAAACAGGCAAACAGATTGATTATACAAGTTCGACTTTTAATTCATTCTATTTTTCAAAATAAACCACTTTCAGTCAATGGTTATTTAATTTTTAAATATTTTACGAGGAATGGTTGACAAAAATAGACAGGTAAAATTTTCAAAGTGACTCGGAAATGTAAGTAGATTGAAATTTTATATCAAACAGTCAGTTGTGAATATTATTATTTATAAGACAACTACATCTCCGTTTGGAAATAACTACATATCTGTTTGACGTAAAATCATGGTTCATGCTCTTCGTTAATTCTACACTCTGCAGTCTACACGTTCCAAGTAAAAGTTCAAACCGAAGTAAGGAATTTTGCAGGGTTACGTACTTTCTCGAGGTAGTATATATATGTATAGGTACCTATGTAGAAGTGGCGGGTTTGAAGTAAATTAAAATTTTCTGAAGCAACTCCGTGAGTTTTATCATAATAATTTGCTTATAACGCGCTTGCACTTAATAGCAAATATTCGTCAAGATCCCTTCCATTCTTTATTATTCTATTTTCATGACACTTGAACTAAACCTCTAAATAGCTGAATTTGATCAACAGTGTGTGATGTGTTGACCACGTTAATAATTTTGATATTCCATGTATTTCTTATACATTTCAAATTAATTTTGATATAGATACTACGCGAATGAATTACAAGTGCAATACGATATCGAATTTTGTGGGCCGGAAAAGCGTTCAGATCGTACCAAAGTGATAAAGCGATGAAAAAGCTCCGCAGAGGGTTTCTTAAATTTATTTCATAAAGGAATAAATAAAAAATGTCTACATTGATATCGATGCGTGTACCAAGTAATGAAGAAGCAGATGAAATATTACTGTAACTATTAAATCATTTCGATTATTCTAATTTGGCCACATTTACAACTCACTTAATACTACACACTTCAATATAAACTTCTGCAAATATCATAATTCCTACCGTAAGTATACAGAATAATGATCTATGCTACTGAGCTGAATTCATTCTCGTATTTTGCGACACATGACGAAATGGCTAAGTCTATCCTAATGGCCATCCAGGTATTATCCTTTCAAAAAAATACGAACACCTATAAAAAAAAATGAACACTGTAAGAATTTAAAAACCGTGAAGATTTCGCGGTGGAATCGCGATTCGTGGAAATATTGCTGAAGGAAACAACGCGTGCGCACGCGGCTAGCAGAGACGTTGCACGATCGTTTCGCTCGAAATTACCGTAATTGATTTTTATCCGTAATTAATACGTAGTCATCGTCCGGTCATCAAGTCATTGATCTGAGTCACCGCGATCGCAGAAATTACCGGGACCCGGATAATGTGTGACGAGTAAGTTCACTGTGTCATCCCGTGAAGTCCTCCTAAAACTCCGCTGTTATTTTGCATGCTGACGTTCGTTCGGTTAGAAAGCTGCGTGAAAGAGCCCTGGGGCCCAGCCCGGCCGTTCGAAATTCCGGGGAAGTCCGGGTATTGTCCGTCGCGGCGACGGACAAAGCTTGATGAATCCCGACACGGCACTCTTACCGAGAAAAGCCGGCGCGCTTGGAATAGAGTATCGTTCATGGAATTATTGACGTTTCGACGATATAATTGATGTTTGGAAATCGAGCTCTCTACCTCGAATGACACGCCAATGTTTCTCCAGGCTAATCGAAAATTTTCTGATTGTTTCTTTTCGTATAACAATGTTCCAAGAATATTATTCAGCGGCTCCAGGCGTCTCCGATTTATTCCCAGACTCGCAAGTCAGTGGAAATAAGGAAAATCCAAAAAAGTGGTCATTACATACATATACTGGTGTCACGAGCGAATTCAGTTTGCATTTTAAAGTATTTTCTCACTTTGCAAGCGATGTTTAAGATTATAATGAGTCAACAGGAAATAAGTCTACTAGTAAAATTGTGCCATGGAGAATAGTAGATGCATTTAAAAGTAATACCTAACTGCGTTTTTTTTATATCTAAGTATAGTCAGCAAAACTATCGATTATAAAACTATCGATCAAAAGTAATCGGGAATAGATTCTCTTTTATTCTAAGCTTTTTTTCTTTGCAGGACTTCCTTATCTAGATTCGCTATTCCTTACTTTAATGTAAAACGAAATTTTCAAAAAATTTGCCAAACTGAAAAGTAGAAAGTACATATTGTACAACTGATCTCATACTTATGAGGGGTAGTGTTAGTGAAGATATTTCTGGCACCGGAAAAACCCTTTCGTGACGACGTTCCTTTGTTCAAAAGCGGCTACACGTCGAACAAGATCAACTATCACAACTTTCTTTTCGAAAATATGTATTCTTTAAAGTACAAATTTTCAAGTGTATATTAAGATTTTAACTACATGTAGGTCAAAAAAATCAGAAAATATCTCCTGTTTTCACGGTCCCAGGTGTATAACCGTTTAAGATGTCCGTTATAAAATAATTAAATCACGTGGATACCTGATAATCAATAATGTAGATATAGATAGCTCGATAGAAGAAACGAGAGAGTGGATGTTCTTTACAATATCTCAACTTCAACGTTATACATAAAAGTCGATTTAATTTAAAAATTTGATATCCAATATTTTTGACATTACATATTTTATGTCAATATTTTCTTGTATATCAATAGAAATGATTGTTTTTAAACAATTACATGCTGGTATAAATGGTAATAAGACTATTTACCTGAAGAAAAAGTGGTAATACTTAATATAAAATATACTTTCCAACGTAAGGTACCATATCAAATAAATCGTTCACCTCGACGCGACGCGACGCCTAGAGTAAACGAACCTCCAGTGACGAATATACCGGAAGTAGCGCCTGTCACGGGCACGAGCGTTAAGAGGTCAAACATAATTTTCTCGGAATAAGGTTAAATCGATTTATTCCATTCTCATTCTCAGAGACTTATTAATGGTTCAGAGATTTCGTTGAGATATGAAACGAAGAATTGGCATTTGAATTGTCGAGCTTGCCAAATACCGTGTGTACAATTATAACTTCGAGGACTGAGAGGAATAACAAAAAAAATCAGAAATTTTAACTCGCTATAGCTACTAAAACGAGATTTCTTGCGCAGTTGATTTTGAGCGTAATTAAATAAAATATATACTGCAAATTTTCCGCATTTCGGTCAAGCGGAAACGGCGGAATAAGAAGCTGACGAAGAACCGTAGCGTAGGTACCATTCATCGTCGCTGAGAGACACGTCAAGTGTAGAAAACAACGATGAAAATATACATGATTTCTTGAGACTCTAAATGTAGGCTACGAGTGTTAGTCGTCGAGGCATGTGACTGAATATCGTGACATGGTTCACGACCCATGCGATGGCCGCGAGCAACCACCGGAACAGACTACATAGGACAATGTTAATAAAGATGATTTTCGTCGCCAGAAAACGCTAGCAGCAGTAAAATGACAATTTCAAAATTGTTTTATTCTTTTCCTTTTTCGTTTTATAACGACCCATACAGCACACTCTCGTTGCAGCATAGTTGCAGTATAGTTGCGGTGCAAGATTGCAACGATTCACGCAACGTTGCCGCAACTATGCAGCAATAATTCTATGTCCGCCTGCTGCAACGTTGCACAGCAACTTTGAGGCAACTTTGCACGGCAACTTTGAGGCAACGAAAAACTGTTAAAAAAAAATAAAAAAAGTTATTGGTCACGACAGATTTGAACACCGGCCCGCCCGCATGACAATCTGACGCGCTACTGTTGTGGCCACGGAACCTTCTTGGATGTAGTGTACTGTAGATGGTATATATATTGATTACTCTGTACGTTAAAAACTTTCATACTACATGAGTACTACGACCCCCATATATTGTCGTTCTAAAAGCACTGTGCGCCGTGCTCGCCTTCACGGAAACATCAGTTTGGCACGTGCCACCAGTAAAGTAGATTCTGACTTATGCTTGGAACTGATTAAATGGTTGCCTTCTCCGACATATATTTTATATTTTAGTTCATTATACTGGATGTCCGCGGGAACAGTAAACACCTGGATATTTCCTAACGTATTGGAGATATAAAAGAAATTGTTTACATGAAATTGCGTGGTTGGAGGGGGCAAATTTTCTACGGAACTCTTTTTTTTAACAGATCACTTGATAGTGCGTTTCAAGACGAATTCAATAAAGTATAATGTATACACTTTATTTCAGCCGGTTTTGGAGATATTATGTTTTAAAATTTGCTAACGCCGCAAAGTTGTGGCAAAGTTGCGACAAAGTTGCGGCAAAGCTGCGGCAAAGTTGCTGCATAGTTGCGACATAATTGCGGCAAAGTTGCTGCATAGTTGCGGCATAATTGCGGCAAAGTTGCTGCATAGTTGCGGCATAATTGCGGCAAAGTTGCAGTGCATTATTGCAACGCAACTATGCAGCAACTATGCAGAAACAATTCTATGTCCGCCCCGTGCAATGTTGCACCGCAACGTCGCAGCAACCATACATCGACATTGCACTGCAACCATGCAACATCGCAAGGTTACTGCAACCATCCTGCAACTTTGCCGCAACGAAGTGTGCTGTATGGGGAGGGACGATTTATATTTTAGAAAAGAAAATTAGGGGATTTTGTAGCGAAGTCATGTAAAAGTCTTTGGAGTACCAAAAATCACAATGGGAAATAATGTTTTTCTTCAACTTAAATTTCAATCTGTTTGAAAAATCAAGTATCCTACATATTTCTGTCCACATTGAATTGAGTTCATATTTTTCGAATCAAACAATTAGTAGTAAAAAAAAGTAGTACAAATTTCATAGTAGGTATAGTGTCAATTTAATATAAACAGTATCTTTCAAAGAAATGTGACACTGACAATCACAATTATTCATCAGAATAATTGAAACTGATGAATATAAAAAAGAAATTAAACAAATCTACAGAAGAATTTCTAGTACCTAGTGGTTTTCAAAGGAACTTTCAGGAAGAAGTGATAATAAAATTAGCAAAATTTAACAAGACAACACTATATTTCTATTTACACTGCATAAAATGTGGAGTTTCACGGAATAAACCATCGATACCAACACGATTGGCAAAGTATATTAATTCAAATTATTTTCTACCCTGCATAGACCACTGCACGAACAGGATGAAAAAGAATCGTTGATAAAAAATCAAATAAAATAAAAAGAAGCCAAGGAAAATTCGAGATGGGAGCAGTAATTGGAGCTTCGATAAAATATCCATCACATCACGGAGCAGAATAGAATAGAATATTGCTGCGTCCCGCCGTCTCCCTAACAATCTGGAATGTTTAAAGACGAGACTTTTCTCCCGTTTGGTTACGCCAATTCAACGTAATAACAGTGAAATATTGAATCCGAGCGTAAACTGCAATTTAATCGACTCTCCGCACGAATGTCTGGAGGACATGAAGATCTGACCGTACGCGCTAGAAGGGTATATAAACGAGAAAATTCTCGAAGAAGGGAAATATGCCGAGGGGTTCGAAGGAACGCATCGACCCTGTTCCTTCGTGGATGCTGCGCGCGGATCAACGATAGTGATTGGCGATTACGTTAACCAAACACCGCGGTACACGCCCCTGCAATTTGCCTGAGGATCATCTTCCCCTAATCGCTGCGCTAATAACAGGATTACAGAGGCCTGGCCGCGGAATCGTATACTTATCCCTAATTCGCTGTATCGTTATTAATATATATAATACAATTGGGAACGTCGTCTCGTGCTACGATAAGATGACTGCACACGGTCGAGAGGCACGTGCGAAAACACCGAAAATCCGATCAGAGGCGAGCTTTCATTTCCCGGGAATCTGAGATCTCGATCGATAACCCCATTGCAATTTCGAATCAATCAACGGAGCAAAATATGTTGCTCCAAATCTGTTACGAAATTAATTGATTTTTCATGTTTCCAAGATATTGATATTCTGGTTCTTTTTAAATGTATTTTGCGGAGATAATGCAGCTTACATTATTGCTTTTAACGAGTAAAGAAGACATCAAAGAAAATATAAAGTACCTACTGGAGATTAGCAAGGCAAATGAATACAAAAGTGAATAAATAAACTAAATAAACAAAAATAATATTAAAAAATAAAAAAATCATAACTCGACCATCTCTCCTTTCTGCAGTGAGAGATTGTCTTTTCGCAGCATTGTCCCTCAATATTTCTACTATCTTATTATCCCAAATATTAAACGAAAATAAACTTAGAAGTATATTTTAAATACCTACGATTCTATACAACCGCTGTTTGACAAAAGTGGTTAAATGTATCCCCAATTTACCTTTTAAAGCCTATAAATCCAGAAAAACATAGAAGGAAGCGAAATGACGTTATTCATTCAATTGTTTGCAGAGGCGGATTAAAGTCGGTTGAGGGCCCGGGCGCAAAAGAAAATATTGGGCCCCTTACAAATTTTACTGACAACTGCAACAGTTACTTCAAAATTGCGCAACGTTGCACAGTCTTATACTTTTCTCGCTTACAATTTTACGATCCGCTTACAATATGAAATGAAATTTGGTGTAATTAAAAAAAAAGTGGAAAGTTGGTTTTTGTGGGGCCCCTCAGAAGTCGGGGCCCCGGGCGCGCGTCTCTGATTGTTTGACTTCTAGAGAAGGAATTGGTCTGCATTTTAACGCATTTTTACGCACAGAGTCTGAAATATAGCGTCTCCCGGATTTACCCTATTGGCAAAGAAAATAAATACCCTTGGAAAAGCAGCGTGTATCTACTCACGTGTAATGGGAGTAAGAGGGGCTAGCCTGGTCGATGTGCGTGGCTGTTGACAAGCCTTGCACGATACCGGCCGAGGGATCCCTAGCTGGAGAGGAATTTTGGGCTGCCGGTACAGCGTGGTGGTAGCGCTGGCACATTTCGGCCAAATTCCAGCCATGGGCATCCATATATTAACACTGCTTCGCTTTTCTTTGGCGTACCATCCATTTCACACGCGTTCTGACACTCCCTCTTCTTGGTCCTTCTATCGTACTGTTTAAATTCACTTCCGGGTGCGATCGGTCACAAGGCAAGTCAGCTTAACGCGACACGTAATAAGAGACACTCGTGTAACAATTGTCCCTTCGTTGGCCCGGAACTTGGAACATCGCACTTGAATTCTGATCCTTGATGGGGATGTTAGGCGTCCAACTCCGTGATCACAATCTGCTGACAAAAAAAAAACAAATACAGAACGATATTAGTGCATTGGACCCTGTGACAATTTATAACGCGAATTTATTCAACGGAGAAGTTTAAATAAAAATGTTAGTAAAACAGAATTAGAACCTCGTATGAAGACGAGGTTAATGAAAATGTCTGCTTAGTTAATTTTTCTGGCGATCAGTGGGTAATAAAGCTCGACTAACAGATGGGCTGAAATCGCGATATGAGATAATCATTGGTATCTGGCTACGATATCGATCGATTTTCTATTCGTGGATCGGTGATTGAGCGTTAATCACTACTGCGCGCGGGAAATCAACGGAACGGTTATAATCACTGTCGATAGGATCATCCTATCGAATAAAAGCTATCAGGAATGTTGCACCTGGTCTAATTTCGTAAAACAGAGAAGCAAGAGTCACGAAATCGATCCAATTCATCCCTGGCATTATCCAACTCCCGCGGTCGCGTTTCAATCACGTTCTAATATACAAGAAACCACGCGTATTTATGAAATTAATTTATTGTGACGAATCCCTGGCATTGGTAAAAGTCTAGTGACGGGACTGATACCGTATCGATACATATCGATACCCTTCTACAAATTTCAATCTGGTATTGATACGTATCAAAGTCAAAGGTATCAAAAGGAATCAATGCTTCTTTGATACTTACATATCAGAATGTATCGATACCTGTTTAATACCTACACAAAAATATCGATACCTACTTGGTACCTATACGAGAATGTCGATACCTGCAATATATTTACCTCACGCTGAAGTGTAAATATTAAATGTTTACCAAATGACTGAGACAAGTATCGATAATTTCGTAAGTATCAAATAAGTATCGATAATTTCGTAAGTATCAAATAAGTATCGATAATTTCGTAAGTATCAAATAAGTATCGATAATTTCGTAAGTATCAAATAAGTATCGATAATTTCGTAAAGTATCAAACCAGTTTTGATTCGGTATAGTATTGATATGGTATCGATTGAAGAAGAATCGGTATTGATGATTGATACCAAGTACATAACATTTCGATGCGTATCGATATTTCCTATTGAGTACCTACTTTGGTATCGAATTGATTGAATATCATCAATAGTATTGGTATCAGTCCCATCACTAGGTAAAACTGACCTAATTAAGGGCTTCTATGGACTGAACCGCGTGCTCCGAATGTGGAATATGTAATTATTTATTTCCTTATTGTCCTGGCTGACGAACGATCCAATTACTGTTAAACGGTGCGCTAATAATTTCGGCTGGTATGTGGTGCATGGTACAGCGAACGCGCTTTTAAAGTTATAATTTCCTACAGGAATTAATCGTCAACTACTGGGTTGGGCAGGGAACGGCCGTGGAGCGGTTTCCTCGTGGCTTAAGCGATCGGGTGTTAATCACGTCCGCGTCGGTGACCACCGTATATCGTAAACCAATCGATAACTAATAAATTACTAACAAGTTATCTGAACGAGCGGACAGTAAAACGTTCGGTTTCTCTTTCTTCTGGATGCAATTAAGCCACGAAGGGAGCTTGCATACGTTTTACCACCTAAAACTATGAAACCAGATACCTGTGCGAGACGATGCTCGATTACGAACGCGACCCGCGTATCCTTGGCACGTTGCGAACTTTATAAATGAGGCTGAAGTTTGTCGCGACTGAATCATCTGGCACGCTCTTGCAGACGCTAGATAGATTTTTATAGATGTTAGAGTCAACGACATGCAAATATGTTAGCGTGGTTTTTATTTCGAAGTTTGAGAGGGTGGGAAGCGTAAATTCTATCGTTTCGAAATTTGCCTACTATTTTCTTCCGTAGATTTTTCGTTTTTAAAATAGAAGTACGTCATTTTATTTTAATGGATAATTTTGATAATAATAATTACGCTTTCAAGCGAACTAGAGGTAGGTAAATGCACGCGTATCTATTCGATAAAACTTCAAAATCGTTTTTCTCGAAGATGAAGATTCTTTTCAATGAAAAAAAATTACTCTGAAATTTTAGAGCAATTTTTTTTCATTGAAGGCTTCATTTTCGAGAAAAACGATTCATTTTGGCATTTGGAATCACTCTGTGCTCGTCTATGCCACAAATTTTACTGCACCCTGTGTAACAGTGTGTTGTTGAGATATATATACGTACATAGGTATAGAGAAAATTGAATCATATTAATTACCAAACGATTGTTATTGAGATCGAGTATTATAGAAATGAAATTAAAAATCGACTTGTATGTAGCGTGGGATTTTTTATCGTGTTTACGAAATAGAAATTGACTGGTGTAAAATAGTACAAAACCAGCAGATTATAATAGTAGAAATATTAGATTAACGACAGTTGGATTGACATACATAATAAAGTGAAGCGATTGATAACAATAAGCTGTTAAATCCACTGTATTGTTATACACAATAGAAACTAAATGTGACGATCGTACAAGAAATCTAATATATCTTTTGTTATTTTGTACGTTAATGTATGGAAAAAGATCTATCAAGAATAATTCCATTAAACAATATGTTCACTTAAAACTGAATTGATGATTTACGAAATGATTTAACAAAGCTTGCAAAGTTTCTCACCCCAACAGAAAATACAGGAACTTACAAATGCTAAATGTGAATATCAGCAAATCTAATTAAAATCTAATAATCATACAAGCCAATATCAATATCAATAAATTAAAACTAATAAGTATAATAAAAACAAATCTTCTCCCAACTCAAGTGAACATTTAAAATTTCCTACTACAATAAAGAAATCGAATGTTTCAAGCAGTTCTTTATTCTCCAACCCTCCAAGAGAAGGAATGAACATCAAAAGCCTTATAGAAATTCTTTGCGATTGAGCCTACAGATATTTAAACTTAGACCTTTCGTGTGTCCTCAAATATGGCGCGTAAACTCTTTCCAACTTGTTTAAAAATTCATTTCCCTCGCATTCCAACTATCAGAGTTGAAACAACCACCAATTACGACTATCGAATTTCCAAAAACGTCGAACGAAGCGTTGCAGGCTTGCAGCAACGTTAGAAAGTGAAGCCAGCTCGGAACGTTGATTTACAATTTCCAGATTTTACAGGCCGTGTATATCGGACAATCTCTTGCGGGTAATTGTACGCTCATTACGTCGTTTGCATATTACTTTCTTCGCGAGTCTAGTCACCCGGTCGACTGGAAGATGCATATCGCTGGAAGAAAGAAAAGAGAGAAAAATATGGAAAAAGAGCCGAGACGCTCGCGTAGAAACCGACAATTTAAGCGTGATTTTTCAATGCGACATCGTTACGCGACTATACGACATTCCGTGCGCTTTCGTGCCTCTATCCTTGTAATGACGCACACCGCTGCGCTGCGATGCAACGAATATCGCGTCGTATCGATCTGGCATTATGATTATTATTGCGTTATGCCTTGCCACGATTGAGACCTCCATTTGCGATATGTAGGTGCGTATATGTATACAAATGTTCGTACAACCCTGTATTTTAGATTCTGACCCTATCCTCATTTTGACGAGTGCGTGGATCCCTGTACGTGAGGAATGTCGAATGGAGAAATTCGCGATACTACTAGGCATAGGGTTTATACTTCCCCTCTTAAAAAAATTGTCAAATAAATCAGCGTCGTAAATCGTCGCAACTAAAATCATGCGCAGCTTTCGAAGTTTGCTGAACGTTGTCAAAAGACGAGCTCGGGAATTCCTACATTATAAATTAAGTAGGATGGCGCCGCACGCGCCATTGTTTTCACCAACATACGCTTTGTAGTAGCACACGTTGCGAATATTCAATATCGTATGATGTTTGCAATCGTCTCAATTGACTGGTGTCAAAGGTCTGATTGCTGTGAAAAAATCCCACGTCATTTTCTGAATCATAGTTTAGTGTAAATTGTGCAATTAAAGGGAACGCAAGGGTTTATGCAATTTAGAAATATTTTTTAAAGTGCGCACGATTCATTCGGCGTGATAGTATGCAGGTACAAAGTTTTGTGCGAAATTGGAAACGCCACCTTTAGGATGGTAGAATGTACGCTTTGGCAGTTATGGAACCGTGGCTATTTTAAATGGTGGTTTAATAGGTCTTGGTGTAGCTTTGTATCCAAGGAAAGATGAGAATCGTTGAGTAAATTTTTTTTAGTTAGAAACTTCGTATGTTGGAAATGCGGGAGTTAAAAATAGTCGAGGGGCATTTTAACTTGTTACACTCTGAGATTATACATACTTAAATAGATATTCATTAAGGGGAGGTTCAGGTCTAGGGCCCATAAAAAGAATTTAAAAAGATTTTTTTCCATTTGTTTTAAATGATTTTTCACAGCGTCAATATGACGCGTAAAAAGGGGTATGTTTGTGGCGCGGGGGATTTCGCGACTCAGGCTTATCTGGAACAAAAAATTTGAAAAGATTCTTAATCTGTATGAGTGGCGCCATCGCCTGTAGCTCAATTAACCATTTTTGTAGGAAAATAACAAAATCGTGTTGGTTTAAAAAAGAAAGTTTGACAAAATACCCCAAAATGGGTTTTTCTCGGGTGTTCCCCGAGAGAAATCTCGGTAATTTTTCGACAAAAATTGTTAATTGAGCTACCGATGATAGCGACACTCATGCAGATTATGAATGTTTTCGAATTTTTTATTTCACATAAGTCTACGCAGGGAAATCAACTGAACATATTACATATTAGGTGTCATATTGACGCTATAAAAAAACATTTAAACAAATGAAAAAAAATCTTTTTAAATTATTTTTGTATGGTGTAAGAGTATCTTAATAAATTCCAAAAAGATTTATTTCATTATATGTTATATTTACTGAGAAACAACTCTTTAAAAACAGCTTCATTTTTCGGCCGTTCTAAGTAGAATAACCCCTTAAGAGTTCGACAAATGAATGAACACATATACAAGATGAAAAACTTTCAAGCACCTATTACAGGTGTAAACAATAACTGATAGTCATTTCTTTCTGACAACGTCTCGTTTCAAGAATGATGGAATTAATATCACGATTCTCACCATGACTCATAGACATGTCCAATTTAAGGACGATTTACGCTATCCATTTAAACATGAACTGTAGCGAGACAATTACGTTCAAACAAAGATGCTTGCAGTCAGTTCCTTAACTATCAATTTGCATCCGACCGCGGCCGATTTAAATCGCTAATAACGTAGTAGTAACGTTACAATATTTTTCTAATCATCTCTAGAAGATTTATGTTTCTGTAGCTTTACTACGAGACAAAGGCGACGGGAAAAGAAAGCGGTGCTGTTTTACGAATGTTCATAAGATAGGTAATAATAGAAAAAGAATACATGAACGGCACTGAAGATTGTTTTGAGAATTAACTCACCCCAGGGGCATGAAGATTTCTATAGGGTAACCCAACCAGTGAATGACCGAATTGTTGAATTTATGTCTTTGAAATTAATTAACAGTTGAAATTTCATTTAAATTTATTTGTCTTGATATTTCTATAAAAATAATTACTTATTCTTATCGTAATTTTATAAAAAACGATTATAAAATACAAAAACTGTAGAATCCCAGTAAATGACCGCATACTTTTAATAAGAATTGTAGTTATTAATGTTTGCTTAATATGCGTAACGAAAAATATGGGATATTAAAAGTACAACTACACTCCATTTATAAACATATAATATTTTTAAATTTATAATTCAAATTTCTTTGCCTAATGGCCCTTCACTGGTTGGTTTACCCATCATAAAAATAAAAACTTTTAATAAATCTTGTTCAGAAAGAAACAACGAATTGTAAAATATATGCGGAAGCGTAAAAGAGTGCAAGGAAACAAAATTTTGTCTGAGAAAAATGCATACTATCAACAGGTCTCCGTTCATACGCGTTCTGACAGAATGAGATGTGTATGCGTACTTATCAGCCAAAACATTGTCGACGTGAATATCGACCGGCCTGTGTCTGTGTCGTGACGAATTCGTCACGTTACATATAAACACCCGCATTAAATACCTACGTTTGTCTGACCATAATCGTCCTGTTTCCACTCCGCGTCAGAACGGAACGGACAATGACCAGACGCGATAACACTCTTCAATAGATTTTGGATTTTCCATAGTGATATTCACACTCTTCGTTCACTGTTCCATCAAAGAAATCAATAATTGTGAAATGCTTCGACGAATAGATGCCTACCGCCGCGACGGCTACATAGGCAGTGAGAATCCACCTTTACTCCAACGCGTACGCGTCGTTCACCTTATAACTTTATCACCGCTTTAAGTCGGATTTAGACTAAACAAAGTTTCACGTTACGTTCGTTGAAAAACTAGCCATGGAAGGCCTAGATTTTTAGCACTGATTTCCCACAATCTACGGTCTCATTAATCGCGCTAATAACAAAGTGCCTTTGAAATGTGCGACGGACGGATTCGATGCAGCGGGCTAAACACCTAAAAGAGTTATATAGCTAGAGGAAAGGCAGATTATGGAACTTTATTCTATAAGATTATTCAATTTTAAATCAAAATTGTATTCGCTCAAAAGTACATGTATTGACGAGTTTCCGAAAAAATTGATTGAAGATCTTCTTTGAAAATGTCAAGAAATCTAATTCAAAATTCAAGAAATGTAGGCGAGAAGGGGTGTCATGCACTCGAGGGCTCTGGAATTTACATGAAATTCCATAATGTCGTTAATTATAGAAATATGTAGCAACATAATAATTTAAAAACATGTTCTCAAGACTTCACACTAAAAGAAATATAACTTCAAAAATGAACATAATATTCACGGTGTTCCCAATGTTTATAGTTTATACACACTATTGGTTCTTTTAATTTTTCTTACGATTCACAAGTTTCATTACAAGTTAACAAGAAACGCGAAACTTTAATTCGCTAAACTTGGTTTCATCGCATCGTATATACAAATTATGCACAGTCTTTTGCAAACTAAACGATTATTAAACAATAATGACAGCTAAATGTGTAAAATAGAGTAATAAACCTAATTATTAAATTTTCTATCTACATATTTTACGAAAACAATTGCCTGTCGTACTAGAAAATGTGCTTCTGTTCAATAAGCTGCCAGAAAATTTGTAATATGATGCTGCTCCATCACATTTTAGTATAAAAATAACTTACTAAGAACATCAATGGTGGATTTTATCGCTGTATGAAGGTAATTTGGTTTTCAAGTCCATTCGATTTAATTTTTCTTGATTTCTAGTTATGAAGACATTTAAATTACACTGTATTGCAAAAGCATCGAAAATCTTGAAACGTTTGAAAAATTAGAGAACGTTAAACAAAGTCCGGCGGCGCGGTGCACGGTTGGAATGATCACACGGAAGTCGACGCGGCGCCTGGGTTCGTTTTAAGTATCCTACTATACGCATTTTAAATGACATTCATTTTCCTAGAACAGTATTTTTTCGATTTCGAAAATTTTCCCTAGTGCTATCACACTCGATAACATTATTCTTGGGTCCGAAAAGACCACAACACCACCAACCGAGGATTAAATCGACGATCTCACAATCAATTGCACTCGTGGCAACGGTTCCCCTATTTTAACAATTTTTAATTGCTAAAATAAGTCAACTTGAACGATTTGACTTATTTACATTAACCAGTAATCAATCGATAATCATTATGTGTCATTAATTACTTCTCCTTTATTTGATAATAACGCGAGTTTCAAGATCCAACCCACATAAACAGCTATATGAAATCCAGAATTGTACCGACGGTGCAGGTCAACATTTGCGCATGTACCTAGTATGTTATCAGTAGAAAAGTGTGCATGATACACTGAAGAATCAAAACGGAAACTTTACATTTAAATTTAGTTATGCATGCTTAACACGTAAAGCTTCAGAAATAATCTCAAGATCATTTATCTACGTCCGCTAATTTTCACCACTATTAGAGAACCTGTTGAGTTCAGAATAATCTTTAATGAGCGATACGTATAGGTTTCATCTCTCTTAGATTTCAGCAACGTTTCCGTTCTCCATATTCTAAAGATACGGCGGAATGTTTTTTAAAAAACAATTATATCAGCGAGAAAGTAAAATCTGATCCTAGAGATCTGGAAATCATGATGCAACGGAGCAATAAAATTTTTATTCTACCTCCTTTAAATCCTACGATCAATTGCCCAAGGAAACTTACTGAAAATAAAAAACGGAACCCAACCCGAACCTTCAAACATAATTCAAGATAATTTCCACCTAACGCGTTCGCGGTTTGATTTTCGATACAGGAAGGCCCAATCGAGATCGAAATCGCGCGGTATCTCGCGCACGATCGATCGGCGAGCGAACTCGGTTATCGAGGTTTGGATCGTCGTTAACGAAGGTTTCACGGGGGAATTTTCAAAAAATCGACTTGAAGCGCGCGCGTGCTGCCCGGTTTCCTCTCCCTCTCTCTATCTCCCGCCCCCTCGGCCCATTCTCACCCTCTCTCTCTCTCGCCCGCGTACACCCACGCGCGGCGCGGCGCAACGATGAAACCGGCCGGCGGCTAAGAGAGAGTGTATTTCTCGCTTATTATCCTTTCCTCCGATTTCCTACCGTAAGGAAAAAGAATAGCGGCTGGGATGGTGGCGTATTGTATCGGCGCGACGGTATCGTCTGCGCCCTCGGTGTGTGACTCACACGCGACCACGTTGTTAAAGTATATACATACTCGCCCCCAAGAAGACTGACTTACAGCTCATTACCGATTTCATAGCCGAAAGTCACGATCGATACCATCTCTAATATAAGTACAATGTTCCCAAACTCAAAATCTAGCGAATAAATCAATACACGGTATCGTTCATCACATCAACGTTCAGCACCTTCAGCACAATCAACGTTCTTACATATTTACCTTCTGATCTCCCAGAAGGATCCCCCGCGAGGACAAGAATCTTCTTCAGATCCAGTTGCAGATCTTCCACAGGTTGATCGGACTTGTCACAGCTCTCGCTAAGAGGTTTCACTGACTTTACTACAACCGAGCACCGTGCAAGTCGCTCGTCCTTCAGCCGCGGCTATCAAACATTAGCGATCTTTCACGGTTCCGCGAAGCGATCGGCAGCCACTAGAGTCCGGTCTGGCCGCGTGTACTTGCCCGTGCGTGAACCCGCGTACGCCAGGGCAAATTTTCTAAACGTGCCAAGTCACCAGGTATGTCACTAGCTCTAGAAGACCTGAGCCTCGCAGGATACACGTTGTTAGCGTGGTGCTCGAAGCGCGTTGATCACCAGCGACGACAGCTGCGACGGAGCATAACACTAGCTGCCCGGCGCGTGCACGATCACCGCCAGGTCCGCGTCAACCGCTCCACGCTTGTGGAAATGTCAAACGACGACGTTGGTTCGGTTCACCGTCACGCCGGCACCGGTAGCCGTCATTCGCGTGGGAGTGTGACATAATAGATCAGCATTGGTGAGTTTTGAGTGAGCCGCGCGTCGATCTAACCGGTTGTCACGGGACTCCACCAACTCGTGCTATAGCGAGGTGTTCTTGGTTGAAGTTGAAGCAACGACGCCCGGGTGTTATTGTCACATTAGTGTTCTCCACGTAAGTAGATTAGTCTGACTGTCTGGTTAGAAGCGATCGACTGAATGAGTTCTGGGTGAAGCTTGCCTCCGGTGTTAGTTGGGCGCGTGTGTCCAACTCGGTTGCGGCGGCCGGCCCCTCAGCTCGCTCTCGCGTGTTCCGTGGTGCACGATTCGAGCGCGGACTGAAGTTGAGCGCGCCGTGAGGTGAGCGGAGGTGACTTGCGACTCGACTCGACTCCACTCGACTCCCCTCGACTCCGCTCGACTCGACACGGCTCGGGCCGGGCCGGGCCGAGGGAGAAACACTAGCGCGGCTCGGTTGCTCAGCCCAGTGGCGGCGGCCTGGCTTTCTACGGGTTCTGTCGCGCGAACGCGCCGCGCCAAACCGCGCCGCGGATTCGCGACCTGATCTACACTAACGCCGCTCAGGTATACAGTGACTTGCATTAATATTCCAACACCATGGAGACATCGGACACAGCGCTATTGCTCTGTATACAGTAGGAATCAACTAACCTTACGATATAAAATACCGCCGTTGATTTTTTTAATACGATAGTCTGGCTGTATAAAATTTGTGGCAGTTTATTTTCTAGGCAATAATGCTAGAGCTAGAGGGGCATAGTTTTTTTATTGTAGGTTATGTGTGGATAATGAATATAGATTTCGATTACGTTACAATTTAATGAGGTACTCTGGATTTATGTTATTTTAGAAGATTTCTATTAAACATTGGGGAATTCTATTATAGGGGAATTGAATATTTACCCTTTTAGCAGTCCGCGTTTTAAAGAATATTGTAGTTTATTAAAACATCTTGCAGATAGTATTTAGCTATGAAATAGATATAGAAATATTCAGCTACTTTTAAACAAAGGATAATATAACGATACAGTTTTCATGTTTATTAGAATCCAGAACTCATAAAATGTTAAAAGGTAAATACATGCCAACCCCAGTTTTACTTTAAATTGTGGAATTATAAGAAGATATGATATACAGTTGATTTTTTTTTCATCTTCTGTAAAGATTTGGTCATGGAAATTGATCATCTTATTTAGAAGAATGATGTCGTTGATATCTCGAAAAGTGTAGCCATGAGAAAAAATATTCTGTATTATGTCAGTCACACTCCCAAAATTCACAATTTTCATTACAGGAAATCTTCAGGGGGCTTTGTTGTCGAGAAAAGCAATTTTAAAAATCAGCAGTATTATGCTACAACTGTAAATGAAATGAATTCTGGTCGAAAAATAGTTGGAAATTATGGAATAACTGTTTTTCATCGAAACTTTTCTTCCGGGAAAATCGATTTTCGTAATCCGTTAAATGTGCGTTCACTATATTAACAATTGGTTCAAATTTTAAATCGATTCTCCCAAAAACACAACCACGTTCGAAAAAGTTATTCTACAATTTCGACTCATTTTTGGACAAGGATCCCCGTGTACTTGTTCTAGGTATATTTACTTCCGTATTCTGCCCAATTCTCGGCCAAGCGTGTGCGTACTAAACAAGTTTTCAAATTCGATTTTCTCGAAAATGGAGCGATACCTGAATGAAAAAAAAATTTATTCTATATTTTCGACTTATTTTTGCATGAGGAATCATTTCCTTTCCAGTTGTGTCTGCCACGATTTTGGAAACACCCTGTATAAGAACCCGTGACTTTTGTTTTCGATCGTTATCTTGAACTGATAATCGCTTTCGCATTCACATGAAGTGAAGATCATATATGATTAAAAATTATCATAGATATAAATATATGTCGCCTATTAAATCTTTTATGTAGAATTACATTAATGGAACATAATTAGCTTATTCAAATAATCCATATACCTACAAGCTGAAACTACCAACTGTTCATCACCCTAGATCAAAGTTGATTTTAAATTTTTAATTGCATTCACTCATCTCTTCACTCCTCAAACCCAAGGATGCTAAATTTCCATATCTTTGCAAAAATGAACGTGTTTTCTAACGAAAAGCAATCCGTACTTTAGATTCACATCGTTGAATTTAAAGCTGTTTAAAACCCAGTGAAAGTAGAATTTATTTAACTCAGGTTACCACATTTAGTAACCTTTTAAGTTGTCCTAAAAGCAAAACGTGCCCCCACAAAATATTAGATTTTTTTATTAATGTTCAAAAGTAGTATCTTCTTGTTGCCTTTAAAAGTGTATTGTCTTGTTCAATATTATGTAGGGTTTTTGTTTGTTAGTTAAATAAATTCAACTGTAACTGTTTTTTTAACTGCAGTTTTGAGTTGATATTGAAAAGTAATAGAAGTACTTTCAAAAAAGTGGTAACTTTTTTGTCCACTACTGCACCTATACCATATCATATAGGTATTATTTATCGCATAGAGAACTATATGAATGATATAAATAAATTGTATACTTTCATCAACTAGAATAATATAGTTTATTAAAAAACAAGTTATTTGTCAACTCTATAACATATGCCCAGTAATAAGTTGCAAAGTATACAGCATGGTGTCTCAATATTAATGCGATTCACCATAAACGTGTATGCACGACGTACTTACCCGCGCGCGATGCCAGAGGATGGCCCACGCGCTCTCTGTCGCATCTCCTGGCCCGCTCTTATCGTCCTCTCTCTATCTGTCAGCCTAACTCTGCCTGTATCGCTCCGTTCGCCGCTCTCTTGCTCCCTATCTCTCTCGCAGCTCGCAGCGGCCTTCTCTCAAACTCTTCCGTTTCGTCCCATCTCCCTTTTGCTCTCACGAGCGCGAGCCTTCCCGTGGATACGCCCGTGCATAGGCGGCATCTCTGCGCCATCGCTCGAAAGCGATAGAGTCGCGGTTTCGAGAAAGGGAGCTAAGAAGCTAAAAGTCACGATTCTTGGGGGTCGAAGTTGTGACGCGGGTCGGTAAGTTTTGAATTTTTTGAGGTGTAAAAATAGTGGTGGATGTTGGACTTAGGATGTTGGAAAATCACCGCGGGGTGGGTTTTATGGATCTATTTTAAAGAAACTTTGAAAATGGAAAAGGTGTTGAAAAATAGTTGACTCGTTCTCTGGTGTACAGATATTGGAAATAGTCAGTTGTTTGCGAAATATTTGATAATAAATATTGTATTTCTTTAAGTGTTCATGTAAGATGGATGTAGGGGAGAGTAGGGTAAAACGGAATATCAATGTTGCTCTTACAGTAGCGGATAAAAATGTTACCACTTTTTGGAACCACCTTACTACTTCTATTACTTCTGAATATCAAATCAAAACTGCTGTATGTGCCTAATATACATATTCTGAAAGATAATTAAAAGCTGTATGAAACCCAGTCACAGTTGAATTTATTTAACTAACAAAGAAAACCCCTATATAACATTAAGTAAGACAACACACTTTGAAAGTCAAGAAAAAGTTACCACTTTTGAACATTAGTAAAAAAATCTAATATTTTGTGGAGGCACCTTTTGCTTTTAGGACAACCTGAATAGTTACTAAACGTGGTAACATCTTTGTCGACCCCAAAAATGTATTACCCCGTTATATTTTATTTGTAATAGTTATACTTAAAACATATATTTATAGTTTTTAACATAAATGAATACTTTTTAAATCATAAAAATAAAAATTTTGTACGTTTACGTGGTCTTCAAGAGAGTGTTCCACTTTACCCTACCACTTGAGCGAGGCGAATATTTCAATACCTTCGGCAAATCTCATTTCACTTTGCCGCCAAATATTTTTCTTAACAAAGGCTTTGTTGTTTGTACAGTCTAAGGTCCAGTGAAGACTCGTGTTGAAGTCCCGTGTCTTTTTTCTTTCTGATTCTAAGTTATCACCCTTCAAAGTTAAGCGTTCTATTTTACTCTACTCTCCCCTACATACATATAATGATATGTTTTACGAAAAACTGATTCAACGTAGGGAACCTGTTGCATGGTCTCCTCACTCGTCGAAGTTAAACCTTATTTTCGTTAACAACTTCAATTATTTATTAGTCCTGAAGACAATTTAATACTATAGTTTATCCAACATAGCTTAGAGCTTAGAGACAACAAATACAGGCTTGTCAGAAAAGAAGAGAAATCCCGTTTTCGACCCCTTCTGAGCCGAAACGAGTAAAAAAATGAGCGATAGATATGTATAACTAGCTTTACTACTCGGCTTCACCCGAAATTTAGATTCTGATTTTATGAAAAAAAATAAATCTTTTTCCTTATTTTTTTTTTTTTTTAAATAATCACATTCATCTAGGTTAGCTAGGCAATAATGAACAGGGGCATATTTCGTGACCCCACAGTTTACCATTAAAAAATTTGTAGGCGACAGACAAACACACAAACACTTTCTGCTTCATATATTAAGACTAACCTTTACTACTCGGCTTCGCCCGAAATTTAGATTCTGATTTATAGAAAAATTTTTTTTTAGTTTTATTGCGAAAATAGTCACATTCATCTGGATTAGTCAGGCATTTTGACCTGAAGCACGTTTCGTGATCCTAGAATTTATCATTCGAAAGTTTTAGGCAACACACAAACACACAACATATAAAAGTTTTGTGCTTTATACATTAAAATTCTGATTGTATAGAACACTTAAACTCTGATGGATAAAACTACTACCATTTGATACTTAAGGGGGTAGTGGACTATTGGAGACGTAAAATGGTTAGTTTCTTTGACGCTAAATTACTTTAATACCAAACAATCGTTATAGTCGTGCTTTTGGCAATCTATTGTGGGCACGATTGCGAGTATTTACAAAAAAAAAATCGTTGGAATGTATAAAATTGTCGAAGTTATTAATCGTTGAAGATGGTCCTGTACGGCGCGCCGCGGCAGGTGGTGTACATCAATTCAGGTGAACCAATCATCTGAAACCAAAATGCTTTAAGGTGATTATTCTACACACAAATATCTACAGTGTGGAAAGTCGCCGATGAATTTGAACAAAAATTGTAGAAGTTACACACGAATCAATTTTTTCCCCACATTTTTATGGGAAAAAATCGTATTTAATCAGTCCTAAAATGTTTTATAAACATCCAATGTTGATGCGGAACTTCCACACGATAGAGAATGGAATTCTACAGCTCCAGTTAAAATTTCAAGTGAAAATGTTCACTGGTTCAAGAGTTATGATGTACACCGTTTCTGAAAATCGTGTTTCGAGTTATCCGGCTTCAAAGTTACCTACGCGGTTACCTACTCGGCGGTACACTGTGTTACGTTCGGTGCTATAACTTCGACAATTATTTGAATTTTTTCATGAACATTTGTTTAAAATGTTCGTAAAGGATAAGGCTTTCAGAAGCAGTAAAATAAAAATCGATTTTTTGAAGCTGAAATAGTCCACTACCCCCTTAAACACGATGAATTCCAATACCCATTTTTGCTGACGCTTTCTTCTTTATTCTTATCAGTACCTACTAGTCGTCTAGAAAATTCATAGCATGAGTTTGCGAACACTCAGTGAACGAGGTCTAAAAGGCTCGCGCACGCCCCAGGCTCGAGATTCTCCTTTTTGAATTTCCTCGGGGAGCCCGGTAATGCCGTGTTACATAATTGAAAGCGTAGGAAGCAGGATTGATTAACACACAGGAGAGGAGAAAGGTTGCGTTCGTATAGATTGGTGGTTGCTTTTATGCGAATCGCGCGAAGCGAAGTGCGACTCTAGGAAAGCATGTGGGTGTCATCACAAGCGCGCGAGAAAAAAATTCACGGTGGAGATTATAGACACAGCACTGTTGCAGCCTGTACATACCGTCTCGGCTTGCAATATACGACCTGTGCAGCCTCGCCAATATTCCGGAAAGAAGAAACGACGTGACAACGAGGCGGGAATTTTGATCGCTGTCGTTCAGTTAAGCGTCCAACTATATCGTTATTATTATTCTGATCGCCTGTGATTACACGCTGTGTATATAGGTACGACTCGTTCTTACGTGAACGTAACGCACCTGGTTCACTTTAACGCTTCGTTAAAGCTGAACGCCCCGTTACGGGGAACTTTATTTTACGACAGACTAGCGACGAACCAGCATGGTCGAGCGCGTTAATTATCAGGAAACACAAAACGCGCGACAGCACCGGCGAATTATAATTCAATTAAAGCCAGAGTCGTGGAAACGGTGATTAGCTTTTTCAGTGTACGTCGTGTGCGTCGCGTTTCAAATGAAGCGGAACCTGTTTGATAGGGACAAGTTAGCGCTGCACAGATTTTATTTCAAGTTAATAGAAAGAGTAAGCATTTATAATAACAGTGCAGTTTGTTATTTGTAATAACAGTGTGTGTTTAGAATTAAATAAAACATCGATTTCTCTGAAGTAACAGGCATAGAATAGAATAGAACCATTTTGGTACTCTCAAGTATAAATATTGTTGAAAAGATAGTGATTGAAAGGAATTTCGTTTAGTATTTTAATGTCAGTTGATTATTCCATTTAATGTATTCTGGAAACAAATTACATCGTTATTATTAATTTGCTATCTCAAATCTTGGTACCTAGAATTATTGTATTGTTTTCGAGATTATTTCTGGAAGGGAAATTACTAATAAAATTGTATTTAACGAACAAAATAACCGCGAAATAAATAGACAGGATTTAAGATAAAATTGAAATAATAAATACAAATGTAAGGATTTCGAAAATTCCCCAATCAGTCACTGTTTCTCATTACTGGTTTTCATTTTTTACCTGATTTTCGTTTCCTTCGCGTCAAAATCCTTTTCATTAAAATAGTTAATGTATTAACTAGTCTTAACTAATGTATTAAATAATTTCTAGGTGTGTTGTGTGCAATAATTGTATTTTCCTGTACTTATCACAATTAGGTCCAAGTAGATTAGAAGAATTCTTCCTACATAAACAGACCATCAGATTTGAATCCTTGTACCATATCAGTCAAACACGATGCAGAGAATGCTCAAAAAGAATTAAACGTTTTAATTCTACATTTTATTATTTGTGGGAGATAAGACCAACGAGTTTGGATTGGATTTATTAAAAGTGTTCTTAAATAAATAATCCCATGAATACTAATTACATTAATCAGTTTCACTCTAGCTTTCATTATCGAAAGTTTCTGACGAGGTAATATTTATAAGCCATATAGTATGAGTAAGTACGTAATGAAGTGAGAAGAAGACCAGTCAAGTTTCGCTTTAACGAACGGGGAAGCGAGCACGCAGGAATATCGAGCACAAAATCGTGCGGAAGGGAATCTCGTCGCGGCCTGATTGCCGATCCAAAACCACGAAGATACATAACTGTTTTTCTATGCATATAAAATGAATACACGTGCGCGCTCAGCTAGCATGATACAGAATAATAAACGATAAAACCGAGCGTAGAAGCTGAATATTTAAAAAAATTCTACATAAATGCCGAAACGGCAGAGCTCAGAACGGTTGTCCACTGAAATTGCAGCGGTTCAACTCTGACTAAGTAGCTATTATTCCGTTCCTGTAGCGGTGGAACTGCAGTGTCGACAACGTGGTTAGCAACGAAAAAATCCCCGCTCATAATATGGTACACTTCAAGGCCAACTTGTTCGAGCGAGACCATTTAATTCATTGCGATCCGATAATCGTAAGATCTGTATGGACAGAAATAAGTTCGTAGTAATTCGTTGCAGATGATGTATGAGTATATTACAATACATTTATAAAGTAATCGTTTCAGCGGAAGAGAAGTACATGTAATCCAAGTAAACCTCGCATGGGAAGTTTTATAGGAAGTACTAAAAACGCTGCTTCAATAGCTTGGGAAAGTTCCATGTTATGTAGTGTCTATTAATAAAAAATTATAAGTATATTTGGAAACATTTGCGTTAGCGCGTATAAATGCATATGTACTTACTGATACAATGTTTATCATTATTACAAATTAATTGCGAGTATATTTGCTAGTCAAAGTTCATTTGAAAACGACTTTTAAGTCTAAACTGTCATCTATGTACAGTAGGGTGGAATTTCTTTCGTATTTCGTTGAAATTCATTTCATAAAAAAAATAGTCTCTGAAATAGATTATTGTAATTGGACAATAGGAAAGAGTGTCGATCAGGCTTTAAAGTTTAGAATTTATCAATAGTTTGGATTTAAAGAATTTTTCCAAAATGGTAAGCCCTGTCGAAATTTTAATGAAATCGAATGCTGAAAATACGGGCTACCCTAATGTACACGGTGTGCCGCAGTTATGATGTAACCGGAAATAGGGTAATTCCTCGCGCAGAAATGAATCGGAAACATAGAATCAAGTTTTTTTATCCGATACTTCGTTTTCGAGGAAATCGATTTTGAAAATTTGTGGGGCACGCGTCCGCCTTACTAATAATTAGCAGAATGCAAGAGTAAGTAAGATATAAGTGCTAACGAAATGGACCCTTGTACAGAAAGAAGCCAAGACGTACAATAATTTTTTCCCGAATAAGGCTTCATTTTCGAAAATATCGGTATTGAAATATCATCAAGTAGAAAAATTGTCGCAAAATTGGTTAATTGGTAACTTAAGAATATTAAATTTTTTACAAAACAGAAGGTTTTTCTTATTCAACAAATACCTACAAAAAATTTCATTCACTGTCAAAAATTATATTTGAAAATAATTATTTATAATTAAATATAAAGGGCGGTAAAAATCTGTTTTGCCAGAACGACGGAAGAGCAAAATTGGCCCTGCATACATACGTACATATTTCATTTGTCAACACTTCCAAATGAACTCTAGGTAATCTGGTCTGCCCTGAACAGGCATTTTCTACTTACTCAAGGCGCATTGTGCCTTATAATATCATAAAAGTATAAATACAACAGTAATTATCAACTGTGATTAGATGAAATACAATTGTTAATGTAGAAAGATGTTCTCATCTTTTCACTCCACATGAAATAATTAATAATAATTCAGAAACAAGCAAATTACTCGTATTAGATACGACAACCATAAACTCACTTCCAACTTTGACAGGCTTAATTTTTCGACCCACGTTAATTCAACTCCCTCCTATATCGCCTGAATTCTCTTTTAAAGACACTCTTTATATCAAAATGAATGTGAAATTTTGTATCTCTGCACAGTGCACACATACCTGTAGAGAATACTAACTCGCACAGTTCTACTTTCCCATTCCATTCCACAGGCTCCATAAATTAATTGGCTGTGAATTTGTATTTTTAAAACATTCCGTGGACCACAATCTATTTTTATGGCGAAAATCTTTGGTAAGCTGTCATCGCTGTAACCGCTATTTGGAATAACTGTGTCGGTCAGGATTGCAAGTTGTTGGAGTGTAAATGAAATAGGTACGCATGCGGCGAAGGAACGTGCATCGGCGAAACGCAACAATAAATGGAAAAAGAACGACGTTGAAAGCGCCAGAAAGTAAAGTGAGAAAAACATTACGCTCGGGCGACCTTCGTTCACCTGCTCGTATATACGCACGAACCAGCGGACGTACATACCTACGTACGTAAGTGCAGTGTGCTCGTTAATGCGTTAGGAAGCGAGTAATGCCTGTCTATGGATATAAATATTTATACGCCTCAGGCGAACCGTGATAAAAACGAAGTGACAGTGGCCCGTTACCAGCAACGCCTGGAGATCCCGCGAAAATGAACATCCTGGAAAAAACGATTACTCACTCCCTCTCCCCAGTCGGTCGGGTCGCACGGAGAAAATGTTTAACGACTATGAAATTAACATATCGTTGGTCTGTGATTTATCGCACGACAAATGACAAGTGAATTCCGTTTTCCTCGGGAGCCCAACGATAATAGGTGTGCAAGGAATTCGATGTTTTCCAACAACGATAAATTCTTAGTCATTGGATTTCCTCGCTGCAGTAATATCTTAACTTTGCTGTACACGCCTATCGATTCGTCACTTTTATCGGTACGTCTAATGCACGATCGAGGATAATGTAATTTACAATAATCAATTTGATATTCATGTAACCTATTGTGACAGTAAATTTTCCATCGAAAAATTACGAGTTAAGTATAATGTAACGGTTTGTTGTTAAATCATTCATATATTATGTAATACTGAAGGGATTCCGTAATTATTCTAGATCCTGAAACCATTAGATGTAATTTTCTATTATTGCAAACATATGCTAAATACTAATATTACCTACTGTGGGATTGGTAAAGATTGAAAGTCTGCTCTCTATTGAATTTAATAAATGTCAATAGCAATACAATTTTAATAGCACTGTGAGTAACAACATTTTAATATAAGCATCTTTTGTATTGGTTTCCTGCCGATATCCCATCAATAGAATGCAAATTTCCTTGCGAAACGGAAAATGTGTTTAATTGTGTTTAAAGTTTCACACAGAGTTGCATAAAAATGCACGAGGCAAAGATGTAAGATAAAGAATAAAATGTACGTACTGTTAGTCTTGCCTTTAATAATTACTTAATTAAATGTATTTAAATACGCGATTCAGTAAACAGAGTAACCCTTTTCACATTGCATCTCTGGTTGTCTATGTCGTTGGTGGATCGTCCTATGTACTTTTGACCAAGTAGGAGTCGTTGGGAACAACTAATATATCAGAATGATATGTATTGTAATCGTGTATACCTACGATACCTACAAATACGTATTTCAATAAAACGAAATGTAATGAGAAATTATTCAAAAAACTTTCTTTCGTCACATGATCGTGTATGCGAATTACGAATACTGTTTTAAAATTTAGTAATAAATTTAAAACTTACAAAAACTTACTGTAAAATCCCTTTGCAATTGTTTTGGGAATTTACTTTGTTTTAAATGGGTATGCAAAGCAATCCTTCTCATCTTAATTAATATATCTGAATAAAGTGTTGCCAATACATTCATCTTGATCTTTCCAAAATTTCCAAGATAATCTAAGTAGTGGGTAGACTGACAATGATGCACTTGTCTTTTTTCAAAGCTCTCGTATAGATCAAAGTTTAAACTTTCGGCAGTTAACTAAGATTCAGTACACAAATCATTGCGTTGTAACGCTACATTTTCTCTCTAATTCCCTACCATTCGGTTCCTATTAGCATAATGAATAGAAGAAGCACAGCGAAGTCGTAAAATCAGTAGGGGTTAAATACGGTAGCGCAGTTGAGTGTTTTGAATCAGGCATTCAGTGTTTTAGGGAATAATGCAATAAATTGCAGATGTATGTGGAAAGCAGTACATGATACATCATAAGTTTTATTAGACAACATATTAGGGGGCCCTTATTTATACGTGTCGAATTTTCCTTTTTGTATTTTTTTGGTCTCGCCCCTAAAACGGTGCCATTTGATAAAAAAATAATTCCTGAACATGTTTATTCCAATCGGACAACAGGAAAGGGTGCCAATCAGGCCTTAAAATTTAGATTTCATCAATGCTTTGAATTTGAAGAATTTCTAAAAAATGGTAAGCCCTATCTAAATTTAGTTCAAATAATATTAAAAGAGCATTCAATTTTCTACAATTACCTACTGTATATGTAATTTTTTCGTGGTTTCAACCATGTTTTTAGATAATAGCGTTTGCATGTAGGCGTACTGTCTATACGTGAGGAACGTGGAATTTGAAAGGTACATTGTTTTCGTGACATAGGCACCCACTAAGGAAGGATTTTTGGAAATTCCATCCCCCAAGTAAGTGAAAAGGGTTAAGATGTATTTTCTCGGACTTCCTGATATCTCTTAGGGCCGATTAGATATCAACTTGGTTCTTACTTACAAAGATGACCCACACAGATGCCTAAAAAACAATTTCAGGATTTTTCCCTAACCAACCCCTAGAGGTGTGAAACGGAGTGAAATATATTTTCACGGATTCCTCAAAATCTCTTAAGCCCAATTAGATATCAACTTGGTTTCTACTTCGAAAGGTTACCCACATAAATGCCTAAAAACCAATTTCAGGATTTTTCCCTAACCAACCCCTAAGGAGGTGAAAAGGGCTAAACTGTGTTTTCACGGACTTCTCAAAATCTCTTATTCCCAATTAGATATCAACTTGGTTTCTACTTCGAAAGGGTACCCACATAAATGCCTAAAAACCAATTTCAGGATTTTTCCCTAATCAATCCCTAAGGGGGTGATGAAAAAGAGTGATATCTGTGATATCTGTGTTCATAGAGTCCTTAATATCTCTTAAGCCCGAAGCGAAGCGCGGGATATTTTGCTATTCTTAAATATCTATTTTTCTCAATAATTGATACATTGCAACCCTTTCAAAGCTACCCAACATCTTAAGCTTTAAATAATTAAATGCTCCTACCTATACCACACCAATCGTCTAGCTATCAGACAAACAGCAGATTGCATTCCTAGAGTGCTTTTATCTTTCACGCTGACACAACAATATAACAACAAACCAATGCCTCGTTATATTTTCCCCAGCTACTGCATTCCCTCAATAACAGTAGGTTATAGCAAACTAAAAATCCGAAAAGCGTTTACGATGCTCTCGCAACGAGCAGCTCCTCCTCGGCGGTGCATGGTGCGCCGTTTCCACTTGAGCAAGACCGGAGTGACGTCGATGGTATTTAGGAAACTCTCGGTAGCCGGTATACCTACATGTAAAACGGCAAGGACAAAAGAAGCCAATCCAGTGGATGGATGCGACAAAGTGTCCCGGGTGTGCGTAAGTGCGCGCGGCGCGCGCGGGTGTGTACTGTGATACCCGCGATCGTGGCTACAAGGTGGTGAGAGAAGCAGAGAGGAAAACGAGCACTCGAAGGATATGGTACGCAGAGGAGGTGGACAATCTCTGCGACGGAACGGCAAGATCGAGCTGTAAAGAGGCTAAGAGAAAGAGATGGAGAGGAATGATGAGGTGAAGCAGATTAAGAGGGTGGGAGGATGCGAGGTAGCGGAGGACCCAGTGAAAGAGACGGGAAAAACGTGGGGAAAAAAGACAGGCCCCCTCTCTTTCTCTCTCTCTCTCTCTCTGTTTCTCTGTTGCAGGCACTGAAGATGGTGGGAGGAAGAGAGAATAGCGAAGGAGTTTGCTGTGTGAGAGAGGGATGTGGTACAGCGAGTAGCGTGCATTCTCGCGCACATGCTGCCTCCCCCCTAGCGTGAACGTGCGCGTGCACGTGCAACCAGCTATCGTTCACGTGTGCGTGTACAAAGTAGGTCCAGGAGAGCCGGAGAGCCGGCGAATGTATATCGCCGTCCCCTCGCAGCCGGTGCGACCAATCCGCGTGTAGCGTTAGCTGCGTGAAGGCGGAACGCGGCCTCTTCGCGTATATCTGCGTATTTATTATTCAGTTTGCAAATACGTGGCAAAAATGATCTCTCTCCGCGCGGCGGCTGGATGTGCCTGGCTTCTCCGAACCGGCCCGCAGAGCCAGGAGGTGGAGCCAGAAGGTAGGAGCAGGGCACCACGACCAGATATCACCCGTTAATTTGTTAGAAACGCCACCGGCAGTGGCACTGCCGATTGCACCGTCCGTGACTGTGTACCTTCGTGAGGATGGGATCGTGTTCATTGCGCTCGCCGCGCCGCGACGCATCGCACCGTGCCGCTCTTCCCCATTGAATAGGAGAGGAGGTTTCCTAATCGGACCTCCCGATATCACGAAATGTCTAGAGACCTTTGCCTGACTGATGTAGATGTATGCAGTACTAGCGAAGTAAGGGCTTAGTGAAAACACAGGTCACTACTTTTCACCACCCCTTTAGGGGTTGGTTAGGGCAAAATCCTGAAATTGGTTTTTAGGCATTTATGTGGGTAAAATTTCGAAGTAGAAACCAAGTTGATATCTAATTGGGAATAAGAGATTTTGAGAAGTCCGTGAAACCACAGTTTAGCTCTTTTCACCCCCTTAGGGGTTAGGGCAAAATCCTGAAATCGTTTTTAGACATTTATGTGGGTAACCTTTCGAAGTAGAAACCAAGTTGATATCTAATTGGGAATAAGAGATTTTGAGGAATCCGTGAAAACATATTTCACCACCTCTTTAGGGGTTGATTAAAGCAAAATCCTGAAATTGGTTTTTAGGCATTTATGTGGGTAAAATTTCGAAGTAGAAACCAAGTTGATATCTAATTGGGAATAAGAGATTTTGAGGAATCCGTGAAAACACATTTCACCACCTCTTTAGGGGTTGATTAAAGCAAAATCCTGAAATTGGTTTTTAGGTATTTATGTGGGTAACCTTTCAATGTAGAAACCAAGTTGATATCTAATTAGGCCTAAGAGATTTTGAGGAATCCGTGAAAATATATTTCACCCCGTTTTACACCCTTAGGGGTTGGTTGAGGAAAAATCCTGAAATTGGTTTTTAGGCATTGGTGTGGGTAATCTTTGCGAGTAAGAAACAAGTTGATATCTAATCGGGCCTAAGAGATATTAGGGAGTTCGAGAAAATATATTTTACCCCTTTTCATCCCCTTGGGAAGGGAAGTTCCAAAAATCCTTCCTTAGTGGGTGCCTACGTCGTAAAAACAATGTACCTTCCAAATTTCACTTTCCTAGGTTAAACAGTTTGGGCTGGGCGTTGATGAGTCAGTCATGACTTCTTCTTTTATATGTATAGAATAGATTTAGATATATAGAAACATTAGATACGCGAGTTTCGTTGACAATACTGGATTCTAAAGCGTAGGCCGTTTTACACGAGTTTTGTAGTAGGTACGTTCCAATGGAAAGAATGCTTAGCTGGAAATCACGTGTCCCGGGCGTGCAACTTACTGCGCTCGAACAACGTCATAGGTACAAGCATCGAGGGCGTGGCTCGCTGAAAACTTTTGGCAGAACAGCAGTTCAACAGTCAACACACGCTGTGTTCTGCCAAGGTTTGCAAAATATTGTTTACACTCGGCTCTGGTATGTTCATCGTTTAGTTGTCCAGAAATAATATCACGGAACAGGAATGTTTAGTTGTAGAAGTAATTCTATTATTGTTAGTTTTATAAATGAAACTGACAGTGGTATTTGGTAAGTATTCCTTACTTAACACTGCATCTCCAGATGATGACAATAAAATAAGTTATGATGATAGTGAAAGTAACGATGTAAAAACTGAAAAGAATGTCCATTTACGAGGTTTAATTGTGTTACACGACCTTGACATATTTTGAAAAATACTGTAACTTGTCAAAATTGTTCTATACCAAGTTGTAGATTGTTTATGTAGATAGATAATATTATATCAGATTTGCATTTCATTTTGTTAGTACATTACAAATTATTATCTTAAATTTTTCTCTCGGAATAATCAATGTCTGGGATAATAGGTAGCGAATTGTACCTGAAAGTACCTACGTCGCAAGTAGGGTAAAGGTACTAGTAGTATGGCCATGTATCAGTAGTTGACAATTTTCAGAAAAACCTTATTTTTCATGTTTTTCTGTAGTAGTTGACACTTTTCACAAAAACATAAAAAAATAAGGTTCCGCATAGTTTTGGTTTAGACGTTGCTGTGCAACGAGGAGTGAAGAAATCTTCGCTACAAAGATCGAAGCGGTTCCAATGAAGACATCAATGCGAATTTTTTTAGAAGCCTTATCCAAGACAATGGAGAGTGAGTCTCCGATAGTCCGACAACAACGGGACCCGAACAGTAGCGGATTATTCCGCGACTCCGAAGTACGGAACAACGCTCTTTGAAAACGGTTTCAGACGTTCCGATAGGCCTTCGCGCTGCGCTCAACTGCACTCGATATTGCCTACATTAATGGTAAATATACTCCTATGAAGTTAATACTTCGAACATCCCCTATACAAATTAGTCTAAAAAAAATACAAATTTTAACTATGTTTTCAATTAGAGTAAGACACCGCAGTACCTTTCCATCCAGAAAACGCAATCATTAATTAATAATATACTATTTTATATACTAGAACTAATATGCAGAAATGAATTAATTGTTTAATTAAAAACGTTAACATTTGACCTAACATCGCCTCGGACACAAGTATACATATTGTAGTAACAATTAACTAATCTTCATGAGTTCATATTTTCATAATTCATGAGACGTCTGTTTCTTTAATGTAAATGTGATGTGATTAGATTTTTCCTCAGTAACACTTATTTTCCACTGTGTAAACCTTGATACGTCTTGAACGTTGTGAAGATGTTTTTGTAGTATTTTTGTAACGTCTTCATGCATAGCTAGGGAGCGCGTACCGTGTCATCTGCAAATGTTGAATGGCTGGTTTGTGGTGTAGTAGGTATCTATGTCTGCAGTATAAAAAGTAAGTATAATTGATTACGTTAAAATTTCTAGTTGGATGAGGAAACTTTTAGTAAATTTAGTTGAAATTAACTTCTAGTTTAATTAATTACGCTAAAATTTCTAGTTGGAGGCGAAATTTTAGTAAATTTAGTTGAAATTAACTTTGTAAAAATATTTGTTATTTGTTATTGTTTATTAGTTACTCGACTGTTAAACATCTCTAATCACCGCAAAATAATGTCTCCATATTTAAAACTCGCTGGTAGAATTTACATATTAAGTTTCACCGAACTATAATTGCATATATCGACTTTTGTTACGTGACAAAATGTAAGTGTTGACATCAAAGACGATCGCAATGCAACAAGTAGGTACGTGTTGCTGAATTGTCTCCTTCGCACGAATTTTTCTATGGACGTTACCGAACACAACGTATTCCGACATTGTCCGTTAAACGCGCCGTGTCTAGTACGCTGGCATTGTATTCCGACGTAATGGATTCACGATCGGTAGATAATCAAACGAACTGTAAAAAGGACTTGGTTATATTCCTCGCACGAACTCGATGTTGATAAGACACAGTCAAGTGATTCATTTTCCTAATATGCCTACGCGTCGAATGACAATTGGGAATACCGTTTACGTTTTCGCTTCGCTGCTCTGGCAGAACGTACAGGGTTAACGATTAAACACCGGACGAACCTTCCACTTACAAGGAACATCAACCCATCGGTTCCCTCGTATTTTCATCAAAATTTGCGCATGAGTACAGCATTCGAAAATATTTCACGCAAAATTCTTTTTACAATTGCCAATACTTATTTTTGCGGGGTGAAGACAGACTTCAAAATTGGGGATGAGGAATCTATTTTGTCAAATTGCTCTGAAAGTAATGGCAGTAGAAAATCGATGTTAAATACAAAACGTATTTGGGTGAGTTTAAAAAACAAACATCACGTTCTTCCCAATTTTAGACAATTATACAGATGTGGGGAAAGCAAATATTAATTAACTGCGAGTATAGAATCTTATGCAATTAAATATTTAAAAAGACATCTCCACAGGATCGTGACAAATATTTATCCTTCGCAACGTAGTTTGTCTTTTATCCGGAATAGAGGTACCCCTGGGATGAAAACAACCCAAAATTCATAAAAATGCCCAAGAAGTATTGGCTTTGGTTTCATAAAACTACTCGCGTAAATATTCAAAAATACTGCACCACCAATGATATCTCAGAAGTGTTTCCCACGGCATCTCATTCGTTATACTAAAATAAGCAATTTTTATATTTAAGATTCTTTTCTATCTCCACTACTCACCCATGAATTTGACAAAATAGATTCCACATTCCCAACTTTAATATCTGTTCTCACTCTGTAGATTCTTATAAACATGAACAGTTATAAAAAATTATCTGTCAATAATTATTTTCGAATGTTCTACTCTACTTCTTCTATATGCAAAATCTATTGAAAATCCGACAACACTAAGGTGATTGGTTGGTCAAATATTCCTTGCTGGCGGGAAAGGTATGTTCGTTTAATTATTTCCCATAGAGAAAGTAGAAATTACGTTAATACGCATTCAGCCGTAAAAAGAGGATCGTCATCCCGATGCAAAACACCGTATCGGTGGTTTTCTTCGGCCGCGTGCATTTGCTCGCTGTGGTCATTTACACCTTCTTCGCGTGTTCTTTGCACACCATAACATTTCCGCGCGCCACGATATCATCTCCTTTCTTCTGTTCGCTTTGCACGTTTCTTTGAAGTTTGCCCTGGTACTTCCTGATCTTAAATACTTAAGGAAACGGCGATTTGATCGAGCCGGCCAAGTTCCTTCTTTCCACGAGCTGTTCTCGAAACCGTCGACTCTATCAGATAAAACGTGAATGCGATCTTCGAGCATATCGAAGATTCTTATCGTAATTGAAGAAACCTAGCGGCTGTTTCCAGCCAGTTTTCGGCGGCCGAGTGGCGGAATAAGTGGAGCTAGTGACGCGGTCCATCACTGGTCAGGCATCCTTAGAATTTCTTCAGACTCATAAACACGCTGATTTAAAATCTGCTGTTTCCATTTAACGAGAAATGACGGTGACTTGTTGCCCCTTTGCAGTTGAATATTTCCTAGTTTGTGTCAGGTAATCCAATTTAATTTTATATTTTTGTTAGGAATGAATAATTTCTTCTTAAAATTTAAAGAATTGATATTTAAAGTTCTGAAACACTCTGCATAACAAATTTTATTTACCATTTATCGGTGACCCTGTGTACTACTTCTTATTACTCAATCTACTCAGTATGGAAAACAACGCAAGCTTAATTATCGATAACTACCTATTCATTTAAAGTAAAATCACATTTCGTTCACGCGTAAGAATTATGTTGGCGGAATCAGAATGGAACTACAAGCGTGACGAGTCACAGACTATGGCCACTGATATGTATCTCTCGCATCAGTTTAATCAATGACGTAATACTTCGCATCGCTAAATGACTTCGCCAAATTCTGTGCACAATCAATGCCGTCAAGACAAAACCGTGACTTGGTGAAACTTTCATGGTCCACTTTTGGCAGATAAATCCGTTCATTCGTTTTTCACAGTTCGTAGCATGTGGAACACTCTTTTTGTGAGATTCACATAAAAAATCATTTGTTCCAAATCGATTGACGATATTTTTCTACAATTGTGTAGATAGGTACTTTGTAATATTTTATTCTCTGAGCATGTAACATAACGTACCTACATGACACATGTCTGTTATTTCATTCTATTTTTAAATCTTCATTATAATCAAACTTGTGGTAGATAAAACTTTACAAAATGTCAGAAATATGAAATGCGGATGTGGTTGAATAAACACCAGAATTATTATTACTCACTTCACGTAGAATCATAGAAACCCCGCCTGGGACAAAAATTTGCGTCGCAACTATTATAAACAAAGTACCATGAATAAATACTTAAAGTAAGAAATAACGATTGAAACATGTTTCTCGATATTCCCCATCTACTAAATTTCCTTCGCACTTTAAAAAGAGTTTTTTATAAAACAAAGAGTTTCTATAATCTTCCTTTAATTGCATAAGTTTGTTACTTATTGTTGTAACAATTTTATCGAGAGTCCCACTCGATGTCTCCTCGCTGTTCGCAGTTTTTTCCACTCCATTTCCCTTGAAAAACGCACGGTTCAAAGTTCACGGCATTTTACGGCCTACTTCCTTCGACGCCCGTACCTTCAAACCGGAACGCACCTCTTCCTGAAGAGAAACGACGACGAATTAGAATCTGAAGCGTTCCTTAAACGTCACACCCGATGCGGCGAATGACCGACTAAAGTTTAGAGGTGTCGGCTTGTTCCGAGAACTCCATTTTCCCTAGTTCAACCTGACCCAACCTGCGGAGCACCTCAACGTGCCTCTTCCAGTCGCGGAAACGTTGAAAGCAGATTTTCCAGCTAAATCATCTACATGCCTGCTTGTGAAAGCTGGTAGCAGGTCTTCGCCCTCTTCGAACTCTCATCGTCGCTATTTCAAACATCTCCCTTATTCCTTTCCTTGTTACCATTACCGTCATCCTGTTCCCCTTAGATTCTCGTCATCGAGGACCTCGTCCATTCGTTATCGCAACTTTCATCGCCCCTTTCGTTCCCTCACTATATTCTCCCCCAGTTGCTTTCAACGTCGCGATTAGGGATGGGATCAAGTTCAGTATGTACTCACGAATCCGAGTCAATTTCAATACAAAAGTTTCATTTCCTGGGATTCGAATACTACTAATAAGAGGTGACGTTTCATTCTATGTACTTCGAAAGTATACAAGCTGGTTTCGAACCTCGGAAAGAGTACCTGAAGAGTTCGAGAATGTCATTGTAAGTACTTGGACATTTGAAAGAATCCCATCTCGTAAAAGTAGTATTCGAACTCCGAAAGACAAAACACAAATCACATAACTGCACAGAATAGAAAACTCCTGGTTAAAGTACTCATAAAAGGTCTGTAGTTGCTTGGTCAAGGTTCGATTATACTTGAAAGTATCGCTAACGTTTCTCAAAATACTTATAGAGAGTTCAAACCTACCTCGCCGAGGTTCGAGTTTACTTAAAAGTATTGTTTTACTTTTTCGAAGTATTCATGAAGTGTTCGAAAGTATCCAGTCAGATTCGAGTCTACTTCCAATATAGGGTAGACCAGGGCTAATCGGATCACTTTGTGTTTGACGGTAAAAAAATAATAGGTAAACATTAAAAAACTAATATTTCATTATATATTCGTGACCAGTACATATTTGGCTTGAACATGAATATATAAAAATTGAAATTACACATACAAACCTTTCATTTATTAACAAAAAACGAAAAAGTGAGAAATATTCGATTTGTCCTGTGATCCGATTCGCCCTGGTCTACCCTACTTCATCCCATCACTAGTCGCGATCGTACAATCGGCATTGCCGCGTTCATCGATCTCTGACTACGGCAATCCTTCGTCACTCATTACACTGCGATTCTTCTCAGTTCTCTAACTGACTCTTTGTAATGTGGGCGAAATTTCAGAAATCAGCAGATTTTTATTCCACTAAAATTAATAATCTCTGACAGATAGTAATACGAAAGATGCAAACTTGACTGCAGCAATGAAGTTCACCTCCATTGCTTCTTACTATTGAAATTCAACACTGTTTGTGCCAAACCTTCTGAGGTTTGTGGCAAAGTGTGGCACAGGTAGATATTCTCTTCTATCGCCTCTATTTTTGCTACCATTTAACTCAACTATTTCCGTGCAGAACACTCATCATTTCTCCCTGGTTTTTCCTTCGTTTATCATTTCTCGCAGTCGTCATTTTCATCACAGCTGGCGCATCCGCTGCTCGTAGCTTCAGTCTTGCCCGTTGCCATCAAATCGTCGTAACGATCACGGCGCGGCGCTCGTCCTGGCTGGCGGCCTCGTCGAGAGGGGTCCCAGCGTCGGCGTCGTTTCACGGCAGCCGTGTGCCCTCCTCGCTAGGAAATAAGAAATTTTCTTGAGAGATGCGAGCCTCTGCGAGGGAGGAGGCCTAGCCAAGCGAACATAGTTAATTTAGATTGTATCGCGTGAGAAGCAGGAAATGACGAAATATCCTGAGTGCTGACTTATACACGCCGCGTGTATCGTGTTTGCCTGGGCTCGTTCCTCGGTCGCGCGCTGCTCCTCGACTCCTCCGCGACCTCACCACTCCTCTCCTCTCCCTCCGCCCTCTGCCCTACGACCGCCAACACGCAAGGATGATACTTTTTTTCCTATCTCCGCTACCCGTTGCATCTATTTTTGCGTTTTTCGCCACGCTTCCGCCATAACGTAACCGTGAGACTTTTTCGAACTTATCTTCTGGCAACATCATTTTTTTTTGGACCCGACCAGCTGATGATAGATAAGAGATTTCGAGGGTCAATTCGATGAAGACGAAGGATCGTGGTTGTATGAAGAGTTTTATTGTCGGTGAACCGGCTTTTTATTGCTTGAAATCTTTCGGTGCGGTGTGCTGACGCTTCCAATGTTCTCTGATTTAGTTGGAAGGTAAAAGAAAACGGAAGAATGTTGAAAGGAAGTCGTTGTACCATTCTTAAATGGTACCTAGAAATGTTTTTGCACACTGCAGGCGGATGTGACGCAAAAACAATTTGTCACACACGATTGGAGACAGGGAGTATAATGAGAGCTCAGGTTCCGAGTAGGGCGCTATTGGTTCAGAACAGGTACGTGGTTAGGTAGGTAACAACGTACACGTGAATCTGTGAACGCTTTCAGGGACTGAATGGAAAACGACACAAAGTAAAATGTGGTATTATCTTTAATGTATCGTGTGTCTGGAAGATTAACCAAATATTTGATTCCAGAAAATAAATTAAATGGTATAAAATATAAATAAAGGTACTGTGTATTTAACATAGTATTCAGTTCACGAAATATTATTCATTACCCTATTAAGGGGTTTTAGTCAAGCGGCCGAAAAGAGGCGAATGTTTGTAAATTTTTTTGAAAAAGCGGAAGCATATATTTTTACAGAACGTTTTGCACTTAAAAGAGCAACATTTAAAGAACATTCGGTAATTTTTTCGTAGAGAAATATTTACGTTTGTAATTAAGTGACAACCGACATCCAAGAAGCCTTTTTAAAAATTCAGTTTTGAGGTGAGACATTTGATACCAGATTATCTAAAATCAGGAATCAAGAAAGATTTCGTTGGTATATTAATATATCCTCTGACTAACAGAGAGAATTTTCAAAAAATTCATTTAAAACAATATGGCGTGTATTTAAAGTTAAAATCTTGATTTTTCTTGCAAAAATCACGCGGAGAAAATCGGGACTAACGCCTTAAAATACATCGTCTTTTAATTATTTCGAGCAATATAGCTGCACGTCACATATCGTTTCGAGAATATATATTCCCCTGACCATTTGGTATAATATTTGAACTCTATTGTTAATCGAAATTAGTATAAAATAACACTTCTTTGTTGTTATTTAGTAGGTATGTGTTAACAAATACAGGTACTATTTGAAAGCATATTTCTCTCATCATTTATATAACGGAGAATACAAAATACATCTGTAAAATATAAATATAACAATAAACATCTCTATCCAAATCTCGTTACATAATATTTATTTTTCCGCCCCAGTGACATTCCCCTCCCGTTAGATAAAAATGTAAAGGACAGCGTACATAAACTAATATCACCCTCGAGGGGTCGTAGACGCGCCATTACATATTTATAAATTAACTGACACGACATAAAGATATAGATATAGCAGCTAATGCAAGGCATAAAACTGGGTTTTCTCCGTTCCACTCCCATGGAGCTTGGTCACCTGAAGAGTTACTATGCCCAATTAACCCTTTGAGAACCGTACGCTTCCCGGGCATTGCCACTTCCGACGTTTGCAGTAGTTTTCGCCATCTAATTTTTTCGAGTTCGTTAAAAGATCTCGGTTTATTATTTTCCATTACGCGACATCAGAAACGACAAACGTATTGTTCCTCCTTGACACGCGAAAAATCTCTAATTTCGCCGCAAATTAATGTCTCCATATTTAAAATTCGCTAGTAGAATTTACATATTAAGTTCCACCGGACTATAATTATATCTACTTTATATCAATCTGAATATCACTGACATATTAAAATTCAAAATGTACCTAATAATTTTCTGTAGGAGAACCATGCTTCAGCAAAGTGAAATTTCTTTTAAGAAATATGTTCCAATTTAGTTACACCTACATATATAAAAATGTCGCAAATTCTATTATAGGCTCATAAAACTATATGATCGTTTTATGAACATAAACTTTTGCCCTAAAGTCGCAGCGCATCATAAGCTTTCACCTACGTAAATAATTAGAAATTTCGATAACTTATCGTAGCAGCGTCGTTCATTAATTCCTCGCGGGAAAATTACCATCTGCCGTCTAATGAGTAAAGAATCATTATGCACCGTTCTCGCTGTTCCGATCAAGCTACGAATCGATCTAAAGGGCACAGAACATCCGACCAACAATTCTTGCAATTCCTTATCTGCGTGGATTGATTGAGAGCCGACGGTGCACATGTAGGACTTGATTTTCACACGGTGCCGTCATTGGAGGATGTTTTGAAACCTCGGGATTTACTTCTTACAATCGTCATCTAATAAAGCAAACTGCGACAGAGTTTAAGATAAACGATGTACATGCGTAGGTACATTTCCCTTCTCTTGTTGTTTTCAGCAAGTGCGTCGCTGCAATGACTTAACATCTACTTACAAGTTACTTTACATTCATTATGCGGTCACGTATTATTAACTTGCCGGTAATTTTTGTAACATCGCGATTAAATCGCGTTCTGTACAACTATTTTAATAACGCGTGTAGAACACCGCGCTACCGTTCGCTAAGAACGGGAATGATAAAGAGAGGATGGAAGAAAGAGGAAGAAGAAGAGGCAGGGGAGCAACTCTCGAATCCTTCACCTGTGACCCGAGGGACTCGCAATGTGTGACCGTCAGCGATGAATAAATTGAAAAATCACGGAAACGCTTGGCTCGCCCTCGATACCACTGACGATTCCCAAATTCTCATTTCGTCGCACCCCCTGAAACGTTTCTTTCTAAGTTCTTTACATACATTTAAAAGTGATCAAGTGCGTTATTCCATCCTAAAATCATTAAGGATTAATGGAAATAATTCTGTACTTTCCAAATATTTTATTAAAAATATTATGTAGTTTGTAATGCGCTTTTAATTGTACCTGATTTAGATTTACATTTACTGAAAATTAAGGAATGCGAAGTTGACCAGTTTTACCAAAAACTTGGCGATTTATCAGCCAGTAGAGAATGATTATTTGAATAGCACTGAATTTACTCCTTGAAAACGCCATTGCATTATTACATCCCGCGTGTAGGTATAATCACAGTAGGTATCTTTCCCTCAGAAGTCAGTGAACAAGAGAAAATTTACAATCTCAGTTGAAAAGCAGTTATAAGCGGTGTACCCGTGAGCATCGATAATATTCCAGAAGCTCATTAGCGATCCAGGAACGTCTATCCCCTTCCTCCGAGTAATTATCTGTTACAACCTAGCCGGCTCGTACGTACGGCGTATAACAGCAGATCAGCGCAACGATTAAGCTCAAAAATAGTTCATGGGAACCCAGCTAAGTTAATCTCCATCGCATTAGTGTTGTTTCATACTGTATAAAATGCTTTCCAAGGAGGAAGCACCTGCACGCATCTCTAGCACTCGCGGGGTCATCACTTTCGAAAGCCACCGGGTACCTTGCCACTCGGTACCACTGGAATCGCGTTATTCTAATTGCTATCTGACCCACAAATCACGAAGGTCTATGCGCGAGTAACGAGGAGAGTACCAGTTCAACTCGGACCTGAAAATATTCATAAAACGGTTGGTCGATGCTTGATCGCCACCGCAACGATTCGACTATGTACTTTGGCATCTCACACGTTTAGACCTGAATACTTTTGAAATAACGTCACCTGAAGTACGCCATGTTTCGATTACACAGTGATACTGTACCTACATATGTAAGTCCTAGTTCTGTAATTGGGAATTTAATAAGCAGTATTTATTTATGTAGATCTGCGTGCACACAATTACCGATAAATGGCCATAGATATGCTCCCCTTATAAGAGGGCTGTTAGCTTACATATCTTAGTTCTTCATTAAATGCAGTGACGTATGAGTTTTTCCGAAGAATTATTTAGAATAATTCTTAAAAGAATGATGTATTAATTCATAGAATGATAAATATCCAGAAGGGGTAGGTGTCTCATGCAACTCGTAAGCCGAGCTTCAGCTTTTAAACGGTTAGAAAATGAAGAAAATCTTATACAGAAAAATTAAATGATTTTAGATTCTCGATAGTTTTATGTTACTATTGTGCCCCAGCTGCAAAGAGTGATCACATTTTTGCCAGAATTTTTCGAGATCCACCTTGAAATTATGCAGGTATATTTTTGAGACCCGAAATATTATGAAAATGCACAAAAAGAAAAATCAGGGGGTTCCCCCCCTTAAATGAGTAGATTTGAAAAATATTTGCACTACTACTTTTCAAGATTAAATTAGGGCTGGTGACTATTTGTCAAATTTTTCGGTATTCGAATATTCGAATACTTCAGTTGCTCAATTATTTGGCGAATATAATTCGAATACTATTCGAATACTTAAATATTCGAACAATAACATTCGAATACTCAAATATTCGAAGTTAATTCGTAGCATTCGAATACTCAAATATTCGAAGATAATTCGTAGCACTCGAATACTCGTAAAATATTCAAGTATTAAATTATTCGAATAGTCCCAGTCCTAGATTAAATTAGGAGTCCAAAGAACGAGAAACTTCGATCGGAAAGAAACAAAAAACAATTGTGATTAGTTGTACCATGTCTCGTATCATCATAATTGATGTCTCCGGGTTTTCTTACACTCATCCACCTATCATCGAATTCCTTCCCCCTTGAAGCGTCTGCTCGACAGTTAATTACTATTCGCGTAATTGATCACGGTCAAATTCTCACCCAACAGTCACGCGTTGAACGAGACTCCGAGCGAACTCTCTGACAACAACAAAAATTAACAGACCATTACAAAGCACCTACACAGCGTGTACTACCGGTACCATTTCAGGCTACGATAAGCAAGGTCGCGTGTACGGAGTCAGAATCGTGCGCTCTCTTTGGTCTTTCGCGAAATTTACGATTGGTCCATCTTGGCTGGGGAAAAAATGATAGTTCGCCACCGGGGCGACCTACCTACCCCATGCATGCGGACGTATATACAGGTACACAGAGTTTTGCCGTGGGCTGTGTTTCTCGACGGTGTCCTACCACCCACAACCAACAACAGGCCAGGCCGGGGCAGAGAGTCTTAGGCCAGCGAGGACTCTTATAAGAAGGGGTTAAGAAACTCTCGAACTAAAGTGCCTACACCGGAAGCAGGGGCCTTGCTTTCTGGGCTAATAACCCTACACACATCGACTTCGCAGCGTCTGCGTGCGCGTGTACACGCTTAGAGACGAGAGCACGAGAGGGAGAGAGAGAGAGAGAGCGAGAGAGAGAGAGGGGGGAGTTGAAGAAGGCGAACAGACGAAGAAAGGGGGAAAAGAGGTGCAATACTCCATGGAGAAATCTTACGAGGTGTATAATACGAATATACGAGGACGCACACATTAACCGGGACCCCTTATCAGCATGCAAAGCCAGATTTTATGTGCGATTGACTGATGCCGAGCCTGAGGATTCGCGAATTGCAGTTAGCTCTGTTGCGTATAAGCTCGCTGGTATATTGACTCTTTCCTCGTGACTTCGAAGCAAGCAATTCAATTTTGTATTCATTGATGTTTGAACGCGATGGCGGTAAAATCGTGAGCATTTCAAGCGAGTTGATGTCAGAAAGCATGGAGTTTATTGCTTTTAGATCATTTGAATATCAATGTCTAACAGAGTCTGACGTAGCAACACACTTACTTTCTTTTTACGGAATTATTTTCTTTTTGGATTTGTTTAAAGTGGGTTTTTCAATACGTTCATTTATTTATATTTATACGTAGTGCTTAGTATTCGCAATTGTTAGGTTCTATAAACATTACCCTTCTTTCTAATTAATGGTCCTAGTGTCTTCTGTGAAAAATAATCTGATATGTACCTGTAGCATGCTGGTATGTAAGTGAAAGTATTGTGTACGCTACGGTAAAGTCAGAAAAATGGATTCAATGTTGCCCAATGATTGAATGTATACGGTCGGACAGTCGAACTCTTCAGAGTTCATCACAAACTATTCGAGACAGTATAAAGTCCAGATGGAAGAAAAAATGTTAGGTAAAAGAAAAATGGTTTTAAATTTGAACATTAGCTGGATTATAATTCGGAACGCATAAGGGAGGAATCTTATTCTTTTCGCTAAAAACATAGCAAAAATTGAGATTTTTTTTTGGGAAATCAGCGATTCGATTCATCTGAAATTTGAACGATGTTTTGATGCATCTTTGAAGAAGCTGTAGGTTTTTTTGTATTCATTTTTAACCATAAATATTGTAGTTATGCACCATTGACCATCACTGTGCGCAAAATTCGTCGTCCGTTGCTGTGCATGATATTTATCTACCAGGTAGTCTGAAACAGAAAAATGAAACGGCGTTTTATTTTATACATATGTAGCTTGAAATTGATGAACCAGGAAAAAACAAAACAAATTATTGAGTACTGTGGAGAGTTTTCAAACTGAATACTATATTATTAAAAATGAATAAAAAAATTCAACTTCTTCAAGGATGCATAAAAACATGGTCCAAGTTTCTTAAAAAAATGTCTAAATTTTGCTATGTTTTTAGCCCATAAAATAGGATGAGAGTTCAATTCCATTTTAGTACAATTAGGGAAATAGGTACCCACATCTGCAACAAGGAACTCATTTTCCAGATGAAACCTATTGATCCCAGAACAATATTGTATAAAACTTATTTACTTCTTCCTTTAAGATCTATACTTAATTTACAAAAAACTCAATTATTTATAACAATGGTGAGCCATTTCTTACTAACATTGTAGAATTCGTTCATACTTGTCTGCATCTACATACATATTCAGCCCAGCTGATCCAAAAAGTGCTTATTCAGGTGGAGTTGGCTCTACGCGGATTTCGCATTGTTATATATACCTACCTTTGTTCATAGTTCATACACCCGTGGATCAATAAAGTATTTGAAAAGTAGCATACCTACACGGCATCTAGCATATTTCACGAGTAAACTATTCCAAATCATCCTCGAAGCTAGCGCATAATTACGCCGCGTTATCTTCATCTATCCGTGTTTCCATAAAGTGCAAATTGTTGCGGGAATCCTTGTTACTCGAGAAAAATTAATATCTTCTTTTCTCACGGTGTTCCGAATAAAGTGGATGTACGGTTAAGCCTCCAATTAAATGCAGAATTAACCCGAATACGGTGTTTCTATAAACAACACCGACGATATCCAACGCGTGTACGTGCCCGACCCTCAACTACTTAATAAAACGAAATTAATTTGTAATTACGTTAACCCGGATGTGGCCCGTTCCCCACATCCCGTCGTCTTCGAAAGCATATAGAGAAGAAGAGCCAAAGTTCCGCGTTCACCGCGACCCGACGCCAGCCGACGTCTCAGCGTCAAAAGACTAAAGACGTATCGAAGTGTCTACTTCTTGCTGTACCCATCTTCCATTTTATCCACCACGCATTCTGAACGCGACCTGTCGCATCCTACCGAATACTTAACGCAGCCTTTAATTACATCGCAGGCAGAGGGGGAACGAAACCCTTATTCGTTATCACGGAAAACGGTACAGTATCCCGTTTTCTGCTTCCTCCGGTCTCACATAACGAATTAAGCACCTGTGCGTGGGATTAGAAGGTTTCGGCTGACATGCCCATATCTCCCTCCTTCTCTCCTTTTCTTTCCCCTTCTTTTTCCCTCTTGTTTTATCGCTCTCCTCGATTCTTCTCCCTTTCCCATTTCCTCCGACCTCTTTGTCCTTCTCTCCCTCCACGCCAATCCCTCCCCCGTCTACTCCCTCTCTCCCCCTCTCTCTCTCTATCTCTCTCTGTTTCCCGTAGTCGCTTGACACATTCGCGTGGAGAAAATGCAGCGAACTCCCCCGTAGCACGTTTATATAGGAAGGGAACGGATGTCTGGTGTGTAAGGAACCGCTAAAATGGTGTTCGCTCTTATCCGAAGATCTAGAGCGGCGATGCGAAGAGAGGCACGCGGAGAGCTATACGTAAGGTAAAAGGGGGCTCATGACTGGTTGGTCGGTCGGGCGGTTGGTTGGTTGGTTGGTTCGTTCGTTCGTTCGTTCGTTCATTCGGTTCGTTCGTTCCTTGGTCGTTGTTGTTGTTGGCTGTCTGGTTGGGTTGGTTAGTGCCGTTACCAGAAAGAGGCCACCTAGGTTTGCAGCCAGCCAAGTTAAACCTCGAACTTTCTTCGTAATGAGACACCAGCCACGAAATGACAGACGCAATTAAAGCAGACGTACACCGGGAGGTCAGGGATCCCCTGCCCTCCCCAACCCTCTCTTGGGGAATCAGGGAGACACGCTGCCAGCCAGCGATTTTCACAACGAGAAACGCATCGCTGCTTTTTTGCTCGTCACCATGAGCACGGTTCATGGAATGTCTCGGAGATCGTACGTACGTCCGGATCCATTCAGACGCTTCTGCCAGTCATTTTGGAAATGCAAGGCTGCACTGTTATTCGTCACGGTGTCTTCGTAATTTTATCTGGCCCGACGATCTTTTCGTTTCATCGACGTAATTTAATTACCTGACGTCCTTCTTCACTGTGCTTGTCCCACGAGCCGGAGGAATTCTGTAACAGATGGGTACCCAATGTTTAACGCAATATGTATCTAGTGGTGTGAATGATTATGCCATGTATGTATGTTTATTATGATCCAGCATATTTTACGTCAGAAACAATTGTCACAACACTGTAGTAGGTACTTATTTCATTCGATGCGACAATCATGTAGTTATTCACGGCAAGGGGTGTCTTTTTAACCCTTAACTGGTATCCTGGGGTCAGTCATGATCCCAAGCACGCAAGGTTTGCTGCAAAATTTTTGGTTTTCTAAGTTTATAAACTGAATTTCTAATTAATTTTATAATAATAGTTCAACTTTCTACGTTTCTATTCTTTCAAAGATTACCTAAGAACAAAATATTCATAGAGGTTGATCTAATGTCGACTTTACAAATTTCTGTGTCCTTTTTTATTTGGGGTCTGCCACGATCCCAAGATACCAGTTACGTTTTAAAAAGACAGTATACTAGTTAAGGGTTAACTCCTTACGTAGACTTGAACATTCTGCGAATTACTGTACATTATGCGTACGATTTATTCAATTGGTATCACAGTAAAATAGCCCAAGAACCATTTGTAAACGTTATTGTACATTTTTTAAACAATAAATGACGCGCAGAAAATAATTTTGAATAAATACAAATGCACGGTGATGGTGTCTCTTCATAAGACGAGCGATCCCTATGGATTGGTGTTGGGCGATATAAATCACTGTCTGCCTCTGTATATAAAACGTAGCAGTGTCTACTCATTATTCCTGGCTACTTAAGATTTTCCAGTTTTCTAAATTACAAAATTTCATTTCATGTTTTCAGAAAAGAACAACAAACATCCTTTCTCAAACAGATCGCGTTTGCTTCATCATTATTGGAGATTCCTTAGTTTCAGATACTCCCAAGTTGTTTCGTGGTTGTTATAATATCATTCATAGTCATACTTACCTTTTAAATAACGTTACAACGAAGATATTCAAGTGTTCTATTTCTTGTAACCCACTCTGTGTATAAATAATTCCTGATTAAATTCTCCGAAACTTGTAACTTTCTATTTCTTTACATTTATCATAATTATAATGTTATTTCCTCTCGATTCGAATCACTGTAAATCAGTAATCCCGAGCTTTAAGATTCAGCTTACATTAAATAGATAATCCCAAGAATCAAGTGAATCTCCATTTTGCCCCATGTTTGGCGAAAGATCATCGATTCACTCCTTTTCGAGACGATACCAAGACTCGAATAGCGATTGCAATGGAACCCGCTTCTCGTAAAACCACGGTCAGCGAGAAACGAAAGCAAAGCACCGACAATTGTATCGACGCTTAATCTTTACAGCAGGCCATAAAGACGCAAGCGCTCCCCGCATCTAGGTGCGTAGTTTGACGATCGCGAAACGCAGCCCGCCTTGATAGAACAGTGGATAAAGTCTTGGAAATTGGGAATTCCTTGGAGCAACATGAACTTTTTCAGGCAATCAATTCAACCTTGCCCCGTTTTACGTCTCCTCTTAACACAACAATGGAAACGCAGCGGTACAACACATTTCACTTTTTCGCAACATGTGTACCGGGGCAGCCTAAAAGTATTGCGCGATTTCCTACGTCTCGCCGCGAGAGAACTCGCCTCGCAGGCACAATGTAGATTGGGTTTGGCCGTGTACCGTAAAAGCGTAATTATCATCTTTCGAAACATGCCGGTGTCTTTCCCGAAACATTCGACCCGTTTCCTTTACGAAAAAACATGGTAATCGGCGCTTCGAGAACAGTGGCGTCCGTATGTTTTTGACAAGATTCCTCTCCTTTAAATGATAATTATAAGGGATCAATATTAGCTTAGGCCGCGCGCAGACTTGAGCACGAACGCGGACGAGGCAAACCGCGAAGTGCCTCGGACCGATTCATCAAAAAGAATTCGTGCTCACGTAGGGACACGTCGATTTGTTTGGATTCAGTGGCTCAAACAAGGGTTTCATACTTCATACTGCTTGAGATGTACCTAGCAAGGGGTTTACTGTGTCGCGTTGCAGACTTCTGATTTCTCGTTTGGGATTTGGGTCCAATCAGGTGTCCCCACATATACATACATATAGTTTTTAGCAGTAGTGGATTTAAAAAAACAGGGCAAGGTGGTAAACGTTTTAAAGGGCCTATTTTTCGGGAAATGAGGAGGTAGTTTAGTAAAAAGGAACTCAGTGTAATGATATAAAAAAATGTGGTTTGGATAAAGTCATAATTTTTTTTAAGGATGGGGCCCAGGTGGCAACTGCTTATAATCCATAAAAATTAATTCTATTCTAACAGTAGGAAGTAAATCATTTTCCCGGTAAGAAAGCTGAAAATCTTAAAATCTGCAAGTGAGAAAACAATATCAACAGTGCATAAGTATAATATTCAACAATTCTGGTCTTTGTAAACTTAACGTTTACGGATTTGTTGGAATGATCTTGATTGTTTGTCTCGCTTTGCATACGCTTGTAATGAGCTTGCCTCTAATCTATACATAACTCTTTATCTCATTTTTCACTTTTCCAACTTCCTCCATACCCGTAAACATTGTGTCCTGTCACTACAGTACTATCTTTACTCCATGAACCCTTAGTCACCCTAGCGAGTGTGTTCTGTGTTCTCCATCAAAACTTCCTCACCCTTGTGTAATTCTGTCATCCTCTATCGTACTTTCTAAATCCTTAAAACCTATTGCAGGTTCCCTGTTCCAACCAATTACTATTCCAATCGTCAATCTGATACTATTAGGTCACTTCCGTTTCCCATTTTAAGTCTAAACATGGTTCCAGTTCCTTGCTAATGTTCTAGTATTCTAATACTTACAATTAGTCTAGTAAACATTTGTAACTAATTATAAGTAGTAGTTCACTCTTGTCTCGTGTTCATAACATGCTTCTAAAACCTTAAACATTATTCCCTAGATATTATAACTTCTTAGATTTACAATGTACATTCCCATACTCCCTATTTGTCACATGATATCCTATATGTTCCAAACACCCTTATGATTATCATAAATTATTCTAATCTTCCTTATACGTTTTTCTTAATGACTTCTTGTCAGATAATTCGTGTAATTTACCCTGGAATACTTATTCTATTTCTACTCCCACTTTTTGTAAAATGTTTTACATATTTTTACTTTTTAGACGAGATACAATCTGTATGAAATATTTTCGTAGAATATTCATTGCACTTCAATCGTGTTTCAACATTAATTATAAGTATTTCCTATGTTCGATATCTATGTTATTTTTGCCCTTTAAGCATGGGCGTCCGAAGGGTAGTGCAAAAGGGGCAGTAGCCCCCCTGGCTTTTAAGAAAAGATCGCTTATTTTTAAAATCTAATATTTATTAAGTATATACTAAAAAAAGTGAATATATCTAAATTTCTGATTTAAAATTTTAATTAAATTGACACTACAAAGTGAGTTCAAAAAAGCAACCGGATTACTCGTGCGTTCATTACAATATTTTTCTTCACCATCACCTCAAAGTTGCCCCTCCTGGAAAAAAGTCTGCGAACACCCTTGCCTTTAAGAGATCCTTCCCGTTCACCCTGCTTACACGTAGAAAACATTGTTTCATGCCAGTGTTCGTCCCTAAAAGTTCAACGTTTAACGTACACGTGCAACACCACCGCTCAGTATGAGTCTAATCGCAGGCACGTTGAACTGTTGCACAAGCAACTACTATCATCGTCGCATAATTTTCTTCTAAAGGGTTACCTTGTTTCCCTTTTTCCACGAAACAGCTTCTACCCCCGGAATGGCTCGACCGCGCGCAGATAAGCTGCATCGATTCGATCGACTCGATCGGAAGTGGCCCATCCTCAGCGGTGGCTGTAGTGGCTCGATAAGACGCGCGAACCGCGCGCGAAATGCCGAACCTTATTTATCGTCAGTCGCGTTCCCGCGTGCGAAATGCCGTGCCGTGGCTTCCACGGGAACCCGGTCGAATACTTTTCTGTGATTCCAGCCATCCCGACGCCACGGGGCCACGTTACATTCCACCTTCGATCTTCCAACGATCTTACCGGTCCTCCTCCACAAGAAACACCGGCACCCACCTTTACCCATAGGTGTATATTCACGCGCCGCGGGAGCTCGCATAAAACTGCTCCCGAGTTTGGTGGGGTCAGAGATCACGTTACCGGCCGATAAAGATCTCACGTGAGTGATTGTCGATGATATTTCACTTAAGGGATCGTCAAAGTCCGCCGCGCACACGGCCCGATACCAGGAATTTCTCCGACTAACAGCAACCCTTCGCTCTGATCTTTCTGCTCAACTTGCTTCCTGAGCGTTGCTCGCTTTCGTGCAGCACACGCTTGGACGTATGTAGGTACTGAGAACAGCACAACTGAGGTTATTCGGTTATCAGAGGTCTTGTGTTCGGCTGTATGTGAATAACACAGACGTGGTCAAACGTGGTAAAAGATTACTTGCAATTGTCTTCTAGGTACCACGACCTAAATCTGTACAGTGGGATTGGATTATTCGTGTTCGAGCGATTTCTTTTCCTTCTTGCGAGTTTTTGGGTAACAAATAGATTCGTGATTCCTTATAGCAGAAAAATTTTGTATGTACATTCTACTGGATAATTCTACACTCTTTACCACTCATGGGTTACCTTACCGTCGCGTCGCGGTAGTGTAGCTCCAGACAGTTTCTTAATAGGTAGCTACTATTGCTGTGCCTACAGATTAAACATTCTCAAGTGTCCCTTTTTATGCTTCTCGAATAAATATAAAAAATATACATGGCGTATTTATAAAAATTTGAGGTGGAATTTGATATTAATGAAGTGTTTGAGGCCTGTCTGTAATAATGTCTGATCTAAGGAGGTGTTTTCGGAGTTGAATAAACTTGTAATAAATAGGGATATTTTTCGGTTACTAGACTTATTGCGTGTAATGGATATAAGTAGGTTCAGACTATACGTCAGAGTTTGTCGAAACATTCTTTAATGGGTTTTACGTTTTACATGGTGACGTTGGAGGATCGACGCGACGCGACGGACGGACAATGTGAATATTTTAATACCATGCACAACACATTGAAGAATGTTTCGGCGGATGGCGAATCTACCTTAAAACGGATTTGATGTCACCTAATACTGAAGATTGAAATATTTACGTTATTGGCCGCAATATCAACAAATGCGAGAAAATACATCGGTGATCCAAAGATGTAGATGTCACACATATAAATATATGTCATAGTACCTACCACTTTCTTTTCAAAGATTCACTTTTCTAAACAGTATTATCATATTACGAAAAAGTTGAGGAATCTTCCATTGATCGGGCAATTTAAAGAAAGTAACAATAACTAGAAGAACGAAACAAATGGTAACTGAGGAAAAAACCGAAGATAATATTAATAAATCATAGAACGTAGTGTTTAATAGTCTGGAGATAATCTAACGCTAAAGTAAGTACGTGTAACTTACAATATATCAACACTAAAGCACGGGTGTGAAGGAGTTTTAGAGAAGCTAGAGGGATTAGTTTGCTAAGTGACGTTTTTCGTCGTTTTGGAAAAAAATGAAATTGGTTGGAATAGCAAAAAAGATAGAAAAGTTGTGAGCCTGTGATGAAAATTCAAAAACGAAACAAAAATCTCAAAACTATTTATGTTCCAGTGGCGCCACCTATTGCAAATTACAAGGAAATGCAACCGCGTGTGTTCCTAGCGCCACTCGGCACGTAAGAGGTCACGAGCTACATATTCTTATTTCTTCTTTCTTCGCGTTTTTTTCTTTTCTATACGCGTTCCGCTTTCGTCCGCAGAGCGCATGCTGTAGCGACTGGCGTTGGCCGTACCGTTTAATTAACTAAACGTAGCAGAGGCCGATAAACGGCACGTATCGCTCATAAACTTACCACCGCGTTCGATGCTGCTGATAACACTCTATCGTTGCTGGTTTCTTACTCACTGTTATGTCAGCAGCCGCGTTCGAAAGCACTTCAACGCCTACGTTCTGCTGTATGTATCGAAGAAAGGACGTGTATGCACGGTAAATACCCATCCCTGCGCGTGCGCATATGTGCGGACGAGAGGAGTAGTACTTACAACGCTCGTCAGGAGACGATAACAAACAGCCCTTACTAAAAGAGTGATTTTCGATTGACGTCTTCTTTACAACGATTCTTCACGAATATACTATGACCCAACCATCATAATGAACTGAAATTTTGAGGAGTTGGGAGGGAGGGGAAGAGGAGCCCTATTATAAAATTTTAGCTGCGGGTATTTATTAGTTTCTGAGATATTAATACAAACGTTACTAATGCAATAATTTTCTCGTCACAGTCAACTGTTTCACAGCCGACGATACAATAGCGATATTGACCTTATCGCGCGATGCTTGTAACTGCAGTCTCATTTTTAGTATTCCCAAACTCACATCGGTTCGGTACCATGCTTTACGGCAGAGTTGGACAAAATGTAATCTAATTAGAACTTACAAATTATGATTAAAATGTAATTGTTGATTACACATTATATTCTGTAATTGTTAATTTAGGTGGTTGCCTATAATTTTGTCACGATTATATTTTAATCATAATTTGTAAGTTGTAATTAGATTACATTTTGCCCAACTCTGCTTTACGCGCCCGCGCTAACCTAGCAGGCGAAACAGTAGACGCCGACAAGAAGATGATTGTGTTAGTAACGTCTGTATAGTCAGATTTCAATCTCACAAACTAACAAAAATCCGAAACTAAAATTTTATATTACAGTTTCTCTCACCCTCCCGCCCAACCCCTAAAAATTTCGGTTCATTACAGTGGTTGGGTTATACCGTAGTACAGCCGTACGAAAATCTGTGTTATTTCATATTTAGCACTAATGGCACTTTACGGTTATCTTTACGTTTACTACATACGTGTTCAGAACTATGGATTTATCGATGGAACTTATCGATACAGTATCTATAGTGCACACACAGTATCATAAACTGCAAGTGAACGGCAGTTATACTTAACATGTCTGGTACTATTACGGAACATGACTACTAATGTGACGCAATGCATATCTGTACAAATTACATGCTATAGATAAACTCTTAGAAAAAACGTGACAATGAGTGCAAATGTTTTACTTGTCCGACACTTTTTTCGCTGTCGACCACTATATATACTGATAGGTGCTAATGCAAAATTTATTGTATAATTCGTTCTATCAGAACACGAAAAGTATATCAAGTTAATTAACATTATAAACAGTTGCCATTTACATTTAATGAAGCACTTTTAATTTTGTACTAGTTAGAATATGCTAACTAACAAATAAACTGCGGCCACATAATTAGTGAAACTCAGTGTTTCGTCCAACTTCTAAAAGCTTTTGAGATATTCTTTGGTCCTCAGATATTAATAAAAATTTAATAATTGATTTAATAGTTGATGAAATAATATTATTTTAATGATGAAGCAATACCAAGAAATATAATCTTTGACAGTATTCGCTTACATTTTTATATTTTTTTATAAACGTGCATAAAAATAAAAAAATTGGTGCCCTTAGTTTTAAAGAGGAAATTCATATTATTTTCTATTCAAAGGAAAGTCAGCTATGTTAGGTGAATACACATACAATAAAAATAATTTTTTAATATTTGTATTTACTATAATATACGAACACAATGTTTGATTCTCAGCTTCTTTTACTAAAAGAAAAAAAATCTTGAAAGTATAAAAGCAAATGGCTTTTGCCTTTAAGGGATCAAGTCGCATCATTTTACTCTAAAAAGAGTCAATAATGTAACTGACAAAAAGCATTTTTTTTCCAAAAGTGAATAGTATTGAACATAATATTTGTCGATTTACAATTTATCAAAAGGTATAGTCATCATGTAAGTAAAACACGGAAAAGCACGGGCTCGTGGTGCGCGTGTTGAGTCAATCCCATATGATGCAATTTCTATCACATTTGGTTAAAAGCGGCAATCTTCGCGCTCGTAACACCTACGGCCATTAATAATTCTTGCCCCAGAGCCTTTACCACGTGGGTTTTCTTCGTACGACTGCGAACGACCATTTCTAGAGGCACGTTAAAATCGCGGCTTCTGTGTGCGTAATGCAGTGGATGCGTCTTGGTCGTTGGTTGTCTGACTCTTGACTCGATTTCGCGACCGCAACTTTCGAAAGATATATCTCTCCCGATTTCCTTCCCTTTCGTTTCCACTCACAAGTTCCTCTCTCGCTTCTTTTTCTCAGCCAACGTGCTTCCCTCTCTCTCCCCAACGTCGGCTTGACGGTGCTTCCCTCTTTGTTCTGGTCCCTCTCTCGCCCCTTCCGTGGTTGTTCTGATTCTCCCTTCTCCTCCCGTCCCGCCAATGGGACAGGGAGATAGCAGACCCCGTCGAGGAGACAACATAAAGATTTAAGACTCCAAGATGCGCCAATAAACATGCTGCGGCCGTGCAGTCAGCCTGCGCTTCTCTACTGCGTTCGCTTCTGTTCCGTTTCATTCGGTTCCGCTCTGCTCTGTTCCGTTCTCTGTTCTGTTGTGTTCTGTTTCACAGCCAGCACACTGCACAGGGGAACCGAGCTGTGTGTAAGCACGTGTGTGTATGCGAGGAGCGCCGCTCGTCGGCCGTGCCGAGCACGCGGATGCAGGTTGCCCCTCGTATGCACGTGGTGCCACTGTGCGGCTGCGTAACGTCCTTTCGAAAAGTGTCTCGATGCGTATGCAGATATGCAGCTTAGCATGAATAGTATCTAGATCCGGCGGAGGATAACCGGCCGCGATACCGGCAGATCCGTGCGCTGAGAGCCTGGATTTCTAGAAACGCGCCAACACCGGAAGGAGGCATTTCTTTCCCTGTAACCAGCAGCACGAATTGAAATTACGTATAACCAACATACGCAGAATTGTCGCCATGTTTGATTTGTTTAGTTTCCTTTCTAGCAAATTCAACCGTCTATATACACGGGCATAGACTAAAAGTGTACGCAGATGGACGCAATCACTTTCAACTGCTAGGTTATAGTAGTTATTTTTCTTCGGTCTATTTCATTTACTCCGCTAATACATTCATTAACGTTACGAAGATCGTTAAATGGAATCCCCGTTCCGCTCCTCCCACGGCAAAATCACTTGTCCTTTAAAATACATTTGAGACATCCCCTAAGTGATCTACGACCTTTACTGGGACGCATCGCCGTCAAGAAGGAAGAGGCCTTCCGGATAACGAGACAGAAGTACACCTGCCGCGTTCGTAGAGGAGGCAGGACGCTGTGAAAAGTTTTCAATGCGAGGACGGTCGTACACCGCAAAAGTAGTAGATCGGGGACGTTGGTCGACCATGCGGCAAGGGACTGAACAGTGGACCTGTTGCTGGTGGTGGTGGTGATGCTGCTGCTAGTGCTGCTGTTGATGCTGGTGCTGGTGCTGCTTCTGCTTCTGCCGTTGCTACTGCTCGGGCCTCCTTCTACTTTTGCCTGTCCTCTCGCTCTCCCGGGCCAGCTTATTTATTCCTTTCTCTGTCGCTGCTTCCCTTTCTTCTTCGACTTCTTTATTTCTGTCCTTTTGCCCGTTTTCTGCTTCCGCAAACGACAGCCACTTATTTATACCCCGCCTTTGCATCGCGCGGGAGCAAGCGAGGGCGCTTTTGCGTTTACTCGCTACTGCCGTTCCCTGCCGCTTCTGTGTTCGCTCGCTCCCTTTTGTCCATGCTCGCTCCTTATTGTTCGTGCTCGCTCCCACCAACGGCTGGCCGTGCGCTATAGCGAAACATCAACGGCGAGACACTTTGCTCACAAACACCGTGAGATGCGCTCTCGATGCGAGAGGCAATTCCGCGACTGCATCACCTGTCAACGCCGGATCGCGTTTCAGCAGGTCTATATTACATGCGGCATGTGGATAGTGGGTACTCCCGGTAATCGCTACCAAACTCGGAACCATCGCTAATTCGTCGATCGAGATATTTATGACGGTTACTTCTTTATCGATTCTACGTTTGTCCTGCAGTTATTCACATTAAAAATCCACCTCCACCCTTGCTTACTCATTAATCTCGATGAAATATAATGCAGTACGAATAGGTTTATTACGAGTTTCCGAAAAACTTCCCAGAACGATTTCTACGCGTCATCATTTACCGAACTCAATCGATCAAACACTTTGTATCACTTTCTTTTAGATACTGCAATATATGCTTCATATCCCCAAAGTCCCTGTAGTAGGTATTGTCTGTTATTGGCCGACGCGATAAGATCGACGAATCGGATCACATAGCACCGCGTGACGAAGACCCCTCTCGCTTCTGTGCCGTCCGGCTAAATAGACATCTCCCCAGCAACGTACATTTATCACCCTTTAGTGATCTTAATCCGCAAGTCTAACCTACATAAAGTGATTAGATTTATTCGTATCTTATACCTTTTACGAGTAGATACTCTGGGTAAATGTTTACATTAGGGGGGATTCTCCGATTTCAATGACCTTGACATATGTTGTCAAGGTCATCAGTCTGAACAACATTTCCCTGTAAACCTTTTGGCGCTTGGCTTTGGTTTACAAGATATTTGAAAAAAACTTTGCATAATTGTAGATTGAAATCTGCTCATACAGACGATTGTTTTACAGCCGATGGTATTAGTATTATTTGGGGCTAGATTAGGCTATGGCTGGCATCCGTAAAATCACTAATCTAGGACAGAGAGCATCAAATCCTCGGACATTTCCACTTGAAACCCGGACACCTTTAACTATTTCTTATATTAAATACGATATCATAAGATAAAAATTTCTATAAATTATACATAGACTGTAATGTAAGAAAAAGTTGAGAGTCAATGAAAATCAAGACTGGTATTGATTGGTTATACATTTTGCACAGAATGAAACGAGGCCTCCAAACTGTCGAAGTCACGGCCCACGGGTCCAGTTGGTTTTCCCAACCCCCTCGGCCTTTAAAACAATCTATGAACGACGAAGGCATCGTAGTGTCGGGGCATACACTGTTGCGCAATAAACAGACCCACGATTCATCAAATTGTCTTACAGTAACCCGCAATCGAGAAATAAAGATAAATTTATGACATTTTGAGCGAGCAGCATCGAAAAACCCAGATCACTACAGAAAACCCGCCCGGACGCCTTAAAAAAATGAGGACAAACCCGGGGAAACACGGACGGATGGCAGTTCTACACGCACCTCTATTCCAAAAATCCTTAAAATCGCTTAGAATTTCAATTCTTCAGGTGAATCCCAAATCTTAATTTCGTTCAATTCTAGTTGATTACTAGTTCTGTACCAAGATAGTATCAATTTACACTTCATCCGATGCCAACTTATTATTAGTTCTGGACCTCGATTCTAGCCTTAGATTCATCTTTGTGAAACCAAAGTACACCACACGTTCATTACATGTAGAACTACTGCAATCAATGGTTCCGATACAGATATCAATTGTGTTGATTCCCAGCTAGATTTCGACAAGGGCATAGACCACGCAAGCGGCCTAGCATGGAAGAGAAAGAAAAAAAGAGAGGAATAGGAAAGTCGGATCGCGAAATAGTAGACTGATCGAGACGCAGTTACGAACTATGGTCCGTGTGCGCCCTTGCAAAAGCTCCGAGGAGCCGAACAAATAAATGCTGAAAAGAGGAACAAAACCGACATTATGTGGCATTAACATACAAAGTATGTCAGACCCGCGGTCCGCAGGCATAACATAGTATCGCTGCGTTCGCATACCCCGCCCGCTTTGCAGTGACCAGGAGGAACGGATGGGAAAGCATTGAAAAGAGACCGATCCCAAAAGCGGTGAATAGAGAGACGAGAGCAGAAGGGAAGAGAAAAGAGGGACAAAAGGAGAAAGAGGGACAAAAGGAGAAAGAGGGAAAGAGCGGACGTCGAATATGTTCGAGCAGAACGAGTAGAGTGCGAGCGGGAAAAAGAGGGTGGAATGATGAACGCAGAAAGGTGTGCGTGCTGCGGAAGAGGAGTAAGGAAGAGGACAGGGGAGACCCGGCTAAAGGACGGAAGGAGAGGAGAAGCAAGGGTACGGAGAAGAGAGTTTACGCTATCCGCAGTCCCCCGAAGTCCCGTCCCGTCCCATCGTTTCGTTGTCCTCGTGTGTGCCACGCGGTGCGGCTTAACGCAAAAGGGCTCCGGAGCGGGAGCGGAGTAACAGAACGCGCAGGAAAGGGAAAGATCCGAAGGCAGCCGGTGGCAAAACGAAAAATCGACCCGCATATATCGAGGCGGCCTGCGACGACGACGACGACCGCGCCGGCGGCGGCGGCGGCAGCGACGACGGTGGGACACACACACAAAACGAAGGATTCCTTGTGTCCTCGCGCTGCCTAGTGGACTCCCGATCGGCTACCGCTAGCGATGGCTGTAAACTTTGTGAAATACAAGATCTCTCATGCATACGATATTATCTGTCTTCTTTTTTTCTTCCATTTTATTAATTCTATCTGGTTTCCTAAATACCCTTCTACTTTGTTATTTAGCACTTAATAGCCTTTGTAATGATTAACTTGTCTTTAAATAACACCAAAGCGTGAAACACTCCGTATGTTAAGTTTCATTAGATAGGTTTTCGTAAGAACGCGATGTTATCAAATTATTTTATAATTTGATGATGTAATTATTATAGCATCGATCTTTTAATGTAGTCTGAAAATATATTTGGCTTCATAAAACGTGTAAATAAGAAGGTCGCATTAAGAATGTACGATTCATATGACTACTTTCATTTACACTTTGTATGCTGTCATGACTTTTTTCACATAACATTAAATAAAACACCACAATGGACTAAAGTAAATTTTTCTATTACATTTATTTAACTTATTAACATTTAATTTTTTTTAACTTCTTGTATGTATAATTGTGTATTGTATTTGTAAATGTATTGCAATTATTCTAACTTAAATAAATTGAAAAAAAAGTAATTCGCTTTCAACAAAAAATTTCAATTGAGGTATATGATATTAGTAACTTTAATTTTCTTTTACTAAAAGTACTATAGAAAGTACATTTTTAGTGAATTGTTCTTCATTGAAATATAATGTCGCCTGAAATATTTTAATACTCTTTAATGTCCTTTTAAAAAGATTTTTAGCGGTGATGGGTTAAACATCTCTGTAATGTTTCGAGAGCCGCGCGTGCCCAACGCTATTCTGTCTTCGCGCCGCTTTTGCAGCTTTATGTTTATTTTTGTGCGCACTAGCTACTGGCGAAAATTTATACGTACGTCTGAGATTCCACATGTACGGATACGTTCATCGAATGTATTATTTTATGGTGTCAAAAAAATAATTCTCGATTTACAAGTTGTACTCGAGAGAATTACTTACTGCCTAGAACCATAGTGTAACAGATTCGCAATATTGTGTAACACGAAGAATTGCTGCAACTGTACTAATTAAACGTTTACTTTCTAATTACGAATATAAAACCCATTTTATACATAAGGACATTAACAATTCCAGAAATTTGTTAAACACATTAACAATCTTAAATCGGGGGAATCATTAAATGTACAACATCATCTTATAAATATAATAATAATAATAATAATAATAATTAATTATCGATTAATAGCACGTATATACTATACTATAATCTGCAAATTTTGACCTATTATTTTATATTATTGTTATAAAAAATATTAAGTAGTTGGTTTGTTAACATATACTAAGTAACCCTTTGAAGATAAGATACCACGACATTTTAAATGAATTTGATATCTTGTAATCCAATATAGACTTACATCGGCATTGAATATTCCACTTAGCTCTTCTTGTGGAAGAATTTCTGTAAGTAAAAAACGTGATAGTAAATGATCTTCTGCTTACTTAATATTTACATAAACAGGAACTTACGACCGGGATCACTGTGTGTTAATAACTGCACATCGTTTTCTTTAGTAAATGCCTGTAAAGCTGGTGGTACAACACAGCACGTAGCTAAACTAATTTGTACAATATTAGGCTTTATCTGTGAAAATAAAAGATAAAAATAAGAAAACTTACAATTAGTAATGTGAATATAATCATGCAAAGAATATGTCTCGATGATCTTACATTTGCCCATTGAAATAGGTCAATAAATACATCTGTATTGACATCACTTATACCAATACTTGACAATTTACCAATTTTAACATACTCTTCTATTCCAGTCCACAAATGTTTCAAAGAGGCCAACACATCTTCTGAACCTTCTTTGCCTGAGTATGCAATTACCAAAGACTCGATTGCATTTGTGTTTAAAGAAATGCAGACTGAAGAATAAGATATGAAACAAATTAAATATTAAACATGTGACCAATAATTTAAATATAATAAATTAATAATATAAAATTCATATACAAATTAATAACTTATAGTTCTTAGTACCTTGGTCTATGGCCTCTTTCAATAAGTTCACATCAGCTGATGACATGAAAACCTTCACAGTTATCTTAACATCTTCTCTATTAATGTCTTGCAAAACATTATCCGCTTTTCCCTTAACCTGAAATTATGTGATGTATGAGTAACCTATTAAAAAATTTCATATGCAAACACAAAGAAGGATCATACGTACCACCACTGGATTCTCACCACTGCTTTCATTGTCTTTAAGTACAATCTTTAATGTTTCGACTAGCTGAAAATATATGTTAAATATGTTCTAATAAATATAACGTAAAATACTAAAAGCGACATAACCTCAAGAATTATACTTGGAATTATGATATATCACGACTTTTATGTAGCATTCTATGGCTTTTAAAATCACGTTTTAAAAACTGACCTCATCCGTAGGATTTTGATTTGCTTTTGTTTTTGGCTCATTCAAGGAAAGTATATTTCCAGTGCATATTAATATATTTTGCGACAACATAGTGGAGAGGAAAATTTAAAGAATGCTAGCCAACGCGTAGCCGACGACTAGTCTGTAGCGTTATACGAACGCTGTTATCATAGATCGTAGTATTACGCTTAATTGTTCGTGATGAGTACAATCGTACGTAACATATCTGACTAGGCAATTTTTTATCTAAAAAAATGACAGTATCCGATAAAGCACAGGATAAGATCGGTGCGCGCATGTGGACGCACGCGTGCCTTCTTATTAGATGCTGCAAAACTTGTGTGGCGTATCATTTAATTTATGTTCAAGTTTGAAAAGTACAAAATGCTTCTAAGGCCACTTGCATGAAAGTGTAGAAAATTAGGCGGTGCAAGTTGGTCACCGTTTTCCTCGATATTCATGTATTATAATAAATAATTAATTTACAATAAACATTTTATATTATGTTTATACAATTCTATCCCAGGCCAAGATGGCAAGTTTTTAACATAGATGTATATAAAATTATTAGAATTTTTTTATATTTGTATAATATTAATTTTTTAAAACCGTAAATTTATAATTTTGTGATATTTTAACATATTAACTTTTAAATAGTCCGCTATTTTTAGATCTTAATAAAAAAACATGAATATCCACCTCATAATGTAACATATTTTACGTCTACATGTTATTTAATTTTACTTTAATTTGGATATTCTGTATGTTATTTTTCTCATACGTACATATAATAGTTAAAATGTGGGTATAATTACATAGTAACAATATTATCAAAATAATTAAAGAAAGATTTAAATTTCGCAGTACCGTACGATGCACTGATTGGTCAAATGTCCTCAGAAATAAACACGTGACAAATTTACTCCTTGATTAGCATTGGCGTGTTGTCAATGTTATGGAATCCAATTGGTAGATGCAGTATCTTTTTCTTTTTCTACTTATTTACTTGCTCTCTCTACTTCCGGTTTTGGCTCAAATTGTGTCGACCAATAGAAAACGCAGAACACATTTTCCGATCAATACTTAGAGGATCACTAGACTTGGCTTGACGGTGGCGCCGTTTCGTTTCCCACCTTGGCGTTGATTGTTTCTATGTCGCGGCGTTATCATGCGCATGCGTGGACGTGCGTAACTTCACCCACACTGAACAAACCATGAGCGGTTTCCCGACAACGCTGCTATATTCCTATGTTCATGCGTTTAATGGTCGATTTCTTCACTTCCGGCTAAAGTCCCGGTCAGTGAACGACCAATTGGATACTATCATATGGCACTCGGCGACCAATTGGATGCTATCATATGGCACTCGGCGACCAATTGGATGCTATCATATGGCACTCGGCGACCAATTGGATGCTATCATATGGCACTCGGCGACCAATTGGATGCTATCATATGGCACTCGGCGACCAATTGGATGCTATCATACGGCACTCGGCGACCAATTGGATGCTATCATATGGCACTCGGCGACCAATTGGATGCTATCATGTGGCAGTTATGTGGAAGATAACTCTAACTGGAAGATTACTGAAGGTGAAGAAATCGGCCGTTAGACGATTTCCATAGCGTGTCTCAGAAGGCAGGAGTGGGGTTGATAATAGCGAATCACGCACTGGTATTGCACTGGTGCCAGAGATTATCATACACAACTTTGATTGGTTGTTTCTGATAGATACTAAGATAGCTCTACAAGAATCAACCAATCCAAGTCACGCACAGCAATTTCTGGCACCAGTGAAGTGCTAGTGCGTGCTTGCCGAATTCGCTATTCTTTTCTAATCGACAGACCCGGCAGTGTAAAACCTGATACCGATCAATTGTTTCAAGCGTAACAGGTTGCACAACATTCGTAATAAAGCGAGACATGAAAAACCACTCTATATGAAACTAATAAACCGAGGCTAAAGCTATGATGTGCAAAAAATAAATTATAGTCTGTTTATCATTCGTAACACGACAGTGATAACGCAAGTCTTAAACGCATTTCACTAGAAGTAACAAGAATATAATATAATACAGAATGCCTGTAGATATACTTGGATATGCGTATGCTGCAACAGTGGCGGCTGGTGGTGTACTCGGTTATGTAAAATCAAGTAAGCTTTAATCCTGTTGACAATCGTCTTTTTATTTATTAAATGATAAACAAAGTATTACTTATATATGGTAACAGCAGATATCATGTGTATAATTTTATTTTCACTCACTTCACTTAACTGTTTGTACTATTTATTTTTTATTGATAATATTCGTAAAATTCAAAAGTAATGGGTAACAAACAACAGTCTATTCATACTTACACAAAGCCACAGGTGTAAAGTCACTGATTTCAACCAGACTTCTTGAAGTGCATCTAAGATAAAACAATCAATGTGTGAAGGCATATCTAAGCATTGGTGCCAATTTACATATATTCCTTGTAGAGCTGTTTAACATTCAAATTTTATAAATCGAAAATATAACAATTAGATCTTGCTATTGCTCTGGGAAGATGATCAGCATTTTCATATCTCTGTGCCTTTTGGTTGCACAAGAACACCTACCAGAAAAAATTGATTCGGTTCAATCGGACGAATATTGAGATTAATGACTTCTTAAGTATTGAGTGCAGGAATACATGACTTATTATCAAATTTATTGTACATTTTTTATGTTACTGATCGAATGAATCAAATATATACATCTTCATTTAAGTAAGCATAAAAATAAAGTTGTTGGAAATCAATTGAGAAGAAGATAAGATAACTGAGAAGGTGTGCACTTCATCACATGATCTATAGCCTTTTGACTATAGATCAAACTACTGAGAATTTAACAAGTTATTAATTTCTATTAAACTTTATATTATTCATTATATGTTACTTAATACATGCTTATAATTTCATTTGTATAGTGCCATATTTTTAGTCTGTACTTATACCTATTTAAATAAATATAACAGCATTTGAACAAAAGGAGTTCAGATTTATTGGTTCCTTTGAAATATTTATGGAATAAAGTAGGAGTATGTAAAAATTGGTAAATTGTCAAGTAGTGATCTAAGTAATGTTAGTACAAATGTATTTATTGACTTGTTTCAATAGTCAAATGTAAGATCATTAAGATTAATATGCCTTGTACGATTATTTTTAATTTACATCAACTTTATTTCTATTTTTATAGTAACAATGAATCTCTGATTCATTTCTCTCAAAAACATAAACATACAAATACACACATATGTATAAAATTATATTATATGTTATGTATATATCAATCTTCTAATTGCCAACCAGTTTCTATTGCAGTAACAGCTTATAATTGTTATAATTTGAATTTATGAAATATTAATGATAACGAGTTCTATAAGCAATACAGATTAATATAAATGCTTGGATATACCTTCGCTCATTTTTGCGATAGATTCACCAGAAAAAGATTTAATGAAATCAGAGATTTCGCAGGTGACTTCTGTTTGCTGGAACTAAGATAAATTTATTTCCTAAAGGTTCAATTCCTTCCCTGGGTGCTGGACTTCTGTTTGGATCAATTCTGGGTTATGGAGCTTACCAAACCTCAGCAGATCCTTCCAATGTGGGAGTCTTTTTAGGAGCAAGCACAACTCTTGGTGGAATTATGGGTTATCGCTTTTATAATAGTGGCAAAATAATGCCAGCTGGTATAATTACCTTCTTGAGGTACTATTTTATATAACTTAATTGTCTTCCAGTATTAATAAATATTAATAATTCTTTAATCTAATTAATTTTCTTTTAGTGCTGCAATGATTGTTAGAACTATTGTAAGATACGCAACTGCAACTCCCATGAAGACACAATAATTATATTTTTAATTATTATTTAGATATAAGGAATTTATAACGCATAATATTTAAAAGAGTAACAAAAATATGTAATAGCTACATATAACTTTGTTATAATGATAAATGCATTTTGAATATATTCTATAATGTGCTGGGAATATATATGTACCATTGTTTTATATATTATTTTCTGATAATAATTTAAAATAGTGTATACTATGACTATTTACAGAATTTGATATTTTCTAAACCCATTTCTGCAGTTCTATTCACCAGGAGAAGTCACGACTTGGATAAGCATCTTTCGAATGGAAACAAGCTCAAAATGAATAGATACCCTATTAACAGACGACAGCAATTTCTTTCAATAATACTTGTGAACATATACAACAATGCTTTAATATTAATAATTTAACTTTCAATTGAGCATATTAATTTTTTTTTATAATATCTTGTGACGATTTTCCATACATTATAGTAGAAACAGGTCATAGGTTCCAAACTACAATCAGGAGAACCTTCAAAAAGGTATTTTTCTGTTACATTTTTTTCCTTTTTTCATGAACTCCTCTTGGTGGACATTTACATGTTATTTAAACAGTGAATCAAGTAATGAACGCAACTGTATCAATATGACATTTACCGCAGTATATCATGGAACAAATATTATACATAATTTTCCATTACTTTTTATCAACTTGTATTAAAAATCTCATATTCAATTTATTCCAAAAACAAATGTAATTTTTTTTTAACATATTCTTCTATTCGAAAAATGATCTACTTGTGACTATATTTAGGAAATTTTCTTCTGTATAATTTCTTCTACTACATTTATTATAACTGTTTATATCATTATTTAATAAAGAGAAAATGAGACAATATCCCCAAAGTTATGAACTGAAATAACTTAATACATATTTGCAACTTTAAGAAAGATTATAAAATGTTTCCGAACATCATTAAATGTTTAAATAATTGAAATATATATAATCACATACAGAGAATTTTATACTACTATATATATTAAATAGGTAAGTTGTTCCGAAAGTAAGTACTTTTCGTAATTTGGACACTCAGCTTTGTTTGGCAATGAATATATAGGCAAACGTACAGTACAATGGGTTTTTTGTTGATGTTATAATATTCGCTTACCATTGCATTTGATAGCATCCCAACAGTGCATTTGTTCGCTCGCAATGTGTTCTGTTCTGGTCACTTCCTGTGCGTTCTGAAAGGTGTAGAATTGGAAAACACATTTGCGGCATCTCTTCGGCCGTTCCGTTCGAAACACGTGGAAACCCCGCCCCTTCTCACTAATAGCGAATTCGGACGGTTGCACTGGTGCGCACTGAGTGCGACTTTTAGCCAATTAGAAGCGAGAAAACTTGCACTCAGTGCGCACTAGTGCAGGTTGTCGAATCTGCTATAATACTTGTTCCTTGCTCTAAAAAATTATTTTCGTAATAAAAATTCGGCTTTTTAAATAACATCAAAAAACACCGCGATGAGTATTTTGTCAGTAAATCAAAGAAATTGTATCTTATATATATAGATTACGAGCACGCTTGGTATTTATATTGCCATTTATACGTAGTATATGCAAAGAAGAGATATAATAAGAGGCGTCACTCGACAAGGACAGAAATAACCTAGGGAAATCACTAGACAACCAATTTAAATGCCCATTCAGCCCCATTCTGCAATGATCGATAAACTTCGGCAATAATCAGCCACTTGCGTTAAGGTACATTTTGTCGATTTGAATATCCCGCTCGAATACACAACCAATTTAAATGCCAAGGTTAAGTAAGGACATCAAAGGTTCCGCCCGGAGTGACGCCTCTTATTATATCTCCTCTTTGGTATATGTATAAAAATAAGTAATTTTTAATCGATTTTAATAATTTCGCTCTCCTCAAATTCCATTCATAATTTCTTTAAAGCAGATATTTGAAACAGAAATTATTTCGGTTATTTAGTAATTTTATTCAAGTTATATCAAAGCCGTTATAGAGGTAAAATACTGTCGGGCTTAGAGCATATAAACATGGAGGAAGCATGCAATAGGGAAAAATGTAGACGGCGATAGAAAGAGAAAGATATACAGGAGGGACACTCCCTCTCTTTCTATCATCAAAAAAAAAAAAACACTGCCGCCCCTGACGTTAGAAAGAGAGGGTGTGTCCCTCCTGTATATCTTTTTCTTTCTATCGCCGCCTACATTTTTTCCTATTGCATGCTTCCTCCATGTTTATATGCTCTAAGCTGTCGGGGAATTCCACGCCACCCAAATCGCCCGCGCGGTTGCGCTATGTAATGAAAATCAAGGGGTTGCGGGCGATTTAAGTCTAAGTGCAATTCGCCCCAAAATACTCAAAATTACTGGTATTCTGCGTTTTAGTGCATTGAAATTTTTCATTTAAAATTTTGATTACGGTTTTTGTGTTCTATGTTGACGGCTATGTTTTTGTTTTGTTACTGAATACCTACTGTTTATTTTATTTTTATCTCTCTTTTATATGCTTCGTTAAAATTATGTTTTTGTTTTGTTTCTGTATATTTTCTGTTATTTTATTTATATCTATTTGTTATATGCGTTGTCAAAAATTTTGTAATCTAAAGGGTTCTCCCGTCATTCAATAATAATAATAATAATAAAAAAAATTTAATGATCGATTGTTCACAGACGATTATCGAGATCGAAAACTCGAAGTTCGAGTTACGAAATCGAACGTGCTTCCTGCTGAATGCATTTGCGAACCCTTCTAAGAGCTCCTGTGCTCGGTGGTGTGTCCGTGGGAGGAAATTCTGCGGGTTACACCAGATTTTACGAATTTTGCACGAAATAAAACACGATTATCGAGTATCTGACCGGCGCGTCCAAATTTGCTCGTAACTCTAAAGCAGTTACGAACGAGCAAACGAATGTTTTTTCGCGACAACTTTTACGGAGAACTGGTCGCGAGAGAATTCGACAGGCACTGGTCGCCACACGAACGAAGCTTTAACCCTCATCGACCGATTTGACTGATTTTTGAGATCCAGTCACCGAAAACTTCCATCATTCCGTCAATAACCGAGTGCCGACCCGTAGGGTGGCGATCATTTGATAAGGTACGTAAATACCTTATACTATATTCGGCATCGTACTCTCGCGGCGAACTGTATAGCTGTATCGCTGCAGGGTATCTTTCGTTACGTGAAAATTTTACTTATCACTGAGTCACGCGGTCTTCACTTGTAACATATAAGGATAGATTTATCGACGTACAATATTGTCTAATGCAACACTAAATCTCTTTTCAGCGAGAGATGAATCACGGTTTTCCCGATTTTTCTATTAAAACATTTCCTTATTATGCGCAATCATTTCGTTAATTCTCTTTCGCGGTTTTCTGCATTATCTAACGTGATTCTCGATAATTTCATTAACGCCCCGTATCTGACGTTCTACGTGACGTTAATTGATGCCAGTTCGAATTATGTATTCATTCAGTACAATACACGTTACCATAATAGTATGGCTTATTTGCAAACATTGTACCATCCTGGTGACATGTTTGCAGAGTAGTTTGTATTTCAATACTGTGTTATCTCGAAGCTGCTGCTACCTAACCCGGTCTGATATTTCCTGTGCAAACTAGTAAAATCTTAATGAATCATGAGGTTTTCTTTAAAATTTTAATGTACAGGCATGAGGAAGATTTAAGTTGCTGTATATTCTTGAAATGAATAACAACATGCTATACATGTTTTCTACTGGTCTCTGATATGTTTCAAAGTAATAATAAAAATAATATAATTTTAGCGCTACGCGCCACATATCGATCTCTGAGAGCTTATAGTTTCGCAAAAAATGAAAAGGTTTCTGGTAAAAAGAAGCTAATGTGCGAAAATGATTTTTACAGATAAGCGCTTTTAAATTTATGTACTCCATAGCGTATTCCAACTGCATCTGTTTATATTTCCAGCTGGATGGTGTTACATATTGCATTTTAGATTTATCAAAGTATATATTTTTGAGTAATGAAGCTTATACGAACAATTAACTGATAGCTTTTCATGAAGAACTGTTAATTTCTTCCTTGCCACATTTGCAAACATTTCACCTTAAAAATCGTTTCGAAAGTTGAATTTTATGAATAACACTTTGCCTATAAAAGAACTTAAAAAAGTAAAAATCGATTTTTTTCACCTTAACTGCTTTTTACCAGAGTACACCACATATGAATGTATTACATTATTAAATGTAAGATGAACGAATAGTTTGCTAGAAATTATGCATATTTATTAAGAGAAATGAATAATTATTGATAAAAGTAAACGGATTACTAAATATCTCTATAGTTCTATTTTTAGCTGCCAAAAGGAAAATGTACACTATATACATACGTCATTATTTAATATACTTCATGTATAAATGAAATATAATAATCAAACGCATATTTTCTTGCAAAAATTATTTTTGGTCTCTGTTAATTAATTATATCTTCAAATTTTATAATTTACTAATGCGGATTTATAACATTTCATTCTTTTTATATCAATGTGATCAAGCAGAATGTTTTTTTTTAGAAATGATATATATATATATATATATATATAAAATTGTATAATGCACACCTGTATTTTAGCTGTAAATGTTACACAGATGGTATCAGGCGTCAGTCAAATGATTTTGATGAATGATTGTGATTAACAATTTTGAACAGCGTAGTATAGATTAAGCGTGGTATTTCCATGCCCCCAATGAAGACTTGATCCCTGAGTGGCGTGTGCATTACCCCTCCATGTCCAATTGGATCTCTGTGAACCGTGTATTTCTTGGCCGTCAGATAAGCTTTGTTCCATGAAGTAGACTTGGTACCACGCAAAGGCTGCCTGATAGTACTTATCTTTCTCATATAAATAGTGGCCCAAATAGTTGCTTCAGGTTCATTATTGTCCCGTGTTCCTCGCAGCCCACAGCTGTTGCCGATCGAACATTATTTTACCATCGTAAAATAGTGTCGTTGCTCGATCGTTTCTTCTCTTTCCACTGTACGTCCCTTTAAACTAATTGCGAATATAGTTGTTTTATAAACACTTGAAAAACACAATCTCTTACTTCAAACTCTTTTATTGGTGTATACGTGTTATAAAAGCTACAAGAATTAAAAATCAGGTGAGTCATGCAAACCTTTTTTTTATACTAGCTGTCACGTTTATTCTTGTATCGATGCATAATTTGCTGTACAATTGAATTTATAAGAAATTGTTTCATCATGCTAAGATCTGTTAGGGATATTAAGTGGTTATGAAAATTGAAATAATTGTTACTGGTAATTTCATGCATTTCCTTGTTGTAAGATTTACTTACAAGATATTATCTTGTAAGTCTGTCAAGAAATGTATGTAAATAATACTGATAAAATATGATAAGATAAATTAAAGTTGGTGATATTAATTCTATGTGCTAAAATAATATTTCATTATGTGTATTCAATGTTGCATATATCTTGTGTAAAAGAGCTTTACTTCCTGTAAATTATTTGCTATCGTTATATTCTCATTGTACGTTGTAATAAATGATTCGCCTTAGAACAATTCATTTCACCAATATTAAATGTTATTCACTATTTATTGAACCAGAATATACAAACAGAAATCAAGAAAGTCATGTACGTACAGTATTGTCTGATATCATTCGTAATTCAGTATAAAAACATCCTCCATTGAGATAGCGTTATATTTTCTTTTTAGAACATTACTGTTGAAAGAAATTGTTAATCTGGAACTTCTGAGAAATATTACGTTTCCATATTAACGCATTATATTAATGGCATAAATTTGATATTCATTTTTATGAATATTACAAGCATTAACAGTTCGAAATGTATCAACATTTGAGCTTTTAATTTCATTTATTGTATAAAATATTGTTCAGTACGATATTTAATATAATAATCGTTTATTGCACAAAATAGTAGCGCTAACGGCAAGTATTATTCATTACAGGGTTCTATCTGCGATAGGCTGGTGGGCCAGTCTATTGGTGGGTGTGTGAATAACCGCGGCAACTGGAAGTTGGCCCTGAACGCAGAGCCCCCGTGGCTTTGCTAGCACCCCCATAGTGATTTTGTCTTAACCCGCCTCCCCACGACTCACCCAATTCTTGTTGACAGCTGCCTCGTAAGTAGCTATATTCAACGAACCAAGGGATCGTAAAGGAATATCTGTTTCACAGTTCAACGCTAACAATTTGTAAATTTCAGTTTGCTGCCTAGCACCTACAGATTATCCTTTAAAAATTTATAAAATAATCAACATGAAGGTCACGAATTTGAACGAACGTATCCATGTCCTGGACAGTGCGTCGAACGTAATGAGCGTCATCAAAGATATTGCGCTCAGTGGATTCCAAGAAGAGGCTTTTTATGTACTTGATATTGGAGACATTGTCCGCAAGTATCAAATTTGGAAGGAAAAAATGCCCCGCGTTAGCCCATATTATGGTGAGGTTAATAAACAATATTACGCATAATGTCCTGTTGCGAAGTTGAGAATAAAGTAACGTCTTTCCTAAATTTCAGCCGTGAAGTGTAACGACAATTTAATTGTAATTGAGGTACTAGCTGCATTAGGTATTGGTTTCGATTGCGCATCTAAAGTAAGTGTAATTTAATATTGTGTCAAGAATGTTAGATAATCGATACCTGAGATGTGTAATGTCATTGATATACCATACATTATTACTGTTATTTGTAGACGGAGATTAACAAAGTATTAAGTGTTGGAGTAGACTCGTCAAGAATCATCTTTGCCAATCCAGCTAAGCCAGCATCGCATATTCGTCATGCTGCTGTTGTTGGGGTAGATACGATGACAGTGGACAATGAAAGTGAATTGCATAAGATCGAGAAACTCTATCCAGATGCTAAAGTAATAGAAATTATAATGCATTCATATACATACTTTAATTACTAATATTAAATACAATTTTACATAGCATCTTTTAAAATTACATGTAAGCTTATGATTTTTATTTATTTCAGATCGTCATTAGAATTCGTTGTGACGCAGAACTAGCTCAATGTCAATTGGGCATGAAATTTGGTTGTGATCCTATATACGAAGCTCCCAATCTTCTGCGCCTTGCTCGCATGTTAGGACTCAATGTTATTGGTGTCAGCTTTCACGTTGGTTCTGGTTGTCAAGATCCACCCGTGTTTTATCGAGCTATACGCCACGCTAAAACATTGTTCGATTTAGCTACAGATCTCGGCTACAAACCATATTTATTAGACATTGGCGGTGGTTACCCTGGAAACAAAGATACCAGCATTGATAAAATCGCTGACGTTGTTAATAAGGCACTTGACGAATATTTCAACAGTAAGTAGTTACTTCGGTTATTTAGCAGTAGTCTCTGCGATTTTCGCTTTCGTTTCCTTATAACGATTATTTTCAGCCGATGCCGTTCATGTTATTGCCGAACCTGGCCGTTTTTATGTTGCATCTGCATTCACACTTGCAACCAGCATCCATAGCAAACGTTCAGTGCGTGGCGATGAAAATTCACCAAACACAATTACGCACAATATGTACTACATCAATGATGGCGTTTATGGTTCCTTCAATTGTCTACTCTATGATCATCAACATGTAACTCCTCTGCCCTTAACGGTAAATAATGCTGCGTCACTAAATTGTAATACTTGGGCAGATATTATTCTACTTATTTCTTATCTCTAACTATCAGTTATACTGCCCATTCTTTCTAATAAAAAACATTTTAGCGTTTCAACAGCGAAAGTGTGGGAAGATGAGTCGTTTCTAATAATAAACATTTTGGCATTAACAGAAAGGTTGTGGAAAGATGATTCCCTCAAGCATTTGGGGGCCAACTTGCGATGGTTTGGATCAAGTCGTGGAAAATGTCTTGTTGCATGAAATGGATCTTGGTGATTGGATAATTTTTGAAAACATGGGGGCATACACATTACCAGTTGCTTCTCCGTTTAATGGATTCCCTGTACCTAAGGTTCACGTTGTTGCTGATGAAAACATTTGGTACGAAACTACGCAATATTTTTATGCTTAAACAAATGTCGTAAATGAGTAGTGTTGATTTTATTCGGGTAATGCAAAATATTTCTTGTTTCTATATGTTTGACATGTTTTACAGGCTTTTATTAAAAGACGCTTTGCCCTTGACCGAAGACCATTTTGTTACTGGTAACACACCAGCTAATTTACGACTTGGTCTGGATATTGGAGGAACTGACATCAATGGATGGTGTAATCCAAACATTGAATTGACGTCGACCGAAATATTGGTGGATGCTGCTAATACACCATCATCATTTATCTACGATTACGTTGAGGTGGATCCTTTAAATTAATTTCGATACAGCCGTGAATATAACGTACCGTATTAAACAGTGCTCGGCATTTTGGCGAAATACCACATTCTTCTTTTGGACACGTGATCAGGACAATTTTAAATTATATTTCTTCAAAATTAATCACTTCATGATATATTGTTGAATATTTTTATGCTTGGTACCTTAAAAGCATAAAACGTAATATTGGGTGTTTTATCTTTCGCTTTTATTTCAAGCTTCTACAGAAATGAGCATTACTAACATTTAATACTGTTAGTAAAATGGAACGCGTGTATTTTTCATTTGAATTTAAAAATTAAGGACGTGCAAATTATTTCTACTTCGAAAAGATACAGTTTTTTTCATGTACTTGCGTTGCTTCTAAATAACACGAAGATGAAAAGTATGTTTAAATAATCCACATGTTAATCAGACTTCTAGATTGCTATTGAAAACTAATCGCAAAAATATCTTAGATGTTATTCTGCTGCATGACGCTCTAAAATATTTGTGTAGGAATATTCATGTATCTCTTTAGGAATGTAGCTTCTTACATATTGCATATAGCTTTTATAATATTTAAACAAGCGTTTACCAAACTCTTGCATAAATATCTACGATTTGCACGGTTAATGTAGAAGTTGGAACCACTTTTAATATAAATCATATAAGTATGAGTTAGTGGAAGATTTAGCTAAAACAAAATGTGAACGAAACTGTGTTTATGAACGACTTTGACGTCCACGCTTATGGTAAAAGTTTCATGTGGTTTTCTAACACTTTTTTAATAATTACAAATACTACTTGCATGATTTATATGAAGAAACTATAAATCATATAGAGAAAGTAGTAGTTTTGTGAAAGGGCTTAAATGTTGAGTAAGTTATATATAAACTATTTAACCGATTATCGTTATTTAACACGCGATTGAAAAGGAAGGAGAAAGGGAAAAAAATACGGGGGAAATGTAATCAATAGAACAATGAAGGTGACGTACATGTCCAACATGTTTATAACAATGATAAAAGCACAAATATTTCTATTTCCACGAAATCTGTTTCGTTTCAAATACCAAAAGACGAACTCTGTAGGACTGCTAGGAACTTTAGGGCATTGAGGCAGCTGTCACAGGAAGAAAAGATAATTAGTTTCTTATTAATTATTACTCTCATTGTATTATATAACTATTATTATTGTTAATTAATTATTATTAACGAATGAATACATGTAACGAAATATATAAAAGCAGTACATATACCTTCTCAGTTTTAATTCCCAGTTCAATCTTTCTGTTTACTTTATCTAGTTTAGATACTAGTCGGTAATAAGTTCAACCCGATTAGCACTCTACACGCACAAGTTACTCTGATTGGAAGATAAGAAATTCCTAATACGTACTTTTACAATTGTGTTTCGGATGAACGAAATATTCGAACATTTTAGGATTCTACACAATTGAAATGCTGCCACAGAATATACGGCAATTAATAATGTCTAGTATTCCAAAAGTATACTGTCACGTAACGTGTCACGTGATAGATAAATCCTGATTAATAATTCCGCGATGAAGAGTGTCGTTATCAAAGTAAATACAGCAGTTTGCATACTATACCCTCTAATAATGTCGACACGTGCGCTGTTATAGCGCTCTACGTAATCAAATCTACACCGTTACATAATTACGGAGTTTTCAAAACTCTATATACGTAACAATTGTTTTTTTTTTAAGTTTCTTCGGATATGTTGCGATATTTCAAAAGTACCAAACACAATTTAAACAATATTCATTTGAATATCATTTTCTTAATTGCTATATAATATGTAGATTCGTTATAGATTCGTTGTAGATATGTAGTTTTTTACCTCGTGTCAAAAAATTGTTCACACTTACGTGTTTCTATAGTATGATACAAAATGTTTTAAAGAGTAATTGTATAAATACTGACATTGAATTTTTCGGGCAGAATAAATTACGATACGAAACACAACACACATCTTAAGAAAGGGGCAGTTTTTCTACAGTAGCATCTTAAAACTAAAATAAAAGTAACAGAATTTGGCACAATTTCCAGTACTTTTAATTTAGAATACTTATATGTATTCTGGTTCTAATGTTCTTAACTACATGTGTGAATTTCGAAATAAAATTTATGAACATTTTTTCACGCTAATTTAATTTTAAATTACTAGTGTTTGTGCGTTTTTCACAAACAATTGATTTTTTAATAGTGCAGGCTTGTTGAATATGTTTATTTGTGTTGTACTAATCATGATTCTAAAATAATGGGTGCGTTCAGCCGACAAAACCGATTACTGCAACCGGTGAGTGATTCCCCTAGATTTGACCACAGACCAGGTATAGACTTCATCGATGATTTTACTCTAAACGCATGCGATCACTTACCACCTACTCAACATGTTTAGTAACCGGTCGCCATTTTTCGCACCGTAGTTTATTTCCGGTACAAAAAATGGCGACTGTTTGCGTTCAGAGTAAAATCAAAGAGGAGATATAATAAGAGCCGTCACTCCGGGCGGAACTTTTGAAGTCCTTACTTCACCTTGGCATTTAAATTGGTTGTCTATTCGAGCGGGATATTTAAATCGACTAAATGTACCTTACTGCAATTGGCTGATTATTGCCGAATGGGCATTTAAATTGGTTGTCTAGTGATTTCCCTAAATTATTTCTGTCCTTGTCAAGTGATGCCTCTATTGTATCTCCTCTTTGGTGGTGCTCTGATCGTAGTGCTCAAGTTGGCGATCAGAGCACGCGCATGATGACCTCGGCGACGCTGGTTGGCTGCGGCCTCATTTGGCTTGGCTTGGCGCTGGCGTCGATTCGGTTTCCATCGAATACCGGTCATCGTCTCCCATCTTGGCGCTGATTGGTTTGACGTCCCAGCGTCATCACGCGCATGCTCAGATCGCCAACTTTGGCACTACGATCAGAGCGCCACCTCGAACGAGTTTCATTGCGATACATTCGCACCTTCCTTAGTCCGTTTCTGATCCTAACTCCTTAAATTCCAACTTTATAATGCGTTGAAGGTAGGTTTTAAAAACGCTTAAAAATTTAATTCATAATACCGTAAATATTATTTAAAGTTTTTTTTATTCAACTTAAAAATTCGATAGTAGAAGCTTCAGAATACCTACTAAAGAAATGCTATATATGCCTAATAGAGAAATAAAGGTAGGGTAATTCCGGGAGAGATGAAAATATTGCGTTGCCTATACGTGGGTACAAAGTATCGCTTAAAAGCAGCATTCTCAGTCGAGATCGTTGAAACAGAACGTTGTTAAAGGCATGTAAATCCACTTTAAAATTTAAGCAAGTGCATGTGTTTATTGAATCCACGAAAATTGCACGGAGGTTCACGCAGGAACTCAAATCAAGATTATTCTCGACAAGTGTGGTTCGTGCTTAAGTCTGTGGTTATAAATAAAAATACTAAGTACGGGTTTTCCTTTTTATGAATAATACGATGCAGGTATGTAATCCTGGAATTTACGTCGGCCAAAAAGATCAATCAAGATAATGGATTGCATGAAATGTGATTATCGATAAGTTTCTAAGATTTGTATCCAAGAAGATGAGTGATTCAGTTGTCACGAATCTCCGTATATCATACAACTTTTCAGAAATGTCTCGATTAAGGGTCAATTCAGACATCGGCGATTGTGCTGACCCTTTTCCATGTAGGTCGACGCACGTGGCTCGCGAGAGGCTCAATGCTCGCACCGTACTTCGTGCGATGTTTTTACGTGTGTAGCAGATCGGAAGTCTCTTTTTATTTTCAAGCGCAATTGTGTCTCTTTCACTGGCTCGATAAAACAGATTCCTTCATCTACAAGTCACTCCACGCCAAATCGATCACATTTTTAGAGACTTTGATCAGAATGTAAAATGTATTATCTGGATCACGTGAAATTATGGAAAGGTTTGAGTCATTGTTTAACGGGTTTTGAACTTGGTTACAAAATATAGGACTTTGAATTGTGCGATTTCTGTCTATGTTCGTGAAAAGATGCTGTACTTATGAATTTCTATATCGAAAACTATCAACAGTGTTGAGTTAATTTTCTTTTATTTTATTTTTTTAACGACATTTGATTTGATTTCAACTCGACGCAGCGAGCACGGCCCGGCAGAATGTAGTGTACAGGGTCAGCATTTTATCTTGCAACCCGCGCTCGCGCGAACAGGTAAACTGGTAGCAGCGCCTCACGGACGCATTCCACTACAACCATTCAGCGGCCTGGCGTTCGGGGAACTGCTAGCGACCGCTGGACAGCAGTGATGCCCGAGCTTCGAAAATTTTAGGATGATCTCTTTCAAATTAAAGTCGCAATCCGGGAATCCCGCGAGAAGCTAAGCTAGGCTATGTGATGCTATGTTTTAGCTTAGCTTTTGGTGGATTCCCAGTTTTACCCTTGCCGAAATATAATTTTGAAATTTTTGGCGGGCACACCTGCTAGAATTAATAATGAAAAAATAACGTGGGCAAAATTTGAAATCGATTGACGAACGGGAAACCGTGCCGCATCGAATTTGAAAATGTTTTATTTTTGTAACCCGTTTTTCTCCATTGTAAGTAGTATATCGTTAATATACATGTTTATATATGTGTTGAATTTGCCATTTTACGCTCTGTAACAATATACAATAAAAGATTACTTAAAAAAAATCATGACCTTAAAATCTCAAAAATTGACCTTCAGAAAAAAATTTTTCGGTAGGTACTACAATGGAGAAAATCGAGTTACAAAAATAAAACAAATTCGATGCGGTACAGTTTTCCGTTGTCTGATCAACTTCAAATTTTGCATAGAGTATTTTTTCATACAGTGGCACAATTCTGGGAGGTGTCCCGAAAAAGTTTGAAAGTCGAAAAATAAGGTCCACCCTAATGAGGGTGGCCTTCACTGATGTAGAGTATTCCTTGCAGATCGAAATCGGATCCAAATCCAACTCGATTCCGAGAATGTGATTGCGTCGATCATCGATGATGTTATCCACGGTCGCGATCATATATACTAACTATGTTATTCTTCGAGTGACAACTGAATTTCTTTTTCGTTCTTATACAATTTGGTTTATGAAGATTTATATTTTAATTGGGATTAAAATTTTGTTTCAACAGATGTTTTTTTAGGCGTTAACCAATATGCGCGAATGTAACCTTGAAAATGAAATAAATAAATGATACCTATTATGTGTTTGCAGTAATACTGGTATTACTTAAAAATGAAGCAATGAGTTTAAAAAATGGGATGGAGAATACCTTTAAAAATTTTTCATGCATTATTGCACATTAGCACGTTATCTGCCGCTATCGCGTATACATATGATTACGCTATTATCATTAATAATCGTTATAACAGCAGTGGAATATTTCTATTATATTTGCAAGATACAATGGTATCCTACAACAATATCTTGCAACAATTCTAATCTTGAGCAACGGAAGTGTCTTGTGTCTAGGGGCTCTCAACTTTATCAAGTAACTTAATCAAATCAAATTGACGCCAAGAATTTAAACGAAGCCACTAATCGATCGTTCCAATCTACAAAAATGGTATCAAACCAGATCAGCTCATAATATTCTCATAAATATTCTGTTATTTGTGACGAGAAATTATACTAAAACGAAATAATAAACAATAAAAAGAAATAGGATAAAAAATAAAATAAGATATATTGCAATACACAGTAAATTTAAAATAATTATTAAAATGTCCTTCAAACTTATTTCTCCGATCTCGTCGACCCATTCCTTTCCCAATTACGAATAACAAATATCTCACCTTTCGGGCAAATAAATTTGTCTTCGTACTTTACGATGTTAATAAAGATTCTGGAATATTGAAGCTCAAGCAGGAAGCTGAAACACTAAATTATTTAACAGCATCTTACAAGAAACGTTCGGCAACCCGGAATATTCAGAAAATTATGCAACTCGGTGTGCAAGTAGAGTAGTGCATCCGTAACGCCACCATATTTTTTGTTGGTGACATAATGCAATTTTTGGGGGTGAAATCATCCCTTGAGAAAATGCAGAATTTTCTTTTCCGCGGAATATCTCGAGAACGGTGGGAGATATCTAAAAGAAGTTTAAACAAAAGTTGCCTCCTACCGAGGCAGGCAAACTGTGTAGTGGGAGAATAGCTCTCACGAAACTCACCGGCCAATATATCTGATACCGATGTTAGTATTTTTTAATTTACCGTTTATCACGATCGAATGGAGAGATAATCGAGCATGTTACGACACAGTACAATGTTTAATCCCTTGATTACAACTATCCAGGTGCCCTGTGACTGCCAATATTTCAGTTTGTCGAAATCGCCAACGAAGAAAGGTCCGCACACCGTGCGCTCCTCAGACGCGAGCAGGCTGTGACGCATTGTCTCAATCCCGATCATCGCGTTACAAGAACGCACAGGGCAATGCTTCAGTGAGATCGAGTCAATTTCGATGCTCACATTGTAGCTACTTCGTTGGTGGCACACGATTTGGCAAAATTTCGTAATACATCGTTCCATCGGATCCAAGAGAGAGCGAGAACTCCACTACGCAAGGACCATGGCCTGGATGATGTTAGACACTGTTGGATTCGTCGTCGTGATATTAGTCCTCCTTTATTATTACTTCACGTCCACGTTCGACTTCTGGCAGAAGCGAGGCGTCAAAGGGCCCAAGCCTATACCATTATTTGGCACCTTTTGGAGCGTGTTCCGTGGAACGAAATCCCCCAGCGATTGCTTCACGGAGGCCTACCACAATTACAAGGACGAACCGTTGGTTGGGCTGTTCGTTGGATCTACTCCACTGCTGGTCGTTAAAGACCCAGAGCTGATGAAGGATGTTCTTATCAAAGACTTTAATTGTTTCGCCGAGAGGACTTTGACTCCTGACAAAGAGGTACGTACATTGCGATATTACTTTCAAGGGATCAATGACAGCTTGACGGTCACTAATCCCTGAAATTTCAAAGCAGAACGAAGCCTCCGCATTAAATGAACATCTTTAATTGAAACCACCTGCTCTTCTTCTGTAAAAATCTCAGAAATTACTATGTAGATTTGGAGGGCCAATGGCGCTATCAGCTTCTTTCAACATACCCTACATATTTATAGGTGGAACCATTATCGGTCCAACTCTTCAGGCTTGACGCGGCACGATGGAAGCCGTTAAGGACCAGAATTTCCCCAATTTTCAGCTCGGGCAAGCTGAGGGATATGTTTCCCTTGGTAATGGAGTGCGTGGATCACTTCGAGAGCAACTTGGAGAAGCTTGTCGCGACGGGCGAACCGATCGAGTGCAAAGATATTGCCGCGAAGTTGAGCATTGACGTGATAGGTTCCTGTGCGTTTGGCATCGAGATGAACGCACTGGCTGCGGAGAACAGCGATTTTCATCGCATGGGTCTAAGAGCCTTCCCGGAGAATTTCACCACCTATCTCAAGGACAGACTAAGGGACTACCCTTTCTGGTTCAAGCACATTGGTCGACTCTTCCTGGTCGATCATGAATTGGTGGAGTTCTTCACGCGTATTACTAGAGAGGCTATTGAATACAGGATCGAACACAAATTCCATAGACACGATTTCATAGATGTTTTGGTGGACTTGAAGCTACACCCGGATAAACTTGGACTCCAAGGTAAGTGGTCACAACGCAAATTATCACTGCGGGAGGTAGTTTATCAAAACTAATCTCGTACATGGTAATTTATCAAAGCTGATCTCGTACATGGTAGTTTATCAAAGCTGATCTCGTACTAAGATCCAAATCTTAGCTGTAACCAACCAGCAGTGTTTTAATGATAATACGATGTCGGGTAACTTAAAAATTAGCGGGGGGTCCCACAGACCAATCTAAAACGTCATAATAATATTAGAAGTTCTATTTATTTTTTTATGGTATTAGTATTTTACGATAATAAAAAATTTTGCAGTAAAGCAATGCAAATTTCTCAACTTCCTCCCGAAGGACAACGCGCGCCCTCGAATTAATTATAGGTACTTCGGTCTACTTTTTCTTCCGCCGCTAGACTCCACTGCTTTCGTTTTGCCAACCACCACGGAAACAGTACTATTTTCATTTGGAATGAAATGCATACGAATTCATACACTTCTATTATCCTTCCAATTGCAAGAGATGACAGAAGTTTTACCAAAAGTTGGCAATTTTAAAAAAATATTCGTCAATTATTCCGAGTAGGATGCTCTGCGCTGATTTCAGTGACCTTGAAATATATTGTCAAGGTCATTGTTCTCAAAAACTTTTCCTTATTACACGTTACCGCCCCTCGGCTTTAGTTTTCAAGGGATTTGCGACCTGCGCACGGTTTTGGCGTGTATTCACGTTGATATTCTCTGGGTTTCATATTTAATATTTATGTGCAATGTTCCTTATCTAAATAGCTTTGGAAAATGAGTACGCGGCGGCTCAAGCTTTCGTTTTCTTCGGCGCTGGCTTCGAAACCACTTCTCTGACGGTCAGCCACGCTTTGTACGAATTTGCGCTGAATCCAGAGGCCCAGGAGAAAGCACGAGCTGATGTTAAGGAAGTTCTTCAACAGACGAACGGAGTAATCACATACGACTGTATAAACGAAATGAAATATCTGGATGCATGTTTGTACGGTATTGTTTTCTTGTATTCGTTAAAACAGTAACTTAGAGTAGGTGACAAATGTCGTAACTTGGCAATAAGTCGCTAGCATATATAAAAATTGTCTGACCAATGTGGAAATTTTTTTCTACAGCATACTCTCGATTACTCTATAAACTTTGAATCTGTTTTTGTTAAAGCCCTTAACTGAAAGATAGTCGTCCAACGACTCTAATTTTTATCTTAGGTATTTGGATAATCAAATTCATATTATGCGACCATTTAGACAGGGAGAGTCCTACAGTACCGGTCACTCCAAATTTTTGTACTATAACTTCGGCTATTGTTGGTAAAAATCATATTTCAAAAAAGTAATTTGTAGTACAAACTGTGCTTAATAAAAGGGGATACTTTGTTTTTCTTAAATTTTATCATAAAGATTAATAAATCGCTGGAATAAAAAAATTGTAACTCGCAGCGAACGAAAAATTGACGTCCAGTACTGGCTAACTTAGTAGATTTTAAGGTCTAAGTAGTTAATAATGTTAGTAAAAACATTTAAAAATACAGTAGAACATTTATTTAGGCATTTCTACAAATATCACAGGTAAAAAATGATCGGATTTTTCTTGGTCTGTACTCAAGACTATAGTATTTATTTATTACTCCATCGATAGTCCAATTAACTAACATTAGAAGCGAGATCTAGCTTTGACCGGTACTGTAGGACTTTCCCCTATACAATTATACAGGAATTTAATATACATAAACTCGAGTAAAATTGACTAAACTATTATCATGAACTGATACATAAACTAATGATGCATTTCCCTTCTTACAGAAACCCTGAGAAAATACCCAACATTATTATACCTGTCTAGAATGGCACAGTCAGATTACACGTTCGCAGGGACGAACGTCAGTATACCGAAGGGCACGAAAGTATTTCTGCCAATGTACGCGATTCAACGAGATCCGGAGATTTTCCCAGAACCGGAAGTCTTCAATCCTGATAGGTTTTTGGACGGAAGCGCTGCGACCAGACACCCAATGCACTTCTTGCCTTTTGGAGACGGCCCAAGAAATTGCATCGGTGAGAAATCTTCCCATTAAGGGTGTAATGCAGTGTTAAACTTTTAAAACATCGACTCCCTTTTCGCGTTAGTTTAGGTTCTCAAGAAAATGCATTTGAATAATAATTTTCGTAGTGTTATGGAATTCAAGTTTTTTTGTAAAGCGTATGACAATGGGCAGGTACGTCTAAAGTATGTACAATTTTATCGCAGGAGTTTCTTTTTGATACGCGGTCAGCATCAAGTTATATTACGTATTTTAGTAGGAAAATATTTATGCGGCTTAATGAAATGCATATGAATGAAGGTGCAGGGTTTCACATTAAGATTTCACACTGCATTTACTCTGTAAAATTCCGAAAGTGCTGGTAAATTTCGCGTATCAACATTGCACTACCCCCTTAGTAAAAATGGAGGTAAGAGAATCTAGCGATAGTGAATCTGACTTGTTTCTTCATCAGGTACAAGGTTTGCCAAGAACCAGGTGAAGGCGACACTCATCAAAGTTTTATCGAATTTTAAAGTTGACGTTTGCGAGAAGACTCCAATACCATATATTCCGAGCAAGCGCCAGTTGTTCTTATTGAAGCCTGACCATGGGATGTACGTGAAGATGACGAAGCTTGAAGAATAAAGATTCCTTTCCAACTAATGGATTTGGGAATAGAGCATGTTTAACATTGTCCATGTTTCAGTGTTTGTACATCTGAATATACGTAATTAATAATTAACTGTATATTACACCCAGATCATCCAATAATATTGTACAATATTTTTCTTTAATTTTATTGTGCGTGTGTGTTGCATGCGGATGTTGGAGAAGTAGCTTCTTTAAATTGATTTCATTGGATTTTTATCGAGTTCTAGTTTCATCGTTACGAATTACTTTCATACAATCATATTGCAGTTTACTTTCTGGTTTACGAGCTCCTTCATACTTAGAATGATATCTTCTGCTGCAGATAAGTTCAAATTTAATATTTCAGCAGTTTAATAATAATTTATGTCTCGGCTACATCAGAATTCAATTTGGTATTCAAATGACATGCATAATTCTTATATCGGTGAGTCAGGATTCTATCGAATATCGTTATAGACTATCTTCAAACGTAAATTTACGCTACCAGTATATTATAGGCATTGTGCATTTTTACCATGAAAAAAGTTCATTGCACTTGGAAAAATCCTAACAGTCCCAGAATAATTTCTTCTCGCGAAGTCCAACTTCGACGACAAATAATTTAAAACGCTATGGATGCTCGCGTTTAGATCGGGGCATCGCTGGTTTAGATTTTTTATCTCGCTCTCGCCTTCGACAAGAAAAAAGCTAGAACAATTTGTAGACAATGTTCCTGATTTATTTTCTGTTTCTTTATGAGCATAAGGATACCACTGCGCGTAACATTTTGTAAAATAAGCGAATACAGTGTTTTTCGTGGATTTTAAGGCTTATTTTTGGAATGTGTTGTGGAAACTGAGGGGAGATTGAAAGTAATGGAGATTAGTAAGTAATTTGAACGGAATATGTTCATAAGACTATCTTTAAATTCGTATTCTAACAGAAACATGTGGAAATCCCGGGTTTCGAATCACTTACCATCGACGAAGTATCCTCGTCTGTGTCATCGACGAAGTATAGGATAGACCTATCACGCAATGTAATTTTGTGTCACAAGGAATTGTAACTTGGTATATTTCAAAAAGGTGCTGAAAAGCTGAAACAATCAACCACGTTATGTTAGTAATAGTGAGACCAGCATGGAAGGAAATTAAATAAACATAATAAAATACAGGACATGAAATAAAATGAATCAAGCAAATCCATAGACGAAATACATAAAATTGAAGTAGAACAAATTACGAAAAACTATCGACGACATACCTATCTGAAACAGAATAGAATTCTGATTAGCTGCCGAGACCGAACCAAACTCACTGAAGGTAAGTTTGCCTCGATCTGGGCCCTTAATCTAGATTGTAGGCTTTAGCTTGATTCCGTTTCACAAGTCGCAATGCTTGGGAAACGTTACCAAGGAGCCGCACACCGACGCGGAGGTACTTACGAAAGTGACCCATTTCTATGAAATATTTCTGGCCCATATTTGACCAATGCTTTGTGCATTTTAAAAAATTTGGAAAAAGTCTTACAACTAAAGCAATTCTTATATTTAATTAGGATATTTGACAATCACAGCTATCGGTTCGGTGGTCCTCACCGATTTCCAGGTCTCACCGCGAGGAGGTTGCTGCGTTTCGAGACCCGTAGAGAGATGGATGGAATCAAAGTTCCATCCATCTCCCTGTACATGAAAACCTTAGCCAACTAAACCAAAGAGATGGATGGAAACAAAGTTCCATCGATCCTTTCGGTTTAAAAAGCGCTCGGCGTCTCCGAGACGATTCCTCTTGCTCGGGTGCAATTCGAGCCGTCTATCACGGAGACTGGGAAATCGGACCGGGTGACTTACGCGGGCAGTGTACCAAAAGATACACCCCCTACGCCCGAAACGTTTCCCTTTCGACAAGTACACCAGGGGGTGAAACTGGTCCACCCATACCCATTCCATGCTTAGTCGCTTGCTCCCGGAAACAGAAGCAGCTGCTACTTCCTCATCGGAAATGAAGAGCCAATGAAAGAGCAACAAAGCTAATAAAATTCTGTGACTACTTGGCAATTTTACATGGGGCCTTAAATACTTGATGCTATAATAAATTAACCTAAGGCTTCCTTAGATGTCTTCTTTCACTACCACTGTTCACTATCACTTTTCACTATTTTCTTTCAAATATGTTATCTTATTAACTTCATGTAAAATAAATCATGTAATCCCATTAAAGAAATGCATCAAATAAAATATATCATGTAAACCCATCGAAGAAATGCATCATTTAAAATAAATAATGTAAACCCATCGGAGAAATACATGAAATAAAATAAATGATGTAAACTCATCGAAGAAATACACGAAATAAAACGACACGAGCAAAAATCCACGAAGGAATGTATGAAATAGGACAGATGATGAAAATGAATCGAAGAAATCAGTTAAAAAGGAAGAGAAATCGGTTTTGGCCTTGGCAGAATAATAACATTTTGAATGGCTTTTAACGAACCCGAAAATTTCATCGACACCAACCGAATAAGTTAACCTAAGGGTCAGGGGGCCGAGGGAGTGCACGAAGGATCAGGACTTCGAACCCTGACCAGGTCCCCAGGAAGTCCAGTAGGTCCCAATCTTAGCAACTTGTATAACGCTACAATTCAGAGGTACATCTACGTATTTGGGATTTCAAACTTTTCATAACGTAAATAATTTGTCAGAAACTTTGAAAATAAGCTTCGGCCCGAGACACATTCCACGGTCTCCTGAGTCGGTCGGACCGAGACTTATTTTTAAAGTTTCTGACCAATTATTTAATTAAAGTTTTGAAATTACAAATACGTTAAGTACTTCTGGATGGCAATCAAGTTGCCATGAATTTTCACTAATAACAAACTCATAAAAATCTTCAAATAGTAAAAAAATTACGTCAAGTACGTGAAAAAGTCGAGCGTGGAAAAGAATACCTATTATCAAATAAGTCACAAAAGAATAGAAGATAATAACAATTTCAGTAAAAAGGCACATGTGAAATCAAAATGACAAAAATACATATACACACACATTTTAATAATGTCTAAGAATACCTATTATCAAATAAGTCACAAAAGAATAGAAGATAATAACAATTTCAATATAAAAGCACATGTGAAATCAAAATGACAAAATAGTATATTGCTTGACAAGGGAGAGAAGTAAGCGATTCCGACGAGCGTGAAGTTTGCTGCCCGAGCGTAGCGAGGCGAAATCGTTTCTCTCCCGTATCACGCACTATATTTTTTTTTTCAACACCTGCATGAAAGGTGTGTTTTTGAAAGCCTGCTGAGCGATTCGCAAAAAATATGCATTTTCTTTGTAATATCAAATAAAACACGCATGCTCGATAACGATTAGTCGAACAGCTGCATCTTCATACCATACGGTAACGCCAAACTCCAGTTTCCTTGGGAGGAAACTGCAGGGCTTGAAAACTGTTATAATATCGATTTCGGTTCTCCAAACGGTTATAAAGAACCTTTATTCGGAATAACTGTTATGAAGAACCAAAATTTCCAACTATTATCTCTTGCGGTTACGGTTCCTATTTCCCTCCTCATATCGGTTCCATAACCGTTATTTTTTCGGTTCTGTATCTGTTCCATAATGGTTCCAGAATCAATTCTTGTATCGACTTTTCCCTAATTGATATCATTAATTATTGTAACTGCAGATTACTGTATATGCGCATATTTTTTACAAAATCCTTATAGAAAAAGGAGAAACATTTATAGGTACATATCATTGATTTATAATAAAGCGTTGAAATAAATAAATCAGCTACATATTTTTTACATTTACACACACACACTATATTATTCAGAATAGGAAGTTAAATGTTTCTCCTGTTTCTATAAGGATTTTGTAAAAAATATGCACATATAAAGTAATCTGCACAAAGTCGATATAAGAATTAGTTCTGGAACCGTTTCGGAACCGATATAGAACCGAAAAAATAACGGTTATGGAACCGATATAAGGAGGGAAATAGGAACCGTAACTGAAACAGATAATAGTTGGAAATTTGGGTTCTTCATAACAGTTATTCAGAATAAAGGTTTTCCATAACCGTTTTAATCAGAACCTTTATATACCAGTTTTAAACAGTTATTTTCGGAACCGTTTCAAACCCTGGAGGAAAGTAAAAAATTATGCGAATACGCATGCGCGTAAAGTCTTTTTCCCTTAGGAGAAAAGTAGAAAACGCGAATCCGTCTGAAATTGGTCATTTTTCTCCCGCTCAGCAGGCGTAAAAAACACACATTTTCATACAGGTGTTGAAAAAATACATATACACAGACATTTTAATAATGTAAAGATAAAATGTAACAGAAATACAAGGTACTCGTGTCTACTATTGCAAAGAAAGAATGGGAAAGTATAACACACTCACAGACCGTTGCAAACAGTCTCACTGCTATCCACGCGGCAAGCATCCCCCTTCGCTACTGCTATTCGATCAACAGGCCAATGTGTCGCAGCTGCAGCGTCAGTGAATCCGGTCCTCCATCCTGTGGACCTAGACCCTCTCTAGGGCCTATGTTGGGCCCTCTCTAAGGTCCCTTGGGCCTTCTCTAGGGCCCACGCACTAGGCCCTTTCTAGGGCCTAGAATCTGAAAATTGAAGCTAAGCGAAAATTGGACTCTACTTCCGCGAAAAAAAGCGATTAGAGCACCGGTGCTCTGGACGAACCTAGTATGCGTAAAAAAATGGCTCTAGTTTCGCGAAGAAAATTCAACTGGAGCTTCGGTGCTCTGAACGAGTCTTAGATACGCAAAAATTTCACTCTAGATTTGCGGTAAAGTTACTCTAAGTAAGAACCGCGGTGCTCTGCAAAATATGTAGATGGACGCGAAAAAAGCGGGGACTCTACGATCGCGTTACGCGCGATCAAAAAGGATCTTGCTTAGACTGCAAGATTGCTAGGAAGACTGAGGTTCCACTTCAGGAACCTTTTCAAATTTTTCGCGGCGACTTTATTCGCGTTATTTTACGAATTATTAATCGGAATTGTAAAAATCGCGAGCAACTGTTGTATGGATTTAATTTTCTGGCCCTGTTCTCTAGGGCCTAGAATCTCGTTGGCAAGTCCAAGCTGAAAATTGAAGCTAAGCGAAAATTTGACTCTACTTCCGCGTTAAAAAAGCAATTAGAGCACCGGTGCTCTGGACGAACTTTGTATGCGCAAAAAATTGGCTCTTATTTCGCGAAGAAAATTCAACTGGAGCTTCGGTGCTCTGAACGAATCTTAGATACGAATTATTAATCGGAATTATTAAAATCGCGAGCAAATGTTGTATCAATTTAATTTTCTGATTTAAACAGACACATGCATGTCACTATCTACGAGTACCTTGTCTGATCAGCTCATTGGATTCTGCTCCCTTTCCAACACATATGCGCGATGGTTAGTGGCCCGTTTCATATAATTGGCATTCGTTTTAGGAACATTTCTGCGATATTTCGTGAATATGGTTTAGAAAAGAGCCACGTCACGAGGCTACTTCGCAAAATATTGCACAAGTGTTCCCGCATGTCGCGCATTTGTGTTGGAACGGTCAGAATCGAAAGAGCTGGCTACCCAACGTTTTCTATAAAAAACATTTTGTTCTATGGCGTGCACCCACGTCCAAGAAATTATAAAGTGATTTAGCGTTCGCTGTCATCAAGAGTACTGCATCTCTGCACACTTGTTACCCCTCGGACCAGCAACCCTGAAATCAAATTTAGAATTTAAAATATGTATATAAATTATTGGTAGTAATTTATTCATTAATAGTATATTTTTTTTCAATACATTTTATATAATTGTTTTATTGTTGCCGATAATAATTGGTATAGCTTTTTTAACTTTATTTGGACGTCAAATTTTGGAGTATATTCAGGATTGAAAGGGGCCAAATAAGGTTGGAGCGGCAGGGTTATTACAACTTTTTAGTGATGTTATTAAATTATTAAATAAAGAATCTTTTTTATCGAAATGATAAATTTAAATTTATATTTGTATTTTGAAGAAACGGTATAATAAATTTAAAATTGTAACTATTGTTTACTAATGTCTTAGGGGATAGAAATAAATTTGGTAAATGAGGATGTTAATAGAGGTAAATTTATTGTTTAAATAAAATTCTGGGTGGGCTGGTAGAAATATATGTAATGTTAATGTAGATAGTGTAGTCTATCTATTTATTAAAGTGAGAGAAGAATGGGGCTGGCAGGGGCACAGCCTGGAAGAAGTAAAGGAGTTCAAATACTTAGGGTATAATTTCCAGAAAAATGGGGGCAGAGAGATGCATATAAGGGAAGTGATAAAGAAAGCTAGAATAGCAATGGCGCAGATATGGGGAATAGGACAAAGAATGTTCAAGAACAATTTTGTTGGAAGAATGAGAATATTCAGAAGCATAGTGAAAAGTATCTTCCTGTATGCGTCAGAAATTTGGGAATGGATGGAAGCAGAAAAAGTAGAGAAAATACAGGAGAAATACATAAGGTGGACTTTAGGTTTGGACTTTAATACACCAGCAGATCTAATTTTGGAGGAAACAAAAATGGACAAAATAAGGATAAAAGCTGGGAAAAGAGGAGAAAGCAAAACGGCTGAATAAGAATAAAATAGTACAAGAATGCTGGAGGGAAATAGATGCGAAGCAAGCAGAGAAAAAGTCGAAATGGAAGGAAATGAGAGACTCATACTACAGGCAAAAAATGATGGATATACAAGAAATGGAAATCGAAAGAAGGAGAGGAAGAGAGTTTGCTGAGGAACTAGCGCAAAGAGACAGGGCGAAGCAGGTCCAATGGCAATACGACAGAATACAAGGAGGCAGATACAACGCACATTACACAGAAATCAGGGATAACCAGAGAGCGAATTACCTAAACGGAAACTACAGAGGCAGAGACCAAAGCATGATTGCAAGGTTCAGATGTGGGAACGAAGAGCGGGGAAGCAAGTACTGGAAGGAGGAAAAAGAGACAGTATGCAGACTATGTAATGGGGCTAGAGAGACGCTGGGCACATGCTACAAGACTGTACGGATTTGACAAGAGAAAACTCAACGATCAGGGGGATACTAAAGCGAGAAGAAAAAGGAGCGGATTGGATTGCGAATGGATCTAGAAAAAAGGAGAAGAAAAGAAGAACAAGATGAAGGAAGAAGTCAAAACGAAAGCACAATCTTGAATTAACAGTCCCAGAACCACTTACACACATAACACATGTAACCCCCTTTTGAGGCCGAAGGCGAAAAATAAACCTATTTACTACAATTTATTAAAATAGATAGATAATTGTAAGAGATTCACTTATTTTAATTTTTGATGGGTAGTTGTTAATTATTCTGGTAAAATACAAAAATATAATTATTATCCCTCCCCCCAACAATTGAAATAAAGATAAGTTAAGAGAGAAGATTTGGAAAAACTCACGCGAAAGGGTTCAACTTCAGAAATGTAAATCGTATTTAATACGTCAAGCATCCCAAATGATTGTGAAATTAAAAACAGAATAGTTTAGAATCTTAAAGGCGCGATATGAAAACATTTTTCCGATTTTAAAATTAATTTATTCACGCATTAATGACACTGTTAGCAATTACTAATGATAAGTATTCGTGGTCACTATGCTCGGTACAGCAATTATTTTACTTCATAGCAGGCAGAATGATTGAAAGAATTAAAAGAGTGTCACTCACCGTTCGTTGAGAACAGTCTCACTGCTATGCACGCAGCCAAGTGAAAAGACTTTTCTCAAAAGTCTCCGAGATTAAGGGTATATCACAGTGATATCATGTTTAAAGGCCTCCCATATAGTCCAGTAACTGATGGAATTAATGCACGAAGCAAGATATTACGAATTAAGATTCATCATGACACGTTAAACTAGTTCACGTCCGACCACGATCGCGTTTGGGAACAGACTGGCGAGTGGCGAAGTCGCGACTCGCGACTCGTGACGTATTTCAATGTTTTGAATTTGACAAACGTTATTGTCTTGCCGAGCGCGGGAACCGGGAGTCGGCCGAGCGCGGGAATATGAACATGAAATTCGTCGAGACCAGAAATAATATTATATATCAATTCACTTTTCACCACTACAGTCGTAATTGTGAATAGTGAAAATTTTTATATAGAGTTTATAGAAATGAAGGGGACGCACAGATTTCGATAGAAATGAAGCATCTTCTTTTGCACAAATTTCTGCAAATTTGTCAACTAATGTAAATCGACAAAATTTGTGAAAATACATAGCACTAAGAATTATAAAAATTATGGTCGACTACTTGTAGTGTAAAGCAAGTCACATTAGTGACTTGCAATCTTTTGGGAAAGATATTCGTAATATATTATAATCCACGATAGTTCCCACACTATTCGTTAATTTTATTAGCTTCCCATTAACAATATTTCGATTCACCCATAAACATACTCAATTCATTTTATTCCAACGCCGATAAATTGTGCGTTAAAAATATTGCATCTCTTCGTTCTTTTTCCCTAAACTACCATTAACATTTAAATTTCGTGCAGCAAGACTTTCCGCCATACGCTCTTACCTCCTTCGAACACGTTATGTAGTCTCTACGCTTACTATCGCAAAAGGCCACCCTATTTCTACGAGTTCTACGTTAACATGTGACTAAAATGTGGCGAAAAAATTATTATCAGCCAAATAGAGAAGGTATAATGATGCAACTGAGTTTATTACCTCTCTCTGTGATAATGAAAAGAATCCGGTACAACCCGAAATAATTTTTAACGTGAAATTACACAAGTACTAATATCGGTACAAATTGTGTGGCCCATCTGGCACTGACCGAGATTAATAAAAAATCATTTGCATTTCAAGGTACAGTAAAACACGATTTCACAGGATGGAAAAATTCTGAAAGATCCTTGCAATAATTGTGATAGTTCAAATTCAAACACAATGAAGAAAGTCGATATAACTGCTTCCACACAAATTCTAACATTACTTTTGTTCAATCACAATAGTAAGTAGTGGAACAACGAGAGTGGAAAATTTCTACATCCAAACAATGTGTAGCCACCAAGAAAACTGGAGAGTTTGTAAACGATTAGCGACTATTGAAATTACAGAAATTTTAAACGAATCGCGAATAAAGAAACTGTAGAGATTGTAAACGAACCGCGACTCTCGAAGTTACAGAGATTTTAAACGATTCGCGACTGTTGAAATTGTAGTGCTTGAAAACGCGTAGTGACTATCGAAATTAGAGAGATTTTAAACAATTCGCGACTGTCGATTTTGCAGAGATTTCAAACGATTCGCGACCTTTGAAAGTAATTGATTAATTAATCTGAAGTAGATCTGAAGAAACCCTGAAGGACGAACCCTTAAGGTACACCTGCCACTCTCTCTTTCTCTCTCTCTCTCTCTCTCTCTCTCTCTCTCTCGTGCCTTTATTTGTTATTAATGAAAATTCATGGCCAACTACACTCTGCATCAAAATTAAAGCAACGCTATATTTTCTCAAAAATTTTCGACATTTTCAAACGGCTGTATCTCTGCGATAAATAGTCCACAAAATATTTAAAAAACGGATTTTGAACGCTTCGAGTTTCTAGAATTTGACTCAAGGACTCAATTTTTTGTTCATTCATTATGATACTGTTTTATTAAGATGAAGCGCTGGAAACCAAGTTTCAGAAATTTAGAGAAAATTTGAAGGATCTCAAACGAAAGGGTTCAACTTCAGAAATGTAACTCGCATTCGATACATTAAGCATCTCGAATGATTGAGAAATTACAGAAAAGTAGTTTAGAATGTTTGAAACGAAATAAATTAAAATTTCTGTCGCGAATTTAAAATATATTTATTAGCACACGTATTAACGTTACTATTCGCGAGTACTAAGTATATATTCGTGGTCACTATGCTCGCTACAACAATCATTTTGTTCGATAGCATGCAGAAAGATTGAAAAATTGATAAAGTGTCACTCACCGTTCGTTGAAAACAGTCTCACTGCTATCCATGCAGACAAGCATCTTCCTTCAGCAGTAGCTATTCGATCTGGAGGCCAATGTCCCGCAGCTGCAGCTTCAGTATCGAATAGAACGTGTCAAATATGTCGCATTAATTTCGCGATGAAGAAACAATAAGAGCACCAGTGCTCGGAAATAGTTCTAGATGCGTTAAAATCACTGACTCTACGTTCGTGTTAACATTACTAACACGCAGGTCGATCATTGTCCACTATGAAATACTTTATCACGAAATAAGTATTGACTCTACAATCGCATTGCACGCGATTACAAAAGCTCTTCACGCTTTTAAATATCTCTCAACAGTGGGGAGATGTGTTCGGACTCGAGTAAAGTCTTTCGGAAATAGTCCTCTAGATACTGAGTCTAATGCAGTAGTCCAGTAATCAATGGAATTGATGCAGGAATCGTGAAATCACGAAATAATATCGACTGTGAATGCACAGATATTCAATGATCCGATCCGTTAGGGCACACCGTTCGGTGACGTAGTGACTTTGGTAGAGGTTGTTGATGTTTTTTGTCGCGCTCGGCCGTGTCGGTGTTTTGTCGCGCTCGGCCGACCCCCAGCTAACTTGAAATTCATCAAGGCCAGAAATAATATTATATAGCAATGTCCATTGCAAAATATTCACTTTTCACAACTACAGTCGTGCACCCCGTACATTCTACACGTATTTTTATCACTGTGATATATGATCAAACACTAGGCAACACTTCGTCAAAAAATCTTCTAGATGATAATATATTCCAGTGAAATGATAAACGGTTTTCTATTTAGTCCAGTAGTCGAACTAATTGGTGTAGGAATCGAGAAATCGAGACCTCAACTGTTTCCCATGCAAGTTGAAATTTCTCAATTTCTAATGACTCGAATGTAATAATTACTGTTAAGAGAGAAGATTTGAAAGAACTCACACGAGAGAGTTCAACTTCAGAAATGTAACTCGTATTCGACACATTAAGCATCCCGTATGATTGTGAAATTAAACAATGCTCGATTTGCAGTTGCATCCATGCACCCTACGACACTCATGCATCATGCACCTTTCTGCGAGGCTTATAAGAATTAGATTTTGAGCGCCATAGTGTCTTGATCCCCGAAATGGATTATTGAAGAGAAATCCGCATGAGTCGTTGACAAACCGCGTCAAAGTGTAGCGTAACGAAAGCCTATGTCAACCTCACACTTTAAACAAGTCACACGTATACAAGCACGCAACACACCTTTCAGCATTTCAACACATTTCAGAGTATTTGTTGAGTTGGACGCTCTTCATGGGCAGAGGTCGCTAAATTCAGTCCTCAAATTATGGGTCGGTAACACAGTTCGGGTGGTGACACAAAGTTCCATTAGGTGATAGGTCTATTCTATACCTCGTCTGTGGCTGTGTACTTACTTTTACTTCACCGGTAAAGTTGCATGCGACACTAAAATGGCAATGGGGTCCTAGGACTCCACAAACTAGTGACAGAAAAAACAGGTGTTGATAGGTCTATCCTGTACCGGGTCTGTGACAGAATAAAATCACTTGCACTGGTCATAATATTGTGTTGATATACTGCTGGACATTAATTTTTACCGATCGGTTACGCGAAAAGTTAAACGATATTCGTGTATCATCTGATACATAGATGGCATTGTTTTAAATGATCAATTATTAGAAGAAGATGGCGTATTGTTTCAAATTTAAGAATCTGTAAACAAGTGACTATTCAAAGCAGGGCCGGCGGAACCCATTATGCAAGTAATGCGTTGCATAAGGGCTCCAGCCGAAGGGGGCGCTAAAAACTATATCGCTGACTTAATAATAAAGGAATCCAACTCCCATATAAACAAAATGTAAATGTAATGCTTTTTTTATTGTACCTCATAAAGGCAAAACGTATTAAATAGAAAACAGGTGCAAAAATTTGGGGGCGCCAAAAATTTTCTTGCATAAGGGCGCCAAGCATCCTCGCTCCGGTCCTGATTCAAAGCGACACACTTTATCGTCAAAAAAATGTGTCGCAATAAATTAACCCTCTTTATAAGTTTTATAAAGTTGTAGGTATATAATTTTCGTGTATTCAAATTGTTTTGTCTTATTTATTTGTACTAATTTTTAAGAAAATTATATGTGCCCTTTTTAGGCACTTATTTTTCAATTAATGTATACATAATCATATATTCAGCAAAAATAAAAAATCTCGATTTTAGACGGCTACACGGTGGCCCTGCAAAAAGCTGTATGTCGTGTCTGAAATCCAAAACAGTAAAATTTTCTCATAAAATATGTTAATAGCTATCGTCCTACGGGGCCGATTTTGAAAATTTTGAAAAATAAAGAAATGGTGAGAGATCAAAGATAAAGTTAAATTTTTCTAAGAGAAAAGTCCACGTTTTTTCTTTATAAATAATAAACGTGGAATCGAAATAAAAAAAGGAGCCGTAGATTGATGTGGAATCTTATTACGATCCTGCATGCAAAATTGGAAGTAAATTGGTTGAACGTGGCGCGAGTTTTTAAGGTCATCGTAATGAAAAATGTAGTTAAAATGACCCCCAAAGTGCATATTTACTATTTCTTACAAAACAGCTTATTTTTTCAGAGAAGTTCATTAACTAATAAGAGATAACATAATTTTCTATTTTTCAACTGTTCTGGCCCTGATCTCAATATTATAAGACATTACAAGATTAAAAAATTGAAAATGTATGGTATTGTGATAAGGGCTGGAACAATATTCAAAATGTGAAAAACTGTGTTGTTTTATGTTAGACCATCAACCGATTAAAAAAAAACAGTGAATTAAACAAATTTTAATTAAATTTTGTACGACCGGACGCCAACTTGGGAACAAAGTTGTTACTTTGGTTTACAGAAGTGGTACAGCTCCGTAGACAAAAAGTGTTAACTGAACGAATAATATATTTGAATCTTGGTGCGTAAAGAATCGTAACGTAGAAACAGTATCAAGATCAATTACGTAAAAGGAACTGAAAGAAGAGGTTCCGAGATTTCTTTTTATTTCGCAGCGTATATATGTATATAGTCTAGCATCGTGAATGACCCACACTTTCACTTTCGTAATTAACGCAAATACCTGTGCCTCGTGTTTACTCGCGTAGCAGCTGGAAACAATATGCGGATTTCCCTGCGGAATTCGTCCTGCTCACGGACAAATAATAATCATCTTTTAGTTTTAGGTTCTTCGAACAGCTTAAGTTTCCTAGCCTCTGAGGATGTCGAGACACGATATCCGGTCGCGCACGCGCACACCGTGCCTGTTCCGGTGTGCAGTTGGTGTAATCGCGGTTTGAAGACATCCGAATGCTGGCATAACATACAATAACGGCTATGATACAAGCCGCTGTACAGACGATTTCACTTTTAGCCAAGAATCTGCATCCTCGTCTCTCCAGCAGGAAAGCCAGCTTACTTGCTTCTTCGTCGTACGCTCGTCGTGTTCCCTTCTTTCCTTTTGCCTGTGCCGTACCTTAGTCCAAGGCATTACGAGACGATATGAACGATAATAACGCTGTTGTACCATGGACCACGGCGCTGTATAGCGTATTCTCTGGCATACGCGCAGCTCGAATGCTGGCGTCGAGTTACACGCTCGACCACGATATATAGGTTCACCGAGTTAAAACAGAAATTAGGAGCGAACCGTGTCCCCTTTCTCTTGCCAAGCCAAGCGTGGTATAAAATACTTTCCCTCTCGTGTAGCAAGGCAGCAGGCTGCAGATCGTTGGGCGAAAGAGCGAGCAGGAAGGAAAAGGCAGGGGCAGGCAGGCGGACAGGCCTGTGGCTCGCAAACGGAAAACCGGAAAACGATTGCTTCTAATCGCGAGCCTCTGGCGTTTCCCTTCTACTTCTGTTCTTTGTCTTTCGCTTGGGCGCACACACCACCTCCTCTCCATCCCGCTGCAGCCGCCACGTCACCTTTTAGTCCTTCTTCGTTCAACAGGATACGTTTTCTAGACCGAGCTGATGTTGGGCCCGTCAAGCCTAAACTTCAGCCTCGAGATTTGGTTAGTACAAATCACGCCAACTGTAGCCACACTTCCTGTCGTGGGCATCGCGATTTCGTTTCTGCAATTTCTTGCTCTTGAAGAACGGAAATAGTGAATAGAGCAGTGGATCGATGGTTTAAAATCGTTTATGCTCTGTTGATTAGTATGTTCAATTATTTAACGATCAAACGAACCTACCTGTATGTGAAGTTCGATCGTAATTATACCACACTCTCGCCAAAGATGATTATAAATATAGTAGCATTTATTGTACCTACTAACAGTCACGGTTTCAGAGTTTTGGCTCGACTCGTCGTATCCGTTAAAGCATTTATAATAAAAAAAATTGTTTGTACAAATTACTGGGCAAAAGAAATTATAACATTTCTTTAAGTAGTTTCGTATAATTACGACCGAATTTCGCTGACTGTTCCCCTTCCTGTTCTCATTCTTCCTCCGGTTGGATCGAACCACTTTGAACGTCTATCGAACCACTCTGAATATCTATCGCATGTCTATCCAACTACTTGAACATCAATCGAACGTTTACCGAACAACTATCAAACGTCTATCGAACGACTTTTTACATACTACTATCGTGTTAATCTAGAGTGGAGCATACGTAGGTGGTTGGGCAGGAGGAGGAAGAAAAAAACAATTATGTACATCAAATAATGATTATCTTTATTTAAGCAATTCTCTCTGGTGTTTGAGCCACCAGTTGAATATTTTAAATCATTTTGCATAGCACTATGTCATTTTGATGTATTTTGACGCGCTGGACATGATAGCAAACGCCAAATTGTTGTATCTTTGACAGGCAAAGGCATATATCGATTTATATGCCAAGATGAATGGTTTGAAATTCACGGGCACTGGGTAGAAACGCCATTACAGTCTCAACTATCATGGTAGAACGTCAGGGGATATGTCATTGTGATGTATTTTGACGCACTGAACACGATAGCGTCCGGAAATTTGGCGTTTGCTATCGCGTCCAGTGCGTCAAAATACATCAATATGACGTAGTGCTTTGCAAAATGTATTGCAAATATTCAACTGGTGCTCTAAACGCCAGAGAAAATTGCATAAATAAATATAATCTTTATTTGATGTACATAAATGTTTCTTTCTTCCTTTTCCCGTCCAACCATCTGCGTATGCTGTACTCTAGATTAACACGATAGTAGTCATTATTATGTAAAAAGTGGTTTGATAGGCGTATGCTAGTGGTTCGATATTTGTTCGATTGATGTTCAAGTGGTGCGATAGCCGCTCAGAGTGGTTTGATAGATGTTCAATAGGTGTTCAAAGCGGTTCGATAGACGTTCAGAGTGGTTCTATCCAACCGGATGGAGAATGAGAAGTGCAAGGGGGTCCGTTTCTCGGTTTCAAGATATGCACCCGCGTGCGAGAAACTGTATGACCGCTGCGGGGAACGAACGTGCACACGCCATATCTTCTTGGAAGAATTGCAAAACCATTTTAACGTTCGATAACAGAATTCTCGACTTGAAAATGTATCTACATTTTATACGTATTGTATGCTCTATAATATTTATGCTGGGGAGAGTTTGGAGATTTGGCACCCCTTGCACGAAATAAAAAACAGAAAAGTATCCGTAGACAAGAATACATAGTTATTCTGGACAAGTGAAGGAAAAAGATAACGTGCTTATTATCACACGTGGCGGTGATATACAACTCATTAGTTCGACAAGTGAATAGCTGACACTTACACACGGTGTTGTTGCGCACGCGTGTTCAGACCCGCTATTCAGGAATCAGGGATTCAGGAACATATAAACCAGATCTCCGAACCGCACGGAACTGTATTCGCAAGACGTTCGCCCGCCCAACATCCCAAAGAGGTTCATCTGTGGTAACCGGAAAACAGTAGTTACATATTTAGAAACCTACATATTTGGGCCTTATAATTGATAATAATATCGAATAGCGGTATCGATATGAATTCTTCTTCATTTTACTCTCTCGCCAACGGTTACAAAGTATTTGCGACATTTGCATATATGATATCTACATATCAGCTCTGGTCTAGTTTTTGCAACTTCTTTCGCAGCGATACATATTAATAAACTCGGATACTCTCGTTGCAACGTTGGTTGAACACGGAATTGATATTGTAGTTATGTAGAAGAATATTTAATCCTTCATGGTCACTGTGGGTCTAATAGACCCGCCTTTTAACTTTGGAGCTTGATACCGTTAAGTTCCTGGGCCTGACATTTTACAATCATTTTTGGGACTCGATTGGACTGATACAGTTCGTACGGTAACTGTTTAAAAATCGCCCGGATCGATTAGATCCAGAGTGCCCACCGCCGAACTTGACAGAAGTGTGACCACGAAGGGTTAAACGCACGCGCTTGTTTAGTATGTTTGCACTACTTGCTTTCCTCCCTAACCACCTTGTCAGGGTCACCAGCGTCAGCGACAAATACTATGCGTGGACAACGCAGTGGCTTCGGGCTGGGGTTGGTCCTCCTAACTCTTCTGCACCTTTCGTCTGAGGTAAAATTAATATGTTAATCAATCCGCCATCGTAAGCATGTACACCAGGGCTCTCCAGCGTAGGGGCCCCTCACGCGCCTGCTTCCCCTTCCAATCTTTCTTTCGCGCAGAGTGCCTTCCGTTGTCAAGGAGACCGCGCGACGCTATGAATACTGCCATAACGGTTAGCGTCGCGCGGTCTCCTTGACAACGCGGACGAGAGTGGGAGAACCCTAAGCTCCCGCGTAAGCGACCTTGGAGAGCCCTGATGTACACCAACCTCAGTTTCACAGTCAAATATATGTACTTATATATATCTACTAGCTTAAAGTGCCCGGCGTTGGCCAGGTAAAACTTGACACAGAGTGTCAAGGTTGGGTTAGGTTTATTACGCAATATTTGATCCAGATCGGCTAAAAAAATCGGGATAAAAAGTATCCTATATGTTATTCCCGGTCCTAGACTACGTGTGTACAAAATTTCAGAAAGGTCCGTTGCGCAGTTGCGACGTAAGTGAGTAACAAATATCCAAACATACTTTCGCATTTATTATATTAGCAGGATTAGTAGGATATGTACCTATATGTACTTAGTACCTATAGAGAGCGTGGCGCGATTGGTGTCCCAGAATCAAAGGAACCCGATGTACACTGTCATGCGATCCTTATGTTAAACAGGCGCCACAGCAGGACACGCGGGACTACTATGTAGGAGCAGTAGTGGAATTCGCGCCGACTACTATCTACGGTAATGGTCCGTTAACTTTGAAAGCAAACACTGAAGCGTACATCAAGTTTATAGAAGATGCGAGCAAACAAGTAAGAAGATACATACATATATATTGCACTGTATATACTATCACGATTACAATTTCTACGTGTTCGCCAGGGCGCCGATATTATCGTATTCCCGGAAGATGCCTTGACGTCAGTGATGATGCCGAACAAATCGGGGATGCATTCATGGTCAACGGTGGTTCCTTCCGCCCTCGATGAATACGTTCCTTGCACAGGGAACCGTGAAGACGTTAGCGATGTAAGTCTAATCACGTGCTTTTCCCATACTCGAGTAGGAATAGAGTCCTGACGCGTTCAATGTTCTTCTATGATGGATGATTGTACAGACACTAAGGATGGTGTCGTGTGCGGCCAAAGAGAATCGAATTTACGTGGTAATAAACATCGCCGAGAGGAAATTGGACAGCAACAACGAGACACATTACTACAACACTAATGCGGTGTTTGACCGGACGGGAAAAATCATTGCCAGGTGCGTAATAAATTTCATAAATACGTTCACGACACCGTTACTCCGCTAGAATGTTGTAAACAGATACCGCAAGGTGAATCTTTTCATGGAATATCCGCGGTTTGATGTTACCGAAAAGCCGGAAATCGTTACCTTCGACACCGATTTCGGCGTCAAGTTCGGCACGTTCATATGTTTCGATATGCTATTCCGTGTACCAGCTCTATACTTGACGAGGATCGAAAAAATTTCGAATTTCGTATTTCCGGTTGCCTGGGGCTCCGAAGTGCCACTCTTGACAGGTGAGACTGCGAAACACCAGTCTTGCGGTGTTGCTCATACATGAATTGGAATGAATTTCATTTCAGCCCTTCAAATGCAGTTCGGATGGTCTTTTTCTGAGAATGTGAATCTATTGGCGGCCGGATACCACGGGACAGAGTTTGCGTGCGTGGGAAGTGGCATTTATTTAGGTACGTCTGCACACGCTATCCTAAGTAGTAGTACTACTAATGTACTTATGTACCTATGCACATAAGTTCGCCTGATATTCTGCTTTTCTAGGTCGCGATGGAATAGCGAACGCATCGTTCTCTCATCATCCCGACCGTAAACTCTTAATCTCTCGCATCCCGAAAACGCCAGGCTTGGCGAGGAAACCCGACGAGGGGGTCAAGATGGAAATGGAGATTGAGAAGGTGAAGGAAGAGAAGACTGATCTCTCGAACGCAACTCGATACCCCATCTACGACACTAAAGGCCAAGCAGGGAGGATTCATGGAATGATCATACAACTGGACAAGATCGAGGCATACAACACTGTTCGTCTAAACGGCTCAATGAACAGCTCTGTTTGCTATGGAGATTTTTGTTGCGCCTTCGAAATTGAAATGGCTGCCACCGATTCCTCGTTAAATTATCGTGCTATCGCTTACAACGGACTTCGCATGTATGGGGAGCAAGTAGAAACGGGTATCCGCATTTGTGGAGTGGTACAATGTTCCAATGACTCGGCCGAGTCTTGCAGTTCCGTTCAACCGTCAAATACCGTGTTTACCAGTCTAAAAATTACGACAACGTTCGACGATTACCCGCAGCTTTTTGTGATGCCAACTCTCATGGACTCTACTCTGTTTCCATTCAAACACTGGACGTACAACACAGACACGCACGGCCAACACACGACTGTCACCCTCGCCTTAAACAAACCGACCCAAGATATCGTTAGTTTTGCTATATATGTAAGAGACTTTAGCAGAGATTATTGGAAGAAGCTCGATTAATCCTAATTCATTTCATGAGTATTCTTGCCTCCTTAACTTTTCAATCTCTATATTCCCCGTTCCTCATTTCCTTACGTTGTTGAGGATTTTTTCTTCTATTCCTTTCCTTTGAGTCCAATTAAAAATCAAGTGTTACGCAAATATTACTTTGTACACTTTATTTGAAAACCTCATTATTGATCGTATAAATACGTGTATGTGCATATGCACACGGATCTACATACATATATACTGTAAAAGATTATGCCACTCATGGAGTCTGATTAGCATTTTTGTTCATGTCCAACGTTAACTCAAGACGTCGAGCTAGTGTGTTCACACTCCGTGAGCATATACACAGAGGACCAAATTCTATAGGTACCTACAACTTTCCTTGTGTGTTTTGCAAAAATGCTGCAAGTGATCATGATGAGTCTCATCGCGCTGACTGGACTCGGCTCCCCTCTGGTGGTTGGGGGTGACTTTAATGCCAGGCATACGTCCTGGAACAATTGCTGTAATAACAGGAGTGGGGCAGCGCTGTTCAAGTACTCCCTCGGCGGCACTTCACCTATCATGATGCACCTAATCAAAACGCTTCCGTCCTTGACATCTTTCTTGTGGATCACCGCAAGAAATTTAAATGTTCCTTTACAGACGACTTTGGCACTAGCCAGGGACCAGATTTTCTAGAGGCCGCGCAGGATGTGATGTGATTGGCTGTGGCGTCACTTGGCTTGGCGCTGGCATCGGTTCGTCTCCCATCGTGGCGTCTCACGCACACATTACCAACACTCCTGTGGGTGTTCCCCCTCCGCGAAACATCTTATCCTGAAAATGTTTCCCGGCAACACTGAAGGATAGTGACAGAAATACTACGAGATGAGGACTTTGTTTTTTCAGGATCAAAGAGTCGTCATCTGTGTACATCAATTGGTGACTGCTGATCAAATGTTCCAAAGTGCAGGTAGTTTAATCCGAGGACATATTCCTTCCAAGCGATTAATGTTTTTCCGTACATTTGTAATATTCTAATGTTTCGTATTTATTATCGGTTAAACAGATGTTCGAAGTGATGACCTCCAGCTTTTAAAAATTTCGCAATTATTTTCCTTGCTACCAACGTCGTTATTATGTTTCAAAATATTGCCTTCATTAGTTGTAGCAGGATTATTAATGCGAACTGCTAAAACTCGTGAGAAATAAGCGAGTTCCAAGATTTTTTTGACATATTGAAAAATTACAGGCATATAGCACAGCTATACTCTGAACGCTATCCTAATCGCTCACCTAAATCACGTATGGCATTTTTATGACTGATACGAAAATTAGGATATGTCAAGCTTAAACTAAAGTAACGTGGGACACTGTTAAGTGGGGTGCGAATATCCCTTTGCTACCGAATTACGAAATGTTTCCAAGTTGGAGGTGAAGACATCAAACACCTGTTCAAATGACACTAAACAAAAAGCATTAGAATATTACAAATAAATGCGAATGAAAAGATACAACTGCTTCTTTTTACCTCTGAAAAATAACGATTTCATTTAAGAAAATGTTGATGACTTTGAAATGTTCTGACATCTTCACGTAGAACAAAGTTAATTACACCGATAAGTGGGCCCCTTAAAATAATTCAATTGATATTTTTTAACGTTATCTCAAATTGTGACACGTTATTTTCCATTAATTTGGAAAATAATACGGACAATTTCGTTTACGTAGATAGGACCTTCATTGATCTTGCACGGCTTGGAATTATAGGTCATTAAACTCGTCTTATTACCATAATACAAAATAGTATAAAATTATATAAAATAACATACATCATAACATAAAAAAATTAGGAGGTTCTTCATTTCATCCCGTCATTTTCACGTAGGATGATAATAATTTCACCATACAGTATCCAAAATAAAATCATATAACTTTTACAGAAAACGTTTTGTAAACAGTGAACATGTATGAAAAATGGTTCCAAATTGATTTCAAATTAAGTTTGTCCAATAATTTCATCATACAGTATACAAAGTAAAATCATATAACTTTTACAGAAAACATTTTTTAAACAGTGAACATGTATGGAAAATGGTTCCAAATTGATTTCAAATTAAGTTTGTCCATCTCCAGTCTAACATCTCTCATCACTACCGAAAGGGGTTTGAGAAGCGCAGCCCCTCCTGGATCAGTAACTTTCCCGATTTTGAAACGATTCGGCCAGTAGCGTAGCGATCGGAGAGGTGAGCGTGGCAACCTTCTCACCACAGCGCGGCGCGGCGTGCACGTAGAGGCCGCGTAACAATCACAATCGCCAGTGCCACCGAGTGATCCCCAGTCCCTGGCTTGTTCCCCACCTTCTACTTTTGCTACCGACATCGACGGGTATCGTCGGCCGCAGTTAGACCGAGTCCGCTCGTGCATTCACGTTAATTTCCAATCCGCGGTGCTCTTGGTCGCCTCCCGTTTCTCCCCCTGGAGTACTCGCCGCGAACCCGCCGCGGGTTTCAACCACCGTGCAACGTCCGTCGATCGAGCAGCCGCGATCTATCACGGCGTGAACGAACGGTGGCGCGGGGGTGACGAAGAGAAGTGCCCGCGAATTCGTTTACCGCTATAACATCCCGATCAAGAGAAGTCTACTCGTGAAATTTGCAAATTCCAACTAGGCGTTCTCGTCGGTACCCCTCTATCGTTCGTCGGACGCACTCGGTATCCCGTTGAAGGGAGGAACCAGCGAAAGAAGTAAACGGGAGGAGGAAGCTGACTGGTGCGCGCGGCAGACTTGCTTCAGGATATCACAGGATACGTATCACTCGCGTAAGGACATTCAGCACTGTGGCAGCGATCGAATTTGTTTGTCTCGGATCGACAGCGAAAGTGCACGTCCTCAGTACGTGCACGGTGCACTTGTGCCAGATACGAGCCACGCGACTAGCTGTTTGCTTTGCAGGGAACGGATGAAAACTGGAGAAAAGGATGCATTGTGTTTTGTAAAGTACACCTGTCGCTTTCGTGTCTCGGTTTGCGATCGAGGAGAATGTTTATCTTATGACGTGAACGAGACAGCTGGCCGGCTCGACTTTTCGTACGGTGGTCGGTGGACGATTTTACGTACATATGCTCGCTAGAGGATACGCGTTTTCACCGCGGCTAACGAGAAACCTCCAAAGGTGAACGTGTTCGGGCTTATGGACACGGCTATGGTGTCAGGAAGTGGGTGTTTCGCAGGCGTTGCTAAACGTCCGATGTTGCGCGCGTGTTGTTCACTTTGCCATCAGGATGAAATTAGAGAAATTGATCTTCTTTAACGATCTAATCGACGAATTTATTGGGTTTAATTGTTTGCTGCAATGAATTGCAATTAAGGGTTATTATGGTATATCTTACATTTTGTCGTTAACATTAAATTGTTTCCGGTGATCCTGAAGATAAAGCCCAAAGATCTTCCTCTTTGCTGAAGCTGATTCATTTTACAAGCATCTATTTTTTATAATGTTCTTTCTAAATGGAACCAAGCGACTTCAACTTCTTTGTCGTCCAGCTGCTTCTATTTTCCCATTCACATATGCAACAAACAAATAGTGAATAAATAAATGCATTCATAAAATAGTTGGAGATTGAAGTTTATAACATTTTGTCGATTAATTTATCAAGAACTGAATTGTCAAATTAAAAAGATGTAAAATAGCTAATATTCTTTGTAATTCATTCTTTATGCTAATTTTTCGTACGTGTTTATAAAAAATATTGTTTTGTACGATTATATTTTCCTATGGTCCAATACTGAAATTTTTACTTTGTCTGCTTTTCTGTATGAAATTAGTGATTTTTAAAAGGGGATTTAGCAATTTAGATACGCACAATAATATTCAATAATATTTATGATGTTATCGAATTTATTAAATACTACCACGTTCCTTGTGCCAATTTTCTGTATCCTCGCTTTCATTTATATTCTAGTCAAGTTTCTACAATTATCCAGTATAGAAACTAAGGCTTAACGGTAATATAATAATGACAGGAGATAGGAATGTACCTATTTTACATACTTGTAGTGGACTGTTCTCTAGATTATACGCGTTAATCGAACATATTTTTAATTATAATTCCCAAAATCTTCAATAATCAATCGCTGCAAAAGAAAAAAGTAGCTCGAACTACATATCTACATACAGTCTATCTTACATCGAGACACCCAGGAGCGTACATTTGAAGAAGTTGAAAGAAAGTGTATCAACATCGTGAAACTTGAATTGTTTTTCACGAAGTTGCAATTTTCATTACAGTTCGGAAAGTTTTGTTAGAATCACGGGCACGAGTAATCGACCATCGGATTTTCTATTATGTAGTTAATGAACTATTCGCTTTGTTAGAGAAGAGTTGGTGGGGGTGCAGTCGACCACGAACCTTCCAAGGAGACTTACGCGAAAGGCTCTTTTCTCTGGTTTTCATCGCAAATGGCGGGCGACTTTTATTTTCGGCCATCATTTCCGAATTCGTATAATCGAGGAGGCGAGTTTTTTTCCTATGAAATTTTGCATACCCTCGTCGAGTCAAAAGTGCAGATGACGTGTATGGGGGAAAAAACTGGGCTCCTCGGTTGCGTTTTTGACTCATTCTCGAGAATTACCTGCTATACCTGAAACTCGTCTGCTTTTCGATTCATCGCGATCGTAAGGAAAGGGAACGAGCGTCGGAACCGTACGAAGAAACCGCTAGTGTGTTGATGTGCAGTGATCACGAAATTGGTGCGCGCGGGAAACACGTTGGGACTAAGGTCTTTTAACGGGAACAAATCCACTGATCGTAGTGGAAAATCATTATAGTAGGCAGTTTTACCCTCGGCACATGGTAAAACGTTCCTGATCCTTCGTGCTCGTTTTTACGTGTCGTATGTGCGTGTGAGTGCAACTTTCGATCCTTTCATCATCGTGATGATATCGACAATCTTGACGGTTTCAACGATGGAAACATGAGGATTCTGCAGGATCGTGCACTTGATCGACGCAGCTCCACTCCTGTCGACCATACCTGACGTAAGTTCAACAGAGTTTTCGAGAAATCATTTCATTGCAAATCTAGAAAATTTGTAATCATTGATTCTTCCTATATTTTCGGCTAACATTGTACGCTAACACTGTCCATGATAAAATTGATTTATTTGGGCAATCCCTTGCATCTTTAAGATGCTCTCTTGAAGTTATTCTACAATTAATCAATTTTCTCTGTAATTTTTAATCTGTGCTCACTTTTAAATTTTTATATCTTCTGTTCGATTCGTTCTCATCGAAATGTTTATTTGTCATACGCGGTTTACGTCTCCCCGCATTATATTTCTTTGTACCAAAGGGTTTATCCCGTGAATAGTAATAAATAAAATAAAATAAATAAATATTGTATTTATTGTATTTTCAAACCAAGTAGGATAGAATTTTTTAAAATCATCGGTACGTTAATGACAATACATATTAAAATAGTGAAATAGCTAGATGGTAATTAAAAGTATTACAAGCTGCAGCCAACTCTAGTGATTGTCAAAATGTAGAATTCATTTTCCAAAAGGCTACGGATTGCGTCAGATGACTTCGCATAATTTCACATGTAAAAACTCGGTGTATACAAAATTCTACGGTCTTAATTGATACATGTATTAAATAGTAAGATTTTGTCTAAATCAATTTGGATTTAGTGCTGCGGAATAGGTAAATGATGAGTGGTTGAAGTCTGAACTTTGTTTAAATGTCATTCTGAATTAATCGTTTCTGCCTGAATTTATTTTCATGTATTGTTAGCATCAAAATATCTACAGTCGTTTTTATATTTTGCACTATTGTTTCATTCTTAAACGGCGTATTAGTTACATTTATTCTAATTTGAATACAAATTTAATTTCCTGTATAATGTCAAATAATAAAACTAGTCTGTCAAAGAGCTTGTGTATGAAACTACATAAGTCCACCTCGTTGCACAATTTCAAAAACAAATGGAGATCTATCCGAAAAGAGAAAATTGTTTATATAATTGATTTCTTCATAAAAATAAAATTATAAATATGTAAGTATAATCAGTGTTGTTTCAATGATTTTACATCAATCTCTTCAGCATCGTATTTCTAATTAGCGACTATCATGTTAGTTTTGCCGTTCGCTCGTTATAAACACCGTTACGAAATAATTATTCACGTAAACGCCTCCAATCGATTAGTGGCAGAGGCAAAAGATCTTGCATCGAACAAACTACTTCCGCAAAGCTCGCTGAAGACGCAATTAGGAGAACAAGAAGAAATAATAATTCAACATTACATAAACGATAATTTACATAAACATTCGACGAACATTCGCGTATGAAGTTTATTGCAATCATACTGAATTTATTTATAAACAAGCAATAGAAATTACATCCACTTCCTTTGGTTTATAACATTAATTGCAGGAAGTAATATTATCCGAATATAGACTAATGTAACTGATATGGATTATGAGTAGGTATACTTTATTTCAATTTGCAATCTAAATTTTTTACTTCTGTACCGTAATTAGTACAAAAGATTAATTTTATATTACATCTTCGTTTTACATTTACTGATAATTTTACATCACTTCTATTTTTCCATACTACTTAGACCTCTTGAATGCTTTAAGATTATTGCAGCATAATTCATAACAAAATCTTAAGACACTTGAATTTTGTTTTAGTAGTATATTTGTTCCTTTAATTACATATTTCATTTCCAACCGACAAAAGTTATTATAACTTCAATTATGGAACTGGTATCCAATTGTAAAATAATAGTAATTAACTCTGAATAACGGTTCATGTAGGTAGGTACTGTTTTACCACGAAAACTGTAAATTTACAGTAGTACAGATTGTTTCAAAGCACGTAAGACAATACGCATGAAGGGCGAATTTTTTTGTAATAGATGAATAAAAACTGTATATGAGATTTGTTTATAGATACAAGTGTTACATTTTCGAGAACATCACGTTTAATACTGCTGAATGGAGATCTCGATTTTAATTATAAAAACGCAATATTTTTGGTAATAAATTGCATTGTTCCCATACGTTGTATACAAACATTTACACTAATTTCTGATCTATTGTTGAACGTGTAATCAATGTATATTAGGATGTAGATTTGAAATTCTATGGAACACGATTCTTCTCCATTAATTTCTGTTCTTTCATCCTCGTTTCTTATTCTCATTTGCTTATCACCTTTTAATTGCATGCTTCACTTTTGACACGTCAAAGTAAACCGTACGTGCCATCAACGCAAATCGTATTTTCAGTCGCAATGAAAGTGTTTAATAAAAACAATCGGTCTGGCGCATACCTACGTTCGACTTCTTATTTCGAAAATGCGAGTTACGCACGCTCTGATACGTATATACATGGGAGTATAACGTCAAAAGTAAGATTAAATCTAATATTTTTGTTAAATAAATGCTCTTTCGCAAGCGGAAAGTTGCTGCGCGCATACGCGAAGGATTGATTTAGAATCAGGCATCGTTTTATACAGGATTGTGGGTATTGCACTGTTTTGTAAAGTGTAAACTATAAAATAATCAATTCACTGCTTTCGATGTGTATATGTAGGTGTGTATCAATTTTTAATGGCTGCAATTGGAGTCAGATTTAGACGCGGTACAGTTTACGCCGCGGCAATTTGTCGATACCGCCACAAAATATAAGTATATTTTATATATCTCTCCATATACATATATGTACTGCTAGAACACCACAGTACGTAGATTGACGCGACCGCAAACTACCGCAAATCGCTCGTTTGCACCGGGCTTTATTTTTTTTTTTTTTTTTAAGAAATACAAATAATTTCACGCTGCATAAAGTGTCTGCGATTTGGAAGGAGTTTTATTTTAATTTACTCTATATTTTATAAATGAGAGTCAATTTAGTTGTAACGTTGAACCAAGATTGTATATAACATGAATTATTTTATTTTGATTTCTTCATAAAAGAAATCGTATTGTTAATATTCATAGGTACCTATTAAGAATAATGCAGTCCAAGCAGGTGAAACGTTTGAATACATACCTCCAAAATTTTATTCGAGCTTCTTTGTGTAGATCACACTTGTTTGAATGTATTGTTTGAAGCCACTCAAAACTTTTAAATATTCGTGCCAGTTCAAATAAATAATCAAGCTAATAGATAGCTCCAATTATAAATGTAAATAGCTTCATGTAAAAACAGCCAGTTTTTTGTTTTTAAACCACTGATCTGTTATAGGTAAAAATTTGTCTCGTAAAATGGTGTGCCCTAAAATATTTAGCATTTCAAATACTCTTCACTCGAATTCGAAACAGAATCGCAGGAAGGAATTGGTAAATTAAGCACGTGCGATGCGTCGTTCTTGTTGGTCTATAGAAACGTTTCCACGTGTCGCGGCCATCCATTCTCGTTCACAGGCGTGAATAGATACGGATGCGGGTTTCCGATTTACGTGTACAAAAATAATTATATCCTGTTAACGGATCGCAATACTCACGATTATCATACTAAAAACAAAATCAAGCAGTGAATCTTATTAGAGGAACATGATTCATGTTTATTGAAGAAAACACAGTAGTGCCAATTTTGGAAAATGACGAAGTTGACACACACTTGTATTTTTCGATCGATCTTCCGTTATTTTTAAGGCAATATAAAAGATGTGGCGCATAAAGTCCTTTTGTACGTCAATACATAAATTGACTCATAAAATAGAATCACACGAAGTCTTTTGTGTGGAGGCGTTTCGAAGATATGAAAATGACTTTGGTTTCTTTTTTAAACTGAAACCTGTATTTGTTTGTAACAGGATGGTAGTATACCTATGTTGTTCTGAATTCAGGCATCAGTAGTTTTTGTGGTGAGATTCTCATAGTTGTTTGATGGAGAATCTAAAAAGAAAGAGTAGACAGTAGCACACTTTTACTGATTTTAGGTTTATTTACACCGGTTGTTTACGTATTCGATGCGACGATCATTTACATTTGGATAGTTTTGTACTTATTAAAAACTATTCCACACTATGGAACTTGTCGATTGTTATTTTAGCACATTCGGTGATGATGCGCTGCTGCATTGCTGCAGTCAGAACTTTTGCGGAGAGTTCTTATCGTTTCGCTCGTTCTGCAAACAGTCATAAGCACCTTACCACAAAACTACTAATGGTTGCATCAAAAACAATGTGTAGGTACTATAATATTACTATAAACAAACACAGGTTCCCATTAAAAAAAAAACGACGATGACCTTCAAATTTCCTAAAACGCCTTTAACTACTCAAATTTCGTTTATGTACGTGTACTTTGAAATTACGTAAATTTTGTTAAACCCATTTTCCTTAGAAGTAATAATGTTGTTGAACATGAAGAAAATTTCAAGTAGATCGCCATCTAGATGATGTTAAAAAAAATTGAAAATCATAAATTAAATAAGGAAAAAACTTATTTTTTACTTTTCAGTGCATTTTTATGCTTTTGAAGTCGGTTTTAACTTTTTTTAAATTTTTTATTTTTTACTTTTTAGTTATTTAAGTTGTATAAATACATTTATTTTGAAAAATGTGGGCAGACCTACAAAAGGAGCTGCTCGCAAAGAAAAGAACCGTTTACTAGATTTTATTAGACTTAATTAAGTTTATTAAATTTAAAACTAATTTTTCGTATTATTGATGTCAGTAAATAATTCGTGTGGTTAACAATTCGAATAATATTATAAAATTGTGAAATAAATAAATATAATTAATATACTCCTAGAAACTGACTGTTCCACAAAATACAGTATCGATGCTATAACAGAGCACTAACTTGAATTATTAACATTAGTTCATAAAGCGTACACAGATCATGATACTATACAAACATTCGAATCATTTCTTTCATTTCGTCTTTCCAACTCAGATATTATTTGCCTCACTGAACTTTCACAGCTCGACAATGCGCATTGTTTGATACAGTACGCAATATAGTACAAACTTACCTACAAATTAAATAGTCGAATGACTATACCGAATGTGTTTCCCAATATTTGTTTACTACGACTTTCCTCCATTCGCTTCTGTGAACTCTATTAATCAATTACCCACACCTTTGAATAATCGTGTGCATGTCATTATAAGTATCGTAAGGAAGAATAATAGAAATATATCAAGAGTGAAAGTACTATTCCGAGATCATAGTTCGCTTTTCTCCCCGCAAAAATGCCAGTAATAAGTCACAAGAACAGCGAACAAGATGTACCTATATACAGATTTCTAAATTCTTCTTTATACTTATACAGAGGCCTCTAAGTTTCCCTCAAAACAAGATCGCAGTGAAAGAAAATCAACTATGTATTTGCAACGTACCTACAACGAACACAAAGACGAACACCAAAGAAGCAAGAACGCTTCTACCTAATAGCTTCTGTTCGTAGATACCTATACCTATATTTATGTGTACGTTTAATTGCCGGTAAATGTCAGCTTCGTGCATGAACGCGCGGTCCATTGACAGTCCCGGCCACTTTCAGTTCTCTATTCTCTGGCACAGTCTCCGCTGTTACACTTTCCTTCGTGCGCTGTCGCTGAAGAAACAGCCCGGACAGATCGAAACTCTCGTTTTCAATATCTCCGAGTGCCTCGTATGCACGCACCGTAACGGGCAAATCAGCTCCGATTGTATAACGCGACCAACCCCTTATACATACACATGGGTGTACTATATGGTGCCACGTGCGTTTACCGTTTGCATCTGTCCGCTGAGTGGCTTGCAGTCACTTTAATTAACAGTCATATTTGGTAGAACGCGATTTCTGCGGTTTCAGAGCCAATTGTAGGAGTTACAACGATTAGGCTTCGAGGAAACAGCAAGAAATTTAATAGCGTGCAGAGAAATTAATTGTTAGTACTCGTCTTGTGTTAGACTTCGTGTGAATGCAATTATTCGGTAGTCATTGACGAGACAGATAATTATGTTTGTTATAGTCATGCATTCTTCTGCATTTGTCTCAACCTGCCATTTCATTCTTAAATATGGGAAGACTGACTCCTATAACCTATAGTTGGCAGTGTCTGTCGTTACAAGGGAAGCTCATTAATGAGATACAAGTAGTAGCTGAATCGAGTACAATAGGTATTCATTAATATTAATACCTAAAGATTATTTTACTAATAGAGTGATTCTCCTATCATCAAATGCTCCAGTTCATGTACTCGATATAATATACCTACTTGATACATACAATTTTTCACAATGCCATATTATAGTTTTATGACAGCGTTGAATCTCTTTAAGTTAATATTCAAATTTGGATGAACGTACATAGTATCATCTATGCATACTGTTTGTGTGAAATATGTGTGTCAGCGAATGCCTGAGAAACAAAGAAAGCAATGAAACCCATTCAAGGTACCAACATGTTTCCTTAAAGTTGATTGTACATACTTTCAAGCATTGCTTCTGGTCTTCAAGGTTCTTAGATAGGATTCAAACATGTTCCATCAGGTTTTCAGATTAGGTATTTATAATATACTTGGTTGACACTGTTGACAGACTTTAGGTACTATCAAAGGACTTTAGGTACTATCACTATTGTGTCTGAACGTTCGTAGTATTTCCTTGGTAAAGAGACTTCAAGTATTTAGGTACCTATTATGGGATAGAACTAAACACTAGAAGAAACCACCTTTATGCGTGCGGTTTATGTGTTTCATGCAAAGATACATGATTGAGTATTCCACATATGTAGTTGTAAATGACCATGCTTATACAAACAATTTAATTTCTTCTTAAGTTCATACACTCGGAGATTAAACAAAAAATAACACGTTTCGGTTTGTATTTACCTACTATATCATAGTAAAATAGAAAGAGTGTTTTTAAAAGGATTCACAACAAGTTACAGTAGCCATTTTAATACAAAATATTATCAGGTGTTTATTATTCAATTACTATTATTGCGAAGAGTCTTATAAAGTAATGTTGTAATGTATGTTTTACGTGTAAGTATGTATAAATATGTACATACATCCAACTGAAGATCAACTCGCGTACATTTATTGACACAGAAATAATTGGGATGGTTAGTAGAAAGCAATGTGACCTTGTTCATAATGGAACCATCCGCTACGTGTCAAGTTTACTGTCAGAAATTTCGGTGATACCGAGCATGAAATTTTTCTGGTTAATCGGCGTACTCTTTTCTTGTCCATCACATTGTACACAATACTTTTGCAGATTTCATAGAATGTCGGTTGTAGGGTTTATACAAAAACTGACTTTGAAAAAAAAAGTGGTTTTTGGATCCTACTATTCTACCAAAAAAGGTTAAACTAATCAAATTTTCGTATATCTGTAACGGTCACGAAAGTCACGAGTTTTAAGATCGTAACTAAAGCAGATCCACGTTACATAAACGTTGTTAGAAAATTAGCATTACCTACTACTCGACACTAATAATGGTTAATTTAGATATTTAGACTGTAATATCTAATTTACAGATACTTAAGGGGGTAAGAAGCGGAAGAAAATGAATATTTTTACAATGTTTAAAGCGGAAAATATATAAAGTTTATTTTACCAAATAAAACAATTCAACTTTCACGTTCAACAAATTCTGTACATTACATATTACTTTTACGTTTCAACTTTTCCTTTCCTTTATACTTTCTTCTCCAAAAATATCTTCTATAATTGCATCTAAAGAGTTTGATATTATAAGGAACTTAAATTCCTGAAAAAATCCCAGATATTCTTGGAACATTTAAAGTATTTTAATTCATTTCCAATATAATATATATTTCCCAAATAATTTCAAATCCTCCACATATTAATTATTCAAGTATTTCTAAATATTCCCCCAGTTATACTAACTTTAACTTTTTCAAGTAGCTAATACAACAGATGAATTTGTCAGTATAAAGCCTGCATAGAGAATGGAATTTATTTTCACCTTTACTAATGAATAGAATTCTTCCATCGGCCCAATATCATTGGGTATTACATAGCACAGAAAATATTCGAAAAGACGGACTTCCGCTTCTTTGCTCGAACGAGTGATTTAATTCTCTAGCGCTTTCACGTGTGGCCAACACTGTTACTAATTGCGCGGAAATATTCGCACAGGATAGTTTCCTTCCGTCTGCCGTTGCGTTTCCTTGATCGCGACAGACCGAGCCACAGATTTATTATACTGCTTCTAGAATAGTTTTTGATTCGTGCCAAACCTCCGTCCCATTCCGTTCTCACAGGGCGCTTTCACGCCCGGAGAAAACCAACCTTTCGATAAGCATTCACGTTGAATAGTTCGCGCACGGCCGATCGAAGTAGGCCGTTGCTCGATCGTTTTCTCGTGATTTGACGCATCGCCGAATTTTTCAGTCGCTCTTTCCCCTTGGCACCCATTTCACCTCGATTCCCTTCTAATTCTCCGCTTCAAACTACCTATTTGCAGTCCCTGAAAAAATCAACAACCAAAAGGACTTTACCTCAGTCGCTCATTAAATTTTCCCATCCTTCGAAAGTAAAAACTAATATTTAGAAAGTAAAAACGTGTACTCGGGATGTGTTTTCAGTCAGTTATTCATTTATATAACAGGCTAGTTTATTAAGTTGCAACCGTTATTATGCTCGTTCGTTAGATTACGATCGCTCCGTCCGGTTCGCCTCGTCCGAAGAAAAAGAGAAACGTGAAACCCCCGCCAAAGCGATTATTACACTTGGTAAAGGAACTTCGCTGAACAGGTCACGGTTACAGTATAACGATTACATTCGACCGTTTGTTAAACAGTCTCGGGACGTAAAACGGTTGTCTGCGCTGATTGCAGTCGACTGGCAACTCGAACGGAACGATCTGACGTGGACGAGTCCGGCTTCCGTGGAGAAATTTCCGACTAAGAATCGGTAATTCAGAGAGCCGAGACCCTGGGCACGCCGATCATTCCGTAACAAAATACCTAGGATTTACAAGTATACAGTTGTTCGCAGAGAATATTTTTGCCCCTACTGTTTGCGCATTGGCCTTTATAAAACACACTATATGTAAATAAGATTTATTTATAACGAATTTTGAAACATTCTATCTTTATTATCACGCAATATATTTAATGTAAAAATGTCAATTTTGTGGAACGAGAACAAAAGTGTAATGTTTATAAATGTGTAAACACAAAATAGGAAGCTCATGTTAGAAATTATTGTGCATTTACATACGTTTAGCATACTTTATTTTTTTTTTATTATTTTCTAATGCTCTAAGTTTATTATTTATTGGTTCGATAGTGGAGATTTTAATTAAGTGTTCTGTTCCCTGAACAGAAGTACTTGTAGAACATTACTCTTTTTTTAAACGGTTCTTTGTAACTGCTGTAATCAATTCTAGGAGTGACGAGAATAATTCGCACAAATGTATAGCATCAAAAATTTATGAATACAGTCATTAACCTTCCGGTACTCGCGCGTGTGCACGGAATATGCCCACCTTTAAATGTTTAAAAAATAGTTCTCGAAAATAAAAATTCCAGTTTTTGTTCGCCTTCATAAATAAAAAGTGGATCTTGTCTGGATCTACAACTTTTGATTGACATATTTTTTTATGTAATCAATAACTTGGAGGATATTATATAAAATCTGCTTTTTAGCTGTTAAATTATTATTGAAATGTTCAAGGGCCCAGGGGCACCTTTTCCCGTTATTCGATCAGGCTTAAACTTTACACAGATTTTTTTTAATTATTTGAAACTATTGTAGAACGTGCCCCGAATAAAGTATAAGTGTGATTGTGGATAGTTAAATGTGCTAAGAATTTGTACACGCATATTTCTTAAAAATTTGTTTCTATATATTGCTGGTAATTATGAAAGTGGTGTAAGTCAGGTATTTTTTGTTTCGAAATATTTACACTATGACAAAAATATGTAACTCTTTCCTTTCTCACAAATTACTTACAAAGAACAAATTACTTACACCATTATCGAAATGAAGGTAAAACGTTTAACAGAACGTTTAATTATACGAACATCGATTAACGGGACATTTGATTATTGGAATACTGATTAACTGAATGTTCGATTAATTATCCGAACGGTATTTTCTGAGGAAGAAAAGCGAATGCCTACAGCACAGTATATTTATTTCACTCATATTTTAACATTCACAGTTAGGTTTTCTTTAGTTAAACATATACTGTTTATATTAAGCTGTGAATAAAATGAAAACGTGTGGTCTTATCTCTGAATACATATCGAAATCTGCAACACATAAAATGGGTGGGTTGAAGATGAAGACGAAGAATAGAAATTTCGACAAAATCTGAATAATATTCCCTATACATTCTCAAAGATTCACTGCTTTCAAGACTGTTATGAGATGTTATTAAGCCTAAACAGAAACTACGACCACCGAAATAACTTTAGAACAAATATGCAGGTATGCCAATTTGCAATTTAGAATGTTTGGAAAGCAGACCTGAAATATTAAAAAACTGCAAAATATTTATTTGAAACTTCCCAGTTTTGTTCACTATCGAAATACTTGGAAATAAATTCTTTACATAAAAACGCAATTGCGTTTTCCGAGCGAGTTTAGATATACTACTCTGTAGATATACCACTATAGATTAGAATAATAATTAATGTTCTATTATTTTGTTGTATGGTTACATATACTAAATTAACCCTCTCTATATTATAAAATTTTGCATTAGTTTTTATGATCGAATAACTAACAATATAGATGATCTATGTACCTATTACATTTGAAGAATAAAAAAAAAATGAGCTATCATACTTAGTGACGATTGAAACGATTGAAACTGTTGGACATAGCAAGCAACTTGGGGCACGTGATTGGATCAGCTGGCGCGCTTCGATCATGTACGCTCGACGATTGCAAAAGTGAATTGGCGATTTCTTGAGCGTCGAAAGTCCTTTCCCGTGGAGGTATAATTACGTCGATTCTCGCCATATTTAATCGACAGCGCCCAAGGAGGGAGAAGAACCGTACGGTACCATGAAACTACCTATGTATTTGGAAAAGTCACGGGCGACGAACTGGTATTAAAGTGTTGAGTCAATTTTCACTTCAGCTTGCTCCGTGGAGTCAGAATGTTTTTTACCGCTTTTTGTAGCGTTCCATGTGAGAGCGCGTGTAGTTTCTAATTTCTATCAGTGTGCATAATGTGTTATTTTAATTATAGGTATTATAGTTATTAGTAAGTTGTTGTAAACCCTGGTAATTTTTTGTTTAATGACAAGTGTAATCTCTAGCTATTACACTTTTCAGTTTCTTATTCTATTTAATTTTATTATTTTTATTTTCACCTAGAAGTTTTTAAAAATTATTATTTCGGGCCGCTCAGAAAAACTGGGTAACTCGAATTGTTTGAGGCTGCTCGGTAGAAGGGGTTAGCTCGAATTATTTCGAGTGGGTCAGATTTTCCAGATTCGAACTATCCAAATTTTTCAAGCCGTCCGAAACAAATTCGGGGTACCTGAATTTTTCGGGTCGTCCGGATTTAACGGGTACCTGGCTCGGATCGAAAACCGAGTCCTGGCTCAATCCGAATTTCAAGCTGCTTGAATAATCGAGTACCCGGACAGCATGTATTGCATCCACGACAATTGCTTGTTCTTTTGTGGGGAACAGAACACTAAGTTATTCTTGTGTACGTTAGATATTCACTTACTGTCACTGCTTTCATTGAATTCCACAAGTGAGCAGTTCTGTAGTCAGGAGCATTCATGATAGATGTACCTACTGCCTTTTGACAAACCTCCAGCCCACCAGGGGGCATCGTCACTGTTTTTAAAGTGGTCGTTACACACTAATTTTGCACTCGCGTTACTATTGAATGAACAAACGCAATACCCTGCTCTGTTCTATCTTCGTAAATAGAATTGTAGAATGGGCGCACCTTATCGAATTCTCAAATGACATTGTTTTTTTTCAAATAATGACCCATCGAGAAAATTTATTGTACACTTCTGTCTTGTTTTTCCTTGAGGAATTGCCTTTCTGGTTTATGTCACATATTTTGAGGCGACCTTTATGAGATATAATTTCAAATTGATATAATAACTGTCAGTTAAGAGAAAGGCGGAAGTAGCAATAAGAGGCATTGATGCACAAGTATATACCAGTATAAGGAATAATAAAGGAATTGAATTCAAAACAAAAATGTATAAAATTTCAAATAAAAATTTGTAAAAGTTCTGTGAATCACAGTAAACACTACCAAAAATTTCAATAAAATTAATTAATACTGAACTACCTAACTACCTATGTATCTTTTAATTCGAAGGCGTGTAAAATAATTGCCTGCCATGCTAATCTTTTAAGATATTGAAAATCATACTGCACCATATATGACCACAAAATAAATTAATTAAGTATTTTTAATTTCGAAAAACATTATAGATTTTCATCAAGTTTAAAATGGCAAATGATGCAAACTTGGATCAAACTTTTCTTCACTATAAAACCAAATTGTTCCCCATTCAAAGTGGCTACATAGGACTTCTTCTACCTTTTATCTTCAGTTAGATTGAAAAGTTAGACGAAATTACGTTCTCGCCGTTCTGGTTCTATTCAGTTGACGCAACAAGCTAAAAAGTCGCAGCTACTTTTCAACTAATGACGAAGACTCAGTTAAAACTGTACATGTGAGGGACAAGAAGACTCGGTTGTAACACACCATGTAACGGTTCCCCGAGTGTTGAGATTAAAAATACAGTAAACTGACGGTTTACGTGAGTTACAGGCACCACCACCTTTCGATCGATGAAGGAGAGAAAAAAAGGTTTACTTTCAATCGCGTAGCATTGAGCTCTCCCGCGAGCTCTCACGTGGGACTCCACGTGAACGTAGGTGGCTTATACAGTCAGCCACTCTGAACAACAATATGTACCTACCGCGGTACAATTGGGAAATTTATAACCGAGGACGGCTGCAAAAGCATGATGACACACATTCTGGGGAAACGATCTCTTCTAAAAATGTCACAAGATTTCTCGACGTGAATCACCACTTCTTATGCAACGGTTAATGCCTCGTTATAGGAGCATTTATTGACGCTAGAAATTTCTTCGGCAAATTAGTAGTGACTCGTGCAATTAACAGGGCAACACAGTTTTACGTAAATGCATTCCCATTAGCGAATCGTTTACTTTGCAACCGGTAGCCACCTAGCCGGTTAAGCTATCTTTAGTCAGTGATATTATATTATATTGAACACGCATATGCTGAAAAATATTGCAAGGTGATTATTAGCGGTATAATTGAGAAGAAGATTACTCAGATACGCAATACAGATGCGCAGTAGGGCTGGGAATATTTGTCGAATTTTTCGGTATTCGAATATTCGAATAATTCATTTGCTCAATTATTTGACGAATATAATTAGTATATCCAAGTATTCGAATACTGATGTATTCGAATAGTATGGTGTGAATGATAAATCTAGTTCTTTAGGTTCATTTATCAGGGTGAAATCTTGTAAGCTAATTTCGATCCACTTCATACCATACTATTCGAATATATCAGTATTCGAATAATAACATTCGAATACTCAAATATTCGAATAATAACATTCGAATACTCAAATATTCGAATAATAACATTCGAATACTCAAATATTCGAATAATAACATTCGAATACTCAAATATTCGAATAATAACATTCGAATACTCAAATATTCGAATAATAACATTCGAATACTCAAATATTCGAATAATAACATTCGAATACTCAAATATTCGAATAATAACATTCGAATACTCAAATATTCGAATAATAACATTCGAATACTCAAATATTCGAATAATAACATTCGAATACTCAAATATTCGAATAATAACATTCGAATACTCAAATATTCGAAGTTTATTCGTAGCATTCGAATACTCAAACATTCGAAGTTTATTCGTAGCATTCGAGTATTCAAATATTCGAAGTTTATTCGTAGCATTCAGATACTCAAATATTCGAGGTTTATTCGTAGCATTCAAATACTCAAATATTCGAAATTTATTCGTAGCATTCGAATACTCAAATATTCGAAGTTTATTCGTAACATTCGAATACTCAAATATTCGAATATTAAATTATTCGAATAGTCCCAGCCCTGATGCGCAGTTGGTGAAGCTTTATTCCTCACTTTCCAATTATTCTTTGATAAAGAATCACTTCGCTCACAGTTGCACCACCAATAAGCCTAACATTCATCAGAAAATTAGAAACATTCGTGAACACAAGATACTTGCATAAACTACATACTGCGATTCGTGACGCGGACACCTTAGGTACACACAGACAGAAGAAGACCTGCTGTTAAGGTGATAATCATGATCACCGTTTAGCGAGAAAGGGGATCGTCGAGGACAGTGCTGTCGAAGATGATCAGCAATGATGATCACGGTGACAATGAAGCACGAAGCTTCTGTTTGCCAAGTAGGTACCTACTACATGCGGAAAACCAAATGATAATAACGCTAAATACCAATGACGGCGACGGTGCTGACGACAACCCTGACGGCAACGAGCGTCGAGGATGAAGTAGATGGAGCGAAGCACGTTGCGCGCTGTTCACCGACTCTGCCTATGTACAACGTAGTGCGCTGATACGGTGAAAGCTGATATTTTGTAACACTCCTGCCATTCCGTTCCGTTCCATTCCATTCTATGGTATTGCCCGCTGCAGCCGTTCGCTTGCTCGCCTCTCGCCCGGTGCGGCGCGGCGGCCGCTCGTCTCTCGTAATCGAATGCGAGAACCCAGTGCCAGCAGTACAATGGTAGGCGCACCCAGAATACATTTTTCTCTGTTCTTGCGTTTACGTTCCGCGAGATTCTCGTTTCTCGGTGCCGGCATGGCTGATATTCTTGATCCAGGGTGCTGGTAACTAAGTGGTTGGAAAGGCATACCAGTACGCCACGCGATCACGATTGTCTTCCAGGGTGACATCCTAGCGAGATATTCGATGGTTAGTGAGTGTGATCCTCTGCAATATTGTGCGAATCGCGTACATTTGTTAGAGCACTATTTCAAGGTCATAGTAAGAATTCTTAATTACTTTGAAATTGTATCAAGCCATTTCGATGAGGGGGATTTTTAGTGGTTTGGATAAATTTTGGAAACTTTAATTTCTTAACCCTTTAAGTAGTTAGAGCTAGATCTACTGGAAATTAAAATATAAAATAACATTTCAATATATTAGTTACAGGAGTATTACTTGGAATGCCAAATAATATAGCATTGCATTCCATTATATTTCATTTTTGCTTTTAATATTTTGAATTTCTTTTAGTTTAAGGAGGACACAAACATTATGAAAAAATGCTTCTTCATTTTAATAATGAGTGAAAGTAATATTCGGCTGAGAGATTAGCGAGTAGGCAATGTATTAAGGGGGTCAGCATAGTTTGTTACCCCTTTATAAAATTCTACGCATTGCTAACACTGTATCTGTACCATTAATTTTATAATTTTTACAAAATTCCTTATCTTGATGGATACTATACTACTATGGTTATGAGACTTGGTCATGTCATTTGTAGACACATCATTTGAATAACATAGTGTGCGAGCAAAACGGTCAACCACCCGACACGAGTAGCAGAGCGCATAGAACGATTACCAGAATTGGAGCGCACAGCGGTCTTTAACAGCACGCTGTGAAGTCAATTTGAAAATCTTCAGCCTACAGGAAGTCTTATTTTATGGAGAAAATTTCAAGCAATCGCAACATATTTTTTCGGACGTTTAAAAACATGGAGCGGTATTTGAAAAAAAAATGTTGTTTATAGTAAAATTATCATGAATATTCCCTGATTAAAATGAAAGAAGATCCAACTTTGTGTAATGGTTTGGGAATAAGTTTTGAAACAGTTCCGAAGATAGAAACTGATTCATAGATCTACCTCAATTTCACGACAATGAGGAAAAGTTGTAAAGTCGAGCTGCACTTTTTAAACAAATTCGAAATGATGACTTAACACTTCCCCCACCGCCCTTCAATTTCACGTCGACTACATAATTTTTCTGTTTCACCAAAATTCGGGACATCGAGCACAAGAAGTGATTGAATTAGCGTGGAAGAACCCCAATAAGTATCACAAGATGAACTGATGATATATAACCGTTCGTATATAAATTATAAAATAGAGAAATTGCCATATTCCTTTCTCACTCGAAATTACATAAGAATACATAACTTTAAAAGTGTAAGGATTCTGTACCTGTGGAAGCAGTACTACTTAGAAAAATTAAAAGGATTTAGAATCTATACAGCAGGGAGGCTAGCAAGTAGTATTGGTCTATAACTAGTGCAACGATTTCCAAATAACAGATATAGTAGTGCACTTCGATAGAAACTACTACTTACAAATATAGCATGTAATAGTCAGTATAAAGAATAGTCAGTATAAATGTCAGTATAAAGAATAAAGTAGCTCTCTGTGTTATTCCATTTTTAGGTATAAATTACAACAGAAAAAATTAAGGGGGTATTCGCTCTAAAGTTTGTGAAAAATCGGGAGTTTTTATAAATTTTTTCCTTGCAAAATGAACGTTCTACATAGTTCTGATTCTGCACATTTATGTACTAATATCTTACTAACACTTTCACGCCGTTACATTAAAAAGCGACTATATTAGAGGTATTCATGTACGATGACTTTAAAAAATTCCTCCTTCGCGGTTAAAATAATTTCGTTACAAATGAAATTTTCTCCTTGAATGGGTCGCCTTTTTTCTGATCTTCAATATTAATGAATGACTGATAATGAAGTAGGTACCTATGCCACTTAATTATTTTAAGTGAGAAGTTATCCCATTATTGATTGAAATGAATTTTGATAAAACCACAGATCAAATATCAATTTCATTAATTTTTTTTTAAATTCAACTTACTGTATCGAAATATGGAGGAAGTTTTGGAAAATTCTGTATCAATTTTTGTATGAGTAGAAAGTATTGAATTTTAAAATTCATACTTAAGTCTTTTACAATACCATCGATTCGTCTGAAAAGAAGAAAGAGTACACAATTCTATAAGCTCATGTTTCCAGAAAAGTTACTAATCTCTCGATGGATAGAAAAATAACTTTTAGGAATCCTTGAACGATTGGAATCTTGATCCACAGTCCAGTTAGTTTGCGCTCAGAGAATTTTTGATAAGTCACTGTCAGTCTTAATTTACACTGGCGGGCTGTTCACGAATCGTTCAAATATTATTCGGCGTTCTTTAACACTGACCGTGCCGTGATCTTATCGCTGATGTAAATCACGTCTCAAAGTGCAACTATTTCAGAGCTGACGGACACAAGACGTAACGAATAAATTCCTGTTTTCAAGGATTGTCTCATTCACGATTACTAATAACTCGGAAATAATTCTTGCAAACTCCTCTTTGTTAGGTATGAAAATTTCTTTGTTTGACATCAAACTCCATCGCGGTATTCTGGAATTAACACGGTAAATATTATTTTTCACGTGTACCGTGACGAATGCATGTAACACGTTACTTTTAAGTGATAAATAGTGTATATTCATTTACCAGACGGAGGGTAAGTGGTCAGGTGTAGTTTTTGGCATCTACAGTGACACGTGATTTTTACTTATTTATTCTACTTGTAAGTTATTTTTCTCAATGTCTCACACGTCAACCGAGAAGCTTACTTGTTCGATTATTCTTACATTCAAGCACACTCTTGAATTTTTTTGCAAATTGTAAGCTGTCATATTTATCATTTTCCGTTCGAATGAATGTTTTGTATTATTCTTAATCGACTTGTATTTTATTATTGTTGTTACAAGTGACGTTGTAATTTAAGGATGATTTTGAAACAAAAGTTTGTAAAAGAAGGAAAAATCTGTTCAAAGAAACACTTATCACTACTCTCACAATCAGTAGCTAATATGAAGTTGATATAATACTTTAACATGTGCTGCCCTTTATATTATCAAAGTATTGAAGTAATGGATTTATCTTTTTGTATAAAACATGTTATTTATCCAAGTTTATGAAACAATACAGAATTTTTTCTTAACTGTAGAATACCTAGTCACTAGGTCCTAGTGTATTAAGACAAGTTTCAAACAAAATCATATATAATTTTTTATTGTAAGAAAATCAATAGTTTTTATATTATTTCTGAACTAATTATACTTTGAATGCCTTTAGGGTGATCTATAAATATGAACCCAGTGACTTCGAAATGTTAATGTATAAACCCATTTTTTGTAATAATACTACACTATTAGCAGTAGTAATAATATTCTTGGATTTATTTATTTACACTCATCGTTTTTTATGTTTTAACAAATTAATTAAAACATATAACTAAAACCTGCAATGCAATAGTATTATGTCCTGTAGCTCATGTTTCCGTTGCGAACAATTCATCTCAAGAACGAGTACGGTTTCATAATGTATTGTTTCTAGTATGTGGGGATTAATTGATTATACAGTGTGTCTAAAAAAACTGAGATAATTCTGATTGTGACTAAAAGAGTTCTTCTGTAAATTCTTCTATAAAAAGTAATTATCAAAATACTTTTTGACAGGATATTTTTTATTCAGAAGACCAATGAAATATTAATAAATGTTCTTAACTGACAACAATACAGATTAATTATGAAATTCTTTGAAAATGTTTTTCACATTTTTTATAGGTATATAAATACTTTTAATATTTTATCTTCGAATTAATCACATTTTGGCGTCCTTCCTGCCATCCTTTCACACGATTGCATATTGCATGTTTCCACTATGCTTCTCTCATACCAACTGACGTTGCATATACTTCATCTTTAATGTTTCCCAAACAGAAAGTTCCAGGGGTATCAGATCTAGCGATGTACGCAAGAACAGCGAAGACAATAACAATTTCTAAAGAATGATTTACTAGTATATTATGTTTTCTGTAACTTTTTCACCTAAAACTACATTTCCTATCAGATTCCAAGCGAGTGTCCTTTTACTTCGGGGTATAATACCCTGCATAACAGTTTGTGTACTAAATTTAACACACTTCTGTTAAATAACACAATTACTTCATTATTTGTAAAAAGTCACGTTGTTCTATACCTTTTTGTCATTTGTCGTGTCATTGCATGGAAGAGAGAGTTCAATATTTTTCTCATGCGATCGGTAGGAGACAATTGAGCGCTCGAAAGTCGAATACCAATCAATCGGCTAGTTGGCGTACGGATATCGCGTCGAGTGACGGCTAGCCGACTATCGCACGCGTTAAATATTCAGTGTCGGAAAATGTGCGTGACCTTGACACATAACTCAGAAACTGCAATCTCTTCGGTAAGACGTGTTTTGCACGCCATTCGCGTGTATCGAATGGCTTTGTAGACCACTCTGACGGCCATTCGAGTGGCTGTCCACGTTTGCATTCTCATAGGTGGTAGAAATTACGTGAAAAATTAATACGGTAAGTAGAACCGCGAGTACTTGAACTGCTGGTATTCAAATACTTTATGTCAAACAGGTGGTACACGTATGGATACCTGCAGAACTTCGCTTCTTCTATCAAAACAAGAGTATGAAGTTACAATAATAATAATTATAATATATAATTATAATAATATAATAAATAATAATTATATTATCGTAGAAGAAGTGGGTATGAATAGTGCTAATTGTAGGAACAAAACACGAGACGACCAAAAAATTTATATAATTTTCCGAATTCACAAAATTAGTAAAACCAAATAATATCAAAGTAGCAAACTGTGAATCTGGCATTAAAAATATTTACATTCAAAATTGTTGATGAATACGTGGAATTACAAGAAAATTTCTGTTAAATGATTCGAGAGACAAGAAGCGTGTAATTCCGAATAGTTTACATTATGGTAAAAACCTACACCATTCAGTAATTAAATGAATAACAGTAGATAATTCTTCCGAAACAACAACACTACAATTAACCAAGTACCGCATACTGTATTACCTAACAACATGCTATAATAAATAAGGCTTGTATTTATCAGTAAGTGGCTTTACATTGCCCTGGAGGAATGAAAGTTAAGTGGGAACATTCCGATTTAACGACCCAATTATTCTTTAAAATGAAGTAACATCATATTATTTTAAAAACGAAATAACTATAAGGTATAATAACATGTTATCTAAAGGGCAATTTTAAAATGTCACTTCTGTTTAGGACTACCGTTTTATGTTATCTTTTACACAAGTATTTAATTATTTGATATGTATTATTTAATTATGAAAAATTTTGAGAACGTAGTGAAATCTGGTAGTAAAATCTGGTTTTAATCTTAAGAAGTCACTTCTTTATCTTGTATTTAATTATTTGATATGTATTATGTAAGAAAAATTTTGAGAACGTAGTGAAATCTGGTAATAAAATCTGTGTTTTAATCTTAAGAAGTCACTTCTTTATCTTTAATAGATCCTTAAACAAATGAAACGTGATAGAGTTAACAAAACATCCTTAGTGTAAAATTATGTTTTCATAATCGTAAATTTATATACACCTCGAAAATTCCTTTATTATTGAAACATCGTACAGGATTCTATGTTAAGCATCTTTCCATGTGTTTGCGTGCGTGATTTATTGAAATCAGCATCGCCGAGATCGTAACGTAAGAAAACACACTCACGCTGGAATAATGAGCCCCATTTCTACGTTCCGCTGATTTATTTATTGAAGTGACGCCAGTTACATAACCAGCCCCTCCCCCACGATTCTATCGCTAGCGCGTTGTTTCGATTTCTTTCGTTAATTGCAATAGAAATCCGTGTAATTCGCCACACCGGGGGAATGTCTGCGGTGAATTTTATTACATAAATCGTATTCCCGTTTTCGATTCTGCTGACTGTGAAAATTGACGAACGGGCATGGTTGCGAGTAATTTGCACAACGCCTCGAGTATTGCCGGTTCGACAAAACATTGACGTGTTCACGCCTGCAAGGGCCCGGGAACCGATGCACTTGCTCGAGAGAGCGTATCCGGCTATCTCGAATGAAAGAGTCGAGCGTTTCAAGCGAAAAAAGGATTAATTTACTCAAGCGGAAATTACTTTTGAAATTTTAGACGAAGCTCCTGTGGACAATTGCCGGTGAACCGAATCGGTGGAGAACTCTTTTCTACGGCCAAGACGCCGCGCCGCGCCGGTGGTGTTGTGTAATCTTGAATCTAGAGTAATAGCAGATAACTTCCGGGTGGCTGAAGAAGTTGTTAAACTTTGAACGGTTTTTCAACTGCAACACGCATAGTTAGTGGATGGCATATCCGAAAAAACTGTTTCCGGAATGATTAGCATAACTCTTTCTGTGTTGTAACTAATTCGTGGGAACCAATGTTCTCCAATAATTTCGTTAACCGCTTGACTATGTTTCTCTCTCTCTCTCTCCTGTGTGGATGCATATACTCCAGATTTATGTGCTTCTTACAAAACATAATAATAATAAAATGAAAATTTATATTATGGTGGATGGCTTTTGAAGAATAATTATACCATTTCAAGCAGTATTTTTTAAAATAATATTTATACTATACCTGACACTGTCCTAAAATTATAATTCAATGTGTTAAGTGTTTTAACAATTAACTTTTTTTTTTATAATTCCCCAATATTCAATCAATCGAACTTTGTACAGCAATTTAAGTTAGCATATAGTATTGTCATAAAAAATTATGCAGGACATAAAATTTCAAATATATTATAACTTAATATTTCCAAGAGCAATCTTCACTTTAGTTTTAAGTAAAATTGGCCCACTTTTGTTACACAAAGTTGGGGTAAAATAATTCGATAGTGTTTTGTAATTTGTTAGCATAATTATCACCAGACATTGAGACGTCTATTACAAAACACTTTGATAGTATCCGTCTCCGGAGTTGAGTACAAGAAGCTTGTTACAACATATAATCTCGAAGCATGCATAAGATGGTTAAATTGCCAGTTCTATTACCTTGTCTTGTAATAATTCTTCATGCTAATACGTACAACAACGAGACAATAACAAGACTGATTTCTAAATGTAGTTCAAGTGCTACGCGTTGTTAGAAACAGCATGTTAACTGGTTTGTTGGTAGTGCGTACGGACCTTGCCAAGAAATGGAGGCCAATTAGCAGAACGTAAATTAATTCGACGCAGGTCGAAATACGCAACTGGTTGCACTCTTCATGGTAATTCCTCGCGATTTCTTCAATTTCTAGTTACATAAATGACGAAAGTACGACGCAATAGTATTCGCGATGTTTTAATGAAATTCCTTGCTTCTTGCCTGAACTGAATAAAGCACTTATGGACTTTTATAAAACTGTAAAAGAGACGTCTACGTATAATGTGGTCACCATTTTCAGTCACAGTTACAGTTACAATAACAGACAAGTTATAGGTTGCACTTATTGTTAGAAGTGGCACTTACAGCTGTTACTTTTATAATCGTTATCCTTGACCAGATGTTCCATCATGTACATTCTACAATCTCAATTACCACATTCAGCTAAGAATTCGTAAACAATTTATTTTATTCCAAGGCTCTCAAAGACTCTTGCAAAACGTGAGTGGTGTCTAATACTAATTGTAAATTTCCTTCGTATTTTTCCTCCAAACAAGGTTTGTGCAATGATGCCTTTGTAGGCGCAGAAGTTTGAAAATAAATAATCTTTATTTTTTATTTTGTTTTTAGTCGCATCAACTCCGTGGTTATTAGCGACCACAGTTGGGGGTTATTTTATATTTTTAGTCTATGTTTTAGCAATATATATTTAGTCTACGGACAAGTTCGAGTGCTTTGTTCAGGTTTTCCCCTGTTTCGAATATTAATAACTAACTTATTATAATCTCCCTGATGCTTTTATTGTTATGTACTGGGTGGAAATAAGATTATTTTGTAAATATAAGTTACAACAGGTGCAGCTTATCAATTTTTTTCGTTGTGACAGTACATTTTACAACCTGAAGCTCTTCAAGTGTTAGGAATATGAATAAGTTGTCAATGTACAAAATTATTTCTATATATTGGCTTGTGCATTAATTATTTTATACATCATAAAAATGTAGATTATTAATTCACACCATGGGAGTTATATACGTAAACCTATTTAGGTACTCTTCGAACTTTCAGCTTGCTGCAACAGAAGCAATTTTTCTGGTTAGCAGTACTCTAAGTCAGTTGGAAGATTATTTAGTGTGGAAGCTTGAGCGGAATTAAAATTGCCTGCTTTGATATTGTGTAAGGTTACAAGGAAAATTTTAAAAGCCTCGTAACATAACGAGGAACGAATTTCTTTGCGTTTGACGAAGTGTAATCAATGATAACGAGCTTTGATCGAAGTCTCTTCTTATAAAATGTTTTTTTGATAGAGTGGGCTATATGCACACTTATTGTTCGCTAGTGTGAATTTTTGTGAAATTATTCATGTCTCTGTTCCATATTCGTACAAAAGAGTTGGGATGCCGTCTTTTTTAAACAGAGTTAGTTTTAGTTTCGTGTTCATTTAAGTTAGGTGTTTGTACATTTCTGAATAGCTGAGCTCGATGTCACTATACAAATAGTGAATTTCACACGAATAGTTGAGTTTTCTGCGGTGGCAAGTTGCGGAGTTCATTTTTTTTACGGAATATGATCGCTTTAGATTTTAAGAAAATTTCATTTATAAAATTAGGATTTCATTATCTTAAATTACTCTTGTGTTTATTTAGTTGCTTGTGTCTGTGTCCACGAGGGACCGTGCATTGCTGTGTCATCAGCGTAGGCTGCCAAGTCTCTTCCTATAAGGAAGTACCTACTTACAATATCTGTAGCGCTAAGATCATAAATGGTTAGTTGAGAGCAGGTTGAGGAGTATGTTGTTTCTATTAGGACATCCATGTAGCTACTACTGATAATTTATTGTGTCACATCAAGTCGACGTGTATCTTCTTGGCAGAGACTTTGTCTCTTCTATCCATTCTGGATTAAAAGTTCATTGTCATCTTCTTTGACTGTCATAGTCTTGTGGCTAGGTCACGCTCGTTTATTTACTGAGGTAAGTAAAACGTCATTTACAGAGGTCAATAAACTGTGATTATTATACAGATTCAGTGACACACATATTAAAATGTTTATCACCTATTATCTTCGAAACGAGACTCATATTTATTAGAATTTTATTTATCAGTTTTGAAACATAGAATGCGACTTTAAATTTGGCGAAACACCTTTAGGATCACCCTGTATACGCATGTTACTCAAAGGTTTGTTTAGAATTGACTATAGTTTACTTAAATATGTAGGTTTTTGTAATACTGCTAAGAATTTCCCATTTTTGAGGTTGCAGCTTTCATTTCACAATATTTTTCAACCAGAAATGGCATGATTGTATCAATAGACGATTATTTCCCTTTATCGTGTAAACGATGTGTAACAGTTAAGGTGGACGTCTCGATTGTTGAGACATTCTAACGCGTGACAATCATGAATAAGATTCTCAATTATAAGAATCAGTTCTCAATTATACCACACTCGCATTATTCTTCAACGTACCTTATAGTTTAAACCTGAGATTTAATTTGAAACCGCAAGTATAAATTATTTAATTATATATTGTTCTGAATAAGATGATTGTCTTACTATAGCCAATTACATTATTTCCATTCTCGTAAAAACAATTAATATATAATTATTTAATACAATGTACTCATGCTACACGGTATTATTCGCAATTTTTACCCGCAATTATAGGAAGAACAAGAATAATAATAACCATTTGACATTCCATATCAATTTCACATTATTAGCTGTATCATAATCTTCTTAAAATGTTCCAAGAAGTTTGTTACTACGTTTTTGCATAATCAGTGGTAGGTACCTATATTGAATGAAGTACGACATCACCTGTGTCATGATTCTGTTGTTCGTCTCTTTCAAAATTCTTCCATCGAACAAAGGGTAAGAACGCCCGACCAGTTCACGGAAGTGCGCCACGCGAGTTTCGAATTTATCATCGTCTCCTCCCACTGCCCTCCCTGCCGTATTCATCCACCGGATTTTTCTACGGCCGTGCATGACATACCGAGCTCACGTTTTGGTTCACATTACCGGCCCCGAGTAAAAGATATCCATCTTGGATCCTCGACACAATTTGGCGGCGGAACACGTCCTTCATTTCATTTCATTTCACGTAGCACGCGGCAGAACGACAGCCACGAACTCACGAGCCCCACGGATTGCTAAGCGTGGCAAGATAAAGTCGTTTTCACGCTCCTCCAATTTTGGATCTGCTCGATACACCGTGGATCCTGGGTTTACGCCGGTTGAATACGGGTCAAGGTTGAAAATCGCTGCAGCACATACGCGTTTTACGACCGATTGCGAGTCTCCGGTAGATACGTGTAATGTTGAATTCGGAAAATCGAACCTGTGCGTTGTATAAGTCGCGTGCAGATATGTTTAAAGTCAAATTATCGTGGTGGCGCGCGGTGTGACGAGTAATGGACAAAAGTAGGAAAAGTGAAGTCTGAAATTCATAGATTATTATATTTTGACACGTTCGCGGACGTGAATGATATAGCATTCGTTTTCATGATGATACAGAATGACATGAATGCTATAGCATTCAAATTGATTAAAATATGATAATCTGACTACCCTTATAAAATGTGTTTAATCAAATTTCGTATATCACAACCAATTTACAAATAAAATGACTGTCAAATTTTGCACCTCGCTGAATTTTCCAATTTGTTGTCAAAAATGATGTTTGAAAAATGTAAATTTCGGAGCATTTTTTTTAAACACGTGCTATTTGCCGAATGTTTGTCTCATTAAATGGATTTTTATAATGTTTGTGTGGTATTATAAGACCTTCCAAGCTGCGGAATAACTTTTTTACAATATTAACAATTTGCCCCAATTTTTTATGTTAAATGTCTAATTAATTTATCAACTTGGACTTAATTTTTAAACAAAGTACCAAAAAGTAACTCCGTGATTTTTTGTACATTAATAGGGGGTGCATATCAAACATCACATTCACGTCAAATCTAACTTCTCAAACTTGCTCAAAATCTAGAAAATAGTCGAAATCATTATTTAGACATTGCCCGCTCAGATTGTAGTCTCTTAAGACACATATGTTAGTTTAAACAATCGATCTACAGACCTTTTTTCATTCTTAAATATGTAAAAATTAATTTAAATTATACTTCGATTTTAATTCAGATTAAATTTGATCTAATACGTATTAATCAACAAGTTCTCAATCAAGTGTTTAAAGTCAAAAGAAAAAGCCAAGGATTATTAAAGGATTGATTTTCTACTATGATGATCTTGGAAAGCGTGACGTGAACTTCTCCTTTTCACTCTCAAAATGGAGCACAACAATGGATTTGGCCGACATTTAACCGCCCTGTTCATTTTTACGATCGATGAGAGATGGTCTGTCGGAATACGCTGCTTTCGGACTCGAGTCACGGTCGAAGTGAAATTGGTGTTGGGCACAATATTGCGAAATGTGCATAAGAGCCTACTTAAAGATCGGTCTAGTTCGATACGGGTCAAGGTTGAGGCATCGCAAACGTAAACGCGAGGTGGATTTTTTGAGACCCAGCAAATGTGAAACACAGAAAATGGTGCTCGAGATTAATACGTAAATTAGGTAGATTTGATTATTTCTGAACTCTCCCTTATCATCGATTAATTGCATTTATTTTTCCATTAAAAGTGGCGCAAATAATCATACCGGGTAAAATATTAAACCATTCACGTTACTCGGAAAAATTGATCTGCTTAAAGAAAATTATGAAGTTCATTATTCTTCATAATCCATATCACACGCTCATAAATAATCAATAGAAAATATTCGTGCATGGATCAATTTTAAGCAAAACTTGGTATAATTGAGATTTATTATCCAATTTTTGCAAAACAACCAGTTCGAACATATTTTTCAAAAGAATACATGTTATGCAAAACATGGTGGGGCACAGTTTACGGAAGTAATAGTACGCACCTAGCAAGTCAAATATTTACAGAAACAGAGGTGTAATAAGTGTTCATAAAATTCTTACTTTATGCAATGTAGAAGACAGTTAATACCGTATTATGATCGGTTGTGAACGATGATTAATCGTGTGCAGTGTGCTTGGAAATGTTGCCGGCATCAGTATTATTCAAACTTAAACATTATTCACAATTGAAGAATTCAATGAAAATGTGCGAAAACTGCAGTAGTAGATTAAAAAATTATTAGACATCAATGTCACAATCAGTGCAAAGGTCTTTTAGTGATTACACGGACTATAAATAAACCGTACAAAATTAATCATACAAAATATAATTGGCAGGTATGGATGACACAGAAAAAATTTAATTTATCTCACTCACTTATTTACACTTACAAAAGCAATAACTACCTGATTTGAATAAAACAATTTGTTTCAAATGATTGTAAAACTTACTTTAGGTACTTTACAAAAAATTAGCTTGCAAATCAATTTACTTCACCAATTACAATGCACTGCAGAATCACATTGCATAAACGAGATTCTTTCCTAAAGCATAAATATACAACTTTTCAATATAGGTATGTACATATTTAATATACACTTAATTTTAACATGCAATTTTCCAAATAAGCATACCTATCCGCGAATCGTTTTTTCAAGCTTAACGATACTCATTCAAACGTCAAATTCGAATAACAAATAAATACACTACTTAAATTTTAAGAAAACCGCCTGAATAGAAAGCTCGATTAACAAATTCGAGAATTCGTTTGCAGAATACTTACGGTCGTTAAATCCACCAACCGCATCCACGAGCCAATCTTGATTGCCGGTGAAAGGAATAAACGCTCTGAAAATGTTATCTCAATCGTATCGTATCCTGGAATATAATTGTAAGTCGAATCAGCGATAAAGCATTATTATATGTGGATATGAAATAATTACCAACATGGATCCGTAGACTCTGTAATAATTGGCCGCATATCTGTCCCCATTGTCGAGGTCGCTAGCGTTGCACAAACGCCGAGTGCAACGCAACAGCTAAAAACTTCGTCTCTGGGAATGTCCTTGCGTAGATAGGTCCCGCATGAGTGACTTTTGCATCGTTACTTCTTGCATAACGAGACGGCGGCGGCGACGCGGTGATTGCGGGTGCATAACCCTCCCGTGTGTCTATATTAGAGGTGACGATCGACCGGTGACATCCTTTACGCAATCGAATTTTCTTTCTCCATTTCCGATTATTTATCGCCGAAAAGGTCACTTACCTGCAGCATATCTGACCGTTGATCCTTATGGAATCCTTTCACGTTGCTAGGGTTCCGTGTACGAGTGAACATAGTATAAGAAGCTTTTACTTACGAATGACCTAACAATTTTCTTCACCCTTTCATTTTTGCGTTTCCTTGCATATAGTAGTAGATACCAAGTGGATACGAATATCCTGAGATAGATAACTAAATGACTCGGAACCTGCATATTTCACGTAATTAAATGTTGCATATTGCATGTTGCAGGAGGCCGAAAAGAGGCGAATGTTGTGAATTATTTTTGAAAAAGCGGAAGCGTGTATTTTTACAGAACTTTTTGTATTTAAAAGAGCAACATTTAAAGAACATTTGGTAATTTTTTTGTAGAAAAATATTTACGTTTGTAATAAAAATACAACAACATCCAAAAAGCCTTTTTAAAAACGGTGAGCAGAAATCTCAAAAACTACTGCACTAATTTTTTTGAAATTTTTTGGGATTATTTTTTATATAAAAATCTAGTGAATGACGGAGGGATTATTTCCCCTTGTATAATTTTGATTAATCAATTCGAATAATTATCAACGAAACACGACCATTAGTGATAACCATGAACACAGCACTGTAATCGTGTTAATCTCTGGCTTTTTTACACTCATGTTAAAAGTATATTTATCTATTTATATTTGCGTGGAACTGCAGGGATATTTAGATAACTATACCCTACCAATTTTTTCGATACGTGTTGGGTCATGTACGTAATGTTGTTATTTACAAGGAACTCCATAAGGTGAATACCATGGACAACATGGTATACATACATCCTCCGTGCCATAAGAACGCACCGGTTACGAAACTTTTCGTCGGTCCAGTTTCATGTCGATGTAAGAAATACATTGACACCCTTTAAATCTTTGCTCCAGATACGAGGAACGGGTCTTGCATAAGCTCTACGGGGTACGGGTTACCATTGAAAACCCTGTAAGAAACGCGCTGATCTCGTTCCTTCGTGATCAACCATTTCCATAAATCGCATAAACATCGAGGTTCGTTAAGACCTCACTAGAGATTGGAAGATCCGTTCAAAATTGATCGATCATTAATCTCTCACTATTCCTTGGATGAAATATGAATTTTTAATTTTTTAAATATAGTGAGAAGTGCATTCATATTTATGTTAAAAGTGAATAAATTATTAATACAGTTAATTATTTTTCGATGACCATTTTCGTTCTCTCCTTAAAGATTATCCGATAATCATTTCGATTTGTTATCTGAACTGGTCATAGTTAGTTAAATCAATTATTTATAATTAGTTATATTTCTAAAATATTTGTTACTTGTACGTATTAGTAGATTATAAAACGTTGGAAAATGTAGGACGACAAAAATCAGCGTTGTATATAAAACCTTAAACCATATTTCAGTTCTCCCCTATTTTGCATCGATGAAAAACACGAGGAAGGTTATTGCCTAAACGACACAAGACATGGCGATAGTTTTGCGGGCATCGATTCCTATTTCTCTCGCTCATAAATTACGACTTCGAATCGCGGTTTTTCGTCCGTTCCGACAGCGAGCAGGAGCGACAAGAGTAAGCAGGCACGACCTAATGGTTCTCACGCATACGTATCGTGGAATCGCGTAGGGAGGACGGGTGGTCGCAACTCACAATGCGGGCCGCGTTGTTTAAGCCTACATGCAATTCGGTGTAAATTTCTAGACTGCGCACCACAGCCTAATCCTTGGTTCTTGCGACAACGCGCTTACGACTTCCGCGATTCGGTGTTGTATTAATAATCGCGCTATTTTTTGCGATACCACGACTAATACACTCGCGCATTGTGGTTACACTGCAGTACCGATCCAAGGATCCCAGATCTCATTGAACGACCCGTGTCGAAAGGCGTTGGTCGCACTGCTCGACACCAACCTCGCATTCAATACGCATTTGTCTCTTTCGAACCGGAATATGATTTCGTTCCTTTATCGGGAATCTCCATTCACGGAACTAAATAGCGGATTGCCTTGAATGGGTCTCGAAACTCCAAGTATTTTGGTCATCGGCGACGCAACAGTTCAAACTCTACTTCTAATTTTAGTCTGCCACTGTAGCCTGACTGTCGTCTACGCATCTACAATTAAATCGTAGACGCTGCTAAATTGGTCCACGTGTATCGTTAATCAACGTCCGGGTTAATGATATGTATATGAAGACTGGATCGGTTTGGAAGAAGCTCGGTAGCTACTTGAGCCAGTTCAGCAACTCTAACTATCCAAGTGGTTCGAATATCTTGAGTAGCTCTGAGAAAATAAGTCGTCAACAGTGGCGTTACTTTGAGTTTCTGTAACTTCTTCCTGTGATCTCGAAATTGTGGATTGAGATCAACTTGCAAAACTTTAGCATTAAATATCTCGTAGAGACGTAGACTATTAACCATCTGCACCCAAAACCGTATATTAATCGCCCCAGTGCTGCAAGCTCTAGCATTGTGCAAAAGCTCATTTAAATCTCGGTCATAATACATAGTTAGAATTACTTATATTATAGTGTCATTATAAAATAGTAGTAAGAAACAGAGTTAAACGCATAAAGTAGTACGATTGAAATTATTCCTTTATATTGTAATTTCATCAAACACAGAAATATTAGCACTATGTAGGTACTTAGTACGAAACAGTTGACGGTTTAAATTATTCGAAAGCTCTTGCTTCAAAGCTTCTATTTTGTGTCTTCCTGTCATGCAGTGAAAGTATTGTAGTTGTGTGTTATCAGCTTTGTAGTCTTAAGAAATGACAAATTTATAAATACGAAAGTATGAAAATAATCAGGCAATTTTTGCGAAATAAATTTACGCATCCATCTCAGACACGTTTGTCACAAAGAAATAATATCGTTGAAATAAATAAGGCACTACTTACAATTAGTACAGTAATTTCTATTATCTGTCTTTCTATATTTTTAATAAAAACAATGTGTTTCGATCAACAATCGAAGTTGGCTTTATTTCTTCCAGATCTCCTATCCACTGTTTCATTACTGCCACCAGTCCTTGATGTTTTGCATAATTTTTTTTTTATATGGAGCGTTTTCGGCTCCCGTAGCTACACCCTGTCACCGTTATTTTTAACCAATATAGAGCCGATTGCAGTCTAACTGGTATTATCAAGAGCACGATATTTCACAATAAGTATTTTTCCACGGAAGGTTGCCAGACAACCTACACCATGCGAAAAAATCAAGCAACAGTAAGAAAGAGAAGGATTACTCATTGCAAGTAGCATTGGTTCGTGGTAGACAGTCTGGAGCCCCTCTTCTTTAACGTCGACAAATAAATTATACACATATTTCCTTCGGTCGGTTTCTGAGTGTTATAAATTGCACCTGCCAATGGAAACTTGTACTTCACTTTTTTATCGAGGGATTGAAGGATAAGTCGTACCGGATTGATGACTGAACAAATTCATAAATATTGAAATTCGAATGAGTTTAATAATCTCGAATATCGGTGCTTTCCCTAAACGAGCTGCTGTTATACTCGCCGCATTCATGAAATTTAATTTTCGCTTTAGTGTTAGTAGGTATGTAGTTGATTATGATTCACTAATTACTTGTGTAAGACACAATCTTACGAGATACTTTATTAATGCACAGCATAGTTCTATGGTGACATTGTTATACACTCTCGCGAGTTGAGTTTGCCTGGGTCGCGTTAAAAATTAAAACATGGAAGTATCTAGTTAGTATTCATTAGGAGAGTTTTACTGATCGATAATTATCAGATAAAGAATTCAAAGTCGATTAAAGATCGCATGAAAATTTGTTTCGTCGCAACGATGAGAACACCTTCTGTTTATTTTTTTAATTTAACTGTTTCAATTTTTTACTATCAAAACACAATTTCAACGAAGACTTTTTGAACAAATCAATTAGTTCTTCAATTAGTTCAACAATTAGTTAGTGGTAGTTTTTAATTCCGATAGGATTGATTTTTTTACGCAAGTTCATTAAATGTGTTTAAAATCAAAGAAAGTTTGTAGAAGACATTATACGTATACACTTAAATTTACATAACAAATAAATTCAGCGTTAAGAAACGACAATAGGAGCACGTTATGTTAAATAGAATTCTATCATCTGCATAAAGATTACGACCGTATTATCAATTAAACGTAAATAACTGTTGCACAAATGTGAAGCATAGTTTACCTTCTTCACCATGCGCTGAACTCTCTTTCGTGACGGCAGTAGGTAATGTGTTTTCATTGATGTCTTCCCCGGGACTGTGTAAGATGTATCTTTTGTATCATTTATCCACTGCAAAACTAATTAGGCAAATGTCATTTAAAACTGAAATATAAAATAACAATTTGGACGAACGTTGCAATCTCAATAATAATATTTTGAGTATTTCGAGAGTATTTCGAAAACAGAGGATGAACTTAGTCCTCAGTACTTAGATGAGAAGGAAGTCGAACTTTACACGATTGTAGACTTTAAAGTGAAAAGAGAAATGATGAGTAGACATGTAACGCGTTCTGAAAATATCTGCTAAAGAACAGTTATCAGGTGGCCGCTATAGCGACTTTCAGGTAATTAAACTCTGAGCATCTAAAATCTGATTCTAGCAATCTGTGCAATAAGAATTATATTTCTCCTAGATAAATAATTGTATTCTTTCAGTAGATGTAACGATAGGAATGAAGAAAATTGAAATTAAGAATAAATTATTTATGCAGGGTGTCCCATGTAAGCTGTTACAAGTTATTTTTTATTTTTACTTAGGTAATATTTTTACTTATCTTAGTTTTTATAGTTCATTATACCAGATTGTATAATAAATAAAGTACCATCGCGGGATTTTCCCAAGAAAGGCAAAGGAGGACAATATTGATTTTTTAAAATATTTTTCCTTCTTTTTTTACAGATTTTGTCTAATTTCATAATATTTACTGGAAATATTTTTTATTTTATACAGCTAAGGAGATATAACAAAGAATATTTTTCAAAAGGGGAATTTTATGATCACAGAAAAAATGTTTAGTCCATTGAAAATTATTTCGCTATTATCGTAAAACGTAAAAGCGTACACGAACTACTTAACTGCTGCTCTAACAGCTATTCTCCAAATTAACAAAATCACTATATGCTATCGCAAACATAAAAAAAAGTTTAAAGATGATTTATATTTTATGGTACTATTTTGAAGAAAAGACAATAAGGCGCAACAGATGAAGTTGTTAAAATTCCTGTGCTGTTAAATAGCCGCATTGAATATTCAAGAAAATATGTATATTACCAACGATATATGATTTAATTATAATCTCACTGTCAATATCGCCTAGAATATTCATCTCCGCCTTCATGGTGTTCCCCATAAATTGTCGCTTGATAGTTTTCCGCCTATCCAGAATCTCTTATTATCGAGGTAACGACGGCTACTTAATGATTCCAATAAAAATGATTTCCTGACTCCTTGAGGCATGGCCATCGGTTCGGACGATCCAGAAAAATGCATCAAGGTTATGAAATTCCCATGATAGGGAACGTTACGGTGCGCGTGTTAAATGAAACACAAATACACACGCCGAGCACGTTCAATTTCGCACGTGTCCCTGAGACAGAATAAAGACGAGGAGGACATTTAATTCTGAGAAAATACTTACGATCGGCCGACTGATTCGGGAATGGAATGAAGATTTAATTTGATTCTTTTGTGATCGGTACAGACAGTTTTGTATGTGTTTGTCCGAGTAACCTCCAGGATGTTAACTACTGGCAATGTGGAATCATTAAATGAACTTAAATAACATTTAATATGTGACAATATTGTAATAATATTGAGAATGCTTTTCTGTTTCTGATTAAAATAATCCAAATACGGGAGATACAGTTTCAGTTATCGTTAGTGGTGTACGAGTGCCCGGAATTTATAAGCTGAGAGTTGAATTCGGTTCGATCGCTTGAGTCATAAACCGTGCTGAACATTTTCACCTCAAATCTTCGTATTTGTTTTCGCCGATAGCCGCTACAACATAAAAAAAAATCGTAAACGTTAGGGGTCACAAGTTAGTAATTAAGGTGTCAAAGCCAAAATTAGCAATTTTGATTAACAATATTATTATATGATATGACATTTCCGGCTCAGAATCACCTGGTGAAGCAAAATCGGTTGGTTTTCTGTATAAGAATCAGGGAACATTCTTCAGTAATGTTGTAAAAACATTAAAGGACCAACAATGAGTCAATAGTGTTTTTAAGTGGCTGAGAAATTAAAAGTCCAATACCGTTAGAGTTATCGTTTTGACTATATCTTTGAAAACCACTATAGTATAATTACATAAATATAGCAATAGTGTGCTTTGTAAGAAAACGGGGTAAAAAACAAAGAAGTCCATTGATAGATCTTGGTTGCTAGCCAATAGTAGTTAAGTACTTACTCCTCGATACTGGATCGTCTACTAAATCTCGAATCTAAATAGTCACCGCTATCCTCATAATTTGCGTTGTGGAATAGAGACTGGAGATTGGTTAGAGACTGGTTTTTCATGCAAATATGATAATATCGATACTCGCTGCTTTCGTAGCGGGCCTTAGTAGCGGATACAGAAGAATCTGAGGAAAAAAAGGTGGGCTAGCCAAGGCCGCAGGTTGACTCATTATCTCATTAGATCAAAAGCATAATAGAACATGATTTTACATTGCGAACCTATAAGAATCAGGTACTTATGAATGAATAAGCACATTTTGTAGACAGATGTAAGTTGTGGTCGATTATCCTTTAGGGTAGCTAAACTACTGCTGTGCAACAGTATTTGTTATCTGTCATATTAATCTAGCATTAACGTATCTGAATGAGAGATGCACGCCCCGATAAAATTCTCTTATAATTTAGTCTTTCGTAACCATTACTGCAATGTAATCATTTTACTGTCATGAAACCTCCTATGACTGCAATTATAGTAATATGCTTGTAGCGGAACTGAAGACGAATAAGGTATTTGAAAATTAAAAAGTATTTTAAACACCAGGTGATTTGATCGGGGAAAAGAGATCTCGGTTAATTAATTTCATTTTTGTCTCCTATGAATTAGCTGCATTTGCGTTTTTTTTAAGGTATAATCTATTCATTTTTGTTACTGTGCCAATTATCCATCGTTTAGCTCGCACTAGAAAGTTCACGGCATTAAGAAATATCGTGCATACGATTGCTAATTAGCATGCAGTGCTTAAATGCATTTAGCAATAACTACAATTCGAAATAGACAGCATATACGACATATAGGACATATGGTGCACTAAGTGAGAAAAAGTGTGAAATATTACTTGCACTGCATGTCTCAGCCTTTTCTTTTTATCAATCGAGGACTCTGTAGTTATGTTCGTTGACTTAATGTATTTTCAATGCAAATACTCTTTGAATACCTATAACTGATACATGTGTCTATTGATGAGAGGTATGCAGACAGTGTCACGTAATTATAGCGATGAATATACATATATTAAGATAAGATTGTAATAAATCACAAGACAGCAATAAATTAGCAATGAGTCTTCATGACTTTCAAAGCTCACGAACGTATTAATCAGAATCTCGAAACTAATAAGATAAATGTTCCCCTTACTGGCGTGTGACCAATGGTTTCTATTTTTTCATTAAAAGTAATAAGTAAATAGATAGGGTATATTGCAGAAGAAATTAAACAAACTACTTACAATTAGTAGAGATTTAAGATAATCGTTAGTAAATCTAGGTGCGATGATATAATTTTTATTGTAATATTTAAGACTAAATGCATATAAGCATCTTCAGAATAACTGCAGTTATAAACCTTCATGTCATACTTAAAAATACACTTTACATGGAGACGAAAAAGTTTGTTGTTCCCGATAATTTTATTCATGCTTTGTGTTAATTTCTTTACATTCGATAAACGATACATATCTACTTATTTTCAAACGATTATATCCTCACATTTCTGGTAACGAGGGTATTTACCTTAATTCTTGGCTATCCTAGATTAAATGGAAAACATTTAATGTGGAACTAAATCACACATAAGCCGCGAGTAAAAGTTTATATTCGATTTGAAATTTATTGAGTGAATGGAATTATATTTGGTAACATTCGCCATTAGTAGTAACTGTTTCTAATATTTGGAAGTATTTTGCTCAATATCCTCAATTTTGTACTTTAGAATTTAGTTTGATAACTTGGGATTCACTAAAAATCTATTTCAGTTAGAAAAATTTATTAAAATTTAATGTAATAGCGTTCAACTGAATAACGTTGAATTTATTATCGTCAGCGAGCTGTGAGGTGTTTCATGATAGTTTGAGAAGGATTAACTCATTAAGTAATGTTCACTGTAATTTATAACCTTTTAATTTTAGTTTTACTAAATTATCTAATGTGCGCAACAGTCTCAATACATTCATTTGGTATTTCTATTTATGATACAAGCAAAACTTCATAATTTCACGAACACCCAACTCAAATGGCAAATCAAATATGATAATATCTGCCTATGAAGGAAGCAAATAAACAATTGCAGGAATTACAGAAACGAGTCGTTGGTACGGAGCATAAGTACAGCTACAGATAAGGATAATTTCTGTGAGGAAAGAAAACACATTCTATCCGTGAAATTAGAGTCTGACATTAAGCATAAGAAAAATCATGGTCGCACTCACGATCTCTCTTGTCGCTCGATTCGTCTCAACCGGTCTTCTAACCGGAAGGAACAGTTTCTCATTACTTCCTTCACGACACGAGCAATCAAACTGCAAAGAAAGTGATCATACACACCGCGCAGAAGCATTCGGTTTTACTTTGCCAGATTTTCTAACTCATTGCCAACGAATATGTTTGTAATGAGATTCAATTTCAACTCCATAGTTCTTCTTATCGCAATACAAAATAAACGATGTCGATTTTTTTTTATAACTTTTCCGTTTTCCTGAATTATTTATGTGGTATTTGAATTAATTACATTCTTTTCCAACGTAATTGTAGTATAAATGTTTTGAAACGTATGTATTTTAATTTTTTGAGATTAAACATCAGTTCGATTCATGATCGGAAAAAATTAAACTAATCAAAGTACACCATCTTAATGAATCCGTTATTATTAACCCTTCATTGACACACCTCTTTTTTCAATCAACTTTGACATACCTGGGTGGCTCACACCCAGAGCAATTTTTGAACGAGTGCCATTCTCATCCAAAGAATCCAATTATTATAAAAAAAATCATGGGTCAATTTCAAGGTCTCTAGAATATATTCCAATAATTTTTTGATTGAAATTTTATCACACTTTTTGTAAAATAATTCTAGATTACCACATATCGAGAAAAAAAACAAAAAAAATCTTTAAAAAATTGTAACTTTTCCAAATTTCAATATTAGGAGCTAAAAATCTACAGAGTTGATGTTCAGATATAATATTTTGAGAGAAAAATAGTTTTTAAGTCAGCTTTGAAAAAAAGATATTTATTTTACATATAGAAGGTTCAAAGCGTCAAAATCAGCTTATGGGTGTCTCACACCCAGAGAGTCAACGAAGGGTTAATTTTTTAATTCGAAATCGAAATCTGTCACCAACTTCCTCATTCATGTCCAATACCTACAGTCCACACATGCTGCGCAAAGTAAAAGCGGTAGAATAAACGTGTATGCGAACGCTATCACGTTCCCTGCTATAATTTCACTGACTGAGATATTTTTTACAAATTCTTAATTAGCTACCGACTCGACAGCTCCTTGAATATCGCTTTATAGTTTCCCTCGGCGACGACGCAACAACTTTCCACTACTTCCTGCTATTCAAGCACGACGTTTAAATTGAAAAGAAAGTTAGTCGTTGCTTTGTATGTAGTATAACACTCTTTATTCTCATTCGCTGCCTCCCCAGATGAAGCTCTCCCTGCAAGACATCTCTGTGTAGTACGAGTGTCCGACGAGGGAGATGCAAAATTACTTTTCGCAATCGATTCCATCGCTATCGTCTCTCTCTCTTTCTCTTGTGGGTGAGGCGACACGATGAGCGATTCAAGTGCCCTTTACTTCGGTTCATCTTCGACTTTCTAGGATGCAACAGTTGGCAGTCGGCATTTACAACACACAATTAGCTTTGCTATAATTATCGGTGAACGAGGAAAACGAAAGTCATTTTTCCGCTTCTTCAAAAAATGATAAAAGAAACGGAGTGGGTGCCGCGATATAATTTATAATATATTTGGGGCTGCATGTAAAAATGTTAATGATTCTGAAATTATCTTGAAAATGACCTTGAACTATGCCACTTCCCTCTAGACTTTCTTTCATATTTTCAGTAGCAGTGGAGGCAATTAAAGTGTTCGAGATAAGTGGGATACCCTGTATATTACGATGCCCTTTATGCATTCTTTATAATTGATTATTTTGAAAACAGAGATCCGTATGAATCCATTTTATTGTATACTTTCGGGGTGTCCCACGTATTTTGAAACACCCTGTATCAACCGTCCATTAATTTCAATATTTCTTTTCGAAACAGTTTAATATATAATAATTTTATAACATAAAAATAGTCAAATATCAATATACATTCCATGGTTTTCTAAAAGAAAAACAATTTCAGCACTAAATACCATAGCGATTCTGATTAATTTCCTCACTCTAAACGTTCTTTCTATATACGAATTCTGAAATAGAACAATTACGTCTCATTTTTAATTAACGGACAGTTTTATACAATTTTACAAGTTAAGATAAATAACTTGATATGATGTTAAAGATTTAATGTATTATTTTAATAATTTGTGACTTAATAAAACATTTAATTTATTGTAATAGTTATACTATGTTTAGTTTGTACTATGTATTGTAGAATAGTAATATTTTTACTGAATAAGTAGGTTATATAATGTATCCTAGGTTTTCCATTTGCTCAAGTAACATTTTAATGAGTCAGAGTAAGCAATCTTTATCTTTACTTACAGTAATAAAAGTAATATTTATGATGTATGATAATACAGGTAATGTTTTTCCCGAATGTCTAACTTATTCAACTTTTAAAATTTTGGCTACCTTATTGAGCAATAAGTCATAATTTGCGTGGCAATTTGTAATAATTTGTAAATTCTTATCTCTTATTTTGAATGTCATTGTTGTCAGTTCCTTTTCATTACCGGGATCAATTTATAAGAATCAATTCCTCATTTTTAATATATGAATATGCATATATCAAACTGTTTGAATTTTGAACAAGAAATTTATTTCGTAAGAATTTTAAAATTTTCGTCATGTATACTGGCCACCACGGCTTCCGAGAAGTAATAATTAAATTTTAGGGAAATCAACATAACTGGATCTTTGGTCTGTTCCAAGAATTCTGCTGATTCGCGTGCTCATTTAAATTTACAACGTTTATTACCTATTTGAAAAAACCTGTATTCGAAAAATGTGTATCTTATAGTGTCACTTTGTCCTCATGCTATTAATCGCCAAAATTCAGAAGAAGTGTATAAATTTCATGTAAAATTACTTGCAGACACAAAGCAATTATAATAACGTCAACATTGTTAGTGCTAATGGGAGTTTAATACTTTGCAATTTGTAGACGACCATTAAAAAGATCACCATTTATGTACTTTATAAATTAACAATTTATTCTTCCCATCGATGAAGTGAAGGAATTTCTTTGCAACATAAACTCAACTTCACCTTGTCGGCCAAGTCCAAAGTATTAATATAATTAGTAATTACCCTTTCACCAGCCGCAGAGTTCCAGATTGGCATCGATGATCTTTGCGAGAACGTAATCTTTTCAAAGAAAGAGACTGGCAACGTTGACGTGGTCCATTCTTTTCCGAAAAATTGCTTCAGAACCAATCACTTCCATTCTGAGATTTGCTTTAATGTATATTCAAGCTGTGGATTTGAATCTCTCGGAACGACCACACATATTTAAATATATTATAGTCCATATGAAATTCGGGGCGGTTTAAATAATCATTTTTCTAGTTTCGAAATTGTTTAACCTTTAGAGGGCCGGGATTTTTTCATTGAAATCGTAAATTTTATTTACTAAAAATTTATGCATATATACCATCAAAATGGCCCGCAAAGCATCCAAATTCTTAGGTGGCCACTATAGTGGCCAGCCCGGCCCTCTAAAGGTTAAAAGATACAAGCTCCTGAAAGTTAACAATATTTGTCAAAATATACGGAATTGTTACAATTATTTTTCAATTTGAAAAAATATTATCCAAATAAGCCAATCCTTCTAGATTAAAATGAAAGAATAAGGAACTCAATTCGATAAATAGTTACCGAGATAAAAATTTGTAAGTGCATCTCGGTTTCACGAAATGAGGCAACAATTGCAAACATTGTCGGCATGTATTTTTTAAACAAATTCGAAACCATCAAAATGATGACTTAAACCCTTCTTAATTTCATGTGGACCACATCATATTTTAGTTTCAACAAAATCCCTCAAATCGAGTGCAAAAACTGATCAAGTTAGCGTGGAATTACCCACTAACGATATATAACACGTGCAGTTTCATATTTAGGGTGAGTCAAAATAGTCTCTGTATCCTCGAACCGAGGGTTAAATTATATACTTTACGTATGTATTACTAGAGTTGAGTGATACGCACCACATATGTTCTGTTTCATTTCACTTGCTCAACCCTGTCCCGTAGACGTTAACGAGTTGTAAAACATTGAAATTCACTAGGCAACTCTTATGCTAACCAGACTGAGCAGTGACGTTTCGAAGTCTAGAACGTGTACGAGTTGTCTTCTATCTCCTGTATAAATCGACTATACGTATCTTGAATTCTTAACTATCGTAAGAAGTAGCAAATGCTATCTCCGCATCGTTTTCGCTACATTTGTATTTCAAATGAAAGAAACGAATAACGTACAAGAAAGTGTACATGCAATTGCAAAGAAGAATTAACTATTTACGTATAGTATTTCGGTGAAGACATATTTACTTGACTAAAATTCAAAGTCAGTTTTCTTGAAAACTAACAATAAGCGCGATATAAAAATTGTATTCTATATTTCGTCTTATTTTTAGCCTTCAGAATTTACTCTATAAAACGTTTATCACCTGTAGTGAACCACTGTGTATGTGTCTATGTACTATCTGACAGACAGTGGATAGTAGTTTGTTCAATTACTCAGCAAAAAGTCAAAGGTAAATTTGAAGGTCTAATTGAAGCTGAAAATGAGTTAATCACTCATGTTCATTGCGAAAGACACCTTTGTCTCGTGAAGGTCGAATGTACTCTGCATGGAAACGTTGCTTCCTATCGAAACAATAGTCGTTTTACTTTTGTCACTTCCCATGGATTTCCCTTGTAATAAAATTTTCACCTGCATAAATATACCTTGGCGCGTACAATGCCCGCGAGTCTCATGTGCGAATGTGGGGCAGTAAAAGTAATCAAAGGCGAGAATTGCGGAAAATGTGTTGTCAGAGGTGATCCCCTGCAAATAATGTCATTTGCGTTCTTTTGCGAATGAATCTTGCAATGGAAAGAAATGGTCCCGCGGTGTCGAAACTAAAAGCTGTTTTTCATGTAAACTCGAGCAAATAGAAGTACATAATTGCTTTCACTTGTGCTTTACTTTACAAACTTTTTTTAGCACAAAGTTGTCTAACTTATTTTACTGGAATTCTTACGGTCTTTGACTTACAACAGAATAGTTTTTCTTGAGTAATTATTTGCCGTAGGTATCTATCTTATTATATTTCACTTTCACACTGTTCATCATTTGCAAAATGTATGCACTTAAATTTATAAAATTGAATTAAATCAGTATACCCAAAATGTAATGATAATAAACAAAATTTAAATATAGAAAATAATAAATTTAAATACAGTTTTTTGTACTTCATTTAGACTATTTGGAGTGATGTACCTAATAGTATAGTCATAATTAAATAGAATTGCTTTTAAAGGACATTGATCATTTTCATTTCGTTATTCATATTTATGTATTATCAACAAATAATGGTCTCCAACTCATAAGTGAATAAGTGAGTAGGGCGCTAGACTACTGCTTTAAGTTAAGTTATCGTGATTAAAATAATCATTGACCTCTTGATTTTACGTAACATTGCATAAATGCAGAACATCTGAGCACAAATGGGAAGACGAGTGTTAGTAACTAAATAATTCAACACATCAAACATAGATATTATTCCTTTTAAGCTACAGTGAATGGATGATGTAGGACCCACATTGTAGGTAGAAGGAACGTCGTTTTCTCTTGAGGAACGAGTTGAACCGTTAAATCTTTAGCATGTAAAACTAGGTTCGCGGAATGTTAGAAAATGGAATCCAACATGTAACTACTTAAATAGCAAATTTACAACCCATTCGACTTATAATTTTTTGTAAATGGAATTTCCTTATATTATTATAGTTGTGTAAGCTGCAAAGATATAATTATTTTTTACCTCTATACTATTTAAATTTGTACGGAATATGATATATGAGTCCGGTAATTCGGGAAGGAATCTTAGTCTGCGAACATAATTTCCGTTTTCTAACAGAAAATGTATTTGCTTGGGTACCTTTGGATATTGTGCGATCTCAAGTGCACCGCTGCTTTCGCCGCGCCGTACGTTTCTCTTAAAACGTAATTAAGTTTTTATTATTGTGGAATTAAAAATTCTAATATATGTTCGTTTTATTTCTTCTAGAATTTTATAACACAATTAATGTAGATTTTTCTTACGAAACAGGATGAAAATTCATGAATAGCAGATAGTTGTAAAAAGATATAGAAAATATAAAACGTTATTAAATTACAAATTGTTATACTAAATTTTGTATTTCAAACTTAACAAAAACAATCCCAAAGAAGCCAAAGCTAGTGTCGGACAATAGACGTAATTAATTTAATCAAATTACACTCTATATATGTAGATGTATTTTCTTCACACGTCTTTATATTATAAGCCATAAATAATTTTGTAATTCACAAACTATTTAGTAATAAAGAATTGGTTGTTAGTTGAGAAGAGTTTTTGAAACATTAATAAAATGAATGAAAAAGTAATATTTCCACTTGAAAAATACAAAATACATATGTTCAGCGTAATCAATGGTAAAATAATGATCTTTAGTAAATCGTTAATAATGATCTTTAGTAAATCATAACCTAGAGTGATAGAAGTAAGTGATAACGTATTTTTGGAGAAAAAGGAAAATGTTAGTTTTTAACACTATAATACTTAAACCAAAGGCTTGTACTCATTGTCAGTTGTTGATAAAAAAAGGTCAGGTTACCGTATAATATTTTCCTAATCACACTTTATATACTAAAAAGATCGTCCTTTTTTTACTCAATCTGACATTAGCAATCGCGACAAAACAGTTTACCTATTTTCGGGTGGCAGCCACACCTCGAATTTCGCGACTAGTATTATGGCGTGGTCGAAAGTTCTTGTTTTGACGCGCGACGTCGGCATTAATTGATGCAATACAACTTTCCTTCCGGGATCGCCGTGTGTTCTAGCCGTCTGCTCACATTCAACGCCTCTTCTCGCCGGTTCGTTACTGTCGGCTTTAGTCTCAGGCATGCGTGAACCCATCATGCAGGTTAGCTTCGATATTTTTTTATTTTCCCCGTTGCGCTTCGGGCGCGGCGCGGCGAAAATTATGTAATGCACGTGGGTTTCTTCATCGTTACTTACGACACTCATCAATTAACTTCTTTCTCTATTAAGTAGTAGATAACATTCTAATGACGGTACTACATTGAATATTTCATGAAGAATAAATCGATTGTGTACATATATTCTAGCATACATACGTGTATGTATACACATACATGTGTCTCTCAAACGTAAATTTTTTTGAGAGATACACTGTTACTCTTCTCATGAATATTAGGGCTGGAACTATTTGCCGAATTTTTCGGTATTCGAATATTCGAATACTTATGTTGTTCAATTATTTTATAAATATAATTCGAATATCCAAGTATCCAAATACTATTCGAATATTTAAGTATTCGAATCAGTATTTGAATAGTATGGTGTGAATTATAAATCAAGTTCTTTAGGTTCATTTTTTCACAAGCTTTTATTTAATTTCAGTTATGAGTTTGACAATACAATATTTTCACTAAAAAGCTTGAAATACTTTATAATAAAATTCTGTTTTTAAAATCAAACTTTTATTAAAATGTACTGAAAAGGGACCAATAATTTTGATACCACCCTAAATGACTGCCTCAGAAGAATTCCCTCATATGACTAAAAATAAACGCGTGAAAATATTGAATAAAAGCTTGTAAAAAAGAATATATTTTATTCGAATACTTAAATATTCGAATAATAACATTCGAATACTCAAATATTCGAAGTTTATTCATAGCATACGAATACTTGTAAAATATTCGAAGTTTATTCATAGCATTCAAATACTTGTTAAATATTCGAATATTAAATTATTCAAATAGTCCCAACCCTACTGAATATCGATTTAAGTCTATGTACATACAACATGGTCATTTTACACCGATCGTCCAATAATATATATGTTAATGTAAATTTTACGTATCTAAAAATAATGCATAAGTGACGTACTTTGACATTACCATTAATTCACCAGGAAAGGCGACACACTTCGTTATACGTAGTGGTCAATAGCCAAGAAAATATTTATATTAATCCCCTATCACGTTTAATAACTCGTTCGTTCATAAAGGTATTCTGTGTTCTGTTTCAGCGATGTGACGCAGCCCATCAGGAATACTTTTACGCAAAATGATTCGTGCCCTTGTCCTTCTATGCATGGCCGTTCTACCTCTCGTACGATGCCACAAGGTAAGACCACGTCAAGTACCATCGGGAGCACCAAGGACACTGTTATTCCGTGCAAGTGCTTCCGTAAAACAAAGGACACGCGAAATGCCGCGGTGGTTCGTGCCGTTGACTCGAAATGACAAGACCGCCGCAGAATGAGACAACATTAATTGCCGATTCACCGCTTATTACGTAGTGAGTTCATGGTGCGTAGAACACTGGCTTCCCGTTTGTTACTTTGTTAACGAAGGAAAGGATTTAGTCTGCTCACTGGATATAGACTGCTGTACAGTACTCGTATCTTCATATACCGTACCATCATATTTCCGTGTACATATGGCTATTACTTACGTAAAATTACACGATACATACCTATATAATCAAAGTTATAACCCTATACCTTTCTACATAAACTGTGTACTGCTTTGAGTGGCATATTAACCCTTTCACGACGGCAGATTTTCATATCTTCGATATTTTTGTGAATTTCAGTCCCGTATTTTCAGGAAACATTCATGGCATATCAAACATTAAAATATGGAAAAAAAATTATCTTTTTGACATAGCTCAGAATATTCCCGTCCCCTTTAAATGTTTAAAAAATAGTCGCAGAAAATAAAAATTCCATTTTTTGTACGCCTTTATAAATAAAAAGTGTTCAAGAGGAATTTAAACTTTCAAAATTTAGAAAAAAAACATTTTGTTTATTGTTAAAAGAAATCAGATTGAATAAAAAAATGCCTAGTAATTCCGTGGTCAATATAAGTACCTACGGTCATTTATTGCTTACGTATGAAAATAGTAACATAATTAATTTATTAACTGAAAGTTTTAACAATAAAGAGGTTTTTGAACTACGTAACACATTTTCAGAGAAGTTGGTCTTACACTGATTGGCTTTTGAACTCTCTATACAGCCATATTTAAAAACTTCTTCATGTGGATTTATACCGCTATTCTTAGACGAAGATGAAGAAAATATAGTAAATCAAAGTAACAGGCGAAAATTGTATTCCTTCAAAAAGCATTATTATCTTTGCCGAAAACATCAAAGCAGGTAGTGACTTTCCAAGTATGAGAATTGTACAAAAAAAACATTTTAAGTGGGGCCTGTTCCATGGCAGTTCAAAATAATTTTAAAAAAATAAAAATATTGAAGTCACCTGTCTTATTTAATCTTTTAGCAATATCATTCGATACTTCTATCTTGTGAGTGTTATCACTATAATTAGAACACCCTATGGACACGTTAAATTAACTTTTCATCAATAATTACGGACAAGTATATATTTGTTTATGGGATGCTGAAGCTCAACCACCCTCCACGATTATCTCAATAGAATGGCTGTGCTCTATTAAGTGTCAAGTGATCGTAGCGTCTCTTCTGATGTGACAATGCTCTCATTTAAAACACTGCATTCGATTTTTCGGTGAGCGTGAGTCTATCGATCGTCGCGTCCCGTGAGCGCTAATGGGAATCATCCTTTAATGGTACTGTTTGTGCACTCGAACCGGTAGATAAAATGAATGGGACAGTAGGAAACAGCAGCAGTAGACCCAATCGAATTTCCCAACGTAATGTGTGAAAGTGATCGACCTTAGGAGTCTATGCCAGAGTGATAGTTAATTACAACTCGATTTCTGTGACACGGTACGTGGCTAGGTGGTCTTAAATGGTAGAAGCAGACCTTGGGCCGCGATTGGAAAACTTTAAATACACACATGTATGTATTGATTACGGAAAGACCGTGCAAGCCAAATATGCGAGTCCAACTCTCACGTATATGTATGTGCATGCTTCAAATGACTATTTGATTATCAGCTCCGCAATCATTGCCAAGTAACACGCACTTGACGCACTTTGCGGCAATAAAGCAATCGGTAATAAAAGGCAAGTGACTCTAACGTAACGTGTGCGTGGAGTATAATTCGTTAAAACTTGTTCAACTGGAAGAAAATATTGCAGAATGATTGCTTTTAGCAATCTGTGCTTGATGATCTTGGATCAGGGTGGTAGATGACAAAAGTTGATTCGGCGTTAAAAACTGTTTTAGATCATAGGGTAATAACAATAACAAGATAATGTCAATTTAATATACTTATTTGTAACTCTAAAAATTCACCACTCTTTAAAAACTCTCTAAACACTGCTTGCCAATTAATACACATCGCAGAAGAATTAGATTAATACCCAATGAAAGTTGCGTTTTTTCTGTTCCTCGCGTTAGTATTACGTGTTATTGTTCCCACGATACGGTAACAATTACTTTTTCACGTCTGATATTTCAACACGTCGTTCGCACGTGGGAACATTGTTTAAGAAGAAAATATTTCAATAATACGAAGAAAGCGATAGTTTGATCGAATCAGTGTTAGTGACAGTGGCAGTCGAAACGTAAAAAGTCAGAAACGGACTTTGAGAAAATCACTTGCCCAGAATACAATCCCTTGACCGGCACATACCGTCATCCACTGCTGAATCGCGAGACAATACGGTCGTAGACCGCGACCCTGGTGAGACCTTCCGATCAATCAACCTCGCTAGATTTGCTAGCCAGATGTCTAGTTTTTCCTCCGTTACGTCACTAGAGGGTTCCTCCTCCACCGACGAAATCGCAAAAGGAAGGTTCCTCCTCTTTGTGAGAAAAAGCTAGCCAATCAGTAATTTTGCCATCTCCCGAAATTCTGATGCCTTGGCTACCTTCGATGTCGAAAAGGTGGACAAGAATAGAATTCAATGGACTCCCGAGTGAAATGAAGTCGTCTCTTGGTACAACTCGATCGGCACTCTCCTGATACAGTCAACGATCAGACAACATGACTTGGTCTAGTCAAGCATTCGTGACTAAGACTCTCAGTTAAAAAATAGTTCTCTTACTCAAGTCGTTACTCGTTATACGGACTAGATCACTTTGTCTTGTCAAGCATTCGTGACTAAGACTGTCAAGCAAAATATATTCGTGTTCTTGTCTGGTCATCGTACGGACCAGCAAGTTCCTTTTTTTCGTCGGGTCAGTTATAAACAGTCACTTAAAATTAATTTGACGAGTGATAAAGCCACCACCTTTATTGAACGTTGTTCAGGAGTGAACAAACATATTTTGATTTTAAAAAACGCTGTAATTCCAAAGGGCGAAAGTGTTTCGGAGCGGCCTCGGTGCGGAAGTTGTTCAACTTGGCCGCTCCGGAATACTTTTGCCATTTCGAATTTCTGCAGTACTTTTATATCAAAAAATATTTTTTCAATTCTAGAAATAAATAGTAATATAGCCTCAAAGTTTTAAAAAAATTGTTTGTATAGTTTCCTTACAAAAAATTTCCTCAAAACAACCTTGATTTCTGACGATTACACCAGGTTTCCCCCTTAATCAAAAGAGGGTACAAAATTAACGTTGTCAGCGTTATCGTTATATAAACAAATATTTGTTTAATTCTAGAAATACATAGTAATATAGACTCAAAGTTTAAAAAAAATTGTATGTATAGTGTCCTTACAAAAAATTTCCCCAAAACAACCTTCATTTCTACCAATTACACCAGGTTTCCGCCTTAATTAAAAGAGGGTACAAAATTGGCGTTGTCAGCGTTATTTTGATATAAAAAAAATGTTTGTTCAATTCTAGAAATACATAATAATAAAGCCTGAAAGTTTTAAAAAAATTGTTTGTATAGTTTCCTTACAAAAAATTTCCCCAAAACAACCTTGATTTCTGACGATTACACCAGGTTTCCCCCTTAATCAAAAATACCATTTTCTTATCATAAAGTAAATAATATTCCCCACAATTATATTTAATGAATATTAAAAAGATGATTAATAATGCACTATAATTATACATATATGTATATAGCAATAACACTATTGCACGCAATCCATTTTCTCTTCGATGACGTGCAGACAGTACTTGGCAAGTACAAATTAGAAATTCATGAAGAAATATTCAGTTCATTAATGCATTTTTAATGCAGAACATGTTTCATAGACATCAGAAAACATGATCAGAGACTTTTTTGTTTAGAAACTACGCGTGATCAACAGTATAAAGAAAATCGTAACCGAATGGGTTCTACTTCTGGGAAGGACATTTCGGACTACAGTAGAGCCTCCCGTATCCGTATTAATAGGGACACAAAAGCGGCCGGGTATGAGAATTATCCGATAATAGAACAATGTCCACTTAAATAATCAAATTGGATAATAGAAAACACTTTGTTTCAATATTTATGGATCCCATATCTTTTTGCCTGCTAAGTAACATAATTTTTTTTAACATAAATAACTGTGCAGGATTACATTCTCTTTGTACTTTGTAAATTCGTTCTTCCGATTAAGAATTTCACATGGAGAATGCGATCTAACATTATCTATGTACAAGCAAAAGAGCTTTTTCTTTGTGATCTTTACTAACTTTGTCACCAGGAGCTTTTGTGGTAGTGCCTTCCAAATTAAACCCCTTTCGTCGAATTGTATAGTGGATTTATGAAAGTCTGCTTTTAAGGTTTCCGCAGCGATACTATCTGCTGAAAGTTTTTTCGGATAATGAGGGTTCGGATGCGGGAGGCTCTACTGTACATACATATGTTGACTAACGATAGGCATTTCATATTCAGTTTATTGAGTACTCGTAGCCTTTTAAGTCCTGAACATTTGCTTAAACACTCTGTATAAATATATATCACCGAATAAGGAGCAAAGTGTTTGTTTCTAAGGATAGCAATATGTGAAAACCGTGTGGCTTATAGTAGAACTTATGAAAATCAATGTCAAGAGGTGAAGCAAGCTTTGACATGGAATATATAAAAAATTAATATACTGAAAATTTACAAAATCGATATTAATCATAATGTGAATGAAACTAAAACCATTTTGGCCAGCTTTATCGAATTCATAATTAACTTTCTCTTGAACAAGTATCAAAGCTTTCTTCGTATATCCGGAATATCCCACATAAACTATAGAGTGCTAGAATTTACGGTGAATTTTTTGTTTGTTGCAGATCCACGAACACATGACAAGGGAAGAGATGTTATCGGTGTTTCACACGGGACACGAGTCTGGTAATCGCTGTGAGAAAATTAGTTGCTAGCGGTAGATGGCTGTCTGTTCTTATGATTTAAACTTGAATTACATTCATTGCGTGGAGGAGGCCTTGTATAAGAAAAAACACAGTTGAATTAAATTTCCTTAAATCTATGCAGGGTGTTTCGCCTAACTTTATCACCTGAAATATTTCAGCTATATTTAAAACTTAGCTCGTAACAAGCGACAAACATAGACAAAGACATGTTGATGAACAAATGATGCGTTCTAAAAGGTCGAAAATTAAACAGAACGTTACTTTGTAGTGGTATTGACAATTAGACAGAACATTTTGTTCCTGCGGCCTTTAATGATCTTAAAGGACTTATCTTAAGGACATGTACTTACATTATCTGTCGTATAACTACCTAATGAGCTAATATTGTAAAACGAGAACATTAGAGAGAGGCAGAGACAGAGGGAGAGGGGGGAGCCATTAGAATCACCAAAGACAAACTACATTTAAATTCCAGTACCAAAGTACGAGATTGTGCCTGTATTACATTCGGTGCATAAGAGAAGTTTGGAGAAGCCGGAGATACACCTAAAGGCCTTTGGGAAGGACATCAGTCTGTCGTTAAAACGAACAGAGGGGTTATTGACAGTTAACCATTTACCGATGTGGACTGTCACGAAAAACACGTCGCAACCTGATGGCCTTTACTACGAGAAGGTGACAGATGTGAGTTTTTATTAAAAAAAAAACTTCGTTTACATGACGTAGGTACTTTAACTTTCCTTTGTTAACTTTAAAATATGGCTCCTGCGTTTATGGAATGTATATACAATTTGATTTACTGATCAGACATGCTCGTATAATTATATTGCCACGGTGTTTAATACGATATGAATGAAAAGCAATTATGGAACCCCAGTCGACGAACACAAATTCATATGAAAATTTGTGAACGTTTCAAGAACTGAAGGTATTTTTTATATTTATGAACAAAAGAAAGCCATTAGTTAGCAAAAAAATATTAACTCAAAGCAAAGTAGGTATTTATAAAATTGTAAGGCTACTCTATTTATCTGAAACAAATAAACCTAAAATATTTTTGTTCATTAGGAAATTGTGCAGGTAATGAACCTCGACTCGCAAGAAAAACTGTAAATGGAGAAAATAGCGGCAATTTGGAAAAAATACCAATTTTTAAGGGGGGAACCTGGTGTAATCGGCAGAAATCAACATTCTTTTAGGGAATTTTTTGTAAGAAAACTATACATGCAAACTTTTTAAAACTTTCTGGTTATATTATTATTTTTTCCAAGAAGTGAACAAACATTTTTTTATTTAAAAGTAACGCGATAATTTCAAATAGCGCAAGTGTTTCGGACCAGGTTCGGTGCGAAAGTTGTTCAACTGCGTGCAGTCTAGAGTCTGTTGTCGTGATCTGAAACCAGAGTACCATATAATTTTGTGTCTTGAATAAAATTACGCTACGAAAGAACCTCAATTCGCATTCAGAAATGTCAAATTAAGATAATGGTAAGTGTTTGAAAAATTAGATACGTCTATCACTAAAAAAATTCACGTTAATTATGCAATAAAACTTATAAAATTTAATAACATTATTCCGGATTGAGGTACATTCACAGTATAATTTTATTAAAAACAGAAAACTATTTGGTTTTTTGGTTTCAGGCTACAAAAACGGAACCCAGACTGCACGCAGTTGAACAACCTGGCCGCTCCGAAATACTTTTGCCATTTGGAATTACCGCGTTATTTATATATAAAAAAATATTTTTTAAATTCTAGAAATACATAATAATAAAGCCTGAAAGTTTTAAAAAAATTGTTTGTATAGTTTTCTTACAAAAAATTCCCCCAATAAACCTTGATTTCTGACGATTACACCAGGTCCCCACGTTAATCAAAAGAGGGTAAAAAATTAACGTTGCCAGCGTTATTTGTATATAAAAAATTTTGTTCAAATCTAGAAATACATAATAATATAGCCTGAAAGTTTGATAAAAATTGTATGTTTAGTTTCCTTACAAAAAATTCCTTAAAAAAGTTTTGGGTAGGGGCAGGTATCCCTAAAGAGAACTCTTTCTGTCCCCCTCCCCAAAAGTTAGACTAACCTAGGGGACATTCAAAGCACATACATGCATATGTACTCCAGCCCTTTATTTCACACTTCCCCGTTTATGGAAAGGCAGCACGTAAGACCCCTACAGGTTGAAAAATCTATTACAAGAAAGTGACATGTTGGAGTGATAAAAAGACAGGACTTTTCCACAGACCTATAGATCGCATTTCGCTAGATTTTTCGAATCTCATTGATTTCCCTTCGCTTCTTGTAAGACTTATCTCTATACGACGCACGGTGATGAAAACAAGGCCTTTCATGGCAAGGCGATCTTTACGCTTACATTCCGAGGGATGCATTATTTCTTTATACGGGCGAAACAACCCAAAATCGATTTACTTTTGCTAGGAATGGCCTGCGCCGCATGTACATACGACGTCGTTGTTAATTGTTCTTTCTCTTTCAGGTCGACACAGATATCGGTGACATCTATCAAGACACGACGAACATGGCGTCCATTCTGCTGCACCGGGACGGGAATGGGAAAGTGCTCGTTGTAAGAGGCCATTCTTTCTTAATGTACCTTTCGACATCCCTCTATTATTACGACTCGTCTCTTTCGCCAACCGTCGTGACTTACTTACTCCCTCTGTTATAATTATCGCAATACCGCAACCTGTAGTTGCAACGCGTAAGGACGAAGCAATTAGCAGGGTCGTGATTAGGGATAAATTCGTTGTTACTACACGAATGGTCATCAACTTGCGGAGGAAGAGGGCCAAGGGTAAAGACGAACCTCGCAGCTGCGTATATCCAGCAGTTACCAGTCGAATGACTTACTGTAAACTGCTGACGCTGTAGGGCCCTATTCATTGTAGAATTTTCAGTCGCGAGGTTGTTGTATATATAACTGGTGCGAATTCCTAGCCCTAATAGAAAACGGGATGAATTAATCTTACAGTTAGAAGTAAGTATGTACATATTTTCCTCCCTCAGACACGATTTATAGTAAATTCCTTAAGGACTCGAACAGAATAACTGATGTATTTTTTCTTATCAACTATATAATATTTAGTTGCGTCGTTTCTTTGCTATTAACTATTAGTAAAAAATAGGAAATATAGGAAACTACCAAGGGTATAGCAAATACTAAGTAACTATCTAGAGCAGAGGCGCACAAAGAGCTGCTCAGAGATGCAGACCTCTTTGTGATTCTGGGCGCCTGGTCATTTTGGTGTGTTTTTACGTCGATATGTTCTGGAAAGTTTCGAAAGTATTGTCCGAGTATACCTGAATATATATTTGGTCGGAGCGAGTCAAGCAAAATTTTCTCGACAGAAGTGACTGTTCGAAAAGGCAAACCTAGGTAATCCACTTGAAAGGATATTTCTTAAAACCTTGTGCTCCTCAATGTATCGAGATTACTTTTTCATATTATTTTCCGTAGCTCAAGAACTTTTGCGAAAGGATAAAAAGGGATTTTACGTTCATCATTCATATAAATTATAAAAGGACAAAGTTCAGATATATTAATGACATCAATTTTAAAAAGCACATTAAAATTTTTTTCATAATGTCAAAATTTATTTTCTTATAATTCTAATAAAACAGGGAGCCACTTTTGGGGTAAGACGGGGAAGTAATATTTCATCGAAAGAGGCAAAGTTTTACGCCCATCATTTCAAATTATTACTACTATTTCTGCATCTAAATATCTTCGTTTTTATAAATCTAATAAAACAGAGAATGCAAACGTTGGCGTCTGTATTCGAACGCAATGCTATTACACATAGCAAGCTGTAACCAAAACGCAGCGAAGTGCGAAGGAAAATTGCTGAAACAGGTTGTTGATCGTTTTGACATTTCCATTTTGAGGCCGCGATCGATGTTTCTTTCGCGGTTCGTACCAAATGCATTGTGAAAACATTGCGTGTACAAGAGTGAAGAAAAGCAATAAAATTCCCCATATTGGTTCCACCTTCCTGAATAGTTAGCAATTTCGAGAAGAAGGCTGTTGGTCTCAATAATTGCACGTCCAACCAAGCGAAACTCAGTTTCACTTAAATAGGAAGTTGGATCTCTCATGAAGTCATAAGAAACGGGAAAAACAGAGAAGTATTGCTAAATGTGGTATTATTCACGGATTGTGGCATCGTTCAAAATCCGTTGACAAACGTATAAATTAAAAGTGAAAGGACATTTGCATTAAGGGGGAACCTGGTTTAGGACGCTGAAAACACGGTGATATTTTAAGAATTATTTTCTCAACAAATATAAATAGAATTTTTCCAAAACTTTAAGGGTGTTGTACTGTACATTCAGACAACAAGAAAATATTTTTTTTATTCAAGAATAATTCAGTTAATATTGTTTTATTGGTATGTCTTATTTATTTCGGGCAAGAATTGGATTACACGGCGCTACGAAGACATACCAATAAAACAATATTAAACAAATTATTATTGAATAAAAAAAATAATTTCATATTGTCCGAATATACAGTAAAACACCCTTAAAGTTTTGGAAAGATTCTATTTGTATTTATTGAGAAAATAATTCTTAAAAAATCCCCATGTTTTCAGCGTCCTAATCCGGGTTCCCCCGTTCAAGTCCTTGAATCAGAGATGGATAATAGTTTACGTTTGAGATAAGCCTTCTAATTAATACTTACACCGCGGGTTTTTAGGCTAAACATATATTTGTACGAATTAAATTGATTTACTAATGCAAATCAATGTTCTTTGGTCATGCCAATTAACAAAACAACACCGCGAAGCTATTGTTCCTTCAAATTTATTATTGACGTTGTACAACAAGGCCTCTTTAGACCTATAAATCATTAAAATCTAGAAACAAATTATTTTATCGGCAAACGTTTGTTTTTTTCCAAGCAATTAGTCTGCCTCAATTCTGATACTAGATTTAGTGAAGGCTAGTAGACCGGAAGTGTTTGTAAAGTAATACTTCGATTAATAACTCATAAACTCGCGTGTAGTTCTCGATAAGCTTATTGAATTATTGAAAGCGACAAAAATACCGGGCAGCTAAACTTCGAAGATAACAAATAACGTATGTTGGTTACGTAATAACGTAAAAGCGTTGTTCTGCGCGACCCCGCGTGTCTTGACCTTTTGCTTTCACTCTCTCCCTCCTTTAATCTGACCAATGCACCTCTCGAACCGCAGATCGAACAACTTGATCGTGCCCAAAGATCAGGAATATCAGCTATCGGGCAATTCCATCGACTTTAACTGCTTCCCACTGTACACGAAATGTCTACCTCCATAGACGGTGTAGATACACACGCTAGATAAAATTAGTCACGTTGCAGTAATTACGGTTCGTCTAGACTCTAGGCGGAAGTGTTCGCCATCAGGCGGAAAATTGGTATCGGGCCCATGCTCAATCAAGCAATTGAACGATTACTTACAGTTTTTTAATTTGTAAAAGAAGTAATAAATGTTTTATCGAAACGTAAAATGATACATAAACATGCAAAAAGATTCCCTTCATTTTCTGTTAGACAATTGACTTGCTTTCTTCGTCGTTCTAATGCTTGCGTAGTTTTCACTTTCTTCTTAAAAGTAGATCGGGTAGTAATTGAGAAGGAAACGTAATTCGTGAGAGTTTCTTGAAGATTAGAAAGATGTGGAGCAACGCGAAGAAATTTCAAGGTGAAAGATCGGCATGACTACAAGGTGATTTAAAAGAACGGTCAAAGGACTACCTACCCGCAAAAACGAATGAAAAATGTTTATTTAACACAGTCTCGGGAATTAACTCCAAACTTTGCCACTCATAAAAGAGGACAAAGTAGCGCTCACTTAAAATAAATTAGTAGTCAAACGAAAGGATAAAAAATAAAAATAATTATTGCGCCTTTACCGTAACAATACAAATATACAAATTACTTTTGGAAACAGTGAAAAAAAATCTGGTCTGTTTCAGGATGGTAACATCGGTTCAGAACTGATGATTCGACCGCTGCCAGATCGTGTATTACACGAAGTAGTGAGTAAGATCCCGGCTCTTCTCGAGCCTGATTTACTTCCAAACGTAACAAGAAGTAAAGGAAATCTAAAGCACACGAGTCATCACGTGGTTTTCAAGAAAGTGAGTCGACCCAGCGGCGACGAGTACAGTGATTTCAGTAAGTACCGGTTGATCTTTACGTGTTACCACATTGAAGGTGAAATCCTCTCGAAATCGATTTCTCGCAATTAAACATCGGTTTCAGCGCTGATGGAACCCGACCACATGTCCAAAAGGCACAGGTTGAAGCGCTCGGTCAGCGATAGATCAAAGAGGGAAGCACCTTACGTGATTTATCCGGAAATCCTTTGCATTGTGGATTACGATGGATACAGGTGAGATGAACGACTTTGATATGTACTTAAACGCAACAGCTGCTTTATTCGAATGGCGAATAACGCCGGAAATGGTGAATTAATGTTTATTCGTCACTAAGAAATAAAAGTTTACTACAATATACTGCTTTGAGTAGAATTACAGTAACATTTTAAAAAAAGAGTGAGATATATTATTCAAATTGTATAAAATAGTGGCTTTCAAGTCTTCTTGATATCGTAATCATGTTTTGTTAAACGTCGTTTCCACGACAGCCAGAAATTTTGTGAGCGTATCAAGTTGTGAAGTAAAAAGTGTTCGTTAAAGGATAAAAAATTATTCAAGATTTTCTTATACTAAAAAGTGAATTATTTTTTAAAATATTTAAATAAATATTCTGTTACACATTGGTATGAATAAATTTCATATATCCCATTTCAGCTGCACAAATGTAGCTGTAGAATAATATAGTTTGCTGTCACCATTATGTTTCACATTAAAATGTAAATTTTTACTTACCATTTAGTTTTATCTTGATTGTAGTTTTCTGAAAGTTAGTATTATTAGAGAGAACAAACAAAAAATAATTAAGAACGAAACCAAGTCAAAGAAGTATTCTAACAAAATGGATTAATGACTAATCGATCTTTCTCTTCCAGACTGCATGGCGGTGATAATGTACAGATCAAAAGATACTTCGTGTCTTTCTGGAACGGGGTAGATTTAAGATACAAGCTTTTAAAGGGACCAAAAATCCGTATCAGTATCGCGGGAATCATTATCTCGCGGGTAACGTATAATATATGAACCCAGTTTCACTATCTAAAAAAGCACAAAATTCTACAAACTATCACGTTATGCAAGTTTGCACAATTTCTTTTAGGGAAGGGACGCCACGCCGTATTTGGAACGGAATCGTGTAGGTCGAGATGCCATCGATTCGGCGGCTGCGCTGACCGACATGGGCAAATACCTTTTCCGGGAGAGAAGACTTCCGGTCTACGACATAGCTGTCGCTGTGACAAAGTAAGAGTGCTCGTTTCATTAAATACAGCCTACGGATAATGCGTGAATTATGTGAAACCTAAATGTACGTAAACTTTTTACTCACCAATATTTTTTTTCAATTAATGTTACTTATAAAGTAAGAAAAATAGATACTAACAACGAAAGATAAAGAAAGTAATACCGATTAATTAGTGTATAAATCGCAGATATCGATCGATCGAATTTTCTCCCCTTCACAAAAGAGCACTAAACGAATACGTTTTATGCCCCCATTATTAATGTTATACCCTCCATACAGCAGTCGGGTGATTTCATACTGTTTGATTTTTATTTCGCAAAACAGGTATGATATGTGCCGTCGTAGGAAAGGCGGCCGCTGCACTAAGGGAACTGCCGGTATGGTTTATTACATAGCGATCACGCTTTCTTTTTCAATTTGTGCTTCTTTATTTTTTCTTACCATATTATACTTATCATTAGCATTGGAGAGTATTTATACTGACCTTAATGTAGTGTTGGGTTTGACGGTGCAGTAGTGGCATATTTTGATGGGCATATGGGATCATTCACCGGAGGATAAACAGCTCAAAAGTATTATCCTTTCTCGTTAAAGAAGACTCATTACACAGAACATTTCATATTTATAAGTACAAGCTTAGCTCGTTATGTGTAGGAAAGTTGATAAAAGAGAATAAATCAAATCCATTTCAACTGCAAGGTGTGCCATTTGGTAAAAAAATTATGTTCACCTTTGAGGTATTGTAAAGAGATATGAATAGTAATTAGTTTTACAAAACTACTTGCTTAGATGTCATTTTAAATAGTGCTTAGATTCAGAGAATTTTTAAAGTTTTGGTATTATTGTAAAGTATCCGATATATGGAGAGTTCAGTGAATCAGCAATTAACATATGACTCTGTCGCAATGCACACAGTGTCAGTTAATGTAAATTTGTTATCCAAAACTTACTTGTGTTATGATACGTAAAGAATAGGCCTCAAGTTCGTATTGCTTGATTCCAAATAACGAGGGATATCAATTAGGTGTCACACGCTGATTTTGATGAGACTCTGCAGACTTGTAGAATTGTGAAAAACATTCGACACGAATTTTTTTTTATCGGTCATCGTCCACATTCAGATGGTGAAAATAGCCCCAAAATCTGAGGGTGAAAATATATTGTGCTAATATCTCGGAAACCATTGAGTGCAGATAAAAAATTGTGTTTTTAATGACGAATTCGGCTACGTAAACAGTTTCAAGAAATACCCGTTTGTTTAAAAAATATATTAATACAATGTTTTCAACCCTCAACTTTGACGAATATTTCCATCCCCTAGATTTGGACGATGGCTGATAAAACAAATACGTGTCGAATTTACTGTATATTTAGAAGTTTAAGAGTACATATTCAATTAAATTAATAATACATGTTAAATCTTCCAATAATAACATTATAGTTTGTACCTATAATTGTGAAATGCCCAAAATTGAAATATTACCACAAATAATTTTTAACACCAATATAACAAGATAAAACGTTTTATATAGTACCTACCTATGCAGTAGTCAAAATGTAGTAGATACAGTTCAATTGAGTGAACGAGAAAGCATACGCTTTTGACAATTATAATTCACTACACTTATAAACATGGTGTTGAATATACTTGACATGTAGTTATTTGAGAGACTATTTGCCTCTTTAAAAGAAAAACAGTTTAACGTGTATTATGCATACCTACTCAAATCTTTTAGTAAAAGATCCAATTGAACTTGTTGAGGTAATGGTATACTAATATGCAACGAATATCTGTAGAGCAAACTCACAATCGTGAAAACGATCAATCTCACAAATTTCAAAAATTGAAACCTAGCGCTGTGCCTAGAGATCCTTCTAACCAAATATATACATCGAAGATTTAACACAAATTTTTACAAAGGAGATATACGACAAGAAGCTGTATACGGTATATGTTATCTTAAGAGATGATTGAAGAGTAATGGATGGTCATTTTTAAACGGTAAAGTTTGACAATCGGAGTTCTGACTAACGCTACCTTCGTTTGGCTTGCAATTACTTAGCCATCTTTATATTGTTATGGGTTTCGTTTAATCCCTATGCCGTTTCAATAATGAACCATACCCTTTTAAGTTTTTCCAGTTTTTAAAAGTATGGCTGCTCCAGTTGAGTTCAATGGAGATGTTTCTTATAATATAGTAAATTACTGCGACAGTTACTGAATTTTATGCATTCTACAAAAACTGTGAACAGACATGAGCTTTCTATTTGCAAAAGCCACTATATCGATATATTTGATAGGTAGGATAAACTGACACTTCGTTTAAGTATTACATTTGAATACCATCAAATACGGACGACATAAAAACATGACTGTTAATCATAAGTAGGTACGGTGCAGTACCTAAATGTAATACTGAACCTTTGTAGATCTCGCATGAGATGTTTAAACATCTACAACACGAAATGTCTCGGGATGTATCAATTGTTCGATGCCTAGGCTTAACATATACAGGGTATCCCAAAAATGTTCGAGTTCCTTGAATGGGGTGACTCGCGGGGTGATTTGAAACAACTTTTTCCTTTACGAAAGTGTTCTGATACAGAGGTCTAGAGTTCAGGCCCTAAGACTAATAGGTAACGAAGAATTTCGCTTCGTTTCTTGAAAATTTACTTTACTTACTATTAGGTTTAGGGGAGGACAACACTTTCTTACTCAGAATTCAACATTCTTTTATATTTTGACGCAAGACATATAGCATTTGAATTAAAATAACAAACTTGACAAAACGATGAAAGCAATTTTTAGGATTTCAAAAGTATGCTATCGACCACACCAAGCGACAACACTATTTACACTGATTTACACGCGTGCTAGTCGTGTGTTTGCTTTATCGTTAATTCCACGCTATCGCCTTCCGCGCAAACCAACCGTGTTTCTGAGCTTGATCAAGGTGAAACTCCAAGCACGATTTTTGATATCGCTTCACGGTGTTTGCTTTGTATCAGTCAAGTCACGAGTTAAGGCTGGGCACACATCAGTTCCATCATGCCATTGCCCAGTGGTAAGAAGAAGAGGTGCGTAAAGGATCTCTTCTTCTCACCACACGTACACTCAACACTGGCACGGAACTGACACGGAGCTGACAAGTGTGCGCAGACCTTCAGTGTGCCCAGACCTTTAACCGGCAATCCTCGAGAATGAATCCATTAATGCTTTAGCTCGTCGGAATTCAGGTGGAACACAACTGGCTGTTTATAGACGCGAAATTGTGAAGAAATCTAGGAATCGTCGCTCTAAAATCACGCCTAACGTGTGCGAGATTTTATTATAAAATTTTGCTCTTATCTAATGGGAAAGGACCTGTCGTATTGTATACGAGCGGCACGTTTCCGTCGATTGTCCCGTGACGTGGCCCGTACCAAACAGATTGTGAACCTATATGATAAAGAGGAACTTTTGTTGTTATATTGCAGATTAGATATGTGCAGGAGGCAATACGCAAATGACGTGTGCAATAGAGGAACCGCAGGTACGTTTCTCGGGTTTAAAAGAACAAAAAACAGAACACGAAATTGACGAGCGAAGGTTTATCTCTCAAGCTCTACTTATGTGCACTGCTCTATGAAAGTTTGGTTTTTCTTTCCATTCTCAAATCTCTTTCACTGCAACTCCACGTGGGTGGATCTAAAATATATACACTTCGTACATCATTGAGGCTTTCGTGGCCCAGGTTCTTGTAGTCGGTACTGTTTGAAGCTTCCAGGTATTGAACTTGTCCTTCTGGAAGTATGTTCTAATGTTTCACCAACATCATTTCTGACTTCTTCGGAATGTGAGAATATACTGATAAATAGTCGCGAGACTTAGAATTATTTCTTCAAAAGGACATAGCTTGCACTCGGAAGTCTGGAATATTATAAGTACGGGCTGTCCACAGAATCCTGGTCTAACAATAAGCTATGCACACGCGTAACACTCATTAAAATAAAGAAAAAATTTTATGGTCCCCTGGTGCGACTGATCTGATACGTATTTATGATGAAGAACTTGATAGCAGAATACTTTATGAAGAAAATCACAAATTATCAAAATCTCAAATATGTGCTTTGTATTAATTCTTGGTCCCGATACTTTTCGTATAAATGTTAAACAATACTAACAGTTTATAGATGAGATAAGTGTCAATACTATTATAAATGTATCAAATATCGTAAACAGAATGTAATCGTTATAACATAAGCAGTTGTATTAATAAATATGTAAATAGAACTTCAAATAATCCGCAATTCTTACAATACTTGTGATTAAAATTCGTGGATACCTAATTAATAAAATATGTTTCTGATATATTAACAATGAATGAGAGAGTAAAGAATTAACACGCATATTTCGTAATATTACATATACATATTTGGAAAAGTAGGAAGATATTAATATTTGTAACATTATCAATAGTACATTTATGATGATATCGACAATAACTCATTTTGTAAGGTACCAGTATCGATTAGTACATGTTCATAGGAAATGTGTCGGTATCAAAACTTGATATGAAGATACATATGTATTAAATTTAGATACGCTTTGAGTCTACCGTTAAATATTTTAGTGCAAAATTATTTAAATATAAAACCAAACTTGGTAACCATTGCTCCTCAAATCCATGTTGCCTAACATCTTTTTATTTGTTTTGATGAGTATTGCACGCACGAAGGCCCTGTACTTTAAACGATTACGCGCCGCCGTCGCTTTTCTCTTCACTTATATTTCCCCTTTTTTACTTTCTTACTATGATAGCTTATACAAGTTCTTCATTCTGTGTCTTTTATTGTCACCGCAAGGCGCAATTGGCAGGGATGAACACACACATTCTGCCGGGCTTGGTCACGCGCGTTTTTTTCTTTGTTTTCGAACCTCACCTTTCTTACAATTAGTCTGTGGGTTACAAGTTTGCATCTCCCTCCTCTTTTTCTTTCTATCTTTCTCGTTTCTCACACTGATCGCACGAACGAGAACGAAAGTGGTGCATTGTATTTGACCTGAAACGGCACCTTTCCGAAACTTTTCCCTTTTAATTCTTCTCTGCTCGGTTCTCTGCACAGTGGCTACTGTTCCGCAGTGTCTGCTCGTGTCTATTGCATACACATGTAAACACGGCCTTGACATATATATAATCGTTCGCCTATAATCATTTATGTGTCTGTACAGTTTATCGTGATACCCTGTTGAATTAATCGTGTGTTTCTCATGTCATCTTATTATGTACTTTAAGAATATCTGGAAAACGTTCGTTCTTCTATTACTTCTACAGTCTATTTGTTCCCTTCTGAATTATTTACGTCTTTTCTTTGTCTTTGGCTGCATTTCTGATAAGGACCGTGATCGGTAAGTTTTTAGATCAAAACAACTGAAGGGACGTTGAGAAATAGAATAATATTGAAACGATAAATATCATGAGGAAATTACTATACGTCGCGTTGGTAATTGTTAGGGGGAAATGTTCTAAACCAATTTCACGATAGATGATGGTTTCAGTGTTTCAAGGGCTTCAGTTAACTGAGGAACGTAAATTAACACCAGATGCATGCTGCCTATTACAATTCTGATCGACCAGCTTTGTGCAATGAGAAATGTATTTAGTGAGCCAAATTAATCCTATTATTAGGTGTCTGTTACAATTTTCGTCTAATAATAATGCCAAATGGTAACTTAACGGGGTACACACGTGTCTTCATTTTTGAGAATAAACAGAATTCTTCTATTGAATGATGGTACAATTTTATAAAATTATGTTTAATTTTAATTTCTATCGTAATGATTTAACGCTAATAAATATTGAAATTAATCTATGTATTATAGGACATTTGTTGCTATTCACTATTTTATTCTTTGTCATGTTATGGGTATTTTATTTCTCCTGTTTATGTATAAATCTGCAACTTTCAACTGAAAATAGTCAACTACTACAGTCATTAATTTTATTGTTGGTATTACATTTGCAACAATACAGATGGATAATAATCTGATGATACCAAGCGTAAGAATGTGGTGAATGAATAATTATTTGCCAACCCACATCATCAACGTACTTTTTTTAAGACACGATTATTCCATTATCTCCGTACTAATTTGATATAACGAAATCATTATCTGATTCAGGAGACAATGGATCGTTAGACTTATGAACTAATAATTTTTTGTAATTACTCATTAATTCGTATCTAATATTGGTGTTACATAAAAATCAGTATAGTTGATTGTGACTGGAACATAGATTTTTTTCAGTCACATAACGTTGGTAACCTGAATTATAAAGATTGTAATCATAATTTCTCGAATCTGTTGTTATACTATTTCCTGGCGAGTACCTACTCTATGTTACTTTCCATAAAATATCTCTGTTTCTCTGAAAAACTTGTTTGTATTTTCAGTAGTTTTCAAGATACCATCCCAGAGAATGCAATTTTCAAAAATAGTTTCATGTTTTAAACTTGAGTCATGATAACTACGGAAATGTATATCTTGTATTTTAATTTTTTTTTCGTAGTAATACTTAATAAATTGTTACTTCTTCACAAAAGAAATAACTATTTTCTCAAAATTGGAGACGTGTTCACATATATGGTTGCTCTGGTAATAAATTAAAATCGCTAGGTGTATAGCTTATTAGTCTAAATTGAGTAACAAATTTAGTATCGGTATTAACATTTCTATTAATATTCATATAATAGTTTGCACGTACTCTAAGTCAGCCTAAATTAACCCATATGCATTTATCTAGGTTTCGCGTACGTGGGTGGAGCGTGTGTCGTAAATAAGCGTCTCGAAAAGGTGAATTCGGTCGCTATCATCGAGGACACCGGTGGATTTAGTGGAATTATTGTTGCTGCCCACGAAGTCGGGCATTTGTAAGTTATTACCTAAACTTCCTATCTCATTCATCGATGAATCTAACAAAATTGCTCCGTAATTCAGACTCACTTCTATCGTGTAAAACTAAGGATGAATTTGATAGAAAACGTGTTTCAGCGGAACTTCATATTATTTTAAGATACAAATATTATAGGCTAGGTGCAGTTCACGATGGTTCACCACCACCAAGCTACCTCGGCGGACCTGGAGCGGAAAAATGCCGCTGGGAGGATGGCTACATTATGAGTGATCTCAGACATACTGAGAAAGGCTTTAAATGGTCTCACTGCAGTGTGTCGTCGTTTCATCATTTCTTAAAGTACGCTTCTAACGTAGTTTCAAAACGATATAGCTTACATGTAAGCTATTACTTTGCATAACTATTTAATGGAGAAAAATTTTTGGAGAAATTTTGAAAATCTTTAAATAATAATATTTAATAAAGTAAAGAACTATAACGACATTGAAGACTTAAAACCATTACTAAAACTCTTTGGAGAATTTCTAGAACTATGTTTGTACATATAAATTATTTTTTAGTACTACACTAGCAATGAATAGAATACACTTGTAAAGTGTATTTATTAGGTGTACCTAGTGATTTCAAATATTCTTTAATCTCTGAATTTCAGTGGTGACACAGCAACGTGTTTATATAATGCTCCTCATGAAGACGAAGCACTACCTAGAGTTCTGCCTGGGAAACTGCTCTCATTGGATGCGCAGTGTCGGAAGGACCGCGGAACCAGTGCTTGTTTCGTAAGCTTTACACAAAAAATCAAATCAGCAATAGATTGTTCTGATATTCCATGATCTTTAGCAATATTGAAATATTGAAACATTTGTGGGACATTTTAGAAAGACGACAGGGTTTGCGCTCAGCTGTTCTGCTTTGATGCTGGTTCAGGATATTGCGTAGCATATCGCCCAGCAGCCGAAGGCTCGCCCTGTGGAGATGGTCAGGTAAATGATTAAATGAAGAAGATATTAATGACTATAACACGCTGCTAAAAACGTTGTAAACTGGCATCTTGCTCACGAACCAGGAGGGTGAGCAAGATGCGAAACGCATGTATCAATGTTTCACTGCAACATGTATCAGCGTCTGGAGTCCTTTTTATATTGAATCGGCGGACCCGACTTCTCAATATTAACGGGGCATTACTGTACTTTGATTAGTGTGTACATAAATTCGTTAAAACTATCCTATTCACAGAACAGTTTCGTGCTGATCACAATTGTTTCAATAATTACAGTACTGCTTAAATGGAAAATGCGTGGCTGAACACGAAAACATTATACCAGATTATACGCAAAATATTCCAACGTACGTCCGCCGAGACGGTACTTTTAATCCCACAGCCCATAATCGGCCTCTATTCGCTCAATACAACAGCACAGAGTACAGGTAATTATTTAACGTTTTCTAATGTTCTATATTTTTTATTTGGAGAAATAATTCAATTATTGATATATACATATACAAGGTCACACTTAAGCGCATGCAAACATTTTCAAGACTTAAGGGTAGGTAATACTGTAAGGAGAAAAATGTTATATGGACAGAGTATACAGATCTTGCGTTTCGAATGAAACACAAGTCTTCAAGTATAAAGACAAATTCAACCATATATAAACATGTATATTAACGATATATTACAACGGAGAAAAACGGGTTACAAAAATAAAAAAAAAATCAAATCCAACGCGGCACGATTTCCCGTTGTCCGGTTGACTTCAAATTTTGCACACAGTATTTTTTCGTCCAGGGGTACAATTCTAGGGGGTGTCCCGAAAATTTTAAAAGTTGAAAAAAAGGGCTACCTGTAATACTTCGTTTTAAAAAATGAAATTCGTTGATGTAAAGGCAAGTAGTAGGAGGAACACTTATTGTCGAATCAAACGAAATCGATCAGTTTTTTAATTTGAAGTAACTTCGAAAAGAAAGCTTGAACAACCTGCGCTCATATAACATTTTTCCCTTATTTTGTGTTATAGAATCAACCCTACAATATTAACAAGCTATAAGGATTGCCCTTTACGATGTCTCTATATCTTCCCATTATTCCTAATAAAAATTGTTTCTTTTACAACATGCAATTTCAAAAAGTATCAAGTATCGATTCTGTATGAATGTCGAATGTCTCGATAAAAGAAAAATGAGGCTAACCGAGTTCATTGACGTTAGATCTCGACTCTGACTTTTGATAATACTATAATGCTATGTCACGCAGGTATCCATGGGAATCGTCGACACACAGCACACCACAATCGAGATTTAAATACTCCTCGCTATTGTCGAACATTTTTTCGTCGACATCGACGAGCAGTCCTTATAAACTCGTCACATCATTCGCGACAACCCCGGCTATTAAATACACACAAACAACTGCTAGTTATTTGTACGCCAATAAATATAAGACTAAAGTTAACACTAGTAGCGATAATAATAATAATAAGAAGAACAGCTATGGTAGCACTACTACCAGAAGGTATAATAATTATTTGAATTCGTATTATACCGTTAGTCCTCTCTCGAAAGTCACTAACGACCTGAGTTATCCAAAAATTAGTCCGTTCAAACATAAGAGTACTATCAACACGATGTCGTTTCCAACAACAGCCAAAGAAGATCAAAATGGGCTTCAAAGCAATGGTCGCGGTAAGAGAAAACTGTATCAAACCAAAGATATTACTTTCTTCTCGGATTACAGAACTTTCTTCTTTTCATTCCTTCAGCATCGTTCATTCTCGTTAATGTTATCGACTTGATAACAATTTCTCTTGGCTTCTTTTACTTTATCACTTCTTTCGCTTCACCCTTTTAAAACTCTATTGTGAAATACGTTCTTGGTAGGTGATGTTCTTCTTTCTCTTACTTACAGAATAAATATTTTCGATCATTATTAAGTTAATACCGTAGGTGTTAAGACGCTACGATGTAATTCAGCATTAAAACTCTGACAAATCGCTTCTGACATCACGTCGCTTTTCCATTGTTCGATACTTCGTGTGCCGTTCACATTCAATTCACTTGCAGGACAGTGAAATGATTTCTGTAAACCAACACTTGACATCTTTCTCTCCAATGATTTGTGATATCTGCTCTTTTAAGGGATTGTTCAGAAAAAATAACTATTGTGTACTATATTTGTGGTAATTTATAACACATTTCTAAGATAGATTCCACAGATACTTAAATACACATCTTAGGCACTTGCTGTTCCTTATCATTAAATTATTTCTTGTGACTACATGGTTGTATCATAGAATGAACAACCATGTCATACTCATCCTAAGTTTGTTATATAAACACACTTCTTATATGTATACATGGAAAAAATTATATATACTTGTTTGATTATATAATTACCAAATAACTATAATGGTATTGAAAAATGTCTACGAGCTCATAAACCCACAGGATTGGATAGCGTGAATTCTGCAAATAACGAACGTTCCACTTCTTTAATCGAATGTTTTGTATAATTAAACAAAAATACACTTGAAATTTAAAAAGACACTGCTGCACTTCTAAATAGTCTTCAGTTAAACAAAAGTGAACTGAGTCCACTGCCATTCTTGAAAATAAATGGTACTTCAATTTTGAGATGTACTTGGTTCATGATAACTTCGAAACTTATTCCTCGCTGGTCCATTTCACTAATGTTCACCGAATATTGCCATCTCTTTTCAGAACCAGAGGGCGATGAGTGCACGGACGTAGGGTCAGATTGCGCGGAGCTGATTGACAGGCTGAGAACATGGCTGTGCCATTTGCAATCTGTGAAAAGCCGCTGCTGCGCGTCCTTAAAGACAATTTGTATCGCTTGATCGCTCATGGAAGGATTAAACGAATTGTTAGGACGTCGCGTGGCCGCATCGACCGACCACAGATCCGACATAAACCGGCGCACAATCAGCACGCGTTCAGCTCAATCGAGCAGAAATCTCGACAGAACGGAACTAAACTGTGTCCACGGTGTCGGGCCACTATTTTTCGAAAGAAAAACCTCTCAGAGTTCTAGATGCCCTCGCGGCTGCGATCGCGCGAAAGAAATGTGGAATTCTCATCATTAAGTAGTTACGTATAACTGTGTTACCCAGAATATAACTTCATTCTTCTTTCTTTTTTACGGTAGTAGTGCAGGAGCTTTGTACAGTGAGCGGGTGCATGAATTCGATTACGAACAACTTGTTCGGTCGATATCATCCGGTATATTCGGACTCCATATTTATTCGTGCATATGCACGCGATCGCGCGGGAAACTCGTGTCGCAATATGAATATTCTTATTCTATGCGCGATTGTATGTGTGCACATGAGAAGAGCTTCCCTAAAATCATGAAAATTGTAGCGCAAGACAATAAATGGTGATTATACAATGGATGTTTGTGTTTCCGGCTCTTTACCCTCATCTCCTTGTCGACGTTTATATCTTCATTTCTACCGAACACTTTGTAACGTAAAAATTACTTTTTATTGTTTGAATGTGAATTAAAATACCCTAAACGTTTTGAAAAGATCCGCTTAACAGTTTCTTAGAAAAAAAAAAATCCCAAGGATACCCTCATTCCTAGCGTCCTAAATAGGGCTCCCCTTAAGAAAAATTTACACATTCGTGATCATTACGATACCTATTGTCTGGATTATAACACAATTATTACCTCAATTTCGATAAAAAATTTACTGTAAATTTATCGAAAATTTACTTGAGAAAAATGATAATCCTAACACTACACAGAACAATCTGTTTTCGAAACATAATTCAAACACTATATATACACTAACAATATATATACACTAAAACATATATACTATACAAATACTATACTGGGGGACAAAAGTACAGGGGAGCAAGGATTCGGAATACTTCTTCTTATGGAAATTGTTTAACAAATACAAGTCGATTCCACCAAGTTTGATCTAGAAATTTTGCCCTCATCAGTATATACAGTGGGGGACAAAAGTACGTGGCCTTTTTAAAAATCGTAGAGCTTGTTCAAAATTGGTTCAAACAACTTGAGTTTTTTTTAGAAGCTAGAAGGATTAGTTTGTTAAGTAACGTGTTTCGTCGTTTTGAAAAAAGTTGCAATCGGTCGGAATAGCAAAACAAATAGGAAAGATCAGTTTTTCAACTTTTTTGTCTGTGCTCGTAATGAAAATTTAAAAAATGCCTTTTGTAGATTGAAATAAGTTGTATACACGCCTAAAATTTCATCAAAATCGGTTAACGTTGCTCTGAGCTATAAACGCTTAAAAATCGCGGATTATGATGGAAAATCGCTTTAGCGATTTTTTGTCATATTCCGCGATTTTTAAGCGTTTATAGCTCAGAGCAACGTTAACCGATTTTGATGAAATTTTAGGCGTGTATACAACTTATTTCAATCTACAAAAGGCATTTTTTAAATTTTCATTACGAGCACAGACAAAAAAGTTGAAAAACTGATCTTTCCTATTTGTTTTGCTATTCCGACCGATTGCAACTTTTTTCAAAACGACGAAACACGTTACTTAACAAACTAATCCTTCTAGCTTCTAAAAAAAACTCAAGTTGTTTGAACCAATTTTGAACAAGCTCTACGATTTTTAAAAAGGCCACGTACTTTTGTCCCCCACTGTATATACTGATGAGGGCAAAATTTCCAGATCAAACTTGGTGGAATCAACTTGTATTTGTCAAACAATTTCCATAAGAAGAAGTATTCCGAATCTTTGCTCTATTTTTAGTGTGAAATACACCATACTGAATAACACTTTCGAAATTGCCCCTCTCCATACAAATCAGATATTCAAAATCATTACTGACTCTTTCAATGTACACCTCTGTCTCCAAAACCCACAAATATGACGTAACAACAAATTTTTATATTTATGAAATACAAAAGAAATATAAGGATTTTAAGCAAAAATCTGTTCAGAGAGTTCTACGAACCAATTACGCAAACTGTATTCTGACACTGTTGCCCTATTTAAAGAAACATTCTCAGAAACTCTTTTAATAATTTTTTGATGTTGCAATAAAAGTGCATTATACCAGCTTCTACCTGATGTATTGTTAATAAACAAATTCTTCTTCAGCAGTGAAAAGAGGTGCAGGCGCTCTTATTGTACTCTCTGTAATATTATATTTACAAGAAACTTCAGAAATTCGATTTCCGTTACGCACTTGTCGGAGAGGAACAAATGAATGTTTTTTCAAATAACAAAGTCTTTTAACTTTTTTCACTTTTTCCTTTTTCTCGAATCTTTACAGAGTTACAACTGTAACACATACACCACTGCTCACTTTGAAGGTTAGGTAAACGTAAATCAAGAATACATAAAAGTAGGACGCAGTTGATTCGATACTGTCAAAATTTTTTACAAAAAATTTTTCAACACTTTTTTTTTTATGAAAAAATTTTTATATAAAAAATTTACTTGTACACATGGGTCCCCTGATGTAGTTCAAGAACTGCTTGACTGGACTAGACCCAGGCACCGCGCATGAACGCAAACGTCAATGTAACCGCTGAACCCACCGCTAGGTGATGCCTTCGGCAGACGATTTCTCGCAGCTGTTTTGTGCTACGAGTTCCATAAGAGGCCAGTTGTTTTACGAATTGGTATCGCTTCTCGGCCTTATGGCTAAGATCAAAGTGTAGTATCTGTTCTTATCAGCTTAATATCTGATACACTCCCCATTGGGGAGTCAGAATATTAATCTGATTTTTGGAAACTGACGGAGCGTTGGTGCTTGCTCCACCTCCGTCGCGAGTCAGCCTGGCATTGCAGTGCCGCCAGGATTGGCTCAATTAGCATATTCCAAACATACATTCTAACTTCCCAAGGAACAAGCCTTAAGCCCGAGAAGTGACTATAAAAAGTCGTGCGGAAAAATTTTCAAGTTCCGCGAAACGTGTCTTTCCGCCAACGCCCGACTTCCCAGGACCAGGATTGGAGCAGGACGAGAGCCCCTGACCACTGACCAAAGTAAGTCTTTCTTCTCTCTATCGCTTTCCCCCTCTAGGGGTCGTTCCCTGAGTGACGTCACTCTGCGGCGAAACTTAGGTGCACGGCGCCAGTCCCCCCCATCCCCCCAAACTGAGGGTCGCTCCCCTGCCGCGCCTCAGATGGCATCAACAAACCCACGTGCCTCTAGCCTAGCGACCTTCCTCACAACAATCATCAACGGTTTACCGTTGGTTATTGTGTAAAAAGTTTAAATTGCACTCGTGGATTTTCGCCATTCCGCGAGTAATATCGCGGTACGGTGCACCATGGTGCATGCGAGGGGTGTTCCTATCCGCCGGTCTAGCCAGAAAATTCAAAGGAAGAGGTGTTAATATTGACTAAATTGTCGACAGAGGCAATATGACCATGACACACACCTTTTCCCGAGATCTTCTGGCTATCCGTCTGTCTCTCTGCAGCGGGTAGAACTTTCGATTTATTGACCCTTCCATAATGGTCAATCTATATTAATTAGCTATAGTCTAACTCTTTGAATCCCACCGTGGGAGACAGGGCTTGAAACCTTTATTATAAAGATTTCGGTTCTTGAAAATGTTATGAAGAACCTTATTCTGAATAACCGTTATAAAGAACCTGAATATCAGACTACATAAGTTTAAGTTACGATTCTTATGTAGCTCTATAACTTTTATTTTTTAGGTTTTATATACAGTGAATCACAAAAATATTCGGAAACTATTGTATGTTTCACATTAACGGTCTATATCTTTGTTAATTATGGAAGAAATGAACTGAAACTTGTTTCTTTCGATAGAGTATTTAGTGTACTTTACAAATATATGCAAAGTAGTAATTTATTTTAATATACTTATATATTATTAAATGAAATCACGTCTAATTTACGCGTTACAAAAATATTCGGACAGATACGTCGTTTTTCAATATGTTTACAAATAGTGCTTGGTTATTTTCCTAGAACTGTTCGACTCGAAACGTAGCCTTTGTTTACACGTATGTTGAATCGGGTTCCGTACCCAGCCGCTAGTGTTATCGTACAATTCAGTCATTACACCGTCGTTTACCGTCAACGTGTATCGGAAAAGTAACACATTTAACCCATTGGTAAAGACGGCCCTGTGTTTATGGTAGAATATCGAATACGTTGTTACGAGGTAGAGTAGGCACTCGTGCTTTCTCAGTAACTTTAGAGTTTATTGTGGATAGACTTTTATTACAAAGAATGGAAACCGTGCTTCAGATAACGAACGCGTTGCCAATGTAGATGAGTCGGTGGTCCGTACTGGAGTCTCTGGCGTCGGTGGAGGTCTAAGGGTTTTATACCCCATGGGGGCACGACGCTTTCCAGTGCTTTTTGGCGGAAATATTTGGCGGGAAAATCCGGCGGGAGGATTTGGCGGGAAAATCCGGCGAGAGGATTTGGCGGGAAAATCCGGCGAGAGGATTTGGCGGGAAAATCCGGCGAGAGGATTTGGCGGGAAAATCCGGCGAGAGGATTTGGCGGGAAAATCGGGTGGGAGGATTTGGCGGGAAAATCCGGCGAGAGGATTTGGCGGGAAAATCCGGCGGGAGGATTTGGCGGGAAAATCCGGCGGGAGGATTTGGCGGGAAAATCAGGCGGGAGGATTTGGCGGGAAAATCCGGCGAGAGGATTTGGCGGGAGGATTTGGCGGGAAAATCAGGCGGGAGGATTTGGCGGGAAAATCAGGCGGGAGGATTTGTCGGGAAAATCAGGCGGGAGGATTTGTCGGGAAAATCAGGTGGGAGGATTTGGCTCCAACTTGGCGCATAGCGTAACAACATCAGGGATTTGAGGTTTGAATGGTTTCTTCTAATTTATACATGGTCGGTCATTTTCGTTAATTTGCGACGAAGCCTTCTGTAGTATCATAGCTATGATACCGCAAACAGAAATAATTAATCCCGAAACTGTTTAAACTGTCCGAAATAATTTTAGCAATTCCCCTAGCACAATTAAGTGTAAACGCTTATTTTCGGCGTTAAAGTCTATCTTGTCCCTCCACCGTTCATCAATGAAGCCGAGCATTATGGAAGACATTTTATTAATCCGCCTAAATATGTCAAAGCTACCACAAGCAGGCACTTGACAAATTATAATTAATAATATCTATTCTGTGTATTATTATTGGAAAAAGTGCAAGAAATATTTAATACTATAGATCGAAACTTTAATTTATCAAGTACATTTTTTCAATTAGGGGTCACTTTACCATCCGACTATGATTCTCACAACATATTAAAATATTATTCAAATAGGTGAGCTAGACCCGCATCGGTATAACAACCAAACATTTATATTAACGAACAGTTCATATTACAAAATAATTGTATATGTATGAACAAATGTGTACATAATATAAATGTACTTGCTTATTTATAATAATTTTTAAACAATTTGGTTATACACAGTAGTCTATAGTTGTAATATGTTGTGATTTCATTTTCTATAAAATTCTGTACAATAATTACAAGAATCGGTTCTATAACCGCTTTGGAACTTATATAGAACCTAAAAAATAAAAGTTATAGAGCTATATAAGAACCGTAACTTAAACTTATGTAGTCTGATATTTAGGTTCTTTATAATGGTTATTCAGAATAAAGGTTCTTCATAACTCTTTCAGTCAGAACCTTTATATAACAGTTTGAAATAGTGATTTTAAGAACTTATTCAATCCCTGTGGGGAGGCATTTTCCATTTCAACTCCGTTCCTTCTCTATCGCCCTCTTTCTCTCTTTTTCTCTACAGCTGTTCTTCCTTCGCCACGTCTCTCTGTCTCCCACCCTATCGCTGTCCTTCTTTCCAGTACGAGCTCGGTCGGAGACGGCCGAAGGGGACTTAGTCGGCGTTGCCCGTATCAGCTGTCATATTCTAGTCTTGCCTATTGCTTAGATATTTATTTATTCACTGACTAATTTATATATACCCAGAGTGAAGTCTTATTTATTAACTTTACTAGTCATTTTATTTACGGTTCTAACTTTGGAGCAACAGCGGAACAGCTGGTACTTGTCTGTGATCGTTTCTTATTTATTTTTACACTCATTGTTACGCGTTTTATATATTTATTTATTTATTCCGCGTAAACAAGAAACACGTGGACAACGCCAGTGCTCCAGACTGGCCTGGTTTTAACGGGAAACACAGCGCCTTCTACCTAAATAGGTAAATAAATATTCTACTTATAGGTAAATATTCTACTTATTTAAGCAATTCGTTTCGGTACAGGGATTACGTGGACTTCGCTCAGCACGTAAAGCGGACTCACGTGGGGGAGACCCTAAAACCTACCTGCCGGTACTGGGGCCACACATCGCCAAACTGTACCCCACGACCGGGAGTGCTGGGCCTGCTCCGCGTGCGCCCTGCGCCAAAAAGGTGTGCAGCACGGCGGTAACACCAGCAGCGGAGGTGACCCAGGTAGAGCAACTCTTCAGGGTCGGGGGCTGCGACGGAGGTAGTTTACCACCACACTTGACGGAGCGGAGCCAGGCTCATTCCGATGGCGGACCTGGTCGACGTGCTCACGATCGCGCATGCCTTCAGGATGTTATCCTGTAAGGACGGCGCGGTCGCTGAGCGGGCCAGGACCTCGCTAATGAATGCAGTCCAGAGACGAACATCCATCCAGCCCACACAGGTACTATCTTTTTTCTTTTTCTTTTTTGTATTCTCTTTTGTTCCAATGTCTATTATTTATTCTTTCTTTTTTATCTTTGTAAATAGCCACTGGTCGCGGCTATCGCACGAACTTCACCGTTCCCCGAGTAATATCGCAGTGCGGTGCACCACGGTGCATGCGAGGGGTACTCCTTCCCGCTGTCAGAGATTTCGAAGGAGGAGGTGATATTGACTGAATTGTCGACAGAGGTGTCGTTTTAAACTTACTCCTTCCTGGTTACCTACCGCGGGTAGAACCCTTTACACGATTGATTCCCGCGCGAGGATCAAATCTAGTCTTTATTTATTCTATTTTACTCTTTGACTCTCGCGATAGAGAGGCTTTCCTGCTCGACTCCGCGTCCTTCTCTATCGCCCGCTTTCTCTCTCTCTCTCTCTCTCTCTCTCTTTCTCTGCAGTTGTTCTTCCTTCGTCACGTCTCTTTGTCTCCCACTTTATCGCTGTCCTTCTTTCATACACGAGCTCGGTCGGAGACGGTCGAAGGGGACTTAGTCGGCGTTGCCCAGGATAAGTGTGATATTTTAACTCGTACCTGTTGCATTTTTATTTAGTTATTGACTCATTGTATCATCATATCTTAATTATTTATTTTACCGTTTATACACCGTGACGTCTATTTTACACGGTATTTATTACCATTTTTAGTCATTTTGCGTTTTATTTCATTGGCAACAGTCGGGCTTCTTTTATCTTTTATATTTTATCTTCTGTTTTATTTATACACTGTTACCGTCTCTTATTTATTGATCTAGTCTCTTTTCGTTGCGTGTTATTTATTTACCTATTTATTTATACATTTTATATCTTCCTGTGCATGCAATAAGAGACGCATAAGAGACGAAAGGACAACGCCAGTGCTCCAGACTGGCCTGGTTTTATTCTATTGTGTCCTTTCATACCTATTTTATGCTACTGGCTTTATCTATGTATTATTTTACATCTCGGTGACTGCCTGGATTTACATCTCCTACACGCATCTTATACCGCTGTTCTGCTTTATCTCGCGTAGCTATTTCGCGCTGCTGTGCTGCTGCACCATTATTCTCATACTTTGCGCCATCGATTCACCACTGCACGCCCCTCATCTTCATTTATTTTGTGGTACACGTGTCTTGTCTGTTTATTTATTTATTATTATTGTTTTTTTCCCGTATTCACGGTTATTTATTACGTTGCATCGTGTACCTATTTATTATCATTGTTATACACTCATCTGCACCGTTCATCCCGCCATTCGCACGGTCTATTTAGTTACACGCTTTTTATTTTAATCGTCACCTCATTGTATGTTTCATTCCGGCAGCATTCATCGCGTTCATTATCATTCTCATCGACTGCGCACCCGCACACTCAGGAGGCTTCCGTCGTTGGTCCGGCGACATAGAACACTCTAGCCATTTTTATCTTTTATTTATTCTCTTTTCCACCCCTTTTATAAATATCAAATGGCTTCGCCGGTTCCAACGAGGGAAGTAACCGTCGAATTTCCTGCCGCGGACGGTTTATTGTGTCCCGCGTGTTATAATAAAAAAGCTTCGAAAAGCAACTCGTTTCGTTACAGGGGGCACGTGGAGTTCGCCCAGCACGTGAAGCGGACTCACGTAGGGTGTACATTAAAAGCTACTTGTCGGTACTGAAGCCACGTGGGAAAGGGTAAATACCCTACTAAGAATGTCAACGCCCACGTGGCCAAATTCCACCCCACGGCCGCGAGTACTGGGACTGCTCCGCGTGCGCCCGTTACCGAAAGGGTGCGCAGCTCCGGCGGCAGCACTAACGGCGGAGGCGACCTCCCGCGGAACCGCCCTTCAGGGTCGGGGGCTGCGACGGTGTCCCCCGCGTTTCGGGCATCAATTGCCCCTCCCGTGCAACGCACGGTCACTCGCCCCTTGCTGCGCACGTCAACCTCCCAACCCTCCGCACTACATCCCCCGATTGTGCCCCGAAAAACCACTGCGATCACGACTTCAGTGCCCAAGAGGCCGTCAACGGAGAGGGTATCCTTTGCGGCGAGATCACCCCCACCCATCACCAAGATAATGAGGGCGACTACCACTGCCACCCTTAGTACTTGACACTCGACGAGGGCTGCTGCTGTAACAGCCCGTCGACCGCCACTTATCACCACCACCAAGGCGTCCGGGGCCGTCCCCACCACCTACGCGGAGGCTGCAGCAAGGATCCAAGGGCCTTCAACCACCACTACCTCGAGGGGGAACACCTCTTCGACCGGCCATAAATCCACTAGGGGAAGTCTGGAGAAGCCGCCCGCGAAGAAGAGTCACTGGGCACACCACCGAACCCAGTGACGAGAAGAATCACGAGGGCCTCCAGTCTGTTCTCGAGGGCTATAGTGGCCTCAAGGTCCACCACCTCCTCCACTACCAGCAAGAAGGGGCGGGGCGCCCTAAGAAGGATCTAGCGCCCCCGATAGGCCAAGGAGCCACCACCACCATCAAGAAAGGACCGGGGCGTGCAAAGAAGAACCCGGTCCTGGACCTTCAACATCGGTTACCATCATCGGGCAAGTCCAGGAGGAGAGGACCTCCAAGGATAGGGCAGCCTCGACTTCCCCAAACTGGCTGGTGACTCCCCCTCCGCAGACGAGTGGCTCATCTCCGACCCTTGTGGCCGTCGTGACGTCATCGACGGGGGGGGGGCCACTTTAACCACGAGTACTGTCACGACGACGTCTCGTGGTGGCCCCGTCATGACGTCATGCCTATACACCAGCCAAAGGGTCAACATCGTAATGGCACAGCCGCTCGTCTTTCGGCCCCTGGTATCCAACGAGGAGGAGGGGGGCCAGGAGGCCCTCCAAAACACCACCACCTCCATCAGGACGGAGGACCCATGGGAAACGGTCCCCAAGAAGAATCGGACGAGGCGACGGATAGCCTCGAGCAGCAGCTCCTCAGAGAGCGACGAGGAAACGGGTGGCAGCAGCGTGGGATTTAGGAGGACGCCGGGACGAGGGAGGATAACATCCCCAACGCCATCGCCACCGGCGCCTTTGTCAACACCGCCGCCACTGCCGTCCCCAAGAATTTTACCCGCCCTCACCCCCACCCCAACCCATAGCATTAGGTCGCGTTCACCGTCGCAGCCGGGCTGACACGGAATTGCGCAAGGCCCCGGCTGGATTACATCTTGAGGGGTGATGCAATCGGAAAGACACCCTTAAAGGTGTTTGACAAATTTGTTATGTCTATTATTTATCTATTATTTATTCTTTCTTTTTTATCTTTGTAAATAGCCACTAGTCGCGGCTATCGCATTATCTCGCCATGGCAGCTTCGCCGAGTTTGACCCAATATCCTTGTATATTGAGAGCCCCTATCACTGGGAAGAAACATTCTTTGTTTAAGCGCGAGTTAATGACCCACAATGTACATAGCGCCTAAAACATTGTTTGAATAAACACTTTCTTATCTGTTCTTATCAGCTTAATATCTGATACACTCCTCATTGGGGAGTCAGAATATTAATCTGATTTTTGGAAACAGACAGAGCGTTAGTGCTTGCTTCATCTCCGTCGCGAGTCAACCTGGCATTGCAGTGCCGCCAGGATTGGCTCAATTAGCTTTATTCCAAATGCATTCTGACTTCCCAAGGGACAGCCTAAAGCCTGAGAAGCGCTCCACTAGTCGGCACAAAAGTTTTATTTCAGCCGTGAAAAATTTTACAAGTTCCACGAAAAGTGACCAGTGGCTGAAATAAGTGGCTGAGGGCTCGATCATTCAGAGCTTTCAAGTACCGCTTGCATTCTCCGGCATTTCACTGCAGTGCCCATAGTTGGTATACCCGTGCCTAAAGGTCTGTGTACAACTTAGATCCTCTACGCCCCTCTTCTTCTTATCATTGGTACGCCGAAACGGAAGTGACAAATGTGCGCAGACCTTAACAGTGTTACCAACCCTACGGATTTTTCCGTAGATCTACGGATTTTTTACTTTATCTACTGATCTATGGATTGTAAACTGAAATCAACGGATTTTTTACTGTTTAATTTGACTCGTTGATTTTACGATCCAAACCGCCGATTTAGGAATTCAAGCTATTATTTTCTAGTTCTACTACCCTGGATCTACGGAATTCTACGGAACCTTGAACTTTTCTCTACGGATTTTCAAAAATCTGAGTTGGCAACATTGGACCTTAAGATGACTGAATAAACACCAGCAACTGCTCCGCGAGCCATCGTCGCACCGTTCTCGCAATTGCCGTGGTCAATAACCTTTTGAATACTGCTTTGCGACATTTCGTTTCGTTTTTATTTTTTTTTTAAATTTTAAATTAAATTAAGATCTGTACTTACCATCGTACCAATTTTTTTTTAAATTTTAAATATATATATATAAAAGAAGAAGTCCCTGACTAAGCTCATCAACGCCCGTTTCAAATCGTTTAACCTACACGTTGGGAACGGTGCAAACCTTTTTCCGTGTATGTAGCCACCAACGCAACCGCGCCACGCCCCCTTCTGTATAGTATTAGTTAAAACAAAGTATCCATTCAAATTGAAGTATTTTTTATTGTGCATACTTTCCCTAAGCCAGGGTGAAAATATATACATCCACTAGTAAAAGTATACATTTTATTCCTTGTGAGCACTTTAGCCGGCTGTGCTTTAGCCAATCGAATCAGTGAGTGCATACATTGCCTAGAGAATGTCTAATTCGCTGAATTAACGTTTCAACTGTAACATGTACATATGCAAATAATGAAAATCTGAATGCACATAACAGAAAAGTATATACCTACTCCTACGAGTTGGCAACTGACGACAAAGTAAAATGCACATCGAGTCTGCGCATCGTCTGAAGCGGAACTCCGGTGCTCGGTTAGGAAGGGGAACCTTCCATAAGTTGTGCCAAGTTGTACCTTCTCTGATGTGCATTTGCAGTAATTAAAGCGATAATATTTAGTGGAGTGTATATACAAATATAATATGCCAATGGTACCTACTTGTAAGGAGTTAAATAATTTATTACAATAATTAATCCATCGGATTAATTTCAATTTAAGTATGGATATGTATATTATTGGTTAAATGCCCATTGTATCATTTGAAGGTATTTACTGTAAATTTACAGAACGAATAAATTTGTAAACAGATGTTATTGTTTTGTTAATATTATGAACTTATTCATTTAATCTTCATACCACAGATATAAATCTTGGCGTTAAAATTACACATTACATAACTGTGCTAAATGTTTGTATGTATCTATATACATATATTTAAATATTATAACAAAAATACTTCTGTTTAAATGTATAACCATATAATTATTATTGCGAAAAAATGGAAATAAGTGAAATTAATAACCCTTCTTTGGAAGAAAGTATGTACAAATTATTGGGAGCATTTACTTCATCAACTGAAGAAGGTATATACACGCCAACTGATATATCGCACAACTTCAAATTGCAACTTTTAGTATTACACTTTTAAATTCATTACTTTTATTTTTATCACAATCTTTAATTTTTCTTATTTTTGTATTGCTTCTTGAATGCTATTTACACAAGTTTATTTGATATATATAATTTGATCAATAGAGAATTTAATTCATATATTTATTATTATTTTTACACACATAAATTCAGTTATAAAGAAAGTAACAAATAATATGTGCTTTAGACTTGTCAGATATACTTCGTAAACTTTATGATTACAAGCATCCAAAGTTACCAATCTCAATATTTTTTGAATTCATGAAAGTTGCATATCAGGTCAACAGTAATTCCAAAAGTGTAACGGCTATGCAGTCTACAGATAATAAACTTGATTGGAATAAACTGACAAAAATTAATTTAAATCTCGAAACACAAAATCATAAAATAATAGATAAACAATGTATTAATAGTGATCAAACGCATGAAAATGAATGTTCCGATGCGATAGAAAAAATTTTACTCGAAACATATGATGTTAATGTAAAAAATTCTGCGTATTCTATTGCATCTTCAAATGAGCAAATACATACATATGATAAAACTGTACTACATAATGTTGAGAAATGTAATCAAATTACAAAATGCTCGCTACAAGTGGACGAGTCTAAAATCGCTAGATTCGTAGATACAGCAGAAAATCTTTTAATGACATTGATGAAGAAAAATTTAAGTGAGATACTGCATGAAGGTTTACTGGACTCAGTATTACCATATGTAATTCCCAGACCTATTCTATCACAACCTATTATTAAAAAATTTATTGCAAATGCTGAAATAAAAAAAACTAATTCATTAAGCAACAGTATTGAAGCAAGAACTATTACAAATGTAACGCATAAAGATAGAGAAAAGGACAGAAGTAAAACACATAGAAAATCAATAGAGTAAGTGTTTCAGTACTTAACAGCAATTTAAACCAAAATGAACATTGATATTACTAATAACATTTTATAGAATTACTAACAACTTTTTCTGTGTGCTATACAGAAATGAAGCAGAAATTCATGTTTACGATGAAGAAAAAAATATTAAAAAAAACTTCCATTGTCCTCAAAAACTTCTTATTCAAAAAATGCGTTATTTTGCTGATGTAACAGCAGGTCAAAAATTAGAAGAAATAGACATATCAGTTCACTGTGACATTGTAATTTTTGACTGGCTAATGAGATGGGTGAAAAAGGATATTATAAAGAAATCCGAGTGGCCAATTTTGGAAGCTAGTAACGTCATTCCAATAATGGTATCTGCATCCTTTTTACAAATGGAACCACTTTTGGAGAATTGTTTGCAATATTGTCGTGATAACATGTCTGATATATTAAAAACATCAACAATTTTAACTTGTTTAGATGACAATCTTCTAATAAGGTATTTTATGTTTACAGAAATACATTTCCTATCTTCATTAAGTAAAACAAGAATATTTTTATTTTTAAAGTAACAGTAGGCATATTTAAATACATATTTTTCAGTTAAAGAGTAGGTAAACAAAATAAAAGGGATACAATATACATGAGGCAAGTTGCGAAAAAAATATGTTTCTATATTTACTATAGAAAATTCTTTTATCCATATAATATACATGAGTCTGGATTAGGCCTGACGTTAAATTTAAAAGGTGATCTATATAGGTATATATTCGCGCCAAATCGATCACTTTTTGTAGTTGATGCCAGGAATACTGATAAAATTGCAACATAATATAGTCCTCGTGAAATTGGGGCGGGATAAGTTTTTATTTCGCTAATTTCGAATTTGATTAAAAAATACAGGACGTCGATGTACGCATTTTTTGCTAATTTTTATGAAATCAGATTTAAAAAATGAATTTTTAACAGTGAATTTATGTCGTCAACTATGCGCAGTTTATTTTCGTATTTTAATGAAGGAAATTGGCCTGCACGATCGAGTTTTTAAAATTCTATAAAAATATTTCTGAATTATTTAAAAATATTCTGAAAAATATTTTATTTAGCACAGTGACTTTATAAGTGACACCTAAGACCTCATTTTTTCGAGCTTGGGGGTGGGTAAAACCTCATCAATGGGGTTTTAGTTTCTTTTCATAAAGAATAAGAGTTTTCATTAACTTCAATTTAGGTCCCTTCCGAAACTACACATTTTGTGAACATACTCGAATTTGTTTCGAATTGATTGGGACCTCCGTTTTTGAGTTTTTACTGCAAAACGAAAAACAAATTAAAACGCCTCTAATGATCCATCTGTAACGTCATACGTAATGCATATTTTTAACTAAACAAAAATGTTTTTTAAAGCTTATGATGTTAATAAACTTCATGCTAAAGAACAAGTCTCAGTTTCAATTTGTTTCTTCGTAATTAATTGAAACAAAAATTTTTCATTTTACACAGGATCAATTCGATCTTTTAAGTCGAATTTAAACTCATTTTCATTAGAAGCATGTTGGCAATCTATTGCGGTAATACTTTCATAAAGGTATAATAGAAAATGTAAAAATATTAAATTTCGTCATACAGGGTGTCCCAGAATTGAAGGACAATCCGGAACATGCAATATCCTGATGCAATAATAGTGAATAGAACATCGAAAAGTACTTTACCGTTTTGGGATCCGATGCTTCGTTCTCGAGATATTAACCCTTTATTGACACAGCTGGTCAATCAACTTTGACACACCTGGGTGGCTCACACCAAAGCAATTTTTGAACGACTGCCATTCTGATCTAGAGAATCCAATCGTTATGAAAGAAATCATGGGTCAATTTCAGGGTCGCTAGAATGTATTCCAATAATTTTTTTATTAAAATTTTATCACAGATTTTATAAAAAAAATTGTAAATTACCATATATCGATAAAAAACGAAGGAAATCTTAAAAAAATTGTAACTCTTACAAGTTTCAATATTAGAAGCTAAAAATCTACGGAATTGTTATTCAGATATAATATTTTGAGAAAAAAAATAGTTTCTAAGTAGGCTTTGGAGAAAAGCTATTTATTTTGCATATAGAAGGTACAGAGCGTCAAAATCATCTTATGGGTGGTTCACACTCAGAGTGTTAACGAAGAGTCAATTTTCACTAAAAAAACTTCACTATTGTGATAAATAATTTAAGAATTTATTACAGATTGTTAGAAGGATTTTCAAATGAAGATGTAGAAGCTTTAAAAGACAAAAAAGACAAAATTCAAAGTAAACTATTTTGCAAATTAATTATATCACTTGCTGACGTAACACCTGATAATAGCAAAGGGCATTACAATTCTTTGGCTACATTATATAAATGTAGTAAATGTGGGAAAAGTATTACTCAGTCAGTCTCTAATTACGTACCATGTATCGCAAGTGCAATGAAAATTGATAACCATGGAAATATTCATAGTAAACATATAAGGTATAATTATGATATTCAAATTCATTATAATATTTATAATTATAACGAAACATATGTTATTTAGAGATGTAACGTGGTCTTTAAATGATTACATCGTTACTCTTCGAATGGAATTACGCTCTTGGCGTAAAGTTTATTGGAGACTGTGGGGTGACTGCCATTTTCTGTTTTGTACACAGTGTCATATGTATTTTCCAATTCATCAAATCAATTGGTGTTGTTGCCATGCAGAACTTCCACAATTCTTTATTAATGAACATCAAAGACCTATGCCATTTCCTTTAGGCAGATATCCTTGTTGTAGTCAACGAGCACATAGATTTGAGGTATTACCAAATCAAGAGGGTTGTAGGTACAGGGTAGGTATTTGTAAGTATGTTTACACTCTTTATTTGAAAACAGTATTTTTATTACGAATCAGTTAAAAATTGTTTATAACATTGTTTTACAAAGAACTGCAAACTCTAGGTACTCAACTAACTTAACATAACTTACAAGTATTACGTCTTTTTTACTTAGGAACATATCCCAGACATTACAACACAAAAGGATATAAGTATATTAAATATCTTTACCACACATCGAAAAGTAATAGCATTGGAAACACCGCAATTATTTTTTCCAGAGAAAGTTACAAGATTAGTCGCTTGCGATGCATCTTTTCAACCAGGAAAATTAATGTGTAAAGATATCATGTGGTGGAATGGAATAGAACTTGCGCTTCAACGACCAAAACTTGGACTTCTAGGTAGACTACATATTAAAATTCCTTGCTATTTATGCTATTTCGATTTCTTAAATCGTTCAATATTTAGGAAAAATTTGGAATGGAATGGGATTTCGTCGATCATCTCAAGTTCAAGATTCACACAAGTCCTTACAAAAAACTTATCAACAAATTTCTGTTATGACTGATAATTCATCAATTATATCTTCAGCGAGTGATAGCGATGAAGATGGTGCTGTTACAACTTACGAAAATAGTAGTGCCGATGAAGAATCATATTTCAGCGAAGAATCTAATGAGCAGACTACTGTAAGGTCAAAATATAAGATTGAGAAAAAGACTAAAAATCAAATCATGTGGAGGTAACGAATGTGATATTAAAAATTTAACGATATCTTATTCTCATATTTCTTTAAAAAGTCTATGCTTCAGATTACATATTGATATCAAATTAAATTTGTTTCCAGAAACAATGGTCAATCTTGGAACGATAATTTAAATGTAAGGTACAATCAAGATAATCAAAGAGATTTCGAAGAAAAGGCAATTTTGCAAATGACAACGCTACTAACAAAACGCATATCTGCAGACTTTTCTTTATTAGTAAAGTCGTTAAATAAACAAAATCGAAAAAAATATCAATTAAATGGTATAACTTTGTACTTAATATTTTATATATAATGTATTAACATACTTAACACTCTTGTTACAATTAATATTGTTCGAAATAGGTGGAACTTATATGAGATTGGAGGCAGAATTTCGGGACCAACTAAACTTGTCTCATAAAAACAAGAATATTTCAGGAAAATATCTTTTACGCATGAAGTCGAGTAAATAATAATTATATGGCACTTGATATAATTATCATTAAATACTGTGTATGTTAAAGTCATTCTTAACTGTTACACTACTATACCAAAGAAGGAAAAGTGAAAAATTGTTTCTATAGCTCAGTTAAGAGTATTATTCAATTTGGAAACTACACTTTTATTAATATAAAATTATTCTCACTTCTTACCTATATTTTACTACCAAGTTAAAATTTAATTGTAATATCATAAATGGTACAAAAATAAATACTATATGATAATTAAAAGAATACTTAGATAAAATACCTTTACTTATACTGTTTGTAATTCTTTTCGGGGAAATATAAAATATTTAAGATTTCTTGTGAATCGCGTGCAAATCACTTCTATCTACCAATTTGTTAAGCTCCTCTTCTGTAAAAGCTATATTAAAAATGAATAATTAGAGAACTGTGAAAGTTGTATACGTTAAAATAATACGAAATTTTCATTTACGATTTACCTTCATTTTCCGATGCAACTACTTGACATTCTTTCGATTCCAAGAAACTCCGTAATTCTATTAACGTTGCCTTATTATTCAAGTTGAGCCCTTGAGCCTTTTTAGAAATCACCATCTTCTCTAAAACACGCTTCGATTCTGCACGGGTCATAATTACTTCGTCGATGGTTCCTTTGGTACAAAATTTATATACAACTACTGGACGTTCCTGACCTATCCTGTGGCAACGTGCCATAGCTTGTATATCCATTTGAGGATTCTGCAAACATATTTAATTAATCCGCGGTGACAACAATTACAAGAGATAAATACAGAGAGTAATATACCCAGTCACTGTCATATATAATAACAGTATCCGCTGCCGCAAGGTTTAATCCAATACCACCTGCTCTCGTAGATATGAGAAACAGAAATATATCAGGGTTCTCGTTGAACAGCTTAATATTTTCTTTTCTATCTTCTAGTCGAATCTTTCCGTCTAATCTGGCATAACCATAGTCACGCAACATTAGATAATCCTCTATCATGTCCAATATTAATGTCATAGTAGAAAATAATAGAACTTTGTGCCCTTGGCTCTTAAGTTTCGCAAGCATTGCATCTAATACTATAAGTTTACCAGACGCTTTAATTAAATCCTCATCTATTTTTGGTAAACCACTTGCATCTAAAGGACAATGAACTAGATACGGGTGATTCACAATCTTTTTGTACATTGGTACTAAAAACATAAAAATATATGTAACAAATAAACCTGGTAAGAGCTAACATTTTTTTCCATAAGACCTGAACTTACTTCTAACTTTCATTTGAATATTAATGAGGAAATCTCGATTCCGATCATTAACATCGGTGTATTGTTTCCACATTACTAAGTTGTCTTGATTTACAGGTTTTACCTGTTTCCAAATCTCTGTATCTGAACTGTCATCATTTTCCTGAGATGAATCGTTTGGTGACATTTCTCGTCCAATGCCATTATTGTGGGTATTCCTCAAAACACATCTTCTCTTAGGTCTCTTGCCGTCAACGTCTGGGCATATAATTGGCGATTCATCAATTTTACTTAATCTATGTATCTCACGATTCAACACAGCTTTGTATAACTCATGTTGTAGTTTTGTGAGCGGGACATAAACAACTACTTCTTTCTTCGGTGGAATGTCTAAACAAACGTCTGTCTTTTCACGCCTTAACATAAACGGTTTTAGTATTTCACGTAATGTTCCTAACACGTGTTTTTCTTCTTCTAATTTTAAAAATTTCTTCGTTCCTTCATCATAGTCAAGCTGTTTTGCGTCAAACCATGATTCAAATACAGCTAGATCGTTAAAGATTTCTGGCAATAAAAAGTTTAATAATGACCATAATTCTGTTAAATTATTTTGCAATGGTGTCCCTGTTAGTAACAACCGATTCATGGACTTACAAGTCTTCAAAACTCTGAAACATAATGATCTATAATAGTCATAATTACATAATAATAAGACGTAATAATCAGCAAGCCATTTTTTAAGGCAAATTAATTTACAGTAAATAAAATTAACACTGTGCCTGGTCGCGGGTTTTCTAAAATACCGTTCTAGTTCAATCAAAAGAAATCTCTGCCGAGATTGTTTTCTCCGGCTCGCCTTCGCGATTTAATTAAACATACACCAATAATAATAAAAATAAAGTTTTCTATATTGTCTATTATATCTTCATGAGGGTAGTAACAGTGTGCGACCGCGATGTTTCTAATAAAAACTTGTCAAGTATGACCTTACGCAATTCGAGTCACTTCTTAATTCATAAAGTAATTGTATATATGTATAATTAAAGCTAGACCCAATAAGACCGAGTTTAGATTCACTTTCGTCAGCAAATCACTCCCTCACACCCAATCCATTAATTATACCCTCGCAAAGATGTAATGAAGACTAGAGAAATAAAAAGTTTTATTACTGATTCTTCACGTGAGTAAAGAACTTGTTTTGTTTTTAAATCAAACATAAAAAACACTCTTATGCCAGGCAAAGAGTTAAGTTTTTACAACTACTTAAAGTGTTTGTGAGGAAACATACTGGATAAGCATACACTCATAGTTTTTAATTCTTTGTCCTTCGTCAATTATTATATATCTCCAGGTCTGACTTTTAATAAAGGACTTATCATATAATGGTACCTCGAAACTCGTAAGTACTATCGGTTGTGTACTATAGTTCGGCACCACCTGGTGTTTCTTTTTAATTTCTCTTTGTGCAATTAATCTTTCACCTGGATTACCATACCATAAAACAACTGGTAATTTTGGCGCAAATTTTTCAAATTCCATCATCCAATTTGGTATAGTTGAAAGAGGTGCAATTATTAAATAAGGCCCATCTTGCCGTTTTTCAATCAGGTGACATAGCAAAGCTATCACCTGTATTGTTTTCCCAAGTCCCATTTCATCCGCCAAAATCCCATTTATACCATTTTCGTAAAGAACTTTCAACCAATTTAATCCTTCTTTTTGATAATCTCTTAAACTTCCATTGAAATATTTTGGTGTCTTGAAATCATTATCAATGGTTGCTCCTTTTGTTTTGTTTTCAGAATCTCTAATTAATTCCTCCTCAGTGTCTTTTTCAGTTGAGTTTAAATTATTTTGCTGGGCATCAATTTTCTTTCGTACCTACAAAAGATTACGATCAATAAGAGTACCCTATGAAGTAAAAAATAATAAAATTGTAATATTAATTTCTTTACATCATCGGCTATATAATTTTGCTTATCATATTTTTGTGAAGCTTTCTTCTTTCCCTTATCTCGTGGAGGTGTGTTTTCATCTGTGGCATTAGCTTTCTTTACACCTTTCTTACTACCTTTGTTAGTGTCTTTCTCTGAATTACTATTAATTTTTTTAACAATGTATGAAGCATAAAATTGACTTCTATTTAATAAATGCATCAATCGTTTATATTGTTGTTCCTGTAATTCACGAGTATATTCTTCATCTTGTTCCCTCTGTTTATTTAAATTTTCAAAGTAATGTGATCGTTTCCTTTTTTTTTGGTTTGCCACGTTTTCTTGTAGAGGCTCATTACTGAATTTCATAGGCTCTGAAATATTTGTTAAATTGGCTTTCCATATTCAGAACAGAAAAATAAAAAAAACAGAAATATTTGTTATAAGTATTTACTGAAATTATTATTAAAATAATAATGATCTATACTCACAATGCAACAAACTGTTAAGTTTGTTACGTTTAGATTGAAATAAAAATGTGATTAAATATATTAATATTGCAGTTTTATACAGAGAATCTAAATAGATATGAACTTAGCAGAATATATATATAAATTTAGCATATTTTAATAATATACCGATAATGTTATTGCTGATACAATGTATAAACTGACATTCTAAGAAACAACACTTAATTCTCTGAATAAAAATACGAAAAAAACGCAGTCATAGAGATCACGATAAAACCGTTAAAATAAACTTAAACATAATCGATGTGTTATTTAAACAAAAGGAATAGACATTTACACAAAACATTGTTTTTGAAACAAAGCATTTTCCTTTAAGTATATAAGTACATATTATGAACGTTGAAATACGAAATTGTATATATATGTAATAACCAACTACAATCTCTAGAAATTTGTTTCCGTTTTCATTAATTTTTAGCGAAATAGCGAACATGTTTACCTGTGATCGAATTTGTATCAATTGAACTTTTAGACTCTACATCGCTATTTTCATCTGCCATTTTCAATTAGCGATTGAAAATACTTTCTTTCCACCTAAAGAATAAGCACCAAATTAAACAGAAGCAACACAAAGTTAACAATGTGCCTAAACCTCATTCACTTGGACCTCCGTACCGGTCGCGCGGTCACAAATGCCCGCTAAAGCAGATATCCCCTCCTAAGCGCGTGGTTGTCACGTGGTTACCGTGCAGAACCACTAGCGGCGTGTAGTGTAAACTCTAGAAGCGCGAAGTTTGAATCCGACCATACGAATGTAACACTGTAATGTTCTTATTTTTCAAATGTGTTCTTATAATGTTAATTTTACAGCTATACTCTAATCAAGAAGACGTACGAAAGCCTGCGATTGTATTCAATAGTTTTCAAAACTGCAATTTACCCCGGGCGCGGATAATAAATAACATAATTTTTCCTTTACACATTTGTTTACCAAATTTAACTGAGTAAACAGCAATTCATCCTGTATAACTCATAAAATATGGTCTTCGCTTTCAATAATTGCCGCTGTTCAAGGAGAATAGAAAAACTCGGGTTGAGAAAATGCAGGAACATATAAAGCTATCAAATTTCGTTAGGAGTCGGTTCAAGATCCTAAAAACGAAGTAACCGATGTAATTAGGCAACGTGCTTCGACCACCGTCCAAAAGTCTCGCATTAAATTTAACGTAATCCATCCAACTACATAGCTAATTGTTAGTAAGTTTGAATATTCCCGCGCAACCTCACGAGCATCAAACGCATCAAAATTCAAAAACCGTTCCGTTTCCAACAGCGCATGAATCGCATTAACGAAACAAAACGCGCAGCGATTGGGCTGCGATTTATGCACGCAGTGCGTGAAACGGAACAGACCTAAAGCCAAGTTTACATGATAGCGTAACATAACTAACTAATGTTACTAGGTGTGGAGCAGGGAAATTATCTTTATCAAAGAATTCTAGTAATTCGCGATTTGTAATGCAATTATTCATCTTCGTGAGTTAACTCCATGGTGTAACTCAACAAATCTGTGAACTAAAATTTATTCGAAGTACAAACTATATGTTTATTTATCAACAATACGAATTATTTGGAATATTTGTGTTATTAAAGTGTATAAAAATTGTGATTGTGTTTAAACCGCATAGTAAAATTTGTTTGCCTTTTAAAAATGTGGCTACATTTTCTTTATAAATGAAAATAGGTATGGGTATGTACATACATATTATGTGACAGGTGTAGTAACGAATAGTGTATGTGGGCGTATGATTTACGATAGAACTTTATTATTATATTTTTTAAGTATAAACCTCGAAGTTATATTTTCAAGATTTCTTTGAGACATTCTCCAACTATACTATCTGATATATTTATTCTTTTCGTGTAGGATGAATTATTGAAAACAAATATAAACTAGTGTAAAGAGACGGATATGCAATAATTTTGATACTAAGTGTTAATTGTATTAACACAGTTACTTTTACAACTATGGGTAAGCAGAGAATATTTACACATACACACATTTGAAAACATTTGACATTACCAATATTTCAGATGATTCCATGGATGCGCGAAAATGGCAACAACATTTAACTTTATTGCGAGAACAGTATGTTAATTTATATAATGCGAATACAGAACTTCAACGTGAATATGCTATTGCTATTGCAGATAAACAAGAATCTGGATTTATCAAAAGACTCTTGATAATTATAGCATCATTATATGGTCAACATCGCTATAGGTTTGTTCTAAAATCATAAGTTTACATATAGATATGATTAATAAACTGTATATTTTATAGCGATGTAACTATTAAATTAATGGATCAAGAAATGCCAGCGCATAAATTTGTACTGTCTGCTAGAACAGATTTTTTTAGTGACTCAATACTCTCTGAAATAACTACTTTGGGTAAGGCTTTAAGGAAGATATAAAAATATACAATGCATATCACAGTGATTCCCAACCGGCAGGTCACGACCTCCAAGTGGGTCGCTAAGTGTTATCTCAGGGGTCAACGTGTTTTATTTTTTTTTTTTTTTTTTTTAAATATTGTTAAGGTAGAATTATATTCTGAAAGAGGCTATTTTTAATTTGTTTTTTTTTCACCTTAGTAAATTTATCTTACCTTATATGGGGGGGGGGGATCGCAGTTTATTTGAATATTATAAAAAGAGGTCGTGACTAGAGTTGCCACCTTTTTTACAGAAAAATAACACACATTTGCTTTTGTGGGATATACAAAAAAGTACGCTAAACAAATTAAAAATACATTTTAATCTTATTAGTTTTTATTTCTTCCAAACATATTTTCTATTGTTTTTAGCATTACAGAGTAAATTTGGATTATTTTTAAATATCTCAATGGCATCATTGCACTCAATATTCATATTGAAATATATAAATAATTCGTTTTTTATTAGATTGAGAGGGGCCTTGTTTCTTTCATTCCGCCAGTTCACATTCATGACAGAGAAAACTCTGTCAGTAAATGCTGAAGTGGCGGGAACAGATAGAAGATAATAATATTGCGTTACGTTTCACGTAATATCATTAATTGTGAAATAAAGTATTTTTGCGTACTTTATTGTTATTCAAAAGTATAGAGTACATTTACCTATAATAACGTAAGATACTTTATTTTAAAGTACAGGTGGCAACCCTAGTCGTGACTCAAAAAAGGTTGGGAAATACTGGCGCATCATAAATATATCAACCCCCAAGAGTTTGAATATTCTGAAACTTTTGTATGGCTGTACTAAACTTTCGTTTCATATATACATTTAAAACTATGAAAATAAATTTTCTAGAGAATCTGATGTTTGCCAGAAAGAGCATTGAAAACTTGGGCAGGCTGGTGTATTTATAACACACATTCTATAATAAAAAATTGTATATCACAAGTGTTCTAAAAACATTCTTATAGATTGGTCTCACTTGGACCCCAATGTTGCATTAGCATTATTGAAATGGATTTATACGGGGAAAGTATCTCAAGAAAATTTAACATTAGATTTAATGAGAGGAGCATCTAATTTTCAATTATTAGAATTAGTCGAGCAATGTGAAAGATATTTAACTGGAATAGTGGAACTCAAAGATTGCGTACAATTGTACGCAGCTGCTGAAGAGTTAGGTGCCCAAAGATTAAAAGAACATTGCAGTTCTTTGATTTCAACGCATTGGGTAAGATAGAAATGATACTTACTATTCCCTTTAATTATAATGTAACTTTATAAAAATTTAATGGATGCAGGAAGACTTAACTGGGGAAGATTTTAAGGAAATGCCTGGTTCCTTGTTGTACAAATTACTCCAAACGAAAAGTAAATATCCATTACACGCTGCTGTTCGATTGATGAGGGAAGATGTGGTTTTTTTATATTTGGTGGAAAATAATTCGGAGGTAAGTAACTTCCAATTAATATAAATTGTATTTATGCACATGCAGTAGATATTATATTATATTACAATGATTATATTTTGACCGTTCTATTTTATTATTTTCCTATTTAAGAATAGTAAAATCTATAAATTTTTGAGACGTCATTTAAGTGTTTTTTTACTATCGTTTTGCGTCTGCCATTATTCACATTAATTATATTTCCTTCTAATTTATGGACAAAAAATGAGTTACAATATATATTAAAGCATTAGGTGAATATTCTAGTAAACACATATATCGTTTTAGCTCGTTTATTTAATCGTACGATTACTTTACTTTTCACTTAATAACATTATAACGATCACAATTATAAAGGCACTGATATCGTGTATAAAGACATTAATGTTAGTTATTAACTAAACGATTTAGTATTTTATGCAAAAAATCATGTTTTATATTCATCTTAAAAAATCTTGAATTCTCGTCCTACGTACGTATCGCCACGAAATTTCAGGACATCGCTTCAACTTTGCAAAGAATTATTTTAGACAAAGATTGAACTATATATATTTAAGTGTCCTTTAAGTATCCTTATCTGCATTTTTTCGGAGATATGGATGTTACCTTCTGTTTTTTAAATGGAATCATAGCAACTTCTTAATATTTTATATTATAACGAATCATGGCAGATCCTTTCCTTTCTACCAACTATGTTTTGAATTGTAGTAGCATAGATGATGGATTTAAACATGAATCGTTTCTTTTTTTAATGCCATATCAGCGAAAATTTAGATGTTTCTAAAGTCAACTCTTTGATATATATATATATGTTGCTCAACTTCGTTTGATTCTTTATGTTACTTGTATTACTTTGTGTAACTTATACTCGTTGCATTTGCCATGATTCATTCTAATATAAAATATTTAAACAATGCTACAATTCGATTTAAAAAACAGAAGATGGTATTCAAATCTCTGTAAAAAAATCAGGTAAAGATACCCTGGTTTACGGAAATTATACCTATTTAAATATAGTTGAATCTTTGTCTAAAACAATTTTTTGTAAAGTTCGGGGAACGTCCTGAAATTTCGTGACGGCACTTACGTGAGACACCCCGTATATTAAGAACCGAAATAAATGATTGCAATATTAGGTACTTGGAATAAAAATTTTATATTGGCTTTGTAAGTAGTAATATCACTATTAATACAAAATTATAATACACATTCATGGGTTTGATTGATTGCGATGAATTGCATAAATGAAAACTACAAAAACAATATTCTGATGGACCTGTTGGTGCCCCTCTGTCTTCCCCAATAGAGCAACCTTCTTCATAAGCCGTTTTCACAATTTCTTCTCTATTTTGCCATTTTTGATCTGCCTTACTATAGATAGGAAGTACGCTTTTCTGAGGTGCACAATCTCTTTTTGTAGCTACGACTACAGATGCTATAAGAATATCCAATGATATATGAATTAAAAAATTTTCTGAATCCACTATTTAAGAAGAAATAAAAATCTGCTTACTTTGAAGCTGATGATAAATAGTTCTTTTCATACAAAACGTCGATGAAGGACAATAGACTTGAAATCGAGCACTTCCATCGAATTGCGAGCATAGCAAATCGGTGTGTTCGTGTCCTGGTTGCGATGCAAAGCATTTGAAGCATGACATACCATCTGCAGTGATTGGTATCATTGTATCTAGAAGAATTGAATAGTTTAATAACTTGCAGAAAGTAATTAAGAATTTTATAATATATCTGGGTATCAAATATTGGAAGAATTGTTATAAGGTGATTGAATAAGCTTTTGTGTATAAATCTAAAATATATCTGGAATATGTACATACACAGACAAATTGCAGCAGTTAGCGCAATTTCATGTGACTTTATTTGGAATGTCATCTCATTTATTACTGAATTAAAACCAAATACGAGTAAAATATTTCTATCTATTTTAAAAGTTGAATGTTCCTTTAACGTTAATTGTGCCTCTTATAGGATCACTGTTGTGGACTCTTGCTTAATTTTTTATCTGTTATCAGACTAAAGTTCAAATTATCATCTTCGTAACATAGGCCTGAAACAACTTAATTACATAAAAATAAGATTATTATTATTATTACTATTTCCAAAAAGTTTATATATTAACATTTCTGAGATTATTAACATGTAGAGTATTTCGAAATTGGTGTCACAACAAGGAAGTTTATTAATCTATGTTGATTGATTTCATCATAAATTATTTGTTTTTGTCTGTATTTTTGGTATTCAGTCATTCACATAAGATGAGATAAAAGTAAACTCGTAATGCTGATGCAAAAGTTATAATACTGACAATATTTTTAAGTACAAATGTACACAAAAACAGTTTATAGACCGATTTGTTAAATTGTTGTACATTTCACAAATATTCGAAGTTATTTTTCTTGAAAATGTAGCCTTGTATAAACAAACTTTACAGTTTCAGCATATCTGTCCATGTTGAATCATCAATTTTCTAACTGTTATAATTTTCATGTAACTTTTCGTACAGATGAAAAATCGGTACGAAGAATTTGTGTAAGAAATATGCAAGTAACATTCTTCCTATTTTGACAAAGGAAATTGAATATCTTGAAACACAAAAGTGACTTCTTATATGCAATATTTTCATTTGCAACTATTGACTAACAGATTTCAGATTATTCTGAATAAAATGCTATTGAAGTTAGAGTACAAATTAATTCAATATTCATCTTATGCTCAGTCAAGAATTAATTAAATACATTATTTGTTTTTGATCTCACATAGAAATAGCTTAAAGATTTTAATTTTATAAAGGATAATGTTGAATGTGTAAAATGTTTTAAATTCGAAGAGCATGTTGTAATTGCTACACATGATTAGGAAGCTCTTTACAAAAGGAATCGTATATCATTTTCAGTTTGAAGAACAAAGAGAACCACCTTCAAAAATAGACTTAACAATTATAACTTTCAGTTTGTCAATAAACAAAACTGTGTTCTTGTAATGAATGAGGAAAATAATATTAATGCGCAACTTGAATGTGCTTTAGAAGCTTTTCCCATCTACAATAAGTTTATTACTATTATTTCCTACATTGTCAAGCTTAGAATTACAATCATAAAGTCCTTATTGAAGGATTCTCATTAAATTTTCAGACTAAAATTGACATCATGCGACTGCTTTTGTTAAGAGCGTTCTGAAAGTATATAAGAATTACATTGTTCTTTGGTACAAAATCAATTTATATACTTTTAACATTGTCCATAATGTTTAGACATTTTTAGCTTACATATTAGTAACATTTACATTAAACTTAAATTATCAATTAATATTATTATAGAGAAAAATATAATACCTCAGAATTAATTTGTTATTTTTTCCAAATAAATTGTAAAAGTATCAAAATTACTTTGTTAGTCCCCATAATTATTTGTATGATACATAAATTTTAGTCTGCATACAAACAAATTTATTTGATGCATTATTACAATAAGCCCTGATAAATTAATGTAATGTTATTTCGAAATTAGGAAAGAAAATTTTACAAAACCAATATCGTGTAAAAAAGCTATTAATTTATTAAACAAACGATTACAGGATGAAAAATATGTTTCCAGTAAAGAAAAAACTTACAAGTTGAACATTTCGGACATTTAGACAAATATCACAATTTCGAATATGCTGAAATTCGTTGAATTCACAATCGGATATTTCGAATTATTTAAACTATTACAAAAAGATTTTCATGTACGCATGATATCGAATCACTTTATGAGACACGTAATTGCTGACACTTGTTTTAAATTACACTTTATATCCACAAGATATCGCACTGCAATATCGGAATTTTAAATTATATTTTTTTTACTGTTATAAAATGCGTTCCTTTGCTCGAAAAGTAGGGTTAGATGACTGTATCACATGCTACGTCATGTCCTTTCTATCCTTTACGAACCACTCCTGATATATCACAACATAATTATCATACTCTTTCCCGTTTCCTTTTTCGTATTAATGTTTGTGTGTATATTCTTTACGCTAAAAATATGTAAATATCGTTGTACACATATGCATCCTTTATCGCGAGCCTCACACACAACGGTCCCTTTATCACCCTTTATACATGTGACTAAAATAGTGGTTCTCAATGTATTTTCATGTTATAAGTAGCCTGCAGATTTTTTTTACGAAAACGTAAATATTTGTACAGATTAAAGGTAGAGAAATACTATGACTCGGCGAAAAATTCGTTTCTGTTTTCCAGGATTTTAAAAATATATTTTTTATTGCACACATTCTGTATATTTTATATTGATATTGCAACCACAGAATATTTCATTTCAAAGATGATGATAAATGAGAACCAGAACGAACAGTAATGGGCCACTGAACTTATTTAGTTATGTAAAACAAATTGACTAAACATCGTTAGTTGTAATTATAATTGTAAACTGGTAGAATGCTCTTCTTTACGAGCAAATTAATATTAATAGGATAATGGACAGTACTTTAGAATTAACAGTCTTGTACGTACTGTATGTTAGCGATATGGTACAATTTAAATTATACGAATAATGTTAATAGAGGGGGAGTCACATAATTTGTTCACACCGAATAACTTCTAAAGTATGTGTTCCAGAAAAAATTGGTTTATCTAGAAACCACATGTTATCGAAGAGAGTATATGATGTTGAAACAGCTTTTTTAAATAATCAATTTGTTTACGAGATATGATAGTGACCTTGTATTTTTTTCAATGAAATGCGTATCTTTTTACATCAGAATTCAGAAGAGCAGTGAAGTTTCTATAACAAATTATTAAGCTTTATTTCTCCTAAATCTAATAATAGTAACAGTTGTGTGGAAGTTAATGAGCATCATTTTGAGCACTTACTGTAATTAATTGTAAATAGTTAAGTTGTTAAGTAGGTAGACCATGGACAACGTTTTTGTAAATATCTCGCTAATTATTAGGTTTAGGAGAAATAAAGCTTAATACTTTTTTATAGAAAATGCACTGTTCTTTTAAATTTTGATACAAAAAGGTATGCATTCCATTTAAAAAATTCATGGTCACCTTAATATCTCGTAAAATTGAAAGTTTCATTAAAATTGATTTGTCATGATCTCAGTATTCTTTTTAATTCCTGTACAGTAGATCATACTTGCGTATCATTTTATAATTCTACACGCCATAGTATAAGGAAAGAGTATAAACAAGAAATGTTTGACTACCTTTTTGTTCTTTTCTATGAAAGACCACGATAGCTGAAATCAGTTTCAGATTTTCTAGAGAAAAAAGCATTTGAATACTTTGTTTAGAATAATAGATATTAAAATCTTTGCGAACTACACGTTTCATTGACTATTTTGTTATTTTTATTTTATAGTTACCACAGGCTGTGAACGCCTTCGATCAAAAGGGAGAACTGCCTTTAGAAGTTGCATTAAAAACACGTCGACCATCATTAGCCCGTATTTTAGTTGAACATGGGGCTGATTTAAACGCAAAAAGTTCAAGGAGTCTTTCTTTACTCCAAGCCGCTATTTTTCAAGGAGATTCATATTCAGCTGAATTTATAATCGAACAATTGGAAAGTAATGGCGATACACAAAAATTGTGCGAGCCTGTACATATTACAGGAAATTCAGTGGGCATAAAACATCTTGAAGAACTTGAAGGATGTACAGTATTACATTTGGTAACAAAGCATAACTCAGAAAGTATGTTAGCAGTTGGATCTCGATTATTTCAAGCTGGCATCGACCTTAACACACAGAATCATAAAGGATGGTACAATACCTTCTTCATAATCTATTTCATTGAAATTTCTAACGTTTCCAATTATACTATTACTATTTTCCGCTTTTCCAGGACTGCGTTACACAGTTGTATTTGGGAGAAGAACGAACCACTTTTTGATATTTTATTAGAATGTCAAAGTATAGACTTAGATAAAACAACTAATGAAAATGACACTCCATTATGCATAGCAATGAAAATAGATCCATTCAGCGAATCTTTTGCTAAGAAACTTTTAACTAAAGGCGCAACTCCTAATCCCGTTTACAAAAATACAGGAGACACTTTATTACATATTTTGACCAAAGAACGTAAAGAAGAAGCAGCATTGTTTTTAATTGATTATTGCGAGGATAATTTAATGGAAAAAAATAACGAAGGATATTCAGTTCTACACGAAGCTTGTAAAGTTGGTTTGAAAAATCTAACTCGAGCTTTGTTAAAAAATGGATTTTCAGTAAACGATGTCACACTATCTACTGGCGATGCGCCAATACATTTTGCTGTTTCAAATTTATATTTTGATATTGTAGTGGAATTATTAGACGCTCCCAACGCAAAGTCGCAATTAAATTTACAAAATAACGCGAACGAAAGTCCCTTGACCTTAGCTATAAAAGCTCCATTTAAGAAAAGTAAAGATATTATTCTAGCTTTGATAAAAGCTGGAGCAAATGTCAATCAATGTAACGAAGAAGGCTTGACGTTATTGCATCAAGCAATATTAAAAGAGGATTCAGCGACTGCCATCTTTTTATTAGAAAATGGTGCAGACATGAATGCTAGGTAAAAACTATTAAACATCATCCATTTAATACTTACAGCGTGACGTAGTCGACCATATAAAATTAATGTTACTTTACGCATCATCTAGGACTGCGAACAGAGAGACTCCACTGCAACTGTCTGTACATTGTAGACTCAGTGAAGTTATAGAAGCTCTTTGTAAAAGAGGTGTAGATACTTCCGTGGGATGTCCATTGTGGGATGCGTTAGATTCGAATCAAGAAGATATAGCATCTATTCTAGTTAAATATGGAGCTGATACTGACTGCTGGAGTCCCGGTCCAGATGGTTGTCAACAAACATTATTACATAGAGCCATTGATGGCAACAAAGAGGATATTGCACAATTTCTTATAAGGAGGTATGCAATGCATTAGAATACGTAATTGGAAATTAAAAATTACAGTTTCGCTTTAAAGCAATATTTATTTTAGCGGCTGTGATTTAAATGCTCCAAGAAGACTTGGACCAGACGGTGTAGGTGGTGACGAAGCAAGAGATGAATGTACTCCGCTACATTTATGCTGCCAATGGGGTTTAGAACAAGTTGTTCAAACGCTTATTGAACACGGTGCTAATGTGAATGCTCGAGATGCAGAAGGCAAAACTCCAGTCCATGTAGCTATACAAAACCAGCATTCACAAATTATTTCTCTGCTGCTTTGTCATCCTAATATAGATTTAAATAAACGAGATAAAAAAGGCTTAACGCCGTTTGCAACAGCTTTGACCTTTCGAAATAACAAGGCTGCGCAAGCAATATTGGAACGACTACCTAAGGCTGCTGAACAATACGATAACAAAGGCAGAAACTTTTTACATACTGCTATTCAAAAGAACGACGTGGAAAGCATTTTGTTTCTATTATCTATCCAGGTGAATATTAACTTTTAAGTAGTTAAATGGATTTCTATTTGTTTCGTAAGTATTAAAAGAATATCTGTATAGAAACTTAGACACGAAACAGTTTGTAATTGAATGATTATCATTTTGTAGGTAGATGTAAATTCCAGAGTGCACGATGTTACGCAAACTCCTCCTTTACATCTTGCTGCGATGTCTGGAAATGAGATGCTAGTACGAAGTTTAATTTTGGCCGGGGCCCGTGTTAACGATACAGATGCAAATAGGAATACTGCTTTACACGCTGCAGCAAAATCAGGCCATGCTGCAGTTGTATCAGCTTTTTTACAGGTAGTGTAAAATGATTTATATAGATTTGTATGAAAAAGTATTATTTAAAGTGTCTCAGTTTTATTCATTAATACATTACTTTAATTTAATTCTAGTGTAATATTAAATAATCACATTATCTACTTTCTCATTTGTAGAACAACATTAATTTTGATGCAGTGAATGCGGATGGTGACAACGCATTGCATGTAGCTGTAAGAGAAGGTCACGTAGCAGTGGTAAGAACACTTTTGACTGAATGTACGCTGGATGCTGAAGCAGTAAATCTTAAGGGAAGAAACCCTCTACATGAATTAGCTAGATGTGGAAAAGATAACGCTGCAACTATATGTGAACTTTTTTTGGAGTGTATGTCACAATATCCAGTAAATAATGCAGGTAGATATGTAGAAATATCTAAATTTCACTACTTTGTACTATTTCGTAAGATTTGGTAGAAAAGTATCTTTTAGTTGCGTTTTTAATAACTGTTAGCTGTATACAAATATTCAATAAAAATATTGCATTGATTATATTATGACAAAGTAAAGTAAAAGAAATATTCTGTTTAAGATTTGGATGGTAATACCGCATTACTGATTGCTTACATGAAAGGCAACGGCCAACTTTGTCGTACTTTGGTAAAGGCTGGTGCATGTTTAGGTTCTATGAATAAAGAAGGCATTACAATCTTTAATTATCAAGTAGCAACAAAGCAATTACTATATAGATTGCTGGATTCTTTAACTCAAGAAGCACCATGGGCTGATAAAGATCTTTGCCTGGAATGTGGTACAAAATTTTCGCTAACGATGCGAAAACATCACTGGTAAAAAATTTATGAAATGATACTTATAGAGAATGCTAGAATCTATGCAAAATTTTATAATTCTAATCTGTTAAAAAATTTTTTTTTAGCCGCCACTGTGGTCGAATTTTGTGCAATAAGTGTTCTGGTCATGATGTTCCGATTGTAAAGTTCGGATTAAATAAACCAGTACGTGTTTGTGCGGTGTGTTTTGATGTATTGCAAGTAGGCACTGAATGAGATTACATTTAAATAAAGGAGAATATTCATATGTAAATAAAATAATCATTCCATATGTATTTCTCATAAAAAGCATATTGAATGTGTGTCCAATTCTATGTCAACCATGCTATATATATTTTACTGTATTGTATAATTATTCTTGTTGAAAATTTGTTATATTTATAGTTACTAAATTTTAAATACAAATGAATGAAGATCAACCGAAATTCATATCTCTGATAAGTTATTATTTATTCCTAGCGGTAGTTGTACATCTACAATGTATCAAGGTAACTTACAACAAGTTTTAACAAAGATTTCACATTTTTTACCGAAGTGTGGCCTTACTTAAGTTTACTAAATAGTGTTTCTGCCACACAGTGATCTACACATTCTACATAATCAATTAATTCCTCCAGACACGTTTCCTCTGTTTGACTCTTTGAATTAACACGGTCATTACATGCAGTAAGTTTTTCTTGTATAGTAGCACATTTAGGTCGGCCTCTGCATTTTTCCTGCAAAATAGAAAGATTTATCATAGTTGTTTGTAGGTATAAAAATGATAATTATGTACAGTTAATATTATAGGTTCTCAAATCACAGAGAAACAACTAAAACAAATTATAATTATTAACAGAACTTGCTTTCATAACATCGCAGTTATGTGAAATTAGGAAGGTACATTATTTTCATGATGTAGGCACCCACTAAGGAAAAGATTTTGAATATTCCATTCCCAAGGGGGTAAAAAGGGGTAAAGTGTGTTTTCATGGACTTCCTAATATCTCTTAGGCCTGATCAGATATCAACTTGGTTTTTACTTCAAAAGGTTACCCACACAAATGCCTAAAAACTAATCAACCCCTAAGGGGGTGAAAAGAGGTGAAATGTATTTTCACGGATTCCTCATAATCTCTTAGGTTCGATTAGATATTAACTTGATTTTTACTTCATAAGGTTACCCACATAAATGCTTAAAATCCAAACTCATGATTTTGCCTTAAATCAACCTCTAAGGGGGTGAATGTTTTTTATGGAGTCCTTAATATCTCTTAGGCCCAAAGCGAAGTGCATGGCTATTTTGCTATTAAGGAATAACAAATGCTTCCTTCATGACTTGTAACTTTTCAAAGTTGCATGTTACAAAAATGGTCTAACATTCAGATGAACTGTGAAACATGTAAATATAATTTGAGATTGGATATGGTAGCAGAATGTACATAGTCATAGTTTGACATCAAATAATAATAAGAACACTATTAGTTTATAAATACAATAAATCTCTAAATTTTATAAAATTTCATTATTATTCAATTGTGATTTATTTTTTAATATTCTGGTTATATATAATATCCATTGGTTTATGATAAAATGAAATAAGTGAGACAAATGAATTTTTATTTATTAACGATCTGCAAAAAATTTTATTACCTTAAATGTTTATTGTTCAAATTATGAAATAATAAATATGAATGTTATGTGTGGAGAAGAAAAACCCACCTCAAATGTGTCCCTTTAAATGAAATGGCAGTGACAAGTCAGAAAGAAAGCATTTTTGAACATAATATGTATCTCTGTATGTGTAACCATTATTTAGTAATTAGTGAAATGCACTGGGATAAAGGACTTTTTGTACGGATAAATAAAAGCGATCATAAGCTAAATCGAATCTATTAAATGTAGTACATTATCATTTTATGTCAAAATCCAGATTTAATTTCATTATAATATAAATACATATTATGATAAAGCTGACCTAAATTAAGTATATTCTATAATTTTGTATGTTAATAATTTTATATTCGAAAACAAATTACACTACTCGTTTTATCAACAGAATGTGACTACGTAACGAAACCTCAAAAAAAATTTTGAACAAGAGTATTATATAATAATTTTTACTCACACGAAGTACTTTCTGAGGATCAACTAACTCAGCCTCTTCGTCTTCTGCCTTCACGGTTGGGACGTAACGTTTAAAGAAACTTTGTAAGAAAGACATATTTTTGCAAATACTTTTTATGCCGAAATTACACAGAGAATGCACGGAGTGCAATTTGTTTCTTGTGTAGTAATCGTAGTAATACAGAAACGATTGGATGGAAAATGTTGGTTAGAGTCGCCTGTCTTATAAATGCACCATGCTTGATGGCAATGATTGTAGAGTAAAGGTCCTTTTTCATGGGACATTAAAGCGCCATTTTCACGTGACAGTAAATCGCGATTTTTACGGTAATTACACATGTCATGACATTTGTCGCCGTGAAAACTATATACACAGATCTCGCGATGTCGTAACTATGTCATGACATCGAAAGTCACATGAAAACGACGCTGGACTACGAATTATGGCAAAGAAAAGGTAATACTAAGAGGGGCACTTCGAGTGGCCCCAACTCGAAGCCAACCAGGGCCAACCAGCGTCGTTGGAAAACAGATTATCGACACTAGTTGGCCCTGGTTGGCTTCGAGTTGGGATCACTCGGCTAGCTTGGCACTGGCGTCAGTTCACGAATTCATTACCATCACTCCTGTAGGTGTTTCCCCCTCCATTTTTTAGCTTAATCGCTCCTCACCTTGTACCATCCCTCCCCGCGGAGATCTTCACTCCCCGTGTCCATAAGTCTACTTTATGCACCGTCCTTTAGGTCCATGACTCGCATAAATAAATAAGGAAATAATTTTTCTAATTAAGTTAAATTATTAATGTATGCGTTACAAACGATAATGTTACATTTTTGAACGATCAAACGGGTTTCCCCGAAGTAAAGTTCGATCGCAACTACCCATACAGCACATAACGTTGCAGCAATATTCTATCTCCACCCCTATGCAATATTGCAGAAATGTATTCCTGCAACGTTGTGGCAATATTGCAGCAACGTTGCTGCAACGAAGTGTGTTGTATGGGACGAAGAATATTTCGTTAGTTAGATTTTTATAGCAAATGGTTACATTTATGTTTTCATAAAATTGACGGCTATATGTGATTGTAATTCTGCATGCTTCTATAGTGATAATCTTACAAATCATAATTAGTAACAGATTTGTTACTAGCTGCGACATATCAATACCACTTAAGCCTTAAGCCGTCGCGCGTGTTCGCGCGTCGACGGCATAATAATTCCAGGCGCACTTGCGTTGCGTATCACAAATCGTGAGGTTTGGAACGCGTTTACGTAGGGGCACCTTATTTTCCTATTAGTTTATGATGTTGGCACTATATTTTTTAGCTAAATGCACATGTGCACAAAATATGTGCAATTTTCTTCAAAAGCAGAAAGTTGATTTGCCAATGGGTCACCTGAAAAATCGGTGAGATCAAGGTTGACGTGGAGACCAAACGTTATTCATTCGCTAGGAAGATTTTCAGCAAATATTTTGCGATATCATGGTGAAATGTTAATTACTTTTGTAAATTATGAATAAATGTACAAAATGCTAATAGTAAACCAAATTTGCGACTATTTTTTCTACGTTACTAAAATTCGTGAGTCAAGAAAGATTAGGAAACGGAAAGAAATGTTGAATACTTGGCTCAGCCAACTACTTGGTCTTCAATTTTGTCTATTTTACCATACTGATATTTTTTAAAGATATGAATATTGTATCACGAATAACAATGATATTTATTTTCGATTCAGAACGTTTAAATGATTTATTTAGTAAAATGGTCAAAAGAACCGTCATGGTCTTTATAAGAAGGATGGCGTCATCCGAAAGTGTTCGCGTACTTTTCTCACAGCTATGAGTCCGTTAAAGTACAGTGAATGTATTCTATGTTCCAAGTAAAATACATTTCATTCGATTAATTCGCTATCATAACATTGTGTGTAGTACTGATTAATACTCGATAAAAATTAGGAAAATCAGGGTGCAGTGGATCGTGCTCACAGTTAAACATTGAGGTAGTTTTGTGCTAGTGTGTTGGAAAGGTAGTAGGAATAAACCTCTATATTTTTCACAAAGAACTGTTACGAAGAACAAAAAGTAGTCAAGATACAATACTGATATCTAAATGACGTCCAATAACGAATATAATATTATAGAAACAAGTTGAAAAATTATAGGTTTGGAAAAAAACCGGAACGTATTCGTATAAGACTCAAAGGCTGTGTTTTTCATAAGAAAACCTTCTACTTTATTGGAATTTATACAAGGGAATAAGTAAAACAGACGTGATACAAGGAATCCTTCTTAAGAAATGATTACCATATCGTTTCTTTACGTACAAGTTCAACTTAAAAACTTCGCAATGCTTGAGGTTATGTTTCAATGAAACTTGAATTTTTATAGTAAGAAACGAAGCAAGTTATCAGGAAAACAAAAACAAACTGGATGTAAGTTAAAAAATAGAGATAGATCTTTCTATTATTATATATCGTGCTTCTTAGTTATCGAAAAGTTTCTTTGTAGTGGTCTAGGTTTTGTATATTTTCTTTTAAAATGTACATTTCTAGAAGTTTGCCCCCTTTCATTAGTTTGTTCGTTCGTAACTTGTATTTTTAAACTGTTCTGTGATTTTCTAACTATATGTGTTGGGATGACATGTTTACAATTTTTAAGCTGTAATGTAAAGTGTCGAGTTATACCTACATAAGAACGTGCTGCTTTATTAATGTTTTATATATATTATATATTTTTGTAATGTGATATATGTATTAAATATATATAGTATGCAATATTCATAATGTAAAAGTTACTTTTATATAAGTTATAATGTAACGTTCTGATAATATAATAAAAAGTATTTTCGTGTACTTAAAAAGTTTATGGTATTTCTTAAAAAGTTTTATTATCACCTAAGGGTAACGTTATCTCATCATTGAATTTTATTCACTGTTGTTATAGCAGTTTACATGAATGGATGATGCTTGGAGGCAATGAACGGGATGGAGAGACATGGGCATGGACATGGACATTCGCACTCACATCGTCATCGCCATCCACACGGAAATTCGCAAAGCGCATCTCAAAACTCAAATCAATCGTCCAAACATAGCCACGCGCATGCACCACATTCGCAGAAGGAAACGTCTACTGCGCAAGCACCTCAAAAGCCAAGAAATTATAAATTACTGGTTGATCCATTTTTGGTTAAAGGTGCGACGAAGTTATACAGGTACGATGGTACGGTACCAGGAGATCCGACTTATCCCGAAGTTCAGCCTCGAGACCCAAGATCGCAATTAACAAGAATTTGGACTCGTTTAGAGCAACTCGACTTACCTGTACCTAGATTTAAAATTGACTCCAATTACTGCGGCGAACCACCGCCTCTCGAAGTAACATTTTGCCATTTAAATGATAACATCGATAAGACTTTTTTAATGGACATGGTCCAGAAATTTGGAGCTGTAGAAGAGCTGATTGTTTACTATCATCCTTTAACTAACAAACATCTTGGTATCGCAAGAGTTGTATTTGAAAGTACGAAAGCTTCGAAAGCGTGTGTAGAAAAATTAAATAATACGTCTGTGATGGGTAAAGTTTTAAGAGTATTTCTCGATGCATTTGGAGATGAGTGTAAAAAGATCTATGACGAGTTGACCGCAGAGAAGAAACCAGAGAAGAAAATTGAGAAAGAAATAAAACCTGAGAACGATCAAGGGAAGCAAACCCCGATCGAAAAGATTGTAACGGAGGAGAGAGACGAGTTCAGGAGTAATAAGAAAATAGTGTCGAACGTTGAGAAAACCAGAGACACGTATGTAGAGAACTCAAGATACAATAAATATAGGGACTATCCTACCCCTAGTGGCAGTACAGGAAGTGATTTAGGCTACGGTACTGCACCCAGCGAACTTAATTATTCTAGTAATTATTCTCAAAATTCTACACCAGCCACGAATTATGATTTCTATTATAGTAGTTATCATCATCAGCCTCCAAATAATTATCTAGCAAATATACCTCAAAATGTATCGCAGAGTCTTTCGATCCCACAAAATTCAAGTATGTGGTGGGGAAACAACACAGGACCGACTGGTTACGCATCGTCTTCTATGTGGTCCGTTCAACATGGGACAAATTTGGAAAATCCCAATTCTAACGTAGTCCCAACTATCAAGACTTCTGCGATGAAGATACATCACACTCCTAAAAAAGAGAAAGAAAATCAAACTGCCATGAGAAACTCGTCAAGAGATTCACCAGTAGAGACTCGAAAGACTCTAGACTTGGATACAAGAATTGCTATGTTATTAAAAGACAAAGCAGGAGGAATGGCTCCGCCGTTCTTACAGTTTGGTAGTGATTCTGAAGATGATAAGAAGTCAGTTAACGCAGAGAACGAAATGCTCTCGGAACCACCAAGTCCTTTTCTGTCCCACGAAACATACAAATCGTGTTTTGAGAAAATGCGAGAGAGGAGTAAGGAACGATGGAAAGTACACGAAAATAGCATCAATCAGTTTTCAGTTGATGAAGATTTAGGTAGCGTCATCAGTTCCAGCGAGGACGAAGCATTATTGGGAAGTTATAGTCCTGCGCTAGATGATATCGAACCAGAACCACCGAAAGAACCACCACCTCCACCTCCGCCTGATGATGATAGGATGTCGTTAAGTCCATTAAGTTCGGGGGATGAGAAAATTGAAGAGGTGATTACATAACTAAATATGTATTCATAGATTTAAAATCTTTGTTCTGTATAATTGCAAATATGAAATATTTTATGATTAAACTGCACAGGTGATAGCTCAAACGGAACCTACGACTCAGTTATATCCAGGAGCTGGTTATCCTGGACATTTAACCCATTATCCTACCAGTGATATGTATCACTGGCCACGACCAGCACAATATCCATATCCTTATGGAACAACATATTTACAAAGTCATTATCAACCTAATACTACGTCATTCTCTGGAACAGTGGGAAATCATCAAGGAGCAAATTATTATCCATCATTTCAATCACGGCTACATGCAATGGCGAATCAGAATATTACAAAAGATAGTCCACAGGTATGTAGATTTTGAGTTTATACATTTGCGTATATAGGATGATTTGTATATTTTAATTACTTAAAACATTTCGAAATTGTGTTAAATAATGACTGTTTTGAATATCGTAGAAGGTGATGAAAAGACCGTTTGATAAATTCCTTCTTTTTATATTATTATTATCATTATTGATGTATAGAATGGTGTAATTTTATTGCTGACTGATAAGTTTAGTCAAGACAATTTTATATTCAGTAGAATAATGATAATACAAACACAAAGTTCTATTAAAAAGAAATAATATAGGTAACTTCGAAATCTACCTAAGTAAACCAATTCAGAATGAATACTTTTCTTCACCTTGCCAGTTTCTCGAAACTAAACAGATGCCCAAAATTGATTTTCGGAAAAGTAATTATTCGTAACAATATTTTAAGTGGTATAATGTCAGATCATCCTATATATATTCTACTAATGTAATACATATGTATGCATATGAAATTTATTCACTGAAAATTTAGGGCCCTACTATTAACGGAGTATTAAACAGAGTTGTGAATGAGTTGAAACAAATTTTAAAAAAGGATTTTAATAAGAAAATGATTGAGAATACTGCGTTCAAACTGTTCGAAGTGTGGTGGGATGAGAAGAAGTCTGAGAAAAGTCAAAATCAAGGAGGAGATAATACTATTGTTAATAACAGTAATAAAGAAGAAGTTCCAAAGCCCCAAGGAATATCCTTACTTTTAGAACAGGGAACTTCGCTTGGATTTAATTACGATGGATTTGGTTTGGGCATTAGAGCTAGTATGCCAAAGATGCCTTCTTTCAGGGTAATGCATTTCTTGCGAATATTTATTTTCAATTTCAGCGATATTTATGGTAACGCAATGGTAATATTTATATTACAGCGCAAAATTAAAGCTCCAAGCCCATTACCGCAAGACGAAGATAGTCGTCAGTCTGATCATGTGGATACTGAAATCATTGAAAGTGACAGCGATCTTGATTTAACATCGGTACAAAAAGTTAAAAGACCAATCACTTCTCTTCCAAGCGTTTCTTCATCATCGTCGTCGTCGTCGTCGTCGTCAAGTGATAGTAGTAGCGACGAAATGAGTTCCAGTGAATCTTCCAACAGTTCTAATGATAGTTCTGATGAAGAAGTATGTTCTGCAAACTTTGAAGATGAGGTATATTGATGTATCATGTACACCTTACTCATTCGATTATAATTATTGAAACATGTATGTGCGGTGAAGAATGGATCACATCACATAGCTAACATTTGTATCGCGAACAATTCTACAGTATTTCGAACGCGCTTGCCAAGAGAACAGTTGAGCATGTCTATTTAGAAAAAAGTCTGTATTATATTCACGAAATATTGTAGGAGAATTCCCGAAACGAATGCGACCTGCCGATGTAAAGTGGGCAACTTGTCGCTATATATTTCTGTTGTAGCAGCCGGAATCGACTGAGCTTGGTGTACAAGCATTGCCTATATAAAGAAATGTAATAATAATCTTTTACTTTTAGCAAGACACGGACAGTCGTATATCAGATCATCGTCCTTTGGCCTGTAACAGCGAGGATCCTGATATTTTAACAGAACTTGCAATTCAAAGGTCACTAGATTGCCCAACTCCTACGGGCAGAGAAACGCCAGTACCGTATGTTAAAATAAAGGATGCAAATTCAAATGAGTTTCCACAATTCGATAACGAAGTTAGCCCTGTATCGTCTCCGTTAAGATCTGAAAAAGATAAGGAGAAAACTGAAATCGTAAACGAAAAGTTTGTCGATGAGGAGCATCATGAAAAGCTTAGAACAGTCATTAAAGATATTGACGTACAGAGCCTGGAGGATGAGGCACAGAAGAAAGTAAAGATCGCACATTCTTTAACAATGCCAGGGAAACAAGAATCTCACGATATGCAAAAAATGGAGAATTCTGCGGCAGAGGCTTTAATAACGTTAGCTGGACAAGATAATATTATAAGACATAGAAGTCCGGGACCTGTACAACCAAATATTATTAGAGCTCTCCAAACTATGTCTGCTAAATACATCACTGATGAACCTATATTAAAAGAATCAGAAAAGATTGAAATGTTTAGTGAGATACCTACTACAGACTCGGAGGAAGAAAGCTTAGAGATTAGGAGATTAAGGTTTGTACGATTATATGATTTATATGTATTTAAATACGATTGAAAATATATTAAACTCCGTTGTTTTCATATATTAAATACATTATATTGTATTCTAATTTTTTTCATTAGGTACCAAGCTGAAGCTGATCTTCGATTAAATGGTCAACAGAGTCCAAGTTCGCCTGGTTCGCAAGCTTCTCAAGTGTTCATGGAACACTCATATTCATTGCCACCAGCGCAACCAGAATTCACGGAATCTCTAGTTCGCGTACCTCCCGCACCAATCAAACCTGTAAAAATGAAACCCTCGAAAATCATAAAAGTTGATAAAAACAAAGACAAAACTCATAAAGTGGAAAAACGGAAATATAATAAGTACACAAAAATGCATAGTCGCCAAAGTCATGAAGGCGAAAAGGAAAATATTCAAAATGAATTTGTTTACGAAAAATATCCCCCGAAAGTTCAAGAATCAATGGTGACGTATAAAGAACGAGACCTTATGTCGGAAATGGCTATTTTATATGAATTTTTAACTAGAGGAATAGACGCGGAAGATGTAGAATATTTAAGACAGAGTTATGAAGCTTTATTAGCTGATGATAATCAAGGTTATTGGTTGAATGATACCCATTGGGTCGATCACCCGGCGACAGATATTCCGAGCCCTGCGAAACGAAGAAAAAGAGATGAGCTTAGATTGCATGCAAGCGGAAGTGCGCGAACAGAAGGATATTACAAAGTTGATATACGAGAAAAAGCCAAACACAAGGTATGGTTTTCCTTACGTTCACACGTAATCATTTTCTTTTTATTTAAAAAAAAAAGAAAAAAGCAGATATACATTTGTGATGGAAAAGTAACATTTTGTTCATTGGAAATTACTTATTTCATGTAGCATCACTATGCGCAAAGTATACAACGCAGTAATGATATCGAGGATAGTAATGGTCCTTATGCCGGAGGCGATGGAACAATAAATGGTCCAAAGAACAATACTAAAGCTTTAACTGGTAAAATGCAAGCTTTATCTCGTGAAGCTCGAAGTAACCAACGTCGATTACTAACAGCTTTTGGTATTGATACTGATAGCGATCTCCTTAAGTTCAATCAACTGAAAGTAAGATTTAAATTGCTATTTGCTTGTAAATATCAGTACAATGTTGTAACTGTTATGAAACGTTTCATTGTGTTTATTTAATCTTACAGTTCAGGAAGAAGCAGTTAAAATTCGCTAAGTCTGGTATACACGATTGGGGTTTGTTTGCCATGGAACCAATTGCAGCTGATGAAATGGTCATCGAATATGTTGGCCAAATGGTGAGACCAGTTGTCGCTGACTTAAGAGAGTCTCAATACGAAGCTACCGGGATTGGTAGTTCCTATCTATTTCGTATTGATTTAGACACAATTATTGATGCAACTAAATGTGGCAATTTAGCCCGTTTCATTAATCATAGCTGCAATGTGAGTATTATAATATTTGTACTCTCAACATAATTGAAATATTACACGATCTGTTTTACAATTACTAGGTGTAATAGTATCTCCGAGTAATTTATTCGCCTTTATCTTCGATAAAGATAATAGATTTATCGACCTTTATCTTCTTTCAGCCGAATTGTTATGCAAAGGTAATTACAATTGAGAGCCAAAAGAAAATTGTAATCTATAGTAAACAGCCGATAGGAGTTAACGAGGAAATCACGTATGATTATAAATTTCCATTGGAGGATGACAAAATTCCTTGCCTATGTGGAGCTCCTCAGTGTCGGGGTACTCTGAATTGAATCGTTCATGAAATTATTATTGTTCACCTCTTTTTCCTGTCTACTACACTTCATCGTACCCTACTCATATTTTTGTAAATATTTCCCCATGTAAACATTTTATAAAATGCAATGGAAAATGCTAAATTATGTTAATATGTGCTCCTTTTCTTTCTCTAACATTCTTCCCACTACTATAATATGTTTAATGAATTCAAATATCGTTACGACATTTATAGTTTACGATTGTTTAAACAACTTAAGTTAGATTGAAGTGTGGGTGTGTGTATATGAACGGAAGAACACACACCTTATATGTATATATAACTCGAGGTTTATTTAAGAATAACAAGTTATGTTTCTGTTAAAAATAAAATTTTTTGAAAGATAGCTCTTATGTCAATCGATATAAACGCGGCCAAGCTAATTTTCGTTTTCTGATCAAATTGTTTGAATCGAATGTAAGATAGGTATTTGGGGAGTTTTTTCTATATTGCGCTTGCGCAATAAAACGAATGTATGCATACATAATACGCGTATTATATCTGTATGTGTCTACATATGTATAGGCTGAGCAAATATGAATTCGGATAGTCGCACTCACACAGTGAAAGGGGCGCGAAGCGCAGTATTCCCATCTATGATACAATATTCTGTGGTCGCGGCCACAGCGCAGGCGCATATGGCCGTACCGGGAGTATTCAATTTGTTTGTATTTCTAACTTTTCTTCTAACACAATTCCTTCGACTTTTACCCTGATAATAATGATAATGCGACAATTAAACTAATGCGAATAGAATATCATGGACAAGGTTCATAAACTACAAATAAATAGCGCTACAATTAAAATGCCTTTATGCAAGGTGTGGAAAATACATTAAAAATCAACTAAATTTCTTTATTATTTTATTCTACAGAAATTATTTTTGTCTATGAAATAATATCTTGCGAAATCACGACTGTAACTATTTGATATTTAGAAAAACTGTTTTTATTATTGCGATAAAGAAACAAATGCTTGCTGGGAAAGGCATTCCGTAGCGCTATTTATTTATAGTTTATGAATCTGGTTCATGATATTCTACTCGCATTCGTCTCGTGTTTGCATTAGCATTATTATCAATGTAAAAGTCGAAGAAGTTGTGTTAGGTAAAAGAGAAGTTGGAAATTCAAACGAGTCGAATATTGTTATTGGAACGGCCGCGTAGCGCTCAGTGGCGCTGTGATCCGCGCCATAGAACATTGTATCATAGATGGGAATGTTGCGCTTTGTGCCTCTTTTACTGTGTGAGTGCGAGCTGTTCGAAAATCGAGATTCATCTTCATCCTACTTACATGTGTCTGTATGTACATACATATATCACTGTCAGTGATTTGCACACCATCTTTAGTGTATGTACACTGCCGATGTAAGTATGCGTCTAATTGGGCCTGCGAAATTCAAGTGTGTATGGTCTGGATTAGGTGTAGTGTATCGGTTTGACGGACAATATCAACTTGTAGTACAGAATATGTTTAAAAAACAATTTAAAAGTGAACTGAATTAAATGAAACATAAAACTAAAATAATGAGATGTGTTCCAACGGTAGAATTTAAATAATTGTGAACGTAATAAACACATAAATTTATTTAATGCGCGTTTACCTGTTACGTTACATACTGAAACATTTCGAATATTGTAATAGAATTTAGAGATAGTAATGTTATATCAAAAATAATATTACTGTTTATATCGAAAAAAATTAATCGTTCACAATTTTAAAGGTTATATTTTAAGAATATGGCGGATCGTCTCACACAATTACAGGATACTATAAATCAAGTAATATAAAGTTTTCATTCTTGTATCAAGATCGTATTAAAATGTTTGTATTGACGAGTATGATTACTTACTTACCTATATTATTGTAGCAAGCCGAGCACTTTTGTAACAGCGTAGGTATTCTGCAACAATATTCTACACCCAGTAAATTTCCTGGTTTTGATCGTGTTGGAACGCCTCAGCCACATCAACCTCAAGAAGGTATATTTTTGTTTCATATTTAGATCAATTAATGTGTGAACATGCCTTTTATGTATAAATTTATTATTCTCCTTTTTTGAGGGATGAATATGTACCTGGATAAAATTTCTCCATTTATAACTCTTTGCACTTTTCAAAATCTATATTATTATCAAAGTTATGCAAGTTTAAATGAACCAAGTCCTGAATATATCACATTTCTTTGCCTTGTAAGTCAAATAAGATTTGGTAGAAGATATTGTACAATTTAAAGAGGTCTATTCTCCAATGCTTATATTTTTTCAAAAGATATAACTATAACGTGTAACTACCACTCTTTGTTTAAATGAAATCGTTTTTTATTTCTTTTCGTACCATAAATTCATCTTTTTTTTTTAAATTAGAAGAGCTGATATCGATATCATCTCTTCTAATTTAAAAAAAAAATTACGGTCGAAATTCAATTTATTTTTACTATAAATCCATATCTTTCATTATTCTGTATATAAAAGTATTAAAAGTATTTCATATTTTATATCAGAAAATGACTTTATTACAGTATATATATATATATATATATGTGTAAAGGCTGTACATAAGGTCAGAAAACATTAATATTATTTTTATTAAATTGCACGAACGCAATAAACCTATCATCTTTTTGTAAATGCCATTACGATGTGGTTGATGAACCAAACGGAACTAACATTTTTACCAAAACTAAATACGTTTTCTTAAATTTTTTGATAAAATATTCTTTCCAAGTACATATTTTGATACTTTTAAATGAACACAAACTTGACTGTTAAAGGTTTAGAGTTTCAAAAAATGACCCTTTTTCATACTGTTTATTTGTACGAAACCCCTTAAGTATTGTTTTTTCTAAAAGTTTTTAATGCTTTGAAACTGATTGTTATTCCTACATACATAATTCCTAATTTTAGATTATGCAGCATTGTTTGCAACTTTAATAGCAAGGTGTGCAAAAGATATCGATACCTTGATAGAAAGTTTGCCGAGCGAAGAATCGTCGCAAGAGCTACAAATTGCGAGTCTCAGTCGTCTTGAGCAGGAGAACCGAGAAGCCGGTGAACAATTAGAAGAAGTTGTAAAACAAGGAGAAGCTCTATTGCAAAGGATTCAAGCTGCTTTACAGGATATTGCTCAAAGCCAACTGGACATGCAAGACCCAGCGTCTACATCTGTAATTAACATCAATCTTAAGACTAATTCAGTTTTCAAACAAGAAAATGTGAATTCTGTGAATACAGTGCCTTCGAATAATGCAAATCAATTATCCGATTCTACAGCAAGTTCCATAAATCAATGATATATTTTTTTAATGATCTAGTTGTTCACGCAAGTAACAACAAAATAAACTATAAAGTGGAGACACGATGGTAAAGTATTAAAACATTCTAATAGATCGTATAAAATATTTTATATTTTGAAGTAAATGATACAAATTAAATAAATGGCCGAAAACGACCGATATATTGAAAACTTACTTGCATCAAAATGTTTTAGTTGATACATTACTGAATTTAAATTAAAATATTTATAATCGTGTGAAATTTAAGACAAAGTAACAGATGTTACGTGTCTTTGTAATTGTAGCGCTATCTCTTAAGAACTTGTATGAAAGTATCTCGCGGTAACGAAATCTTTCCAACCAATTTCATCTTTTTTTTCCCTTCTGATTGTTTTGCTAATAACTTCATTCTCCTAGTGACATCGCCGCCGTACTAAAACAAGAGAAATTGTAATAGAAACATGCAAATACGATACGGTGAAAGAATTCTTACCAGTTTTGCAGTTACGTCTTTTCTATATGCTTTCAAAGTTTCCCTTGCTACAATTTTTCCATTAACTATAGCTTGAATCACTATATCGAACATCTGACGTGGGATAACGTTTAATAATCTCTCGCATAACCGTTTGCTTATTGCAACAGCTTTAGTCAAATGTACAATAGTACTCAATTCTTCTACTGCGTTGCCGTTTAAATGAATATTTAACTATAACATATAATTTGTAACGTACATAAAGTATAAATCATACGAAATGTCCATATATAATTAATTATGTCAAAGTAAATAAACGTAATTTTAAATTACCTTCACTATATTCGAAGGCTCATAATCGTATTCTTCGTAATCGAAGCTGGCATAACCCGAGGTTGTACTTTTCAACAAATCATGAAAGTCGATAATAATTTCGTTTAGTGGTAATAAAAATTGCAACATTACCCTGTTGTTACCAATATCTTTCGTTTTTTGTTCCACTCCTCGTTTTTCAAGACACAAAGCCATTACCGTGCCTATATATTCACCTAATTATACAATTAAACATTAATTAGTTTAGCTTGTCCTTTACCTGTAGTTGTGTCATTTAAGACGTAATTGTTAAATCTACCTGGTGTTATGATAGTTCCTAATACCATAGGCTCGTAGAACTCTGATACGATTTGAGGAAGAGGAAAATGCGCAGGATTATTGAATGTAATCATATCGGTGCCATGTTTTTTGATATTTTTGCTGCCAATAATTTTTGCTTTGTACGTAACATTAGGCACTGTGACGATAGGTTGCGCATCATATTCTTGTTCAAGACGTTGCATAAAAACTTCCATATGCAATAAGCCTAAAAATCCGATTCTCCACCCTTGTCCGAGAGCTACGCTGTAGTAGAAGTGAATGCTCGATTAGATAAATTACATGCATACAAAGTGAATACATATGTTGTTTAATTTAATCTATAAAGATGTTAAATGATATTGCTGTATGTACCTAGAATCCAATGTAACAGAAACACCACTATCGTTTAATGTTAATTTTTCTATGGCAGTACGCATTGTATCAAATTGCGACTGATCAAGTGGATATAGTCCTGAGAATACCATTGGCTTTGGTGACTTAAATCCCATTAGGGGTTCAACAATATGATTTTTTAGGTGCACTGTATCGCCAATGAACGCTTCTTTGGAAGATCTCATATTACACGAAATACACCCTATTTGACCTGCAATTCTGAATATATATTGTCACAGCTAGACATTATTGTGTACACATTAGTACTGTATTTTTATTAGGGCAGGGACTATTTGTCGAATTTTTCGGTATTCGAATATTCGAATACTTCAGTTGCTCAATTATTTGGCGAATATAATTTGAATATTCAAGCATCCAAATACTATTCGAATATTTAAGTATTCGAACACATTAGTACTCGAATCCATTAATACTCGAATACGTCAGTATTCGAATAGTATTCGGTATTCGAATACTTAAATATTCGAATAGTATTCGGTATTTGAATACTTAAATATTCGAATAGTATTCGGTAGTCGAATACTTAAATATTCGAATAGTATTCGGTATTCGAATACTTCAATTACTCAATTATTTGGCGAATATATTTGAATATCCAAGTATCCAAATACTATTCGAATACCGAATATTATTCGAATACTGATGAATTTGAGTACTAATGTGTTCGAATATTAAATTATTCGAATAGTCCCAGCCCTATTTTTTTATAGAATTGTATAAAATAACGAATAGCACTTACAACTTATTTACAGATTCTTCTTTAGGTTTTAGTAATGCCATCGTTTTAATTTCATAAGACTTTTTAGTATAGATTGAAGTGATATTCTGTCCTACTGATAAAGATCCTTCTTTAACATATATCAACGAAATAGCCCCTTTATATTTGTCATACCAACTATCAAATATCAAGGCTCTGAATGGTCTATCCCTAAATGCATCAGGCGGTGGAATTCTTTCGATAATAGTATCCGGGATCTTATCTACTCCAGTACCTAATTTGGCAGATACTTTTAAAACGTCTGCTTCGTTTATGTCGAATAATGTTTTTAATTGAAGGACTACTCTAGCAGGATTGGCATTTTTCAAATCTATTTTATTAATTATTGGTACTATAACCATATTTCGTTTACTAGCTAAATAAAAATTAGCCACGGTTTGGGCTTGTACGCCATCGTTTGCATCTATTACTAACAGTACTCCTTGACATGGTGCTAAAGAACGATGAACCTCAGCCGCGAAGTCTACATGACCAGGTGTATCTATTAAATTAAGAAGATATTTAGTCCCTTTATATGTATAATTGAGAGAAGCAGTTTGGGCTTTAACTGTGATTCCACGGTCCTTTTCAACTTGCAGATTATCTAGGATTTGTTTCCCAGAGTTTGCTTTTATCGCACCAGTTAATTCTAAAAGTCTATCAGCGAGAGTACTTTTGCCATGATCAACATGTGCTATAATACTGAAGTTACGAATGTTTTTTACGTCTATTTCAGGCTCTTTATTAGTTTCCGAGTTTGTAGAATAACATTTCTTTAAAAGAAGTGAATGTCTCCTGAAATAAAGTATATTATATGTATACATTAAAAACTGTGGTCATTTTAATATTTGGACACCACACTATCTCTAAAATTTGTGTCTTCGTGTAATGAAAAAGTATTGAAAATACTGGTTTAATTCTGTTCGAAGACATGAACAACCTTTTGCAATATATACAATTATTATGTAATAAAAACATTCAGGTATCATTCAAAGGTGAACGTTTTTGTATATTAAAATTGAAATTTTAGTATTTGGTTCGAAATGCTATTTTATTTAATAAGTCCTTTTAAATGTTTGAACATTAAAAAAGTTAGTTTCCTTTTCTTGCAGTCATATTTATCATTCTGCTTTTGAATGAAATTGATTTTTACAAACTCATTGTCTCAACTTCATATAGATTTTAATTATACAGCAAATATTACAACACCTATTCATACTTTTTCGGACTTTTTATATTAATAGATTTTAAATAAAATTTAAATTTTTAACTTTCTGGTATAGTAGACATGTTTATATTTTAACTGTTCTAAAGTTTTACATTCATCTATCTGGTGATCCTATATGAGTCTTGTGGGATGAATTAGAACAGTAGTTAGAAATGATAAGAAAAAATTTATTAATTCAAAGGTACAATTATAAGTACAAGTGAAAGAAGAATGAAGTGGTATACTATATCGAATTAGAATATTTGATACAAATTATTTAGAATCTACTAAAATGTCTAAAAAACGTTATTAAAGAAAACAATTATGTAACTAAATATTACCATTGTTTTTTGTTATAAGATTCGTTACCACCTAATTATTTTACATCGTTTTATTTAAATCTTGTAATATAAAACATAGCTTTCTAATATTATTTCAAATATAATTATATTATTATTACAAAACGATTGATTAAATCTTTGCAAACTAGAATAAATAATTCATCTGTCTCTAACATAAATATTTGAATTTTCAAGTACGTTTTATTACACGAAGAAACAAATTCGGGAGTTGTATGGTATGTATATATCTGAGCATTAAAAGACTATAGATGAAAGTATATATTCTCTATCTTTTTATGAAATTAAATTATTAAAAGATGATGAATTTGAAAAGTACAATAATATTTTCATGACAATATTCTTTAATATTTAAAATACATGCGTAACACTGACCTTTCGAATGTTGATGCACATATTTGGAGAAAATTATAATTCTTTTTAGTATACCGTGCGTAACAAGTAACCTTACTTATTTTCATAATGGCCCAACAATGGTTATTTATTAATTATTTCCAATATAAAAACCTACGTGAACAAAAATACTTATCAATAAAGTATATATTCTTCTTATTGTCGTAAATATTATTCTCTACTTTGTAATTTAATTATAAGTACATACTGCTAGTACGTTATTTATTCCTAAATAATATCTGGAATTAAAATGTCATTAAAAGGTATATTCAATTGAAACAATGCGGTTTAATATAAAAGAATTATTACAAGTAATATTTGCATAATTGTGAATAAGACAATCAAAGTTTCAAAATGAAATCATATTCTTTCGTTTTTCAAGATTTGAGGTTAAGTATCGTACACGAATGGTTGCTGTTACTTGGAAACAAGCGATAGTAGTGTTATCTTTACGTTAATCCGAAAGATTGTCCCCGAATACTTTAATATTTTAAATTTAATGTGGAGCAATTTGGAAAGAAGTGTTTTACATAAACTTTATTAACAATTTGGAAACTCTTAGAAATATGTCTGTCAAGCAATTTGGGCAGGTAAAATCTTACTTTGCATTAGAAGGGAATTATTACGAAAGTTAACCTAAAATGAATAACGTAAACATATATAAAAGTACATTTTTATAACAAATTTAACCCCTTAACGCAGTTTTTTAAAAAAAAAACCGGCCAAAAGAATCAATTTTTTTATGTAAAAAAAACAATTTAGAACATTGTCTTGGCAAAAAAATTAAAAAAATACAAAAATAATCAAAATTGTTATTTTATGTGCCGCTCGAATTATCTCGAGCGTACAAGTTAAGAGGTTTATAAGCAATAGAGTTCAGAATGAAATGAATTATAAAGATTTTGTGATATTATTAATAATATATGATGTTACTTTCATACATTTTAAAGAATAACTGAATTTACTAAATCGAAAATTTCAGCGATTGTATTATATGCCAAAAATAACACGTTGGACAAAAGGAATTGGCGCAGAATTGCCAGAAGAGTATAAAAAATTCTGGAGAGAATGGAAATTACAAGAGCCAACTGCTGTTCATTACATAAAACAGGAAGGGAACTATGTAAGAGACGAAGAAACAGAAGTTGTGTAGGTTGCGAATAGTTATTGATTTTTAAATGTTTCCATTGAACATTTGTATATAATATTAACATTAACAATTATACAACTCAGTTTAGACAATATTTAATTTTTTTTCTCTTAACATTCATGGCCTAGAAATTAATATAAATCATTTTGAAAATATACGAGTATATATTCTTAGGTGTATCAATTATATTAAAATTTGCAATGCATTAAGTCCTTACTTCTCTATTATTTTTCTGAAATTTTATTTAATTTCGCATTAAATTGGTATTTATTTATACAGACGCCACGTTCAAAATATACCATTACCATTGACATATCCCAAAGAACTTCACCAAGGCATATGGGGTGGTGAAGCCGTGATACAAGGTTTCCAGAAGAAACATCGTCGAAGTCGTAGATATCCTCATTTTTGGTTTCCTACGCTCAAGAAGTCTGTAGTTTATAGCGAAGTTTTAGATACATATATGAGTGTTGTTATTACCCCTAGGACTATTACATTAATTCACGAACACTATGGTTTTGATCATTATTTATTAAAGGTACATACACTGATTATGAAATATTCTTACATGTTGTCTGTTGATACTTTAAAACTGAAATTTTTAATTACTTAGACTCCCGCCTGTGATTTGAGGTCTGAGCTTGCATTAAAAATAAAACGTCAAATACTTGTAGCACTGGCTGACAAAACTTTATATCCAAGTGATCCTACTAAAAGGGAGAAAATTTATAACAAATACAAGGAGTATTTGACAGCGGTAAAATAACAGTTTTGATACTACAGAAAATTAATATATACAGGAACGGATGTTAAATATTTATTGCACATTTATCGTTAGTACACAAAAGAGGAAATCGATTGGTATGGTCTAACGTATAAGGAGGCTTGTATAAAATGGATAAAGCAAAAGGAGCAATTGACTCAAGTGGAACCTTTGAAAATTAAGTATAGATCCGAGTTAATTGCAAAACTTAAAGAGAATAAAATCGGGGAAGCAGAAGGTGTGGATGTCTCGCCACCAGATGGGTAAGTTAATATTAAATAATGTTTTATTTAAAACTGCACAAGTCTGTGATAGAATAAAATGAAACATTGCTTTTGCAGACATTCATCTTGGATATCAAAGCTCAACCCTTTCGCGAAGAGTTCGAAAACTGAATAAAAACAAATAGTTGTGTATCATACATAATGAAAACGAGTAAAATAAATTGCGTACAGAACAGTTTTCTTTTTTCCCCCTTATATTTAACACTTTACAAAGACTGATGCTTTAGTATAGAAAATTAATGTCTTCAAATGATTTGTCAAATTATATCAGAGTGTTAATACGTGGTTCCAAATACAACATCAATTTCTTTAAATTTGTGTTGCTTATGAACACAAAAACTAAATGACTGTTAACGGCGTATATGATTGTAACAACATTCATAAATATGATTAACTGAAAGGCTTTTGTCTGCAAAAAATAAACTATGATATTGAACACTCCAAATCACCGTCTTTTGGCAAGCAATTTAATGACGAAGCTATAGCCCTTGTAATATATGTCATTGTACCAAAGCTACCGCTTGGAGCGCTATCATAAAAATGTTGGCAAACATATGCTGCTCCACCGCAAAGAAGATTTCCCATTGCAGTTGTTTCACGTTGTTCTTTTGGTTTGGCACAGCATAAGGTCGCATCACCATCAATTTTCATCTAGATAGTTGAAATACGAACGTATTCTATTAATTTTACTATCCAGTCGCATTAGGCAATAATATATATATACCTGATCATCCAAAAAGATTGCATTAGCCTTGTGAACTAATTGTTCTACAGCAATAAGTCCACCCAGCGATGCCACGACATTATATTCAGTTACAAGCGTTAATACCATTAAAGCTTCAACCACTAATTGACGATACTCCGGTTGCGGTATGGTATTCAAAACAGTTTCAACTGCTAATGCAAATTTTAGTTCTCCAGGTGTCATTTCCTGTGTAAGATTCTGAGGTAGGACTCTACCCTCGATTGACAAACCTTGGCACTATTAAAAATAAAGATTTTAATTCAATGAAAAATTTCATGTAGGTATGAGAAAAAAATTTTACACTTACGCGTTCAAGTACTTGCCATACTCGGGGATAAAAATCTCGTGGCACTCTATTTAATGCCCCATCCAACCTTCGTCGTCGTAACCACTGACCTTGTCGGTCGGGTTCTGAATCGCTACCATCCGTTTGGTCAGGACTTAAGAAACCACCAATTTGTGATTTCTAAAATGTGATAATAAATTTATGAGAAGTACGAGAAAATGATAGTAATTTTGTTATTAATAAGTACATTACCTTACTGACTCTACTGGATTTGCAACTGATAACAGAGAAATTACCACGACCAACTGAAAGTACAAATAAATTATTCAGAAATCAAGATATTCAAACTCGTATCTTATCAGGTATCTGACGTTTGAATTGTACTTAATTGAACAATTTAATTCGTAAAGAAACGATGCACGTACCACTACTAATGGCAAACTCTTTCCCACTCATGATGTGGTGTAAAAGATTCTTCATCTCGAAAGGTGATAAATTAAGTAAATGTTCAGATGCTTCTTCCCCAGTGCATATTAAAGTCCTTGATAATTCAGTAGCCATTACTTGGATAATTAAACCTACTCTAAGTCTGAGCATTTCGTGAAATAATTGGGGTTCTGTTCTAATGAACATTGCTAAGTAAACGAGTAATTCCTGTGTTAACATAGCGGTTGATTCGTCGTCTCCGTACGCTTGATGAATTAACGTTCTTAATTCATTTTCTGGCAATGGTGCAACAATAGTGTGTTCGTTGGTTGGTGGCATTCCAACTGTAACTTGTTTTTGGCGAACTAATAAATCGGTGACTGCTTTAGCTAAATCTTCGACTCGTTTCCCTAACATGCCAGCAGTGTGTCGTACAATTCCCCACATTTTTTGTTGGCAAGCTTTCTCATAAAGGTCTTTTAATAGATCTTTGATTAGAACTGGCTGACCTTCTAACATGCCGGTATTAAAATATAGGCCTTGCGAATCAACCTAAGCAATTAAGTTGATTATTGTTTTAAAGAATATATATTAATATAAATTGGTAATGAATAATTTCAAGACTTCGTTTATGCATTATACGAGAATATCGTAAATTCTTACTGTGAATAACAATTGCATTTTGAATTTAAAATTGTTACAGACTCCAAGTTAAAGTAAAGTTGTGATGTATTCTAATTAAGCAACTACGAAAGTATTAAATATATCTTAATGTTACTGTGTAATGCTTATAACTCACAAGATATTGTAAAATATCTCCTTGCTCTTCTAAACTCTCAGTTTCTCGAAGCATAGATAACAATTCCTCGACTTCAGTATCTGCATATTGTGTATCTCCTATGCCTCTATGTCTAGGTACTTTCGGACAATTTGTCCAAGATGGTATATCATCTGTAGGAGATGGTGTACGATCAGCCGGAGCTGATTGCGCTGGAGTAGAAGTTACCGTTGTATCAGTCACTTCAATGAATGGACTTGTAGGTAAAACTGTCGAAGGTCTTCGATCCTCTCCTGCCATACCAAGAATTTCCGCTACGAATGATGATAATTATTTATTCATTTTTTACCAGAAATTATTTTGTACATCATTAAATTACTTGGTTTTATTACATAAAATAAGACCTAATAAGATAGAATAAGATGTAGAACTCACGTTCTACAGCAATTGACCTGGTTTTCTTTATAGCACCTTTTACGGACATTCTACGTCTCAAATTCTTCCCAGTTCGTATTACTGGTCTATTAAGAAGACCGGTGCGATGCGGGAATGCGCCCATTAGATGTTCTTCTAAATATTGCTGAACCTTATGAAATACAACATAAGATATAGCATAATCAGATACACCATTTAGCAGCAGAAACTTTATTTACCTGGGGATTTAACTTGTCCGGTTTACCATCCTCAGAACTTCCCAAGAAACTTAAATTTGTGATGCAAGAAGTGCTTAAGAAATCATTCAAATGTCCCAAGGAGACCCGTGTTCCATTGATATAACCGCTTTTTAATTTCTTCATAGTAGTTATCATTGCCAGTGGTATTTTTCCCTGATCTGCAATAATAATTACGTATGTACAAAATGAAGAATTAATTCTGTATTTGTATAGGAAGAAGGAGAGGAATGAGTTCTATGATGCTTGTAGGGTGTATTAATTTCCGAGAGATTCGTTTACTCTTCGGCATGCTGAAATTAAATTTTCATTCCTAACGATGATTTCAAGATGCCTACGGCATACCTAGATGATTATGAGTAGCGACAAGTGTTACGGTTGGCCTGCCGAGCATTTGCTTCCAGTTGATGGTGAGGAAGGCCAAGTTGGTTGTAAAAGTGTTGGCAAGGAGGGCTGCATCGTTTGTCGTGTAGTACTCCTCCGCATCAAAGTTCTAAGACATGCAACAAACGCGCACACCACCACACACATAAGTTGTTTCCTTACGATGCTATGCTAGATTCTCAAGAGAAAATTGATTCTCCGCAAATGTTTTCTTTTAATGTTTAATTGCTACGCTTTAATTGGAATTCAGTATTAATCGATTTTGCTCATGATGAATATGATGATATTAACTTTCAAATATCACACACTGAGAAACAGTAACCAATCAAACACTAGTATTATTTATTTAAACTACGTTAAGACCTTCCATAGCCACTAACAAAGGATGATCGCAACTTGGACGAGTACACTTTGGTTGGAACGGAGCTTAAAATATAGTCGCGGATGAGTTTAAACAAATCTTGGAATATTAGCCAGAACACTAGTCAAAATGATGAACCAGTGGATAAGAGTTGATGAAAAAATGGAGTTTGCTTAATTATGTAAAATATGAAGAAATGTCTTCAATAAACATTATTTGTTTTTAAAAGAGCTACGGCTATAAAGATTGATATACTATTTTATTACAAAAAATATTGATATATGCCCTTTTAAATCCCCCAGACTTTTGTATATATGTACCATATAATAAAGGTCTGTGTACATATTGTAAACAATTGAATATAAATAATGATATAATATCTAAAGTCGTGTAAAAACAAGCGAAAAAAATCATAACGTAACAGAAAAATTCTGTTGTGTTTAAGGAGATACATACGTTGCAACAAAAGACTCAATTTTTTCATTAATCTATTGAGTTTAAAACAATGCATGAGTCTGATCAGGGTCCACAAAAAACTAGTCAATGCGATGACTTCGAAATATTGTTGCTCAAAGATATTTTTTATAATAATGATCAATTATTAGTAGTTAATATTTTCAGATTTATTTGTACTCGTGGGCTTCTTACTTTAAGTTTGGATTTATCCAAAAAGTACTCATCCAAGTAGCAACCATTCTTTGTAAGCAAAATTGATAGCAAAAACAAATGCACGCATGCAGGCAGACATGTTAGCTTTTCTTTGGATGGTGTATATAAATTTGACAAAAAGAAAACGGATATTCTGAAAAACATCTATATTTAAAAACCATATATTTCATCTCTGTTACTTTAAAGCCAATAATTTGAAAAATGTCAACGTTATAACTTATCGTGTATTCAAGAAGAACTAATGAGTTATGGTTTTTAAACATTGAATTACTATACCTAGATGAATGTTCTTGAGGGGCATGACCACAAGAGGACGGCCTAACATGTTCTGCCAGCTAGACTTCAAGAAATTAATTTCGCCTTTGAATATGTCAATCATGAGCTCATAGTCCGATGCGATGTAGAAGCGGGTCATGTCTGTCAACTAACATTTGATGCGAGAACAAGAAGGAATCATCAGAAAAGAAACAAAAGTATAGAAGAGCAGATAACTCGATGTTTCTAATAATACCTACCTGTGGAGTGAATGCAAATATTCTATCATTCAGGGAATATAATTTACTGGTGCTTAAAATTCCTACATCTCTAGATTTACGTCCGGACAAACCTAATTTTTTGTTTCGACCTACAAATAATTTTAATTTAAATTCGTTAGAAAAACGATGTAAAAGTACTGAATAACATAAGAATTTAATAATTCAAGTATACCTAAATAAGTATATAAATGGCTGAGAACTTTTGCTGGTTGTACTTCAATTGGAGAAACCTCTGCGATCGTTTGCACATGAATATCATGTTGAGCTATTTTTTCTCTAATCTCCGCATCTTCCGCTAGTATAACAACTTGTACTACGACATCTGGCTTTTTCTCACTGCATAAACGTCTGTTCAAGGGATCTAATTCTCCCACAGCAAGAAAACCCTATTATTAAAAAAAACAGTGTTAATAATTTTAATTACTATGCATTTCGTATTTTTCCCATACTTTTATACTTACTTCTTGCAGTAATTTTCCTAATATGTAAAGAGATTGAGCCCACATAAATGGACATCTACCTAATGCAATTCGTTTCTGACTACCTGGTTCAGCATACTCTGCTGACACATTCGCAGCTTCCACAGAATACAATTCTGGCACTAACTTTATCCCATCATCCGCTTTGATCATTATTTCTTCTAATTGTTTTGTATATTCTGCCACTGCTTCTTTATTGCCTTGGAAACAATAGTCCACAATTAAATAACAGAAGAACAAAGGCCATTCGCATTCTATATTTTCAAACATTCGTAATTCCCATGGCTCATAATAAAGTCTGTCATAAACATAATAAATTTGTTAATGAACATTGATATTATATTTGAGAATAATTCTTATATTATTTTGTTTCACCTATTCGGATCTTCCTTCGGTGTTTTATATCCATCTCTTAAGAACCTTTTACATCCGTAAGAACCTTGCAACTTTTTTGTAATAGCATCTCTTGTTAACTGAATTACATTTGGTTCGTCCACAGCAAATGCTGGGAAACTTATAACGGATAATAATCCGCTGTCTAATTCTTTTGAGTTTGATTCGCGTGGCAACATGGACTGCAAAACTGCTTGACACTTTTGTGCCTCATCTGCTAATACGTGAATTACAGAGGTAGGCCCACCTCTTGCGCCGAACAAATCTAATTCGTTCATCGCTTCCATTGCAGCTTTAGCCATTCCAATACTGCTTGCATTTAATTCTGGTAAACCGTGATTTGTTTTGTCACCTCTTTCCCAAATTCCGTAGTCAGGAGTACAATAGGCAGACTCAATGTAAAATACCAAATTTTGAATAAACGCGACCTGCATTTGGAGTATATAAATTTTTAGTTATTCCAAAAAAATTGTATTTTATATAATATACAAGATGTCCTGTATAAAGGTCCCCACAAAATTTAATTTATAAAAAATTGCTTTACAAAGAAGTAACTACATACAGTTGGGGACAAAAGTATGTGGACACTCTTTAAAATCGTATAACTTGTTCAAAATTGGTCCAAACAACTTGAATTTTTTTGATAACATAGAAGGATTAGTTTGCTAAATTACGTGTTTCGTCGTTTCAAAAAAAGGTCGCAGTATAAGGTTGAAAATCGTTGATTTCGGGAATTTCCGCGATTTTCGATCTTATTCTGCGATCTTTAAGCGTTTATAGCTCAGAGCAACGTTAACCGATTTTGATGAAATTTTAGGCGTGTGTACAACTTACATCAATCTACAAAAGGCATTTTTTAAATTTTCATTACGAGTACAGACAAAAAAGTTGAAAAAATGACCTTTCCTATTTTTTTTGCTATTCCGACCAATTGCAACTTTTTTTGAAACGACGAAACACGTCATTTAGCAAACTAATCCTTCTATGTTATCAAAAAAATTCAAGTTGTTTGGACCAATTTTGAACAAGTTATACGATTTTAAAGAGTGTCCACATACTTTTGTCCCCGACTGTATTTCTCACAAAAAGGCACAGGGAGTTTATGTACAATTTTTGTGTGCAGCTTGGAAAACGTTAGGTATAAATAAACAGTTGATTATTTTAGAAATACAAGTAATTGAATTTTTCTTCAAAGTGTCTCGGGGATACGAAACATAAAGACACAGATCATGTACTTGAGATCTACAGCTCAAATCCCCTTTAACTGAATATTTGTTTTTCAATTAATTTCAATTACAATAATGTTATGCACGATGCTAAATTATTTCAAGACCAACCATAACAGTTTATAGAAAAGAATAAACTATAAATGTGATTTGTTATTAAAGTCAATCAGATCAGCCACTGATATAATATATAATAAGTTTATAAAACAATTTTTTTTTCGAAGTTAGGCAAGTTTGAAGTTATATGGTCACATTTACGTGAAACATCTCACATGATATACAATTACCTCATCTAAATTAAAGACTATTTGTAATCCAGATGCTGTCATTTGTGCTAGAATCAACAAATAAAGAGAGATAGCATCAATTTGAAGATGACCCCATTCTGTATCAGCCACAACAGTTTGTCCATTAACAGAACTGTATTTGGCATGCAGAGCATCAAGTGGATTTTGGCTGGACTTAAATCTTTCAACCTTTTCTTTTTGTTGCATCATTGCCATTAGCAATCCTCTCATTAATTTCACGCAACTTTGCTCGAGTTCATAAGTCTTTGCCCTATCTTCATCAGCATCAGCAATTTTTTTATATGCCATCGAAAGGCCCCACACAGCGAGAATGCAATAGACATTGTCGCGAACCCATGCGTGATTGTTTTCTGGACTGGCAGGGAAAAGACCTGTGACTGCATGTTGATGCTTCATTATAATTTTGTGAACAATTCGTTGGTAATAGTCCAGGCGGACACCGGAATTACTGCGGCTCCGCATTTTGGGAACGTTACAGTCAAATCTGAAAATGTTTTCAGCTCTGTTTTATAAAAAGCTACTACAATTTATATTTCTGTAATATATTCGTTATATCTATATACTATCTGGAGGTTAAGTTCGAACTATTATTTTTTTTTTAAATACTTGAACAATTACCTTTCGAAGTTCTTCATAAATATTAATTATTGTATCGATGTAAAGGAACTGTCAAATGAAAAATATAAAAATTCGTGGCACGCACATTTTAAATATTTATAAAGGTCGGAAACATACACACACTCGTATCCTTTATATACAATGTGAAACGAATGTCAAACACAAGACCTCTACATTATCCCAAAGGAACTACAGCGCTGGCTCAAAAAGAAACCGCGTTTTCTGGCTCGGAAACAACTCGTCGGTATCAGGGTGTTTATAGACAAGTGTTCCGAATGGTTTCGAACCTCCAAAAAGTTAGCTGCTCGTTGAAGAATATATCAGTTTTTGTTTTATGTAATTGTTTGTGCATCGTTTGTACATCATTGTTCATTAGTTTATATTATTTGTTCATCAATTGACGATTTATAATAAATGAAACAAGTTTGACTGTAATTTTTTATTTTTTAGCTCATTTTATTTTTTACAGTGGCGCATGCGCGAGCGCGGTAATTCCTACCTATTGAAAAGGTGCGATTTTATGCTCACGCTTGTTTGAGCGGCAAAATCAGTCACGTGATCGGTCCACGTGACTTTCAGCGTCAAGCAGAAAGCTAAACTCGGTTTAGCTTTCCCGTGCTTTTCTGCTTGACGCTCGTTTTGAGCGTCAGAACCAGTCACGTGATCGGTTCCCGGGACTTTCAGCGCCGACGCTCGTTTTGAGCGTCAAAACCAATCACGTGACCGACGCTCAACCAATGAACGAACCAGAGTGAACGAGCGTCAAGTGGAAAAGCACCGCTTGATGCGGAAAATCACGTGGATCGAGCACGTGACTGGTTTTGACGCTCAAAACGAGCATAGGGGGGCAAAAAAAGAAAGATGCGGGATCAGAGAAAGAAGAAGCGATAAAGAAATTAAACAATTTTTTTTGCAATGCGTTCGAACTAAATAGAAAGAAATGCGAGGAAGAAGTGAAGGGATAATGCAGAGAAATCCTATCCTACTAATATAATAAATGCGAAAATGTGTTTGGATGTTTGTTACTCAATCACGTTGCAACTACGCAACGGGTCTTTCTGAAATTTTGTATATAAGTAGTCTAGGACCAGGAATATTACATAGAATACTTTTTATCCCGATTTTTTTACCCGATCTGGACCAAATTTTACATAATTATTCCCTAGAACTCTGCGGAAAATATAGGCTACCATGAAATCTGGACATCCCACCCCTTCCTCCTTATTTTACCCTCTTATCACCCCGCAATAACCGAAGTTTTACCCGGGCAACGCCGGGTACCTTAAGCTAGTATAAAATAAAGAAGGGATATATGAAAGATAATAACAATACGTATTAGTCAACAGTTTGTATATTTGAAAAAATATTACACAAATAAAGAAGATTCAAACAAGTTCTGTATAATAATTTAGATTTATTCATTTGCAGGTCATTTTCTTTTTATTTTAGGAATCTTTCTTTTCCTATTCCTATTTTTTACATTAGTAACTTCATAAAAGTTGCTACCAATTTTCTTCCTTTTATTTGCTCTTTCTATAGCTCGTCTTTGTTTACTTGTTAATTTCTTTCGCGTCTCTGTTTTAGGACATGAAGAAGAAACTTCAAACATACCACTACTTGATACAGTATTTGTATTAAACATTTCGTCATCACTTGAATCATATTCCTCTTCTACTACATTATACGCATTCTGTAGCAATGTATCTTTCTCTAATGGAAGACTAATTTCATTATCAGAATGTTCTTCTCCCTTACCATTTTCATTCTCGTTATTTTTCTTATTTCCTGCAATTGATACTTTCTCATATTCCATATTACTGCATGCAATTTGAGTTTCATCATCAGAACTATCATCCAGGTTTGATAAAATCGAACTACTTTCTAATGTATCCTCATCTTCTTTATGATCTAATTTTTCACTTACAGATTCATTATCTATCCCGGGCAAATCGTTTTTAATATCATCTCCTGAATACGATAAACCAACTTTTATTTTTCGGAAATCCTGCAGCACAACTAATTGAAGTTTTGTTGGGTCTTTGTTCTGCACATTATCATCTTCTTTCGTACCAACATCATTACTTTCTTTTTGAGCATCATTATCTTTGACAGAGGATTCAGTGGTCGTTGTTGGATTTGATAATGGCTCTTCAAAACCGGGTGGAGGAATATAAAAAGGTAATTTACCACGTTGCCAATCATTCAACACCATTCGTGATGTAATTGTAATATCTGGCTCTCCTTTCTTCAACAATTTCCCACTTTTACGAGCCAATTTCTCCAAGAAATCAGTATGATCATCCCAATCTGTAACTTTATAAGTTTTGCGTATATAATCCGCTTTCACTCGCGACAATACTTCCGAAACATAATCTTCGGGATTTTGAATGCGTTCAACTCTTACTACGCCTTTTAAAACTTTTTCTGTATCAGTCTCTGCTGATGGGTAAACTACACCTGGGCAATCTATCAAATAAATCCGGCGCATTAAAGTAATATATTGCCATACTTTTGTTTCACCAGCTATTGGCGCAACCTTACATACTTTCTTCGATCTTAAAGTATTTATAATCGAACTCTTTCCTGTATTAGGATATCCTATAAAACCTACACTGATTTGTTTTTTATCTACGTGTAATTTTGCGAATTGACGTAACAAATTTATTAGTGAACCTTTTCCAAATGGATGCGTCAGTGAAGCATGGAACGCTACTGTTGGATACTCTGCGCTTAAAATTGCGACCCACCTCTGGGTAACCCATGTTGGAACAAGATCTACTTTATTTAAAATAAACATTAAATGCTTGTGAGGTTTTTCGGTTTTGAGATATTTTTCTATAGGAGGAGATCTTGTTCCTAAAGGATCTCTGGCGTCTAGCACTTGCAAAATGATATCAGAAGAATCTATAACTTTATACAATTCGTTCCAAATCCTTTTGCTTTGCCCTGCTGACATGACCCAGTCTCTTTGTGCTTCCCTTGTACCATCATCAGGACGTAAAAGATCGATATCTTTAGAGTCTTTATCTTTATTATAAGTTTCCTCTTTCTCTTCTGTTAATTTTTGTAACTCGTCGTACGATGATATTGTTAAATTTGGCCTTTTTCGAACTTTCTTTGGACCAAAAACGCTTTCGAAACTTTCAGTATCTAGTAAATGTACTCTTGCATTTACAGCTTTCTGTTGAAGTAAAGTTACTGGTAATTGCGTGGGTTTCATAATAACATTGTAAGGATCTTTCATAGCTTTCCCTAATTCATCTTGAAATTTTTGTAAAGCATTTTGAGAAATAACCCTTGAGTTACCGAACCATCTCTGCGAAGGTTCCACACGAGCCATGGTACCGGATGCTTGCCAGCCTTGAAACGGTGCTGGAGAAATTATTTTGCCTGTACGATCACGCTTTGGTTTTTGATTACGATACATTTGTAACCTTTTGATTGTGCTTTTTGATCGTACTTTGGCTACTCCTTTTAATCCCTCTGTAGGTCGTTCAGGATTCATACTGTGTCCGGAACGATTGAACCCCTCTTTCCGAGGAGCTTTATTCGTCGCACGTGATTTCGCCATTTTACCTGGAAAACAGTATTATTAACATTTCATTACCCAATATATTTCATATTAATATGTAAAATTAGAAATATTATTGGTGTTGATTATAATTATTTTGTTTTAAATCTCAGTTTTTATCTATGTGATACTACAAATACATAAAAAGATGGCAATTAAATTTTTGTAAAACTTAAGTTAATGAGACTTTTTGATTTTTCTATCTGAAAATAACTAAATTGAATACTGTCAATTTATATAAAGTGTAAATCTCAAGAAACATCAATATGACAAAATTGTAGAGTATTTGTCATTCATAAAATTTGACCAAGTTTTAATAAATATTTGTTACTTGCTACTTCAAAGCTCAGTTAATATACATTTCGATGTGTATTAATTTTTAATTAAATCGAGGATTGGTATTAAAGAATATTAAATTTTGGAATAAAGTGTGAAAGCACGAAGGACATGCTCGACATGACCAGACAGTGAATGAGTATCACTGTTATTAATTATAAATTATAATAATATTACTGTTCGTAAAGTAGTACGATTTAAATACTATTAAATTATATCAACTATTTATATTATTGTAAATTACAGTAATATAATAATTGTAATGTAATTTAAGCGATTTAAATTAGGTATGTATATAGTAGAAATTAGAATATCAAGAGAAAACATACCTTTCTTCTTGTATAATTATGTACTTAAAAGCTTATTTAAATTAACTTTCATATGCTTGGAGAAATAGGAAAATATAAACACGGTTCTATCATTCGTTTTTGAATGTTTTGATAAATTCTATTAAACATGTGTACGTTTAACATGTGCACCGTTGTGCACACTGTTTCCAAGAAAGGTGCGCTCACATGTAATTCCTGTACAGTTACAACTCCCGCCCTCGAACCTAACGGCGAGTAACGTAAACTCTAGAGGCGGGAAATTTGAACCGGATTACACAAATGTTATAGAATAGGGAAGTAGAAATGAAGTTAGCCGAAGTCCAAAGGGTTTGAAAACAGCAAACATACTTCAAGATTATAATTTATTTAATCAGTATTTACTACCTGGAAACGGATGTTTAAACATTTGAACTCTACTTTTATCCCTTATCCTAAACGCTCAAAGTCAGCACAAAGATGTTAAACGAGCCGTGTGACCCTTCACGTGCCTGCTTGCCCTTCCAACCACTTTGTCCCTACACATTACGTAATATTCACGAGAAATATGTATGTAGTAATAGCATTGGCTCGCTGTGGTGACGTGTGTCATTAATAGCTGCTAATAGCGAACTCGATATCCTTGCACTGACTCTGTGTTGATGCCAGAAATTTACTTTCATTGATTGATTCTTATAAAGTTACTTCGCCTCTATTAGAAACAAACAATTAAAGTCTTGTACGATAATTTCTGGCACTAGTACAGAGTTAGGGCAAGGATACCGAATTCGTCATGTGTATTTAGAGTCATAGTCGCTTCTTTAGCGTCGCGCGTATCCCTGACGACGCGGACGAAAGTGGGAGAACTCCACACTCTCCACAGAGGCTCTGAAGTTAGTGCAGAAAACTATGTTACTTTGGGAAAAGTAATTCCACTAGTTCATTGTGTACAATCACAATACTTTAATTTGATTCCAAAATCAGAAATATGTACAAAAATGAAAGATAATGTGTTACGGGAATTTGATAAAAGATTTGGTTTAATAGAAAAATCATTTTTACCATCCGTATCCACCCTACTGGATCCACGATTTAAACAAATACATTTCCAAGACAAAAAGGCATTAGGCACTTTGATAGCATACTTGAACAAAAAATTAAATGAACATATATCAAATTTAAATATAGATGAATCTGCATCTACAGGATCAGATTCAGATACTGGGGAATTAAACAAATTGGATTTATGGCAACACCACAAAAATCTTGCCCACTCCGCTCTAAAGAGGAAGGGTAAAGGGACGAGTATACATGGACAAACTCAAAATGAAATAGGAAACTATTTAAGTGCATCTGTTTCAAATTTGAAGGAAGACCCATTTGAAACGTGGGAGGAAATGAAATATACATACAGTTATTTGTACAAAGAAGCCAAAAAATATTTGTCAGTGGTAGCAACATCCGTACCTAGCGAACGGCTCTTTTCCAAGGCAGGCGCTATAAAAACAAAAACTCGAAACCGTCTACAGGGTAAACGACTTTCAAAGTTATTATTTTTAAATTCCGTGGGACCAGAATTTTGGACATGAAATAAAATAAATAAAAGACGAATATTCACAATGTAATGATTTTTATACAAATAAAATACATAAGATTAATGTTAAAAAAGTTCATTTTTTATTATAAAAATTGATAAACAATATTAAAGAATTAATATTAACCTTTTTTTAGTATAATGAAAAATATCGATATTTTTCGATATATCGATACCTCATTTATGATATATATCGTGTATCGATATGTATTCCTCGATATATCGTATATCCGATATATCGATATTTTAAAAATTTTTACATCCCTACACAGAGCGTGCGTGTTCTGGCTTGGACAGCGTTTAACATTAAACGCTTGTTAATTAAAAAATCAATAACCGGGGGGAAATGTATCGACGAATGTTAATATATCTTATTATTAAGTCTCTGATTGGGTCTTAGTGTCTAAGTAAGGACAGTTTGAATTTAACAAAATATGTTTTAAAAGATCGGTTTTGTAAAGCGGTCACTCTTCAGCCGACAACGAAAGTGAACGGACACGTTATTAACATCTTGAGAATTTCATATTTGTATCTACTATTATTGCACAGAAAGAAGGCTCCTGGCAGGGGCCTCGTTTCTGTGTAGTAATAGTATTTAAACTTATATAGTTCAATTTTTGTTTTTTTTTTCAATATTAAAGTTTAGTTTCTTGTTTCAAGTTCAATTTTTTTTTTTCTTTGAAGTTTTGTTATATATTAAGCATTTTACGAGTGGAGTGCTTTAGCGCTCCACGGGCAATAACTCGCGTCCAAACTTCCCACAAAGAATTCAGAATTATTCCTAAAAGGCCGCGCAACAGTACATAGGGTAGAGATCCCTATTACAATGCTTTGACCCCGATTTGTTCACGAATGAATTAATTCACGAAAATTTATATAAAAATATAAATATTGGATATTAATAGTTATGCAAAAACTAATTGCTGAACGGTTGACTTTTAATCTGGAGAGGTCTCAGGGCAGACTTTGAATTGAGCAATTAATCTATGTATCAAAATACATAGAGTATTATAAATATTTAAATATATAAAAAGGACATTTCAATATTTACGCGCCACGCTTTTATTTTTAATCATACGAGATTATTCTTCTAAGCCAGTTATTTCGGCCGGTATCAAGATAATTTTTCCCTTTTAGTACATTTTAATAAAAGCTAGTTTTCAAAAAAAAATTGACTATTAATTTATCCTGTATTTGTGATATTGAATGTAACGAACTTTCAAAAGAAACTGAATTATATGTGAAATTGATGTAGATTGAGCGGAAAATAAGATTAATAAGAAAATATATTAGAACGTCATATTCTGTTCAATGTAAAGAAACTAAAACGTTATACAAATACGTGAAAGTGTTTTTATTAAATTGTAAATACATCACTTCCGTTTTACTTTTGTGTGGTGGGTGCTGACTGATTGGAGGATTTAGAGTCTCGCATGGAAGCGCTACGTCTTCGTTTCAATTCTTCTTGACGTCTATTCTTTGCCTCTTTTTGTCTTTGCGCTAACAACTTAGCATAGTCAGCAGCTTGCTGTTTACGAGCCAAGCTACGTCTTCCCTTCAGAGCTAATCTATGTCGCTTACGCTGTAAAAGTAAAGAATTTTCGTTTATTTCGTTGTCTACTCAGTACTTCTGTATTTTAATAGGAAATAAACATAAAGTATCTATACCTGTAGGGTAAGTGGTGTAATAAGACGTTGAATCTTAGGAGCCTTAAAGCGTTCTTTCTTGCCTTCCTTCTGAACTGGTCGTTTCACAACAAACTGACGTACATCGTCTTCCTTAGACAAGTTGAAGAGCTTGCGAATTTTGCTTGCTCTTTTGGGTCCTAAGCGTCGGGGAACATTGATATCAGTTAACCCTGGGATATCCTGTAAAAAGTATTCAACTGTTTTATACAAGTACTTCTTTAACAAATTCCAAAATTTAAGTAAATTAATACATGTTTCGTTCGTACACTGAGAAGAAGTGCTTGGTATACAGTACTATTTCTCAAATCAAAAAACGATATTTGATCTCCCATGTTTATGATAGTATCATTAAGACATAATAACAAAGTTCTTAGATACACCCTGAATAACATGGTTCATAAAATAATAAGTAAGCAAAGTTACAACATATACCTTTTCCCCTTTCTTCACAATAACAAGAGCAAGTACGGACAAATTAGAGTCCACGATGCATCCACGAACAGATTTTCGTTTACGTTCACCATCACGTCGAGGTCTATAACACGAATGTCCTTTTGAGAGCAGTAAACGTACACGACCTATTTACAAACATAAAATGTTAGAAACTAATGTAAACGTAACGTTACAACAGTCGATTACGAAATAACGAATATCGTACAATAATTTCAATGAAACTTAAACAAATATCTTGAATATTTTACCATTGGTCAAGACACCCTGTTTCATGGGGAATCCTTGTTTGTCGTTGCCACCAGAAATGCGAACAACGTAGCCATTCCATTCGTTACCTAGAGAATCAGCTTCTACTTCTGCGCCCATGCGCTTTTCATAAAAAATTCTTAGCTTATGCTCGTCCGAAATTTCGAACAGTTTTTGACATCCTGTCACAGGATAGGATACGTTTAGCTGGAAATAAATAATACGAACATTATAAGACATAAGTTACATACCAAACATGTTTTAATTTAAGGCTAGTAATACGAAGATAAGTTAATCTTCGTCTTTCGCATTTTATTCGTCAATAACTTAAACGATTATATTTATTTAAAGTATGAGAATTTAATAAAATATTAATTATATATTCAATACGAAACAAAAATGTACAAATCAACACGATAGGATTTAGAGACATGTTTAGAATCAAAATTATATGCGTATAAAAATATTCGGCGAAAAAAACATTTGCAAGTTCTTGATATTTAGATTTCTCTACTAATTGTTCGTAATTCATGTAAGATTCTTAAAATATTTATGGATTTGTACCTTCATCGTGACAAGTACCAAACACTGCTGGGAGCCATGAACAGAAAGAAGGTGTATCGATCAACTCGTCGCTAGGGTGCGCATACCGGATATCCGTTTGAGAAGGAATGAAATTTTAAACTAAAACCAATAATCTTTTAACAAACTTGCAATAGTACGTGAATATCCAATCAACCAGTGATGTTTCGATATAAAAGAATACATTATACATAGATTAATGTACAAGAAAATATACAATCTAAAATTCTCAAGTTTCTTTCGACCGAATCAATCGAGATTTCGTTTTGTATAAATTTACGATCATATGCAATGTTATGCTACATACAGCGCATATAAATAGAGAAGTTGTGTTGATATATTATAATATTTTATTGAGATTATTGTTTACGATTCTATGGTCTGAACAGAAAGATCGCGTTCTCTTAACAGTTTTATGGATAAATGGCGAGATTATTATTTAAATAAATAATACAAATAAATTACCACTGCTATAATCAATTCCGTATAACAGATAGCGGCAAGTTTATAAATTCATTGTAAAAATAGGACGCATCGCGCTTTATATGTAATAAGTGATTCACACTATACCAATAACTGTCACTGTTGTATTGTATCGAAAAAGAGAATAGCAAGAGATGGCAGCATTTTGAAATGTCGACTTGCAGGCGTGTGTGACATTTTGATGTAGTGTGTTTTCGATGATTTTCGTTATGTATCGATTTAATACATAGATATTTGTGATAAACGAAATTTACGGAGCATAATTCTACTGATCCCGTATAAAATAGGTGATATTTGAATGGGTAGGATTTGTTCTCTTATAGGTTAAGGACTGTCCACCCGGAATAAGGGAAGCGATAATTTATTTAACGATAATAATGTAACGACAGAGAAATATTTGATTTTACGCAATAATCTTCTAATACGGCAGCAAGCGAGAAGAATGTTTCTTTAAATTCTACAATAAGATTAAACGTTGAGAGAAGAGAATAGTCTTAGCACATGTTCATTGTTAACTTTATAGATAACTTTCCAGACTAATACAAATAAAGTAAGGTGGTTTGAATTTAATATAGAAAAAACATACGATTCGATTGAACTTTATAATTAATACATATGACCTAATCCAATATTTGTTTAGTAGAAAGATATGGATGCTGCGGTAATAGAAATTCTTCAACAAGCGGGTAGTCAAGATCCCAATATTTTAAAGCCAGCTGAACAAACGCTGAAACAGTGGGAAACTGAAAGAGGCTTCTATATCGCATTATATGTAAGTATAATCATATATGTCCAAAGCCTTGAAAACATCTAAATTTATCATCCAACATTTTCATGTTCATTTATAACCAAAAATTATATTTATGCTGATATTATTTAAACAATGGCTGTAATAATTGAATGTATCGCAATTATTTTAGAACGTATTTTCCAATCATTCCTTGACTGTCAATATTAGATGGATGGCTATATTATGTTTTAAAAATGGTGTGGATAAATATTGGAGAAAAAATGCACCAAAGTGAGTACCTTTTAATATAATCAATTTATCACGTAACTAGTTTATATGTTAATATTAAGCTTCTCGGTGGTAAGATTTTAATGATCAGTTTAAGCTATGTACAGTCAGTCGCATAAGAGTGTATGTATCATATTTATGAAAAATGAGACAAAGTACAGTGGAGACGGTGATAATCTAGATAATTACAGTCTTCGCTAGTGTGTACTGGTATGTGTTGCTTTGTAGTTCGTTAGTATCGATTGTATCACTAAGAAATATGGATCTATTCGAGATGAATCCTGTGTAAACTAAGCCGCTCGAAGCGTTTTCTTATGTTTGCCAGTTGGAAGGAGCAAAAAAGGCATTTGCGATTGGAGCAAAATAGTTAGCCAAGGTTACTAGTACTCTTGGGTATTTATTAGAGGAGCTTGGTGTGTTTATGGCAATCCAGGGATGCAGAGAACTATTAAATACTCAATAACAGTAAATGTTTGGGGTTGCTTCCTTTGAAGTTCGTTAGTATCGATTGTATCACTGAGAAATATGGATCTATTCGAGATGAATCCTGTGTAAACTAAGCCGCTCGAAGCGTTTTCTTATGTTTGCCAGTTGGAAGGAGCAAAAAAGGCATTTGCGATTGGAGCAAAATAGTTAGCCAAGGTTACTAGTACTCTTGGGTATTTATTAGAGGAGCTTGGTGTGTTTATGGCAATCCAGGGATGCAGAGAACTATTAAATACTCAATAACAGTAAATGTTTGGGGTTGCTTCCTTTGAAGTTCGTTAGTATCGATTGTATCACTGAGAAATATGGATCTATTCGAGATGAATACTGTGTAAACTAAGCTGCCCGAAGCGTTTTCTTATGTTTGCCAGTTGGAAGGACCAAAAAAGGCATTTGCGATTGAAGCAAAATAGTTAGCCAAGGTTACTAGTAATCTTGGGTATTTATTAGAGGCATTTGGTGTGTTTATGGGTATTTATTAGAGGAGCTTGATCTGTTTATGGCAATCCAGGGATGCAGAGAACTATTAAATACTCAGTAACAGTAAATGTTTGGGCTTCTGCACTTTGTGTATCTTCATAGACAATTGGATCTCACAAAGAATGATTAAATTGTATCAGGAGGGCATCTGAGATTAGAGAAAAGTTGGTTCGACTAGATGTTTGTATGGAGCTGCGAGAGAGAAATGGTATTGCTATGTTGGATTGTCTGTCTTGGTTACCAGATCCATATTTGATTAAGAATTTGTGGTCGATCGTGGAGTAGAAACTTGGATAAAAGGAAATATGTTGGAATTTATAAGACATAGAAGTCGTTATCTGTATTGTACGCTTAAAAATTGGTAGAAAGCATGCCTAGGCTGTGTTAAGCTGTAATCGTTAATGGAGGAAACTTGGCCCATTACTATTTAAGTGCATAATAGCTTTTTAAATGTACTTTCGATGTGTACGTAGGATTACACATGGCAGATTATTTTTCGCGAAGATATAGCGAATATACTCTTGTGTGACTGACTCTATAAAGATCATTAGTTGTAAATTGCAGGCGATATTTGCTAGATGTTTATGAACATTTACTGTATTGGTTCATTATTTTACTAACAAAGTAAGGTCTAATGTGTTAAATTCATTTTTCAACAGGCTTTTGCATAGTGATAGGTAGTTTACAAGATATATAATATTATAGTTTTGCAGATTTCCCTTTTCATAAGTACATGGCATAGTTGTACATGCATTTGCGTACTAAAAGTTTAAACATTTTTTGTGCGAGTTCAAATTTCCTTATAAGTTGCTTCCAGTGCATAGTTTGTGTGAATTGCTGAACTTTTCAGAATGCACATATATTTATTATAGATAATAATAAATGTATTAGTTCATTCTAACTTGTGCTATCGAAAAATTTATTATTAAATATTTATATTTATATGATAGAATCTCTATAATAAAAAGATGCAGAGGTATAAAAAAGAATTATACACTGGAAAAAGGTAACAACAAGATTCGCACTCGCATAAAAAGATCAAACTTTTGGTAGGGAAACACTTGTACCTCTTCGCTATGTTTTTATCGAAACAAATGTTACAGAAGTTTGATACCTACAAAAGTTTAATATCTCATCAATTATTAACTGCATAAAACCATATATCATTCTTCACTATTTCAAGCTCTACCACTGTGCAAATGCCAATTTAAAAAATGAAAATAACACCTTGGGACCTTCATTTGAAAGATCCACCTTCAGCATTCAAAGAGTTATCATAAATTTAACGAGCAAATAAAATATGCTATTATTTTAGTGCAATTGCGGATGATGAGAGAGAATTCCTTAGACAGCGTTTAATAGCAAATTTTGAAGAACCAGTAAATCAATTGGCTGTACAATTGGCAGCTGTTATTGCTAAAATTGCAAGGTAATTGGTTTCGATGAAATCCTTCATACCAATTCTTTGGTGTACAAAATAATTAAACGGCAAAATGTTATGTAGATACGATTGCCCTAGAGAATGGGGCTCATTAATTCCAACATTGTTGGATATCATACGAGGACAAAATCCATTGGCTCAACATCGGGCACTGTTAACGTTATATCATGTTGTTAAGTCCTTAGCATCTAAACGTTTAACTGCGGATAAACGATTCTTCCAAGAATTGACCGTTAATATGTTCAACTTCATTCTGAATTTATGGAACACATACACGGAATCTTTTCTTATAATGGCGTCGAATGGAGCAGACACGAATCAGACGCAAGAAGCTTTAGAAAAAGCATTACTTTTATTGAAAATACTTAGAAAACTTGTCGTATATGGGATCAATAAACTTTCGGAATCTCAGGACGCTATGCTATTCTTAGAAATTGTTTTTAAACGTGCAAGAACATGCCTCGAGTGTCGTTAGTATTCTGAATTTTAAATTCACACCACGAAACGAATCAAATATACCTCCTTTTCTGCAATATATTTCATTTTTAGGAAAAACATTAATGTCAAGGGATATGCAACTGGATACATGGGACAAATTTATAATTCACCTGGCCAAAGTACTAACAGAAACATTACAAACGCATCAATTTGGTTGTATTGAACTGATACCAACGTTTCTAGAATTCTCTGTTTTTTACTGTTTCACTGAAGCTGGTCAAACTTTAGCATTTGAAAGATTTATTATTCAGTGTTTAAATTTAATAAAAAGCATCGTACCTTCTATATTTTTTAGGTCCGTTGTGTCTAAAAATCCGGAAGGTATAAATAATTATTTGCTTCATCTGTATACGTTTATATGTACAATACCAGTATAAAATATTAATAATTAAATCTGTAAATTCATTCATGCAGACATACAAGATCAACTTGATAAACAAAAATTACAATTGAGAGCATATCAGCTAAAACAAGAATTTTTCACACCTGAAATATTAACAGAAATCTTTTCAAGGCTTGTAACACACTATTTTCTCTTAACACCTTCTGACTTGGAACTGTGGGATGCGGACCCAGAAAGTTTTTGTAAGTATTAAGTATGATTATTGTATATTATACAGGGTGGACCCAAACGATAGCTCACTAAATCTGGGCTCTAATAAAAAGTACAAGAGTAAAAGAACAATATATATATGTTCTTAAATACCTTTTTAAATGGTTTTTACTTAAAATGTTTATGCACCATTCTTCTTATTAAGGGGAACAAGAAAAGTGTTCCGCATTGTTTAATCGCAATCATGACGTGTACTATTGAGTAAAAGAAATATTAGCAAAAGTTGCTTAAAATATTTTTCGTCCACTTATAAGTATGCATACTGTTAGTGAAATAATGTTTTACTGTTAGCGAAATAATGATATTCTTTCACTACCATTACAAATGCAAAAGTTTAATAGCAATAACTATTTAAGGAACCATTGAAGAATGTATATTTATTGGCACCTTTCTACTCAATAGTGTATTTATATCCGCGGATAGTTTATTTGGGTATACTCTGTATATGCATGCTACTCGATTATTTATATATTTATACATTTTACCGATTATTCTATATGAAAAATTAATTTCAGTTGTTGATGATGGTGGAGAATTATGGAAATACAGTTTGAGGGTAAATCTTTTAAATATTATAAATATTACGTATGATATTGTGTAATTATAGCATTAAATATTCACTTACTTTATAATTGATATTTTAGCCTTGTGCAGAGTCTGTATTTGTAGAAATGTTCCAATATTTTAGAGAGATTTTTGCATCGGTCTTAGTTGAATTGATGCAAAGATATCACCAACCTGTCGATCCAAATAATTTGCATGCAATTCTACTAAAAGATGCAGTATACAATGCAGTTGGTTTGGTTGCTTTCGAGTTATACGACGAGGTAGGAACAAACTATTACAAAATTTACTGTAACCAATCGGTTATCCAGTTATCACATTTCTATTTATTAGGTCAATTTTGATCAATGGTTCTCAACCACACTGAAGGAGGAACTGAAAATTCGAAGTAACAATTACCGAATTATTAGAAGACGTGTTTGTTGGCTTATTGGTCGGTGGACAAGTAAGTGGGCTCTTGAATTATCTTCCTATAAATCTTATGAATTTTACTATATAATAATGTCTACTTTCATTGCAGTTTGATTTAAGCATTATATTGAAATTGCAGGTGTAAAATTAAGCGCAAAATTAAGACCGGAATTGTACGAACTTATGGTTGAAGTTCTGAGCCCCGAAGAAGATTTAGGTGTCCGCTTGGAAGCGAGCGATGCGCTGAAACTTGCAATAGACGATTTTCAATTTAATCCAGAAGAATTCTCTCCTTATTTAGAACAAGCATTCTTTTTGTTATTTTCTCTTCTGAAAGAAGTAAAAGAATGTGATACGAAGGTATATAGTTAGGCCACTTTTAAAATTCTTTTTCATTTTGATGAAAAATAAATATTGTAATTGTTTGTAGATGCATGTTTTATATGTATTGTCATTCATGATTGAACGCGTGGGTAACGAAATAAATCCACACGTTGGGGTTCTCAGTTCGTATCTACCAGCCCTCTGGCAACAATCCGAAGAACACAACATGTTAAGATGCGCTATAATTTCAACACTTACACATCTACAGAAGGTAAACATTCTATTTATACGATTTAATTAAGCTACTAAGTATATGTAATATTTCAAACAATGACTTAATGTTTTGATTAAAAATAGGCCTTAGGCCCTAAAAGTGTCATTTTAGAGCCACTGGTAATAGGTGCTATTGCGTTGAGTTGTGATGTTAATCAAGAAAGTCACGTTTATTTGTTAGAAGATGGATTACGATTGTGGTTAGCTTTATTGGAAAATGCACCTGCGTCAACACCAGCTATAATGGATTTGGCTAGAAATATGCCCGCATTATTAGGTATGTGAATAATTTTACACAATTTCGACGAATGTTTCTATTTACTTTTCGAAAGCTAAATAAGGGTTTAATAAAAATAGTAATACGGTAATTAATCTTTTCAGAACAATCTTCAGAGAATTTAAAATTATGTTTGTACATAATTCAGGCGTATGTAATATTAAACCCACAAGAATTTTTTAATCAAAGAGGAGCAGCAATAATCGAGATCCTTAGGTCACTCTTGGGAGATATGAGGTGGGAAGGAATAGTAACGACTATGAGCGTTTTTGAAACATGCTTGTGTGCTTCTCGGCAAGGTGCAGAGTTGATTAAACCTGCTTTAATGAATATATTCAAGTGAGTATAAACAATTTCTGCCACGATAGCGAATTATGGGTAATAACGCTTATTTTAATTTTCATAGGAATGTGTATAAGAAAAAAGGCCATATATCGTCGATGACTATGTATTTATCTATTGTGGCTAGAGTTTTATGGTTTTATAAAGATATTTTTATACAGGTATTAAGATTTTCATATGTTATTATTATTTTTAATTTAAAAATTCTTATTCCCGTGTCCATCCTTACTCTTCCTCTTCTTCTCCTTTCCCTTCCTCTTCTTCGTCTTCTTCTTCTCCTTATTATTATATTGTTTAATTTTAAATTGTAATTTCAATTGCAAGTATGACTATTAAAATCGTACGAACTATTATATAGACAATAAGCGAATTAACCAGAAAATTGAGTAAACACGAAACAACGGAAGAGGCTGTACTTGGACAAATAATATATGTATGGGTCGATCGAATGGGATGTACTACTCAACCAGAAAGACGTAAATTATTAGCCCTTGCACTCTGCTCGCTTGTTGGGGCTAACAGTCCTAGTGTTCTCGAACATTTTTCACAGATAATGTCCAATATCGTCGAAACTCTGAATGATATAACCAAGTTGGATAGTATAGAATGTACCTTTGAGTAAGTGTATTTTTTAAACTAATGCATAGCGATTAAAAAGTATAGTTATAATAGAAGTCATTATTTTGATTAATGCTTTTCGTTTAACTCGATTAGTGGACAATCTAGTTCATCGGAATATGAGGATGAAGATTATGAAAACAAACATGAACAACGGAGACGACTCGCCTTCGGCGATCCTGTAACCTGTATATCTTTAAAAGATACATTACAAAATCAGGTAAAACACTGCGTTTTATTAGGACAGTACTGCTTGGTTAAAAGCTCGTGTATCATCCCTTGCACATTTTTTGTTTGGACAAATCAGAGACCGACCCCGAGCGGCCTCGGAATGAGCCGTACACTATTGAAACTTTCATGTTTCCTATTTTTATTGCGATTTTCAATCATATTGAAAATAATACCAATGAATTCCTGAGCTGTTCCTGATCAGAGTGAACACAAATGCTATGTTAGTTTTAACGATACGGGGTGCAAAACTGATTTGCAGGTATAATGAAAAATATAAAATTTTCAATTTTGAGTAATGCGTAAAATTGATCGCGAAAGCTGAGCTTATCGCTCTAGAGTCTAAATCGCGCAATGCGCCTTTTGCAGTTAGACTGACTCGAGGTTGAAGCGTGAAGCTTCGCGAGATCATTGAAAAATGAAGCGTTCGCGCGCATGATGATTTATGGATTAATGAAAAATGAAACCCATATTTTTCATAATATTTTTAAAAGTGTGACATTAATGAATTTCTACATTCCGCAAGCAAATTTGCATCCCGTATAGTTAAGAATAGTTCGAATAACGTAGCGTTCGGATTCATTTCGATCAAAAACATGTCCGAAATCTATCGGTACCATTTTCGGGAAGATGCAATGAAAAGTAAGAAACTTGAAGATTTCAAAATTGCATGACTCGCTAAGCTCGGTTTTCTCGTCGATCGGTTCGCCCATAAAATCCAGTCAACCGTTGACAGTTTCGCTACCATATACCGATTCAACATTCGCGTGGTCGAGATCGAAAGCGAGCCTTTAACAGGGCAGTACTGCAGTTACTTCTACCAACGATAATATTTTTCTCGGAATACAGGTTGATATCCATTTTAAAAATCTAAACTTTATTTCAGTTAATTACGTTACGGGGACTAATCGGGGACAGCCAGTTTAATCAATTGATGTTCACACTTGACCAGGAAACTGGCGAACAGCTGAAGCATTACGTATCTCTATGAAAGAGGAGCGAGTCAAATTAAGAAAAATATTATTCAGTCAAACGCTATATTACGTGTAAAAAAGGCTTTACAGCATTCTATTGTAAAACGGCTCTATTTTATTGTATAATACTAGCTGTTTCACTGTACTAATAATGTTGATAATAAAAACCCATGTCATTTCAAATTTATTCTACACGTGAATCTTTTATCTCAAAAGTATAATTAAAAGTTACTATATCTAACGAGAAACTATTGTGCGGAGCCGAGATGCTGCCGCTAGAAGAATATGGGCCCGATCGTATGTCCCCATAGGCCCACGTTCTCTAACGTAATCGTAGAGGTAGGGCACACGTATTGTCGCTATTGGCCGACGCGACAACATTGACGAATACAAAGACAGCGGAGAAAACAGAGCGGTGCGAGCGAAGTACCCCTTTTGTTCCTGTGACATTCTGGGGGACAGCATTTCGGGGTTTCGCACAGTAATAATTTGCAATTATAAATTTGATAACTACCTTAATTATTAAACTATTACACTCAGGGGCGTCCGCAGTCTTTTTTCCAGGGGACGGGGGCAACTTTGGGATGATGGTAAAGAAAAATATACCTCTCTTGCTTTTTTAACCCATTTTATAATGCCAATTTAATTAAAAATTTAAAACAGGGATTTAAAAATATTCGCTTTTTTAGTATAAACTTAATAAAGATCAGTTTTGAAAAATAAGCGATTTTTCTCGAAAACCAGGGGGGGCAACTGACTCTTTTGCACCTCCTTTCGGACGCACATGATTACACTAACATGGTTTTAAATATTCATAGTCAGTGCGCATAAATATAATGTGCTGCGGACAAACATTAGTATATGAGTTGGAAAATGTTTCAATTTTATCATTTTCCCGCTTGTGAAGTAAGTACAAGTTAGTGCGAGAGCAATCTAGCGTCGTTGCTGGAAACTCCAAACAGCTGTCGTCTGTATCAAACCGTAGCAGGGGGTTAGCTCAATTCTTGTTTCAAATAGTGGACTGCTCTCAGTAAATTAACGTGCGGTGAGTGTATTAGTATAAAATGTGTCTACTGGTTTATATAAGATTGATATTTTTAATGATTGTGTGTAAGAAAATGTTTGAATCGGCTCGTTTGTTCGAAGAATGTGTGCGATATAAATCTACATGACTGGTTAACACTTTTCTTTCACATGTCGAGAATTTTTGTTATTCTTACGTAAAGACAGTGAACAATAATGTTTATTCTAACATTATATACTTACAAAATACAAGGTGGACCACCTAAAGTATTTAGAAACAAATGTCGAAGAGACGCCATGTTCATTATTGGTTACTAACAGCAACATCTGTGATTGGATGCATGATATCACTGGAATTCTCGTTATTTCAAATTTCAGTGAAATGTCGCGTGCATTCACAATCGAAATACTAATTCGAGTGAAATGCAAACTGATACCGAAAAAGAAATATTGTTTTTGCTGGAATTCTTAAAATGTCAATGTTTCAAAGTGTAGATTCATTCTTCTTTTTGTATTATTGTATTCTTCGAAATATTTAGTAATGACACGGCGTGTGCGACAGTATAATATTGACAATAAAAGATTAATTAGAAATAACTTACTGACAATCACAGTCACGTGATGTCATATATAAAATATAATGTTACGTTCACTTTCAAGATCGTTATTTAATTAAAAAGGGGGTTATCAACTTAATACATTTAATTTGAATTCGGGGTTAGCTTTAACGTCCACGTGAATGGATACTTAATAGGAAATAATTTCATAGTTGAAGAAGTATAAACGTAACATGTTACAAAATGAATTTATACAAGTAAAAATATACCAGCTATAATTATTTGTTTTGAAGCTATAGATATTTATATAAAAATAGTCGTACTTTCGTCATAAATTTGCGATATATGCTGAATATTTAGATGGATGTTACAATTGAAACATGACAGTCATTCAGATTACCACAGATGCATAGGTATGTCATTCTTATAAAGTAACAAATGAGCGTGGTCACAAATGATGATAGTGAGGCGTAATATAAAAGAACTATATATTTAGGTTAGTTTCTTTCCGTTTATTTTTTTTATGCAATCAAAATTCATATTCATTTAAATGAAACAGTTTCTCTAGAGAAATTATGAATATCATTAACTATTCGACTAGTAATTATGCGTTTTTACGTCCAAATTATTCTATGCTTTCCCTGACTGTGACGTCTTTTTGCACCGAGGTGGAAGAGAAAGTATTGCCCCACGCATCGAATCTAGGGACATTTAAAGCGATGATCATAAGAAAAGGGCATTTTGTAGCGCTGCTTATGCGCTTGTTCGTAATATTATACTCGCATTAGAATCATTCTTGCATTAGCATTATTATCAGTGTTAAAGTCGTAGAAATTTCGCTAGATCAGAAGTCAGAAATTCAAACAAGTCGATTAATTAATGGCAGAACGGTCACGTGGGCGTGGTGTTGTGATCTGCACCACAGAACCTTGTGTCATAGATGGGAATGCTGTTTTTCGTAGTGTCTCTCCGGAGGCAAGAGTGGGGTTGATAAATATTGTGTTCGGCAATGTATTCAACGGTGTATATAAGTAGTGCCTAGCGGAGATATAGTCACTAACCGGAGACCTTCTCAAGTTGTATGTAAAACGATATCCTTATAGGGCCAAACCGCTAAATGTGTTCGTTGGCACTCAGTACAGCGCTGCCGTTATTTGGTCACATTTCTGCACATTCCAGGGTCATTACGAATGTATTAAATGTTCAAAAAATATGCTGAAAGTGTTTCTGAGTGGTTGGTTTCTCACCGAGACACTCGGAGGCGCCTATTGATTTCACCCTCTACTGCTTTTATGACAATATTATACCAGCAACACACTATGCATAATCGTAAATTTTATTACGTTCGATATAGATGAATTTATAGCATCTGTGGATGCAATTCTTTGTTGTCTTCTTTGTACAAAATATTCGTATTGTTCAGTGTATGTATGATAAATTAGTACTGTGTGGTTTGAAACTCACAGTTGGGTATACTGATCCTACGCTATTCTTTCCTCTTACGGTTTTTATTCTTGTGTATACACGCGAATAATTCATTTTAGAAAGACAAAACTTTATGCGTTTAACATAATTGTACATATTGCATACGGGGTTGCATTAACAATATGTATACAAATTGTGAGCCAAATCGTTCACCCGAACCTCGTGCACTCCTCTTGTCAATAAAATCACGAAAGTATTTATCTTTTCACTCCCGCGATTTAGAAAGTACCAATATTGAATACTACCATCGAAGAATGAATGTATGAAGACAATGAGCGAGTAGTACACAAATGTTCGGTCGAAAATAAACGTGAAGTACTGCTATTACTATTTGTAGATAATATTCGTTAACGCATGTGTAGAACCGGCGTTAGGCACGTTCCAACTCCATGTGCTTGGTGATGTGCAAACTGGGTGCGCGTAAATCATTCTGCTGCTGACCATTCGATGATACGGATCTAATCGAGTGGCCCATGCATTGTTATGATAATAAACGGTTTTATACTATGATTAAAAAGTTTCAATATATTCAGTTTCTAATGCTTTTATTACATACATATATTACTTTGCACTGTGTTTTATAATTTTTGTAACTTGTGCACGGCCATCTCTATAGACGCCTAGTGTTATAGTCATTCAAACGTAGAAAACTAGAATTTTCATTCATAACAATATGACACGAAGACACTTTATTTAACGGTAATTTTTCGGTTTTGTTTCCAAGTTTACCATATTCGTGTGCTGTATAACCGCGGGTTTCCACCAAGGTGAACACGAACAAAAACATTGTTCGCGAACTTATTCATCTGTTCTTGAAAAAAACTCAGCGTACGTTCACATACGATTTGTACGCTAAGTTTTTTTCATGCTCGTGGCGATGTGGTCTCGGCATCAACAGACGAAAAAGTTCGCGAATAATGTTTTTGTTCGTGTTCGCTTCGTAGAGATCCGAGGTAAGGGGTCGTCCTTAAATTACGTAGGGGAAATTTTGGCGATTTCTTACTTCCTTCCTCCCACAAAATCCCAAACATCGAGGGAAAAAGTTATCGATTTGGCGTGGAATGACCCATTTTAGAGTTCTTTATTGGAACCAAGTCAACATTTCAGTTTTTAGCTGCAGTAGTAACCCACAACGATACACTTTTGCCGCCCGAAATGTATCAATCTAAAAAGTTATGAGGCTAAAGTAATTGTCGTAGTGGCTTTCTAAAGTTAAGCAGTTGGTTCGTCCACGCTATCCAACTTCTTAGCAGCTAGTGGTGTTAACCAGGCACTGGGTCGAACACTACCCTTCCTAGTTGTCTACGGTTTAAGGTCTGGGCACACATATTAGTTCCGTGTCTGCGGGGCGTAAAGGATCTCTTCTTACCACCGGCACGTACCGTCACACGCTCGACTGATGGTTAAATTAAGGGTCATTGATGTGATGAAGTTACGAAAGCGATTTCCGAGATCAGTTTGTTTCCACAAGAATTATTCAAGGACATTCAGACGATAGTTCTGATACTTTTTAGAAAACACCAATGTAAAAAGGCGCCAATGCCATGCATAGAGTGAACATCCCTCGGCGTAAAAATCACCCCCGCTATTCAAATTGTTACTGAACAAATAAGATTTTTAATACTTTCCTTTATTACAATTTATAGACTATTCGTAATAGATACAGTTTTGAGTATAAGATTTTTTACTAGTTTATCGTAAATGCCTAAAAAATCGTATACGTTGTTTACGTCAAATATTATTTTGAATAATTATTTTTGGAGTATAAACTTTTATTGATTTAATTAGTTTCGAATGCCCAAGAAGGTGAGAGAAATAAATTTTTCTTCAGTTATTTGTTTTTGAAGTAGATTTCTGACTCCCCCTCATTTTTTCTAAAAATAAAAACATGCACATGTTTTTATCATCATATACCTGTAACTGACAACAGGAACACATTAATCTGTATACAACATGTTGACGGTCCGATGACCTTGAACCAGAAAGTTCCATATTTAATCGGTCGGGACTCGGGAGTGCACGCAAACAGCGAAAGATAGGTTGAGAGAAAATAGTGAGAATATTTTGCGCGTTATTCTTCCTCTCTCGCGCTTAGGATTGATTAACTATGTATGTAATTTCATATGCCATCTATATTTTGAATAATATATATTATATGAGTTTATCAATAATAATAACTGGCAATAATTATATTAAGTATATTAAAGTACTAAAAAATAAAATAGAAAAGGATAAATAAATTATCCCTTTTTATGTAAAATAAAAATATCGGCTTTCATCTGCAAAATAGTGTTCGAATTTTCGCATATTATGCATTCGTTTCGAAGTTATGATTATTTAAAGGCAACATCTTCCAATTTGATGTCCTATGCACATTCCTCTTTATTTGCATTTTTACAACTTTCCCATCGTATTTCCTGTCAGTAATTATGCTTCTATAATTCCACGGAACTTACAGTATAATCTTTTATTAAAGTTTTAGAAGTTGGAAGAAACATAAATTTGGCCATTTTCTATCACACTCTTTTGAAGCGATATTTGACCGTTTCAAAATTATTTATGCATTAGCAAAAGTGAAGAATATGCTTTTCCATATTTTTTTAATGCTTTACAAATATGTATATCACGGTTTAAATTAAATGACACAAATTTCGTTCCCAAGATGTACTATTGTAAATATTAATAAAAAAGAAGGCGTATTTAAAGTAAACGTCGATTTGGCGTATAGACGATGAGTATTGTCGCTTGCAGAAATAAGATATACATTGGGAAATATTTTTATGAAACGTGGGCGTGGTTTCAACAACGGAAGTACAGTCAGACACATGGGGGCGTACAAAGCGACGGAATCATATCGAATGATAAAAGCACCCATGACCCAATCGTATTTAGACAGACTTTTCATTGATTACGCGTTAATACATGCATCGAGCTTTAAAATTTTGCTATTTTTTTATTTAGCAATGCATGTTGTTTACACATTTATATTTTCGTCTTACAGAGTCTTACCTTCGAGAGTGTTGCTTACTATCCTCGAACCAGAAAGGATTTTACTACTGGCTTCTTCTGTTTAAAATCGCAAAATCTCGTACTTTAAGTATATCTGATCTAAAAAAAAAAATGGTATCTTACCGAAATCTTTCTAGTGGAGTATAGAAATCACTGGACCCTCGTAGCTCAGTAATCTACAGACTTAACATTGTTCACTCAACATTGCACGCTCACAGTTGGGTATTATTTAACAGCACTAGTAATGGGTTCGAACGCATCGCGAGTATTTTTGTTTGATCGAGTACTTTCCTATCTACCTAACAAAATGAACTTTGCATATTGAATTAATCAATATATCCACTAGAATCAGTGGACATATTTTTATACGAGAATTCCAAAGTCCCTTGTACAGAACACGGTACTTATTAATACACCTTAATGTCAAAACTGACAGCGTGTAATTTACATAAGTGTTCAAGAGCACTGCATTATTTACAGTTAAAATCGTCATCTGTGAATTACTTTCCGCATTCTATAAAACAAGTCCAAGCTTTTAGAAGAAACATCAGTCGTTTTCCAGAAGAAATGTTTCTAATAAATTGTACACCTGAAAGTGAAAGCCGTAATACGTTTTTACTGTTGCATTGAGGATACAGGTATATTGTATTGGGGGATTTCATTTCTACAACTCATTTCTCCCACCGTTCAAGACGGTTTTCCCTGCCACCCAGTAGTTCGCCTTTGATTTCATCTAAAAAAAAACGCGCGAAGAAAAGTACAGAAAGCAGAAGCATTGAAAACAAGTGACAGGCTGTGCAATAGAGGGAAAGGAAGAGGCAAAGCAGGGAAACAAGCAAAAAGAACGAAGAAGAAGAAGGAAGGAAACTGGAATAACGAATAGAAACAGCAAGGGACGATTTCGAGGCATAGGGGATGGGGTATAGGCAGAAAGATTGTAAGGAACAAAGAATATACTCTACTCAGTAGAGCATGGCGAAAGATTGGATAGAAAGTTGACTCAAAAACCGAAAGAAAATATTGAAAGCGCAAGAAGTGGCAGAGGGGCTGTGGGAAGACGATGAGAGGAGAACAAGAGAGAGAGAGAGAGAGAGAACGAGTTACACGAGCGGGTGGGAGTGAGAAAGAGGGGAAAGGGGGTCAAGGGAGGGAGAGAAACGACTCGTAGCCGGGTATCGATCGTCAGCTAGAAAACTACCCCTTGAGGAAGAGGCGCAGTGTGCAAAACCGACTACGTACGGGTCGGTGGTGCTCGTGATGTTCGTGATCCACGCGCATCTCTGAACAGTTTAGAGCTAAACTTGCTTCGCACGATCCTAATCGTTTTTACTCCTCAGTGACAGGCATTGGTATATACTGAAGCACATCGTGCCATCAGACGCAAGGTGAGCGATCATTCTGCTCTAATGTCACGCCTGTCATTAACGATGTTCTACAGTCAACTCTTCTATGAGATAGCGCATCGAATTCATTCCTTCTCTGCTCCACTGGTTCGGACTCATTCAGGAAACCTGATAAAGCTCGAAGCGCATGTTATTCTTGTATTATTTTATCCTGGAACTCGTTTCCTTTAGCTTCACAGGCGACATCGTTCTCTTATCACTTACCCATTGTTCGGAATACACAGTTTATTAAAAGAAGACTCTTCGGTTGCATTTGATGCTTTAGCCAAGCTAAGGTTTGCATGAAACGCATTGTGCTGACAAAAAGTGGTCCTGAGATAATTGTCCTTTGTAATCCCTGTGGTAGCAAGAATTATGTACGTGACTTTTTACTTTTTCACGCGTCACCTTTGCCCTTATTTATAAGACACTTGCTTTCATTTCCTTTTCTATTTCGAGAAGCATTTGTGAAGGAGGATGACTGTTGTTAATATCTCTTTACGAGCACAGCATTCCATTCTTGGGATCATCATTTCAGCACTTTTATGGCAACGCGATTAGTAGCAACAATAGTTCGTTAGGAACGACTTAATGATACTGGTGTAATGCAATGTGTGCAACAAAATGGCTGTTTCGACATTATCGGGCACAGTCGTTTTAAGCAAGAAATTAGTTTCTTGCGAGTTGTTAGGATTAAATGTTAATGTGTGATAGTGTGCTGTATGAGATGTGAAAAAAGGATTACCGTTGGTGTGTACGTGTGGCGGTGATTATTACATCACAAGTAAGTCATGATGCTGGAAAACGTGGTCGATCGATAACATTGAAAATCATTCGTCCATGGATGACCGGATCTGGCAAGTTGCCAAAGAGCCAGTTATCAATTCAAACTTTTCACTGTGGAGCTCTCGTTTCGAATTTGTTTTTCCATTCGTACGAATCTCTGTTGCAGATTACCATTGAAAGAGGAGGCAGAGAAAATTCCACCATGGCGTTCGCGGGGTTAAAGAAACAGATTAACAAGGCCAATCAGGTGAGTATTTTGTCACGCTTCTTCTGTCTAGGGCAATCAATGGAGAGGAAATGTGTACTCCTACGGGACACATGTATTATACATAGGCGAGTTAAAAGGTTCGTTCATGTTTTGTTACACTGTTACGAATAAGACCAGCCGATTATTGAACTTTTCAATGCAAAACCGTAATTAGGGTCTTTCTACTAATATATTAGGATAATCTCTGGTAATTATCGATTTGCAGTTACGCACTTTGTTCGGAGCTACACTATCTCCGAATTTAATGCGTCGTATGAGAAAGAAAGAGCGGAATTGTAGTGGAATACTGAATTACTTCTGCTGTGGAAAGGTGAACTGTTTTAGTTTGCAAAAGTATAAACAACCTCTTTATAAGATATATAATTATTACGTTTCAAGAGTATTCAGGCACCTTTTAGGGGTAAATGTTTTTATATGAGGTACTCGTAAGAACATTTAGCTTTAGTATTTGTTTGCGAAATTGGTTTATTTAATGTGTCTCTAGAATCCTTTCGAGAAATTTGAAATTATTTATATTAAATATTGCGAGTTAATTTTTTATTATTTTTTATTTATTTATTGTTATAATCCTTGCCTTTCGGCTTAGGATGACTCCCGTTTACATTTTCATGTTCCTTAGTTTCTACCGTAATATTTACACTTATCAGACTTATCGCTTTTTATGAACATTTTCTAAATCTAAATTTTCTAAATCTAAAAGCTAGGTGATAGCCGATACAAACTAAAAGATATATTGCGAGTTAATGTAGCTTTGTGTTTGTTTGTCTTCTCTGGGAATTTGAATTTCGAAAGGATAGAAAATTTGCGAATCTATCATTTAAAATCTTACAAAACATCTGTTCTATGATATTTGCGTCAAGAAATTGAAAAGATATGTGAAAATATTTGGGGGCATTTACGATGTAAATATTCTCATATTGCTTATATTGATAGATTCTAGTTTCGATAGTTTCATCAGAATCAGAGTTTCTTCTCGCCATAAGAAAATGTATATCCCCTGCAAGTAGGAAGATCAAGGCTGACATCCTTGTTCAGACACGGCGGTTTTGACCGCGCAGTCTCTAAGTAGTTCTGGTAGGATTAAATAAAATCGTTCACACTCTGCCGCGCGGCTAAAATTGAAACGAATTACATCTACTTTACCTCCCACGCGAGTTGAAATATAATTCTAACCACATTTTGGTGAATATCTGCCCCGTTAATTTATCGCTTTCTATGGTCTTTAATTAATCTTTTTACGATATTAATTACATACACTAAAAATATCGACTTTTATCTACAATTCATTTCGAAGTTATGATTATTATTTAAAGTCGATAACTTCCAATTTGTCGACTTAGGCACATTCCTCTTTATTTGCAGTTTTCCACAACTTTCCCATCGTATTCCGTGCCAGTAATTATGCTTTTATAATTCAACGGGATTTAAAATTTTAAGTGTTCGGAGAACCATAAATTTAGTCAGTTCCGTTCACCCTCCTTTCAGTAGTGCATAATTCATTCTGAGCTCCGAGCTTTGCTGTTGGTTCTCGGACGTTGGGAGCTTGGGTGTGATCCTGGCGCACAGGTTGCAACATGCAACTTCTGTAATTATTGCAGAAGACACTTTCGTAATCTTTAGCTTAGGGGAATCGGTTTTGAATCAGGATGATCGATGGATAAGGTGACTGCAACGTAAAGAGCATGCATGGAAGACTGTGGTAATAACATTAATAATACTGTGCAAGGAGAAATGATACTTTCTAAAATCGTGATAGGCTGTCAATAATCTAAATATGGTCCCCCTTCTGCTCTTCGCTTCCAACTGCTTTTTCCCTCCCTCTCTCCCTGTTTTTCTACCGTAAATTATAATATGGACTATCTACAAAGAGGGAATCTAACACGGATCGTTAAACAAGAAAGGTTATTAAAGTTACAGTAACCCGTAGTAAATATAAAAGAACTGTTCCCAAATGCTGCCAGTGAGGCGGTTAACCCTTTCGCAGCGGGTTACAAACGACATAAGGATCGTGGAGGTTCTAACCGCTGCCTAACCCTTATTGTAACCCGGATTATCCAGAAACGGTTACTGGTCTAAGCGGGTTAAGGGGAAACTTGCTATAATCGGCAGACATCAAGGTTCTTTTTGTGAATTTTTTATGAGGAAACTATACCCGCAATCTTTTTAAAACTTTTATGCTATATTATTATGTATATCAAGAAGTGAACCAACATTTTTTGATATAGAAATAATGTTGTAATTCCAAATGGCGCAAGTGTGGTCGCCCCCGCGCCCCAAAACAGTCAACCCGAGTGTTAAGGCTGCTAACAATAAGTATATAACGCCATATCTACTATAATTATTTATTAATCAGTGTGAAAATTTGTGAAAATCTTCCTTGTATATTAAGGAAAAACTTTGTCGTTGCAAGTTATACGTACCTCAAAAGTTCCTCGACTTTTTAACGGCGAACGTTGAAAAACATGGGTTCTGTCCAGTATTACTTTGTAATTAAATATTATTACATTTTTTAACATAAGGGTTAAGGCATTTAACAGAAAATGCGTAATATTAAAAGCAGTGTAAATCTCATTCTGTTTGACTTCTTCGACTCATTCTAATAACAATTTGTCCATGTCATCGATTTCTATTTCGGAACAAACATTGACATTAGACATTGATGTTGTTTCTGGAGATTGTAGTGTTTTCGATGTATATATTTTTTCATAGTGCTTCGTTTGGCAATAAAATTTTATACCGTGGGTCAAGAAAGACTAATGCTAGGAACGCATCATTTTCAAGGAGTATTTTCTCTTGTGAACTAATTGAGTTGCTTAATATGATCACATCATCATTTTGGATTTTTCTTATATTCAATTTAAATTTTGTAGCAACGTTTTGGGTTTCAATGTATTTATTAATTCTTGCACAGTGGCCCATTCAACGTCTTTTAAGGGGGGTATTCTACCCAAAAATCCGATTTTTTTTTAATTTTCTAATAGTTTAAGGTTTCGAAAATATGTTCCTAAAATATTAAGGTGAAATTCGAAAAATTCTCAGAGTTATAGGGGCTTAAGATCGCAGCGTGGCCGGTAGTTGTTCCCTCGACTCTTGTATCTAAAGAGGCTATGATTGCCAACAGAGAAGAGAGAGAGCTGCCCAACATGATTTTTTTTAAGCTAAGGAAAATTTCCTCTACATGCAGCCCCTTTTACGAGGTGGTGGTTTTAGATGTCTTGAGACCATCTTGAGACCGTCCTATACACCATTACTTGCGTAAAGGAAGCGAGAGTGACGGAAATGAAAATGAATTTTGAAAAAGACATCGATATTAATATTGATACATATTACCGATATTGATGATGAGGATAATATAGCGGACAACCAGGGACGAAACTAGGTTGAAAGCGCCCGGAGCAGTGATTCTGTTTGGCCCCCTCCCCCAACAATTTACCCCCTTGTATTACCCACCTTAGGAGGTTGGGAATCTTGTCCACACTTTACATAAAAAAGACATAATAAACGTGTTTATTAACTGGTTTCAAACATATTGCAGGTACCTTAATTTGTTTGCTGTTTGATAACAACAAACTGTTGTTTAACTATATATATTTTAATTACTTTTCCATAAAATGTGTATGTCCTTTATTCCTAATGGAATAACGTAATACATAAATTCGAATAAAGCCATTGATGTGGCTTTTCCAAAATGATGTCTCTTCTCTACAAAGATTTCTTATTTGGCGCCCCTCTGCAAATCGACGACCGGAGCAGAAATATCCACTGCTCCCCCTCCTAATTTCGTCGCTGCGCACAATAGAGATATTAGAAGATATATTCGTGACATGCAAAATCCTTTTGAATATTATGATGAAGATGATTTTAAAAGACGTTTTTGATTTAATAAGAACTCAGTATTATATGGTATTTTACCGAAAATTATTAGGACTAGTGGCCCTTAAAGAAGACACTACTGCAGCAATCTCGGGATCCACTTCTGTGGAGGGTATTTCGATTTTATGTAGCGAATCTGTTCTGTTTCTCATTGGTTATTTGATCGTTGTGGACATGCTTCATATTCGTCCAAAGCTTCTTTAATTGCTGCATGCTTCTCTTCAAAATAAAGGAACATTAGCACAAATTGATATGTTAAAAAATGATTGTTATTATTAGTGTTACGTGGATTTACTCCTTTACAATACATGTTGTATAGATGTTGTCCAATTTTTTACAATAATCATATAATATTTTTACCATATCCATAAATCTTTCCACTGTGGCTATAAAATTCTCCAGTGAAGGTGGCACTATTTTTTTGTTGTTCCTTCGACCTGGAAATACATATTCTTCATTTTCTAGACACATTCTCTCCAATATGTCATGTGTATACTGTTTCGGTTCACAGCACATTTTAATTCGGCGTTGTTACGTCTAGTCCTGTTTTCATTTTCTTGTTCTCTTCCTTTTGAAGTCTCACTGCTGTTCAACGAATCAAATAAATCATTGAAGAATTTCACTATCTTCGCTGTTCCGGTGGCATTTTTATGCATTCCATAGTTCTTGCTGGATGTTTCATCATATGCAAAAGAATATTTGTTATTTAATCATTAAGTTAATAGCCGAATACATTCTTTGGCTGAAAACTTGTGTTGCGTAGCAAGCTTCATTTTTTTTAATTATTTTCCTTGGACATGGTGCTTAGTTATTAATGAGATGGATCTCATGTCCTTATACTCATCTAAATTGTCGATTGTAAAGGCGCCGATGATGTCGTTTCATCTGGCTACTTCAATTTCATTATTGCTCGCCGTTCATATTAAATTTTTATTTAATAAATTATTAATTATCGCTTTTATTAAGCGTGGTGTGGCGTATAGAGGAATAATTTCTTAGCGGTTAACGACTATACGTCTTTGTGGTTCCAGGTCATTTTCTATGTAATACTTCCGCGCCTCTTTAATGAGGTTATTAATGGCAGACGCGTTTGTTTGCGCCTGATCCCAAATGACAGCTATAATTTGTAAGCTTAGAAAACGAAATGAAGTGCTGTAACCAGTTCACGAATAAATTTTCGTTGATCCAGACCGACTTACTGACTGCAGCAATCATGTTCTCGGCACCTCCTCATAATAGTTGGTCCTTCAGACGCTTTCTTTTGAAAATAAGAAATTGTGGGATGTAATTTCCCGAAGTAATTTCTACATTTATTGCTATATGTTCGTCACTGAATGGAATGTTTGAATAATTTTTTTTTTAAATATTCTTAAAAGTGTAGAGAATAATAATCAATAATAAAGAAATTGATTTTGTGACAATCTTGGTGGTAGGTATGTAACCCCTTAAGAAAACTGTATGCTATTCGGCTCGACTTTGATATTTGCGGTCTTCTTTTAGCAATACGAATCTGTCGCTATCTCAAACGAAATTTTATGGCTTGTCGCTGTCGTGTGCCCTTTCACTCTCTCTCTCTCACCAGTCTCTCGTAATCCCCGCGGCGACTACAAATGAAGTAGCGGAAATAAAAAGGAATATAGCTGTATATATTATCTTGTAGATATTATTTGCCAATATATTTCACCATGTTGTGCAAAGCTTCATTTATAGCTGAGGAAACTCTGAACCTGTGCAGCTATGCTGACTTTCATTTTACGCATTTCTTTTGCATAAATTTGGGAGTTAGTTAGCTTGTAGCACATTCGTGAAGTGACGCCGCCCTTGCCCATTCGATATAGCTGGACAATGTCCGCCCATGAACCGACCTGGTTTTCCGCTTACAGGAAACCTTCACCCGATTATCCAGGAAGTTGTTTCGAATTCCCTTTAATAGGTGAGGTGGATCAAAAAGTGGGATAATTATCTTCGCATCCACCTCAAATCCAAAGTGTCTCTTCTCAGATCGTTTGCGAATGTAATAATGGCGTCAGTGTCCCTAATTAGGGTATTGAAATTGAATATGTTTTGACTGAAGCTGATTACCCAGACGAAAACCCTCACTTTCTTGCAGGAGTGCAAGTTGCTGGAGGTAACGCCATTCGATTTTATTTCCGTCTCCATCAACAAGAATTCGGTACTCCCCTAAACAATTTCTGATATTCTTTAGCATGTGACATGCATTAAAGATAATATTAATATCTGGCTCGTCAGGCACGTGATGTGGAAAATGTACTTTAAATATCTCGTACAGATTCTCATTTTCTTCATTTTTTTTTGTCTATATGCATTCGAGCACCAAGTTCTTCTGCCGCGGGAGAATGATCACTTGAACCGTCTAAAGTTAAAGAGCACGCAATTACGTCTGTTTTCTGGAGTCGAATGAAAGCTTCCCGTAATAAATTTGCTTTTGTTTCAGCGTTTAGTGAACTGACTAAAAAGTAGCCGATTGGTAATTTGCAATGTGTCTCTAACATAACTACCATTATTACGAAAGAATTGTATTCTATATTTTCGTCTTATTTTGGTCTGTAAAATCAACCCCTAAAAGGTTTACCACCTGTCGTGCAACACTCTGTATATCTGTGTGTGAATGTGGTTGTGTTTTTTCGTAAGGCTAATCCGTAGTAAATGTTTCACTGTGTCTCTTAATATTTTTCAGGAGAATGCAGAAATAAATGACAATTTCTTGTGAGATGAACCACTTTTGAATGCATCATATGTATCAAACTCTTTGGATCAGGACATTTAGAGCTACACAGCATAATTCTGCACATTCATAAATACATAAAGCATGATATTAGAGTAGACGAGGCATATACCTTTATGCAGAATGTTCGATTATACTGTACCATGTTTGTTACAATCTTTCTACATGGTAATTTATATAAGGGAGCGGTAGTTTTTACGAAATTTCAAATTCCTCTCTCTCAATAATATGAAATGACATGCTATCTTTTGCAATCACATGTAACAGTTTGTATTCCAGCAGCTTTTAATCCACTGCCATGAAATGAATTTTGTTTGATGAATGTCGCATCTAATTTGAGCTGCTTTTTGAATGTCTCACTTAGTGCGGATGATGATGTTGAAGGCTCAGAAGTTGTCGATCCTGTGGATAATGCCGGATATGAGGAAACACCGTGGAAAACGTCGTTCGGCAAGATGTTGTGTATCACGGCTATATCGCCACCATTTTGTACGAAAAAAATACCAGTTTTTCTGTCGAGAGTTGTATAATAACAGGTTCATATTGAATTTTCCATTCATTTCATTATCTTCCTAAAAAAAATTGCCGTAAATGACTATAACTTTGCTTCGTTCAAGGTGGCTTAACATTCTAGTAGGTTGAATCTATTTCTTTCATTCCTGACCTTGTGTGGCCTTGAAGGTCATAGTATACCATATGGTTGAGTTTGTCTTAACAGTCGCTTTCATATCGGGTCATTAAATATATAACAATCCATTTAAAAAACTGAAAGTCACCTTCGTTTCACGAAAAACAATGTGAACACAAAAAATTGACATTCGATATTATGTTGGGTATAAAAAACAGGTAAAAATTTTGCTCTTTCTTTTTTTTTAACATTTGTGGCCGCTGCTAGTACCGCACGACTCAGTCATCAGTCGAGTCGGTGCTGGCGACGCAGCGTAACATTCAATTAATTTTCATTTGGTCAATTTTAAAGTGCCCACAGTTTTTAAAACGTGTACATAAAGAGAACGAACGGGGGTATGTCTTCAATTTTTTTCAAATTTTTAAAAGGTACGTATTTTGAGTAAATTGCATTTGTTTAAAAAAATTGCAAAAAAAGAATGGTCAACAATTTTTTTTACAATGAAATAATTTTTATTAGGCACTCTTATATCTCCACTGTAAGCTCCCAAAAGCTCATTTTTGTCAGTTTCTTAGTTAAAAACTTATAATTTATTGAAGAAAGGTCAACACTATATTTCAAAGAGCTGTACGGTCCACCAATTTTAAAATTTTCAAAAATCCTTCGAGGTACTTTTATATATTACTAAAAAACCCGAAGTGTTACTCCGAAAAGTGTCCGATATCGCGTGGAATGGACCTAATAGTACGTGTATAAAAGTGTCCTTAAATAGACAAGAAAATCAGGTTTATACCAATTTGAACCACGAAATAATAAATCGCCTGGTAATGAATGTTTTGCCCTTTAGTGACTCAAGGGTAACAGAAGGCTGGTCTGTTTCGAAGTGATTCAAAACATGACAATTACTGAAGTTTCAAATTAAAAAATTGTGCTTCAATTTCTGTTTGATATAAAAAATTCGAGAAAAATTGTCACTGTGTGACCCATGTTTGTTATAAACATCGTCATTTTGTAGCAATTCTTATGTATTAATGTATTGGACGATTTACACTACAGTTCAAAAGATTGGGTACACGCATTACTGAAAGAAGTATTAAATTTTGCCTTAATATGGCAAGTGTACCCAAACTATTGAGCAGTAGTGTACATATTTCAACGTCATTACTAATGCAATTTCTTGTTAAAGTATATGACAGAAAAAATGGGTGGCGCCGAAGGAACCAAGCTCGACGTTGACTTTATGGACATGGAGAGGGTAAGTTTTTAAAGACATTATTTAAAAAAAATTCAAGACTATTCAATATAAATATTGAACATGTTACGTTTTTTTGAGTGGCTTGAGTTCTCAGCTGCTTAAAATTACAAGCTGCAATAATTTCTTGCTGTGCGCGCATTTTTTGTTCATGTTAAAAGGTTTATTTTCACTACCTGTCTAACTGGCAATGAGCAACCGTTCGTCAAAATATCCGCTTACATGTACTTTGTCAGATAATTTGATAAAGCAACCGCATGGTAGTCTTCGTAAATAGTAAAATACAATGGGATTTCACTGAAGAAATTTTGTTTTGTCTAATAAGTCTTATATTTTATGTAAAGAATTCTTGCCCTCTTCAATTAACTCTTTCCACAATAATATTTTTTAATGCCCAAGAATTATGATATCAATGATCAGGCAATATTCTCCACTTTACTTGAGTTAGGAGGAGTAATGAATAAGAAGGGCAAATGGTAAAAATACAATAGTAATGGGAACATGTTTATTGCAAGTTATCTAAAGGCAAATATTACGACGCTACTTAGTTTTCGACGGTTGCCTAGTATGAGTTAGGTAGACAGTCAAATTCCACCTACGGTAATGTCGCGCTATTAAAGTCATGGCACCGGTTTAAGTCTACATATTCAGGCCACTGAGATAATCTTAATTGTACGGTTTGACTATTATCTGTTCCGTCTCTACAGTCTGTAAGCTTCGCTTCGACCTATGTCCGCTCAGCGTCTATGAGGCATAAGTTCGCCAGAGCAATACAATATTTACTTTGCTGACGCCAGACTGAGGGCTTACTTGCTGGGGCCTGAGTAACAGCCGTGTGCTGAACTGTTGCCTTGCTAACCGTTGTGTGGGTCATGAGAGATCTACAAGTTCTAGATCTTGTTGGAGATCTACGAGATCTCTCGTTCTGAAGCAGTCAGTGTTCTCAGAAATATTATGTTTTTTTTTCGTTCTAAGTGAAACGGTATAGCCGTGAGATTGGACACCGTGGAAAACGTCCGCCGCCATTTTATAGGAAAAGAAAATACAATTTTTTCTGGCGAGAGTTGTACAATGACAACCTTCATATTGAATTTTCTGTTTATTTCATTATCTCCCTAAAAAAATGCCAAAGTAACTGCAATTTTGTTCCGTCCAAGATGGCCTAACCACCTAAGGGCACCTTCCCATTAAAATCTTCCAAACAAATGGTTTTTATATATATTTTTTTATAATGCATCATTTGGAGAACGCCCAGTGAAATTTTGGCGTCAAAATTCGTATCGATGTAGAGTCCACAGGTATAAAACTGACACGTTTTTCCCAAAACACATTTTCTCAAAACTGCGTAAGTCCTAACAAAAGTATAAGATTACTTAAAAAAATTATACCCTTGAAATCTCAAAAATTGACCTTCAGAAAAAACTTTCTCGTTGGCATTATTTTTCCTTGTCAAACAGTACAACTTTTGTCTAGTAGAAGGTAAGTAGAAAGGACTTCTGGGAGCATGCAATATCCTGATGCCAAAAGCCATCGAAAAGTCCTTTACCGTTTTGGGATCCGAGGCTTCGTTCTCGAGATATTAACAGTTGAATATGAGCGTCCCAACTTCTGGGCCGCGTAGTTTAAAGCTGAAACAGCTGACGCGCAGCAGTGACCCCTAGCACGCACACGCGGGAGGTACGCGTAGATACAGACTCACACACACCTGGTAGCGCCTCTAACCCATTTTCACGGTTTGAACCAGCGCGGTCGGCCCAACTGTGTGTGTGAACCTGTATGTATACGCAGCTCCTACGTGTGCGTGCGAGCATATGCTACCTCGCGCTCAGCTGACTCGGCTTTAAACCGCGCGGCCCAATAGTTGCACCGCTAATATTCAACTGTTAATATCTCGAGAACGAAGCTTCGGATCGCAAAACGGTAAAGGACTTTTCGATGTCTTTTTGCATCAGGATATTACATGTTCCGGATTGTCCTGTAATTTGGAGACACTCTGTAAACGCATGAGCGAACACGATCGACATGCATGTAACTGAAACATACTGTGTCTAATAGTGTCCATAAAATATCACAAATTTGATCACAGAAAACGGACGTCACGTATGAGCTAGTGGAAGAGTTACAGATGAAAACAAAAGAATTCCTTCAGCCAAATCCAACGGCAAGAGCAAAAATGGCGGCTGTTAAAGGTATCAGCAAGCTTAGTGGCCAGGCGAAAGCTTCGACTTACCCCCAACCAGAAGGTGTTCTCGGCGATTGTATGCTCACCTACGGCAAGAAGCTGGGCGAAGATAGTGTTTTTGGTATGTAAATTTGATTTGTGTAGCACAGTTCCCTGAATACTTGCTTAAGAGGTGCCAGGGGGTAAAAATTAAAGATAAGAAGAAAGAAGGAAAGAGTGTAATATAGTAGTTCCAATATACAGGGTGTTCGGCTACACGTGATTCTACCCACCAGAATAAGACGATGGGTTTAGTTTAGAGTTTAGATGCTCCACTGAAAAATTATATCACACTTGTGATGGGAATGTTTTGCAAGTATTTAGTGATACTCATTAGACGAATATATACGCACCTAAGCGTAAACGGATTTCTGCTATATATATTTTTTAATTCTCGTAGCTCTGGCTCTTATTGAAATGGGCGAGGCTATGAGGCAGATGGCGGATGTGAAATATTCGTTGGACGACAACATTAAACAGAACTTCCTCGAGCCTTTACACCATTTGCAAATGAAAGACCTCAAAGAAGTTATGGTGAGTAGTGTGCTTATTGGAAAAATTCTCCCTCTTCTGTACTTCAACACCATCAAAGAATTCCTGCCTATCCTTCTAACACACACAATAAGAATTTTAAAATTTATATATGTTCGTTTTGTTTCAGCATCACCGGAAAAAGCTTCAGGGGCGAAGGTTGGACTTCGATTGCAAACGAAGACGTCAAGCAAAAGGTACATTTGCTCGCGACTCGATTTACCTTTCCCCATTGTTATTGATTCATATAAGGATAAGATCGGAGGTGCACGCGTGCTTGCAGTGTGAAACCTGATGCGTTCCCTTTGCAATTATACATATAGTGTGAGACGTGATTTATGACACAAACAAAAATGGAAGATTTTTCCTGTAAAAATACAGCGTTTCAGGTTTCGTTTTCGGGAAAATCAATGTTGAATTATTCAGCAGGGACACGTGCGATTAAGCACGATTTGGATTGTGTGTTATATATATTATTTCTTAGGTTGGTGGTGGTATACTTCAAATAATAGTCGATTTAAAAATGCTATTGTACATAATAGCAGATTTTTACACAATGTTTGTTTCTTACGATGTTAAAAATTGTAAAAATCTCACGAAGAAATTTTCTTCCATATTTTCCCCGTGTTTTTATACAAAGATTAATCCGCTTTTCGATTGTGTTACACATTACGGATCACCTTATACATATAATTTTGAATTTTCGGAAACCAATTGATTGATACGATCTGAAAAAGATCGTATGCACTGAAGCGATTACACGATTAGATACGTGTTCTTCCTCAATTCTCATACATTCCACATTGCTATAGACATTTTCATCTGCATGTTCTAACTGGATGCGCATGTATAATTATGAGTTAATTACTTGTTTTCATTATGACATCGCGATATTGTCATTTATTAAATATTTTATTCGCAATGTATCTGTTACATTTTACTGTACAGGGTGGAGAACATAATTGAACCATTTCGATGCCTCCGTAAATATTAATTTTGACCAAAATTATTCAAACAAGATAATACAGTATTTTCCTATTTTTTTATTTTCCAAGAAACTGAACTTAATAGTTGCACAGTTATCGAAGGTGTCCAAGGATCACTCAGGAGGAGTTAAAAGGAAAATTTGGAGAGAATAGAATTTTGAAGTCATGAATAGTGAAGAGCGGATTGATGGGCCAGTCAAGGATTGCTTGATTTCGCCTATTTCCCCACTTCTCTATTTTTTATGCGCATCGCGGTCTCTGACTTTCTCAGTTTACCTATACGTTCCTCGCCCTGTATTTCTTGCTTTCTTGATTTTTTAATTCTCGATATTCATTGGGTATTTATTCGCAAGGATATTACATGTCTTATTTGCTTTGTATAAAAGCGAAGCAATCTTGTTTTTTTTCGTTTCTTTGAATGCTTCTTTAATCATTAGCTGCCGGAAAAAGATCAGCCAGTCCACATTTTGGAAGTCCAGTAAAATCTTCGTCACCATATACCGGTATGTGACGTCTTCACGTACAACGATTATCATGTTTTCCGCTTATACTTCTAATTTTATAGGTTGCTACGCTTTGTATAGAGTAAGTGACAAATGTATACCAATACTTCCGGAGTTGAATCTATAGTCTAAAAATAAGGGAAAATGCTATTGCGAATATACAGTAGATCATATACATATATCATAATTTCTCACAGGGGTGTGAGCCTAGGGTCAGGTCGGGTAGCGATCGGGACTTGTCGGACCGGGATCCCGAAAGTTTTTCGACAAATAAATACATTCGGATACCCGAATATGTTTATGAGTCGACAAACTTTCGGGATCCCAACGTGACCCCAAAAAAAATTCCCGACCAACCCGAGCCCGAAATATCGAGTACTAGTACACCCCTATTTAATAATTTGATTCGTGCCTGCCAAGATTATGTATTTCCTAATCATTAAGCCTGATCAAGATGTGTTCATAGCGTATAAGTATTGCAGCCGAAACCGAACTCTGTGGACACTTACTTTAATCGTGTATAATTCAGAAATTATGCTATTTGTATTCGTGACCAATGAATTATTTCCGATGAGCACGCGTGTACAGCGGACAAGCTGCCCTTTACAACTTCATGCAATGGGCAATGCACATTTTTATAAAGGGAGGCGTTCTCCGTCGTGCGTATGTGGTTACCAGAAACGAATTATCGGTCTCAAATGTACGACCTATGTTTGTATAACATGTTTTACTAGTTCAGTGTGTAGATTCATCTCCTGAAGTATTAACATGCGTTTATGGCTCACCCTATATATGGTATATTTGTATAAAAATAAGTAAAACTATTCCGTAAGTACATCGTATTCTATACACTCGTAAAATGCTATGTTCAGTTAGAGTAATATAAACAGAATCTAAATTCACCTTCTTTAATTTTTTTAATTTTAGGTTTTTTTTAGGTTTTTTAAGTTTTTACGTATTTTGTAACACAGATGCGTATACTTGTACCATGGTAACCCATAGTTATTTTAAATCATTGTGCGAAGTGTAAAGAATGGCAGGTATATATAACCACATGAAGTGTTTACAAATGCACCAAAGGTACTAAATACAAATGTTGGATGTATCACTTTGTAAACTTCACAAGAAAGTATTAATATTTGCACACGATTGCGTTAGAAGTGGTGGAATGTACATAATCCAAATATTCACCATTACTTTATAATTGATTTAATTTCGCTATTATTAAGTTGAATATGCTTTCTGTTCCTGTCTCTCTGTTTTCTTTATACCTCATCTATCGAACTTAAGCATTGAGGCAACCCTGTAGTGCAATTTTTAATGTATTCGCCGGCGCAAATTTTGCGAGCAGGTTCTCACGTTTCAGACGATGAGATTCGTCAAGCCGAGGAAAAGTTCGCGGAAAGTCTCCACCTGGCACAACTGGGCATGTTCAATTTGTTGGAGAATGATGTAAGTTGTATGAAATATATTGCTACAATATTTAAAGTACTTTCAAATAGAGTCTATACGTATATTTACTATTCATAGATTTTTAATATAATGTAATATAATATTTTCTATGCTACTTTGTATTTAGGTAGAACAAGTCGCACAGCTTGCCACGTTCAGTGAAGCTCTTCTGGACTACCACCAACAGTGTACTGAGGTTTTGAGAACACTAACAGAGACGCTTTTAGAGAAGTATGTATTTACTTGAGATCATCCTAAGATTAACTCTCGGAAGGTGGACTCGTGGGAGGCGGAACTGGGTCATTCTTGACCCGTACCAAAATCTCGTATAAACATGTTTCGGAATCAGCTTTGAAATCTGCATCAAATGGTCACAAATTCCTATTCGCTGAACCGACTCAACTGTGCCGCTAAGCCTTATCGTTCTCCGAAAAGTTTTGGCTTATCTTTTTATCGTAGGATTAAAGTTTGGTCCTCCAGTAAACCACCTCCGACATCCGAGAGTTAAAAGTTTTATGAATATTAAACAAAGGATTAGATTGCAATAGATACAAGGACACAACGAAGTATTAGTTCTTTTAACTCTTAAGTAGGCACACTGGCAAAGTCACACAAGTGGGCAAACGGGGTCAGCAGTCACTTCAATTTTATTTTTAAAAATAAATATGTCGACATTTCTGTACCGTGCAGCTTTCAACAAATATTTCTCTTATTTTTATTATTTTCGTGATATTAAGAAGTAAAGAATGAACGATCTTTTATAATCTAATATTCTTTTGCATATTTGTTACTATAACTGCTCCACGTTTTAATGTCGCCTATTTTGATTCTAGGAAAGACGAAGCAGCAAGCAAGCCAAAAATGGAATTCATACCGAAAACATTGACTGATTTACACGTGGATGGATTACCCATATCGGATGCTATGAACGGTGGGAACTACTCTCTTCACGGTAAAACACATTTTACACGTACACATACAAGATGATAATATTTACGGGTGGATGGCTGTCTGTTTCTTGTTTCCTCTGTATTGCAACATTTCTACGTGTCTAACTGTACACTCTGCCCATATACGTTGTCGTATTTCCTCCTAAGTGATTTTCGCCTATCGTCTATTTGGCTGTAATAACTATATTAAATTCCTACTCTCTCTCTCTCTTTCTCTTGCATTTGAAGGAAGACGTTACTTACGCGCACGTTAATGTCATATTCAGGTATAGGGGAGCTATTTTATTACCTAATTGAATCTAAAGGTGGTTATCTGTTGCACTTTATTTCTAACAAAAAAACAATGTCACTGGTGTGTAGAGAAATAAAACCGCACTCCAGGATTGAATTTGTCGGAAAGATAGTTTGGAAATTTACAGCAGCGCAAAATACAAAGAATAGAAAAAACGAGAGAACTAATAAGCTCACAAGAACACAAATCCATGTTATATAAATTCATATGAATTCGTATTATTATTCTTAGATTATTACTGAGCACTCAGTCGTGTTGAACCATTGAAACAGCTGAGCGTGGAACAGTGATCCCTAGCACACACACGCAGAAGGCACACGTACATACATACTCACACACAGTAGAGCTGACCGCGCTGTTTTATTTTCACGGTTTAAACCAGCGCGGTCAGCCCAGCTGTGTGTGTGTGAACCTGTATCTATACGCAGCTCCTACGTGTGCGTGCGAGCATATGCTACCTCGCGCTCAGCTGACTCGGCTTTAAACCGCGCGGCCCGGGAGTTGCACCGCTAATACTCAACTCTTAATATCTCGAGAACGAAGCCTCGGATCCCAAAACAGTAAAGGACTTTTCGATGTCTTCTTGCATCAAGATATTGCATGTTCCGGATTGTCCCTCAATTTTGGGACACCCTGTTTTTTTATTCCCACTACTTCTTTTGTAGTCACCGTGGTGAGTGCGGGGGGAGGGAGCTGGAAATGAGCGAGGAAACAGGTGATAGCGACATGCGATAAATTTCGGTCGAGATAGCGGCGGCATCGTCTTACTGAAACAAGACATAGAACAACGGCGAGCGGTGTAGCATACCCTTTCGAATTAATAACGAAGCAAAACTGTAGTAACCTTGAATTCGCCTACAAATCTGCCCCACGTAACATCATTCTGCTCTTAAGAATTTGCTATAGGTTCTCGTTCAGTGTATGTATAATATTCAACTCACAAACAGTTACCACATTTACAACACACATGTCACACATTGTGCGCCTGTTCTATGTGTAATATGTGTGCATATTTGAATGTCTGTCCTTCTGACACGATGTAGGGGCAAGTCAAGCCGGGTCTCCGATCCATGACGGGAAGCGCTCACAGCTCGAGCTATTTCCGGCCGGAAACCCGCCACAATCTGCCAATGGTAAATTTTTCATGGGGTTGGCTTCTCTTACGCTAGGCTTCATTGAATCAATAAATTATTCCATTTCAACTTCACCGCTTTCGTGAACCACAGTCAAGGTCTAATTAGTGTTCTGCATTTTGTGTACCTCTGCTAACGTACTCTTAATTAGCAACCGTCTATCAATTCTTGCCACGCATGTTTGTTAACCGATTGTACCTTATTTTTGTGTTAATTTATGCATTTCGTAGAGAGCCCTAATTCTTTTGATTTTGATAGTATATTACTACTTTGATTAGTTTTTCCTGAGGGCGAGCGTTCATTTTAGCTTTTTTTTTTAATATTGTATTACGTAAAGACTATTATTTTGAAGAAAATATTGGAACAACCGAGCAAATGCTTACAAGTCGTGGTTCCCATGTTTGTAAAACTACCACAGCTTAGTTTAAATTTTTATTGCACCATTTTCTCTTTCTCAGGCTAATCGGAATTCTAATACTTTTCAGCTTCTCCTTTGGCATCGCCAAGTAAATCTCCAGCAAGAACTCCAATGGCAAAACAACCGTGCTGCTCGGCCTTGTACGATTTTGAGCCAGAAAATCCTGGGGAACTTGGATTCAAAGTAACTATACACAATTATTCATTTGAGTAATATATTCGGCGATTGAAGACACATATGTCTTTAGAAGTATAATTTTCAAATATTGTTTATGAAAACTACTACCTATGGCTTCCTGATATAAGCCGTGTTCTCCCGAAATGTTGTTCCAACACTTCAGCAATATTACAGTTAGCTTAATCTGAGGCCTGTTGACTGCCTCATTTTACGGGTCAGTAGTCACAAATCGCAGATCTTATTAATTACTAAGCTAATCAGTATTCTAAGAGAACGCTGTTTAAATCCGGAGCCTGAAGCATCAGCAACTTGGTTCATGAAAGCCTTAAACATCCCAAACGATCATGTTACGCAAAATGATGGTTTCCAAATCATTTTTTGTTAATCTAACAACATGTCTAATGGTTGCGTTTTCTTGCAGGAAAATGATACGATCACTCTGATACAGAAAATTGACGAGAATTGGTACGAAGGTAGCTTGAACGGGCGTACCGGATATTTCCCAGTAACTTACGTACAAGTCGTAGTGCCATTACCTTAAGAGAACGTCGCGCGTTTCGAAACCAAAGACCCTGCTACATTCGTTCACCACCGTCTACCACAAAATTGTCTTACGCTCCAATTAGCCTAAATCTCTCTGAAAGTCTCTCGATTATCACTTTAGTTATGGTTGGAATGCTTCTTCAAACGATTAATTGACAGAATTCTCCTATTTCATTCAGTTTCTCTTATTTCTTGTCCCGAGGATAGCTACGCGCATGGTAATGTACATATATAATGTTATAGTGTCTTTTATCGACGTAAGGATATTCGTGCGCATAAATTCATGTATATGAATGAGCTGCACAGTAAAGTGTAAACATAAAACACAACTACATACACATACACATGTACATTATATTTGAAACGTACCTACGATGGCAGTTCGCTGTCAAGAGCGGCTCTTTTCTCGCGTTGTGTCGCTTTATGTCATAATCATCACAATTACTTCATAAAATCCTCATTAGTTTCTCACCAAAGTTTAATTGCACAAAGATATCAGAGCGCCAAGACTGCACTGAAATTCGACTAACGAGAATTTCCAAATACTTTTTCATCAAGTATTTTGAGTTACTTGATCAGTGATTACGTATTATGTAGTAAAACTTTAAGTTACTTTATTCCAAGATAATCATCGATCCGCTTGAAATATCATTGGACGCTTAAGCGTTCAATGTGCGATACATTGCTTACTTGATTCGTCATGTTATATTGTATATTTTTAAATTCATTTACTTTTTATTTGCTAAATGTCGCGGTTCCATTTCCGAGAAATGTTTATCGAATCATGGCAACATTTCGAATTGATCTATACAGTGTATGCGCAGCAAAAATTGTTTCATGTGCAACATATTTGTACATTGCATAGCGATTCGTTTCCATATCCAGGTCGTTCGATGTTTCTTGATCGTTTACCATTATTTTTAACCATGTAGGTGGCACCAGAATAGAACTATTAGGATTTAGTTTAAGCGATCTTCAACATGGCGGAGAATCTCTTCCACGAAGTCGTTATCGACTATGTAATTGTAAACAGTTGCGTTTCCTAGAATTCCATTTAGATATTCTATCGTGATTAATTCAAGTGATAAGAAAATATGAATTATATGTGTTAAACCGTTCGCCCCTAATTTTACATATCGTTCATTAGTCTATCGTAATTTTTATACGGTTGTGTTAATGACAGCTTCTTATTTGACTTCCTTTAATGCAATTGAAATGCTAGTAAGAGCATCGAATTTTTGTTCATGCTCGTTGCTTTATCGCCCCTTCCAATCTTCAAGAAAAAAGACCTAAATCTAAATCAGAGTTCTTACCACATTTATGTCTTCGCGTCACAAATATTCAGTTTGCTATTTTCACTGACTTTGTACGAGAGTTAAACCGCCAGAACAATGAAAGTAATTAAGGAACTTGACTATTTGTTGCCACGTGAATATTATAGGTAATCTTCAACAAGTATATGCTAAGCATAATATAATAATGTTAGAGTATATATAAACTTACGTATTATGTTGTCGACGACAGCGGCAACGGTGATGACTACGACGACGGCATTATAATTGTAATAATTATTATTATTAATATCCGCGTCCTTTTCCATTACTGTTACGGTAAATGTTACATTGTAAAGTGTTCTTGGCCTTACCTTCACATTCTGAATCATTTCAAAAGCAGTTTAGTGTAGTTCGTATTTAATGAATTCGCGGCACTTTGAACAGTGTTTCAATAACAGTTACTCGCCTTTATGATAATCGAAGTAACCCGTTCTAACTAAGAGTAATAATGTTAATACGCAGTTGATCGATATTATTAAACGGCTAGTTTTACTTATACTTATTACTGTTGAATTAGTCATATGTGTAATCTTTATAGTAAGTATTTTTTATGAGTTCATTGCATCAACATGTCAGTGAATTGTGTGTAATATATTTTCTGAAGCAAATAATATTAAAGTATCGTGTTGATTTGGAACGTTGTTCTAATGGCCGCTTATATTGTCGAGAATGAAACTAAACTTGTGTATTGATTTGATGTAACGGATAGTTACAAAATTATTCAGGTATCCGATATTATTACCGTTGTTACCGTCATCAGCGATCAGTCAATGCGGAAGAAGATTGCGAGGAGAAAAGAACATTGATAATTTTATCTATTGCAATTATTGCGAGCCACGAAACTTTTTCCCCGAAAAATTTGAAGTTGTATCGATGTTGTGCAATATTAAAGTTTAATATCGTGGTGTTTAATCGATTGCTGCGATCGCTGGATCAGTGTTTCTCAAAGGCAATTACGGATGAAGCGTATTACAGAAACTAATAAATTAATACAATGAACAATTCTCCGTCAGGTCCAATGATATAAAAGGCATTTTCAAATGGCCTGACCAAACGAATCATCTTGTTACTTCTTGTTACAAACGGTAGAGAGGACTCTCGTTCTTACGATTATGTCTTCGGCAGAGCGACACGCTTATGAAAGAATGTAATTCTAGCAAATAAGTCCTATATGAATGTTTTCATAATTTATCGAAAATATAAGACGAAGGATAAAATGTAGCTGATAGCAAAGTAATATTACTTTAATTGTAGCTGTGTACCACAGATACCAGGGCACATTGTAATCATTTTGTGTTCCTTTAAACGTGAATATCTGCTAGGAATTTTGTCAATTAATAAGAATATTTGAGCCGTGTGTTTAATCTTCCAAGCACCAAGAAGATTTACCTGGGAGGAAAGGAAATGTTAGGTACAAAAGTTGTTGAAAGCGATGAGAATGTTTTGTAACCAGCGTTCACGCGCGAACGATAGCAATATAGAAATGGAGATATTTTCTTGGAACGAGAGACATATCAATCTATCTGATGGATGTGCACGATTTGAGAAACACTGTGCTGGTACGGCGAATGAACACGATGAGAAAGTATCGAGGGAAATTGATTTGTCACGTGATATTTATTTCCATGTTAAGTCCGCATGTGCTTTCGCTCTTGCGGTACCTGAAACACCTTTCACTGGAATGTCAAAGGTGACCGACGATCGTGAGATAAAATTAAAAGACAAAAAAAAAACAGAAAAAGTAAAAAAAGAAAAAAAGGCAAAACAAAATGATCTATAAATATTAAATCGGTATCTTACTCTATAAATGTTGGCTATTGTTAAATGTTGAATATTGTTCTGCGGAGGGCTTGCCTTTTTTCGAACGAACAGACACCGTTTTGAACATCATTTACATTTTATTGTATCTATGTTTCGTTATTTTATTGTGATAGCGACGAATGCGCTTTTTACACGTAGGTTTATTATACAGGATGTTTCAAAACTATGAGTGCCATACATAATTGAGTGATAGTATTCGTAAATCGAAACAATAAAGGTTCGTCAATGCTTCGTGGTAAGTTCATAAAATAATTATTCGTCAATATTAATCAAATGAACAATTTTAAATTAACGTAAGGACTAAGAAATAATTAAGGAAAATAGCCATAAGAGAAACGATGAGAATTGTCGCGACTACTTGGATCGAACGTCTAAGAAAATGTAAGACAGTCATTCCACTGAATTTCTAAAGTTGTCAATCATTTTGTAGAATGTCATGCATTCGTACAAAACATAATTGGCTCATGCCTTAATGAACTGAATATTTAAAACAAACTGAATACGTTATTTATTTTATGTATTGTTTTGGAACACCCTGTTTCTATTTTTTATGGAAACGTATTATTTCGCGATAGGTAGGCTTAGTTCTAAAAGTATTATGCAACTTAGAAGATAGAGGCACCATTTTCGAACGCACGAGTCCCGTTCGAAGCGACAAGCTCTCCGCATTTTAATTGTAATCTAACTATTTGGGGTTCGAGCAGATATCGAATCTATCGCTCCCCGTAATGTCACTGAGCATCCTTGGTCTGGAAAATCGAATTACAGATGCTTCTTTTCGTTTTCCCTGTCTATAAGTTAGCCTGCCATGTGTATTTATCTACTTTGTTGAGGTGTGTCTGCATCAAAAGACGACTAACTCGCTCGCTTTTCTTTGCTTCTCTTGGCTCTGGTTCACTTATATTTTGTAAGCGTCAGAATGTCCAAGATTCACGAGAACCATTGAAGGGAGCGAGAACTCCTTTTTCATTAATGTTAAGTTCTCTATATTGTGTCGTCTTTGAGTTTCCATCTCGAACTCTTTGTAACTGATAAAACGTAAAGAGACAACCAGTGGATGCAACACAGTGATACTTTCAGACAATACATTACAATTAATTACACTTATATTAATAAATTATTCTATTATGAATATTGAACTCCGATTGAAAATGAATATACGACATGTACTCGATTTCGGTCAGTGCTAAATAATTATTATCACTAATTAAGAAATAAAGTGTGCTCTATGTCATGCTACGTGGCTCGAAAGTGACTATAAATTTACCCTTCCACATGTCCTCCAAAATTCTGTAAAATAAAAGCGTTCCTGTTTTTCTTTCCTAAATAAAATGTATGAGCAAGCCGATATAGACTCTATTTTTGAGGTCACTATTTTAAATATGTATGTACATAGTTGGGGGTAGATGAGTTTGTAATTGTATATTTGACAGTGTAAACGATTTGGTCTCTGAAGAATGAATTTAATATTCTATTTTGGAGAATGAAGTGCCTAAAACGAGAAATTAATGTATGTTTAGTATTTATAAGTATTTACTAAATGTTTGATCTGTACAGCATGACTTTTTGTACAGAATAACTTTGAACAAATTAGTTATCCCATACAAATAGATGATCTTCTAATTATTACAAGTAGTGCATTTAAATACAGTTCGAGTGAGTTAAATATATTTGTCATATTTATTTCGGAACCTTATTATACATATGTAAAAAGGTAAAGCAGGTGGTGAAGCAGAAGGTAAAGCAGAAGGTAAAGTAGAAAGTAAAGTAGAAGGTTAAGTAGAATGTGAAGTAGAAGGTAAAGTAGAAGGTGAAGTAGGATGTGAAGTAAAAGGTAAAGTAAAAGGTAAATTAAAAGGTAAAGTAAAAGGTAAAATAAAAAGTAAAGTAAAAGGGAAAGTAAAAAGTAATGTAAAATCTATTATTCACATCCTATCCGTAGGCGTCCGCAGGGGGTGCAAAAGGGGCAGTTGCCCGCCCTGGTTTTTGAGAAAAAAATCGCTTATTTTTCAAAACTGATCTTTATTAAGTTTTATACTAAAAATTGGAGTATTTTTAAATTTCGATTTTAAATTTTTAATTAAATTTGCACTACAAAAAGGGTTAAAAAAGCAAGAGGGGTATATTTTTCTTTACCATCATCTCAAAGTTGCCCCTTCCCTGGAAAAAAGTCTGCGGACGCCCCTGCTATTATCTGTTACATACATACAGATATACTACATATAATATATTCATTTATACAATGAAAAAGCTTTAATGATTGCAGATTTAATTTCACCAATAAGCTCTGCTCGAATTGAAATTCAGATATTTGAATGGGATGTGCATTTTCAAAATAAAAGTCATTTTTCTTAAACATTATTGACGTGAGATTTACTAAGAAAAGTTACTATTGTACAAGTATAAAATCTGCGTGCTATCTCAACGTACACAGCAGTGGGCATAACTGTCTATTTCGGTCTTTAAAGGTATCCTATGTATGTAGAAGGGTGGGTGTCGATTATAAAAAGGAATTTGCTTATCCGGAGAATGGCGGCAAGGCATGATTCAGCAGATCATTTGCAGAGTTAACCAACCCTGCGACATGATTTACCAGGTGCGGGGCCAGCATCCATAATGCATATCTTCCCTTCTGTGGACATAATTGTATACGATATTACCCGAGGGAACACGGTTCTTCCCGGTAACAAGGCATACCATCAACTCGTAGAAACTTTCATAAAGCATTCTCCGCTTGACGTCGGTTCTATGTTATTTTCTTGTACCGTGGGATCAAGCCTCTAATCTTGTTTTTTGCGCAGTGGATTATTTTGCGTTCTGTAAAATAATTATTTCAACTGTTAATTATAGAAAATATCGGTTTTTCATGCCTAATTACAAAGCACAGCTTTCCTAGTAAAGGAATGTTTCCTCGTCGACTTTTCTCAAATAAAAACGTGTTAAAGAAAAGCAATAAGCGAGTAATTTGTTCGAAATAAAAGATACTGTAATCTTGTTTTAAAATACATTACAAATTGCGCTGCAGCAATATTTTTATACGAATAGAATTTTGCGATAATTCGCAATCATGCTTAGAAATCACAACATAAGTGGATAAATCGTGGTAGAATTGATAAATGGAAAAGACTACTATGTATAAGTGTAGAAACATGAGTAGAAAAGTAGAATATTATTTCTTGCAATTAAGATCGTACAAAGTTATTCCTACAAAGATGAAATCAAGAACCGAAGAAATGATAACTTTGGGGGTTGGTTTCGTCTTTCGTCTCTTTAGAGTGAATTTTAGTTGCAAAAAATAGTTTCTTGCATAATTCGCTATGCTCTATATTCACACAAAGTATCATTACTAACATGTAAATTTCAGGATTGGAGGCCTTCCCAAGTGAGTCAGTATAGAATTATTATTAAGTTGGAATGTCACTTCGCGCACCATATGAGCGATTCTATCGAATCGTGTTTGTATGAAATGAAGTGAGTGATAGACAAAAAGGGCAATGCATTAGTTTTGGATTGGGTTGGATGTATCAGCAAAATATGCAAAAAAAATTATCCTCTAAAATGCAAGTTAATATATATATAAATTTTATCCCGGTTGTGTTACAAATTGAGAGACACCACATAGAATATTATTGATATAACACATCATTATCGGAAATAATCTTCCATGAATTAAAATGGACAACGTTAGAAAATTTTGCAATTTATTTCTTCACATTTCATAAACTGAATCGTAAAAAAATGATGAATTAATACCGATTTAAGGATTTCCAAAAAGAGGTGACTACGGTTGGGCAACAATATTGACGTAATTTGCTTTTCAATCACGTGGAAATCCCTACAACGGTGTTCTTTTCTGCTATTACCATTGCTTTTGAATTTAAGAGAACTTGTTGGTGGGTTTTTTTGTCGAACGAAAAGTCGAATTACTTTCTCGCAGATACAATACCCACTGCTCGTTTGCGTCCCATAACAGGAGGGTCGTTTTTATTAATGCACGAGAAAGGGGCACGTAAGCGGCTTACCTCCTGCAATTAAAATGTTCCTTTAAATACTCAGCTTGACGGCGTTATTGTAGATGACTAAAAGTTGTATTTAAGTCCTTGCTTGTTATACTAGTTGTCGATGCGATCTCCGCTGTTAGACGATAATACAGTTAGGAATATAATTTCTTTTTTATATGCACTTTACCATTATGGCTCAACTGTAGGTTATCTAAACAATGTTTGTATTTATCATCAATTCTAAGCAGGTATCACATGAATGGATAAAAAAGAATTATTATATCGAATGTTCGATATAATGTTACTAATTATTTGACACTGCACTTGTTTGTGCATTTCAGGTACTTTATTATTAATTGTACTGAATAATTTTACCAATTTTATTGTTTAAAATAATTTATTGAATTATGACATGGAAAGTGAGGGTAATGCTTTTCATACTTAGCTTTCTATTTTTCGATGTGTTTTCTGTCACGCCGATCCTGAGTTCTCCTCGATCATCGAGGTACGCGAGTATGTGTGTGTTTGTTCCGTTTATTTCGAGTTCCCGATAAATAATTCAAGCTACTTAGTTTGAGTTTCACTTATCTCGGATTAACAAGGCTCCATTGTATTTCCCGAGGTATATCTATTTGCTGGGTAAAATGAAGCAATCTGTTTAAAACACCAGGTAAGCAATATGCGTACTAGGTACTCTTACTTTTCTGTGTATCAAAATAAACATTTCTGAGGAATTCGTAATCCATAATTCATAAATTATTTTCTGGTGGAGTGTGCCATCACGATATAATCCTTTTTATTTATTAGCCTTTTATTAACCCTTGAGTCACATGACAAATTTCGTTTCCCAATTGTTAGACTTCGTCTTGGAGTAGGATAATTAGGGGCGATTCAATACCTACACTCCTTAATTTGCAATTATGCAATTATTAAATAACCGTCTGCACGTACACAAATCCGCGCGCGTTTACCCTTTGTGGATTGTTGGAATAATTTCTTGAATATGCACGAATTATTCTTGAGTGTTTCGCCTACTCCAGGAGTGCTCGCGTGATTATGGGCACATTAATTGGAATACATATAATACAACTATAATATCATACTTTAACCATTGGAAAGTAAGATAAGTCACCCGAGTTGGGCCTAAGTAATCAGGTCGATGCACCTTGATCGATTTTTTTAAACATCGTAGTGTGTACCTCTGATTTAGGAGCAGGGGCGTCCGCATATTTTTTTCCAGGGGGTTGGGGAGCAACTTTGGGACGATGGTAAAGAAAAATATACCCCTCTTGCTTTTTTAAACCCATTTTATAGTAACAATTTAATTAAACATTTAAAACACAAATTTAAAAATATTCATTTTTTTAGTATAAACTTAATAAAGATCATTTTTGAAAAATAAGTGATTTTTCTGAAAAGCCGGGGGGTAACTGCCCCTTTTGCACCCCTCTCTGGACGCCCATATTTAGGGGTACGCACTGTGTCAGGCCCTACCATGGGTAGATACTACAATACATAGTAACTAGATACTACCAAGCGGCAAAGTAATGAAATCTTTAATATTTTTTCTGCCTAAATGGTTCTGACTAATATAGTTTCCTTTAAACCTTTTCTCTTCTCAACGCGCAGAATACGCAGTTGTAAAAAAAATATAACATCAATTTTCAATGTTATTAACAATTTTGTCCATCGATCCAAAGGTGTAAATTCACCCCTTGAAAGCCACGACCAATAATTTATTTACACCCTGTACATTACTCTAACGATTGTGCGATGAAAACATGCCCAATTTACATAAATTATCTTCCTGCTTATACCCTCCACAAAGTCTGGACTTTGGAAGCCACATATTCTGCATTCCCTTGTTACTGGACACCCTGCGTTTTCACGAATGAAATAAATCTTGCACTCTTACAAATACTTCTAGTTTCGGGGACGACGCTGCCCGTTATGGCTGTACGTGAACGTGTATCGCAAGGACGTGAGGTAGTTACGGGAAAAATCGGCACGAGGAATCCCACTCGTATTTGTAGATTCCTCCCGAGAGGCAGTGGAGTGTCTACGTTCACGTAGCCAATTTGCCGGAACATTAGCCGCGGACGATGTTTCTTCTAGGGTACCCATTATTGACACGCTCTGCTCACAATTGGTTGTAATCGATTGTATTAGTGTTTTGCGGAATTCGACGGGACTTGATTTTCTCTTTCTGCACGAATAAAATATGTAAATCATTAATGTTGGTCCATTTTTCGACCAAAAGTTATTTATGTATATTTTTGATAGATGGTAATAATTGAAAGTGTCTTAATCAAGGCTCATACTAACGTGAATTAGAAACATTCAGGCTTTTTGGTACCATCTAAATTTAGTTTTTGGCATTGTACTGCGATCTGATATCCAAAGAAAATTTCACCGTATGGATTGCACAATAATTGTGATTGACCTGCAATATTTTCTCGTTATTTTGACTTTTTTATTATTTCTTATCCAGTTCTTATCCAATTTCGTAAAAAAGTACACGTTGCATTTCTGAGCATCAAAGGCGTCTTTCTGTTTGGAAACACTTGGCGGGAATTAGCTATACTGTATCAAGAATGATCGTGACAAGAAGAACGAATATAAGTCAGGAATAATGTCATATGGTTGTATTAAACCATCCTTTATCATCTTCTACTGGCACATTCATCTGTAAAGCGACTCCCTCATATGAGAATACATCGTGTATAATAAATAGAATAAAAAGGCGATCGACTTCTTTCTACTTCTGCTTTTGAGAATGCGACGTACATAAGTATATACCATATGTGGTCGAAATCTGAAATTTTGCTGACGATCGTCCGGGGACTACAGTGTTGTATCCGTTAAGGATTTCTGCTCATTGGAGCGTCCTTATGTATTAGGCGGGAGAGCTCCCTAAGGATTTCGCAGGCGGGATATATCCAACGACCAAGATTACACAGTGCATTCTCCTGTATACCAGTTTCTTCAGTAATTGAAAAGGATTTGTTCTTTCTGAACAATCTATCGCAGATTACATTCTATTATACCTTCTCGAGGGTTGCATAATTTACTGTTTCATATTATATACAGGATGAGGTATTTGAAACAGGTACCTGAGGAACTAAGTTATTTTTAGTGATAGAAAAAGATACTTACACTTCGACAAATGTTGCTTAGTATCAACAGGGACATACACATATTCCGATTCAATAGCTGTTTTGTAGGTGGAGGCACAGAGAAGATATGCAGGTCAATTCTGTTTTTTTTTAAGTGGAATGATACTCTTTACTTACTATGTAACAGAGTGTCTTAGCACTGACTTTTTCTTTTATACAATGTTTATTACTATCACGTAGAGTAAAAAAAATATTTTTTGTACATACTTATTTTACAAATGGCACTACACGAGGTTGATTATACAGTGTTTTAGAAAAAGTGTCTGATTTTACCCTGATATTGAGCTTACAAATCAAGGTACACTAGTTTTCCATGGAATATGTTTCTCCCAGAACCTGTAATTTCGGTCTGAACTGCGGAAAAAAGAATTCAACAAAAATGATTAAAATAGCGACTACGAGAAGGCCTACACATCAGACGACTATAGTGTCGTTATATATACGGCGTGTCCCAGAATTGAGGGACAATTCGGAACATGCAATATCCTGATGGAAAGACACATCGAAAAGTCCTTTACCGTTTTGCGATCCGAAGCTTCGTTCTCGAGATATTAACAGTTGAATATAAGCGGCCCAACTTCCTGGCCGCGCAGTTTAAAGCCGAGTCAGCTGAGCGGGCGGTAGCATACGCTTTCGCGCATTCGCAGGAGGCACGCGTAGATATAGGCCCACACACGCAGTAGAACCGACCGCGTGGGTCTGTATCTACGCGTGCCTCATACGAGTGCGTGCTAGGGGTCACTGCTCCGCGTCAGCTGTTTCTGCTTTAAACTGCGCGGCCCGGAAGTTCCACCGCTAATATTCAACTGCTAATATCTCGAGAACGAAGCCTTGGGTCCCAAAACAGTGAAGGACTTTTCGATTTCTTGTAACCTGAGGGAAATATTATTGTCGTAAGGGGTGTAAAGTTCTATTATATTCTGAGCACTTATATTGTGTTCCATCTAAGAAGACGGAATATAATTAAGAAATTATCCTTTGTGTGGTAAAAATTGTCACTGTAGGTAGAAAAGGGCATTGACGTTAATCCTTACTGCACGAGTCGTAAGGAAACTCCAAAATACAATAATTTGTGCAGAATTCCCTGTAACTTTTATCAAGTTCAACCTAAAGTTTTCACACCTGTATTATGTAAAAACATAGGATAAAAATTACTATGTATTTCGAAATATTGAATGAGAATTGGTCTGTGAAGAAACGTGACGACACTATATATTGATTAAGACTTTTATTGTTAATCCGATTATACATAGCATTTCCATACGCTGTCGACTGTTACTTTCGGTAATGTAACATGTACAATGTACATACATTCTACACGGCGCTTCTTACAGCTGCTATTTCTTGCAACGGCTATGTTAAAAAGCAAAAGAAATGTTTACGGTTTCCATTCAGCCTTCGACGTCAGCATTGTGTCGCGTATGACACCAATTCCTAGGATCGATTAAAATTATACGCATCGTTATATAACAGAAATATAGGGCCATTTTACAGAAGACGTTTTTGTGACTCGCCACTGCTGTCTAGGATGTAAAAACTCACACGTAATATTAGTCAACGTCTAATGATCAACAAATCATTCAAAATTTGAATTCATGAACACTGCCTTCATTGGAAATAAAATTATAATAGATGCAACAACTGGGAGATTTAATCAATATAACATTATTTGCTTCACCACCAGGATTATAAACGTGTTAAAACAATGTGGAACACTTTTTTTTTATCGATTGTGTATGTAAACAGTAATGTTTACATGCCCATGTTTATGAAAGATGTTTATATGCCCATTATATACAGTATGTCCGACAGGTTTGTGTATAAATTTTGCCAGCATATCCTGCGGTGAAAAATAAGATAAAACTTTTGTACAAACATAAGTTCTCAAATGTTTTTTTAAAAAGTTATAACAAATATATGAAATTATTAATACTGGTGAAAACTGATACTGTTCTGTTAGAACACTTGTCGATAGTCTCTAACAGCAACTTGAATGCCTTTCGTACAAAAATTGTAAACGAAATGCATATCTGCATATTCTTCATTAAAAAATACTTTTAGCATTTTGAAGATCGAAAACTATTACCCGACGAGCCAGAACGCAACTGACAATAAATTAGTATATAGTAAAGTGTGCATCTCGCGATCGTAGGTACCAGAGTTGGGCATCAGTCGAATAAATTTTTATTCGAGACATTCGAATAAAATAAAGTCATTCGAGAATAACGAATAAATTTTTAGTCCACTAAATTTTTAGTTTCAGAAATCGATGGATGTCTGTGAATAATTTTTTTTTGTATTCCAGGAAAGGTTTTGGCAACATAAAAATAATAAGAATATTTTTGTTTTGCACATTTGAACCCGTGGGCGCTGGCGGGTGTCTTGCCAGCGTTTTAAGCATGCCTGCTTTAATGTCTGGGCACACATATCCGCACTCTACAGCAAGTCTGCTCTAGCTCATTACAATCATTAAAAATAATCAGAATTATATCACGTTTGGTGTCATTTTCATCAGAAAAACGCCAACAATTAATTGGCGATACTTCTATGAAGATCCAATACAAAATATAAAAATTGGTATTTTCGTTACCGAATGGCCTATTGCTGTCTTTGTCTTTATGACTCTAGGGTGTAGAACTCCCGAAGCGCGTCGTTCGAGAGCTTCGACCCGAGAACTCATTAAGGTCATAAGTGAGTCCCATTTAGTAAAGACCGAATACCGGGACTAACGAATTTCAACGTCAGAATACGGATACGGATTCGACACTGGAGGAAAATGACGTCAATGACACAGCCAAGTGTCAACTGCTTCATCCGGAAACAGGGAAACGATATTTTTTACCATTGACACTGATGGTACGGAACTGATATATGTGCCCGGATTTTTAGGCTGACTAATTATAAGTAAAATTTCAACGACTCCACCGTGAATGCAGAAATGGAGATTCCTAATTTACAGTGCCTTTGTGAATTACTTTCTACTTCATTCTTGTTAGTTTTTTTCACTATCTCAGTCTCCTTCTATCACGTTGTTTAATTAGTGGGTGCAGACGGACTATGAATTTGACCGTAATATATGCCTCTTGGATGACAAGCTGAGCAATCCGAACCCGTCCTCTCCGTCGGTTCGTTTCCTGCAATCATCATTGTTGAAAATTAAAAAAAATGCCCGGCGCAATGAGAAATTAAAAAACGAATAATCGAAATACCATTGATTTATCGAGGACGGAATAAATAACAAATCTAGTCAAAGAAACCCAACAGAATCTGAATGTTATTCGTGGATGGTGCTTCTTCACATACATAATGTTTATAAAATATGTGGGACTTTTTTCATGGTCAGTTCTACTTACCAAAATAATAAAAAAAGTTGTTTTTTTTAAAAACGAATGCTTAGGTTTGGAGGTATATGTATTTTTATATTTCGTAAAACACGGGCACCGCTTTTTTTTTAAAGACGAGTAGGAAACAATAAGAATGAAAATATAATGACCGATCCTGAAAAAATGTCCCACAGTTTTAAAAACACCCTGTATATAGAAGATGAGAGTGTCATTCAGTGTCCTCATCCTTTAAATAATTTTTTTGTTTGTTCTATACAAATTGTTGGATAACTTTCGCGGCGGGTCTTTATGCATAGCTACAACACGGCTGAGAGTGACCTCATTTCTCATGACTGATTTTTTGCCCTAGGCCAGCGCTGTCCAACTTGCCTCCTGAGAGGCAAAAGCCGTTCCCCCACCATCGTCCGCCGTTGCCATGGCGCAAAGACGCCGCCGAGTCAAAGTCACAGTGAACGTCGATGTCGTGCGTGGCGTCTGAGCTTCCTTGTCTACGCAACTATTACCCTCTCCTTTCTGGCGTCGCGAGGTTGCCTTGACAACAAGTCACGCTGCTCGAAAGAAAGGTTGGAAGGGGAAGCAGGCGCGTGAGGGGCCCCTACGCTGGACAGCGCTGCCTCAGCCTATTCTTCGACAAAAAGACGGCTGTTTCTAAAAATTCTAGGCTTTGTACAAAAAGGTTGAGTTTACAATTTTCTTACGATATACATACTTACATAAGTACATATATAAAATGATGTTGGCAGCGTAGACTCCCACGTATGGATCGTTTTTTATTACAATTAAAATTGTAACGGAATGTTGCATACAAAAACATGTACAATAATATCTGCGGAGATTCGATAATTTATGAATTCAAAAATAATGGCAATGATTATTCATGATTTATACATTTAGATTAATATCGTGCAACAGACAGTTACGATAAAATCGAATTTCTTCCCAGAGCGTTTACGTTAGTCAAAGTGATCTCCCTTATTGTCCACGTTCGCTGGCAAGGTACCGCAGATATCTCGTTATTTTCGGCTTACAGCTGTTTTCAATAGCTCAATGGATGCCGTGCTTTCACGGTGGTAGATATGCATACGTGACATTTAAAACGTACACATATGTTACTGCTTATTCCTAAATTCCTACATAGTCAACGATTTCGCTGTGCTTACACGTTATTATAGACACTTGGAAAGAGAAATCGATAGAAAATGGAACGAAGCAGATGTACACAAAATAGAAAATATTATAACTTATACAAATTTAATATAACTTACCTATATTTAGTATCTAACATTTGATATTGCGTTGTATGTAATGTATTAACTTTGTTAAGCGGCGCGGCTAATCCTGTTTTTTTCTAATGAAAAAAAATGTAATTACTTTTTGAGTAGAGCTATAACATTTTTTGACTATGACGAGGAAAGAAGTCAAAATTTTTTTTCGAACCAGTCTAGTATACATTCCCTGTCGTACACCATTGATACTTGGAAAACTGCTTTTCAGCTGGTTTACTCTACGTTGCGTGACTGCAACTGAGGTCTAGTCCTCCAATCAAGTGCTAAGCGAGTTACAATACATTTATCGTGCAATGACAAAAATTTTACTGTTTATAATTTTCATCCTATTTTTATCAAGAAAGCACAAATTGATTGGCGATTTTTAGTGTTTGTGCTGTTTACTTCTTCCGTTGTTCGTAAACTGATCCAGTCAATAAAGACTGACTTTTGATTATAGGTATTTGTAATTTGTCGTTTTATGAAAGGATTAAAAATATAATCCGCGTGTGTGTTTGCAACGTAAGCATAAATAATACATATAAGTAGACTTCACTCTAAATCGATATTTACGAAACAAGTGAAGTTTAACCGGTAGATTTTGACAGTTCTTTTCCTTGATAGCGAAAGATCATACAAATAAATCGCATTCAACATTTTTGATTTATTTTTACACGACGAATCACCCCCTTTCTCTTTGCATTGCCAATACTGGGATACCCTGTATTTATGCAAAGTATTATACTACACTGATTATTCGCAATTTTTTAGCACAAACGCGCAAGCGTTAGAGAAAGCACGCCTCCTCGTAAAGAGGAGTTAATCTGCAACCCCTTTTCCCATCGTTACCAGCTCCAAGCTCCAATCCCATCTCTGTTTGATATTAAGGCAACCCTCCGCCTCCAGTTAACACGCCGGTCGCGACTAATTACTCTAATTAATTGAGACTCTGATCTTCTCGTGAACTGCTCGTGCCGCGCTAATTACTAATTACTAATATTAGGGTGGCATAGTTCGAAACATGGAGGGTTAAACACTAAATGAGCGACGTTTGCCATTTCTATTGAGTTCCGAATGGTAATTATTTTCAAGAATTAAGTACACAAATTTGCGTTGGCTATTTATCACTAAAAAGCATTTCATTTTAGTTCTTCGGTTTGAACGTGACAACGAATTAATTCGTCCATATCATCGATAAAATATACTGCAGTACCTACTATTTATAATAAAACTGCAGAAAGTGGTAGAGGAATATCTTGAATGTTGTAACAAGGTCTACCTTGATGCGACTTCTCTTTTTGTGAAAGTGTAATTGCATTTTTGTTCTCAAATGGAATAAACTTGACGCATGGTGTCGTATGTCAACACTTCGACTACTACAATGACTACAATTACTACAATCATGTTTTCGTAGGTGGCTACGGTACTGCCATCGTCGTATCTGACCTGCGCGCCGGCAGTAGTCTGTCGATGAAGGGGTCATTCCACTGTGAAGACGTGAAAAATGGTCATTTCTTAGGATTTATTTTCTAGTAAACGGAATGTTCAATGTAAATAATGTTTCGCCTACTTATTAATACAGTTATTGACAGTATAAAAAAATCTGTTTTAAATTTTTAATTGTTTTTTTTAAAATACATATGACACTGATGTGAGCACCTTGAAAACGCGTTGTACTGCTGGTGCAGATGATTCCGGGAGAACGACTCACGCAAAATCAAAAATTCAAAGTGTGTTGTAGTCATTATGAGTGTGGTTATCGTTGGAGGCAGAATTATTTTGACTGATAAAAAATAACAAGATGGCAGAGGTTTGAAGTTTAAGTGTTGTAATACGGTGAATTTCTCAATCATTTTGCCTTGTAAAAAGTTCGAAATTCTTAATAAAAAAAAGTTTCCGTGGTCCCTGCGATACCCATTGATGTGCTCAACAACGTGTGAAAATTTCAGACTGATTGGTCAAATAGTTTTTGTGCAATCACCTGCACCAGTTGAAAAAATGTCGTTTCAAGATAATTGCGTTTATAGTTATAAAATAAATTAAAAAAATTCTTTTAAACTTTTTTTGTTTAATATAAGAGTAGCTTAATAAATACCAAAAAGATTTATTGCATTATATGTTGTATCTACGGTGAAAAAAATCTTTAAAATAGCTTAATTTTTCGGTCGATCAAAGTAGAATGACCCCTTATGTCCCTAGCGTCAGACATTTTTTATGCGTATTAATTTCTAAGTGTAATAAGATCTTCTGCTGAATATCAACACAATGTTGGCGGAACGTCAGATATCTTTCCCAAACGAATATACTCTGCACGTCAAAGCATCAAATCATATGTATTAACTACTTTCCTTATACTATGAGAAACGTAATTGAAATTTACAATTTTAGGAAAAGAAATCAGACGTTTGCATTATATAATTTTATGTATCGTACCTTTTAGCGCATTCGTGTGTCTATAGAAACTGTTTCCTTGCCAGCTGTCAGGACTTCTTGCCGGTTGAAGTTCTAGTTTTATTTCGCGCATAGCTGCTGTCTCCTCTGCTACTTTTTCAGCTTCCCGTTCCTAGAATAAAGTCGTATTGGAAGTTTGAAATATCGATCGTCGAAATCCACTGATGCATAAATACATGACAATGCAATGTCATTAGATTTATAACATTCTATTATTTAAATCAAAATTTATCCAATCCCCCGTATAAAATTTGTTCAATTTTCAGAGTGCAGTAGTTATATGAATAACTTTTGCATTTTCAAAACTTTAAAAAATAATCACATTAGCTGGCATACTGTATATAATTTTGTGATTATTGTTATTTAAGAATACAAAATTTGCATAACACTTTGCGTATTCGTGTATTATATACGCGCGTTTCGGTTGGCTTAACATTATAAAGTGGTTAAGCAGTACAGTACAGGTGTGTAATCTAGTCTGGAAACAGATGAGTGTTATTGCATCACCAGGCGTGTTTGTGCGCGACCTTTCCACATAATGACAATCGACACGATGAATTAAGGAAAGGAAAATGAACGAATGTCTAATCATCATGATCGTTCATACAATGATGGCTACAATCGTACTGATGTATTGTGACCAACGACAGCTTCCCATACAGCACACTCTCGTTGCAGCATAGTTGCAGTATAGTTGCGGTGCAAGATTGCAACGATTCACGCAACGTTGCCGCAACTATGCAGCAATAATTCTATGTCCGCCTGCTGCAACGTTGCACAGCAACTTTGAGGCAACTTTGCACGGCAACTTTGAGGCAACGAAAAACTGTTAAAAAAAAATAAAAAAAGTTATTGGTCACGACAGATTTGAACACCGGCCCGCCCGCATGACAATCTGACGCGCTACTGTTGTGGCCACGGAACCTTCTTGGATGTAGTGTACTGTAGATGGTATATATATTGATTACTCTGTACGTTAAAAACTTTCATACTACATGAGTACTACGACCCCCATATATTGTCGTTCTAAAAGCACTGTGCGCCGTGCTCGCCTTCACGGAAACATCAGTTTGGCACGTGCCACCAGTAAAGTAGATTCTGACTTATGCTTGGAACTGATTAAATGGTTGCCTTCTCCGACATATATTTTATATTTTAGTTCATTATACTGGATGTCCGCGGGAACAGTAAACACCTGGATATTTCCTAACGTATTGGAGATATAAAAGAAATTGTTTACATGAAATTGCGTGGTTGGAGGGGGCAAATTTTCTACGGAACTCTTTTTTTTAACAGATCACTTGATAGTGCGTTTCAAGACGAATTCAATAAAGTATAATGTATACACTTTATTTCAGCCGGTTTTGGAGATATTATGTTTTAAAATTTGCTAACGCCGCAAAGTTGTGGCAAAGTTGCGACAAAGTTGCGGCAAAGCTGCGGCAAAGTTGCTGCATAGTTGCGACATAATTGCGGCAAAGTTGCTGCATAGTTGCGGCATAATTGCGGCAAAGTTGCTGCATAGTTGCGGCATAATTGCGGCAAAGTTGCAGTGCATTATTGCAACGCAACTATGCAGCAACTATGCAGAAACAATTCTATGTCCGCCCCGTGCAATGTTGCACCGCAACGTCGCAGCAACCATACATCGACATTGCACTGCAACCATGCAACATCGCAAGGTTACTGCAACCATCCTGCAACTTTGCCGCAACGAAGTGTGCTGTATGGGTTTCTTGATGAGGCAATCTATCTACAGGGTGTTTGAAAAAAATTCAGGATATATAGGGTAGATAGGACACATTAAACTGAGTGAAAACTGCTTAATGAATATATTCCATCCCATTTTATCTACAAAAATAAAGAATATTATTATATTGTAACATAAATAAATATATATAACTAACAATTATACAGAGTGTCCTATTAACAGTAGCACAACTGAAAATGGGCTGATTCTTCTTGTGAAGAGAAATCGAAAATATGAAATAAAATTTATTTTTATTGAGAAAGACACCTTGTATTGAACTAATATTGCAATTTAAGTATTACTAGTAGTACTAATTTAAGTATTTTTTTTTTTAGTTGAGTGGGTACTATTTTCCATGCTACTCTTGAACTCTTTTTAACACCCTGTATAATCTAAACACAGATACCTATGTAAACTCAGCGAGGTGCCTTATTTAATATTTTCACCGATAGCAATCGTCAAATTACTTAGATTAATTTAATCCCTCGGTTCAACGGCGATCGATTCATGTAAATTATTCAGGGATGCGGGAGTCAACGTTCCTTGTGTACTTGCCAGATGTTTTGATAGTCGAAGAATAAATATTTTCTTATTCGGGAATAACCGCTACTATAAACCACTCCCCCAATTAAGTGGTTGCTCTAAGTTGAATTTTTGGAATCGAATTTCAATTAATTTCAATGTTTGAAACGTTACACCGTTTAGGGGTCGAAAGAATTACTGTGCTCAGAATATTATATTATTTACCACTGTTAATGCTGTTAGATTCTGCCATAGAAGGTTGTTATCTGTGTAGATTAAATTTTGCGAATGTATTAGTTATTATTATGCGAATATTTTGTTGTTTTTCAGAAATCCATCGTCAATTAACTAAAATTTTTAACGTTTTCCATAATTTTATATTCAAGACACTAAAACATATAAAATTGGATTATATGGTGTCTTCTTCAGAGCCTCGACTTTCCCACGCTACTAAGACTAATATTTATTAAATATTATCAAAATTAAATTAATCCTTCGAGCGGTGCAAGGGTTTGAAAAATACTCCCCTTCAAGTCGGTCTTTCCAAGTGATCACTTTCATTGGGACTGTTTTGAACGGCTCGTCCTACACTTTGAACACATGTCGACACTAATGAAAATTCAAACTTATTATAAATATTTAATTTCCACATTCCTTGGTTCAACAACATTAATACTATTTCAATCTAAGACGAGTATATAAACCCCATTTGTATAGGTACCTGTGTGTTTTACGATCAACAAGTAGAAATCGATATTTGAGGAGTTCAGTTACTGGGGATTAATTTTATCAATGGATTATGTGAATTATATGTAATAGACATTTCTTGTGCCACTAGTTTAACCATTGGAATGTTAAACGAGCAATGCCAAACACCGTTTTGAAAGATCATCATACTTAAATTCTGTACTACAGCTTTGTTTGCGTGAGTGCTTTATCGATCTTTATGATAAGATTCAACAGCTAAACCAATTCTCTGAAAAAGCCGCGTGACGGATGTTATTTAAAAATCAACGTATATCGGGATTTCCGTTTCGTGACAAAGAGTCCACGAAAAGTAGGGTTGCTGGTGGATTGACACGCGAGAATGCATTTTTAAAAGGCTTCAGGCATATAGTTTCCCTACAGCATAGATCCCCGTCTCAATTATTACGCGAAAATTAAATCTGCAGTTTTCGAAAGATCGATTTAATACCGTGACAGTCACGATTAGAAAGTATTATTTAAGTTTCATTTCGTTCGACTTTTGTTCAATTGAAACACGAGGACAATAATACAAAATCGCCTTTTTGCACTGGATGAATGAGTGCTCGTTACATTTATTAATTACCGACATATTTCAACATATTTTTGCAAAAATTTCAGAAGCTTTAAAGAGCTTCGTTGTAGATTAAGTTAGTAAACAGTACTCTAATATTGTAGTAGCATAAACAACATCAACAACAATAATGATAATGATACACCTTTATTACTCACATACAGAATAAATAACAATAAGATATACAAAGAATTACAGTTAAAGGTGTTGTAATTTTATTATACACGCTAGAATACTTTTTCGAACCGCTCACGACATTCCCTCGTTGTACACTATTCTCGTTCTCGCACATCACGCTCCATCGTTCCCCTCCCTTGCTAACTGTTTCTCTCGCTCTTTCACCTGCTCTTACTCCTTTCGCCAATTATCCTACCACGCACTCAGTATTCAGTCACACTGTGCTTAGTGCTAGCACGCGTTATAATTTGTTCCTCATTCTCCCTTTTTCCACACTGCCGCATTCTCTCTTCCTCACTAACATAGGCATCGTCTACAAAGTTGTGTACAGATTGAGGATGAAAAAATTTCACCGTTATTAAATCTACTCCTCGTCGAATTTAAATTATTTATAAAAGTTTAGAACAGAAGTCGTTACAGCAATCGTAAAATTTTAAAAAGTTAAAGAAAATCGAATAGCGGAGAATAAAAAATTGTAATAATACCTAAGTACTTATATTTACAAGCGCCTTGTAACAATAGGCTGAGCAGTTTCCCTTTGAGTTTTAGTACAATAATTCACGGATATATTATGTAAATTGTAGATATATTAGAGGATAGAATTTTGGGAGTGAAACAGTAGATGCTGATCCAGAACTGCTTCGTGTTTAACCGTCTACACCAGGCATGCCCAACTGTGCTCTTGGGAGGCGCATTCAAGGTCAAGCGAGTCCCACAACGGAGTGAGACCCGAGAAGTGGGGGCTCGGCTCCGCGGGCGTCTGTTGAGCACGCCTGATGTAGCGTCTACATCAGGCATGCTCAGTCGGGAGCCAACGAGGTCCTTAAGGTCTGGTGTCCGGGTACCTACAGACTGCGGAACTATTAAGCCGGGTCCACATTTGTTATCGCACCTCGTTATGTTACCTAACTAACTGGTCATGGTAACTACTTACTGTGACTCGTTACTTAATTTGGCTGTTCCGACGAATTTGTTAGCATAGTCATGACCAGTTACCTCAGCTGCGGTAACAAATGTGAACCCGGCTTTACGTTACTAATCACAGCGCTCGGTTCGGACTCGGATCCCAGAACCTAAGGGGATCTACGACTGAACAACTCTGCTCTAGAGAAATATAAGAATACTGAGGTGTGTTCATACTTATAGGTATCATAAGAAGAATGATTACTATTTCGAATACAGCTTTTTGTAGTATAATTAGTAATAATTAAATGCTACTAATCGGCCATCAAATTGTGCTTTGATTAGCATTCGTGGGGCATGGGAACTTCGTGGTTTACGTCATACCGTCAAAGTTGTAGCTTGAAATATGTAAATCGAGGTAATCGCTGAGACGCACGATTCGAGATAGGGGCTACAGAATAGGCCGGTAAAACTGATTGCATGCGTGACGCCTCCTTTAGGTCGGAATAAAACATTCATTCTAGCGCGTACGGCCGTCATGTTGTCACGTAATGCCGTATGAAAGCCACGCCGATTACATTTACTTTGTTACTCACAACAGATTGGTCACTGCTGCCTAATAGCGATATCCGGAAATTTGTTGCTAATAATTGCGAAAAAAGAGTAGGTATTGTTTTTTCTTTACCTCATCTACGCTCCAATACTATATAGGTATGTTGTGGACATTTGGCCACTGTTTTCAATGCACGTATAACATGGCAGGGATTTATTAGCTGCACGTTAAATTGACTTTAATTGCATGCAAGTGTTCTCCATCAGTTTTGGGAACTGCTTTGAATAAAGCAAGCCATCTGCATTATAACAAATCACAGGATATATATATATATGTGTCCTCCTTTGGAATTTCAGTAAAAATGTGTTACTCTCCTGTGTTCGATCTTAAGTTTACATATTATTATCTAGTATTGTTTGGTCTGTCTGAGTAAATTTGACCATGGCTTTGTTGTAGTATTTGTATTGAATCATTCTTCCCCTAATTTTCATGCATATAAGGTTGTGGAATCTTTCCATCCATTGTCCCAGATCTTCAGCAATTTGTTTGCAATATTTTTAAATATCAGTAGAAAGTATTTTCGACAATTGGTTTGTTGGTATTAGAGCAGAAACTTGTTTTACAGTTCTTTCCGCTATTTCGTTTCCAGTGACACCCACGTTCGATGAAATCCATGTTAGTATTATTGTCTTGCCTTGTTTTGTTGCAATTTGCTTAGTTTCCAGGATACCTAGAATTAAATAATCTTTATACACTTTGTTATTGATAGCGTGGACTGCACTTCTGCAATCGATAAGAATTATGTGTAATACTTTTCGCTTAGAGCGTTATAGGCAGCTTCAAATGCTTGTTGCATAGCGGTTATATTTTATTTGTTGCAATTTTAGTTCCGTAATGTAATCTGATTCTGGTTATAAAGTCTTCGTGAGCATAGCACACACTCTTCGATTGGAACAGATTTAATGGTGTATGCAGGGTAAACTTAGGTAGAGATAAAATCGTAGTACCACCACACAGGAGACGATTTTATGTGCAAAAGTAAATTGAAGATACAGAATACATTTTTTTTCGTCTGAGGCTTTATTTTAGGGGAAATTAAGTTTGAAAATCGTGTTACAAAAGAGTAATGAAAGATTACATTTAAATTTAAAATTTAAAAATGCCTTTTGTAGATTTAAATAAGTTGTATACGTTTTGAAAATTTCATTAAAATCGGTTAACGCAGCTATGAGCTACAAACAATTAAAGTTTGTGAAAATCACAGTTTTCTCAAAATGACATTAAATTCCACAAATGTTTTAAAAAATATGTAGAAGTTTTTTTTTTAAAAAATTGTAGATCTTTAGGTGGGCCTTATTACCCGCACTTAGTCTTAGTATCAGATAGAGATATTAAAATATAAATTACAAGAAAATTTTAAATCTTGGAAAAGAAGATTAAAAATGTACTTATGCAGATACTTTTACATATTTCGCCCCCCTCCCTCCAAGAAAGACTTCTGAATACGCCCCTGTTTGAATTCTCGTTTCTGAGGGGTAGTTATACAATACACATACATTTCTTTAATTATGCAGGTACCTTTCTTCATTAGAAGTAGGTACTAGCGACTTCAATGCAAAATTAGCACTATAATTACATATGAAATTTAAAGTCATCCATCAACATATCTGATGCGTAGGTAGTGGAGCATTTGTATAATATCGTGACTGACGGTACCCTGATTTGGGAATGCTCTTGTCAGCGAGCAGGTGTTCAAGGGTGATAGTATGTACCCCATCAGTTGATACACATCTTTACAATTGGCACATATGTTACTCATAACATCCATGCAACCTCTGTGCATACAGAACTGAATACTAGTGAGCTCGTTGGTTGTAACCGATTGATTCGCCATGGCCAACAACGGACTTTAACCCCATATGGTTCAAAACTAATCAAAATCATCTGTGCAAGTATCATCCGTTTTATTAAGAACGTGTATTTATTCGAATATTCGAAGCATCTTTCATAAGTTTGATCGGTTAAACTCAACATTTTATATACATAATTACTCACAAAAGTATCCTCCTACCCTATATGTAAGATATTTTACATATCATACCTTCGAAGTAAGAATTCTTAATTATTATTCACATTCATATAAATCTTGATTAATATATGTACTTTCGTTTTGGGTGTATTCAATTGAAAAATTGTAGTTTATTTAAAAAAGTATTAGTCGTGGAAGTAGCAAGGATTGTGCAAAAAATTATTCGTCCAAATTCGATAGTTATACAAGTGTAATTGCAATAAGGTATCCTTGTAATATCACTGCGCTTTTATTATAAAATTGAATCTATTATAGGTACATAGATTTAACTAATTTTCTGTGAAATTCGGGCTTATCTTGTTCCATTTTTCTAGGAAAATTTTTTAGAGCATCGTTTTGGTAGATGGTACTAACTAAAAATATATTAATCAAGGTTTATGCTAGTGTAAATTATAATGTAAACAAAATTATACTATGAAGTAGGTGGATACTTTTATAAGTAATTGTAATCTAATTTAGTATTTAGTATTTATCAAATATGAAACTTAATATTTATTGAAATCAAGAAGCTGAGATGTACGGATTCTTCTTTATATCACTGAATGTGTCACACAATGGGGTTATTATTGCCGGCTCACCGCGTAAAACAAAGCAGTTACATTTTCTTAGAATGCCGACAACGTACAAGCGAAAGATAAATATCTCCACTTTATCATGTCAAAAGAAGTAGCACTCAAACGTGCGCATCGCAGACGCAACACATCCTAGATAGTATTCCCGATTTTTCTTCTTTTTCCTGGACGTTCTCGTGTATTCCCGTGGGTAAATTGCCTGAAAGATAGATGCTGCGCTAGGAACAGCAGCGAGGACAAAGAGAGAGAGCCAAAAAGGATGCGAAGATTCGAGGCGTACAATCCACGTCACGAAGCTCTTATTATATCGCTCGTACGTGATGCGCACAGATGTTGCTGATACCGTTCAAGTGACAATGGAGGAAAAGGGAGAACGGTCTAACAGAAAACTGAAGATAAGAGAATGAATTGCAAGAACCAAGTGGCATTGAATATAGCGATGGAAGTGCTGAACGAAAATCGTGATACTAACAGCGGAAAGCTTCCAACCCGAAAATTATGATTCCAATGAAACATTACATGAATACGTATCAAATATCTCAGAAACCTATTTTTCGACGGAAATTCATTTGCAAGAGGCGACACCGGTCCTTAAAGTTATTGCGTTTTTTCAATTTTTGGATATAACTTTGTAAGAGTGTAAGAGATAGAAAAACTTCAAATAGAAAAATTGTTTAAATTTATATGATTTATCACAATGCTATTTTCTTATCATTTTAACTAAAATAGTTTTAGTTTTAGCCTAGATTTTAATTTCACAAATATTACTTAGTACATATGTATAGTACATAGGCTTAATTACACCGCAATTATTATTAGAATTACGCTTAAATTATACTGAAGGTATTAAATAGAGAAAGTGAAATAACTTGTTCTAAGGTTTTAGCACCATGTGTTTTTCAAAAAAGTGTATAGCCATTTGTTTCAAATACAGAATAACTCGTTTGAAAAACTGCGTTCACCGCGACGACATCTATGGTGAACATATTGTCGCGAAATTAAAAAGTTACAAGAAACGGACAAAAGCAATATCTTAAGTAATGTTGATATACGATCTTATTGTCAGTCAGATTGCTGTTCGCGAAACACCGATTGGGTTGTCTGCAGTGGGCCGTAGGTACTGAAAAATTTAGTGACATTTGGGTATATCTTTGAAGATATTTTGAATGGAAATTGCGGTAAAAAATATGATATAATGAATACCTTTCCAATGATGTATAATTTAATCTTTTTTTATTTATATATTTTTCAAATTTTTTAACTTAACTGTGATAAAAAGAAATATGTACTTACTGTTTTTAATGCCCTTTTATGTGGTATAAGTTGTATGTTGGGGAAATTTTTCGTTTTCAAGCTATAAAAAAAGCCTTTGCTTTTATGGAAAACGTTTAAACCGCGTTTCTCTCAAAACATGCCTTTGTTGTGTTCGCCCTTTCTATCCACAAGGCCTCACATTATCTTTGAATCTGTGCACGATGAGTCAATTATGAATGCGGTGCGCAGAAAGATAAGTGAGCAGGTAAGTTATGAGGAAGGGAAAGGGAGAATCTCCCATTTGTAACTTCGTTCATCCGGCAAAGTAAGTAGGTAGAAATCCTTTCCCGCCCCTATCATCGGAGCCCGATCTCGCTCATCTATCCCTACCACGTTCCCATTTTGTCCTCACTTCACCCTCGTGCGGCTGCGTGCTTTCCAGATTGTCGAGACAACTGATGGATGATCAATCCGCTTTCTCGCGAATGTTCAATTAATTCAGGCATAGTCTTGCTTTGGATCATATCAGACATTATTCGAGTCACACAAGTTTCCTAAAGTCTTGTTGAACTTTAAATGTTTGGATGGGTTTCAGAAGTCGTGATTAAAGGCCGTGAAGTCTTCGGTTTCTCACTCAATATACAATAAGTTGATAATAGAAAATATTTTTAACACACACACACAAACACACAATATTATCTTTGTGAATGAGCAGTAAAACATTTTTTAAATCCCTCAGGACTTTCAAGTTCGGTGACGGTTCAGTGTTTTCAGTGTTAATGTTATCTTTATTTCTGTGCCAGTAACTCACACGGATAAGTGTGAACTGATCCATTCGGAAACAGGGAAACGATGTTTCCTTACCAGAGACGGGCAAAAAATTATTAAAAATAAAAATTTCGTACACAAATTTTTATTTCAAATAATTCTTTGCCCCCAAATAAAAATTTTGTACTCAAATTTTTATTTCAAATAATTCTTTGCCCCCAAATAAAAATTTTGTACTCAAATTTTTATTTCAAATAATTCCTTGCCCATCTCTGTTCCTTACCATTGGCACTGACGTCACTGAACTGTCACGAAAGTGACGTGCATTCATAGACCATAATTTTTTTTTAACATTTTTGATATTCGAATAACATTCGAAATAGCTTGAACTTTTTCTCATATGTTCGGAGCGATTCGAAGCATCGCGAAGCCCATCACTAGCGGAGCCACCCTCCCACACGGGACAGCCGGTAGCATCGGCATCGCCAGACCGAAAATCCGACACGCTCGCCTGCCTCTATACCAGCCCATCCTCGCGTTATGGCTCGCTCAATTGTTTCAGCCCCGTTGATCCAATAAAGGATTACGGAGAAACAATCGTAGCGTGCGCCAGCATCCTCCTACTTTTTTGCCACTCACCCCCTCCTCCAACCCTTCTCCCACCTCCTCGTTCTTGTACACGATGGATTTTACGTAAATGGTAAAAGGTTCAACCGATATGGATATGTACCCGTTTTGTCGACGAAAACACGCTACGGGAGCATTCTTTTTCTCTGGACTTTCTTTCGCGAAAGCTTGCATTGTCGTCCTCGTGGAAACGAGCAATTTCAGCGTGCACATACGCACGCATGTACGTTACGAGGGAAGTACAAAGCAATTTTTGTTGGATGAATCCATTCGCAGATATAATTGATCATGAAAGTATTTGCCAATCGACCACACCACGCTTGAAATTGTATTGTCTAATTGACTTTCCAGTGAAGAAGTAATCGCAATATGCTTCGTTACAAACTTTTGTTTATATGATCCTCGTTGTTATAGTGGAAAGTAGGCGTTGCCAATAGCTTAAGATGAAACAGTGGTCCACACGTTTAGCGCAAAAGTATTTGCTCAGCGATTAAGGGGGGGTTTTTGTGTAACGATCCCAAAATCTGATATTTATGATTTTTATTTTAATAAAGCTATTATTAGTATCGGACGAAACTCTTTGGGGATGTAAGGGGGCATCTTTAAACTTGTAGAAATTATTTTTTTTATGTCGATCCTTCTTATTATTTATTAATTATTATGCAATCTTCTATGTTTTTTCGACGATGTACCTGACTCCTGTTGGCGTGAAGTGTAGCAACTGTCACAGTCCTCTGATTGCAAAAAAATAACTATTTCTCAAAGTTAGATATTTTACGCTGGGGCTGAATCTAAAATTTTAATTTCAGTTTTTATTTATAATACTTTTTTCAGCGATATAAAGTAAATTTGTCTCAGGAAAAAGGTCTTTTTTATTCAAACGCTATTGATTTTCCAAATTTTCATTTGTGTTGTTTAAATTAGGTTCAATTTCAGCGTAAAATATCTAAATTTGCAAACTGTGACGTATATTACACGCCAGGCCAACAGGAGTTACAACGTCAAAGTCGTTAACAAGATATTCACAATAATTAACTAACAATAAGAAGTGCCGGCATAAAAAAATTATACAATTTTAAGTTTAATCAAATATCAATAATAGTTTTTAAAAAAAAATTCATAAATATCAGTTGCTTTTGAGGCTGTTACACGAGGATCTCCCTTAATTTAATAAAAGAAAGAGGATTTTGTAACTTTATATGATCCAAGGAATACACAGACCATTTTTTAATATGTAGAAAATACTGTGTATGTAGTTGAATTCTGAACTTAGTGAATAGAAAAAGTTTCTATAAATATGTATTAAATAGGATCTTGTTCCTGTTAAGGGTATTTATTTTATAATAAAAGGTTTAAGGCAGTATTAAATGCGTGCATTCATAATAAAGGCGCAGCTTTAAAATGAATTTTAGTTCCCATCTGATGAAATTCTAATTTGATAATCTGGTTCGCTGATATCTAAACACTAACTAAAACGTTACACGAGTAGATGCGAATATCATGGAAGTTAATCCATCGCAGCAGTAATAAAATATTATCATTATTTTGCATTATAGATTAATAATAAACATCCCTGACAAATATTCACACTTAGAATCGAAATATTGAATTTTGCCAAAATCACGTTTACCAATCTAATTATATTTACGCAAATCCGTGTGTGAAAATCAGTAAGCATAACCCCTTACGGTCTGATAGAGCTGAAATAATGGGATATAAGTGCGATTTGTACAAATTCGAATCGGGGTTCCGGGCCACTCGTCGAGTGCAAAATTAGTACGCAATCGTGTTAGTCGAATCGCTTCCAGTCGGCCGATCTCGACCAAATTCATGGCGTGTTGCGGAATTATGCCGAGAAATCAATTATGCTATCCATAATGCTTTATTCAAGAGTATTGCTCACTTGATTCTACAACCTGGATCTACATACCTGCGTTCTCTTTGTTTCATTCAAATGTTTTTAAGTAAGTAAATCGTTTTTCATAACGATTCTTCTTTTATATGAATAAAATTTATTGTTCAACGTCAATGAAAACTTATAAAGGATATATATTCTTTTTATTAATTATAAAATAAATTGAACTTGTTTCTTACCATTCTGAAGTACACATTTATTATTCTTTGTTTAACAAAATGTGCTGGAAATTTAATAGCGTGTTATACCTAGTGATTATAAAAAAATATTCATATGTTGATTCAAGTTTATAAAATCTCTACAAGGTGCATAAAATTATTCAAACGTGAAAAACCTTCACGGTGCAAAATCTGTTGGGCAGCAATGGTTTGAATCGTGGTTGAACAGGTTTTTTAGTATCTAGCTACATATTATTATTGAGTCATTAGAAAACAATGATCTCTCACGAACTCTTGTTTCGCACCACTTTTAATTCCATCAGTAACTTCACTGTTGACTACACATTTGCTACTTCAATTTTTTTTGCTATTTCATTTTTGTGAATTTTTTGTACCAAAACGGTTCGACAAATTAATTTGAGGTTTGGCAGGCTGTTTTATTGTATCTTGAGCTATTGTTCTGAAATTTTGTGTGACAGTAAAAAAATATATATTAAGCAAGCAGTGTTGAACACTGGAAGTTTAAAATATTAATGGGCTTGACTGTACACAAATACGAATATCGCGAGTACAACAAATCGTTTATCGTAGTGGAACATTATTTGAAAATTCTTAATTGCACGTGCGTGTTATGAAATCATTTTTACCTAAACCCTCTTATTCAGATATCTGTACTGTGAACACAGTAGCGGAGTTAACGAGTTTCATCCCCGACGCACCAAAGTTTCGACGCCATTCATGGACGATCCAAACATGCTTCCATTTACATTTCGAGGGCGATCAATCTAGCGATTTCTGTTTTTTCCGTACTACCCACCAATTTCGAATTGAGTGGAGCCTAGTGGAATGTAAAATTACGGAAAATCGTTGAAATTGAGTAAGATAACATTTTGGAAATACCATACTAAATTAACCGTTAAAGACTGTTAAATACTTGGTTGCCTAGTAACAATGGATTCTATGTATGTACAAGAAATAATTATTATTAAATATTCAGTTATACAAATATTGTATAATATTGTAGTTATAGAGAATGTTGCAAAATATTTGGAATGATGTGCTTGATATATTGTGTTTATATGTGTGTGTGTACGTGTGTTGCATGTGTTAACTTCGATTCATTTTATAATAAAAAATGGTAGTTACTATAAGTTTTCATTCTTAGATTATTCTAACAATGAATTGCATGTTTCTTTGAAACTAGTCTCGGAAAAGATGTCAATAATTATAAAAAAATTACATGAGCAGAAACTCATACTTACGGAATTAAAAACTGAAAAGTTAAATGATTAAAGAATGTTTTATGTGCATTAATAATCGGCATTTATAATCTCTTTCGCTTTTTTCATTTATTTAATTTTTCAGTTTATATATCATGTGTTAGAGATCTTCCTGGTTCATGTTGTTGAAACTTTCCCTTTGGGAGGTCACTTTACCAAAATTGAAGGTTCTTATCATCCCTAACCAATTTTCAATTTTACAGTCACGCGTACTAATTCTTTGAAATTAATTTTTCTAAGAGTAGTGTGACACTTCGTTTTTGAGTACAACAATATTCATGAACTAATAGGAAAACATTTTCAACTACGTTAGACCTTGAAACGAAGCAGCTGGAATTATAGAAAAATGAAATTCTCTTCACCGATTAAACAGTTAAGATTTCTGCTCTTGAATTTCTTCATTAAAATAATCTATCACATGTTTTGGAGTGATATAATGCAATTCCAAAATGAAGTTAATTAAATCGAGAACACGAATATAATATTTACGGAGCACAACACTATGCATTTTTTACTCTGTAGCAATTTTTAACGCAATAGTAACCGTAGTAACGAAACATTAATCGTGGCTCTTTCAAAGTTAATGTAAATCATGTTTGAATGCAAATGGATAGAAATTCGGTGAAAATATTTTCATAGAGACGGAAGAGAATATAAATGGCGGAAGTCTGCGCGTTGGTGAAAATAAAGGACAGAAGTTGGATTGAATTCGAGGAGGGTGTTGGGCGGAGCAGGTCTGGGCTAACGATTATAATTAAATCAACAGTCGCCGCCCACGACTCCATAACGGATCTCTGTTTCGTGCCACGATAATATTTCCTTTCAGATAGTTTCTACAGACTAAGTTATTAATTGAGATAAGCAAACCTTAAATAAATTTTCCTGATTAATTTTCACCCTTATGTTTCAGAAATCCTTATCCTTTTTACACATTTGTGTGCATTGTAATTAAAAAAATTCGATGCATTCAGCAAAGTATAAAGAAAATAGTAAATGTAACAATTATAACTTCTGACAAATCCAAACTGTCTTTGGAAGTTAAAAAAGTTCCAGAACAATTAATTTTAGGTGAAACAGATTTTATTAGCATAAGTCAGAGTTTGCTTTATTTAAGGTTTTAAATCGCATTAAAACTAATCGTCATGAGCAACTTTAAAAATTAACAAATTTTGTACATATGTATTACGCAATACAAGGTTTATGCACACAAACAAACTTAAATAATTTTCACCTCTTTTAATAATGTAATTATGTTTTTCTAATATTTTCACGTGAGTTCACCAGTTCATTTATGTTATTTTTAACTCGATATTATTTCCTGCTTTCAACAAGATGATTGCAGTAAAAAAGAATGTCTAATAATTCGCAGTTAGGTGTTCTTGAAATCATCCAAGGATAATGAAATAAATTTGAAAATATAGAACCCACAAAACGAATTTGTCTAAACAGTTGTATAGTTAGGGTTGAGGATCATGTTTATCCGCATTTCGATCTTATTTCTGTGAATGTGAGACAAGCATGATCTTTGCATTTCACATTTTGTTCCTTACGGTCGTTAATTAAGAAGATTCAGTTGGCATTTTTAAGAACCATTGTGTACCATTTAAAGCTTCTCCCTGCACCGAACGAAATGTCAATGTTTGACCTTATATATCCGTGGTACGCTTCGGAACCCTCTGTGATTAAATTCACTGGTAATGTCGCACGAGTGTACGTTACAACGTTCATCCAAGGGCAGAGTTTGAAAAAGTTGACCTGGTAACATTTTCGAAACGAACATCTTCTCCCTGAACAGTAGCACTCTTTTGCGGGGTTTAAAATACCATTACTCTTGCGCAGTTCCGAATTGCTTGAGGATTATACAACTATTGTTTATGTTGACCCTCGGTTGTTCAAGTATTTGCACCTTGAATTAGCAAGTCTTGTTGAAATGTGTTTTATGCCAGTTCGGTAAAACCAGAGTTGGGCAAAATGTAATCTAATTACAACTTACAAATTACAATTAAAATGTAATTGTGTAGTTGGTTACAGATTATTTTGTGTAATCGTTAATGTAGGTGGTTGACCACACTTTTATCAACTAGATAAATTGACGATTACAGAAAATAATGTGTAATCGACTATACAATTACAGTTTAATCGTAATTTGTAAGTTGTAATTAGATTACATTTTGCCCAACTCTGGGTAAAACACTAGTGTGGTCTGGTTTATTAGGTCATGTGCAAACGGGTGTTATCGAACGTGTACTATGTACAAAATATAATGCAAAACGAACTGTGCAGATGTGTTCTCAAGCAGACATCTTCTACGGCTTCTAAACTTTTCCGATTAAATTAATCGTTTTTAAGAAAATGGTGAGAATTAATTTTTATAAAATCTTATTGTAAATATAAAGAAAGCGGGTGAGACTAAGATTTTGAGAATTTTATACTAGGATGTCTTTGTAGTAATATGTTTTAGGTATTTCAGAAAATGGATATTGAGAAAGTAGTTTTTATATTTTTAATCAATTTTCCAATTTGAAGTACTTTAAGGTACTCAGTATGAGCTGAGTATTCTATTTAGTTTCTACGAACACGTTACTGTATTTCCATTAAGGGTGTGAATTAGTAATAAAGCAAGAGAATGTTTAGAAAATAAGAAACTTTCCAGGGTACTTAAAATTACGTTTAAAGGCAATTCAACGGCCCATTTAAAACTTTTTCCATGGGACGCGACAGGGTGGAATTACGTAACGGGAGAACGATAAAAGAAGCAACGTGCACCTTCGAAAATCTAATGGCTCTTCAGACGGTCCAAGCGCAATTAAAAGTTGCGGTCGAAACTAACTAAACCAGTCGGAGTTTGATTTAAACGTTCCCGATTCCCCCTTCCTCTTCTACGTGACGGCGTTTAATTGCATTTAAATGGGTGGCGGAAGAGCTCTGCGAGTGTCTTCATGCTAAATCTAACGGAAACCCGATGCGAACAGAGTAGACACAAACTGAATATTCGTTAATCATGATGAAGTTAAAGATCTTAATTGACCGGAGAAGAATTACGAAACGATAATCGCCTCGCCCTTGTTGTGGCGTCCAAATAAGTACATCAAACGTTTCTATTTAATTTTGTTTCCTCTTCGACGCGTTGCGAGAGCTGCATAGATTCCACGAAATTCAAATTTCGTTATATGTATAGTACCTATACGTAGAAAATGATAAATTACCAGTTCGTTTCACAATATGTTCGTTGGACTAATTGTAAAAGGTGGATTGTTACAGATTTTAATTTGAATTAGAACTAACGTAAGAATTAGAACTGGTATTAGATTGAGTGGTACTTGAATTTGAACTGAAACGAGTCAAAACTCGTCAGAATCATAGTTATACTGGTGTTAAAGACATAGTGAGCTCCAATAAGTGATTGAGATAGGGTTTTAATTACGTTTTCAAGTAGGAGTGAGGGTGATAGGACAGGGAAAACTCCCCAAGGGTAAATAATTTTTCGATATATGAATTAGAATTAGTGACTCAGAAGCTACGACAACGCAGGTGTGACGTAGGTTTTGTGCTAGTGAATGAAATGGTTTCGGTTGAAGGTAAATATTCAGCTATGACAACAATCTTGGTACAATATAGTTGGAATATTTATATTTTAATCAGATATCGTTTCACTTAGATCTGGTATTTTTCAATCCACCACTGTGATAGGAACATTTCTGTAAAACCTACTTCATCTACCTTACAGATTTGTTTTACGTTAAATAAAGTGCACATGTAGATTCATGGGAAGAAGTGTAATTGTTATAAATATCATTATCGTGTTATTCATCCCTGATAGATTAAGAAGTATGAATAAACAGATGTTTCTAAATCTTCTCACAGTCTTCTAAACATAGTCACTATATTTTCAAAAACATTTTACTTTATCCAAACACCATGTAACTCTACTTATACATTTTGTTTGTCCTTATAGTTATGAAACATTCTCCATATGTCCCGTTGTTGAGGATACGAAGCAATCGAGCTCGCGCCAACAAGTATGTATGTGTATATTGTAAATATAAATAGAGCAAGGAAAGGTCAGACGGTGCTGGCGGTTTCTCGAGTCGAACTCAGTTTGTGTGTAATCACCATAGAAGTCACCACGTGCGGACTAAAGAATTGCGTTTAACACTATTCCTACCACGAACCGGTCAAAAAGACCGTCTTTAAAATATCGATTAGAATTTCCTATATACAACGTAATTGAATCGCCTTTAAACTTCACGACTTTGCCTCAAATATACGTATAATACATTTTTGAATATTCACTTCTTGTTTTATTGTTTATTTTCTGAGAAAAATTTGTAGTCTGTCTTACCTAACGCAACCGGTCAAATGACGTGAAATGTGTCGGTAGGAATAGTGTTAACACGTTCGCGGACAGTAAAAGTTTCAGCGAGGTTCAAAAATTGACAGTCATTTTATTTGTAAATTGGTTGTGATATCCGAAATTTGATTAAACACATTTTATAAGGGTAGTCAAATTATAATATTTTAATCGATTTGAATGTTATAGCATTCATGCCATTCTGTATCATCATGAAAATGAATGCTATAGCATTCACGTCCGCGAACGTGTTAAGTGTCTTATTAAATTTCCAGTCCTCGAGTATTGTTTCCTTAAAACAACACCCGTATGTATTCCGCAATGACACTCCTCATTCTCATACTCTAAAGATATCTCTTATGGATGCTTCAGATTTCAAAAGATCTGTCACGTTTCCACCTATATAATATATCGCTGACAAGCGGCTTTGGCTTTGAAGCGAAAAGAAAGCAACATGTGAACAGGACGTACAGATGTGAAAATGAAAATACTGGTCCCTCGTCTCCTTTCCTTACTCGATTCGACGAAGCGAGAAATAACTGCAAATACCGTTCGGGGATTATGTAATTACCGCAACACATTTATACCTCGTATAACTCTCTATTGGCACGGTGTAGTAACCGTGTCTCTTCTCGTCTACACATGCTACGTGCTTTTGTAACGGATATATCTGTAACGTGTACGCACACACTCGATAACGTTAAGACGAGGGTGGGAAGGAGAGATTTTGGCTAGTCCCTTCGCAAAGCATGGATCTGCTCCACTCGACACGTTCACCAACAGGGGGAATTGAAAATCTGTCTGGCAATCCGGATGGCTTATCCTGGCCTAACCCCCTCTTTTCTGTATCTTTCTCTATCTACCCTGTCTTCCCTTTTAAATCCCTCGTTTACCTCTTGTAGATAATTATTGCTAATTGTACTTGACTCATGAGTTAGAAGAAAGGGACGAATTACTACCACGAATTTGTATCGTGAATGTGAAAGCTTTCATTGATTGCACTGTAAAGACAGTTTTGTAAAGCAAACTACTTTTTGCTTCGTATTTACTTTACTTTCGTTGTACATTTTTGGATTTGTGCATAGTGAATGTTGTGGGAAAACAACAGTGTTTTATGTTTCTTCTTCTAAGTCAAGGCTTCAGGGACGTAATTCGCATACTTTTTGGATATTAGCGCAGTATTTACTGTACTTCTTAGATGTGTGCTTACTTTTCTTCTTGGATCAGCTCCCTGCGAGACATTCTCATTAGGGCGGAGCGAAACTATATAGGCGGAAATTTCAATTTCAATTTTCTGTTGGCCTGAGTGTGGGATCTTTTGATTAACCAAACACAACTGTAAAAAAATTTGGAAAAATATTCATGTCTGCAGGTTCCTTTTTCTCTTAAAAATGTAAAGAATAACATTGTGAATCTTATTTTTTACATTTTTAAGAGAAAAAGGAACCTGCAGACATGAATATTTTGCCATGTAAAAAATAAGATTCACATGTTATTTTGTACATTTTTAAGAGAAAAAGAAACCTGCAGACATGAATATTTTTCAAAAATTTTTTTACAGTTGTGTTTGGTTAATCAAAAGACCACAATCCCGCACCCAGGCCAACTGAAAATTCAAATTTAAATTTTCGTCTACATAGTTTCACTTTGCCCTAATTTCCATGTACCATATGTAGGGTAAAGGTCCCAAAGTTTGCATATTCCTGCATTTCTCGATTCCTATGGTTGCATTTTCTGTGTCATCTCCTGGTAAATGTTACATTATTATACGTCAGTATTCTAACAGACTTGCAAGTAACAGGTTACGTGTTTACGCGTTTGCGAAGGAGAAGAAGATTTTTGAGCACGGCGAGTTTTTACAGACTTCAGTATGATAGCACGTATGGTAGCATCGAAAAGAAGAATCCTGAATATTTTATTTTCGTTCGAATGCAGCTTCATCCTCAACTGAGAGACTAATAATCATTACATAAATAAATATAACTACATAATTCAACGTCGCGAATTACCCAGGCGAATTTAATATTTAGAATGCAATTTAACAAAAGAAACAACATAATTAATTTCTTATGTATTTAATGTGTTTCACGTGCCTCGTTGCGATGCTGTACACATACATTATGTACATAGATGGTTGCCTGTGATCGAAACAACACGGTGGTCGTTCATTTAATTATATCGCTGGCGTAAGTGTATCCACGCTGTGAGTATATTACATTCAGTCGATCGCGCGTGCCCATTAGTTTGTGTGGTCACGGAGTATTTACTGACACAATAATTATCGCGATTGACGAGGCAAGCCGCACGAGCAGTCAGACCGCAGAGCAAATTCTAGGGACGTTGAGTAGTGTTACGTGGCAGCAACTCTCACCCCCTTCGCCATTTCCCCTTCTATCAGCTATTTCTTGCCCCTAGGTTTCCGTGACGATTTAAAGACCATTTATATGTACCTACATAAGGCTTGCCAAGACCATACCGAATACGCAACGTCGACGTGTTCAAATTTATACATGCAACGTGCATTCAACGAGTGAAACACCAGGCAATAGAGTTTCATTTACTATTTTTTCATTTACTATTAGAGTTTAATTGACGATTTTGCACCGTCATTACTAAATGTAATGGTATTATTAGCCGTGCAATGGTTCTCTATGTACAATATCGATTATAAATTTGAGGGGTCCAATGGGAAACAGGCACGTGCCACCGTTTTATGATTTCAGAGGAAAGCAAGTTGAGGGAAAAATTGGAAATTGGAATTTATAGGAAATGTGGTACGAAATTGTAATTATTTTAAATGGTACTTGAATTATCTGGCACATGATAACTATTATCAACAACGAGCCGAGTGGCATTGGCTCTTTTTCTACCCTACACATTTGTTTTTACTTAGTGCGAAGAAAATTTAATATAATTCTGCTTGGTGAAATTACACTACATTTCAGGAAACGAATTAATGGTACAAAGAAACGAGAACTGTTTTTCACTGGGCCCCTCAATTACGCAGAATATGGACGTAAGTTGAATATGATATACATATATACCATATGTATACTACATCTACAAGAAGAAATGTTCAACTAAGGTGTATTGATGGGCAGAACTCAGTTAATTCGATTAACCTGAAGTAAAATTGTTTGATCGGTATTATATAACCCGATGGTATCTCGCGGGCTGTTTACATAAGGGAAGCCGCGTTGACGGGTGGAGCTACTTTTCTTCCAAGATAAATACATTCAGTTATTAAACGATCAGAATATATACTTTTGTTCACTACTCAATGATTAAGAATCGTGGTTGACGTTGTGTTTCGCTGTATTACTTTTTCGAAACACAGTAGGATATTTACTGAAAAAATATAATGCATTCTATGCAATATTTACATAATTGCATAACAAAGCAAATGACGCTTTCATTTGCTTTGTTATGCAAATTCTACATTTTCGTTTCATTCTACATTTCTGACGTATTTTTGTACAAAGAATCGACCTGTTTTCGATTATGGCACATTCTTTTTGGCACACCCAATGCCCTATATGAATTAGAAAGCAGTGGAAACGATGAACATACTCGTGCTTTTGACGTATTGTACGTGCAGCACTCACTTTTATTCGACGTCACTCGAAATCTGATCGCATATTGGAATACGTTTTTTAATTGAAACATGATTGTCGATAATTACCAGCCTTCTGTTTACGCAAACGATACAGACAGGCGACTGATTCTGAAGAAAGTTTTCATATAAAGTGTCAAGTGTTTGGGGACCTATTGGCCTTGATAATGGGTAGTGATCAAGCATTTTGTAAGATTCATTAGGACCGAAGGGCGCGACAATGGTCACGTGTCGTCGGGAAACATTGAGCTGTTACGCTTCTAACTCTCGTTTCGGCGATGAGAAGCAACGAGCTATTGGAGTCTCGATTAAGTAATGGAATACTTGAAGATGTAAGAGGTTCTTTAATTTAGTTCCTTTTATAAACAAGGCACACCCGCCAGACACGTATACGCTTATAAAAGAAACAGTAATTGCAAAAAGTTCTGTAGTGACCATGACTGAAGGGCCCCATACATGTTGAGATACATGTGTCTAAGATTTGTACCAAGTGTTAAACAACACATACACTTTGAGACGGAATGATGAGACATCAGTTTAGTCATGGCCAACCGGAGGGGGTGCAAAAGGGGTAGTTGCCCCTCTGGCTTTTGAGAAAAATCGCATATTTTTCAAAACTGATCTTTATTAAGTTTATACCATAAAAGAGAATATTTTTAAATTTCGGTTTTCAATTTTCAATTAAATTGGCACTATAAAATGGGTTAAAAAAGCAAAAGTATATGTGTGTATATATCTCCATATTAATAAATCGTGTATACATTATACTATATATATATATTAATAAACAGTATATTTATTAATATATAAATAAATAAATATACTATTTATTAATATTGTTATTAGGGAGGTACGGGTGGGCTGATATTAGGTACCCGATGTTCTGAGTGGGTCGCAAAATAATTGGGCAGGATCGATCTCGGATCCTGTGGGTATCGGGCCAAATAAATTGATCGAGATCTGGAAAATTTCGAATATTCGTGACTCGATTCGGGATCCCGTTTGAGATGGATCGTTTAACACGACCCTTGACGAATTCGGTTTCCTTAGGTAGCTGACTTCTCAGCAGTGATGTACAAAATTTTTATTTACACAAGTATTTAAGATCGACGAAAAAAGATGAAATAGGTTTTATCCTAAGAAAAGGGAATATTTAACGAATTTATTACCTTTTATTCAACAGAGAAAATATTTATATGCGAAGAACTATCCGTTTTTACTTTTGCATAAGGTTTCTAGCTTTATCTGTATCTTTATACATACATGTACTACACTTAATATGGTTCGTAATAATGAGAGAATACAACAAACAAAATAATAAAAGCATTAATTGCAATAAACCATTAGTTCCAGTCATTGTCATAGCAATATGTTTACAAATATAACAATGGAAGCAATATAATAATATAATATATAATATGATGTACCCGTGACTTCTGGTACTCAAGTCTTGAATCGGGATGAGTTACTTTCGGGACGAATCAGCTTATCAGCTTTTTGGCAGGCTGCAGCAGAAAGCAGAAGGTATACAATATTTTAAGCACTCTTCAGTATTGATAATAGTTATTCCTATTTTATGTAGCTATATATTATACTTTTATTTTCATTGCATTGTTATATTTTTACATATATTACTACGATAATGAATGAAACTAATAGTTCATCATAATCGACAGCTTATTATCCATTTGTCTTATTATTAAATTCATTCATTTTTACTTAGTACTTCCATATTAAAACAAGAGGAGAACGGAGGGAATTGCTCTATTAACTATATTTTCAAATACTGCTAAATTAAATATATGACTCATATTTTCTACTTAGATAAAGAGAGGAACCTTAGTCGAAAGTAAAGATACAATATTTTATATTTAATATGAATATAAAATTAACTAAAAATTTTGATTCTTTATATGAATATTGTGTTATCTAAAATTTTTATATAAATTCTTTCAATAGGGGGGTGCACCTTCCCCCTCTGGGTGCGCCACTGCTAATACAGTAAATTCGCAGACGTAAGGGCTCATATACGAAGAGAAAGTAAATTTTTATTAAAAAGTATAACCTATCTCACGACTTTGTCTTTGTTTTCGACGAGGCACGCGATGGCAAATCCGATGTTCGTCTTTAAAGCATCCCCCCTCCCCTCTCACTCCCCATAAAAGTAGAGCATTTTGCAAAATCTGACGAATATATATTCTGCACGACGCATTACAGATGTGGAAATGTCTTTTGAACCAAAAATGACTGTGCGCGTTCAAAAAACATGCATGCGGCGGACAATTACATACGGTGGAATCCATCATTACACAATCTTTAAAAACATCAGACCTAATTTTTTCATATTCTATAGCAAAGGCTTCTAAGAAGAATTTCTATGCACGAGAGGCTGTGTAAAATTTAAAAAAAAATGGAATATCTAATTTAGAGTAAGTTTAGTACAATGTTTACATAGTGAAGTTAATTTAGCATGTGAAGTTAATTTAGCATTAATGTGATTATCCTTACGTTTATTTAATTAGTCAAACCTTATTTTTGAGTGACTTGATAGGCTAATTTCTCCTACCAGATATGTAACGACTGTTTCATTGCGCCATGTTGAAGTTTACACGCAAAATGTTAATGTGCTTAATTATAAACTACTACTTACCGTTTCTCGAGGTGGGCTCCAGCATTGAGGGGAATTGCGACCACTGTGACTGCTGGTGGTCGATTTCGAAATTGAATGTAGATTGTGAGTGGTGATATTGAGAGATGTCACTGGGTCGTCTTCCGTCGTCTCGATATCTACCTCGTCGTCAGAGTTGTCCTCATTGTTTGTTGGAGAGGTGAACGGTGGTTCTTGTGTCACTGGTTCGACGACTGGTGGTCCACGAATGACAGGACGAAAGGCAGATTGATGTAGGGATGGACTCACTGTTGGTATCAGTGGTTCCGTGGGACTGGAACCGCTTATGGGTGGTGGCAGAGGTCCTAGACAATCAATTGACAATTTTTTGTAACCTTCTTCCGCAAATTTCTATAAATTCTAGCGCAGTGTTAAATACATAGAACTGTATAGGATAAAATGCAAGTAGGTATAATTGTTGACATGGACAATATGTTCATATTATTATTCAAAGGTTTTGACTTTGACAGATTAAATGTCGTAAAAAAGTACGTTAAGATAGCAAAAATACAAAGTTGCTTATGTACGTCTTTTGATTTTGCCTTTTTGAGTAGTTTCTTTGCAGTATTTTTTAACTCCACTTGTTACTGAATTTTATTTGCTAAGTGATATAGAATGCAAATAGTTAGGAAAGTATGTTTACGATTGTTTACATCACAAACTTGAAATATAATTATAGGCTACAATTTTATTGTTGGAAAATTTTATTTTTGGAAAGTCTGCACGATATCTTTGGGAATGAAATTTTGTTTAAAACTGATGTTACTTTATGAAGCACTGAGAAACGCGGATTAGATATTGCACATACCTATACCGTTATAGTAATCTAGGTTGTAATGAATACGAAACATTAACTAACGATATTTGTTGCGAGCAACGGTTAAGCTAATCCTCTGAATAGCTCGTCCATTTATGGCTTTAATTTGTTACCAGTATTGATGCTGTAACTTTTGCACACCACATGGATTAATAACCACCTGCAGCGCAGAGAGATTTCGTCTACTATTAGTTAAATAATAATTTCTGCTGATTAACGTCAACCGCAAACATAATTTAAAATCGCGATATCAATCAGTAATGGACGGAAATTATGCTGTATTTTGGGGGATAGATTGGATATCACCGCATCAGTGGCTGAAAATGTAAATAATTTCCGAGCATATGGCATTTTCCATTCGTTGTCAAAATGGTTTGCTGAACACGTAGGAAAAGTCTGTTGAATACATCACAGAACACCCTGTATATTTCATGCTATAAAATATTGATTATACGAATCAGTTTTTAAAATTCAGTACTCCCCGGATTATTTTTGTGAACGTAACGCGAGTGAATTCGGTACACCAGTAAATGACAGCCAACTCGAGCGATCTTTGCTTGACAGGCTACCCATACAGCACACTTCGTTGCGGCAAAGTTGCAGGATGGTTGCAGTAACCTTGCGATGTTGCATGGTTGCAGTGCAATGTCGATGTATGGTTGCTGCGACGTTGCGGTGCAACATTGCACGGGGCGGACATAGAATTGTTTCTGCATAGTTGCTGCATAGTTGCGTTGCAATAATGCACTGCAACTTTGCCGCAATTATGCCGCAACTATGCAGCAACTTTGCCGCAATTATGCCGCAACTATGCAGCAACTTTGCCGCAATTATGTCGCAACTATGCAGCAACTTTGCCGCAGCTTTGCCGCAACTTTGTCGCAACTTTGCCACAACTTTGCGGCGTTAGCAAATTTTAAAACATAATATCTCCAAAACCGGCTGAAATAAAGTGTATACATTATACTTTATTGAATTCGTCTTGAAACGCACTATCAAGTGATCTGTTAAAAAAAAGAGTTCCGTAGAAAATTTGCCCCCTCCAACCACGCAATTTCATGTAAACAATTTCTTTTATATCTCCAATACGTTAGGAAATATCCAGGTGTTTACTGTTCCCGCGGACATCCAGTATAATGAACTAAAATATAAAATATATGTCGGAGAAGGCAACCATTTAATCAGTTCCAAGCATAAGTCAGAATCTACTTTACTGGTGGCACGTGCCAAACTGATGTTTCCGTGAAGGCGAGCACGGCGCACAGTGCTTTTAGAACGACAATATATGGGGGTCGTAGTACTCATGTAGTATGAAAGTTTTTAACGTACAGAGTAATCAATATATATACCATCTACAGTACACTACATCCAAGAAGGTTCCGTGGCCACAACAGTAGCGCGTCAGATTGTCATGCGGGCGGGCCGGTGTTCAAATCTGTCGTGACCAATAACTTTTTTTATTTTTTTTAAACAGTTTTTCGTTGCCTCAAAGTTGCCGTGCAAAGTTGCCTCAAAGTTGCTGTGCAACGTTGCAGCAGGCGGACATAGAATTATTGCTGCATAGTTGCGGCAACGTTGCGTGAATCGTTGCAATCTTGCACCGCAACTATACTGCAACTATGCTGCAACGAGAGTGTGCTGTATGGGTAATGACAAATGCGATGTCAAATCGTCGGTGATAGTGCAAAACCGCGTATGAGCAGTTTGTAAATACCGCAAATCTGCAAAACTACCAAAATTGAGATTTCACGTTCTCGATTGCCAAGTGCTGTTTCGCTTTTTTTAAAAGTCACACCAGTGGTGTTAGTATTTATTACAAAGAGTGCTAAAACTGCCCGAAAAAAGTTCAATCAAAGAAATCCCTTAAAATGGCTAAAATATTAAGTTTCTTCTTCCTCCTGTAAAATTGGTAAAATGCAGATCCGCGGTATTTACAAACTGCTGATACGCGGTTTTGCACTATCACCGACGAAATGCCATAATACTACCTATACCTAAGTAGCTTATGATTTAATATTACGCGTTACTTTACTTAAGTATCTTCTATACAGCTGCACCCAAAGTAATTACGAAACAATTTTCAAAATCTTCACACAAACTTTCGAATATTGTAACATTATTTATAATATATCTACTTCTAATGTTATAATTCAAACTTTTTTGTTATAATTTATTACTATCAGTTGAGTCATCGAACTGGTTTCCGAATCGATCGTCCTAGTTCCGCGTCTCGCACAATTCAAAACAACGAATCACGCGGGGAAGTAGAATATCTGTCTCACAAGGAAACATATCGAACCCGAAAATTCTGATTTTAATGAAACTCCGTACGATTGTAGAGCATGTCGGAGTATGTAAGAAACGATTTTTTTCTGCGGAAAAACACTCTGAGGGGGTGAAATCAGCCCCCAAATTTTCAGCGATTTTTCGTTTTTCGAGTATAACTTTGGACGTACAAACATTTTCTTTTGCAGCGCGTTATACGGCATCAAACACTGAACATTTTGTCCATTTACGGTTTTCTTCTATCTCGCACCGTTACAAAGTTATACTCGAAAAACGAAAAATCGCTGAAAATTTGGGGGCTGATTTCACCCCCTCAGAGTGTTTTTCCGCAGAAAAAAATCGTTTCTTACATACTCCGATATGCTCTACAATCGTACGGAGTTTCATTAAAATCAGAATTTTCGGGTTCGATATGTTTCCTTGTCAATTAGGGTAATTGTGGGAGAGTTGCCGCACGTTACGCAAAATTGTCACCGTGTCTAAATTTTGCAATGAAAATGTTTTCCAAGGATATATCTTATTAGTTCAACATCTTGTGATTCTACTAGCATCAAAGACAATCAAAATTTTAATATTTGTCACCCTTAAAAAAATTGAAACTAAAAACATCCTTTGGTAGGAGAGACGCCGCACATGCGGGAGTGGTGCCGCATTTCGAAACACGTTTAATTTTCGATTTAAACTTGTTACTTCTAACTTTTTATATAAAAAAATAATAAAAACAAAGTAAAATGAAACATTTTTACTTTATACAATTATAAAATTGGAAAATTAAATGGGTACAGTAGGAACAGATATTATATCTGCTTTTCGAAATTTTTTTTATATTCAGTTGGCATCTTGAGATTAAAATAAAAAAAATGTGAAAAAAGAGTACATAGTCCACAAATATATTTCGATTATAAGATTATTCATTTAAAAATAAATAATTTGCCTTGAGATACCACGTTAGCTATTTTAAAAAACTTTTTCGGTATTTTAAACATTAAAAGCATCATTTAAATCGACTTAGTTTCCGAAACAGTACAGTATCAAAGTGCGGCATCTATCCCAAATAAAAGTGCGGCGTCTCTCCGAAATGCCTGGGAGAGGCGCCGCACTTTCGTATTTCCACATGCTAAGTCGAAAGTAACCCATTCTGCCAAGGAAATATTCTACATGGTCCCCTTAACGTATTACAAATGTTGTATCAAGAAAAACTATGAATTTTTAGCTACTGTATTAGTGAAAATAGACGCGACGTATAACTATTCAGGCAAAGTACGCTAGGCTTACCTCGAAAAACAGCAAAATCTTTAACAATAATACAGGAAACACGCTCTGGCTTGACAAACTAACCCAAATGAACAGCCTTAAACAAATAAAATCGGCAATGATGTGTTTTATTACCGATATCCTTGAAATACCGATAGTGCGGCGTCTCTCCGAGTGCGGCATCTCTCCCACAATTACCCTATTGTTGAATTAAACTCACCAGGAAACAAAACTGGTCCTCTCTTGGCCAGCCACGGCAGGGCATACGGCGGGAAAGGGAAGCCAGGTGTTTTGGCTGCGGCGGCGGCAGCGGCTTGTTGATGTTGATGCCAGACATAGTCCATGACGAGACTCCTGGACAAAGGCAGTGGCAACTCTGGGAACGGAGGTACCCGCGGGTGCGTGGTCGACGAGACGAGAGCGGGTATCTGAGCCGTCGGGGATGATCTCGGCTGTTTCGCAGGACTAGGCGATTCTCTTGAAGTCGAATTGTTAAGTAATCGCTTTCTAGTTCCGCCATTGAACATCGCTTTGACATCCTCCCAAGCGTGAACCACTTCATCCGGCAGACTGCCAGAAAGCTTCATGTGACGCCGCCAGGAATTAAAATTCGCTGCGTCTGGTTGGACGTATTTATCCGACGGGCCGATTCTGTGCGAGTGGAAGATAAACTTGTTCGGGGAGAAAAACAGGCCGCAGTACGTGCACTTTATGCACTTGGCGCGCGAACTGTTGTAGCGTGCTGGGAGGAAGGCGCCTCGGCATCCCCAGGCGCATTCGTGGTGGACAGAAAATGCGAAATCTTCCGGTAATCTTTAAAGAAACGATGGCTTGATCAGTGTCATTGTGTCTTCATTGTTATTTAAGGATAATTACGTACAATTGACCGCAATTAACGCTCGTCCGGTGGACACAGGGTCCAATTTGACCCATCCTAAATATCAAATTACATATATGATACATACTATGTAATTAGTATCATTTTTTGAAAGCCTCAAGAATTTTAGAAAGCCACAAACTTTAGAATTTTAGATCATAAGAGATTGAAGTCTAAGGTAGAAGCTTAATTTGAAATGTGTATGATGGGGATTATAGATCAAAATGGACCTTGCATTCGACGTGTGGTTGAACTATACCCAAATTCAAGGGTTAAAAGATATAAAATTTCAATATCACGCGAAATAGTTAGTTGCTATGGCGAGAAGTGAGGATTAGTCGGGCTTTGGTCGGTAGGTACGTAGGTGGCACTCGACCAGAGTTTGGAGATTTACTATTAGGAGAGGAAGAATGTCCTTCAGTCTGGATAGCTTAATTGGTTAAAATAGTGTTTCGGCGATGGTCAGAGCCGGGTTTGAATTCCGTCTAGTAGTCCGATTGACTGATTAATTTTCTCCTGGAATACGTGGAAGGACGAGGAGCAAACTGAGTAGTTCTCAAAGAACCGGGAATTCGAATTAAGAGGACACTATGGTTTCCATAACAGTGACTCGGTTTCTCATTCTGCTAATATGGAGCCTGGTGCAAGATTAGTAGCCTAAAATTTACAGGCGTATTCTCTATTTTTGTTAGCGTGAAGAAAAAAGATGTTTAAGTTCTTTTTTAATTACAGGTTACACGTAAAGTTACCTCGAAATTTGTGGTAAGTGTATTATATAGTAGACATGAAATCCAATCATTTTCTGTTTGTATTTTGCTGAAGTAGAAACAGTTCAGGGATTATAGGAATGAGTTGGAAGTATTCAAACTTACTAAGTATACTTCGAATACTTAGAATTGAATTGTAAAGTAGCCGTATTTTTTAAATTAGGACTGTTTTCTTCAGCCTAAAATATAGAACACACCTGTTAATTTTTGAATATTAAAATTGAATCATCCTGGATTTAGTATCCGCTATAATTAATTATAATATTACACACAAGATTTATTAAAAAAGTATGATTCGAAATTATATTTCTTTTGTTTAGCCGCTTAACAAATATCTTCCTTTTCACTAATACTTTGTAAATATTTGCAAATATTCAGATAAGTTTATCCGACACTACTTGCCACTGACAACTGTAATTTTTATTCTCCTTTTACGATATGGTAACGAAGAATGAACAAATTGAAATGAAAAGAATGTGAAGTTTTGAGATAACGTAATAGTAAAAACAGGTAGGTACCTACTGTCTATTAAGATAAGTTTGAGGAAGTATTCGATGGAAGCTGACCAACCTGGGCGGTGCATTGTCGCCGAGGAACGATTTGCAGAGACGCTCGGCTTCCCTTCGCGTAATCATGCCGCATCTCCTTGAGGAAACAGGCATAGCGCCGGCGCGACGGAGGATCTCTAATTGGACGGGGGTGCATTGTACGCAGGTGATGCCCAATGCTACTCTGCGATTGTGGATCTCGTTGTAACTGAACTGTTTCAACAACGTGTTGCTGATTTGCGCCAAACAGAGCCTCTCCTGTCCTTCGATCACGAGAGACACGATGTGAATCCCGTAGAGAGAAACGGTGCTCACCTGCAACTCCTACGGGTTTAGATTCGCAATGCAGTTCTTGAACCGTGAGTTTTATATTAGACTTAACTCTTCGATCTATTTTATTTCAGATTCAAAACTGAAATGTGAAATTTAAAATTTATGAACATCGATCTTTATCAATTTTTAATTAGTAGAATGGATGTGTAGGATGTTTTATAATGTAGTGGTGTAAGTACCTAATGAAGAATGTTTGTATAAATTTGTGTCCTATCTGACTTTCTGCACCGCGTTGTAGATGTTTTTGTGTTTCGATAATTTATTCTTGTTATACCCTGAATTAAGGGGGTACACGGGTATTTTGGGGTAGTTAAAGTGATTTTTTTCGATTTTTTATGGTAGCCACAAGTCTTAGAAGTATTTTAATAAAGATTACATTGTAAAATTCGAAAAATTGCGAGATTTATAGCATAAAAAGTAACGGGCGGGCCAATGTTTTTCTTAAAACTATGTTTCTCAAGACGGTGAACCTAGTAACTCGAGAACGGACCGATATTTTTTGTTGAAATTTTAACTGAACCTACAAAATACTTTTCTTCAGAATGTGGAACTCGCTCAACAAGATCACATAACTTTAACAACATTTAAGACAACGTTTATCACTGGATTACTTCAGTAAAATCCTTCAAAGTTGATGTTTGTTATATAACTCCGTGAATTTTTATTAAAATTTTTCGACCGAGTTCCATATTGTGAAGAAAAGTGTTTTGTAGCTTCAGTTAAAATTTAAATTAAAAATATTAATTCGTTCTCGAATTATGATGTTCACCGTTTTAACGCGTGCATTGCGCAGCGCTCACTTTGACGCTTTGTAATTCCTTTAATTTTTAATATTTTTCAGGTTTTCTGGTCTTAAAATGCGTGTTATATTCACATTAAAGTATTTTATATAAATGAGACTTTATTTGTCATTTTTGGTATTGTTACTTGGGTTATTGTTTCTGACAAAGGAAGATCCCGAACTCGGATATTCAAAAAATTCTGAAACTTTGTGCATATGTAGGGGATTTCCTTCTGATTACAACGCAATTTTTGTTTGCTGCCCAAATTCACACTAAGGGGATGAAATTAACCCCTGAAGATCCGGCTATTTTTCGATTTTATTTTGTAACTCGCAATCTGCGATAGATAGGTAAAAAAAATATTTTATAGTTCACAAGTTATAACACAAAATCGGAAAATAACCGGATTTTCAGGGGTCAATTCTACCCCCTTAGAGGGAATTTGGGCAGCAAACAAAAATCGCATTGTAATCAAGAAGAAATCCCCTATATATCCACAATGTTACAGAATTTTTTTTGAATTTCCGGATTCGGGCTCTTCCTTTGTGAAATATATATATAATAATCACCATGAGGAAATCGAGTGTTTCTCTATCCGAAATTTCAAACGCTGGAGGTTGTACTGTAAAGTAGAAATGCAATTTTTCCTTAGTTATATGCAATGTCTTTTGTGCATTTCTTTTTACTAACACTATCCACGAATATCTGATAGCACTATTATTATAAACGTATTTATTGTAAATTAATCGGTGGTATTCCGCCCATTATAATAATAGTAGTAATATGATACCTGATTGGATTTCGAATGCGACTGTGGCTGTGGCGACTGTGCCGATTTTTGGGGCGTGGTTATCGACGGCATCGATAATACCGCCGGCCCGTCCATCCTAGAAAAGCGATAAAAAAAAGAATAAATTGTTATATGTTCCACCAATTTGTAAAATGCTTAATAAAGCATCACTTTCGTCGGAATTTACAAGCGCTACTGAAACGATAACTATGTATAAATTTTACTTTTCTCGTAACAGCGTAAAACGCGATGAAACATGCGTTATTGAGCGATATGCTCCGTCCTCCTCGATCTACACTCCTCCCACCCTCGTTGTAATTATATTTATTACACTTTATCGATCACTTGATATTGCGAACGAATCAGCTATCAGGTGTCATTAAACGCTCGCTCGCATTTAGTTCAATTAAATCCGTTTTTTATAGACATTTGCCAGTTTGTGGTCAATTAATGATGATCGCTGCCGACTGACCTCATTGATCTATGCTATATCGATCAGTTTTCGGCAATGCTGTGCTGTAGCAGCGCGTGAATTTCAAGTGTGATTAAGGGGGATTTTGGTCTAATAGCGCCAAAAGTAAGTGGTACTTAAGAATTTTTTTTTTAAGTAACTGTTGGCTATTTTGGATTAAACTCTTTCGGGATATAAGGAGGCATCTTTAAATTTGCAGAATATATTTTTTTTATGTCGAATCTTGTCCACCTCTTCGATGTTGCAACTCCTGTTGGCAGGATGTGTAACACCTATCACAGTCATCTGATTGTAAAAAAATAGAAGTTTCTTAAAGTTAGATAGTTTACGCTGGGATTGGTCCACTTTAAAGAAAAAAAAATGAAAAATTGAAAGAGTTATAGTGTTTTAAAGAAGAAGTAATTCTTTTCCTTTGACAAATTTTTCATATTATTCTTTACATCGACGAGAAAATATTATAAATAAAAACTAAAATTACAATTTTGGGTCCAGTTGCAGCGTAAATTATTTAACTTTAAGAAAATTTTCTTCTTTTTGCAATCAGATGACTGACAGGTGCTACACCTGACGCCAACATCGTCAAGTTACCACGATTCCACAATAATTAATAAATAATAACAAGTATCGACATAGAAAAAAAAATTCTACAAGTTTAAAGATGCCTCCTTATATCCCAAAAGAGTTTAATGCAATATTAACAATAATTTTTTAAAAAAAATCATTAACACGAATGGATTGTTCAAAGTCTGGCAAAGCCTAACTTACTCAATCAGTAACAAAGAGCTAAAGTCATCAACATTCACCAAGCACTTATGTGTATACAGATATAAACGCCTTTCATAAAATACAGGGCATTAGCGTCTCCAGCACCCTGATTAATCTAATTTTATTTCTCTAATAAGGAAGTAGAATTCATCTACTTAGTCAGTAAGAGACTGTTACAACGAGCGAATGTGTTTGCGAAGGATTGCAAACGCATAAGGGATTATACATACATACTATTTAGTTTGGATCGTCCACGTGGCGAGGATTAACCGTCGGGTAGTAAACGAGAGTGAGCAAGCGAGTCTGTTTTCAAGTTTTATCACAGAGTTGCTTCGTTAGCAAGGTATCTTACAGATAGAATTAAAGAGAATTTTTTAAAGTACTTTAACCTTTTACTTACTTAGGGTAAATAGGAAATAGGGGACTGAACTTTCGGAGTATATTCTACTCATAGAAACTGCAATGCCTGGAAACACTTATTTTTCAGGTCGATTTAGGGATTAGAATCAGTTCAAAAATACCTAACAAGTTTGGAGTTATATTGGATTGAAGGAAAAGCTTTTGCGTTTTGTACGGGGTGCAGATATAACGCCCTATTACATAATTCTTTAGTAGTTATTCTTTTATTTTTCATAATTTAATTATACATGATGAGAAGACTCAGGAAATATTATAATCTAAACGGCTTCACATGATCGATGTAAACGACAGTCTTGCAAGGTCAGATGGAAATTGTTCACTTCTACTGTGTTTATAATTGAAGAGTCCTCGTAGAAAATACTGTATGTGCCAAAAGTGAAAGAAAAAAGTTTTATTGGAAAATGTTCTACCTGCCAGTCGTAATACTATAGAATAGAATTTTTATGCAATTTTCTTTGTTCATTGTTTCCTATGATAAATATTTTTTTGACACACCAATTTCAAACATAAACAGGGCGCGCAGTTTACGTTACGTTTGCTCAATTCAGCCGAAAACCACTTTTGTTACGTGGATAAATATTAGATTGTTAAAGTATAATTAGTCGATATGTTTTCCGTGTGGGCTCCTACAGAAAGCTTGGAAATATGTACCTGCTAAATTCTTGGAAAGCGCAGTTGACCGTTGTCGCATTGCTGAGTGTTTTCATCGTTAAAAGGTGGTTTACGTAATTGAAGGAGTGAAAATCGATTGATGCCATGACCTGGCAAATGTGATGGATAAGGAAGTACATATGTATATATTTCGTATTCTACTGGTGCAGTTTCTGGTATGGTATGATGGTACACAACAGTAGAACACCAATATCTTGGTTAATTAAAATAGGCTGACTTTTGCATAATTTTTCAGGCATTTATAAAGCGTTTTAAGTCATATTTTTCTAAGTTCGCGGTTTAAATAGTTTTTAAATAAGAATATTGCATGATACGGATCGCATAGTACCAATCAGTCGCCATTAGACAGTACAATTCTGGCTGTTTTTTGGATTTCAAAAATCCCGGAATTTGATATAACTAATCCCGAGAATTTCAGGATAAATTTTAAAAAATCCCGGGATAGTAAATAATGACCAGGATTGCTTTCCCTAGTCACCATAAATTTTCAGAAACTTTTTTTAGCGTTGACATGATTTTTGGTGCTTTAGAGGTATCCAGAACCCTTGAATAGATTTGACGATTCTCGTAATTTCTACTTCTCGTCACAATTTACAATTCCATACAAAAGAGGACCCTCTTTGTAATGAGCGAGGAAAGAAACACATACACACTTTTCCCTTTCCATTAACTCAACTGGATGTTACCCAACTTATCTAATTTGCCACTTTATTCTAGATGCTAGAATAGTGCTGGATGCTGCATGTCTATTTTCTGACAGAATCCCATTGACACAAGTTCATTATTATATTATAGCTTTTTTAGGTCAACCACGCAGCTACTTTTGTGGGCTCATTTTCTTGATCGAAATACATCAAACTAATATTACATTATCCACTCATTATCTCTACATGAGTTAAATAAAATTAATTCGACGAACTAAGTAAAAATTAAATACCTAAAAACCAATCAGCCTGTGGATCCATATCTATTAGAATTTTTTTTGTGTCACTTCACGATCTCTATTAAACAGTTAACTGTTTGCATGTCATTCTCAAGCATTTTGTATAATATACACCTCTACTCTGCTCTTCAAATCGCTACTACAACCTGCTTTCTGATTAGAAAAAGCCAACATTTTTCCTAAAGTCTTGCAAAGGTGCAGAGGGTGAATGAGGGACCAGGAAGAAGCGAGAAAAAGATCTAGCAGTAAAGAAGTGAGTAGAACGAAGGGTCCCTCATCGTCTTACATTAGTCGAAGCGGTGAAGATTCCCGCTGGAAAATAGGGGATGGAGTACTAACAAGTGTACCAAGCCAACTGGCTCCAAACTCCTTCCATTAGTTTAACGCGGGCCGAAGATTTCATTGAGATTGTGAATTTTTCATGGAAGAACGTCGGGGATACGAGAAAGTAGAAGACCAGCGAAATAAAAAATACCAAGCGGGAAAGAGAGGGAGACAAAGCCGAAGCAAGAGACGGTGAAAAAACGATAAAAGGAGACAGACGGATTTGATTTTGTGCAGGTATGCGAGAAGGAGGGAGGGAGGTCGATAGATAGACTAACAAAGAGAGAGAAAATGCAAAAGGGATGGAAGGAGAGACCGAAGCAACCCTCGGTGTTGATTTTAATTGAAAACGCCTCCATGAAGGTATACTCTGTATACCGTTCGCCCGGGTATGGGTGTACGTACAGCGGTGTACGTAGATAAAACTCATCTACAAGCGAGTATAGCTCTGACGTAAAGCACAGAGAGCGCTAGCGTTCCAGCAAACGTCCCCGGGGACCGTGGAACCAGGGGGTAATTCAATTTGACACCCCCCACCCACGCTTAAACAAGGCAGCACCCATCCGACCCTCCACTTTCACCCTTCCCAACCCCCTCTACCCTTGCCGTCTCTTTCTCTCCTTTCCCTACCGTCTCTCTCATCCCTCCCCCCTCTGTCGTCCATGTTCCCATCCTCGTGCTCGCTTCGTCGCGCAAATTAAATTCTCATCCACCGTGAAACAATGCCGGTGCCCGAGCCGGAACAATCCCCTCCTTCGTACCACCCCATCCACGATCCCACCTGCAGCATCCGTCGACCATTTCCTCGAGTCACCCCCTTCCGTCTGTTACTGGATTCCGGTGGTCAGTGGTTCGACAGATCGGACTCGAATCGACCGCATTAATTACTTGCTACTTACAATTAGTGCAAACTAGAAACGGCCGCGTACGTTCCACTAATGATCGCGGTGTTTGTTCGTCTACTTACGCGGGCTTCATTAGCTAATTGAGCTCTGATAATGAAACACGGCTCACCGTTCATTGTATGGATGAGGACACAAACGAAAATCATCTCGGGAGCACGGGAAAGCTTTCGTGTCTCTTGAGTCCTTTAAATTCGCTCGAAGGAGTCGCTTGAACGTGTCACTTAAACAGTATTAAATGTGGATTTTGGAGAGAAGATGAGGCAAGACAGCAGAAAAATGGAAAGTAATAATTGAAAGGAGGAGATGGTTTTTTGTTTGTATGTAAATGAGGGAGAATGAGGGCTTGTTTTCTGAATCTTGGTACAGGGTGATTCAAAAGTGGAGGTATAATTTTAATTGGTAAATGTAATGGAATTTATGGAAAGGAACAATAAGGTTTTTATAAGTATGAAACTTAAGGGAGGATTGTGCTTTGTTGGGTCCAAAATGGGTAATTCTTTGGGAATTTTTGGAACAAAAATGGTTCGACAAATTAGTTTGAGGTTTGGTAGGCTGTTTTATTGTATCTTGAACAATTGTTCTGAATTTTTGTGTGATAGTGGAAAAAATATTGCAGATACAGAGAGAGAGCGTTGAAAAATAATCGTGTGGCCCTGGGGTTTACGATTGTGATGTAAGGGTTATCCGAAAACAGAAAAAGGGAAAGAGATTCTTTAACTATATGAATGTGGATATGGGTGGTAGTAGATTTATTGCTTTTGATTAAATAAAAAAATGTTAAAATGGCTGCCTTTTGAAGAAAATGAAGCTCCCTGATTTGAGTCTGAGAAAGGTTTTGCCTCAAAATCGGGAAAACTTCTTTAAATAAAAAAGGAACGGTAACAGATACGGCAATAAATCTACTACCACCCATAGCAACATTCGTATAGTTTAAGGATCTCTTTTCCTTTATGTGTTTCGGATAACCCTTACAGTACTATTCGTCAACGCCAGGACCACCCCTTTATTTTTTAACGCTCTCTCTGTATCTACCATGTTTTTTTCACTGTCACATAAAAATTCAGAACAATAGTTCAAGATACAATAAAACAGGATGCCAAACCTCAAATTAATTTGTCCAATCGATTCTGTACAAAAAATTTATAAAGAATTACCTATTGTTAAGCCCAACAAGGCGCAATCCTCCCTTAAACTAAGTAGTTTGAATGCGATAGCATTCGGAGTAACATCCATTCTAATTCACATCAGATCATTTTTCTTCAAATAAGATTTCCAAAATTAAAGGTAGTTATGACAGAGATTTCGTTTAATTTTATGAAGCAAGCCAAACGCGGTCAAAAGCTTGACTAATGTCAATAAAAGCGGAAGAACATACCTTTGCTCTCCTCAAAGCTCTTTTCTATTTTATTAACTATTCGACGGGTTTGTTTAACTGTAGAACGCTATTCCCGAAATTTAAATTAATGTAACTATATTAAGTTAATATCCTGCATAATGTGTTCGAGGTATTTCAGCATTAGTTTCTCAACAAGTTTCGATATTAGCATCACAAAAAAATAAATGGAAAATGCAGTACAAAAATGCAAATGAGCCTTTGTTCTTGAAGACAGCAAACGTGTTTAGTATGAATATATTTCACTATCATACGTATTTTATACTTTTTTATAGTATTTGTTATTTATTCCGAATTTACTATTACTATTACTACTACCACTATAAAAACTATATTCTTTATTACAATGTATGTAATAACGTCCGAACAGTTCGCCTTCTATTTACTTCATCCAGTGATCGAATAATGTACCTCGCTTCTATGAGAAAGAACCATGAAACAGGGATATAGCGCAAGCAGAGTGAAACAGACAAGATACAACTTGTATGCAGCAGTGGGTAGGCGGGGACGAAGTCGCGAGGATAAGCGTACCCACGGGCTAACGGATTATTTAAATGCAAACACAATGTTGTACCGAGGCACATTGTTCCCCTCTCGGTTATTTTACAATTCAATCTGCGATCCTGGGTTGCTGGCGGCACCAGCAGGGATGGGGGCCCAGGTACGGGGTCAGGAAACACTTGTTCGTTCATTGTAACGTTGTTAAATCTCTGCGCTTCCATTATGACTACATTGTGCTCTTATTTCACGCTCTCTCTCTCTCCCCCTCTCTCTGTCTCTACCCCTGTTTCACCACTCCCACGAACCCCACCTACGGTGCTTTTACATCCTCTACTTTTGCTGTCCTCCCCCTTTTGCTCTGTCCTTATCTTTATCCAGATTTTGCTTCTTCTCCGCGTCATTTTTCCCCGTCGACCCATCACTCTTGAAATGGCGTTCTTTTTTATAAGGACTGTTTATTGTAAGTTCTGCACGACTTGGTTCGATAAGAGAGAATGTAAACGAATTGTATTTTTCCATTAATTTTCAGTGCATACGGTGTGAAAACACTAGGATATCTAAATATGTTGACAACTGTATTTTATTCTTATCATGGTATAATAATTACTGGTGTGCTATAATTGTGAAATATTATAAGCCAATGTTGCAAGAGTGCCTTTAGTAAGTAGAAAATGCCTGTCTTGGGCAGACCGAGAATTTTTAAAGGGGCATATGTAGTTTGAAGTACATACATAGGTATGAAATATGTATAACATGTATATGAGTTCGAGAAGGGCAAATGTCAAAATTAATGCTTTTGAATAATTAGCATTAGTAATTTTGCCAAAACTTGATATATTCTTCTTTGTTCTTAATTAGGCAATTTTGCAAAATTAGTTTGTTTTATTGAAATCTATGGGACTATACGTATTTGGTGCTTTACGTATAGCTAATTGTTTTAAAACATTGACCTTGGTCCTTCTTGAACTCACCTTAGTAACATTTCTAGTTGGTCCACAGTATCCCCAAGTTGGGAATTAGTTGGCCATCAAAATGCCAACAATAAATTCTGCCAGGGCATCCACATATCTATTGGATATATCCAATAGATATGTTCTTTCCTAGGCGTCTTAGAAATTTATGCGACGGGTGATGCGCACCTCTCTTATGACGAAGAGGCACTTTTTTCGCCGTATATGTGTAATCATTCAAAACGATTCATCGATCGACACTGCATCTAAATGAATCATTCTGACCAACCACATAGATACGATGAAGAAGGCGCCCTTTTTCCTTTCAAAATGTTGACAGTAGGTTTGTAACTGCAATGCTAATGATATTGTTCCAAATTCCAAAATCATGGAGAATGGAATACGGTTTCTCTTAAAGAATTTACCACTTCAAATTTTTAATTAATTTTTGTATCATATGTATTGTCGAGGTTTCGAATTTTTCTCTAGAGAAAGAGTGGACAGGGAGAATGTAAGACGTGGACATCGCCTATATGTATAGAATGAAATTGATGAAATTGAGACATTCAGAATTCGAAACTTCGACAATACCTATGATATAAAAATTAATTCAAAATTTGAAGTAGTAAATTCTTTAAGATAAACTGTATTCTACTGTCCATGACTTCGACATTTGGTACAGTATAACTAGTAGGTATTGCAATTACAAACCTACTGTCAACATTTTAAATGGCAATGAACCATATTACGAGCCAGAAACATGCATTGAACTGGTAATATTATAACGAAGCCATCCAAATAATTAGAATCGACACAAAAGGAATACTTTTTAAATGTTTATTACCAGCTTGTAAAAGAACAGAGAAGTAGCAATGAAATTGTTTTGCAGTTTGCGAGACGGATTAGAATCTAGGGTATTGCTTTGACTTTTGGGTGACAATTATGTGACACCATGGATACAGTGGACCCAGCTATAGTATTATTAAACCGCGAACAAAAACATTGCGAACATCGCGCCGCCAAGCCCAAATCAATACGTTGCTGGAGTCAAATGATAAATCCGCTTACAAGAGAACGTGCGGCTCGCATAAGTGCAACTCACATTTTCGACACTCTAGTACTCTAGTCAGTCCAGTGGACCCACGTCACCATTTATGTAACTCTTCTTCACGACGCCACTTGAGGGTTAAGCCTCTTGGGGTCACTTCTCCGACTCGCTACTCACAACAGACACGACCCTCACTTTTTTAGGCTTACACACGCATCGGCGTTTCAACTATAGATTTCGCAGATTTATGGGTGGGTGCTCTGAGATTTCCAGGTATGTAGGTATACGTGAGCTTCAGCCTAATTTCATTACCAACTCTCTCCCCAAAGATTTTCCTAATCGAGTCCGGGAAAATACATTTTACCCCTTTTGAAGATTTTAAGTTTTTAAGAATTAAGTATGGAATTTTAATTTTGTAACAGGGATGTAGTAGACATGTAGGGTTGATATTATTTATTATTCGAACAGTGTATACACAAAATTTGAATTATTCTAGTCGAAAATGAAATATTATATTCCACTTATATTATTATAATATAGAAAGATACTCAATTTTGAATGCCTTCAATAACACCAGTTGGCAGACTTTATTTTTGTTTGTTAAACTACAACATGGAGAAACTATTAATTATATAACAGACATTAGAAGCACTAAATGTTCAGCTTCTTTCATATTCACTTCCCCTTCATTATTAAAATCTACTAGTGTATACAACTTTGTTAAACAAACTTCAACCTTGCAATAATTAAACAGCATTACTGGTAGAAGCAAATATTATTTTCACCAAAACAAGAGTTATTGCTTAAAATAATTGCTTAAGTTGCATCAGAACTTGCACTGAAATAAATTGTAAGCAAAGTTAGGTAGGCAAGTCCAGTTTCATTTTCGTTTCCCACTTTTTATCAATTCGAACCTTTCCCGCGCTGGAGTTTTAAGAAGGGTAGAGGATTCAAAGGATTTACCACTATATCAGAGAAATGAATTGTCCTCTTTGTATTCATAAAAAATTCACATTATCCTAAGTGAGTTGTATTTTAATCCCTCTTTAGGTACATCAAACGATGCTCGCTGCTCTGAAAACCTCCCAAGAGGATTATGTAATTTAAACAGGCCCTATCTATTATATCTCGTACTTTCATACTGCAAAGAAATTTTCTGTTGTTCCGCGCAACTTGGTACTTGCCAACTCGAAGCAGTGGGAAATAAATGTTATGAACTTTCACGTACACGTAAAATACGATATTATTTACACGTAAAGGGAGAGCTGATATATTTTCCGACAGTTCAACTTTTCTTCGGGAAAAAGACAGCGATCGTTCGTGAGTAGCCAACCGAAAAATTACACGAACTGCCGAACTTCGGTAATTCGTGAAATTGCCCCCAGATGCTCGAAATACGATGAAACTTTTGCTGGGATCACCTGAGCCCCAGGGCATCAGACTTATTAATTCCCCTAAACAAAACAGGTTGTTGTTTTCAAGGTCTTTCTCGAGTTAAATCTAAAGTGATGCACGGCTAATCTCTGGACAAACAGTTTACGGTGTTTGCCTATTCGTGTAGAGAACGAATCCCCCCTCCGTTCGACGTGAACCCTCTTGTCCCCTGGGACCAGTTTGCTTTAAGCTCGTGAAACGACTATCAACTTACTCGGGGGCATCACACGAAGTGCCCAACACCAATTTTTATAAAACTTTATGTACTTGAAGGGCAAGTAGAATTTTAATGGCGTATATGTTAAACAATTTGAATCTTTACCGACAGAAAAAATAAAATACACCCCTTTCATTTTACGTATAAGACAGATTCTCAAAGATGTAACTATTCGATGAAATTTTGGATACTTACTATTGTAATAATAAGTTTCCGAATCCACTTGAATGGATTCGGAAACATATTATCGGATTGAGGAAGAATGAAGAATGAATTGGGGGAAGTATTTTGCTACCTGTGTTATCAAACTATTAGATACTATTTATAATAAACAGTTAGGGACGATCCCGAACTTGCAAATTCAACAAATTATTCAAATTTGTTCCTTTGAAATGTTCCTATGTTCTATGTTCTCTATTGTTTCTCCTATTCCGAAATCTGAATCGAAATATTTTCTTGTATTTATGTTAACTAGAGGTTAATAAAGCTTAATTGAAACAGTTAAGAGAATAAGTTAGATAAATCGATGTCGACGTTGACATACGTAGTCATGTATTTATTACTTAATATACCAAATACTAAATCGACCAAGTTTCATTTTGGCTGTTTATGTGTTAATACCTATTCGAGATGTTAATGCGCACTTCAAATCAGTGGAAACAATGTACCTACTCTGAATGAAGCAATATCGATATGAATATTTTTTTAAGCCCTATTAAATGACAACTACAAGTGCAAACGATGATAGCAGTTGATATTTTTGATATCTACTTGACGTCTATGTTTACCTTGTTTAATTTCATAATTATTCATATAATTCTCATATATTGAACTAAATATTATTCTGTACTTATTAACTGATATCAGTCATAGCAATTATACATATTTTATAAGAGCGATACTGACATTCAGTGTAATTGTAATCATTTTCTGCAGAAAATATGTTTGCTATTCTTTAAAATAGAAACAACGTTATTGCGTTAATTAATGAAAAGAAAACGGTAGTCATTTGTATACTGATGAGTTCACAGTCTGAATAGTATTGGACATTACACTGTTTTAAACTGTTGCATAATAATATTATGTAATACGTATTTGATAGCGAACCGAACGAACCTAATATAAACAAGAATAAAGATACATAAGATAAATAGATAGGTACGCTAAGCAATTACTATTATAAATAATTATAATGGACATTCACCGTGTGAGGTTGGTGCAAGAAACAATAATGTTTCACGAGAACTATTTATTATTGGTTTCATTTAATAAAGTTATGAGAAATAAGAGCTCATCTTAAATGGTCTAAATGGGACATGAAAATTACTGAGTTCCAATGATCTACTAATAAGTTTAAAACGAAATGTCAAATCTGTTAAGTCCACTTCATATTGGATTCTAATTATTGCGATGTAAAAATAAGACATATCAAACTGTCAGAGAAATTAGATTTTTCAACGAGACGTAGTAACATATTTCATTCCTTTTATTTCAAACATGGTTCTGTTTCTCTACCGCTTCAAGGTACTATTACTTAGGTGGATAAACCTTCGAAGTGCAGTAGAAAATTATGATATTTTTCAATTTCGCTCACTTTGGAGATAAGCATATCTCCATCACACTTTCTTTATTCTTAGTTGCGAGTAATTTTTTCTTGCTATCATTAGTAATTTCAAGAGACAGCTTTTGATGCACCCAAGTTTAGCGCTTAAAGTGATTTCTCTGCTTATATTTACAGTTTCTGCGATCATTTAAGGTTAGTAGATTATTTTATGAACATTATACGCGATTATTAAACCACGAAAGAGGAATTGTTATCAACGCATAATTTTCATACATGTACCTCATGCTTTCATCAAAGATTAGTCTTGGATTCTTAATTTATTATTTATATTTTTAATATAGGTACTATTATAACATTCCGAGAAAAGATATGTTAAAATTTATTTTTTTATTACGTTCTAAAACACCCAGAGGGAGACGAAGCGTTATGCGACTTTTAACCCATGTAGGTATATGTTTTAGAAGTAAATACCATCACATCTATTAGGCAAATATGAACATGTCTGTGTTACTTTATGGCCAAATACGAATTATCTCATTAATTATGATGTTACCAGTTACTAATCCAATTATTCTGTTAGTCTAGTAATAAATATATTACTAGAATATGATCTGTGAATATGATCTCTGAATATAATCTGTGTCACTTGCTTACGTACATTATAATAATTTCTCTTCAACTTTCGAAGGAATATTCGTAGTCAGTTAAGAAACTCTGTGAACGTCTCATTGGCAGTTTGTCAGTACTGTGCAAATTTAACTAACAAATTCAAATTTTTACATCCCACTTGTTTATTTTATTTTTTTCGTACTAAAATTCTTTTATCAGAGATGAAAGTATGAAATACCCCACATACGAATTAAAAAAATATGATACAGGAAATCGTACACCATATTGCGAGTAAGTTAAATCTTGGAGAATTATTCATTTTTCAACAAATCCACGATCTGAAACGTACAGACCGAAATTAAATGAAAGAGTGGCTATACTTATTATAATTTACCCATAAAATATGTTCATGTTATGTTCCTACTGTCATAATTTCTAAACATGACTCCGTGTATCACTTATGGGTCAAGATAAATCCAAAAATATTTAAGATATAAAATATTATACGATATTATATTATATTATCTGTCACTGAAAAATTAGTCTCTACTCTATTCACTTTCCATCTCGTTTACAGTTTCATTTTCCACCCCCTCATTTACCACATACATCAGAAAAGTAAGTTACAAAACTTTTAGTTAACGTAGAGAATCTTTCATTTTTATCCTCGTCTCACTGAAAAATTGGTCCCTTCAATGGAAAAGCGAATGCGGGCTCTGTAAATCTAGGAAAGGTTGTAAATAATTACGAATTACGAGACGAGGGTGATACGATGATTAATTTATAATAATAAAATTTAGCCACTGGGAGACTCTTGTGTCCGAATTATTTTAGGTTGTTCTAGATGCTCAGTTCATTCACTAATAAGTAAAGATAATTGATTTATATTCTTCATATTAATAAACCTTCCATTTCTAAGTAGCTAATCTAAGGGTTGCTTATTTATCTATTTCTGTGCTAAAATTACACAGCGTTGAAGAAACCCTGATAAGTACGGAGACTTGCTCGATTGACCACATCGTTTAGAACCCAACTAAAGCAAGAAGATTTTCCCTCAATTCGCCCCTGATTAATCCCATGTACGCGCAAGTTATCTAAAACTGTACCAGACAATTCAAATAAATACCTGGTAGAGCGAAGCCTCCAAGGCGAAGGAACCTTCTCCGTCAATCACAAGTCGGTCACCAATTCCATCACGCAACAGGGGTGCAAACCAAGAAGTCTACTCGACGGACGTTCCTTTCTGTGATTCTGTCTTCACAACGAACTGGAGAACTTGCCAAACCGTGGAGAAATTGAAGTTTCGTGAAACAGTGGCAACGGGCAACACCGGAAGATCAAGGAACACGTTAAGGATGACTGCGAGCGACTGTCCATATTCGGGTAACGTTTCGGTACACTTTGTGAAACTCTCCCCCTCTGTCTATCTCTCTCTCTGCGTAACACGATAGTACAGACACAGGAAGAGAGACGGAGAAGCGACAGGGCGGAAGAGAAAGAGAGAGAGGAGAGGATTGCGAAGAACCGCCCCCGAGTATGCCACCCCTGTAACAACCAACCCCATGGCGACGATAACGGGGATGAAGGCGGAGCTTCGTTCTCTTGGTTGTCGGGGGTGGCTCGCCTCAGGGGTAACTACAAACACGTACTTACCGAACATTACGATCATACTCCAACTCGAGCCACGCACACAGGGTTACTTCGGGGCTTGTTCGTGAGCCATGCTAAACATGCATGCAAGAAAATGCCCCTTCCATCGCTCCAGCGAAACGTTTTTCAAGATTAATTTCTAACGGCGATTACGTAGCATGGACTAGAGGCATTCTAATACTAGAGTAATGTAGTAACGTTGTGTGTGTGTGTGTGTGTGTGGCTATACGATATAAGATGTTATATTTTTTTAACGATAAACAATAAACAGATACTGTCATTCGGAAGTGTTATTTGCATTTATGTGAATACTGTTAGGTTTAGAAAAAAATAGATCGAATGAAAGTTGCATGGTATCAAGGGAGGTGTAATTTGGGACAACTGAAATCTTTCTGCGTGTAGGTGTCTAGGCCATTGAAACAAGATCTTTGTTTTTTTAAATGGAAACTTGTATTTTTTTATGGCAAGGTTTTAGTATACACTTTTTTGAATGTAAGCATGACAGGTTGTTGTTGTCGAGGTGTTGGTGCTTTCAAGTTGACTGTCTTCCAATTGTTGGATACTTAGGACGATTGAATCAGTTCTTTTAGAAATGACATATATATGTGACATTTTCCAGTTTTTCAGAATAATGGTAAAAACTGTTTCATTTTAATACAATTTTAAATTGGAAGGGTCTACATTGTTCTAGCAAATTATGTAAACAAATTTACAGTAGAGAATTGACCGAAACAATTTGGAAACATGTTCACATGCGTTGTCGTTGTAGTAAACCACTTTTTCCAAGACTTTTTAGGGGCTTTTTATTTAATACTTTCAACTTAAAGGAGAAACTCCACATTTTATTTGTTTGAAAATATATGGTATTAAAACACTAAAGAAAATTACGTGGGGAAATGTTCTGTTCATGATCGATATGTACATGATAATATACATTTCTCAGTAGGACACCCGATTTTGAAACGACTGTGATTTTGATTCAACTGTTTCCATTCATAATCGTCTGATCTGGCGTCCCTGAATGTCTTCTTAAGGGGTAATTTAAACAATGGAGTTTGCGCATAAATTCCACCTGCGGTGCCTAATAGGTTATAGCGGATTCTCGTTGAATATGCTGAAATAACATGGGTGAATTAATTTCCAAAGTGTCGGAATGTCAATGGTCGTCGAAATTTAGAATTTTTTGTAATTGAAGCATTTATGCATTATATGTATAGTAAGAGTATGTAAGATTTTGTCCATCTCATGATTATGTTTCTCTGCAAAGAATAAGAACCTGAGCAGAAAAGCTTATGTGAGTTACATTTAGAAAAATGATCGCTGCAAAATTCATATAAAAAGATATGTATATATGTTTCTCCATAAACATCAAAAGTCATCTTCAAATCTTTGAAACGATAGCTCATAAACAAATTTCGTTTGATCTAACTTATATTCGTTTCGAAATCATCTTTCATTTAGACGGATTTTTTTCTAAATGAAATATTGATAAATCAAGGGAGCAATTTCAAATAGTTAACTCTGCATATTAAACTACAGTGTAATATAACTCTTTACAAAACACTTTATGAACCTATTCAACTTTACTCAAAAACACGTCCAAATCTTAACTATCCTCGAATCCTTAGAAAATTTTTAAAAATGAATTTTTTCCTGTTTCCTGTAGCGTTGATTATTTCGAATGTTAATTCTGTCACTATTTTCCAGTCACATGGTTGTTTCAAGTTTCATTTTTATTGTTAATATAATCCCTTCTTTAAGATACAACTTATTTGACTAATTGTAAATGAAAGAAGAAACTTCACAATATATATTTTGTATTATATTTATACCGTAGGAACTTATTCTTATGTTATTCTAATTTTAGTAGCATAAGGAACTGAAATCAATGCTTAAAGTCCTACATTGCTTGAAAGTGAACGCGGCATGGCGTTAAGTAACAAAACCAACTCACCAATCAAATGAACTTTTAATTTTCTTGGGTAAGGAAGAAGTGTGAAGTACTCGGAAAAATGTTGGTACAAGTGACGTGCATCTTTTATTTCACAATAGCCATGATTCCCCTAACGAAATATCGTTTAACGAACCGCAAAGAGGCTGGTGCAGTTTATACCCCAGTTGGCCATTATGATTTCTGCCACCCCTACACGTGTAATAAATATTGTTGCGGACCCCTGCCAATTATACAGACGATATCTCGCTCTCTCTAGTCTTGTCCTCCCCTTCACACTGAAATATCCGAAAGAGAGACAAGAGCGACGATGTGCGGAACATAAGGTCGCGTCTCCGTTTCAACCCCCGTTCCCTTCGTGTATTCAAGTGTTCCGAAATCCGTGACTGCATTATTTTATTCACGTGAACGATCGTCGATAATGTTGCTGTGAACACACTCGCAGATACCGATGTTTAAAATACGATATTCTCTTCTGAGTGGCTTTGGCGATGCGTGAAAGGCACCTCATGTTCTCTGTACGAAATGGAACGTGAAATTAATTCTTTAATCCTTTCTGGTATTTTAGAAAATTATACACTATCCAAGAATACAATTTTTCTTGTATTGAATAAGTTCAAGTGTTAGTGGTAAAGTCACAGAAGCTAACTATAAGGTAACTTCTTTTGAAAAACATTATTCGGTTAATAACGTAAGAATTTTCATTTATTCAGGCAAACTGCAATTATATATAATTTTCTTGTTTTCTTTCTGTTGAAGGATGATAATTACACATTATTTGAGTTACATGGGGCGAGTTATAGGTATAAATTAGATACATACTTAATCCTGTTTAATTCTACTGGTCTCGCTTTACATTTACATTTCTACTACATGTTCTAATGTATTTACAATCATACATGATTTTGTAAATTTATGTAAGTTAGAAAATTAAGTATTTCGGTTACATTACATTTGTCGCTCAATGCTACTTGAAGATTTCCTGAAATATTGAATTTGTTTCGGCTTGATTGTAAAGAATGATATTCCAACAAAAATTGTTTTGGTTTTTTTATATTAAATATTCGTGGGTGAATTATTTGGCTTCTTGGGTCTTTGAGATATGTTTGTGGGTTTTCAAATATATTCTTTCTAACATCAGAAAGATTTTGTGGTCTCGATTTGATGCATTTGATGTTCCAGTGTTCTTTGTTTCTTTTATGCAGAAAACATCATCTTACTGATTTCCTACCGCCCAAGTAAGAGTCTTCTTCCACTTACTTCATCGGTTAACCATTTGTGTGCATAGTGTCGGGCGTAATTTAGTGAAAGTAGTGATAGTTTCAAACACATAGCGAGTGCTCTTGTTTGAAAGACTACTATTTGATTGTGATAAAATAATCGTCCAGACAATGAATTAATCGATACTCGAGAAGACTTTAAGTGAATGTTTTTTGTAAATAATCCATAACCTGAGAAATATTATTAATTACCTGTTATACATCATTGAAATACTAGTTAGTTATTATACTCATTAATGTCGTTAATTATTCGAAACAACTTTAAATTCGCTAACATGAACGTAGTAAAACAAATTCACTACTTAGTCCGCAATATACAATTAAACATACTTACGAGGCGTATTTAAACTACAAGAGATCTTAACTTACCAGTTCTTAGAAAATTTGCAATAATTATTATTGTAATAATTCAACATATTTTCGACAACTCACAAAAAACTTTATTTTAATTTATTCTCTTTAGTGAGTTTACTATCAGCGAAGTTATTAAATCACACAACCTGTGAAATTGTTTGCACCGCGAGCTCTGCGAATGTGAACGCAAAATTAATGTTAGTATACTATTATTATTAAATTGCTAGAATTCCTTGAGACGAATAGAATAAGAAACCAAACATGGGATATGTAAAGAATATATGATAGCAGTAATCCCTACTCCCGCAATTTGCATTGGTTTTAAGTACCCAATTATAGGAAACGTTTGTGGCCAATCTGAAATGGAAAAACTAAACTGACTTTATCCCCGGCTTTGTAGAAAGTATTGGTAAACGAACAGTAACGAGACGCAGGCCACTGCAAACTAGATCCCGAACAAAAGAAGATGGAGCAGTTAAGTGTGGTTCTCAATGGACTCTCGATACTGAAAGGATCGCTTTGATGAGGACGCGTGTCGGGTATTAAAGCTGGCTGCCTGAACCAGCTAGACCTGTGGCCGATTTACACGAAACTCGGGGTTCGGTGGTTCGTGATACTGATTAAATCTGCTAGGGTAGTCAATGCTAATCAGTGATTAGTAATCACGATGCTAAGGATAAGTTGTGGCGGACCGCTGCAGCCTGACCCTGTTTTTCTAGACATTTTCAATGCTATTTTTGCATTTTACAAGCGTATACAGGATGAACCGCGTAACGACACCACCCATATTTTTTTATTATTAGTGAACCGATCAAAATTTTTTGTCACAGATGATACGGTTTAGAGGAACCTTCAATTTCTTCTATGTTGCTTTTTAAATAAATTTTAAACTTTTTAAACTTTTTAAATAAATTTTCAAGCCCTCCTTCAACTTTGTTATGCATAACCATATAGTTTTTTTGCATGTCGGCGAGCCGGCATTGAAACAAATTCAACCAGCTTAATAAATACCAAGAAGATCTATTTCATTATATGTTGTATTTACACAGAAAATAATCTTTACAAATAGCTTAATTTTTTGACCGATCAAAGTGGAATGACCCCTCAATAAAAAATACTTCTTTTTATCTAAGGGAATGGTGCGGCGATAAAAACGTTCAGGCGAAAAGTGATTTTATACAAGCTAAATGACATGCGATGTCTCTTTAATGTTACATCTGCGAGAAATTTCTCGTGTTATTGCACGGTTAGTATTGGTCGTTATGCACATACCTCATCACGTGTTTTGTGGGGTACGTTAAAAGCCAAAGTGTTCCACGATGCTCCAATAACGACGGAAAATATGTGGCAATGGATCATAGATACATGTTCAGAATTGAATCGGGACAATTATGAGATTTACAAAAGTATTAATTTCTTTCTCCGTCCTCTACACAAGTGAATAGAAACAAGAAGTCCACATTATGAATTTAAATAAGTTCGAAACTTAATATTAGAGACATCGCATGCCATTCAGCTTGTGCAAAATCACTTTTCACCTGAATATTTTTATCGCCGTATCATTCCATTAAATGAAAAACAATTTTTTTTATTAAACTCGTGTAATCTATCACAATGTTGCCAGCTGATAGGTAAACAAAGCTATAGGATTGTACAAAAAAATGTTTAAGGTGGAGGTGAAAATTTATTTAAAAACAGACATAGAAGAAATATAATTTCATTGCCTTGAAGATCCTTCAAAACCGTGTTAGCTATGACAAAAAAAAATTTGGTCGGTCCGCTAACAACAAAAATAATAGAGGTGGTCACGTTACGCGGTTCACTATTTATACAGGGTGTTTCACTACAGGTGGCAATCCATAATACAAATTTTTAATATCTTGCTTTGTGTTCGAGAAAATTGACTTTGAATTTTAGCCAAATACGTGTAACACTGAGGAACACTTTCAGGCGGCTGAGGCACACGCGGAGATAAGTGGAACGGCCTATGGAAAGCGCGACGTGTTCCCCTGTATGTATTTTGTAACTGGAAACTGAACTTCGGTGGACGCACACTCGGAAAAAATTCAAAATGAATTTTCTCGAAAAAGAAGCACGATATTAAAAAATTCTATTCTATATTTTCGTCTTATTTTGGTCTGCAGAATCACCCCGTAAAGAATTGCCCACTATAGTGAAACGCCCTGTATAGTGAATAATTTTCTATTTCTTTTTGCGATTAATAACATGGTGTCAGTGCTGCAAAAATTCCATTTTACTGCCTATACAACAATTTTATCTGAAAGACACTTCAATATCACTGCCATTTTGGTCTATTGTAGTCATCTCGTTCTTCAAAAACCAATTCATTGACCGATTTCAATATTAGGCATTTTACTCGTTTGCTAAATACGAAACATTTTTTTCGTCACCCGGATTGTCGCAACATACGCTGCACACGCGTCTGTTTACAGAAAGTTCGGTCAGCAATTTTAAACACCCTTAAAGAACGGCCGCAATCTGGAGGGTTGGTTTGCAACATTAGCAAAACGGGTTTCGATTTCGGAGAGTCAGGTCGTTTGTTTGGAAGCGACGATGCGTAGGTAATTTCTACAGAGGGGTCGAGATCGAGTCGCTGAAGTTTCTCTGACGACACACGCGTTACATATGGGAAACGTCCGTAAGTGTGGACAGGACGTTGGCGTGTAACCGTACTGGCATACTGCGCAGTCAATTAGTTTAATAGGCTAACAGTTGTTGTCCGCCGGTGACAGGAAGGAAGGGTGGTCTCCCTGCGCGAACTGTCACGCCCATGAAAGGCATTATTACCGCCGATTTATCGATTCACAAGCGAAATCCGTAGTATCTACCCTGATTCTTTAACTTCGATCTTCAGTGATTTGCATTATATCTTTGGTAAACTGAAACCCCGCTTTCAAAACGCATTTGTCTTTTGTAATATTTAACACGTACTGGTTTACCTATTATCTGTAAGTTATACAAACTGTGCAGAGGGTGTGGTTCTGGCCTTACAGAGCATATAACTCTCATCATTTAATGAATATCCAAAGTTCAATTTCATTTTGAACTTTACGATTTTGTCTTGGGAACGCTGTATCTGACCACAAAATTATCTGAAATGAAAAATATTTTGGATTTCGAAGCATCAAAAGTTTATAGTACAAAAATTTTCAAAATATTATACTTGAAAAATTGGATTTTGACCAGAAAAGGCGGGCTGGTGTTATTTAGTGGCAATGTAAATTTCATGCTAGAAGATACGATTGTATCTTCAATATTCTACGTAGGTATACAAGTGCTGCGTGGTTCATCACAGCTTTCTCACCAAAAGTAACCACACCTTCTCCACTCCATAGCCAGATCCTGAGGAATGTTCGTATTGTCGAAGGTAACTTAATGTCTGGTTGCTTGTAGTTTCAATTTTACATCTCTAAATAATCATTTCTCAATCACTTGATAGCTACGCGATTTTAAATCGTAAATAAAATATATTGGCTATTCGCGAATAAAGAATAAATGGTTTTTATTCATTATCCGTTAATCGTCAATCAAATAAAAATACTGCGTAGTAGTAACACTATTATTGAAGTGTTATTATTATAAAATATGATACAATCACTTGACTGAATAACAAAATTTAATTTCACAAAGGTAGAACTTTTATCGTAAAAGCATATAGCAACCTTTTAAAAAAAATAGCATTTTTTTTTAATTTTCCATTCGAAGCGAAGATTTGTTTCTATATATTTTCACATATTTTGAATAGCAATAGAGATACTTCAGATGGTAATGTTGGATGACTCTTCCTGGATATGGTAACAGTGAAAGAAATGAAGTAGACTGAAGTGACGTGAAAAGTCTCCTAAAACTATATTATGTCTTACACCGAAGCAAGATTTTAATTAAAGAGGAGACGACGATGCTCGTCGGCGGTGTGAGCAAAGCGTTACGCATAATGTTACTCGACGTATCTACCGTAATAAGTGTAATCCGCGCGCCCTCGATCCTCTCGACACTAATAGTCGAGGGATAATACAGATTATAGCCCCCTCCGTTTCGTTCCTTGCCAATGAAGCTACCCTTCGAGCTGAAAGCCAGACCTGCTTGTCTGAACTGAACGTGTTTGCCACTCGAATAGCAATCTGAAACAATTCCAAAGCAATCGCAGGAGGTATTGTCGTGGTCAGCACTCTTCATCAAATCGATTTTCAATTATCCGTCTGTTTCGACGATCCCTGCTGGAAGATATCCCTCCTCGCGAATTCCACCGAGAAACTGAATGATTGTGAAAAGTGATCGGAATTCAGAAGATATCGGAAGACTGACGCCACGTTATATACCAGTGGTGGCCAAACCTTGTCATGATAGTAGTCATATATCGCCTAGCAGAAACACTCTAGGCACCACAGCAGCATTCCCTATTATCGGAACGATACTTTATATATGCATATATATACAGGATGCTCGACTATTGATGATCATCTTTTTAGAGGATCATTTTACAGGCCAAAGTAAAACGAAAATATAGAATAAGCATCATTTTCTTCTTATTCTGGCACAATCACACCCTAAAAGGATGACCATCAGTAGTCGAGCACACTGTATATATGTTATAGTAAAATACTATAGTAGGTATCACTGTTATGTTGGGTTAAGGGGAGGTTCCGGTCTAAAAATCGATTTTTTTTATTTCATTTTTCGAATGGTCAACCTTTTAGAAATATGTGTTTAAAAGGATTTGTTGAAATTCGTAAAATTACCGAAGTTATAGGCATTTCTATAATTTAACACATCCTTAATACAATACAAAAAGTCCCATTAAATTATATGAAGTAGTTTTCCTTTAATTAAGTCCTAAATTTTTATAGGCTCTAGACCGGAACAACCCCTTAAGAATTAAGATTTCCAATTAGTAAACCCAATTTGGACAGTTTAAAACTTTAAAAATTATCCGCGATTTTACGTGGTTATAAATTGAAATATTTCAACAGTATTAAACGATGTTGTTTCTTTCTACTTAACTGTCTCAATATTTTTTCATATCTTTTCATGTAATGAAACGTAGCGTTTTCATTAGTTGCACGCGAAAGGCAAACTGTTTGTATGGATCGATAATCGACGCTTTAGTGGCACACGTAGGGAACGTTTAAAACGAGATCAGGAGTTTGTTTACGATCCTTTGAATGCCAGGATCTCTTGAGGTTCGAGTGTTCATAGGGTGGAAAGGGTCATCGTGTACTTTGCCACGCTATAAGGGGTTGCGAAAGGAGCAGGGTTTGTTGGCCCAGTTAACACGTAACGGAGGGTTTCTTCCCCGTTCTCTTACTACTCGCCTTTGAAAAGGTATAAAACGATACTCTCGAATTACGCAATTAAGTGTATTTAAACGTAATTAATAGTAAAATCAATTTAGAACTTAATCGGGAATCTTATTTCTTTCTGTATTTAATCCCTGTTTCGTAGGATGAACATAAAAGTTAGAATACAATAGTGAATTCTATTGCGAATGTTTAAAAATATAATAATATTAAATATTATATTAAGTTATACGTAGAATTATTTACATAAACCATACAAAGATATGCATTATAGAAATTATTTTATGAATGTATGATCAATTGAGTTACTACTTTCATACGTAAATAATAAATAGCGGGACTTATATACACCACGGAATTACTAAAAATTATTTGGTGCATAAAATGTGTGAATCTTAGTTTTAATGCTAATTGACTTACACTGAGTGGCTTCTGAACCCTCAACATATTTAAAGCATGTACAAATTTAATTTACCTAGAAACTAAGATGTGTGCAACCTATGTCAATTTAATATTTCTTTCTTCTTTTACTGTCTAGATTCACCCCCTGAGACATTGGTATGCGTTTCTAAATCAATATTATGAAGGGGAAAAGGAAACGATGCCTCTAACGTTCTATGATAACTAAACAAGAATATACGGAGACTTTGGGAAAATAGTTAGCCGCAATCAGGGTGGGTACTTACCATTTCAAGGTTTTGTTCGTAGTCGGTCGTAAAGGCCATAATAGGCACAGGCTACAATGGAATATAACCATCGGTGGTAAATTATGTGGGGCACGTGCCCCGGCATAACTATAAAGAGGTCGAGCGAAGCTTTTGTTCGGTCTGCTTTCGAGCACGTCTCGAAACGTGTCGAAACGAGGCGTGGACATAAACGTCTCAATAATGGCGATATTATGCGCTCGTTTCTGGACGTTTTTAGGGAAATTTGAACCACACAACAGGGTGATGTGTCAGTTTATTCCATGGTAATATTTTCCCTTTCTTTCTCATACGTTATACTATCTAAATTACATGCGGTGACGGATTAGCCTCTTAAACGCTTATACCAGATATAATCGTTATACGCACATTTATTACATAACAAATAAAATGGATATCAAATATTAGCGTTAAATAGATTTGCTGTGGAGGTAAATTTTAATAGAGAATATAAGTTTTATTAAAAAGTAATTGTTTTGTGAGAGACATCGTACGTGAAAATAGTTTCATTTCACGTGAAGTCACCAAGGCAAATTTAAGGGCTGTGTAGCACGTTTAATTGCTTAAAGCAGCGCTGTCCAACTGGCCTCCTGAGAGCCGCCCCACCATCCTCCGCCTTTGCCACGGCGCAAAGACGCCGCCGAGTCAAAGTAACAGTGAACGTCGATGTCGTGCGCGGCGTCTGAGCTTCCTTGCCTACGCAACTGCTTATGATCTTCTTTTTAGCGTCGCGACGTTTCATTGACAACAAATCACGCTGCTCGAAAGAAAGATTGGAAGGGGAATAAGGTCGCGAGGGGTCTCTGCGCTGGACAGCGCTGTGGTACTATCTGATGGTAGCCGGAAATGATTGAAAGACGATCGATTGTCAAATCGAAATTCTCAACTATCCCATTTACTCGTGTATCTCACGAAAAAGTGGAAACGGTTCCGTATTGAAGCAAATATTTTTAAACTTAGCATAACATAGCATAGCTTAGCTCAGCTTTCCGGTGAATCCCCGGCTCTGTCGGCAAGTATAGAGATCATGAAATTGTTCATTTCTTAAGGTGTTTCCAATTAAGTTTCAAAACAAAATTGGAACCATTCGACTTTTCCTGAAGAGAGATCGGCTATACATACTTCTAAAAACCGGTCAAACCCGATTGGGCTGAAATTTTTCAAATAGGTTCATGTTCCATAACAATAACGTTTGCGAGAAGGATTTTTGGCGACTCGAAAAATTTTTTTTTACCATTTCAATGTCATTCTCTACCATACCGACAGAGCGGAGAATTGGATGCAACAGTTATTCAATGCATTCTCCTCATTAATCTCCTAAAATCTATAAAACAGAGATCAATTTAGAAAGAGATATCAGTTTGATACTGTTCGGTCGTTCAGGGGGATATTTTATTATTGTCGGTTTCGCCCGTACGTAAGGCGTCTACCTAGAAGAGAGAGCAGATTAATTTAACTCAAATTTTGCGTAAAGCTTTTTTTAGAAGAAGTCACGCAGAGACCCATCCGAAACATTATTGAACGATATTAAATATGTATATTCAGGAGAATAATAAAGAGAATGTCAGTAAGGTAGGGAACGACATTGAAATGGTAAAAAAAAAATATTTCGAGTCGCCAAAAATCCTTCTCACAAACGTTATTTTTATGCAAAATGAAGCTATTTTCAAAATTTCAACTCAATCGGAATAGACCGGTTTTCGGACTGTCGGTAAGGTAGGGAACGATATTGAAATGGTAAAAAAAAATTTTCGAGTCACCAAAAATCCTTCTCGCAAACATTATTTTTATGCAAAATGAAACTATTTTCAAAATTCCAACTCAATCGGAATAGACCGGTTTTCGGACTGTCGGTAAGGTAGGGAACGATATTGAAATGGTAAAAAAAAATTTTCCTTTCCTTTGTAAGCGTCGATTCGTGTCAACTGGTGTAACGAAAACGCACTGGATGAGTGCAGCATTTGCAAATATGTGGTTTTTAAGTGGAAGTTAAACTTCAGTAACTGGACATTGTAATATTATATATCACTGTACATTATTCAGAGTATTTTAATAAACCACATGTACAGAAAAACCGCATCATTTAATTTAGAACTGCAACCTATAACTTCCATCTCCTAATTAAATCACAAATTTCACAATCACAATTAAAGTCGGCCTCTCCGTTTATTAGTTACTTCTGCGTCTTCCATTCTCCCTCTGAAGGGGCTAACTATGTGCCACCTCTTTCGACATCATGTTATCCTGTTACGAAGCTCATTTTGGAGCGTTCTGAAAATTTTTGCTAGATTTTGGAGCGATGTATCAGGAGAACATGATGCGAAAGGAGGTATGCTAAATTTCTGCTTCGAAAGCCATTCGAAAACTCTGCGCCTCTGCGTTGAATTGTTCTCCGCCTTAGATTTTCTCTCCAAAGGCGATAACTTAGTGCCACCTCTTTCGACACCATGTTATCCTGTTACGAAGCTCATTTTGGAGCGTTCTGAAAATTTTTGCTAGATTTTGGAGCGATGTATCAGGAGAACATGATGCGAAAGGAGGTATGCTGAATTTCTGCGTCGAAGGCCTTTCGAAAACTCTGCGCCTCAGCGTTGAATACTTCTCCGCCTTAGATTCTCTCTCCGAAGGCGCTAACTTAGTGCCACCTCTTTCGACACCATGTTATCCTGTTACGAAGCTCATTTTGGAGCGTTCTGAAAATTTTGGCTAGATTTTGGAGCGATGTATCAGGAGAACATGATGCGAAAGGAGGTATGCTGAATTTCTGCTTCGAAAGCCATTCGAAATCTCTGCGCCTCTGCGTTGAATAGTTCTCCGCCTTAGATTTTCTCTCCGAAAGCGATAACTTAGTGCCACCTCTTTTGACACCATGTTATCCTGTTACGAAGCTCATTTTGCAGCGCTCTGAAAATTTTTGCTAGATTTTGGAGCGATGTATCAGGAGAACATGAAGCGAAAGGAGATATCCTAAATTTCTGCGTTGAAGGCCTTTCGATATTTGACGATGGTAGGTTTGAAATTTGGATAGGAATGTTCTAGAGGATCTTTACAATAATAATACGGTTTTGTAGGATTTTTCCACTTTATTGTCTATAAAATGCATTCAGTGCATTGCAATGGAGCAATACAAGTATGTACAAATGAATATTAAGTAAAATCTAGAGTGAAATGTTTCAAGTTCCTAGGTTGATACTAGTTTTCCCTTATTTGATGTAGTTGAGGTTGTTGTCAACGGAAGAAGGTTTCACCTGTAATAAGAAAAATATTTTTAGTAGCCTGACTTGTCTATTATAGTAAATAGAACAAATGTTAGAATATATTTATTTCATGTACGAAAATCTATTAGTGATTGGAATTGTGCAACATGTTTCTTGAAATTTGTCATAACACTATAAATTTTAATTTTAATTCCTACCACTCGTAGCATTGTAATCGTATTTTAGATTGAGTCGATAACGTTGGGTGTGACTCGAAAATGATAAGGGGGCTCGCGAGACCCCCGAGTGTGTGACACATAATTATGTACATTGCGTGATAGGTCTATCCTATACTTCGTCGATGGTGATACGTTTATCCTATATCTCGTCGGTACCCCCATCTGTTCTGTCGGTAATTTTTCTAAAAAGTAGTTTACCAGGAATAAGTAAATATGTATTTTTTCTGGGCGCGAGATTTAGTAATAACACTTCAATCGCATTCAGCACATACTTCTTAATTATGGAGCAATCTATGATTATTTATAGTATACTGATGAAGTTTGGAAAATAATATGAAATCCAACTTTCAAGTTCATACCGAACTAAAGTCGATAAATTCGCATTACCTCTTTACTCTATCGGTAATACCTCATCTGTGGTAACAGTTTGTTAACGATACACATAGGTTTTCGTAGTTCAATGCACTTGACTGGAAGTGTTAAGGGATGAAAAATGCACAAAAAAGATACACGGGTAGAATCCATTTGACACTTTTTAACTATGTACACGTTTCTACAACCGATCGAGATGAAGATTTTCTATTTTTTTCTGTCAGGAATGATTTTTTAGATGCTTCAACTTATTAAATATTTCTGAGACACACTGTGTTATATATTAAAACTTTTAAATTATCGAATATGGTACTAAGTAATAAAACTGGTAAAATTATTTCCAGGCATAATATTTAATCTATAACCCTTTATTGCACAACTTCTCCGATTTTGGAAAAAATACATTTTTGGACTCGTACAAGTGATAATAATAAGGAAAAAATAATAAAAAAAATTGTACTTTTTTTATTGTTTCACTTTTTCCGTCATTACGATTATGATTACTTAATAACCGCGGAATTACAACGTTCAACCGCAACCCCCAGAAATGTTTAAACACTACTTAGAATATGTAGCATCACACTGCATGCTAGTGATAACAAAAAAAATAAAAAATATGTTACATATTTGCAACGAAGGGTTAACTTAGTTTCAATTGTACTCAAAAGTATCCTGAATCTAATTGTTAATGTACACGTTCCGTATCCTCATTAAAGTCGCTTCATTTAAGAATCAACAATACGTACACATTCTCCATGCTGAAAATTGATGAGTCTTTCGCTTAAAAAACAAAAAGCTAAATAGATTTCAGAAGTCTGATAAGTTGCCGGGAAGGGTAGCCCGAAATTCCCAGACCAGCCATGATGATCGAATTTCAAATTATTCACGCCAACGGCGGATCTTCCCGGGAAGCTTTTGACGAGTGCCAAGCGTCCTTAATCGTCACCATCGAGATACAATGATGAATTGAGTTTTCATTGTCGTCGTTTAATGCTCACCCCAACTAAATACCTATCGAGTGCATTCATGCCCCTGATTTGGCTTCAGCCCTCTATATCCCTGTGGAATGGCCTGAAACGCGTGAAAAATCGCTGAAGGAGCTTACCTACGGAACAACGACACGAGACTTAAAAGGGGAGGCTACAATCGGGACGAGCGTATTTTGAATAGGACCAGGTCGAAAATATAGGGGGCAGGGGATGATTATAAAGGGATCCTAAAACAGTGACTGCTATCGGCCTTCTATTTTTATAAAAAATGATTTTAAACATTTATTTAAAATTAGGCACATGATGCGTAAAAACTGAACATTTTCGAAAATATTAATGACATTAAAAGATGTTATTTGACAATGATGAAATATTGTAGGGGCACGCGTTTTATGCTCATGGTTTAAACTTATTTTTCACGGGAATGTGGCTTACTTTTATCAGCTAATATTCCAGTATTTGTTCCTAACTATCGTTCCCTATATTGCCAGGTCGTTTTCATTTAAAGAGCTGTCCTTCTGATGGTACCCCTCCCTTGTTACTACTTCTAGTACCTTTGAAAGGGTCTAACTATGCCCGATTATCGTGGCCAGCGGGACCCTTTCAACGAAATTTTTCGGATGGCCACTGACTGCTGACTCAATCGGGAAAGGGTTGGAAGGATCGGTAATCCGCAGCTTACACAGACTTGAGTGTAAATATTGATTCCAATATAGTGTCGACAACAATGGAACTTGGGGCTGGAGGTAGTACCGGAATTGTCCACGATGGTTGAACACGAGCCGCTGTCAAAACAGTCATTACCACCTTGCAATAAAAGATTTCGATGCCGTCGAGTGCCTCCACCGTTATCTTCAGCATCTGTGTCCGCCTCTACGACAAGAAGAGAACGGAGCAAATGCTGCGGGACGAGAACTGGTCTGTCGCGCGCCGCTACAACACCTTTTCCTAGCTGTCTTTTCTTTCTTGCGGTTAGGCACGCGATATCGAGTAAATCAACCCTTTCGAGTTGCAACAATTGATCGCGATTGGATCGACGATAGTAGGACGGCAGATATATTTCTTATCTGCGGAATCTTAACATCATATCTAAAGTACAATAAAATTGTTTATGTAAATTCATAGTTTGCTGGTATAAAGGTAGAAAAATGGGATTTACACACAAACTTGTTGATTAAAATTTTGTGAGGGGTTTACATGTGCATTTTATTTTGCCTATTTTACTTACAAACATACGTTAAGGGGAGATTCCACTGAGGCAACGCAACGCATGGCAGTGTTGCATGCGACTCCCTTCAGAGGGGCCGTATTCCGTGCAAAAAATGGACACGCCAAGTTTTCAAAAAAAATATTGCACACCATTTTCAATGAAAAGAAATAGAATTGAAGAGTTCTTGGAGGAAGCACTGTATAAGTGCCAAAAATCAAATTCTATATGTACTAGGTGGCTCTTATTTAAACTTTTAATTATTGGATAATTAAAAATTTATATAGTGTAGCATATATTACTGATAGTTCCAGCCTTTAAAATGAACTCACGGCTACTTTTTAAATAAGGTTTTATTAAATCGTTAAAATGTGTTTTTTTCACAAAGGAGACTAATAATGCCAAGGTATAAACATATGTCATAACGTCGTTACGATAGTATAAGTCACGAATATTAGTTTAAGTTACTTCTAGGAGCATCATCTTTATTCATTGGTTTGCTTTTTGTAAATTATCTACTACAAAAAATACCTTGCTTCCGAATATTTCTAATATTAAACGCAATTTTTACACATGCCGACGAATAGAAATAGTGATCGCACATTGGTCGATTTTTAAGAACAACAGAAAGTTACAAAGATCATTTCCTTTCCAAGATAAAGTTCATAAAAAGATACACGCGTTTAAAATAGACAAAATACGGATCGTACATTGTGAAATTCCCTAAGTCGCTCATCTACCTTTGCTAATTCTGTCAACCTCCACGCCATTGGAACTGTTGATTTGTCTGGGAACGTCTGTGTTTCCCGGTGCACCGCTGAAGCCTATCCTTGTCCTCGGCGAGAGCCCATGGAATTCCGGCAAGTTCTCCATCTCATACATCTGCATGTGTTGGGCAAATGAATCGGCGTGAAGCCGCGTGGCCATTATACCGAATCCTTCGACGAGGGCTAAGAAGACACCGCCGACCGTGGCGCTTCCTATCATCGACGGAATTCCAGTTCTGGCAGCCAGGACGCCACCTGTCAGAGCACCGCTCAATATGGAATTCCACGGATCGTCTTTCGCGCGGCAGCGTATCAGGGCGCATTCGATCGCAGAGAAAAGACCACCCCAAACGGCGAAGTTCCCGGCTATTTGGGGCGCTCGATTCTTCACCGCCATTACTCCGCCAAACAGCCTTCTGTGAACTCCCGATGGTGCATTCCGGAATCCACTAACGCTCTGGATAAACGAATACAATATTTTAATGTTTGCGGGATGAACCGAAGACCTTTTTAAATTCCGAATTTCAGACGGTTCTGGTATAGGTACATAGTTACTCAACGCAGGTTTTGGGGATTGAAGGGTCATAGTTGTGGAAAACATTGTAAGTGGCAAAAATCAAATTTTACATATACTTTATTATTACCAGTGGCATGTAGATCATTTCCAGATAATTTTTTTTTTAATTTTGGCACTTACAATGTTTTTTACAAGGACTGTTCAATTAAGTATACATATAGGGGTTTGAAAAACCGGGATTTAACGGGGGAAACTCGTGAGCGAGACCTCACTCAAATCAATTTCTGAAGATAGTTTCAGATTCAGGATTAAAAACAGTATTACTTTGATCACTACTTAGTCATTCTAAATTTTCAAAATTTTTAAATTTACCCACAGAATTGACACACCCTGTTGAATACGGAGTGCAAAAAAAAATAAAAACTGAAACATGTCACAACTAGCTCCGGTCTTTCCTATAGTTTTTCCATAGGCATATCTACACCCCCCGGTAGACCTGCGCAGACATACCTGGCTTTTAAATAACGTTCTTATATTATTATGTAACAGAAGGCCACGTAAAACTTTAACATTAAATATCCCGTAAACTATTATCCGCCTGCACCCAAAGCCATATGTCAATAATTTCAGTGTTTCAAACTCTATCATTGTGCAAAAGCTCGTTTAAATCTCGGTGGACCACTTGAGGGAATTTCCTTGTAAAGGTCTAAACACAATTATCAGTTCCGTGACAGATCAGTGCCAGTGTGCCAGTGGTAAGAAGAAGAGGGTCGTAGGGGTGTGTGTTTAGACTTTAAGACAGCTAACGATAAGTACAAAGTGATCTTCGTGCTCAGTTCGTTTCGAAAATAAACGTTTGGGAACTCCTGAACAATACTTTTAAAATTTTGCAGAAAATACCAATGTGAAAACATGCCAAAGTTAAATACAGGGTTGATGTCCTTGTGCGTGAAAAATTGCCGACTCCTGTCAAAGTGTTACTGATAATAAATGCAAGAATGTTCACATTGACTATTTCACAAATAAGTTTCCATCTAATGAAAATCAGAAAGAAACATAATAATTTGATCTACATATATGGATACATTCATATTTAACATTCCTGCATTTGGACTTATTTTTTATGACTTTATATAAATCATTTTTATTTTCTAATTATGTAAGATATATGTATACAAGATGTTTCAAAACTATAGGTAATACTTTATAAACTCATAAATAGGACTCATGAAGAAAAAACAAGAAAGTTTGAAACAACAAAACTCTTCAATATAATCGGTTTTAAGATATTGATTTTTTTATGTCATGAGTCAATAATTATTTTATAATTATTGCATGCACTATAATGATTGATTTTTCTGGATATGTAAGATGTCAACAACTTATATATCTCAGCATTTAATACAAGTATATCTCAAAAGAATTATGTCTTAGATTTTTTAGAAATTCAAACTATGTAGTCATAATGTTCCTAAAGCATTACGAATCAATATTTGTTATCGTTTCTCTTGCTTGCAGACATTTTCCTTAGCTTTTCCGTAATCTCTATGCTAATTTACGATTATCATTTTTGAAACGGTAACAAGATATTGGTAGATAAGAAACTGAATATTTCAAGAATAATTAGCTTATGAATGCATATTCACTGCAACTCTTTTGTTCCGTGTTATGAATTCAGTTACCCACAGTTCGGAAACACTCTGTATACGCTGCGGGAATTTTGCATTCCCAGCGAGCTACAAAATTAGACATTTTCCACTAATGTACTTCGCAGATATATCGATGACATACTTGAAACAGCGATCCGCAAATGGCGCCCATGGTGAAGGCACCCCCACAATCGTCTACTATCCTCCAGGGACACGGCTCACGATTATATTCCATTTTATGAAATTTTGTCAATCGCAAGTTTCCTTCCAGGTGATAACTGACATAATCGACGAATTATATGAGATTATTTTGATCGTGTCTCTACAAAAGTGTCTTACTCATGATTTGATATTAAGTATTTGCAAAGAAATAATGATGTATTGCATTAAGCGTAATAGTTCTTTTAACGATTATTAAAAAAAATAGTGACGTGATATATTTTAATATACCTAAATGGCGTGAATGTAGTTATTGTATCAAATTGCACGAAGTTTCTAGCGAATCATTCATTGCATTTTATCGACTCAATCGTTACATATTTATGATAATCTCGATTAAAACTTATACACAGGTTTACAGTTATGTAAATTTATTCACAAAATGGGACCTCGTGTCCTTCAATGTTACTTTATTCATTATTCATAATGTTCAATTGCAAAAGGGTGACAAAGAGAATAATTTACAAAATTTGCATTCTGTACAAATATGAGAAGGTTGAGTATTCTCGTCCTCAATGTTTTTATTTTATTAGAAAATTCCACTGAAGTAAATTCTATATATAAAAAGAACCAAATTATTAAAATTGTCAGTAAAATAATTAATAATAAATAGTGAATATTATGTAGGGTACACACGGCTCAAAAATATCGTGTGAAGTAGGTGCCACAAATGCATAGGGAGAAAGTTCTTCACTTAATGTTAGATGGCTCTGCATTAGGGTGGACCTTATTTTTCGACTTTCAATTTTTTTTCGGGACACCCGTGGATTGTGTCATTGGGGGAAAAAAATAATGTGTGCAAAATTTGAAGTCGGTCGGAGGACGGGAAACCGTGCCTCATCGCATTTGAAATTTTTTATTTCTTAAATTTTTAAATTTTTTATTTAATCTTTATATATCGTTGAATTTGTCTTTTTACGCTCTGTGACAATATAGAATCAAAGTATAAGATTACTTAAAAAAAAATCATGACCTTGAAATCTCATAAATTTACGTTCACAAAAAACTTTTTTCGTTGTCATTTTTTTTTACCTTGTCAAACAGTAGAACTTTTGTCTAAGAAATTTTTTCATATATGAAAAATACCCACCAGTGTTCCTAGTGTTCCTACTGTGCTCGCACACAATCGACTCTCCAGCTCTACTCCTCACTGCTTGCTCGACTCCTCTCCCTGGAATCCACAAATTATGCACACACACACGCTCACACATTCGCACCATGTATCGGTCCGAAATCCAGGGTAAATTCATTTTTTCTTTATCTATAATACTGTAGAAATATTCACGAAGAAAAAGGCTAATCATGTGAAGTAGACTACTATTTAATCAAAGGGACGCGGTCACAATTGAATGATCCGGTTGGACCAGAGTGCATTTGATTCTCGGACACTAGCCGCACTCGCACAGTGAAAGAATAGTCCCCTCCTAGGCGCTCTCTATTATCTTCCTTGTGTAGGAGGAGCCAGCACTTTCACTGTGTAAGTGCGATTGGTGTCCGAGAATCAAATGCACTGTGTGTATATAAGTGATTAAGCAAGATCTGCAAAGGGTGTCGCCTATTGGCCACTGGGTTATCTCGCGTTTCCCGCGCACGAATGACTAATAGTGGTGCGGTGAGTGTGTCAAACCTATACTATAGGCGGCGTCAAGAAGCGTTCCTCATGATACTCCTCAAGACCAATCTTGTCAGCTTCCAACAATTCTGTTTCGAGTTACGCATGTTGAGCCTGAAAGGAATGCCTGTCCTATTGGTCAGAATTTGAACCCTGCTTCCGTTGTACATGTGATTAAATCGAGGTTCACAAAGAGAGCCATCTATTGGTCCGTACGCTATCTCGTCTTACGCACACGAATCACTATAATTATAATTGTGATGTGTTGTGTACTAATACATTTTACATCCGGAGTCGAGGCGTGTTCCCCTTATCTCACAGTGCAACCTTGTCAGCTAACAACTGTAGGTATATAAGCTCGGGGCCAGATATATTGGCCGGTGAATTCGTTTTCGTGAACAGCGATCGAGGAGAAATCAGCCACCACTATCTGACGATCGTGGATTTGTCAGTTGGAGTTGCGTGGTTCCCGAAGGGTATGGTTGGGTAACGGGAGCCGCGTGGCTGTTATTTATTCTTAGCGTAATAGTTGTGTGCGTTACGAAGCTATGCGTAGACCAATACGAGATGAAACTATCGAGAAGGATGTTCTGACGAATAAAACTCCTGAATTTTTTCGGAGTTAACGCACACCTATTCTGATGTGTGTATTTCTACGCTGAGAGCTCGGTTTGGCCTACACGCCAGAAGCTTGGCACTATCCCCACCACTTGTGGCTCACTCTTGTTCTGCGAAGGCGAGAGAGAGAGAGATGGAACGAGAGTGGGGCAGAAAATGTTGAGAAAAGGAGCACCGAGGCAGGCAAACTGTGTGGTGGGAGTATATCCCCTCACGAAACTCACCGGCCAATATATCTTGCCTCGACCTTAGTTTTAATACAGTGTGAATGAATTATTTCATCTACAGTTGGGTCATACTTACTGTTGCATGCTACCAATTTCTGCAAGCTAGTCAGTTGCAAGCAAAGTCGTTTGACTTTCAAAATCCAGTTTTTGTTGTATGTTTTTAATCTACTTTTTAATTATTCCACTTGCGATTCTACACTACAGATGAATAGGTATTACGAATGCATAATAAAGGCTCACGGTATGCATAATATCCAGATGATACATTACATTTTGTAGCAACACTTGTTCGTTGATACGTAGTAGCCCTTCCGAAGGGGTAAGTCGATTTTCGAAACAAGCTCAGCGGGAAGCAAATAGAACATGAGCATCCTAAGTGAATAATAAATATCGCAGTAGGGTTAGAAGGTTCGCTGGTGTAGATGGGGGTGCAGTTTCGCGTTTAAGGTGACCATATTGGTCCCCTAACCCGTAGGGCTCCTTTCTTATTTATCCGACTACTGTCGCGGCAACCCTCCTCTGGCAGAAATTATTACTCGACTATTATACGGTGATTACCCAATAGTACGTGGGTGTAACAGGAGAAATAAGTGTGCAGTTTCATGGTAGACCGGATCCGGTGACAGAGCGAATAAACCCATCGAGTGTTACCACGTATTTAACGCCGCGCTGAAACACATGTTCGTACATCTGTCCCCATATTCTTCTCCTTATCAGCTGATGTCCCCCGGGGCGGTGGCTACGTTTGACAAATAATTGCCGGGTTCGTCTTGGGTCTGTAAAGTATAAAGTTACGGAAATCGTGCGATTGTGCAATTGATAATTCTACTTTGCAGCGCTGACAAAAGGGATTGGAATAATTTTTAATTTCTTAAGGCTATCTCCGTTAAGTAGATGGGAAAGTGTGATAAGATTTTAATCTGTCGATATATTAATATCAGTGGATAAATATACCAGTAAAATTCATCAATGCCTGAGTAGTTAGTAGTAGAGATACATACATTCCTATATGTGTTTAAGAATGAAATCATAAATTGGGCAATTTAGTGGCGGTAAAGATTGAAAAAACAAAACTCAAGACCATGTGCGGATTCCTATTTTAAAATTTCCATGAGTCCTGCAGTAGAATTAATGGGAAATAAATGACAGTTGAGATATTTAGCACGAACTTAAATGAAACGTAAGTGAGACCTCAGACTTCATACACCTATCAAGCTGCCTGTTTTGACACTCAAAATATGTTTGCTGTAACGCCTTATTACTTAAATCTCTTCTATAATAGTAACTGTATATGCACATATAATCAGTGGTGTCTACTCGAATTTTTATAATAATTGAATAAATGCATTGCTACCTCTTCAGCAAAAGTTTTGACGTCAGCTCAAGGTTGAGCAATTGCGAGGCTGAGAATTGGCGGTTGGTATTTTGTTAGTTATGGACGACCAGGTACTTGCTCAATACCAGTTGTCACAGGAAGTTAAAGACAGTGGACAACCTGGTGCTTCGTTGAGTTGTTACAGGATACTTGGTTCTATGAGAGTGCTGTAGCTAGTCACTAGGAGATTAGAAGTCGTGCATGACGAAAAGGGTTATGCAATTTCTGAAAAACAAGATGTGACATTTTAAATAGTGGTAAATGATTTCAAAAAATTGAAAAATCTATTACGATTTACATGTATAATGTAACCAGAGAAGTCTGAAGAAGGAAAGGTTCTATGCACGAGCACAACAGGCTTCTCGTTACTCCTTTAAAATTGAATCTTACGAGCCGACGTGGTTTATGGCATGCAAATTGGGTTCGACCCTACCGCCCTTTCTCCAAAATCCTAATCCAATCCGTTTCTGCGTAAAGTGTACCTGCCCTACATTTTTACACGGCACACCGACTCGAAGTGCGTACATATTTTGCGACAAACGTTCACATAACAATATTTTTTTTTTAAATTTTTTGCGGGACGCGTTAATTTATGGCGTAATCTTAAAATCTTTATCCCGCGAACGACGTTGAATCATTTTCATTCGACAAAACGAGCTTGTTCTTAGGATTTTATTTAATAAAAACTGTATTGTATACTTCACCAACAAATAAACCCTCATTTGTATAAAAAAATTTTGAACCCTTTAGAGCCCAGATATTCCCCCCAAATTTTCTGGGAATGTTCCCCAAAATTATTTACTATCAATTTTTTTATAAGCCTGAAGATGATATGAAAATACGTTGCACTGGGCGCTAAATAAAGGGTTAAGGACTAAAATGGTAAATAATGCGGAATCACACATTCGGCATTCGACGAACAACTGAATACTTACATGTGTGGATCTGTATAGCAACCTGGGCAAATGTTCGCTAGCCGCCGATTATTAACAAATGTTTGGCGCGAGCTTCTGTGCGAATATTCGCAACTCCTGATCACGACGAGCACGAGTCGAAATGCTCGTCATTTATGCTGAATAAGCGCATAGTCTGTAGATATTTGCGAATACTTTGACCGACAGTTTGTCGAATGACTGATCATTTTATTAAAATTCTATTATATGTTTTTTTTTTATAAGTGGTAGGTACCTATTTTTCTAATGATAATACTATTTTATACAGTATTATTACAAGTTGAATTTCAGATAATCTTGTAGGTAGATTTTTGTGCTTTGCCAATTTCTTTACTAATTAGGAAATATGTGTGAAGACTTTGTCTTTCCGAAATATGATTTGATATTGACGGAAAATGAATGTATACAGGGTGTCTCACGAACTCTGTCCACCTGGAATATCTGCCTTATTTTTAGAGATATGAAAAACTTTATTTATATAACTACATATATTTTAAAAAATGCGTAGGACTATAAAATAGCTGCTCGTAAAAAAAGATCCATTCACTAGAAATGGAAGATTCCAAAAATAAGCGATTTGAAAAAGTGAGAATAAGGATGTCTCAAATTCAATTCTCTTATATGGGGTCTACAACTCAACTCCCGGAAATACTCTAAAATGCGAGAATACATGAAATACAAATTATGTAATGAGGCGAAGTTTGAATTAACCAGTACTGGCAAAGCATTGAGCCAATATTGATGCACTGTAAAATGGGACCACCGGGGCATCGCCGTCTTTTCAATAAAAAAAGGATCATCAAAATCGGTCCATAAGCTGAGGAGTCATGCGGGCCAGTTCCTAGAAGTGATGGGGATATCTTACTTGCAAGTAACGGGCCCGTTTAAACCCCAAGTAACGACTCCCTACTGTAACAACAAGACATTTACAAAAATCATTTCAATAAGGTGAAAGTCGAAAAGAAGAGAAAACTGTATATAAAAGCCAAATAAATTGACACGTCATACATGAATGAATTTGTCTTCCCATTAGCTGCAGGAACTTGAATGCTTGACTCATTGGGTGTACCTACAGTTGTTTTGATAAAAAGTTATGCATAGGTAACAGATTTCAAATTTTACAATTTATAACATTGTATAAAAATATGGAGCAGTCGAGATTCAGTTTTTGAATCCGGGAGAAGATTCAAAACGAAAGAAACTCTGAAATGCATTTGGAACGTGCAGTTTATGAGCATGAGGAGCAGTGCCGATAATACAAATACGCATGCTTGAGCACAGAAGTGGGAAAATGGGCGGGGACGAGCGAATCTCAACGTTCGCCTGATCCCCTCTCCTTTTTATTCAAACTTCTATCCCCACTATACAAGCAGTGTGTATAAACGAATACAGTCTGGAAACACACTGCCCGCACAGTGCGCATGACGAAAGGTCGCCCCCCTCTAAAGACTTCTCGGGGATGAAAGGAGGAGGGGAGATATCATCCGGATAGTATTGGATGTCTAGCAGCCAACATATTCTAAATAGGGTTCCTTTCTTTCCGGACCCTCTTCTTGACTCCTCCTAAATAGTATCGCGAATAGGCTATACATGTGCACAGGGCGAACCATTGTAATCTGTTCACACCATTATCTCTCAAATTATTCGGTGTTCGAAAAATGTTTCAATAAAACTTGCTCTGTTTCGGGAGGGATATTTTATAACGCTGGCAAATGACCTTGAACGACCTTGGAAGACCATATCTAGGTCAATGAACTCGTCTCGAAGTGGGCTACGCGCCTAGCTAAAAGAAACCATACTGTTCCTTTTAAACAAAGACCACTTGACATCTCAGGGACAACTCCATTTAGAAAAAATATGTGTTCATCATATGAAAGAGAGTAAGTTTCACTCGAAATATTTTTCGAATAAGGAATAATGTAAGAGATAATCGCGTGGAAAGATTACAATGGGGCACCCTGTAGTTATAATTAGAGTAGCTTTGTGATAAATCACGGAATGGGGACATTGAAATGTTGCAATTAGGTATATAATATACACCTAATGTCTTTTGAATTGTAGATCGATAATTATATATTAATTTCAATTGATAAAATGTCGCAAGTAGAATAATTATGTATGCTTTTTTTTACTGTGACTTGTAAGAGCAAGTTCAGTTCAATTTTTATTCAAGCGAAGTATTTTGAAATAGAAAAGAGAACTTTTATAATTATCTAAGGAAGTGTTTATAAACAGAATTTTAATAGCTAGGTATATATAGGTATTTATCTTTTACTTTTGAAGGTGTTTCTACAGCTTCGCTACGAATGTCAAATACAGAACACAATCTGAAAGTTCCAACTGATGTGCACACTAAATCTGACACTGGCAATGAGCCTCTAGTTTCGGATAATCACAATTCTTTTGTAAATAAAACAAGCTCGCCATACTACATCCAACTGTGCCTAGCATTTTCCAAGTGCTATTCCTCTATTCAATAAAATTCACTGCTCGCTTAATCACCGCTATTCGATATACGCTTAATCTCATAAACCATGGTCGATGTTCTATTACAAAGGGTAGTGTGTGGTTTGCCCGCTTACATGTACATATTTAATGTTACACCACGATTCGTGCTCGAGAACCCCTTTCAGTTTCCATTACAGAGAACGATTAACAAAACAGGGTGTCCCCTTTGTTGGCGACTTAAACCACGAGACGATCGGCACTATTGAAGAACGTCACAGCCCGCGACAGCTGCCAGATAATATCGATGTCCTTCGATTGCGATATCAGCTTGTCTGCTATACACTATCCGCCCTTTCTTGCCCAACCTTCATTGTCTCTTAATTCACTTTCTTCCCTCTTATATTCGACCTTACCACCAATTTTCGTCGGTTACTCCAACTTCTCATAATCATATTGCGCTAAGTACATTTCAACTTTGCTACCGATTCAACGAGGTCGTCCGTGTTGTGTTCGAATGCCGACACTTTAACGTACTGGCGATTTAGCGAAGTGGGTAACAGTCAGTCAGCAGTTCGGTTCAAGTTCGTAAATATATATGGAAGAAGATAAAAATCGTGGACATGAGCCAAGGAGGATAGTTGGTAGCTCAGAGTTCAATCAACAGATCGGTAAGTTCGTCGTCAACAGATGCCCTGCTCTAATCTCTCCAAAATAGTGTTTATTTCGTTTTATTTTCCAACACTTCACGAGCACCATCCGAAAAAATCACGACGCTCTCGAATTAAATACGCGCTACTATTGATGGTCTACCACCAGAATACAATGGGTTTGGAATAATCTGAAACACAGGCCGCGGTTATAGCCGGCTGTAGCAACAACTTGAGTGTTTTCGTAGGTTCTCTAAATACGGCCTACAGGCGAATTTGTGTTGCTGAGTGGTATCATTGCAAGCATCATTCTAACGCCTGAAGAATCACAATTTTGTGAGCCTGAACATTATCTATTTGATCAGTTGACATGGGAATTACTCATCATGTTCTATATGGAAACCGTATGAAAAGAATGATTGAATTTCGGTTCCAATTATGAAATTACAGATAAGTATACTCGAGCTCATTTTAGAAGGAACTTATTCGCGCATGTAGAATGAGCTCATTGGCTCCGAGGAAGCGTTTGTTTGGGGTATAGCCAATAGTAATTTGTTTCGGCACCAATGAACGCCAACGATTCGTCGGTCGGCAAGTTCCTTCTAAAATGAGCTCGAGTATAAGTCATTATTTTCCTGTAAACTTAAATTTTGTATTTGTTAATAAATTCATTCGTGGTGCTGGGGTGTGGAAATTGTGTTTAACGCGAGGTAAGTAGATATTATTATGAGCATACATATTTTTATGGAATGAAAGTATTTGTTATGAACTTTCACCGTGTATTTTTTATTTTGTATATTTTTTTATTCTTCATAGGTATTTTACTTGAATTGAGTTTTTATGCAAACAAACGTTATGTCATTGTATAATATGAAACCGATGTTATTGTTAATTCCTTTGAAAATCCAGTTGTATTATTCAAAGTACTTTCCTCATAAGAGAATTAGGAGCAATACTTAACCAACCGCTTAAGCACCTCACGCGAGCGACAAAAGGGTTTCATCCCCGAAAGTCCTGTACGCACTGATAGATTACACAAATGCTCTTTGCGGGAATAACATGGGAGGGATGCGGCGAGAGGGGGTTGCAGCATCAACGGGATCCCATCGATGGCGGTTACCCTGAAATATTCATCCGAAACTTTACTGTCGTCGGCGACATTTGGACGTTAACCATGACAATACCACGGCTTTGATCTCGTATTCCTAATCGCCGAACGCCATAGACGTACAAAAAAAAACTGATCATCGATTTTAGGCCCCCCTTTGCGATCTTCCCGGTCGTTAATCGCTATGAAAATAATATGCTCGATTAGCTTTTCATATTGAAGCCTTAATCTTTTAATGTTTCTGTTTCTTACAGCATAAATTCTGTGCACAGAATCTGACAATAAAAAGGGGTGAACATAAACACGATAAAGTACAATACTGTAAAATCGGTTTAGTTACAATGGCACAGAATAGTTTAACTTTAACAAGCGCAGAAAATAAAAATCAAAGACACGCAATTAAGAGAAACAAATTATTTTTTATTTTTTTTTGGCACATGCATCGTTTACCATTTCTACTCCTTCATTCATTATTATTCCTACCCATTCTTATTCGAAACTATATACCATTTAAAGAAAGTCTAGGCCACAATTAAACAACAGCTGCGTACCTATTCGAGGAAATAAAATGACAGAAGTGTGGCAAACTGGAGAATCACTCGAATGCTTGTAGAAAATTAAGTAGGTACTGGACCGCCGGCCTTTTGCCGACGAAAAGAGGCACAGAAATGACAGAGAGGGTACAAGAAGCTGACCAGTTCCCTTTCACGGCACGACCCCACGCCCATCGTTTCACGCGACAATAGCCACTGTTCAGTAACAAAGGTTAAACACCCAAAATATTGGCGAAAATCCTACTGTTCCGTTGCGGTCATGAAGGCTGCGAGAGATGGGGCGGGGAGAGAGGTAGAAATGGTCGAGCTAAATATTTCGAATTTAATCTATCCCCTTCTAATCCTGTTACACGGCCAAACGGTCACGTTTCAGCCGCAGTGTCGGCCGCAGACCGGAATCAAGAAGGTGCACTTCGAGATGCTGAGGACTTCCGCTTCGTTTCTGGCGCGCCCACGCGGCAACGCGAGCCTCTCGACAATGCTAAATCTCGTTTCGACCGGCCTGCTGCCCATTGGCCCGCTTCTTACGGCTTTATAAAGAACCACAGTGGGATACGATAATTCGTTCGACACCTCGTGAAACACTTTTCCTCGCTGCGTTTAACCCCGAAGAGTCTATCATGCTTCGTTAAACTCGAAGGACCGTCGGTGTAAACACAAATGGCGTCCCGCAGAGGGCTTTTGCTTCCGCATCCTAGTGACGGTTCGTTATTTTGACGTTATGCGCGTCATTGGCTTTTTGAGAGCACTCGCCTTTAAGTACCGGCACCTTGCCACCTTGAAAATCAACCACTAATCAATGGTGTGTGTAGGTAGATACGCGAGATTCCTCAGACTTTTCATGTTACAGTGAACGAGTAGGTAGCTATAAATATTTATAAATGTTTGATGCTTCTTGCCATTTAGCAGGCACAACATTTTCAAAATATTTGTGGTTATCTCGGAGGCAATATCCGATTATCTATATTTATAGTACTTCATGTTAAAGTGGTATAAAGATTATAATATTCTAATATTAACCCGCGATATTCGACCTGAATTGCTTGAAGGAATCTTCCTAGTGTGGCGACTGAAAACTACTTAATTTTTGCGTGAATTAAAGAAAAAAACAATTCTTGTTTTATGTAGGTATCACCTTTTAAGAATATAACAAAAAAATGTTTAAGTAAACGTATCCATTTGTAGAAGACCTGATATCAGCAATTGTACTTATCTCAAACACAAAATTAAAAAATAACGGTAACCTGCAGACGCGTGGCTATCGTCTGAAAATATATAATGAAGAAGTATGGAGAAATAAAAAAATGGCAACGTCTTAAAAAAATTACATAAATTTTGGCAGAAAACAATTATGGTTTTGTTGACTGTAGTAATTCAATTTTGCAAATATTTGCAAATATTTTTTAGTGCCGGTTTTTTAAAGAAGAGTTCAACCCCCTGTTCAATTTTTAAACAATATGTTTCCGGCCCCCGATTTTAGGGGCTGTCTTAACCCCTTCAACATGGACGATAGCCGCTAACAAAAAATACACATCGATCATTTTTTGCTATTCTGCAACTCTGCAGAGTCTCATCACAATCAGCATGTGCGTGTTCGATATCCTCGGTGATAGTGCAAAACCGCATATGAGCAGTTTATAAATACCGCGGATCTGCATTTTACTTATTTTACAGGACGAAGAAAAAACTTATTATTTTATCCATTTTAAGGTATTTCTTTGACCGATTTTTTTTGGGACAGTTTTAGCACTCCTTGTAATAAATACAAACATCAATCTTGTGACTTTTAAAAAAAGCGAAACAGCGCTTGGCAACCGTGGGCGCGAAATCTTAATTTTGCAATTTTTTCAGCTCCTAAGTATTGACCTGCATTTATGAATCACCCTGTATATACATACATATATTCCTGAATTATAAAGTAAGAGACAGACAGGCAGACACTCTATTTTATATGTACACATATATATATGTAGACAAGAGTTAATTATTTTACCGGGCAGAGAGAGAAGACCAAGAGCCATTCGAAATCTCAAGTCCGGGAAACAAGGAAGCGCAACGGGACCAGCACGCTAAAGTTTATAAATTATGAATATTTAAGTAGAGGTTGGCGCGGAGCTTCGCGAAAATGATATTTTCCTATCACGGTGCGATAACGTCGCGCAGCGTAAAAGGGATGCTTAGGAAACAGGATGGTATACGTCACTAAAACGGGAGCATCCCTTTGCGAGGAGCGTCAAAGCTAATGGACCTCCTCTCTTCGCCAGTGCCTTTACGTTCTATCGTGTTTCTCTGGGCCTTGCGCCGCTTTCTCTCTTCCTTTTCGCCCCTATGCACCACCATTCGTTATTGCTCTCTCCTTCTACCGTGTCTACCCCGCCTTGTTACAAAGCGGGTCGCATGGGGAGAGTCTCAGAAGCCCTGCTAATGTTTAGTACCAGTTGATTGCAAGCTTATTAGAATATGCATAAAGCATCATTGTTAAATGCTCTTTCTCTGGGCACACGAACCCGGGGAGACTTTAATGGACCCGTGTGTTACATCTGCTCGCGATCACTCGCGCGGCCGCAGAATTGTTGGCGTGGTTGCTCAGTCCTGTTTTCGTGGAAACGTCCTTGCAGAATGAAGATGACGTTAATTATTGATTGCTGGTAGATTTAACTTGGACTGAATATACATGTACCAAGGAATAATAAGATTTGTAGGAGGAGCTAAAGGAAGTGAGTCCGGCACAGAGGAGTCAATGTGTGTCAATTTAATAAAATTGTCAAATACACAATCGTAACGCCCAGATACTAGATTGCATGCCAAATCTCAAATATGTGTACTCATCGCTTTCCCCATAGAATTCGCGCTGTAAAGTGGGGGGAACAGCACCTCCACCCAGTTTTTCATCTCCCGTTTTGGCATGCGCAGTAGAAACCTCGCTCGTTATTCGGTATTTCGTGATCTAGAAAAAATTGACGCACAATTGAAAAAGATGTGAATAGGGGTCGTAGTAAAGTATATCCTTGGAAGATACGGGATTGAAAAATATATTTGAAAGAAAATAGAGTGAAGTGGGTATTGCATTTTAAACAATTATAAAAAAATATAAGTACACAAAAATAAACTTGGAAAACTAAAAAGTAGCAGAAAGAATTCTATAAAATATTAACTTGACCTATACATTTTTTTAAATAGTGTTTAAGTTTCTGAAGGAAATACATAAATTAATTTAAATCTTGCGCCCAATCGTATTTAATCAACAACAATAACTTACAATTAATAGAATATTTCAATATTCTGGAAATAACAAAAATCCTGATTTCTATTGTTAGTTGAATATCCTGGTGCTTCCCAATCTCGTCGCATCACGTGAATGCGAAATCTTGAACTTTAGTTTATCGGATCCTACGTTTGTGTGCATATAGAGGAAAGTTTGAAAACCGATTAACAGTGTATTTGAAAGCATCAAAACTAACAGATACCTTGTGCAGTCCGCTTGCAGGAAACTCGGCCGTCCAAGCTTCAAAGTTACTGGTCGTCCCACCACGACATTTATTAACCTTGCCATCAGAGTTACGAGTATCCGTTTTGGTCGTGTATTACTCAGAGTATCGGAAAAGCAGAGATTAATCCTGCTCAATTTAGTGGAATTAAGACTAATAAACATTTGTTATTCGAAGCTTTGATCATTGCCGAGATTTGAGAAATTTATTTCACTTAATCTTACACGTAAATGAAATATGTCGTAATATATGATTGAGTTCGCGATATATTAATAATACATGGTATTATGCACAGTGACTCCACACAATTACAGTTCGAATGCAGCCAAAGGAATATTATTACACTTAAGTAAATACATCTGTACCTCGGCGTGAGGGAGATACCTGAGTGAAAATTATCTTCTTCAATTGTTACATTGCTTTCTTTAGTGGTGAATATGAATAGATACTTATTAGCATTATTTTCTCAATAGTTCCTATCTATGGGTAGTACGTTCTATTGCAAATTTATTTCAAATTTGTGCAAATATGGGCTAGTTCAAGTATTAAGTCGTAGTGGGTGTTTTATTCCATCGGCAAAGGTGTAAAAGTACAACTGAGGAAGAAAAGGAGCTGTGAGAAACAAATAATGGTTTACATTTCTTTGGTTAACATGTTGTGTTGCAAAACGTCTTAAAAGAAGGAACGAACAAATCTGAAAGATTTTACAAATAGGTATGTTTGTTTTACTATTTTAACAATAATCTGGTGAACTAAGAGTTAATTTGCTATGAGCACTGTTGACATTGCAAGCTTGATTTCGCATAATTTGTTATACTGAATGGCATCACGTAGTAGGTAATGACTTTCACTGCTCTAAGCAGCTATGAGTAAATTGTCTAAATACGAGCTACAAAGCTGAAGACGATTTCAGCGACGTTGAAACTCATCAGATGGCGAGGACGCGAGTTGCATCCCTTCCAAAAGACTTTTCTCTAAAGACACAGAGGAAGAACTTTTGGTGAAGTGTTTTCAGTGTTACGCGTGGGCACACCATGCCTGTGCAAGTGTTGAAAAGGACATATGCATCTCTGACTACTGTAAATATCTTTCAAAAAGAATTAGTCTAAAGATATGCGGTTTTCACTGTTCTTTTAGATTTCCTTATTTTAATAGTAGCTCATATTTAGACCCCACTTCCAAAACCGAAGATTCGCACTGTTATTTTAAATATAAAATTTAAAACAAACATTACCCTTTTCCACCTTATTTCACCTCTGCATAATAAAGTAAACGTATTGAACATACGGATTCAAGTATATTATCATAAAAATCTTCAACAGGTTTAACGAAAATTCTGAAATAAAAGTGTCAGCCCATATTTAGACCCCACTTCCAAAACCGAAGATTCGCAATGTTATTTTAAATATAAAATTTAAAACAATCATTACCCTTTTCCACCTTATTTCACCTCCATATAATAAAGTAAACGTATTAAACATACAGATTAAAGTATATTATCATAAAAATCTTCAACAGGTTTAACAAAAATCCTGAAATAAAACTGTCAGCCCATATTTAGACCCCACTTCCAAAACCGAAAATTCGCACTGTTATTTTAAATATAAAATTTAAAACAATCATTACCCTTTTCCACCTTATTTCACCTCCATATAATAAAGTAAACGTATTGAACATACAGATTCAAATATATTATCATAAAAATCTTCAACAGGTTTAACGATAATTCTGAAATAAAAGTGTCAGCCCATATTTACACCACTTCTACTTAATAGAATCATTTCCTGGTACTTATATCCCAGAATTCTTCAGGAGTTCCAGTGACACTTTGCCAATTTCTTTACACCCAACACCTACCACAATTGCTTTTTCCTAAAAAAATATATTCATATTTTTATCACACAACCCGGTGCCAGTTTCAATTGCACGTTGCGAACCTCTCGCTTCAATTTCCTCCAAAGGTACAAGCACATAAGTCTGATGGAAAATTCTGATAGGCGTCTGGTAAACCAACGCCCATTTACCTTGCCCGATGGACCAGTAACTCTATATTCAGTCCGATCAGATACGATTACAAGAGCTCGGAAGAATATTACAAGAAACGTAAGGTGTTGAATGGCTTCGCGCAGAAACTCGTTCACGGATAGGATCAGTCTCTTCGGAGGCTAGGAAAAAAACTATCGTGTATCCTAGTAGAGGAGCAATGATGGCTACTCGAAACCGAGCTCAAGCCTGTCAAAACACAATAAAACGTGGTCGAAGGAAGAATCGCTGATCGATTTTGGTGGTCGGGGTCGATGTAACCTCTGGACCTGTTCGCTTGTGTGTGGATATACGTGGATGTGTGCTTGTATACCTAAGTGTGCATATACATAGAGGCTGCGTGTATATAGATATCGGTCCATTGTGCGGCATCGCTAAAATGCTCTTCTCGCGCCGAATAATGGCGATAATTGTGACGAAATGGAGCGTCATTGTGGGAAAAAAGGTACCCGTAACGATCGAGGATGACGCGCCGAGTAAGTGGCAGATGCATGGCGCTCGATTGACAGCTCCTCCGATTTCTTCCTTCGCGTGCTCTGCCGGGGATGCGTCTTTCATCAGGCCCTTTATTTTCTGCGATTCGAACGTACATTTCCTTCGCATTTTTCGCATTGTTGGATGATTAATTTTCTGTTTGTAAGGATGTCTGTTCGTGTGAGGAAAGTGTAGAATTGTTTATTGATTTTATGCGATGGCGATTGTAATAACAAACAGAGCAGAGTTGACTAAGTTTAAAGGCGAAGTTTAATTCGGTATTACTTCATTTGATTTTCCTCTGTTAATATTTAATAGACATTGGATTTTGCAAAGAATTTGACGATCTTGGAATACGTGAAAATCTTAAGTAGTAATAACGAAAATTGAGGGAACGTGGATAAAAGATTTTGTTGCGTCGCTCTTGGGAACGTGAATACTTTTTTCTATTGGAAATGGAAATGATACGATATTTTATTTAAAATGAAGGGGGAAGTGTATGTGTGCTTGTAGCACATGAGTAGGCACTTAATAGAAATACTACTGTATAAAGACGTTTAAAATGATAGAAAAAGCAAAGTTTTGTTTTTCATACAAGGAATTACAAGAATGTGATCATGGACAACTAATGTTTCCATTCAACATTTCGTGTAATGTGTATAAAGTTATCGAAACGATAGTCTAGGCCAATGTTTTTTACAACGATGCAGCACGCAATGCATATCAGAAGCAGAGGTGGGCAAAACTGAAATAAACAAATTGCTTTATACTCTTCATTTGTGGCAGAATAAAGTGCAAAAAGTTTTAGACCCACACATCGCATACTTTTTTCTAGAAAAAATCATAAACGTCACCTATGTTTTAAGGAGTGCCTTTAAAAGCATGCAACTTTCATCTATCCCACCAATTGCAGAAATAATAACATTGTCACAAGTTGAAGTGTCAATTTCAAGCATACCACCCTCGCCGTAATTATCAGGCTAAATAATACTTTGAACACAAGCGAACCCATTTACCAACCAAATAAATAAGCTGGTTACAGTAATTTCGAATATATATGCAACAGATATTAAATCAACGCACCTTAGCTTTCTTACCATTCATCTAAATATCACAGTACATTCTCCTACCGCTCCGTTAATTATCGTGACTCCCTCCCACTATGATTCGTGCCGTAATATCGTTCTCCTCCTTCAGGTACCTACACAGTATCTGTATACATCTACAAACATGATGATAACTCTCCATTTATTTCCGAACTTCGTGTGTTCTAGCTGGACACTCCTTATTTTATTTTTCAAAATTATATCTTCATTTCTTTCCATCTACTCTATAATTCCCCGGCTCGCATCACATAAATATTTCTTACTGTACATTATATTAAGTTAATAACAACGCAAGCTCTACACTCGCCATTATACTCCAATATATTTTACTTAGAAAATCATTCTCACAAATCTCTCAAAGACACTTCGCACGCTCTTATGGCGTAATAGAAACGCATTCTCATTGTAATTCGCTAAATTGCCACAAAATCTCAACTGCCCTTGATTAATCTCACACGAAAGGCGATTTTATCCAGACGCCCGATAATTCCACGACTTGCCGCATTATCATTATCGTCAGTAATGATTTAAGTTAACCGACTCGCACAAAACGATATCCAGCCATGGGAATATCGTGATTGCATTCAACGCACACGCCAGCGCCGATTGATACGAGGTACCGTTGTATTTCCGTGAACGGTGTACAGAAGCGGAAGAACGCAGGAGCACGGGGCAACCGAAGGGTAGTAACCGATGGGCGAGGGTCGAAGCTCGGGAGGGGCGAGCGCGGAGCAGTTATTTGCAATGAAACGCAACAATTGCAATCGGAGTCGATGCACGCCAGCGGCGTCTGTAAACGCCATACTGCCAGCTGGGTCGGTCTGGAAAATAGTGTTTTTGTGCAAGCCGAAACGGCAGATATGAAACCAGCATGGCGGATGCTTACAAATAGTTGCAGGGCGGCGCCTCCATATAAATGCGCGGCCGGTCTCCTTTCTTTTGTTCGTCGACTGAGCAAGGACGAAAAGGATTCTGTGAAAGAGGTTCGTCGTTACACGCAACCGGAGGGAAGCACCACTGAAATTCCACGTTCCACCCCTTGGAAGCTAACCCGCTGGCTGGCGATTGGGAGGCTCGCTTTTTCGTTATTAGAACATGGTCGACTAATGGATCGCTTTGCCGTTAAGTACGATGATCGAGGGATTCTTGTGTGCGATGCTGTCTATTCGGCTCCGCTTTCAGGGCTCAGAGCTTAGATTTTTAACCACTGGATGATATAAATCCCAGAGATTTATACGTAATAGTTTACTAACTATTGGGATTAGTGCCAACATCCTGTTAAAATATTCGAAACTGATAACAGGGTTGTTAACCTTCCCCTCAGTTTATTTCTTTCCAAGTACAATAACTTACTAGTTGTTGTACAATAACTTACTAGTTGTTGTACAATAACTTACTAGTTGTTGTACAATAACTTACTAGTTGTTGTACAATAACTTACTAGTTGTTGTACAATAACTTACTAGTTGTTGTACAATAACTTACTAGTTGTTGTACAATAACTTACTAGTTGTTGTACAATAACTTACTAGTTGTTGTACAATAACTTACTAGTTGTTGTACAATAACTTACTAGTTGTTGTACAATAACTTACTAGTTATTGTACTTGGAAAGAAATAAACTGAGGGGAAGGTTAACGACCCTGTTACCAGTTTAGAATATTTTAACAGGATGTTGGCAGTAATCCCATCTTAATAAAAATATAAATTAAGAAATTATGATCGTGAAAGTTAAGGGGCGAGGTATAAGTCCTTAAAAAATGTAGTCTAACAATTTTAACAGAGGCAAAGTTACTTACAGCGTAAAACAAAAGAATTGTCTGACCTCGCGATTCGATAATGTTTAATTATTCCACATCTGAAATTAGATTTTAAGTGAAGAGCTACCTCCTTTGAATGAATTATTTAGTATTGCAATTTTGTAAATACAGTAACCTTTTTCAATAGAATTCAACGCGTCTTAAAATTTCTAATTTTGTACTAAATTATTAATGATTATTATTCCTTAAGAGAAAGCTGCGTTAAAGTTTGTCTATCCGAGCAGATGTAAAAATCAAGTTGCATAAACCGAAAATCATATAGACAGGTAATTAGGTACGCGGAAAAAGCAGTTGTATTATTCGAACACTATTCCTAATTCGACGGGGCTGCAATATATTTCAAAATTAGTTTACCGTAAAGGTACAGAAAAATCAAACATCAGCCATAGCTCTCAGCATTTTCATAAACATAAAGAACCAAAATTTTACTGTAGTTAGGTACATAAAAAAGAGAAATAAAATAATCAAGTAATTCCTCAGCGCAAGGAAACACGTTTCCAGAAACTTATAATAAAAATCCACACCAGCTTCGATGCGAAGAAAAATTCTAAACGCCATTTGCCTTTCCCCTGCGGAAAATACCAACCAGAACAATATGTGATATGCGTGGATGCGACAGAAGTATAATATAGTGTGCCTTGAATATAAATGACAAGTGTTCAAAGAAAGAAATTAAGAGGATGTTTAATTTACGAATAGGTCGCGAGCAGAGTGTGTGCCTGAATGGTTTCTAAGCTCGCGCATAGAGAGTTTAACTGTGCAATGCGTGGCACGAATGCACACAAGATAGTTTCAATACATCAAAGAAAATCATCATCAGAATCAGTTCATCCGTTGACAAATGTTCCATACAAAATACATTTAGTGTTTAATTAAAAACTGTACGAGTAACATGGCTTATTGTGTCACAATCCATGTAAATATACCTGATGATCAGCAAGCCTCGATGTTCAGCGAGGTTACTATCACCGCAACAGCCATGTCGAGAATTAGAACTGCCTTGAAAAGCACCGGAGTCTTGTCACAGATTCTATATAGACGAAATGCATCGGTGGTCCTCCCGCCGGTCTACGATCGGCTATGATGTGAAGCTTTGTAGTCAGCTGGCTAGATAAAAGACAACGACGGCAACAGCTAGCACCATCACCAGGCGACGTCGTCACCACCACCGCCCCCGGTGGTAGATTACGGTATTCAGGATCAATATCCATAGTGGTAGGTGTGGCGGATGGCAGAGGGTTCCATCTTCGGCCGCCCTCTCTCTGCTTATTGGTCGGAGAATCGGTACACGGGTTCCGGCTTCCAGGCTGTAACCCATCCACAGTTCTGGGTAAACGGGCGGAGCTTGCCGTTTCTCCCCGAGGATCTAGTGGGGAGAAGCCATCGGGGCTCCTGGCAGACGGCCGAATCGTAAATCATGACCAGTCGGTCGCTCGGAGCGCATCTGTGACAAACAGGTTGAAAATCGTTGGAAAACATTCGGGCCCGCGATCGATCGTGTCTACGTGGCAATCTGTAATCTAGTTTGACTATCCCGGATTCGTTAACCGGTCAGGAGACATCCACGTGCTCCACGTTCGTACAGTGACAGCGGGCTACCCGTTCCTCATCCTCAGCCATCGATGATGAATTCATGAAGACAAACGCAATCGTGAAGTTTCCGGTGTGAGACGTACCGTAACGTGGTGTGAACGATTTCTTCGACTCGTCTGAAGATCGCTAGAAAAGAGGAGGATTAAGCAAGGGTGGTTAGTGTAGAGGGGATCATCATGTGCAGCAACGAGAGCCCACCGCCGGCGAAAGAGCCGCTGGCCGTCGGCTTGAGTAATCCAATGACCGGGTTTTTGCCGGGTCTCGAACACTATCGCCTGCAGCTGTATCATTACGCGATGGCGGAGAGACTGAGGCTGGCTCAACAGTTGCATCCGCAGCATTCCGGTGTCGGTCATCCGCCTTCCAGCGCCCCAACTCATCTGGGAATTAGTCCTGGCTTCCCGGCTCCGTTGCCCCTCTATCCGGCGGCAGCGGCCGCAGCCGGATACCCTAGCAGATTGGCTCTGTCTATGGCTTTGCTTCATCCTCATCATCAGCGAATACCGGAGGAGCCTAAGCCTCAGCACAGCTACATTGGCCTTATCGCCATGGCTATCCTATCGTCGCCGGAAAAGAAACTGGTGCTCTCTGACATCTACCAACACATCCTGGAGCATTACCCTTACTTCCGTACCCGTGGCCCAGGTTGGCGGAACTCCATCAGGCACAATTTGTCGCTGAACGACTGTTTCGTGAAGTCTGGCAGGAGCGCTAATGGTAAAGGCCACTATTGGGCGATTCATCCGGCTAATTTGGAAGACTTCCGACGCGGGGACTTTAGAAGGCGCAAAGCTCAGAGAAAAGTCCGTAGGCACATGGGATTGGCGGTAGACGAGGAGCCGGATAGTCCAAGTCCACCACCCCTACCAGCCACTCCGCCTCCTCCCGCGACACTTGGCCCGCCAATGGCGTCACAGTCTATACCTGGCATCTGGACTCCTCATCACAATCCTCATCATCAACAACACCAGCAGCAGCAGCAACAGCAGCAGAATCAGCAGCAAGCTTTTCAAAGCCAGTCTCTGCGACAGTCGTCGTTGTTCCAACCTTCTAGGAAGAGACAGTTCGATGTGGCGTCACTTCTCGCGCCAGATGATCAGCATCAGATCGAGTCAGACCTGAGGCCAGCCAAGTTGAGGAGATTCAGCTGCAGCGAGGACGAGCTGCATGATCTTCAGGAGCCGGATCAGGATGAAGAGGACGTGGACGTGGATGTCGTTGCTGAAACGAACGTTCTACCATCGCCCAACACACCCTCGGCTAGTCCAGACTCCAAGGTCATTTCTCCTGGCGAGCATTGGACCACTCAGGGTATACAGAACACCAATCAACAGTTGTCCGGTTTACACCTACACAATCATTTGCAAGCTAGAAGTTACTATGTATCTGCCACGTCGAGTACTGGTTCTAGCATCTAATGGATTAGGGAATCGCCTGGTCTTGCAAAGTGTCCGAAATCTACAATTCTACTCGATTTCTCGCTCGTGAGCCGTCACTCCGTGTGATCGAACCTAACCGTGGTACCGATACGTGGCAGTTGGAAAATCGCGCGGCGACGTTTCAAAGACATGTGACGAATGTGACGGATGACGAATTTCGGAAGTTCCTTTCCTTTCGCATCGAGCGATTGAGTTTCCTGCGACTTTTGTTTCAAGAAAAAATTGTAGAGGAGTCTCTCGTAGCCCCGTCTATGCGGAGAGCATCGTTTGTCGCTAGCTGGTGCTAACTAGTCGTGCCAAATTATGAAACCTTTCAGTTCCTCCGACATGCCAATCGAATATTAACTTCGGACATAAATATTAGTACAATCACTATGTATATACTACCGATTCAGATGTTATATTCAATTCTGTCGCGAGTCAACACGCCGTAATATACCTACGTTTGCGGAGGCCGCAAACTTCCCTGTCTAAATCTCCTCGGTTCGGTATTCCGTCGCTTCTGAAAGTTTTCCTATTTAGTTCGAGTCCGGTACTTGAATCCATGTATCGTGCAAGATGTTTTAGAGAAAGAATATATGTGTATTATATAAATAAATGTCTAAAGGAAGTATGTATATTTGAGAATCTGTGGGTAGAATTCCGTAGCGTGCTCGCGGATACCTTGGCGTCGACGTATCAACGATTATAAGTTATATTAGACTGTCTAATCGTTAAACTTTTACAGAGTACTTAGCAACAATTTCGAAGCAAATGATTCTTGCGTAGTACGTTCGAAAGAAGAAGATGGGTATGCGATCAAACGTTGAACATTTTATATAGATTAAAGAATTTTTAAATTAAATTTCGACCGTAAATCTTAACTGAAATGGTATCGGCGCACTAGTTCGGTCACTTTAATTTATATAGATTGATTCGGATGAATTTGAACGAAATTTCGGTGACGCATTTCTCTGTGAGAGGTTAACGTACGATGCGCGTTCGACGGTGCCAATGAGGATTCGATACCATCGCTGGCAATCGTTAAATTCTACCCGCAAGTGAAAAGATTCGTTGTAAATAGGAGAGAAACCACGAGATGATGTCTCGCTCGATACGTAATTTCATACGGTGTCCATATGAAATTCCAATGTGGGGCATTACATCAGACTGACGCGAAGCGCTCGCCTGTTCAAAGTGTAATATAAATCGTTTAAAGTTTAATATAGCCCATCTTTATTATCATCCATATATCGTTAAGATATATTCTGTGCAAGCCCGTGACCCCTCTGTATGTATGTACATGTACCTATGTATACGTGCTTACGTGTAATTCGGATGTATCACAATGCACACGCGCGCGCGCATATACGAAGCAGATACGGTTTTTTAAAGATTACCTCATATAATACAGATGTCATCGACCTGTCTCTCTTGACTCCTAGCACCGAGCTACCGAGCTCAGTACAACTGAAGTTGAATAAAGTTTCTGTTCCCATGAGCTCGTTCTTCGTGTTTCTTTAATTGCCCCGTCTCACGCGCTGATAAAAGTTTGCGAGACTCGCAGTCTCACAGGTTTTAATACGAATTTCGCAGCTCTATATGCAGCTGTTAAAATCGAAAATGTTTATATGGAATAATTTGCATTAATTATATAAGTAGGTGTTAGATGTGAGCAACAATGTTTCTCTTGTTACATTAATGTTGGTGTGTTGAGTAACAACGTTCTGAAATGCAACTGCACAGTGGCAATCTTGACACGAATACCTTTGCTATTTTTCTAAATTCTTCGACGATTTGCATGACGTGCAGAAGAATGCACAAGCTGAACTAAACATTCTACCTACGTTCAAGGACCGCCGCAATACTCGACAGCCCCGCGAATATTATTTGTTGTCATAACAAACGTTCTGTTATGCTTAATAATTAATGCGCACCAGAAACGTTTAATATTTGACTTAATACTTGCAAAAGGATGCAGAAAGCTTTATACTTTACGGTTGAGAGAGATGAATTCGTATAAACAATTCCACTAAGGTATTTAAAGTGCAGAGCGACTAAAAAAATACACTTTCAGGGACACCAAATTAAACAGAAGGTAGCTATGTAGTTATCAGTTTTATAATTATATAAAATCAATTCCCTAGCATTTCACACGATTGATTTATTAAATTGGCAAGCTCAAAGTCGCAGGTATTTTGACGTAACTTCGAGTATAAATGTTCTTAAGCAAAACAGGCTACAAGAGATTGAATGCATTTTGTCCATGAGATGCAAATGCACTTGTTCTATTTTTGTAAAAAATTAGTTCTTGACTAAGCACCTTGCCGCTGTTTCAATTCTCAATGCTTTTCGGTTTGAAAGTCACTTAACTGTTCGAACAGTCGGTTCATGTCGGAGTATACAATAAATGAGGCATTTTTTACTCACAATCAGCATTGCAACTGTCTGGGTTAGATTTAACTAGTCCCATTTCTGGATTGTCATGTGCGATATGAATGTAGCCGAGCACTGTCACGCACCAGCAAAACGCCATGCTTGTTTACTAATGCAGCCTAATTTTGCATAGTTATTCGTGCATTTGTTGGAATTCCGCCCAATATTCCTCTGAGTTTATAGTTTCACCTGGCTTGAAAGAAAATCTATGTCACTAACTGTAATTTGGTTTTGATATGTGTTCTGGTGATCCATCGGTAACAAAACCACTGACCAGATCATCAATGACTGCTAAGTATCCACATATTGTCACTTGTTATTCTGTTCAACAAAGAACTTTTCTGTAATATTCGAAAAGAGAAGTGGATGCTATCAAATGAATACAGAAAATGTAAATACATAAGTAGATAGAAATATAAATTAAATATAAAGTATTCTACACTTTTATATAATTTATATTCTATACTTATTATTCAGTATAATTAATTAGATACTATTGCAATTGCCGTTGTAATCAGTAGATCGTTTTGCAATAAATTTCGCAACAGTTTCGTAAGTCATTGTCGATATGTTATTCAAACGGCGAACACCGGGAATACAATGCATATGATAAATATTATTCTGTCGTAATCGCAAATCACATTTATCTAAAAGTACGAATCTTCTTTTAGCAGTCTGCCTTCGCTCGCGCTAAGTCATCGTCAATTATTAATTCAATCGCGGTAAATCGCTCGCCTTTGATAATGCTGTCAGGTTTCAAGCTCGATAACAGGACGAGAAATAGTATGCCAAAATATGTTAGCATACAAATGGGACAGATAGCACGAAATTACATTTTAAATAAGTGCTGTTGTAACAGCGTTTAACTCATGCCATCACGGACCCTTTAATTCGATACGTTCTTTTTTAACTCTTAGTTACATTTATAAGTCGAAACATCAGCAGAAAATTAAATACAAAAGGTTTAACCAAAACTTAAATGGTAGCTATAGAAAGTTTATAAAATTACTATTATTTGTAAATGTTTCACACTTTCCGGATCTCCATCATTGGAGAATCGTTTTAGCCTACGCTTAAAATATAGTTTGGAAAATAATAATATTTTTTGTCGATCATTAAGCGAATTATTTATTTTAATTATTTGCTATTATATGTTTTCGAAGGAATTGAGTTGTCGAAATTACGCTTCAAACGTGAAGTGATAAGATTCACAAGTAATTTGAGCGTTGCATATTCTACTTATGTTCTATTTAATTGTGGGATTCATATTATAGGAATTTAAATGCTCAAACATTTTCTCAGGATTATAAACATTTAACATGAATGCCTCAAGTTGCTTGTGGTTTTCGGAGCTGTATCACGATAATGGAATTTCAATTCTGATTTCCCGATTCAACTGTCTGATTTCCATCGACGGATACTTGTTTCCGCAGAAAAGCCAGGGTTCCGTCGGTTGTTCGAGGATTTGACACCTGGTTCGCGATTAACGCCGTTCGATCCGTTTATCCCAATTAATTGTAAGGGGAAATCTCTTCTAATGGGAAGCACAGTTGTTCCAAACTGTTGCTGGGAAATCCATAAGACAAATCCGACGGCCCAATAATCGGATAATTCGCTTTCCTCGAACGTCTGTATTTCATTGTTTCGTTCTTCATTTGCATCGTTGGGAACAATGACAGTTAATCAAATTTTAACGTTTTCAAATAGAATGAATCGATCAGCCATACATGTTTATATCAAGTGATCTCAGTAAATGCGTTATAGAATTATCTTTGTCTGCTTTGATCAATTTTGAACGCATGTATTAAAGACAATCAATTATACAGTTCGAAATAAAGAAGTATTTATGGAACATTCTTACATAAGCAATGCGAAATAATAAACATGAAATGAAATGAGATTAATAGTTGTTAAATGAGTAGGGAAACTATTGATTTGGTACAGTTTAGCTTACAATTTGAGTGTTACAAATGACATTAGATAAATTTATAATAAAATCACAACAGCCAGATATTTTGTCATATGCGTGCTCTTGTAATTAATTACATTTTTTTATAACAAATGATTTCCTGAAATAAATAACCATTTCATGAACATCGCAAGGATTTAGGATTGATAAGTAAGTACATGATTGGAGCAAGACTATGAAAACAAACAAATGGGAAAGATATCTACCAAAATTGTTAGTGAAAATTACCACATAAATAATGACATGTGTATATTATTATTATTTCATAAATGTAGTCATGAAGAGTAAAAAAAGAAATATATATTTAATATATGTGTTATAGTGCAGTGTATACTGCTAAATGCAGTAAAAAATTAGCCAAGCATCGAGTTACGTATACGGAAGAATTACACCGTATGTCTGGGTAGCTGGGTACAGACTTCCGTATGGCCATGTTCTTTGTCAGCAACAACGCAAGATTTACTAGATCCTATCACAAAGTGCCCCATTGTCTCTCAGTTCATCAAATGAAGCCTTAAGCGATCGCATTGCGAGCGTCAACTTAATCCTCAATGGAATAGTGCCACAGAGGAGGGAAGCCTGACAATAGGAACGAAAGCAATTTGTTAAATATTGCTTCCGATGATACAAACGACACGGATGCAGAAGCTACCTTAGTTCCTGTTTTAAGAACTGTAGTTAAACAAAGGCGAAACTTTGCAACGAATGTGACTGAATAAATATCTATCTGGTATGCTTCTAAATTCTTGTTGAATAATCTTCGTTTAAGAGACTCTGAGACTAGGTATTTATTGCCACTAAATCCAATAAAACAGAGTAGCTGCTAAAAATGTGCTATATCAGACGATATCATTTTTTTATAATAATATAATCAAATTTACTTCTTCTTTCGTTTCTTGACAAGAGTTAAATATTCTAAATGTTCTGCTATTTGGTTTTTAACATAATTTACCTAGTAGTTATCAATTTAAGTATATTTGTGTGCTATTAGATACGTTTCCTAGTTTATATAATACATATAAATAGATTGGGATTCGCGTTCATGGAATAAAGTAAATTATGTATAGGTACACGGGAAAATATAAGCGACTGATACATTTTTAACAAATTTCAGTAATAGACAAGAAGATGATTCCTGGGAGATCATTTTATTTCATTTCAATTATTTAATTTCCTTATTTAAAAGCAATCGTTGCTAAGAATTTCTATAGTGAAACTTCGTTAAGGAAATAAATGTAATGCGAAGAATAATAATTCAGAGGAAGATCATATAAAGATATAAGTCTCGTTTATATTGTACATAGCGTGCTTACAGTTTTGAAGAATATAAAATAAGGGGAATGTTTCAAACTGATGTTACACATTTATGTGCTCTTTTTACTTCTAATGTGTTTGTACTACAAAATTGTATAATGGGATTATAATTGTAATTACCTCGGTACAAATATGCTGCACCCTGCTTTAAAGACTAGAAACTAGGTACTGCCATACTTTCTCCAATTGCAATTTATACTTGGAGTAATAAAGAGACCAAACTGCAAACGCATATGATAGGTACGTGTAAAGTTGGTCGAGACCCGATATAAGAAACTAAATGTTTTAGTTGCCGTAGGTATAACGTAACCGTAGTGTTATACAAACATTAATCATGCTGATCATGTATCGAACAAAACTCTCAATTGACAACCACTCGTTACAGGTGAAAGAGTTTCATTATTTAATGTCTAGAGGAAAGTTTCGTAATACCTTCTGCTATATGTAGAACCTCATGGCCTAACATTTATTTGCATTAAGCTTCAATTCATATTTCAGATTGCGTCGAACACATTGCAATTTAAATCGTTACACGAGTTCATTCTTTGAAAGATTTTCAGGTCATCCTCGAATAGGAAAGATTTACGTTTCTAAAATAAGATTAGACACATCATTAATAAACATAAGAAATAGAAGTGGATTGTGATCTCTGAGGAATATTGGGACCACGTTATGCAGACACTTACCAACCCTCAAACTGGCAAAAATTATTTCAACACAGTATCCCATATTTTTGTAATCTTTATTTTGCAAAAAATTACCAACCCAGACACCAACTCTTACATTACACAATTTTTAAAACTATTAAGCCATAGATAGCTTTTAGACTTAAAAAATAAAAACCACAGAAAATTTGAAATAATATTAATTATACTATTCACTATTAAATAATCCACTAAAAAACATTGCAAAACAGTAAAAAAATATATCCAATAGAAATACAACTACTTTTCTTTAACAATTAAAATCTCCAAACTAAATTTACTCAATTTGAGATCATTCTGCGTTGGTAGCTTTCTGCATAACTTGGCCCATTTAAAGGTGCATGAGTCGGCATCGAGAAGTAATTTAGCAGGCACTTTGTACATAATATATCAAACGCTGTTTCTTCTCGCCGCTTCTCTTGCCGAGGGATCAAAGAATTTTCGTTGGAGCGCGTGAAAATTTCTTCTTGTATCCTTTTCGAACTATCTATATACATAAGTACATAGTTTCGTACGATCGAGGTTCTCAGAAAGCTCATCCACAACGTCGGTTTCGAGCAGAGTGTTAAGAAAACAGCTAGGGCGGCGTTTGCTTGCTCGATGGCCCATTGCTGCTATCCAAACTTCGCTCTGGTTTGTTATTCCAAACCCACTAAGCGAACTATCCGTCCAAGTTTTCGAATGTTTAACAAATAATGACGCGGCGACGCTGATCATTCATCTGTCGAACCAGATCACGAACTCAAAGATGGATCGAAAGGCGATGTTGCTCTGGGCAGCAGTTCCTTCAGCGGCTCTTTATCCGGGATAATAGAGTGGCGTTGCCTCTGAACAACGTTTCATCTATGTTATTGAAAGCCAATAATTGCTATCACGCTGAGAACATTCAATTCTCTGGTGTTAAAACGATCATACCAGTTTTCAGCAATTTTGGAGCCACTGCATTCAACTTCACTTTCTCGCGTTTCGTAATACTCGAATGGAAGTTATGTCTACAATATTTTTCTGGGATACACAATGAAGATTTGCAAGAGTTTTCTACTCAAGGAAAAGAAAGAACAAGTCACAACATTCTTACGGCAGTTCTAAAAAGTGTAAATAATAAATTACCTATAGCCTATTTCCGTATTTATTAATAAACATATAGGTAACTTCAAGAATATTCACAGAATACGATGAAGAATTAAGCAACTGAATCTGAAGCTGAGGGTACCAGTGGAAAACAGGGACATGCTATGATTTTATGATTTTAGAGGAACACAAGTTGAAGGAAGAATTGTTTTTATAGGAAATGCGGTACGAAATTATTATTTTAAACGGTACTTGAATTTGGTGATAAATGACAGCTATTGTCAAATTTTAGCGGAAACATTATTTTCACAGGAATCTTCACAAAAAATTCCTAAAATTGATACAAAAATAAGCTGTTTATACGGGATTCTTCCCCTAATAGCGAGATGGTGATCTTACCTCTCGGTGATTAAATCAGAAGAAGACCAAATTGCAAAGAGCTAAGCTTTGGAACTGAACGCCAGCACAGTGATGGATAAAGCATTTAGAAAATCAGAAATAACATAATATTCAGGAAACTGGTCTCACGACAATGAAAAATTCACAAAATTATTATCGCGATCGCTGTCTCAGGTGAAAACGATGCAGAGACTACTTAGGTACTTGAAAACTGATGTCTGCGTGTAGCAAAAAAAGTGTGCAGGCATGTAGTTACATTTTGAGATTCGCAGTCGTTAATATTCCAAGAGGACGAGATTTCTGAAGGAAACGACAAACAGGAAAGAGACTGTCAGTTGCGCTCTATTTTCACGTCCCTCAATCTTCCAAATAATGGTGCGGAGCTCGAATTCCGTGAGATCGCGCGTAAGATAAATGCCACGGGAAAGTTCTTTAGAATTAACACCTTTCTGGCTCGGCGGATATCGTCGCCTGACGTATTTAGATCAGATTGTCGGATCGACCGCGCCGACGTTGTTTGCTGCAGGCTTGCAACGCGTCATGCATATACATGCAGGCACCCGATGATGCAGCGGGGGTGTGCATATGCGAAACTTGCTACGATGCAACGACAGGGGCCGTCATACATGCTGGGATATGTGGCTGCGTAGGTACTCGGGGCACATAGCGGTTGATCGTAGATGCTATGGAGACAGGATAGCAGAATCGGCCAGTGATCTTATTACCTCGATAGTTGTTACTCTGCAAATGGATTTGCGGCTGCGCAGATTCGGATCGGTTATGGAGCAAGCCCAAGGTCGCCCTCTGCTCTTCCATTAATACAAATTGGACAGCGGTGCGCTACACTGTCCCTTGCAAAGCAATGTGAGGAGGCGTCACTCTAAAGGACTCTCATTTGCGTAGAATAGAAATGTAAACATTTATTTGATTTATTTTTAGTGAATATTTGTTTCTTTATTATTCGTTCATTATTCGTTAGGTATTTGATTTTACTTTTTGAAATTGACACTTAGATGAGGAATTTGATGTTTTTGTACTCATATTTCAACCTGTTGCTTGTATAGGTATGAAAGTTTTATTCGTTGTAACGAGCTGGAACTGTTAAAATATCTTATTCAAGTTTTTTCTTACAGAATTAATTGTGCAATGGGAAAGATTGGTAGCGAACTGTGTATTTAGATGAACATATGACATATACATAGGTATATCATTTTCTATGTACCTAGGTAGATTTTTTAGTATTACTATTAAATTCTACTAATAATTAAACTCATTGAGATTAATATTATTGCTGCAAGTAGAATTGCTGCAAACCCATAGCAAGTGTTGATTAATTTGCATTCTGATTTTAAGTTCGAATTTCAGTTTCATGTATTTTATATTACTTTATTATTCAGTATATCTTGTTATGCTTAGTTTTATTTTCAGTTGAATAGTTCTCATTAAATTATATTTATTTTCCATATTAAACCTACTGATGGATTAAAACGTGTTTAATAGATATGACGCTAAGGGTTGTCTCTTCATGTTTGATTCTAGTATACCTACTCCTTTTTTAAGTATCACTATTGATATCAGGTGACCCCACAATGCAAACTGAGCAAATTAATAAGCAATAAATCAGATGGTATAGGTGACCTTATTGAATGAAGCTCCCTACCAGTCTACAAATCACATTTTCGTATGCTAACGTGTAAATGTGCTGAGACTTGTACCAGCAGTATCTCGAAAAATTGATTTTTTACTTATCCATATTTATTAGCACTTATCTCTTACGGTTAAATTCGAGGTTCAGAATACGCCTGTAAATTTTCTGACAATCTGTTAGAGATATATCCTACACCTACCTATCCGAACAAGATATTACTTAAGTATATTATATAGAGTAGGTAATAAAAGATCGATAAATTTGGAACCACGAGATCTGGTTTAACGTTGAATAGAGTAGGTGAATCCGTTGAACGCGATTCTCGGTTAGATATCCCGGACACGATGTTCCCCGTGGGACTCAGTAGCTAGGGACTCGGTCAACACTTTTGTCCCGCAGCGCAGGTAAAATATTAGCCGATCTTTCTAGTGGCAGACGGAACACGTAAAATAGGATCTCCCTCGTTGCCCGTTGCGGACGGAGGCCCTTCGGAATGCTCTGGCGTGAGCGCAAGAGTCTCTGACCTGGCCTCTCTGCTGGCTGTGTCAGGTGTTGCGCGCAATTCTAACGCCTAATAATCCATTTATAGCGCCCATAGGCCGGCGGTGGATAGTCCGCGTTGTATTTTTAGGATCGACCCCGTCGAGGATCGGTAAATAAATCCTGATTCTCACGTGCCTCAAATCGAGAGCAATACGAGACTTTCATCTGCCTATTTACGCATTTCCGGTGCACAAGAACCACCATCCCTGTCGAGTACACTACAAAGGACGTATATAAGTAGCGATACTCCACGGAATGAAAGCGGGAGGAAAAACTCAAACGGTACGGCGCGAAAGGAAAATAAAGCAGAACTTGAAATACCGGTCCAGTATTTTGTGCTGTGTTGGGGAAGGTGAGATTTTTCCTGTGGATTTAGTTAATGGGGTTCAATTATTGTAGCTTTATGTATAGGTGGTACCGGTCGTAATTATTCAAACGATCGGCAGATTCTATGTTGATTCCAGTCGGGCGCTTGATCTTTCAGTTTATCAGATTTTCACCTCTTCAACATGGACGATGGCCGATAAAAAAAATACTAAAGTTTCATCAAAATTGGCGATTGACATTCGGGGCACTCTGTCACTTGTAAATATTAACCCGGCGTTAGTAAGGTGGGGAAATGTATCAAAGAGTAGTAAAGGTGGGGTTCCACAGACCCCAACAAATAATTGTAGTGTATTATACAATTCCATATCTTGTAATTAATATGAGATTACGTAGTGGCGTGATATTTTACAGAATAAAAACGCAGATCCACCAAATTAAATTTTTATTACCAAGAAATACTTAACTAATTAAACATCTTTAATTTTCAACAGAAATTGTTGTTTATGGCGTCGAGTAGCTGGTTAGGGAAGGGGAAGCTACACTGAGGCACGACTCACTGCAACGCGTTGTTAAAAAGTTATACTTAATTTAAAACCATTGGGGTCCGTGAGGCCCCACCTTAGCAACGCCGGATTAAATGCACTTATTTATGATTTGCATTGATCAGGCCCAAAATTTATGAATCACAACGAAGACACGACGCGATTCTTAAACTTGATTTTCTTGAAAACAAAATTGTGCAAAAAAACCAATCATACTCCAGTTTCCATTTATTTTTTGGTAAGGAACCGTCTTTATCCTGGCTTTATTGCGAAACCATCGCCACGAGATTAAAACTTTATATTTTATATTTTATATTAACTCATTAGAAACATAACATCGCACATCTAACGAGCGATTGCTTAAAATGCTTTAATAAATTAAGTTATCAAATCCCTTGATCACTTAGAAAGACGATCACACAGAATAACATTTCCTGACACATTGTCTTAACGTGCTAATTATTGATCGCAATAAAAACGCCGAAACGATGATAGTACCTATTACACGGAAAAAAGAGAAGTGACTCCAAAGAAAGGGAGCTGTGCACGGTACAGCAGCGTTGGGAGAGCATGGGAAGGTGACGGGAATCACAATATTGTTAATTGGACGCGTTGAAGCGCGAAACGTGCATCGTGCTTCACACGTGCCACAGCCACCTTTGTCGCGTATATACATTAATGTTTAAATCTCGCGCAATTATTTTTCCTTCAGAGTGATTCCTTTGCCTCGATAGCTCCGAACAATCGATCCATTCCGGACATCCGAAGGAATCGCACGGGGAGAAATGCTCGGACCCCGCGGCGACGCCAGCTGCTCGTCGAATATTCCTTCGCGAAATATAAATACGCCAAACGTTGGCACAATGGGCTGAAAAACATTTCTTGTCGTCGAGGCACGGCTGCAACTATTACAAACTACTTTATTATCATTCGCTCGCCTCGAAGTAATTTCTCTCCACGGGGTGGACGAAGTTCTTTGATCGGGCCTTCACGCGCAAACGGGGATTTGTGCAAATCCGATTTGAGAATTCAACGTGAAGGGAAAAGTAAGGAAACAAGAGTTAGAGTTACCAGTTACTCGCTTAATACACGGACCTAGCGGTAAGTATTCTTAAGTTTGTCCGTTTATATATTTACAAACTGTTAAAATATTCCTTTAGATGGATTCTTTTAGGTATACTTACATAACAAGAAATGGCAAACAAAAAACTGTAATAGTTTAGGTTGGGTATATAGTATAATGGGCATTAAACAAAGTGACGTATAATTATTTCGTTACTAAATTGTAGAAGTGACGGAAGTATTAAACGGACTAAATAAATGCATGATTCAATTATTTAACACGAGTATACTTATACATATTAAATGTATATATTGACAGTGTGATTAATTGCACATGTATTGTGTAAACTGTTTTGTTATTACATATTATAATTCTTATTTTGATAAACCGTTGCTATACCGGGGCCAGTCATGATTTCATAATAATAGCATCGTGCTACGTTTCTTCTACATTGGGAAAATCTGAGTGAAACTGTACGTAGGTATTATCTTACAGTTGCCATTTTCATCGCCCGCATGAAAGCTTTATCGCTTTGTGCACGTCAAGAAAAGTATGAACAGCTTTTACTCTAAATTAAATTCTACTAGAAATATGTATTTATTTATTTAATGGCAAAAAACTAAAAAGCTGTCAACTAAACTGAATTAACTAAAATTAGAAGTTAAGTAAAGGAAATTAGGAAGTAACATAGGAAATTAACATAATTTACATATTAATAAATTTAACACAATTTCATTCTGAAAGTGGTAAAACCTATTCACAATTAGCCATGAATGCATGCATAAAGCGGTATTCAATGGAGCGTTATTAATTAATCCAAAACAATCATCACGAAAATGCAATGTAGCAATACAATCAAGACAAACGCTCTAAACGACAATATTGTAAAAATACGTTTACATTTACTAAATGATACCGCACGAACAGTTTCGACTGAATCGTGTCAAACATTGGTGGTTACGAATTTGCATTCACCTCAACGTTTCCACTAAACGAATATTCTTGTTCACCAACGTCGCAGTTTTAAGAATCTAACTGTTTAGAAGATGGCTCACGAAGAAACAATAATGTCACTGAAGCTGCCATACAAACAAGGTCCAAAAAATTCATTTTTATCTTTTGAATCCTACAAGCAACTTTTATCCCCAAGCAGATTTATTAAAAGCAGAGTTATATCATTAAATCACGTGATTTTTAATGTCACTGTTGCAAATAAAAAAAAAGAATTTATAAATAATGTGAGGAACAAATGCATTTGGTTGACTTACTTATCGCATACATTGCAAAAAATTCATTAATTTGGTTTCATTAATACTTTGTCATCGTTGTCATCGTAAATGTAAGCGCATCTGAATGAAAGTATCATGATCATTTGTTTCCACAGAATCGCGGAATACCGGTGAAGCTACGACTTCCCTCGATTACATTGGACGCGCCAGTTGCTGTTACCAAATATTTTCCTGCGACATACGCATTATGAAACGTCGCTTGTGTTTTGTGAGGATTCGGCTATTTTCTATCGACCAAATTCCAAGCGGGCTGGTATTGACGGCATTATTTATTTGTAGCCAGCATGGGATTGCTCGAATCAATCAATGGCCGCATTCAATTGGAAGCGCGCAGTTGTTGCTGATGCGACAATGCGCTGTTGTCGTGTATCCCGTGTATGTTTTAACAGGATGCTCGCAATGAAGCCGTTTCCAAATTTTCAGAAAACCCTTGGCGCTACCTATTATTGTTGCCGCGTTAAAGCGGGTTCAAAACGAGGCGTTTTCTGAATTTTTGGCGAACAAAATGCATATAAACAAGGAAAACTAACGAAATTGTTGCTATTTTTTAATATTTGTTTTTCATCTATCTTTGTTACTTGGGTATCGCTGTTTCATTATTTTTATTATTTGTACGTTATTGGTTTTACCGTTAATTTATAGAATTAGTAAGGGATATTGTTTATAACAATACTCTTTTTGTATCATTTAATAGTATAATTGAGGGATTAATAGGGACTAACCCACATTGAAAACATATTTTGTTCCTGTTTTATATTATTAGTAGTATATTATTGCTACTAACTCAATTTCGAAAGAAGTATGGGTTAATCCGTTGTTGCTCTCAATGCCTCAATTTTTCATGTAGGTACCTGTATAAATTTGTTACACCTACCTGTATAATATATTGAGGAGGATAAATTGATTGACAGGCGTTTCCCTTTCAGCTGTCGTTGATTAAAAGAAGAAAGATGCAATTCATACACCCATATAAATTACAAATGCATAAAACCTGTATACAGAATGATTCATGTGAAAGAAAAGAATTCATTTCGTTTATTCTTGCAGGTAGGTACTTACGAAAAATTTATACAAGCAGAATATAAATTGATATCATATCTAAATATAATAACAAATACGACTAAAAACATATTTGTAGGATTTCATGTTTTATCTCTAATTTACGTTTTATTTCTGATTTAATACAAAAAATTTAATACAAAAATCAGTCAAATAAAAAATATAGGTACATTTATTTAAAAAATATTTTAATTGTACTTTTTAACACTTACGTATTTTTTGAAAATTTTATTCATTTCTTATAAAAATTAAATGTAATTGTGGGGGCACCCTTCGTCTCCTGACAACCAATATTTTTAGACCCAGTCATCGGGGGTGTTTCGTGTAAATGTTCCTCCAACGGTTCCTCCAAAATCGATCGTGCAGTGGAGACGTCTTTTATTTTACAGCGCATATTACACCCACTTATTATGGCGCAAACTAACATTAAAAAAAATATGAAAAAAATAATTTTGTGTTCTCAAAGCACGTATTAATAAATAGAAAAAAACTTCAATTTAGTAAATACATTCTTTTTGTGCCAAGAAAAAGTTCCGAACAGCGGTACTTTATCAGAAAAATAGGTAATTCTTTCTGAATTTTTTATACAAAAACCGTTCGAAAAATTAATTTGAGGTTTGGCAGGCTGTTTTACTATATCTTAAACTATTGTTCTGAATTTTTGTGTGACAGTGAAAAGAACATGGTAGATACAGAGAGCGTTGAAAAATAATCAAGTGGTCCTGGCATTGACAGAATGTACTGTAAGGATTATCCAAAACACAAAAAGGAAAAGAGATTCTTAATCCACACGAAAGTGGCTATCTGTGGTAGTAGATGCATTAATACAATTAAAAAAAATGTTAAAATGTTAACCTTTTGAAGAAGATGAACCACCCTGATTTGAGTCTGAAGAAGGTTTTGCCCCAAAATCAGGAAAACTTCTTTAAATAAAAATGGGACGGTAACAGATACGGCAATAAAACTACACCAAGGTGTATTACAATATCAGCCGATGTCGATAAAATGCTGTTCAGAGAATTAAAAAATCATCCAGGCGCTAGTTGGAGTTTTCCTCCACTAGGGACGGGAAGTGGGCACTCGTAAGATATTCGAGGACACTCGATTGGGCACCGTACTTAAGGGTGTAACCGAGCGCATGATCGAACCACGATTGTGGTGACTGTTCGTTCATGTGCCATCTCCTCGAGGACTCTTCTGGGCCAGGAGAATAAATCGGAAACAAATTCAACGTCGAAGGGCTTCGGGCTACCGAGGGGGCCACTACGGATTGTCTCGTACGACAGACATAATGACATTCGGTCGTGCGTGAAGCCAGCGGATTGGATTCAAAGTGGCCCGTAGAAAGCGTCTCGAGAGGGCCACACGCCGCAAGTCGATCGTCACGGACGCGTCTATGCAGCCTGAATTTCGAATTCTCGTAAACACCCCAGTGTATTAAGATGCCTACGTGTTCTAGCGCTGGCGCGGAAACGGTGCACCGTTGGACATCAACGATGAAGAGGGGAAATACGTGACGATGATGTGTCGCGGCGACCTTTCAGAATTTTCAGATACCTCTATCGCATACTTCAAACGCCAATTAAACCTGTATATTAGTCAACCATTATAGGAACTCAATAACGAGGAGCACATTTGGCGACTTCATCTTCAAGGATACCATTAACGCACCGCCTTGAGTATGCACTCGTAGTTCATACATCAAGAAGTGACGTTTTTATTGATTCTGTTACTGTCACCTTTGAAATTATGAACCTGAAGTCCATTTGATCCCTCATCCGAGTCGCCATCCAAAGAGGTTCTCTTCTAACTATTGTATTTTGTCTTCGTTACTACCTATATACATGTAAGCGTCTGGATTCTAGCATATGTTGGCCAGAATATTTGAATAACACTGTACCGGCGAACCTTCTGAATCAATGTGTGTAACTGTTAAAGAGGTGTAGATAGAAATGGCACGAATCCTCCTTTAATCAAGTCATACCAATTTCTTAAGTTTACTACTGACTAAGTCTGCTAGTTTTTTTTATCAATTTTCATCCCACAGGGCAACTTCTATGGTCTTGTCTCTACATAATGATAAGGATTGTATCTACATAGTCTCATTTCCAGTATAACCAGAACGTACTTCTCAATATCTTCAAGAACATGCAGTAATACAGGTAATTACTATAGTAATGGAAAATTGCACGGCAACGAACCTGCAATATCGCTGCAATATTGTACGATCGTTGCCAACGAAACATTGCACGGCAACGAACTTGCAATATTGCTGCACTATTGTACGATCGTTGCCAACGAAACATTGCACGGCAACGAACTTGCAATATTGCTGCAATATTGCAAGATCGTTGCCACTGAAATAATGCAAAATAATATTGCAGCATCATTCCTGCAATATTACAATGCAACCTGCAACAACAAAATATTGCAGCAACGTTCCTGCAATACTGCTGCAATGAAGTGTGCTGTATGGGTAGGGAAATATCCTACTTAGCCCGCAATATAACAGTCGATGAACAATATAGCGTCTACGCGGGTTGTTCTGTATGCACTAACCTATGCATATACCACAATTGCAACTACAATACAATTCTATTGGAAGCTTTTGCAAAACTATCACGTTATTAATTAATCACTCTGTAGTTGTATATACTAATAGTAATTCTGAGAGGATAGTGGAGTGGTACTGGAATATTTAAGAAACAAAGAAAAAGGTTATGAATATTAGTCCAGAAGAATTCGTCTTTCTGTCTACTAAGTTAATCGGTGACAACAGCCGCTTGTCAAGCGAAATTCGGGATCGAGTCCCGGTCAGCCAATCCGATCAGCCTCTTCCTCTTCCTCTGTACTATGCAGGGTCCGCACTACGCGGGTAAGCGAGTTCCGCGATCGATGACAGAGTTCGATCCCTGTGAGACGTCTAGTGGGCTTTATAATGGCTGCGCGCTACTCGAGACATTTCGAAAAGCGAGCAAAAGACAAGAACACCACTTGTACGATATATATGCAGACAGTCCTCGTATGGCCGAGCTTCTGTCAGTGTTTGCCATGCGGCTCCCAGTAGCCATGCAATCGAGGTGTCTTCCACGGTATTTCTTTACACACGCACGGCTTTCTTTGCCCCTCGAGCGTGTACTTTTCCACACGCGGGCCGGGAGGAGAGGCCGAACGCAACCACGTGCCCGGCTAATGGACGCCACTCGAGACCACTTTGACCGCGGCAAACATCGGCGACGTTTCTCGAAAACCCATCCGCGACTCTTGCCTCTTACCTTTTGCTTCTTGCTTCTTTGCTTCCTGTCTGTTGCACCGAAAACGCTTCACGTTAACGTCGCGAGCAGCCCGCTGTTTCGATCAAGCGTAAAAGCTTGATCCTTGGGGCAGAGACCACAGGCTCGACCTTAAACGCGAAGAGTCATCCTCGCCCATCTGTCGATAATTAGTAAAGAATGCTGTGTTATCGTTAGCAGCGCAAACGAGACTAGCGTTCTTAATCCTTTGATTGTGCTCTACGAGCTGAGCTCGGATAGAGTAGCGCAGTTCGCTATAGTGCTCTGTATAACCTGAGCTCCTTGTCAGACGCAATGTTGGGTTATTCTTGTGACCGTGCTTTATGGACAGGGTTGACAGAAGTAGAGTTTTCTATAACGTAGTAGGGAGTAGTAGAAGGGGAACAGGGGTCGTCCTTAAATTACGTAAGGCATTTTTGCAGGGGAGGGGGTCGCGAATTTCTTACGTTTTTTTACAAAGGGGAAGGGGGAATTAGGTAGCGTCATACGTAATATTTTTTATCTTAATTTTTAATAAATACAAATTCTATCATTAATGTTCCAGAAAAGTTGTTTTAGTTTAAATTTTCAGGAACCGAGTTAAATGAATTATATAAACCTTTAAAAGAATTTTAATAATTGAAAAAATTCAATGTAAAAAATATTACGTAAGAAGGGGGTTGCAATGTCAAATCTTACGAATTCTTATACTGGGGGAGGGAAGGGATAAGAAATCGCCAAAATTACCCTTACGTAATTTAAGGATGGTCCCACAGCTATTGGGAGTTGGAACTTACAATCAGTGACGTAGAGGGAGTAGTAGAGGCCCCGCGCGCGGATACGCTAGCGCGAGAGCTCCAGCGGAAGGCTCGCGTTCTGATTGGTCGGGTTTTTTTTCTTAATATCTCGAAAACGAAACCTCGGATCCCAAAACGGTTAAGGACTTTTCGGTGTCTTTTTGCAGTAGGATATTACATGTTCCGGGATGTCCCTCAATTCTGGAACACCTTGTATAATATAACTTGTGCACACCATGCGAGGATTCCCCTTCTGCTACTCGCTATTACGTCAAAACCCCTCCCTGTTGTCCCTACTTCTGGCATCCCTGCGCTGAACCTTCCCGGAGCTATGAGTGAATCCGCCTTTGCGATCTGCTCCGAATTTTTCAGGAACCTTCAACGCGAATCCGACGAACTTCCTCTTGTGTGCCACTCGGCAAACGTCGATCGTGGATGTCGAAACCATCCGTGCGAAAGATCAATCGCTCCATAAAACCTTATTCATTCCCACAATGTGATTGTCATCTGAGTTGTGGCCAGTTTGTTAACCTCACAGCCTCAGCTACGGAAACGTTTTATTACTCTGTCATATTACTCTAACCATTTTTTCGACTTTCAGTATTGACAACCTATTATTATTTTTTTTTTAACCGGTATGCTATAATTGGGACTATTTCGATATACATATCCTGAAACACAACGGAGGAGCAACACATCCTGATTGTGCTGAAAGTACCGAACAACTGACCAGAACTCAAGCAGCCATTTAACTCACCAGGCCGGAAGTGGTAAGCACAGCTGAAATGGCCAGGTCGAGAGGTTAAATACATAAATAAGGTCTCTTTCGTACGGGCACCCGGTAGTTGAGCACACAAGAGACGCATGCAAGAGCTCCGTCACAAGGGAACGGTAGTTCCGGCACACTATGCCGCGTCACGCGCCTCATGGTTGTTAGTAATAACTGTAACTTGTTTTCGAATACGAACTTGGCTACATCATTGCATGAGCACACCTAAGTGTTCTGCCATTTTGGTCGTCATAAAGTAATATATTCGTTTAGGCACTTACGATTACGTTTAGTCACAAACGTACCCATAAGTGTGTTTTCTATTTATACAATATATTAAGTAAGTTTAGAATAATTGTACAAAAAATATTATAGTAATAGTTTATCTTAAAAAGGAGAAGAGAAACAGAGGTAGAAACAGAAAATTGTGGATATATGTATAAATATTTTAACATATTTATTTCTGTAGCAAGCACAATTTGAAGTGACATGGGCGCACGAAATCATCAATTTCGTAATATAAAATCATAATGAGATTGAGATAATCGACATGAATGAATTTCACACGAATTCACCTTTAATTCTTGGAAACCGCGGTGCGCTCCGTTTCTGGTAACGGGCCTATGCCCCCACATCCTGTATATTATTGAAATGATATATACGAAAAAATTACTTTTTCTTTCAAACGCTATAAATTTTTCAACTTCTCGGTTTTTTTCCTTAAATTGGGTCGACTACAGCATAAACTGTCTAACCTTAAGAAACTTTTCTTGTTTTTGCAATTAGATGACTATAATAGGTGCTTTAGGATTTGCTTAGGTACTTTCAAGAAAATAAAAGTTGCATATTTATTTATATCATAGAAAGAGATTCATAATAATTATGGTTGTCACATAAAACAAGTGAAGGAATTTTCGCCGATGCTAGTTAACCAACAGACGTGGCACGTGTAACGACAGGTCTGCTAGTCGCGGGGGGTTGTCGAACGAAACTCGATAGTCCGATTCTGAATCGAGGTGCCGATCGTATCCCTTGGGAAGACGGTTAGCGGGCCTCGGGGCAAAATTTTACCCTCTGCTCTCTTGGGAAAGCCCCCGCAACGAGCATTTAGCCCGCTAATATGCGTATTACAGCCTTCCTACTTTGTGCCTTGAGTCATTCTTTGATCTTGACCACCTTCCTATAGAATTAACCCTTTCAGACATCCAATTCTTTTCCTTTTTATGGATAGAGGATTCGATACACACACAGCGCACGGTCACACCTTCTTATTTTATTGAGACGGTACAGGTTGCCACGTAAAATTATAAACTCAAACGGTAAAACAATTTATTTAACAGTTAGATGTCAATAGACTGAACATTGTTCACCATACTTTATATATCCTTCTACATTCGTACGTACCTAAATGCTATCCTTGTTATCTATTTACCTACTTTCTGTAGGATCAATATTAAATCCTGCTGCTACTTATGTAACACAGGCGATGCTTTTATCTAAATTGTCAATATTAACAACATCAGTGCCTACGGATATAAGGTTCTACAATGATTTCATGATTTTTGTGCATAACAAGAAGTAACAATTTGTAAATAATTAGAAGCTTGTTCTTCATTGAAGGTATAAGTAGTGTTCTATTTCAGTCTTTCGTCAAGAGGGTTATTGTTTGCCCATCAAATTATTATTTCAAGTGGAAGTGTTTCCAAAATTTCAGGGTTAGCAAAGTAATCCAGGATCAAGCTCTATTAATGTTCAGAATGTTTCCAAATTTTTCGTAGAGATTCAAAGAGTCGGAGTTGATACAAACCCAAACTGCAACTACAAATAAATAATATTTTTCAACTAAGAAATGAAGTGATTAAAAGTACTATCGAACACTTTATGTAGAGATTGCGCAAAAGTAGTATGTGATTTTTATAATACGAAAGTATTCGAAATATCTTCTCGCAAAGCAAAGATATTTGAAAGTTATTAAATATGTAGGTACAATGCAATTTGCTGAGATCAGATTTTGCATGCGACAGTTCTCGATCGATACCGATTGCGCGCTGTTGCACAAAGCATAATTATTTCATCAACGCAATGTCATCGTCCTCCCACGAACGAATAGCGTTGTACGATACTTGGAGTCTTTTAAATGGTGCCCATTAACTTGATAGTACAACGCAGCATATTAATGGAAATTGCAATGCATCTTTTAATTCCAGCTCTACAGTGTACTCGCCTATTACATATACCTAAGTACTTTAAATTAACAATTTCAATAGAAAGGATATATAAATGTGCAACAATATAAGTTAATAAGTTATGGTAACAAAATGTTCACTGACCTGATTAACGATAAATTTTCAAATAAACCAGGAGTAGATTTCACTTTATTATATTGTAGCAATAATAATTACAATTATTTTTATTATCATACGAATAGATACGTTTTGGTAATAAAACCAATTCAAATGTGCAGTTGAAAAAAATAAGGTAGAAATGAGGTTCAAAACTGGATATGATTTGGCCACGCAATGCAATACACATGAAGAGAAAAAGTCAAAGGTGTGTTCATATAGTTAGCTACCCTACACATGAAGCCTATACAATTGTTTTCATCAAGGGTGGTGGTGCATGGTGGTCAGCAAAATGCACCCAGGGCATAGTATTAAAATGAAAACAAAAGTACCTACCTAATTAAAATACCAAGCTGTCTATGATCCAGAATCAAACTCAGATAGAAAAAAATATACTCACAAACTTTTCCCATTACTTTATGTGCTAAATTCTCTCCTGACGCGATACCCACATGCATCTTACGAAACATCCTCCATAATAATAACTAATACAGTGTCCAAAAAAGTTCAAGACACAATGTCTTTCACCGGGCTTTTTGTCATTTAACCATTCGGCTGAACATATCTTGTATTAAATGCCGTATCATTGTGTCCCAACGAAGTGACAAGTCACATGTACCGCACACCTGCCGACGTTGCAGATGCAATGCACTCGTACTTCTGCATCTCCGTGCGCGGTGACATTTGCGACCTAGCTGCACGCCAGCAGTAATTAATATGAATGTCTTTACGCCAGCGAAACGAAAGGCCCGCGACGTCCGTCCATTTGGCGCATGCGATCTGCGGGAGCGAAAAAAAATCTAACGACTTTATTCAACGTCACCGGCCCTGTAATTACCCGCAGGCTGATGTGCAGAGGAAATGGTAGCCCCCTAGCGATTAGCAATCCCTCGGTGATTACCAAGTTAGCCTAAATAGGGTATAGTGTTTAGGGAGAGTCTACGTGGACCCAATGCTAATCGCTGCCAGTGTGTAAGGACATACGCGCAGGGGTTTCCGAAGGGGGCACGTTGCTGGTTTGAGTATTGTTTCGGGGAAACATATTCGAAAATAGAGGCTTCAGGATAAAAGAAGATGTTGGACTTGTGGTTGTTTATTTGTAAATTCTAATTATAAACGCTTGGTGGATTTGTGCAATGGACATATTAAGAAGATAATTGGAATTCGTCGAAATCGTTATTTATGATGATCTTGGAAGCTGAAATGCCTTGAAACGGTTTAATTCTTCTAGTCGATGAAGTCGAGTGTGAAACTTGTTGCTTGCTCGTTGAGGATTAAAGTACTTATTCGTCTTTGTTTTTCGTTTCTAATATAGAAATGAAATAGATTTCTCATAGATTTGAGATCAAAGGTTTTGATCTCAAATCTTCACGTTTTCGAATCGATACTCCAGTTGTGTTTCATATGCAACTGTATAAGGATAACTACTTAGGTATATCTACTCTTTCAAGGGAAGTAAATTCCTACAGGGATATGATATTTATTTTTATGGAACTCAAAGACGGAGACTAGGTTAGGAATCAATGATTCCCAAAATAATGAAACAGTTAACTGAACATAACTATTCTTAGGGAGCGTATTCAAGACACATTTACAATAATTTGTAACATCTCAGGAACATGTGACAGAGTTCAATAAGAAACACCCTGAGTGAATCGTTTGACGAATGCTGCAACTTGTGTACTTAACAACTACTGTAACAATTAATGTTGAAAACGTACTGGGGTAAAGAGTAAGCACGTCTAGACAATAACTGAAAGTTATTTGTTCCTGATTTAGCGAGTCGTTTAAAAAGGCATGAACCTTATGTCTCATAAAAGTTTAAGTTAAAATTTAGTTTTCTAATAAAACAGATAAGGACAGATTTATTACAATAGTAAGCCATTATTTCATGTGACTCTTTAATAATGTGTTTTCAGACATGAATTGAGCAGCTCCATTTGTGATAGTTTCTGAATTTTGACATGTAATATACGTAATAAAAAATCGACATCGTTTGGTGCACGTTTGACGCAAATCCGATAACAAATGAGCGATTTATTGCAAATTTTGTTCACCTACTGTTCACAACTAAGTCCCACCCAATAAGCAGCCGTTTTATAAGTCACCCAAATGTGTGTTGACTGAGAATGAGGATATTTCCACAGACAATAATAACGAGCAGGCTCAAGAATTTTTAATGTCTAAAAAAATATTTTTTCCATATTTAATTAATAAAGCAACAATAAATCAGTAGTTGGTATTCTTTACTGTGCATAGTTACCAAATAGTAGCCGTTTTTTGTACACTTTGATGCAAGTCAGGACCAGCTCCCTTTTAAAAATCATAAAAATTCACCAAACCAACAAATAAAAACTAATCAACTCAATAAATACTACTTATTATGTAAAAATATACATTTTTCAATTAGCGTCCCCTTTTTAACATTAAGTGAAAGTAACAATTTTAAAAACAATTTTGTCTAATTTGCTCAAAGTTGGTAAAAATGGAGCTGTGCCCTTTTAACTGCAAGGTCCTCAATTCCCGTAAATTTTCTTCACCTACCCCACCCCTACAAAAACTACAATCTGTCTCTACACTCTATATAATACCCCTACAGTGAATGAAGAGGGTTGAAAGAATTTCAGTGTGAGCTAAATCCTTAGAATGAAGTGTATATTTTGCAACATCTTGAAACAACATATCCTGCGAGGCTGCGACGACGCGACGCGACGACGCCGGCGTCGCGCGTCGCCTTGATCGCGGGAGTCGACCTCGTCGCGCATACCATTCGAAATTCCGTTCACGTGCAAGATGGCGGCTGTAGTTTGCTCCCGGCATGCACCGCCCCTGACTCTGTCAGTCGTTCCTCTCTTCCTCCCTTCATCCTCCTTCTTCTTCCCGTTGGCCTTGCCCTTTGATAGATGGAAAAACGGACGCCGACGCCGTTAGAATGTCGCGCTGCCTGTGTCGGTTAAGCGTCCCAACAGTTTGCGACTACATACCCATTACACCGACCCGTGCTTTTCACGGGGCGAGCAGCAATCGTCCCCGGAAAATACGCAGCACGTGGGAATGCTGGGCCGCCGATGGAAGACCCTCGGTGGCTCAGCTACGAGTCAACCTATTTACTGGTCTTTGTAAAATAAACGCTCGCGGATACGCCCCTGAATACTAATGCCACCCCCGAGCCGGTCACAATTACTCCGCGCTCCGGTCTGGCTTCGATTTTGCCGACGCTTCCCGCTTCCGCGCTGACGGAAGTTGAGACAAAGAGTGCCCCAACGTTTGGGGTAACGGCGAGAATTATGTACACATTTGCGGAATGTTTAGAGCGGGATTTAACGGGTTCTGATAATATTTGCGGGATCCAGGGAATTTGTGACGGGCACAAGAAATGAATGAGCTACTGGTTGGGCTAACAGAATGTTTATTGGCTTCGTTATGAGTGTTGGGTTGTCCCATGAGTAACGCGGTGGTTTTCGGTACATTGTCCGTATTTGCAAACCTTTCTTCCCACGTTTTAGGTGGCGCCGGATCGTAGAATGAATGTAATTCAACTTCTGGAGTAATTCTTTAATGGTTATTGTTAGATTTTGTTCAACAGTAACCCGTAACACGTCTTCATTTAACTCTTCAGGCTACTCTAGACTGGAGTGCTCAACTGACCTAAGAAATCGCCCGTTTTTTGGTTCCACGATTTTGGAACTACGAATGGTTTTAGTTCTCTATCACTCATTTTTCGAGTGTTAATATGTGTTTGCGACGTTAATAATTTTCCCGGTTGTTTGACGCGATTCCAAACCTTGGGTTGGCGAACGTTCTTCGTCAATTTCAGCAGCTTTTACTTTAAGCTTAAAAACACTGTAAACAATACACTATCCAAAATACATCTTGAGAACTAAAAATATTCAGCATAAATAATACAAACAAAGTGACCAAAATATAGACCAAACATTTTGGAGCACTAGCTTAAATTTCACAATGGATTTACAAACCTTTGAAAACGTTCTATTCCACCACTTCGAATTGAGAATGTTGCTTTTCTATGACACTTTTTTTTACCAATTTTTTTTTGTTAAATTACTGTACTATTTTCATAAACGATATCCAAACTTTCCTATTTAAATATATTTTCTATAAATGTAATCGAACATTCGTGGGTAATATACTAAGACTGATTTGTACTCATAGTTCCATACATCTGGCCTTTGATATCATTCAAAAGGCGCTCCTCTAAGTGCTATAATACAGTCTCCCTAATTTTGGAACACCCCGTATAACTGGGCGTCTGTACATGTGGGTACACAAGCGTGTTCGAAATGACCCGCCGTTTGTCGTTTTCATGGGTGCTACCGCCGCGTAATGGAGTGTCCACACTTGAGATTCATGAGTTGACACAGGGACGATGATAAAGAAATGTCGTCAGCAATCACTAGGAGTTCAGCAAGCGTTATTAGACATCACTGTGACCTAAATTCGATAAAAAATATTTTTTATTACCATTTTAAATTCACATTGCACGCGCCGTTCAAGAAACACCCCCTTAAATTAAACCCCCTAAAAAATTAGTTATCAGTGTGAAACTCTGAATTCATGGTGCGCATAGGTTGACTCCTAAATCCAGAAATCTTAATTCCAAGTGTAGACTATTATAATCGATTTTTAAATGCAAACATCTCGAAAACAAATGACCAATTGTACCCAAAAAGAGGGTGTTTCTTGAACCCCTTGTCGATCCCTACAATTTCATTATATATGACTCATTACAAAAACACGTTCCCAGTTCTGGTCCTTTCCTCGTAAGTAATTTAAACTATTCGAAATACAAGAAAAGGTGACTTCTGAATAATAACTTCGATGATCACTTTTCAAAGAGCTGGACAGACATTCTATTTGCCATTACTTTGAAAAAAGAATTCATTCTGTAACCAGGAAATTCATTCAGATATACCAATGAGCAAGCTTCTACGACGATAGAACGAGACCGCCCTTTATATATGTATACGTATTTAATTCGTTTGAAAATTGGACCATGCGTGACGATGATCCTGAGTAAGCTCAGATGATGACCTAGCACTTGGATACAAGAGATGGTTTGGAAAATTCTGTTGGAGTATTACCACGTCGGTAGCTCGTGAGGCTGATGCGCGCATCGTGGGTTGTTAGTTAAATAAACATCGAAAGCCGACTACATCTGACAACACTAGTCCCATTGTTACGTATCACAATACCTTCCTGATGACTTAGCATCGCGAAACATCTTAGCAGCCCTTGATATCGTATTTTCTCTGGGTACGAACTTTCAGCCCACGATCAGTATATGTACATATACACACCGCTGCTTGATGAATACATACATACATTATTTTATATCTAGAAATCAAAGCAATCAAAGTGTTGAATGATCAAATGGTTTGGTGCATCGCGTCGAAAAGCGACAAAAGAAGGAATGCCGATCGTGACTGTAACATATGTTAAAAAAATGTTTTATAAATATCCTCACTGCTGTGTTGCTATCTGTCTAGGCTTTTAGAAGGTAAATATGTACTATATTTATATAGACACCCGTCTTTAAACTTTTAAGAGTGTCTGACTGTTTTGGTTTTCCGTCTTTAAAACAATTGGGTGAAGCGAATGCGCAGGAAACGCGTTGTGAAGTTAAAAACAGGAGACTGGAGAGTGCAAGTAGCTAAAATATGGTGGAGCTTACCCCACGAAAGAAAGCTTTGCGAAAGCTAAATGATTGGAGAACGTTAACCACAATTACTGCTTTCTTTGAAGTTGTTACCTGCAGATTATCATTTATTCAAACATACAGATTACTTTTTGACGAGGAAAGACTTTAATCTTATAGTCGAGGGAGAAGTATGAATGTATATACGTATAGGTATTCATGCGTATGATTTGATTTTTACGCGACATTATTGAACTCCTACCACGCTGACGAAAATGTATAAGAATATTGAATTTCTTCAATGCAGATCTGAGAGTCTTTGGACATATCTGGAATATTTATAATAAAATTCACACATATTGTCATGAATTAAGAATATTGTTTATTTGTAATAAAAGCAACAAACCAGAGATTTTCAATTTTAATATCATAGGTAGGTAGTACTTACCTTATATTGCGTTTTCGATTTGGAGTTCCGGGGATGTTATATCAATTTTATTCTACTGTCTTATTATAACATCTATTTTCACTGTGCACAGAAATATGTATTGGCGTATTTTTAAGATTAAAGTATTCATTTATTTGTATATATTTCTAATTAATAATCAATACATGTAATTTCGACCTCTGAAATTGTTGAAAATTTCGAAATTTATACGTCGCGAAAAATGTTTGTAATTTAAAAAATTTGTTACACTTGAATTCGTTAAACCTATTAAATTCTCCAAGGATTCCACGGTTCCCAAGAACATTTTGTAATTTAAACATTATTTACAGCAAATTAAATCCTCGTACAATCGAATTGCTCGAAGATTCACGAGTCAAAGCATCGTTCGACGTTCAACCACTGCATTTTTTAACCTTTGACTGTAATGTATCCTTTTACGCGTGTCACGTGCATCAGGTTTTTCATAATAGTTTTCCTCAAGAACGGTATTTAACTGTGGAAGACAAGCGCTTGTCAACTTCACGACTATCAGTAATGCACTGACAGGTATTTGCCTGTTCAATAGCTTTCCAGTTATCATTAATGAATATTGTGAAAGTGCTTTCCAACATTAATCTGCCTTCAGCTCTTAGAAGATTTTAGATATCTCACGTAGTGAAATAAATAGATATTTAACTAGATACTGGATATACAATTAACAAAATTTTGACTACTCCGAAATTTGTTTTTCTTTTAGGTATGAGTGTATACAATTTATTAAAAGACTAACTACTAAATACTTAGTCCATAATTATGGAGTTATATCATTCTCAAGCGTCTGAATATCGTGAAAAGTTTAAAACACAGTGAAACACGTTTGCGCTCTATGGTTAGCTGCAACATGGCCACGTCCTGTCCTTTCATCTGATTAATATTCCTCTGCTCCAGCGAGCACCTTCGCCGAGAAAAACCAAGAAAAATAATTTCCCGCCTCGCCAAGGCCGGCGAAGCCTATCCCTCTAACCTTCCTCTTCACAACCCCTTCGCGCCTCCCCGGTTGATGCAGCCAGAAAAGCAAGCAGAAAACGCAGGCAGAAAGCCGAAACCCGATGGGCGCAGCCAGGACGCGCTAAAACATGCAAAATCATGCAAATTGCGTTCGTTCGAACACCCTCCGCCTCCACCTACATCGGCTTCCTCCGCGTTTTACCGATCCCATCGTCTCTGTCTTTCTCTTTCTCTGTCCCACCCTTTAACGATCACTTTTTCTCTGTTTTTTCTCGCCCCCCCCACACCCCCCTGTCTGTCTTTCTTCTACCTCTTTGTTCTGCTCCTCCGGTGCCCCTCTCTTCTTTCCAGTCCCGGTGCGAATGCCAGCGTCAAAAATGTTTCGACGATTGCGTGCCGCGGCGTTTGTTCTTTTATTTTTGCCGAGGGGTGGAATACCAGGCTGGGCGGGGCCGCTGCCCCCGGGACACAAAGGGGGATGAAACTTCGCCCGCCATATTTACGTCTCTGCCAAGTGGGAAACGGAAAAAGTCCGGAAAATCGTTGTTGAGGCATTCAACCCTTTTCCATTCTTGACTGTCATCGAAGTTGGAGAGCGGCGTCGGCGTCGGCGTTGGTCGATGAAACCGGTCGATGAATTGAGGCATTGAGGGCAGAAACGGAACAACTCACATTAAAAATTAATCTTTCCTAATTTATATTATTAGTGCAGCCTATTGGAAGATATTATTGCTACTAATTCAATTTCGTAAAAATGTGGGTTAGTCCGTTTTTCTTCTCAATGCTTCAATTTTAAATCATTTTTTACAGACTTCTTTGGAGATTGACATTCCAATAAAATTTTTTTTTTTTTTTTAAATCAAGGTTTGTTAAATTATGCTTACCTCACTTCCTTACAAGTTCAAGAAAATAACGTTGCCAACATTTTTTATTCCATTACACTATTTACACTATTACATATTTTCGGATTAATTTGCAGAAAGTCATCCAGCGCGCATCTATTATACGCTAAACTTTTTTCCCCGTTTTGTTAACGGCACTACCTCCGTTCTGAGTTCGCACACTGTTCATCCGCTATTTTTCGCATTTGCCGTAGTTTTTCCGAGCTTCGATAATCCTAAAGAGGGATTCTACGAGTCCGTGTAATCCGACTGCTGCTCCGTTGCTAATGAAATTAAAAAAAAAAGAGGGAAAAAAGGAAGAGGTCCCGATGGGCATAAAATGAAAAAGTCGACACGGAGGGGATTTACAGCAGCGTTGATTAAAACTGCGACGATGTATGGCTGCATTTGACGAACAGTGAATTCACAGCCGATGACGGAGGTACACGTGTGGGTGTACACGTATTCATTTACCGCGCAACCTCTTTCTCTGGCAACAAAAGAAACGGAATGGCAAATTTCTGAGAGTGCATTCGCCATTATGATCGAACACACATTACTCTTTATGCATAAAATATTTACATATTTAATATAGAGGCAGCTGGTCGGACTACATATCTTCGTTATCGGATTAATTAAAGTTATTAATTAAACCTCTTTCGCTCGCTATTCTCAGAGCAATAGTTTGCAGCCTACAAACACCAAGAAATGAAAATCTACTCGACGCATTAATTGAGGCATCCACAAATTTTTCTAATTTTTAATTATCTTCTAATTATGCGAATATCGTGTTTCCTAATTGCTTTGGATAATCAAGATTCTTCAATATTCTGATTTAATAAGACTACTCTAGTATAAAGAAGAAGAAAAAGTGTCCAAATTTTAATGAATGTAAAAACGGAAAATTACCTCGCAAATTACAGTCAAGTATTGTTTAGCGATTCATTGTAAAGTGAAGAAAATAAAACAGAGTCAGTTTCGAGAGTATTGATGAAGCGAAGAAAATCATTTCGAGTGGTGTTTACGATGTTTAGAGAACCTCTAGGATCCTGAGTCGGGCGTCGAAAAGTAAAAGAGACGGACGGCCGAGAATGAAGTACCGTTTCGAAACCGAGAAGAACCTTCCGACTCATCGCGCAAAATTACCCAGTCGAGTGGGTTCCATCTTGTCGAATTAGTCGAAATTCTCTTTTCGTTCCATTGTACCGGCCCCCGATCTGACACTGATATAAGCCTGCTTCGAGATTCTCATAAAAGAGATACTCGCTTAGGAGTACGGTCTACCTGTTCATAAGCCCGTGCTTGTGTTTCACGGAATAAGAATAACAGTGGAACAATATTGCCAAGTGATTCGACGATATTGACCGCTGTCTGTCGGCTTCTATTGTGCGCATATACATAGTCATACGTTGCTATTATGTACGATACATAATTATAGTATCGCCAACTTTTTTAATTCTGATTTCAGCCGAATGTCACCATTCATTTTCCTATTATTAGCTCAGAAACTCTGTAACTTCAACTGATAGTGTTTTTTTTTTAAGTATATTCGTTCGAATTGAAAAGTGCTGTAAAGTTATGAAGAATTGGAAGAAATTGAATAGAAGGGCGTTGTTAAAGATGGTCACTTGACCATTCAAGATTTGCTTGAAAAATATAGACTTACCTTACAAGAAATGTTTTCTTCGACAATGTTTCAAGACAAAAATTTGAATATATTTAAAATATTTTGAAGATATTGTTTGTGAGACTACTTAATTCTCAAGATATTAAAAAACATTGAATCCGAATGATTAAGCTTCCAATGAAACTGATGAAACAATGTTTCTAATCATAAATAAGTTCCTTCATTCCCTTTTATTGTGCATATTCCTAGCCGTTTTTTCATAGATAGAAGTGTAAAAGTATAATTTGTTTAAATTTGTTAACATAGTTTTTTCTCCTTAATAGTACCTATGACTGATACAAAAACGATTTCGACAAGATCATACTAGATTCATCAATAACATAAAATGTGAAAAAAAAAACGATTCTCACATCATGGAATGTCTGAATTGCTATATCTGTCAGGTGTAACTATGTGTAATTGTCAGTAGCACAGGAAAGATAGATGAGCGGATCGAAATACCTTGCAACGGTAGCATATAATTCAAAGAGGAAACGTTTCCACAAATAAGCTACATATAGTGTTTTCCAAAAAAAGTTTAAAACTTACACTTTCACATGTCTGTATAAAAAACTTAATACTGAGCTATAAATATTATTTTGGTATCACTGGTGAATTTTACACCCTCTCCCCCAATCTGTGGGATATAAAATTTAAAATATAATTCTTTCTCCAGAAACTATCTTATTTCTGTCATCATTCATAATTTAAACTTTTTTTTCACCACTACTGTACATATTTATACACAACCCTTCCCTTGTTTTGATACATAGGACACGTCCCAAAGCTTTGACTCACCCCGTTGAAGCACCCTTATAAAACCTGATATTACTTTACAACGAGTAAATACTGTTGCGAACGCATCATTCGCAGCTAAGGGGTTAAAACAGCTGGCAGAAAGAATGCTATCGAGTGTAGCAGAGTATCGCATCCCCCGCACGCGTTACCGCGTTAACCCCCGAAACAGTTAACTGTTACCTCTGCGCGGCTGGCGTCGCATAGTCGCTGGTGGGAGGCATGTGCGTTGCATTAAAATCATAGATGGTTGAAATTCGCCTTTTATCATTCACCGCGCTGCACTCCGCGTCCTGGTGTCGGCGCGCAGGGTTCCGAGTACAATTCGGTTGCCGACAACGTCGAAAAAGGACGAGTCACCCTGCGGTGTAGCCGGTATCACTCCTCGCCGCATGTCGGTAAGGCCGTTCCGGCTCTCTCACCGACAACAATAGGCCAATAGCGAGCCGATAATGAGCGACCATTGTCACGAAGCTGTACCCACACACGGGGATCAGTCACGACCCCCGTGAGAGATCGAGCATCATTACAGGTAATCGCGCAAATCACGCGCGAATCGCCCCAATGCGGCACGATCCACGAAATCGGCGAGTCCTCCGCAACGAGTTTCGCGTCTTTCGTGAATCGTTTCTCCTTCCATCTCGTTTCGCTGCATTGCTATCAATTGCAGGAGTGTTATACACGATCCTTACAAGGGATGATCAGGAAGTTAAAATAATTATGGAACGTTGAGACTATATGGAGGGTATCGAAATAAATAATTGGAGAATAGAATTTGCATTAAAAGAGAAATATGTACCATCTTCTAGGATGGAGTGCTTTTTTGTTTGTTTTTTATTCTTCGTAATTAATAAAAGAATAAAGCAATTTGAAGATAAGAATCATTATTTTTCGTGGATTTCTTTTGTCACTATTTAGTAAAAGTGAATTATAATTCGTTGGAATAGGATGAAAGTTCGTTGTTATGTAGGTATAGTAATATTACTTCTAGGAAGAATAGTATCAAAGAATATTTTTAATATAACCTTGACTTTTGACTCCCAAAAATTAAGGTTAAATATTAAATCTATTTTTATTGAGATTGCAGGTTTCAGCAACTACAATGCCAGAAGACAAAGAAAGAATAATTAGAACTTATATTGAAAAAGCATTAAAACCTTTTCAGACAATACGGATATTTTGAATATTTATTAACGTGATAACTAATTATAAGGAAATGAGCGAAATATTACCTTAGAAATTTGAAAGTGATATGTGTCGTGCGATATTAAACATGTTTGTTTACATTAATTATAAGCGATTAATATTCTCTGATTTGAACCACTGTCGGTGTACTTATCTTGATCATTTTCTGTACCGTTCACCCTGTTCCCTTACATGGAAAAAATAATTACAAATTTGATGGCAATTTCAAGCATTCTACAACTTATCTTGGATCTTGGGCATTAAGGGGCAGCTCGAGGACAGTGCAGAGGTGCCGGAAAAGTTAGGAAATTAGCAAAGCCGGATGGAGGACTCCCTTTCTTGTCGTTTGTTTGCTAGGTCACCTCTTTTAGATTTTAGGGGAAGGTTTATTGTCCCGAAAAGCCGATTACGTACGGCTTTAATCTGAAAGGGCGCTTCGTGTACCGGGCATTCTTTATTATGCAGCCAGAAGCCGCCATGTCGAAGCTGTCAAATCTGCGACAGGTACTACCTCGTGACTTTTCAATACTTGCTCGCATTACAAGCATCTTAGCCGCCACCTGCGGAGATTCGACAGGTGCTTCCACCGTCATTACTCCAGATTTACATCGAACATTTCGAGCCTTAGAAACCAAACAATGGGATTCTTTGAAATACGTGTAATAGGTTCTAGAAATTCTTGTCAAGACAGACTCATTGCTTGAGTATTAAATTTTTGTATTAATGAACCTTATATTCTCGCACTGTTACAGTCTATTGTAGTTTGTTGCTATTGGTACCTAACTATCCTTGCCGAGTAAATATACTGTTTAAAATAATTAAAAGATCACGTGCCTAGAAAATTCGTCAAATATCAAATGTCAGAGTATTAACTACATATTTAAAATAAAAAATAAAGCCGTATATTTAACAGTAATATTTTATCTTCGAAAACATTGATTATTCTGTTGGATTATTTAAATCTCGAGTTATTTTGAGTGATATACTTTATTTACTTCATATTTAGTAAGTTTCAATGGAAGTATTTAAATAACTACCAAATGATTTTTAATGCACTTACTCCATTTACAATACAAGGACTTGCACTTTGGGAAAAATCTCAAAAAACAATTCGAGTATTTTTATTTTTCATTATAATTAAATGAAAAATATAAGATAAAGAACTTATGGTGTTAAAATATGCTTGCATAAAGTACCTATAAAATAAACCATCCTTGTGTACTACACGAAACAGTGAAGGGATTACACTTCTGAATAATTTAATAGAATACATAAATCACAATTCAGTAATGAAAGACATGGTGTATATTTAATTGCGGGTAATTTAACAGTCTGTGGTGTAATATTATTTATTTAAATTAATTTATACAAATACTTTATGGTAAACGCCATTGACATATCTAAATAATATTACTCCATTCACTTCGGGTTCCTGTATTCCGATTAATTTTCTCCTGTCCTATCGTAGCAGGCGTGTAAAAATTGAAAGGAGATTTTGAGGTCAACGGTAATAAGGAGTGAAATCGCTGCTGCACGATGGGTATCGCATACGCGTATACAGGAACTCAATCCATCGATATCCACTTCACAAATCATTATACAGGGTGAACAACGTAACCTGGTCACCTTAATTATTTTTTAAATGGAACCCTATAATTCTTTCTGCCAATCTTTCAGCGGACTTACGGTGCTTGTCAAATTTGTAATTATGTCCGTTAAAAGATACGCGGAAATAAATTACAAAGTTCCATTTAAAAATCTAAATGTGACCGTGAAAACTTTGAAACAGTAAACTCAAAAAAATATACTGCAGTTAATCTATGGATCCCTCTGAACCAAGGTACTTAAAAAGAACATAATCGAAATTGGTCTAGTAGTAATGAAAATAATTAACCCTCATCCGTTCCTCATTTCACGAACTGAATCTGTCCCTCGATGTCAAATTGACACAATGTATACTCGAGCTCATTTTAGAAGGAACTTATTTCGCGCATGTTGAATGAGCTCATTGGTTCCAAGGGAGCATTTGTTTGATGTATAGCCAATAGTAGCTTGTTTCGGCACCAACATGCGCAGAACCGATCTAAACTCGTCGGTCGGCAAGTTCCTTCTAAAATGAGCTCGAGTATAAACAGTTATTTTGCGATATTTTTTTATTCAAATTGATGAGTTAACATGCACATCTTCGATTTTTCGCAACTTTCGCATAAAATAAAACGATGTGTAGAGCACATAGCTTGTTTACAAGACTCGCAAATAATAAAACAGTATAACTTATTGCGGGATAACTGTGTCAAATTGACACGAGGGACGGATGAGGGTTAACGTGATCAAGTCACCTTGCCCGTCATGATTAGTGAGAACTTTCTCATTGTCATTAAATATCTTGCAATAATTCCATTATATTTACTTTTACGAGGTGTCCAACTGACTGATTGCATCAGATCTCAATTCTATAAAGTCGTATGATCCTGACGGTTTAGAAACACACGGAACGGTCGCTGATATCATGGGAAAAGGTTAATGACGAGCAGCCATAGCGGGTAACGAAAGGTGAAGAAGGTGGCTCTCCAGCTCCTCTCATTTTCCCTTCCTCTGCTCCCTGTCTCTTTTTCTTGTTCGCAAGCATGGTCAGAAACGGACGATGACTTGCGTCCCGACCAGCGGCAAAATAGAGGTGTTCGAGATGAGAGGGCGGCGCGCTGCGTTTATTTATCCTGCCTGCTCCGAGACTCGAAACCCGCACCTCCTCCACCATTCATTTTTCTTACTCTTCTTGCTTACCTTCATTTTCTTTCTTGCTGTTTCCCTCCACCCTCCCCTAACGCGTTCCGCGGGGTTTATCCTTCTCCAGTTCCTCCTACTACTCAGCCTCGACCAGTTCTTCCCTTTTTGTCCTCGTTGTCTGGATCACCTCCCTCTTCTTCAGCCACAGTCGCTTCTTTCGGTCATTCTTGCTTTCCCGCGTTTTTCAGTCGGTGAAGTGTTATGATGCGAGGTATTGTTGTATTATATTCTCTTTCCGTTTCTTCTTTCGAGTGTAAACTTTGCCCACCATGACGTGGAAAATAGATGGATCTCGTAGTAGTGTCTAGCTGCTATCAACACATTTCCATGGTACGAAAGAAAAAGAATCGGTCGATCGACTTTCTACGTGTGAGCTGTCTAAATCGATAACGAATTTTCATTCAATCAAGTTTTTTGACATAAAAAGGTGCAAATGGCTGTAACCTGCAGTTCGACTAACTCTCATAAATCGTAATGACACCAAAACGAAACCTAATCACAGCACAAGGTGTGAAAGCGATTCCACTTCTGACAATTCAGAGAGAAAAAATATGAGAAAAGTTGGAACTACATTGACGTAATTAAGGGACGAGATATTTTTTGTCTAGACCGAGATTTACAATGGGTTCATCGTAAACTGACTGCGGAACTGATCAATGTTTTTTCTGAACGTCACCGAAACTAACATACCTAAGGCAACATATGTATATGTATACCTAGTTCTGTAGATGTATGAAAATAATTAATTTCTTTATGAATTTTTTTCTATATGAAAATGAAAAGCTAGGAATGTGGGGTTTGTTGCAAATGAAAGATCACTGTTTGAAAGTATTAAAAGAATTTTTATTTAAAAAAAACAGTTGGTGGGGAGCTGGAGCAAGTATTTTGATGTCGGAGCGGAGCAGGAGCGGAGCAGGAGGGGAGCAAGTAAATAAATGAAGTCACTTTGGCTTTTACACCATTTGGTGTCCATGTGCCTATTTAATTAAGACGCAATTACGTTGTATCCTAATAGTGAGGATACACGCTCATTGTGCTTGCATACTTATCCAAATAAATAGGTATCTATGTTTTATATAATGAGAAATCGTGCGGCATTGTAAGAAGGTATCAGTGTAGAGCGTATGTAACTTTTTAACGCCCTGTTGAAACAAACGAACCAATCGCACGCGATACACGTGACCCGCGCGCATATAAAACTTTTCAACACGCCTGGCATGTTCATCGCATGCTATAGTAGAATGCCTCACGTGCCTTCCCATACAGCACACTCTCGTTGCAGCATAGTTGCAGTATAGTTGCGGTGCAAGATTGCAACGATTCACGCAACGTTGCCGCAACTATGCAGCAATAATTCTATGTCCGCCTGCTGCAACGTTACACAGCAACTTTGAGGCAACTTTGCACGACAACTTTGAGGCAACGAAAAACTGTTAAAAAAAAATAAAAAAAGTTATTGGTTACGACAGATTTGAACTCCGGCCCGCCCGCATGACAATCTGACGCGCTACCGTTGTGGCCACGAAACTTTCTTGGATGTAGAGTACTGTAGATGGTATATATATTGATTACTCTATACGTTAAAAACTTTTATACTACATGAGTACTACGACCCCCATATATTGTCGTTCCAAAAGCACTGTGCGCCTTGCTCGCCTTCACGGAAACATCAGTTTGGCACGTGCCACCAGTAAAGTAGATTCTGACTTATGCTTGGAACTGATTAAATGGTTGCCTTCTCCGACATATATTTTATATTTTAGTTCATTATACTGGATGTCCGCGGGAACAGTAAACACCTGGATATTTCCTACTAACGTATTGGAGATATAAAAGAAATTGTTTACATGAAATTGCGTGGTTGGAGGGGGCAAATTTTCTACGGAACTCTTTTTTTAACAGATCACTTGATAGTGCGTTTCAAGACGAATTCAATAAAGTATAATGTATACACTTTATTTCAGCCGGTTTTGGAGATATTATGTTTTAAAATTTGCTAACGCCGCAAAGTTGTGGCAAAGTTGCGACAAAGTTGCGGCAAAGCTGCGGCAAAGTTGCTGCATAGTTGCGGCATAATTGCGGCAAAGTTGCTGCATAGTTGCGGCATAATTGCGGCAAAGTTGCTGCATAGTTGCGGCATAATTGCGGCAAAGTTGCAGTGCATTATTGCAACGCAACTATGCAGCAACTATGCAGAAACAATTCTATGTCCGCCCCGTGCAATGTTGCACGGCAACGTCGCAGCAACCATACATCGACATTGCACTGCAACCATGCAACATCGCAAGGTTACTGCAACCATCCTGCAACTTTGCCGCAACGAAGTGTGCTGTATGGGTTAAGGCACGTGACACGCGGTCAACCCACAAAATAGTATTTAGTTCCCTTACTCATGTTTCGGCAGGTATTGTTCAATTATTTACAGAACAATTTAAGTGCTATCTATTGACTACACTTGCAACAATTTTACACACATAACATGAATTAATCAATTCAAAATGACATTATAAGCTTTCACTATTAACACCTCACATTTTCAAGCGGTACTGTACCATGAGGATTATTCACAAATTCGGTTATTTCCATGAAACAATGAAATAAATATATTCGTTATGCATAGTAACGGGAGTAGAAATAAAAATAGTATAGTTCCTCAAAATGGTTTATAGGGTTTTAGTTTACTACAATAAACTCTGTTTAACTGTTTGTATCGATAGCGATCAAAACTGGCACAACAGATCCTTGAGCAGTATGACCGTCGCTATCGCTCGGACTATAATTAGTGATTTATCTTAAAAATTAGCAAAACAGCAAGCAAAATTCAAGAGGAATGTTTTTCGACATTTTTATTTGCTATTTTTGATTTTAAAAATAGGTTAGACTCAAGGAAAATACTTGGAGTTGTAGCCCCTGCGAGAGTCACAGGTGTGCAGAATAAACAGTCAAATTTATAAATCAATCGGTTCGATAGATTTTGAAATTTTATCTTCATGGTGTGAAAAAATGACGTTTTGAGAAAAACGCGTTCAAAATTTTCATCTATAGAGACCGAGCGTTCTTTGCTCCCTACGAAATACCTTTGTAGAAACAAAAATAATCGGAATTTTTCCATGAAAATTTAATAGTACATTCTTGAAGATATATACTTTCGAAAAATGTTTTTAAAAAATCGATTTTTTCAACCCGTCTAACCGGAATGACCCCTTAAACACTTCTAGCCCACTTTCAGAAAAACAAAAGAGTAACGCACAAAGCAAACTGAAGTTACCCAAGGAACAAAAGACTATAATTATAAATAAAACAATTTTGTTCCTCCAAACAAATATTCATAGTTGCCGCATTATCAATGACCCGTCTTTCACTTTCTTGCTATGCGTTATAAATTACCTTCTTCACAATCTTTCCACCTAGCTGGCGGAACAGAGTGAAATTTTTTCTTTCTCAACAGAGTTAGAGTGCCAGTTTTGATCGCTATCGACTTGCGTTATCCGTAGACATCTCGGCATTGCTTACAAGCTTTTTTTATCTCCCCCTTTCAATTCGACGAGCTTTCGACGTTACAACCGGCAAGACGAGCCCTGTAATCACCCACCGATGCCGCCATCATCATAAAACCTACATAAAGCATCGTAGCTTAAGCCACGCATCGCCGCAGCCCATTCAAAGACGAACATTACGAACAATAATTTCATTAGTAATCTTGTTGTTTTTGATCCTCTCACGCTGACTTTCCAAAATGGTTTACAATCCCAATTCATTATACAGAGTGAGTCACCTAACACAAACCACCCGAGTAACTTCTACAGTTTTTGATGAAGGAAGAAATGTTTTGACAAAATTTGTTTGGTTCCGAGGGGTTCGTTACGTGATGCGCAAAACTTTTTTTCAGGTGCAGGTGCTCAGGACAGTGTTTCCCAATCTTTTTTGTATCGGGCCACCTCTTATAATATTCAAATAACCTGCAACCCCTCATGTAAGGGAAGGTAAATTTAATGAGGTGAGATTTAATGACACATTAAAAATAGGCACTTCAGAATATAATTCTAACTTAACCTTTCCTGGTCACACTGGGTCCAACGAACCCACTTTTTAAATTTGGAGCTTGATACCAGCAACATCTTGATTTTGAAATAGCATTGACCTGATATTTTACGACAATTTGAGGTTTCTTCTTCCAGTAGAGATCGTCAGTTTTTGAAACAGAAAGTTCGTTATGTTACTTCTGAAAAGTTAACTAAATCCTGACGCACAGAATTTTTAATTCGGTGTTTTATACAGAAAATTATTATTGTCTTATTGAAACAAAAAGTCTCGATATATAGATAGTCGTTAAAAATTATTCAACGTACGCAAGCTCATCTCAACTCCAAGAAAGAAGTGAACTATAATTATTGAATCCAACTATACCTTCCTATATGATACAATATTTACAATATCAAACAAGGTGCGCTTGAAAATTAGGTACATCGATGCAGATAATCAGATTCGAAGCAATCTCGTTCTACGCGGAGGAAGAAAAAAATCTATGGTGGCCTGGGTCGCTTTTAATTAAAGCAATCCATGGATTTCTGATGTCCCCTTTCCCCTTTTCCGCGGTAGAACCAGTCGAACGACGACGGTTACGAGGAAGGGAACGAGATGCTTGGAGTTTCGAGAGAGGATCACCGACCAATTATCTGCTTCGATATGATCTTCCGCGTCTTTGCTCTCGCTTGCCTCGCCGAACGGGCTTCGAGCGGCCTTTTAAGCTCCCAAGGGAAATAAAGCTCCTTCGGGTTTCCTCTCGTTATTATACACACGTGCCACTCGCCGAATCGCGGGCTCCACCCAGCAGATCTATTATCCTTTCAGAATACCGTGTATCTGTAATATTAAGAAACCGTTGTGGTTTCGCGCGATTAATGCGATTAGCTTACGTAAACCGACTATTCATCCGCTTCGCTCGGGGTTCGTCCATTGAAAAGGGAAAGTTTGCGTGCCACTTTGCTTTAGTACAATGATAAGGTAAAATGTTTAACAATTTTCTAAAATTCTTCACCATTCCATTAATTACATACCTAAATAGTGACGAAAAACACACTTTGCGAATTGATTAACGGGAATATCATTGACTCACCTTTCAATTATGCCTTCGAACACCTTTCACTTAATTGCGAATTGATTGTCATTTCATTTCTCAGTAAGCTCGAAAATATCAACTTTATGTCTGCTTTTAAAGATATTCCCATTTGAGATTCAAAGAAAAAATTGTATCTTTATAATAACTTACTTTAGAGTCGTCCTTTACAAATCAAATTTATGATTAAATCTCCTATAGATAATTTAGAAATACATTTTTTTCAAAATATTATATATTCTTTACTGCAAGAGTGAATAATAATGATGTGGACCGCAAGATTCAACTGAAGAGCATACATAAATATTGTATACAGGGTGTTTTCGAAATCAGTGGTGCAACTAAAATAGAGATGATTAAAAAATAAATCGAAAATATAGAATACAATTTTTTGATATGGGACTTTATTTTCCTGAAACTCGATTTTAAAAACTTTGACTAACATTCAGCAGAATTGATCAGTAAATATATTACAACTCCAAATGAAATGAATGATCTCGTCTAAAAATAGTTCTAAATTATGGGATAACTTTTTCATCGGGACTTTGATTTAGAAAAAGTCGTCTTTCAAAACCGATTACCTTTACCTTAATTTCCTCACATACTTACGTATACTTATTTAACTATTTGCAAATATTCAGCTAAATATAGAGTAAATGACCAAGCTTTTATAGTAGCTGTAATAAAGTCAGCAATTATTAGTAACTCATAGGACAGAGGAATTTATTTGTTAATTAGTAATAAAAAATTAGAGACATGGCGAAAAAGTTGCATCCCCATGACTTCGATTTCCGGTATCGCCGGTGCTCTTCATCGGCACAAGTGAAAAATGTGAAAAATCGAGTGCAAACGGTAGAAGTGAATCGAAGGGACGAAGCGACGCTGGACAATCTTTAAATTGCCGATTTTGTTCTCGCCAGGATTCACTCGACGCCATCGTCCATGCGTTTACGTGGCAGACAACAGAATGTTGCGCTTGTGCGTGGTTATATCCAGGAACGCAACCATCGAGAGGGAAGCGTAAAGACTCGTGAAAGCTTCCGGAGAGACAAATTGGCGTGAAAACGCATTTCGAGGGCAGGGACGTTTCGCCGGTAGGGTCGAAAGGGCACCTACCCCCAACCCTCCCCCTCCACCCCCAGTGGCGGCCGTGTCGCTCGCTAATGTCAAACATTTAGGTCGAGGCGTACGACTAAATACACACACTCGTCACTGTCCTATCATTCCGCGTGATTACTCGCGAAGAATAGCGCGATGATGAGCAGAACATAATATATTTCACGAAGCGTTCTGCAGGGCTTTCTTTCGCCTACGAGACTCGCGAGTTTGGCATTGGGGCTTGCGTAGTTTCTTCTGACTTTGGGAGTTGCGCTGGAGTCTAATAGAGATTTAACTTTCACACACGGTTAGTATATAGAGATTCGCCTTGAAATAAGTATGAGGAATCAATTGTTGTTATTTGATATCGTACTGATACTAGAGGGACCTTCTTTGTCGTGCAATTGTGTGGAGATGTTAAAGTATTTCCTCGTCCTCGAGCTTCACCTCCTCCAACTTGTCAATTTATATTGGGTTGGTGCAGAATTATCAGGCGTTTGTATTGGCGGGTTATTTGTTATTCAAAATTCTCCCGTCTTCCAAGCAAATGGGAAGCAGTTATTGAAGTAGATGGTGACTACGCTCCAGAATAATCATTTCAAAATGTTATTGTTTAATTTTTATGTTTCCTTTTTTCATAATAAATATTGTTTAAAAAACGTCTGATAATTATGCACGAACCCAATACTTTTAACAAGACCGGGCTATTGCTCGTGGCAGACAGTAGGCAAGCTGACCTAGGATTCTTTCATTTTTCAACTAAATAATGTGTTGAGGTTAACATCACTTAATCTGATTCTTTTTACATTAAAAAAACTATGTTTTGATATTGCCTCGTGACCATTAACTAAAGAGTTACATCCCAGAAGAAACTGGGGCATCGCACCTGAAATGGCTCTGGGTGTAAGAAACAGTTTTATCCAGAATGGAGGATTATTTTTAAAACAACTTAATTCCTACTGGAATACTGGAAGCCTTATAAAATATCAAATCCAAACGGTACGTTTAGCTGAAGTAAGAAAATAAGGCTTTTGGTCATGAATGAATTTGAGTTCCTTCATTTATAACGATTCTGCTTTTTTTTGCGGACCAGCATTTACCATAGCTATAGTTCCATTGAGCTATTTTAATACAATACCTTTGAATGTGTTAAGCTGTTTCGCCGATTGCAGGGGGTTAAGAGGTCATGCCTAGTTGGCAGATTTGATTTTCGGGAATTTTTTGTGGAAAATCTAATGTATATTTTTTACAACTATTTGCTTATTTTAAAAGTACATATATTCATCAACTCACAGTAATTTTGTTATAGAAAAATATTAAAAAATGAACGAATAACTGCTACTCTCCCGGAAGCTATTTTTTTGCGGTGAGCACGATTTCTCAGAGCCGGATTATCTGAAATCGAAAACTGAAGAAGATTCTGTTAGTATATGAGTTTATCTAGTTCGTGAACGAAGGATTTTTCAAAAAAATGATTTCAGACAAAATGGCGGTTGTTTAACTCAAAATCGTGATTTATCGATGTCTGAATTGTTCATTTTCCGTGAATTAAAAATAGAGTTCCCATCAAACACAAAAATCCTTCGTTCACGAACTAGATAAACTCATACACTATCAGAATCTGCTTCACTTTTCGATTTCAGATGATCCAACTCTGAGAAATCGTGCTCACCACAAAAAAAATAGCTTTCGGGAGAGTGGCTGTTATTCGTTCATCTTTTAATATTTTTCTATAACAAAATTACTGAGAGTTGCTGAATATATGTACTTTTAAAATAAGCAAATAGTTGTAAACAATATACATTAGATTTTCCACAAAAAATTTCCGTAAAATCACCCCCTTAATCATGACTCCTTAATAAGGCAAATTATAATCGTTTATATAGTCATGGAATAAATAATTGTTACTATAACATACATGTAACGTTTGTCTCTGAGGAGAATCAGCGGAGAATGCATCCATGAGGCGTGGTAGCGAGCACGTTGAAGTGTAGAAGAATCGAAATACGTAGACCAAGAGGACAGGTATGGGCCAAGCCGAGTGACCAAACGAAGCACGGAAGGATAGCCCCAGCATTCGTCGGTCCGTTCGTGTCTACCTCTCGTCAGCCATTAGTCGCACCCTGCAAATTGAGTGGCGCCTGCTAGATACGCGCCTGATTCCATTAAAGACATCAAACGGGCAAAAATTACATCAGCATCCACCCTCCACTCTACGCGGCACTGTATTAACCTGCCATGCAGGCATCCTCGCTGAGCACGCACACACATACACACACTATCTCTCTCTCTCTCTTCCTCTGCCTGTGAAAGTAGCACGACCTCACGTTTAGCACACCGTTAGAGACGATCGTTTTTGCTCCCTTTTCACCAGCTACTACTCAGCCAGCATCGAAGACCAAAGGAAAATCCTATCGACGACTCCAGGATGGCTACCGGTTGAAAACCTAGGAACGCAGCGCTTGGAATCTCTGTAATTTTTCAGCGACACGTACACGATGGCCTTAATTGAAGAAGGGAAGCCTCGAGGGCGGTGGAACATGCTAGACAGCAACCGCTTTGTTGCATTCGTTCGAGCGCCGTTTTCGCAAATTCACTGCCAAGAGCGTTTCACTTGTCTCCTCAGCTCCGCTGTGAGTTATCTCGTGATTTAGGGGATTAGCAGATTCCATGGGGTGTGTAGTAGCTACATCCAAGGATGAGGCGTGTCATAGTTGAAAAATATTACACTTCGTAAATAAGGAGAACGTTTTCAACAATTTCAACGTACAAATATGTACTGAATTTTTTCGCAAGCGTGAATCTATAGCTACTTAGGTATGTGTTTCGTAAAAAAGACTGTAAACCGCATGAAGAACTAATAACACTTCGTTAATAAAATAGTTGATTCTTAAAGTAGGTTTTCCTATACGCGACTGGAAGCAACGTCAAGAACTTCAAAGTCGATTTTCTCGAAAACGAAGCGCAATATCAAAAAACTTTACTAATTTTTCTCGACTTATTTACTTGTTTTAAATCGAAAAGAAAGAGTAACTTTTTTTGATATCGCGCTTCATTTTCGAGAAATTCGACTTTGAAATTCCTAATGTTGCGTCCAGTCGCATATAGGAAAAACTACCTTTACGCGGCTAATATTAAGCATCTATACTTATTTTGCAATAATGTGTCTCGAACAATTTCTTTTTGAAGCTCAAACAATCTTTTTGTTCGTTCGATATATTCGTGATACTTCGTACATGTATTAATTAAATTCGAAATTCATTTGCATAATTCGTCAAATATGAGAATCTTTAAGTTTAATACAATATAGTGGCATCTATCGAAAATGTATTCATTCAAATTAATTCATTTAAATATTATATATAGTTTCTCTGTTCCTAGTCATAGCAGTTGCCTTACAAATTTAAATAGTTACACTTTCTGAATAATTAACGAAAATCAGTAGAGTCAGCTGGTAATATTGAATATGACTATAACCGCAACCTAACACCAAAGAATGTAATGAGCATATGGTTGCCGACAAAAGTGCAAAAAGTGCATAGCATCGAAGGTAGATATATTCGGAAATGAAGAGGGTTTGAATTAAGGGGTTCGCGAGCATGCGGAACGAAGGTTTTCACGCAATTTCGTACATGGAGGGAGGCTGCTGTGATGCGAAGGAAGGCCCGGCAAATTTAATTCTCGCCCGCTTTATTTGATCATATTTTATATCGGCTTTTGACGCCACCCTCGGAAAGCACGCTTTTGAAATACATTACACGCTGCACGGGCATAGGGAGATAGCAGACGCGATAAATACGCTACGTTTGAGCAATAATTTTCGCGGGTCTTCCATTAGCCGTTCCTAACGACGTTATTTGCCCTTCCTGTGAAACTCCTGTTCGCCTTGTCGCGCGCACCATCGCAATTGCTTCTCGAAAAATGAAGAACGCCTCTTGCGATGAAATTAGCGTGTCTCTTAGAAGGAGAATTTTTCAATTAATTACGTTGCAGTATAATTTTCCAGCGAATATTGCAAGGGGTAACGAAAGCCTTTCATCATAATGGGAATTGCATTAAATTGGTGGACCAATTATTATTATACACATCGAACGGACGCCTGGGTGTTTTGGTTTATTATGATTCATTAACTGTTACAAGATTCTGTAGGTACAGTTTTTTATGCTTTAGTATTTTGTAAAAGTATAAATAGATTATATTTCCTTGGGACAGATTTGTTGGTTCTTAAACTGACGATGAGTTCTGAATACCTACGGTGCGAAATTCGTAAAATATATGCAAAACGGGCGTGGAATATACAGGGTGATCCACGCAAGTGGGCCGAGTCATATCTGCTTTCTGTTTGCAATGTGAAAAAAATATTACAGAAAAATAGTGTATTTTTGACAAAATCTTCCTTACAAATTTCGTCCATACGCAATGTGGAGTTCCATAATTTTTTGAAACGGAAATGTGTAGTCTTTTTACATAAATCTATTTCTCTCGTCATTCTGTGTCGTCATGAGATATTTTAAATAAATATCTTTAAAGAAAATGATCACACTTCTTCATTGCTTTCATGATCGAATCAAGGTGGTCTGTAGTTATTGTTGTGCAATGTATTTTTATCCATTCTTTTAAGTTTTTTACAGAATTAAATGAGCGTGATATTACATTCCTTTTATTAGAAGTAAATAATAATAGAACTTCGCATACGATAATTTGTATGGAAATTTTAATTTCGAATTTAATCAAAAAATTAATTTAATAAATATAATGATTAAAAGAATCAGCATAGAATCGGGTATACGACATATAAATCCGAAGATTATCTCCATATAAGCGTTTGACCGTAAGCTATATTATTGTAATAACACGAATCATCCTCCCTACTGTTTCTGTAAACATACTCTGCACGAGCCACCCTTTACTCACATATGGTTCGCAGTTGACTACTGATCGTGAGACTGATTATGAGAACGATAAGGCACGCATTCTTGATGGAACATCTACTAACGACAATGAAAAGTTTTATATTATAAAATGAATTAAAACCTGACTTAAACTGTTTCTAATTATGCCACTTAACTAACGTGCGAGTAATTTGCAAAATTCAAAAAGGACGTCAGCCACAAGTGTGACAAGCAATGGTGGATTTAAGAAAAAAGGCCCAGATGGCAAACGTTCTGAGGGGTTAGTTTATTAAAAACGGGTTAAATGTGTTTCAATAAAATCATGTTTTTTTTCGCCAATAATCTTAATATATAAAGGAGAAAGTGTTTGTGTGTTTGTCTGTCCCCTAAAAACTTGCAAATGCTAAACTCTGAGGTCACGAAATGTGCCCAGCTCATTATGCCTAACTAATGCAGATGAATGTGACTATCTTCACAAAAAATAAATAAATAAATTTTGTTTTTATAAAATCAGAATCTAAATTTTGTGTGAAGCCGAGTAATAAAGCTAGTAATAAATGTATTAAAATTTCTTTACTACTTTCATTTCTACTGCTCAGTAGACTTAACGTCTTAAATTGACGTCACACCTTTTATTCAAGTACTACTTCTGAAGAAGCACTAATGAATGCTACCTTCTCGCACCCCCTACCATCACACATCACATCTCCTAATTAACCTTCGTATATAACAAACATCAGTCGCGCCGTAAATTAAAACAAATAAAGATACCTAAACAAATAAATTCAAGTCCTTCTATCACAAGAGGCCGAGTCTACAGGTAGCGATGTATGTACTTTGTACCTATCATCCGCTAAATAAATAACCTGATTTCAGTCGCTGTTTTACCGTGTAAAGTCCACTTTAATGATAACCGGAACCCCCCAGCCGTTCTCCGTTGGGCAGGGCGTCCGCGTCCCCCGTAAACGTAAACGTCGGCGTCGCCCAGCGCCCCGAAGCCAAGGTAATGCGTCGCGTACCGCGGCGCGAAAATAATATTTTATTCATACACCGTAGACGCGACTTGCGTTGCCACGCCGCCGCGGGCAACGTAATGCCTTGGGAACGGTCGTTGCACGGGGAACAGAGGGCGGTCGATGGGTTGGGCGATGGTTAGGACGTGGCCCCTGTATCTTCCTCGGAGAAGAACAGAGGAACGTGTTTGTGTTTGCGTATGTGCATGCGCGAGGGAAAAAGGAGAGAGTAGCGACGAGGAAGCAACGGATCTATAAAATGCTTCTGCCGCTTTGTACACATTTGCATACCGTGTTTCGCGTATGCGTAGGCGACGTGTGAAATCCGACCTCCTTCCTTCCTTCCGCCTCTCATCCTGTACGCACGTATGTTGGGCAAAAATGGTAAAGCTTAATGGTAACTCCAAATCTGAAATTCAAACAACTAAATACCGCGTTTATTATAATACATGCTTTAACGCGTGTTCTTCAGCTTTGTATACGCTTGACATTGGTGGTGGACTCTCCTACAGTGACTCTGTTACTCTGATCAATCCGCAAGTTCGACTCCGCTGGGGAAAAATTAATAATTGATGAATTATCTATTTTCAGATGATACCTTATTTAATGAAAATGCTTTTGTTAAGAGCTAGTACACGTGTAAGCATGCCCATAAATCTGTGCTCTAGACTTCATCGAACCTTGAACATCGCGTGAACTGTAGAGCTGTTCGAGTACTCGAATATTCAAGTAGCTCGAAATTCGAGTCGAGCCGAGCTGAGCCGAGCCGAGACTCGGTTTCCGAGCCGAGCCGAGCCAAGCTGAGCCGAGCCGAGACTCGGTTTCCGAGCCGAGCCGGGACTCGGGTTCCGAGTCGAGCTGAGCCGAGCTGAGACTCGGTTTCCGAGCCGAACCGAGCCGAACCGAGCCGAGACTTAGTTTCCGAACCGAGCCGAACCGAGCCGAGACTCGGTTTCCGAACCGAGCCGAACCGAGCCGAGACTCGGTTTCCGAGTGGAGCCGAGTACTCGAATGAACCGAGCGGCTGGAAACAATCGGGTGGCTCGGACGATTCACATGTTTTGTTTGTCAATCGCTACCTTCACTATGCAATCTACTCCAAATTTTGACAGCTTACAGCCAGGTTATAACCTGGGGAGTGTCAAATAAGGCAAATTGTCAAAATTTGAGATGCCACGTGTTTTCACAAATGCCACCCGATTGTTTCCAGCCGCTCGCTTTTTAGACGAGCCGCTCGGTTCTTTCGAGTACTCCGCTCGAATTGGTTATTTGAATCGAGTATATCCCGGCTCGCTTGTTCCGAGTACTCGAACAGCTCTAGTGTACTGGTTTGTCGAATGAAAACGAATCGAACGGATTCGACTTTGTTTCACGAAACTCTGGTGGAACTTGAATTCATTAGCTCGGGGCTGGTTTTCATAAGCCGAGGAATAACGGCTGGCAAAATGTTCCAGACACTTTGTACACATTTGCATGCCGTTGCCCGTTTATACGCGGTGCACATAATTTAGCCCTTGCTCTGTATTGACGGTTTTGTGTTCGCCATGTACATACGTGTAATGCTACCAATGACGCGGCTGGATCGTCGAATCAGTTTGCGTCGTGGCATCGCGTGTTATACATGCATACCTATAAAGCCATTTAACATCCCCTAGGTTCCCTTCTTTTTGGATCAGTTGATAAGCTGATTTCAGTTGCGCAAGTACCAAGCGCAATCGATTTGGAGAATTTAGTTTATAATACGGATGCAGTCATGTGTCTGGATGAGATGAGCCAAGGTAAAACAAGATAATTTCGGCTTCATAAGCTACAAATTAGAAATATGCGACGGTTTGAAATTTTCCATCGCGGTAATACGTATCTACAGTTGAAAGATTGCTGCGCATATCTTAAACTATCGTAACTATATATATTTTTTAAGCTTTTAGTCAAGAACCTAGCATCTAATGAAAAAAGTTAATCTACCATCTTCTTCACCCTTTAATTAACGAAACCTCGTTTCACCTTAAATGAGACCAAAAACAATTCTCGGTCACAACATCTAACAAAAATTGGCCGTATAAAATGTTGTTAAAATAAGAAATCAATCTTTAGTTCACTCGAGTGACAGTCTTCCAAAGTTTCATATTAGAGGATATCTATCGGATGATCGATCAAGCACATAAACATGATTTTATTGTCTTAGGTATTACTCAAACCATGTAAAGCACAGATGTCTCTGAACTGTCTCTAATTTGAAAAGATTTTGCAGGGGTTGCACTGATCTCTCCATAAATCTCCGTATCTAGCACATATGTAACATTTAATCCTTTGGTCGTGGTTGACGATACAGAGATACTGATATTCCACCCAGCCGCCCCGCGTGCTTGTTTAAAATTTGCTTGCCGAATTCGCTCGATAAAGGGACAAATTAACTTTACGCGCAGTCGTGGCGAGTCCTGTTCGCGTTGTGATCGCGCCTCGCCGCAAAAGTCCATCGAACGAAACAAGTGAATTAAGTTTTCCCAGCTGTCTATGCGAGAAGCCGTCCGAACGATTACGATACCGGGGGCACGAAGCGAGAGGGTAGCTTAGCATCGACATCTTCCGGTTCCGAGAGGAACTCCCTAACGAGCGGGGGGTAGACGCTTAGAAACGCTCCGCAGGAACGAAAACGACGGCGGACAGAAACGGAAACAATTAAATGCTCGCGCTCGAGCGGTCGCATTGTTCTGTCTGCTGGGCCCTCACGGCCTCTCGCGACTCGCTGGATCTCCATGGGCATTGAATCGCTCGCACGACATCCACCCTTGACTTTGTCCGTTTGCGTACACGTTTATTGGGCCAATGCTGCCACGATTCGCGATACAATTTTACGCGGGGCACGTTTGACGAGCTAATTTGTTCTGTGTAGAGATAAGGAAGGGGTATCTGATGTCCTCAGAGCGGAAACTTTATCCATTCGTGTGGGGGGGCTGGACTGACAATAGGAGTCTTCGTACAGTAGATGTTTGATTATCCGATCAAATCGGTCGACGTTATGTTCAAATGATCAAGCGACCACATATTAACACGAACGACTATTTATTGTAACTGCTCTTTGGAACATTTTGGAAGTTTATGAGTCTTACTTTGTTTTTTATTACTTACAGTGGGTCGCAGCTATAATCGTACACTCTTTAAAATCGCATAACATTCTTAAATTTGGTCCAAACGACTTGAGTCTTTTTGAGAAGCTAGAAGGATTATTTTGCTGAGTAACGTGTTTCGTCGTTTGGAAAAAATGCAGTTGGTCGGAATAGCAAAAAAAAAATAATGAAGGTCGCTTTGCAAATTTTCTATTTGAGACTATAATGAGTCTCTCCAACTGGTGAATATTTCAATACTTCCAGAAAATCTTATTTCCCTTTATCACCAAATGGTTCTCTTAACAAAGTTTTTAATTTTCTTGTAGTCTAAGGTCTACGTCAGACTCCTAGTGAAGTCCCGTGTCTTTTTTCATTCGGATTTTTTCTTATCACACTCCAAAGTTAGGTGTTCCATTTTGCTCCACTTTCCACTACATCTAGATAATTTTATTCTTGCAAATAGTTGTCATTGGCCACCTTCAATTTTGTGTATCGCGATACTACTTAGTTTCTTTGTTCCTCTGTCCGTACCAAAGAATTCCGCCGCCAGCTTTCTTTAATTCTTCATCATCTGGGAAGTGCTTCAGGTGAAGCAGAAAATGATAATCGCCAGATGCAAGGTCGAGGCTGTAGATCGGGTGTTTGAAAACTTCCCAGTGAAACTTCCTGATCAATTAAGTGCATTGAGTTGTTACCCTTTTTTGAACATTTGACATCGTTGTCTAACCTTGCTGTCATTCATAACGTAAGGCCCATAAACCTCAAAAATCTATCTGTGAATTCTCGCAGTATTATGATTCTTTACTATGGGTATAACAGAAACTGTATCCGAGAACGAACCTCGGAACTGGCTGAGCCAATCGCATATGATTGGGTTCATGCTTAATGACTCATGGAAGACAGCAAACAATGAGACAACCAAAACAACATGGGAAACAGTTCGCTATTAATTAGTCGCGTTACGCTGCCGCGTACGCGCAATCTCACCTTGCTTTGTAAATTTGCGGTAATTGTACCTAAATCAGACCTACTTTCTCAATGCGTCTCATAATTCGAACTTCCCAGCGCGTGTATTACGCATCTCGTATAATTATAAATAGCCCTAAGTAAGTAAGTAGTTTGGTCGAATTTGAACTCATTTTTCAAATTAGCAGATTTTCGCTAATCCATTGGCAATAAAAATCTCTTGTGAAGATTCAATAATAACAAAATATAGAATAGACTATATAATAGCCACTTTGAATTTGAAAATGTTGACAAGAGTTTACAGTTTTGATGCAGGTATACCTACCAGCCAATAGTGAGGTTCGTAAGAAAAGTCAAGAGAAAGAAGAAGGACAGAAAGGATCTCGTGAGAGGTCTTTGATTTCCAACCATTCGATAGTAATGCCTCAATTTCAGATCACCTGCTGAACCTCGTATCTACTCGTCGATACACTTACAAAATTCACACTATGGGGCGGAAGTAGTCGACAACTCCAATCACTTTTCTATCACCTGTTTGAGCGCGAGTGCCAAAGACCTCTACTAAAAATGTAGTATCTACAACTTGATAGGGTGGTGTATGTGAGAATAGCGATAATTTAAATTTGATGTAAGTGTACTCGTTTTTATTTTTGTCTTGCATAGATTACTTATGTATTAAAATAGAAAAAGACTTTCCAACCACCCTGTGCTTAACATACAGATATCTAAATACATATGTACGTTCTTGCTGTCGAAGCACATGTCATGAAACGGAGACCGGGACCTCTGTTCAGCCACGTGACGCCGGCTTAATAGAGCGAGATCTCTATAGGGTGATTGTATACCTTAATAAATAAGGTTCGATCGTTTGAGGAGCAAAAATTTCTCATTGTTCCTGACACGTGCTGTTACGCTCAAATGTATGGCACACGTTTATTTAAGCAAATTACACGAGTATCCGTGAACGAGTTTTCACAGATCAGCAGCGCGCATCGAATTGGTCTCAGTTCGTTGGAAATAATCAATGAAACTTGATTGAAGTGAAGCCGGTATTTATTTAACTATTGCAAAAGGTAGGTTATATACTTCTTTGCTTAAAGTTTAAAATAATAATTAGAGAGATAAAACTCTCAACAAAAAATCCTTACAAATATCCAGCACTATCTTTTGGTACATTCATATACTCTTTCTCTAATACAAAAAGACATTTCTGAAGAATTTATCATGCAACTGGAAGCAGAAAATCCCCGCGAGTAAGAAAATACTTACAACTGATAGTATATGCACGAAACGAGCAATATTCTTTCTTAACTAAACGCCGAAGGAAGTGATTAACTGAAGGGTAAGAAAGTTGACGAGCATAAAGATAAAAGTGTGCCTTTCAAGAGCGAAACGAACGAAGCAACGACATCGAGAACCGCAGACATTCCGATCGAGGAACGGGAAGGAGGATCTTTCGGCACCGTTTCGGTTTTTCAGCGATAGGTCTGGGCAAGCTCGAGCAATGAGAATCAGCCTCCCCTGGGGTTTCCGAGATGGCTTCCTAGCTTTCGTAATCGAGTCCTTGCTCATGCGCTTGCGCGTGTGCGCCACGCATACTTCACCCCCACGGATACATGATAAAATACATCCCCCAAATCCCACAGACTGTGTATAACCCGTAATCCGCTGGTCTATTCTGCGCGATACGTCGCGACTTCGTGTATCCTGACCCGGTAATGTACGTGCTGGGTCCATAATGTGAATCGAGCTACGCGAACCTCGCACGTTTTACCTCCCTCTCTACACAGCCCCTAGCAGCCACCCCCTGCAACCGGCTGTACACGGATGTACACCGACCGTGTCTACAGTACACGTCTAGCTGGTATAAAAAGGAAGACCCTGGCTGATCTGCGCGTCTACCGTTGCACAGGTTTACCCTGCCAATCGCGCAGATTCAATAGGGCCGCGATTCAATGTCTTCCGAGACTGTACCTTTATCCCGTTGATCTTGTAAGAAGAAATTGTAATATCCACCCTTCAAAAGCCTGGCCTTGGCCCGTAATACTCCCTCACGGGTCTTTGGCTGTTATTCGTGGCGACCACGCAGTCAGAAACAGATGGGCAAAATGGTGAGAATGATGATCGTAATTGCGTCGACCTTTCAAGGGTTGCGCCTTTCGGGAAATAAGCTTTCCTGTGTTGGGCTATGGCGGCGAAGGACTCTGTTAACTTTGTGGGTGATTGGTCAGGTAGTAATTTTATAAGTGCCAATGTAGTGCTAAGTGGTATTTTAGGAATAAGAATAGCTGGATGAAATATATAAGAATTAAGAGCCGTGACAGATAGGGGTGGCACCAAGTTTTGTGACACTTGGAAATTTTGGATGCCTGCTGGTTAGAGTAATTGACTCAGGGTGATTGGTAACTTAATGATTATATAAGTGCCAATATAGTATTAAATAAATAGTGCTTTACAGATCAAAATTGCTGGATAAAATATAGCTGTAGGTATGCGAAAATACCCAGCTATGATATACAAACGTAACTCTGATTCTTCTTGAATCAAAGGAAGGAGTATTATTCCTACAAATATATTAGATTCTTTGAACTTGAAAATGGTTATTTATTATATATAATTGTAGACTTTTTATCCGCCAAATATGAATAAAAGTGTATTGTTATCACAATACTTCAAGCAGAATTTTTGTAATTAATGTAAACGCCCAGAAGTACAGATTTTATTCCAACTGATAGTGTTTCTATTCGCCCCACGGGTGAGAATATTTAAACCAAATGAGGCATTGATGTAATTGTTCATACAATCTAAAATAAACCGCATTACATTTCAAAGTGATTTTGCAAATGATAAAGGAATATTTGATTTTCCCTTTTTTAAAAAACACATAACAAATAAATATTTTCATAGAGAAATAACAATAAACAAAAAGAGTGGTTCAACTATCCCCACTCTCCCCTACTATCGCTCAGCCCTGTACGTCATTATGGAACATTTGAAAACTTGATCCTTTATCAGCCGACGCCTGAAGGCTTCAAATCTTAGTATCGAACAAAACGTGTCTAACGTCAGGTTCGCTTTCGGTGCTGTGGCAGCTACCGCGGGCCCCTTTAGCGGCGAGGAAACGCGGCTTCCCCCGAGGTGTGCACTCGGAAGACACAAAAGGCGCGGCACGAAAGCGAAATTCGTATGATCACCGATCGATATTTTCGGATATTTGTTCGAGGTGCGTTATCCCAAGGCGGCATCTCCCTTTCCTGTTCCCCTGTCGGATAGTTTCGTTGAAACGCATCGATATTGATCAGAGTATAGCCAGACGTGTAACACACAGGCCGAAACAACATGGCCACGGGTGGATCTCCATAACGAACCCGGTGACTTGCACATTCGACCCAGAACGCATTAGCCGTATTTGCATTTAATTGCCGGTTGTTTGTTTGACGTCCGCGCGACCGACGGAATTAGGAGCGTTGGGGAACCAACTGCAGCCGCATCCTGCTCTCTGTGATCTGCATCGATTCACTGCTACTCGAGGAATGCTCGCGATTCTTTTGCTTCTGCTCTCTCCACTCGTGAGACTTCCGGTCTGCTGAATTTCACAAAAATGTCAGGGAACCGTTTGCCTCCTCGCCTCTTTGCCGGGTGAATGTGAAGGATGACAACTGTCGATCGTAAGACTTGCTCCGTCTTTTGACAGAGATAATAAGCTGGTACTTATTTATATCCGGCTGGTCGAATTTCGAAGAAACTTTCAAATTGTTATTGACCCAGTTCATCGCTGAATTATTGGCGTTCCCAATAGCAAGAACTGTCTACTCAAGCATTGTAACGCTGATCAAACATATCAAAATTCACGTAGGTATCGTTACCTTATTGATAGAACTGTCTAAGCCCATGTTTTTTAATTTTTGGTACATGCGAATTGAAAGTTCAATCTATTACAATAAGTCAGGTAATAATTGAAAGCTATTGAAGAATACATAAGTTTTTCCCCATTTGGATTTTTATTAATTTAATGTTGTGAAAAAGCCTAGAAAGTAATTGCTTCCACTAATCCTTAAGGAGTGAAGGATAGAATGATGGACTTGGTCAGCTTTACCAACAAGCCAACGACATCTAAACCGCCACGAGCACGGCGAAAATCCGTTCTTTTTTTCTGGCGGCCAGCTCCCAGAGGCATCCTCGTATCACTTATCATTACGAAGTTGCACGTATTTCGTCGGACGTATAACGGTGGATTGGTTATATGTATAGAATCCTAACTGAATCTCTTCTCTCTGAGGATCTCTTCTCGTTGGCTCCCTTCCTCTTCAGCTCGCTACCACACCACACCGTCTCCTTCTCGTCCCTTTCACCTTGTCTTTGTCACTTTCCCAACCACGTTTCCCTGATACTCCTCGTCCTTCTTCCTCCGCCACCCGATTCCAACAGCCCCACCCGTCCCTTCGGGCAACCAATCCTGAGTAAAGTTTGTTACACAACTCGGCGAACTTTCGAAAATGGTCTGCCTCCGCCAAGTAAGCTGTTCTTGGCTCCCTCGTTAGGCTGACTTTCCTCTTTGCCACGGGACTTGCCAGCAACCATGCTGGCCAAAATATACGCCTCGCTCTACCGACGTTCCTTTTACATCCGATAGTTTAGAGTGGTCTCGTCCACGAGGTATTTCGATGATTTACAGCGAACAGGAAAACTCGCAAGATTTTCCCGTGTTATTTTTGGTCGGTGAGGAATTGTTAAGAACGTCGGAAAATGAAACTGAGATTGGTCTTTCTGGTGCCATTGACCGACCTATTTATTGATATCTATATTCGACGAATATAATATTAAAACAAATTAAGTTAGAGGAATGGTATTTATAAAAGTCTCGGAAATAGCATTTATTAGTTGAATAATAAAAGGTCCAGGTGGAAGCTTCTTGGACTTTGGAGCAAATTTTAAAATATAACCGCAGGAATTCTTGGAAAGCAATCGCATTGATCGTATGACAACTTACATTTCTGTACTTTCACACAACTGAACTATTTTTAAGATGGTTAGTATCTGGAGTCACCAGACATCACAAAAGCCACCTTCAGCGACGGACAAGCCCAGGTCTGCAACTTCGTAAAGTTCTTTTATGGGTTTAATGGGACCACCAAGGAATTCTGTATTTAGAATTATGACCTGGCAATTCAAATACTAATTCAGATGTAATGTGACCGATTAGATAGATTAAAAGAAGAAATCGCAGTGAAACGGCCTGGATTGCTGAATCGAAAGGAAATTTTTCATCACGAGCACATTAGACTGCATATGATACATAATGGTAAAAAAGAAGTGCACGAATTTGGGTGGGACATTTTGCCTTACCTATCAGACTGTAGCATCTGACAATCACTTATTTCTTGCATCATTTTCTAATGACTAAAGAATTTAATAACATGGATACCCTATACAGTAGCATCGGAGAGCATTTTAACAAAAAAAAAAAGAAACACGAAACATTTACACTAATAGCATAATGTCTTTGTCAAAAATATGATAAAAATTGTGGAAAAATAGAGTAATTCAATTTTTTCATAGGGTTTAAAGGTAAATTCAAGACATTGATTTGATTATCCTAAAAGATTAAAATATTTCGGGTCATAATATTGGAAGTCATTTTACACACAAACTGGAATGATAATGGAACAGGTAAAAAATGATGGGATTTAAAAGAAATATAAATATGACCAGCTATAGACATTTTATTGTGAAGAAATATACTGTGAAAGCCGGAGTTGGCTGCCTCATCAAGATAATCGTGACCGCTTGCCATTAGCTAGTTTCTTTAAACGATGCGCCCATTAACCCAAGTATCACATAGATGCGTTAAGCGCATCCGCAGTTACCTTAGCGCCCGTTGCATTATGGAAATTTCGCCTCGATGCGCAAACCGTGCCTAATTTTGTGCATTACTTTCGAATTTCATTATTCGCGATCGTGTTCGCACATTCCCATCGCGATTCTGCGGGAGGAACATCAACATTGTATGCATAATAAAAAAAAAATTCTTCATATGTACCTAAACAACGGGCAACTGTTTTTAAGCGTAGCCGATCACAATTCCGCCTCGAACGGAGGCGGATCGTTCAAAATCTCCGTACTGCCATCTAGTGGAATAATAGAACTGCTTTTACCACAGACCAGGTATAAATATAATGAACCTTTCACCTTATGGACTTCCGCGTTGTCACGTTCTGAAATACCGACCCCTAAATAACACTAGATCTCGAGCGCCCTCTACGTTTTTTGAGCGGTGGGTATGGGAAACATATTGTATTTCTTCCACCACAGACGAGGTATAGAATACTAGAATTCTATACCTGGTCTGTGGTTTTACACGTGTTGAATTCTAATTCCTACCACGTGTAGCGTTACACTCTGTTTCGTGACTTCACCGGTAACGTTGCATGCGACACTAAAATGGCAAGGGGGTCCTAGGGACCCTACAAACCGATGACAGAAAAATGCATTGGTTGATAGCTCTATCCTGTACCTCGTCTGTGCTTTAGTCACATCTCTGTTCACAATGTATCATTTATATGCTGGTAAATAAATTCTATTTTGTCATTTTCAACAGTCTCATGACCAGTATAAAATTTAATTGTATATTAGCTACCAATTAACACTATTATATTAAATCAATTTAATAGCACGCAATTTCAATGTGCCATAAATTATAACCTACGGGAGAGAAGACAAATAAAAACGATAGTAATCTATATAAGGCGAATTCCACTTACGTCCAAATCCCCCCAACGCCCGTGATTTCCATTACATATCGCGGCGGTCGATACGGGCGTAAGTGGAATTTGCCCATAGTTGTTTCATCGAATGAAACGCATTCTTATGTTATTTCATGTCACATTTGAGTGCAAAGCAATTTAAACGTTCTACTAACCTTCCCGAAAAGATCTGTAAATGGAAAATCAGCAGAACGTTTACCGTGAATTTGACACGTTAAACAATGATGATAAAGTTCTACAGAACACAGAAGTAAAAACGCCTAGCCCCCTGTCCTCTGCTGCTGGTAGGAACTTTATTTTCTTTCGCTTTTATTATTATTGTTTTGCAATATTATTATTACATCATATAGACTTAAAATATTATAAAAATTTATATCATATTACCCAATGTTATACAAAGATATTAGGTATACAAATAATGCGTGTGCAATTATCAAATATAATAACTTTAATGCTACACTTGCAAGCGCGAAAATAAATTGAATGTAGTAGGTTAGAAAGTGCGCCATTTTCATACTTCACTAAGTTATTACAATTTGCGTAATTGAATTAGTTTTAACTCGGGCTATGATGTTATGAAGTAAATATATGGTGACACAAATAATTTTTTGGACCAAAGGTAAATGTTTTCGGGAAGACTAATTCTTTCTGATTAAAATAAAAATATAAATACCATCGTAAGATGTATCTGTAGTTCCGGAGATAAAAGCTCATTCATAGACATCATTTTCATGAAAACAAGCAAAAATAGGAAACTTTAGCAACCTGCATTTTTAAACAAATTCAAAACCAATAGAATTTCTGATTTCGCATAACTGCATAATTTATTTTAATTTGAGTAAGATCGATTTGGCGTGACCAATGTGCCATTTTCTGCTCGTCTATCTATACTATATAATAGTAACATTCATTGAGGAACAAAGTTATTACACTAATACCTCGTCAGTTAAATAAATATTATTTTCTAATTATTTCTAATTAGAAAACTAATTATCTTCTCTCGTAAAATACCAAACTATTTATTTTATGTCATTATCTTTTAATAAGTATTAGTAGACGCGAAAGAATTTAAACGACTAATATTCAATACTTAATGAATAAATAGTGGACGTAACCCTAATGGTGCAGATCACTCGCTGAACGAAGAAGAAGAAAGGAGATCCGTGGGAATCTCGAGCAGCTCCGAGGGAAGTTCTCTTTCCGATTTGAAGAGACTCCTTCAAGATCTCCCTTCACCGAACGAGACGGCAAGCTTGGCAAACCGCGTTAACAATATCAACCGTTGTCTTTCCCGAAAAAGAAACTACCATTTTTACAGCGCCACTAGCTGCATCGAGGAAAACGACGAGAAAGAAGAGAAAGAAGAACAAGAGCATCTGCTACTATCAAGAAATCCCTTCAGCGAGTCTAAAACGAAAGGCGCTCGGGCACGCAGAAGGGCAAGCAGGGATTTGAAAAGTATAAAAGATCAGACGATGGTCGTTTCGCAGCCAAACCAAGCTGACACTATCGAATTAAAGGAAAATTCTAACAACGACGGAAAATTTGTAAGCAGTTCGATAGTTGAATGCATTTCGCTTGAAGAAGCCTCTGAACATCTGTCTTCCTTCATGGGTGAAGTGTCCAGGACTTATACTCAACAATGTATACCATTATCGGAAGAAGCAACACCTACCCCTAATCCATATCAGTATGATGGTACCGAAAACGATTCGGCAAGATTACAAAAAAACGCATCACTGCTCCGTCTGTGCCGAAACTTGTCTTCTGAGAACTCACCGAAGAGCAGAGTCGAGCTGCAGTCACTTTCCCCAGTCTCTTTGAGCAATGTTCGACCGACCAAGTTCGGTGGATACAGGCCGCCATCTGGCGTTGTTCTGCAAAACCTTAGTTCTGGTAGCGACCCAGACTCCAACTATGAGGCTACCTCGGATAGAGTAGATTCTAGCAAGAGAAATGATAACTTAATCGCAGTTACAACGCCCATTATTAACTTCCCTGGAACAACTAGCTCCTCTCCAATTTTAATCACCAAAGGTACTTCAAATTCTAATGTCTGCTCGCCATGCTCACTTTCCAGTAACACACTTGTTGATCCGTCGACGAACGGAGAGGTTAGGAATATTATCACGCCCCCTATACCAAAGGTCTATCTCACAGTAGCCGAAAGTAATGCTCGAAATTCGAACGATCGTTGCCCAACGCCTCTGTGTTCTTCAAGAAAATTACCACGAGATACTTCGTTCCATAGACTCCTGGGTATTCGAAGAGGAGATTGTGACAGAAACGATAACTTCGGTACGAGCGTTAATCGACCAACGTTTCTCTCCGCTAGAAACGACATTCAGAGTTATAAGAAGCAATCCTTAGAATCACCTTCTTCTTTATTTGAAATACCATTGAACCGTGAAATTTATTCAAACAGCCCAGGAAGTGAAGCTTCCCAAAATACGCACCATAAATCGTCCAGTTCTGTAAATAATTGGTCTAACGAAATAGCACAACAGCAGTATCGAGATGTCTTCCATGATAGAGGACAAGCAACGAAGGATTACGAAGTTTCATCCTCAAACGAATTCCTCAACCAACCACAGTCGAATTCGCGTAGCGATAAAGATCACAGTGAACCGACGATGCCAGAGTATTATTCGTCTGCGAACGAAAGTTTACAGTCTCCGCAGCATATTTTAGGGAATTCAGCGTTTGAAGACCCTCGAGAAGACAAAGTATATTGCGCGCCAAAAGACGATTTACGATGTCTCGAACCAATTGCATCCAAGAGTTTCATAAAACTCGAAGGTAACAATGATATTAAATTTTCTCTGTCAGCAAGGGTAATTCGTGAAGAGACAAAGACCATCGGTCTTGCTTCGCAATTTGAAAGTTGCGTGAGTGAACGAGGTAACGTTGCTTCTACCTCGAGGGACTGCTTCACTAATGAATTTAAACGAAATGTTTTCTCGGGAATGACTGCTAAAGATGACCAGGAATTACCTGTTGAATCCACTAATCGAAACTTGGATAACAATTGCAAAGAGTATGTGAATGTCCCGACTCTTCTTTTAAATTCACAAGAAATATCTGATTCCGCGTCACCCGCTAGCAAGGCTTGTTCGGGGAAGCACCTGAGCGCGGATGCTTTAGTTGCGGCATTATCAAACTTATCCTTACAGCAAGAAACAACGAATAACGCTTTAACAAATACAAGCCGCGTTTGCGACGACAGTGGAACAATCTCAAGATCTTCCATAAACAATTCAATAACTGACGACAAACCTTTGAACCCGGCGTCAATAAAATCTGATGAAAACCATAGTAGGAACGATACGACTTACAGATCCTTCCTCAGTGTGCGATCAAAAATACCCGTGAAGATACCGAGCAGTAGAACCAAAACCATATCAAACAGATTTACTGAATCTGAAGAGGAAACAGTTAGGTCAGACACAATGTCAATGGATTCAAGCAGACAAACGTTTCGAAACCTTCCATCGTTAGCTGGAAGGCTCCAGCTTGATCCTGAAATGAATGATAACTGCTCGACACTTGATGCAAGTCCAAAGGAGCAGAGTGAACGTTTTGATTTGAAATCTGCGACAGAGACACGGCAGAACATAAATTCACCAACGGAAGATATTCATTCGAGAGACTATTTGACTCCGCTGGAGATACAAGAAGACAGCGATGATCGATATGAATCCAAGGAAGAGAGGCAAAGTCAAACCTACCGTGCTGATCACAGTTGTAGCAGGCAGTTTTTGATCGAGCGATCTATGATAGAAGATACCATCAGATCTTCAAACTATCCTGATGTTCCGAAGAGAGATACAAAATCTGACAGCAGACCAGATAGTCCTTCTTCAGAAAGTGAACTAATCGACTGTTCTTTTGCAACCCCCGGTCGTTACAAGCACGAATCTTTGACTGTTGAACGAATAAAATGTAAAGATTCTGACAATTTAACTTCACAGAGCAGGTCGACTGATTATACGTCTTCCGCGTGTTCACGACGATTGGAAAATTATCAGGAAAGATCCTTCAGAACCACCCGTGACGGAGACGTTTGTGGGAGCATTACCGAGAGACCAAAGCCAAATTTGATCCAGGATGAAATCAGTGACGGTGGATGCCAAGAAATATGTATCGAAGAGCCGAGCAGGCAGCCTTTTGAGGAAGCACCCTTAGACTCGTCATTGGAAGAGGAAAAGGTCGCGACGAACAGTAAAGCGATTGACAGTAATGATAAAATTCGATTTTCCGTGGAGAGATTGGCAGCGGAGCAATTCCGAAGGAATCTCTGCGCCGAGCCAGCAAAAATTATGCAATCTAGAACCGCTACGTTCTTGCCAGAAAAAAATTACGATGCCCCGTTTTCCGTAGCATGCTCATCATCCTCGTCAACGTTACGTCGTTCCTACGATAAAAGAAGAAACTCTCCACGGTTTAGGAAGAGCCAAGACCGATTTCCATTCACAATTTCAGAGAAAACGAGCGCAACCTCGACGAATTTCAAGGTTTCTAGGCGCATCGAAAGTTTAAACGAAGATTCAGTGTCTCCAGATAGAACGTACAAACTGGACGTTCATCCGAGTATAACTAGATTGGCCAGTTCTGGAATCGAGGACACGCCCACTGACATCATTGATTACGTCGTCTGCAGCGAGAGAGAGCACGATAAGAGTCGATCATCTGGGATAAAAGAATTCGTACGAAGGTTTTCAACAAAACTGAAAAGATCAAGGGCACGCGATAAGATCCGGCCGGATGCGAAGGCAACGAATGTCATTTACGAAAATCGTGCTTATCGCGGGGATTCAGTGGCAGACAGTTGCTCGGAATCGTCTTTGCTAAAGGAGCTTAAAGTCTGTGAGAATCCGCCGGAGAAGCAGCGTGCTGCTGGCAGCACCCTAAACGAGAATTCACTGACAAATTTCAAAGAACCTTGCACACAATACGATCATGGCAGTCAACATAACCAAGAACTTAAACCTCTTGATTGTAGCCGTGAAGGGGAAAACGTAGTTTCCGGAACATCAAAAGACGTACAAAACGACTGCAAATTGAGGAACGATCCTTACGCGATGTTCTTCGTTAAAAACACGGTAGATACCTCGGAAACATCGAACAGGTCACTTTCCTCGGAGGATGAAGAAAAACAAGATGATTCAGGTGATAAGAAAAGAAATCGAATAATATTTCGTGATAATTCATTAGCCGCGAGCACAAAACGATCTAAGGAAAATGTACATAAAAAACTAATGAAAGGTAGAAATGTGAAAGATTCTAAACGCAGTGGAAATAGAGACGCCGGTTGCCTTTGTTTACGATTTTATCGGATGATTGTACCTGCTTCGTTCAGATCAGTTCCTAAATATCGATCACGGATAAATCGTACCAATAACAGATCGTCCGCAAAGAAAAGGTATAATTTATCTTTGCAGAAGAAAAAGAAATGATGCGTCAATTACTGTATCGGTACACCGTGTGTACTGAGATCTCGGACACCAGCCGCACTCGCGCAATGAAAGAGAAAATTAAGTTAGGGGAGCGCCTATAGGTGAATTTACACGGCTCACTTTGATTTGCTCTTTTATTGTACGAGTGCGGCTGATGTACGAGATTTTAGTGCACAACGAATATTTGCGAAACAACTTTCCAAGATGTACATAGTCAGTTTTTTCAAAGGGCCTCTAACTTGCAGATGTACATTTGTAAACTTAAACTTTTTCAATTAATCCGCGACAGATCGACTGCGTTAAGAAACCCTTTGTATTATTAAAAACATGTTTCTCTTTTTAATAATAAAGTCATGTATATCGAATAACAAATGTGAATAATCAAAATCAACAGCACAAATCATAACAAAGAAGAGGTGTGTCGTCGTTCATGTTCTTTATTTATACATCGTTCGTACATATCTCATTTATTCTCAATAATAGTGTTACACGCTTGCTTCCAACTGTTTTTTTTCATACAAGTGAGTCTTTCACCGAAGATGCGCATTATCGAGTTTATCGCCTTCGTAAAACGTTTGTTTACTACGCTTTTAACTTATCATCGTTATCATTGTTACTGTTATAGAAAAAATAAGTCTTTAAATAATCACATAAGAGTCATCGAGCCTTCGAGAATCGTGGGAAAATGGGAAAAAGGGGAAAAAGAAAGAATGTGGTTCGTACCCATACATGCATGCATACGTGTATTTTGTCAACACACATGTAAACGATCGTGTATACGTAATTATGTTTGCGATACGTGTCGTCGTGTGTGTTAAGTATCCAAGGATAAGGTAACATGTTTCCTGAAGTAACAGTAAGTGGCTTTATATGGTATTTTTCGTTCACCAGCTCCCTCGAAACAACGATGCCGCGCTAAGCCTAGAAAAAATTCCATCTACCGAGAAGACCAGTCGTTTTCGCGTTAAAACTGTACGAGGTACGCGTTACGGGTTATTCCGCTACACGGTCGGGAGGAGCTTTAATCGATTCGATGAAGAGACGCGATCAACCACTACTAACAGTCCAGCGAAAAGGAACATGAAGAAAATCAACGCTAAAGGCAATGCATTTCCATAATTTGCCTCGAGTACTTTTTTCCCCTCGTATTTCTAAAAAAGGAAAGGAAGCTGAATTCATGATACGTCCCTACATGTACACGCACGTATACAGAAAAGGATGCAAATCAGTAACGATATTTTTGTCCATCATAGAAAGGATACACCCAAATGATTGGTTCAGTCGTCATATAATCGACAACTGTGAGTAACAAACTCAGGGACAGAACTAAAAATAAAAGAAATGGGATATATTCAATAACATTAAATGAATAGTCGCCTAGTTGCGGACAATTAAGATTTGTTTCGCTTAGAACGACGGAAGGATCTAGTTGTGTCATGCTCATACATCGTGCCAATCACTCTCGCATACGCGTGCGGCAAATAGCTGTACGATGTTGAGCGCATTTGAAAATGATAGTTTTTTTTCAATTTATGAACAAAAATAATGCCAACATAGTTCAGATTAATCTAAACAATTCGAACTTTCTAGGTTTCCGTGATTTGTTTTTATCGCTTATTATAACGAAACACAATTCCTACGTACATACATACATACAATACTACTTAACCACGGTAAATGATAATTCGTTGGGAAAAAATGAGCAATGATTTCTTCCTTCCTCTTTTAAAAATCTTAAATCAGTGTACATCTGATTCTTCCGCTTGACTGTTTACTGTGTGCACCATCCAACTTGGTACTCGAACTCGCTTACTTCTTTTTCGTTCACTCATCGTCATCGTCGTCGAAGCTCACACCATCAGGACGGGACTGGCTGGGGAAATGGCGTCACAAAGGAGGTGGAATGGAAAACTCTTTCCGCACGTAGAACAGAATGTAGGGTTTACACTTAGCAACTGCGTCTGTGGCTGCGGGTCGTACAGAGCTATCGTTAAAGTGAAACCACTGTCCGTCGTGAACAGCGAAGGCAGTGTAATGTCCAGTTCCAGCTCTAAAATAAAGATTTCAAAATGTATTGCCATAGTATCTATCAATAAACACAACAGAAAGCTGGAAAGGGACCTGGACAGTATAAAAATGAGAGTACAATATCCAATTAACTGTTTTAAAGCCTACAATCTCAGTAATGTGTACAATTTTTCACTCAACTAAAAGATAATGTATGTATATCGACGTTATTGATGGTTTAACTTCTTATGCAATTGTAAATTGCAAAGTAGATGTAAAAAAATTGTCATTTTGAAAAAGCAAGATATGGCTCATTTTTTATGCCCTCGGAGCGATGTAAAAAGTATAAAACATACCCTGAGCCATGGTGCACAATGACAGCAGCTAAGTCGTACAGGTGGCTGTTCGGAGCACCCAATTTTGTACCACTCATGCCGCGTACCGTAAATGCTGACATGTCGAGTGATTTCATTGGGAAATCCACTTGTGTATCTACCTTGGAACGATAGGAATTGCACCACCTAAATCTTTTAATGTGAAGGCACAGCACCTGAAATAAAATTTCCTCATCAGTCTTAATTTGCGCTACACACCAAATATTGGAATTAGTAATAATGCACTCAGGGTTACTTAATTTCGTTTACCAAGTTTATACTAACATTAGGCAGCCTGTGTATCCAGAACCTCTTGGTGGACCTTTGCTTTCCCACGCAATTGTCGCAAAAGTAGAGCTCACTATCAGCCAACTCTTCAACTTTGAAGAATCTCGTTAGACTGTACGTGAGACTGCAGACCTCTTCCTGTTCTTTCGTTCGTCTTTGCAGTCTATCCGGTATATCCAATGAGAGATCCTGGAAGGGCTCATGGGTCTTCGAATCTGTACGGCAGTTCATGCAATGGACCTGCGCGAGGAAACGCGATCCATAATTCGTCCGCGCTTCTCCCAAGAAGAAAATGAATAAAATGACTTTCCAAAAGAATGCTCATTCGAAAAATATACTTCCTCCCCTCCTTCCGCATCAGAATAATTTAATGTAAGCCAGAGACGTATCAGAGATTTAAAATTCTCGCCGGGGAACGATGCAATGACTTACCACGCTAAGGAGAGTGCCTCCGAACACAGCTGTAACGATGCTTTGCTTGCCACGCAGACCTAGAGGCTCGTGTCCCAGTCTGGGTAGTAATTGCAACAACTCCGTGTGCAGTCTATCGAGCATATAGGTGAGAAACTCGTGAGCGTCTTGCTGTTGGTATCCACGAAATCTTGGTACGACTTTCCATATGACAAGAAAAAGACATTCAGGGGAGATTGCCTGCCCGTTCGAACCACCGAGATTCAACCCGAGCAAAACCTTCCTGAGTTCTTCAGCGAGTAGGGCATCGCTCATGCTCAACTCTTTTGCTCGACCAGGTGTGACGATTCTGCCTCTGTGAGTGGGAGCTTCATCGAAAGGTATCCCCTCGAGACACGGCATCTGTGTGAGATACTCGCAAAAGTGGCTGATGTTGTTGAACGATTGCAGCACAACGTTCATGAAACAGGTGTTGCCAAGATTTCTTAGGCCGACAACCTTCTTCTCTTTGGTTATCTTGGAACTTCTACGTTTGGTCGCCGGCCGATTGTCTCCACTTGTCCCATCCAGCGAATGTAGCCTCTTTCGTGCCGTTCTCGGTCGAAGATTCCTCACGACCACTTCCGCTTTCCATAGGGCATCCGCGTTGTTCGCGTTTTCGCTGTTCTCTCGCCTTGATGATGGAGTCGTAGGCGGCGACGAGTTCCAATTTTCCTCGTTCTCTTTGTGTTCATCCTTTCGGAAGGTGAGGCGGCGTATTTTCTCGATTTGACCGTTCGTCGTATCGTTGACCACGTACTCGTCGCACATATAACTGGAAATACATGTTCCTATGAATACTGGTGTTAATATATGTATAAGGCTACAAGAATCGATTTTTCTTTCGCGCACGACTGCTCTATCAATTAGATATAGTATTTTAGCTATAGTAGCTGTGACAAATTGCTGGTCTCTAAGTTTTGTGCTCAGAAAATGTCTAATAAGAAGAAATAAGACAGAAAAGATATGTTTAAAGTAAGAAAGGGATGAATGGCTCGACTTACCAGAATACTGCCAAGTTCTCACAATCGATGCAAACGCAGTGATGAGTATTTTGTTCGTGATGTTGCAATGCATGGCCAGACACGTAGCGTCCACAGTGAACGGCTCCACAATAGAGACATAGCCACGTACTCTTCTCAGTGCCACATACTATCGATAATAATAAAATATTTAGTAGTGATATCGTACTTGTTACTAGTACATTTTATTTTTAACTCTATCATTATAGACTATAGATTAAACCAAGTTGCGAAGGTTGAAGATAGCGCCGGTGAAACAATTTGAAAAATTAATATTCGTTTTTATTGCAACTTGTTACGGGAAGTAATATTATATATATATTTTAATGCTGTGTATATAAATTATACACCCCTAGAAGAGTGGGCGAATATATTCGACGATACTTAGGAGGGCATAATATGAGAAAAATATATAAATAATATCGCGATATTATTTCTTGGGCTGAAAGAAAAACTGCAATGCAATGGACTTCTAAATAACGCATTCCTTTCAATTCCTTCATTTTACATTTTTAATAAAATCTGTATATGTATATAGTATATAAAGTTTCGAATGTTTAATATGGTCGATTGTAAAATTTTCAATCAGCAAGTACAGCATGAAAGTCGTTTAGCTGTTTAGATGAAATATCCTAAATTCTAAGACGGGGCACAGGCTTTTTGGCTGGTGTCGACTTACGTAATTCTCAAGAGTGCGCGTAAAACCAGGGTAAATGGGTGGAAGACCATTCGACACACCCCCTTCACAGACGATCGATCGCGAAATGTCTCGCATTTCTATCGAGCTTGAGATTTTGCATGCGCGGTTTCTTTATGATCAGTGTTTCCCAACGCGGGGTACGCGGTGAAACTTTTGGGGGTACGCCGTGAGAGCTCAGAAGTCGCTATATCTACTAATTGTAAGATATTGCCACCTTGTGTGTTCCGGGAGAATGTTAAATTACTTATATCATTCTTTGTGTTTATCAAAATTTAATGAATAATATTATATTTTATTTTATTCCCATTGTTATACTGCAGCTATAGTTTTATCTATCTGTACAAGTAGCGCGAAAGTTATAAACACATTTCCAGGGTGTACGTGAAGAATAAAAGGTTGAGAAACACTGTTTTATATATTTCTGCTTGTCGGACGTTTTGAAGATTAAAAGTAGGAAATATATACTAGTTGTATGTTAGGTTAATTGATCTAATTCGATAGAGAAATTTTTACAGTTAAATCCGATGAAGGGCATGTAAAATGAAACGATGAAGAGACAGCGTTTTAAGATGTGTACCAGTGGCGTCTTATCGTTTTCGGGGGCCCTGAGGCGAGCTCTATATGTGGCCCTCTAAATTATACTAAATTAAATAATATCAAAAATACCGCGCTAAAAACAGTACACGAAAAACGATATCGATAAATCGATATATTTGAAGAGTCCCAAATCGCTGTAGATTATTTTGCTTTTGATTCATCAGTTTAAAATCTAAACTTTGGTGTATTCGTTATTTTCTTTCCGTCACAGTTGGAGAGCCTTTAACTTCGAAAATTTTTAATAAAAATTCACGGAGTTATACAACAAATATCAACTCTGAAGGATTTTCCTGAAATAATTCGGTAATAAATGGTATCTCAAACGTTGTTAAAGTTATGCGTTTTTAGTGAGCAAGCGCCACCTTGTGGAAAAAAGTGTTTTGTAGGTTCAGTTAAAATTTCAACAAAATATATCAATCCGTTCTCGAGTTACGATTTTCGCCATTACATTTTACGCTGTAACTCTTGCAATTTTTTCAATGCAATCTTTTTTAAAATACTTCTAAGACTTGTGGCTATTATAAACAATCGAAAAAACATTTTGATTTTTTGATCCCAAAATACCCATGTGCCTCCTTAAAGAAGTAGTGTATGTACTTATTTTAAGACATCATTTCTTAAAATTACATGAATATTAATAACGAAAACAGGATTATTTTTATGCATCAAATTCTAGGAAAGAAATATATCTGTGCAATTAAATTTAATAGTTCGATACCGATCGCTAAGGAAGGACTTTCAGTCCTCAATTTATTAATAGGTCGCAAATAAGTCACACACTTCGTTTTCATATAGGTATTTGTTAAACTTTTTTTTTTAATAATTACAATCCTATCGATTTGTTTTCTTCAAACTGATAAAAAGTGAATAAGCAACAAACCTCATAACTTGTACTATAAAAAGCACTGTATTTGTGCAATAGATGCATATACATAGAAAAATTCATATCTTTGAAGGCAACGGATAAGTTCTGAGATAACTGAACTTAGATAACTGAACATTAGAGATTCATGATCGATTCTACAAAAGCCAGGAATAATTCGTCATTGAAGATAGAAACGACGTGTCTCTGTATATTTTTGGAGGATCACATCAGTGCAGTTCGTTCAAAACTAAACGGTATTCATCGAAATATCCATGTTGCAAGTGTAAAGGAATTTCACATGTTTTGATAAACCTGGAAGTCCCGTCGCACAACATGAAAAAAGCTTAAGCGTAATATACAATTGTTTAAGAAATATTATTTCTCTGTCTCACTTGATTCCTTGCTAATGCATATCAGTTGTCATTTCTCAGCTTTTTCTACCTTACAAGAAGAACGCATCAAGTTCAGTTACCAATTCGCATCTTTTGCGCATAATATATATCATACATAGTAATGGCGCACTACTTAGAATTTCGCGAGAAAATCTAATTTGAAGTTTCGTCATTTTAAGATGCTATTTATATATCTACCATATAAGCAATCCATAATGTCCAAAGTTCTAATTCGGCGCTGGAAATGAATTATTTTTCCATACGTAATAATGTCATCATTAAATCCTTTGTGTAACTTCTAATTAGTTCTATGATTTGTTATTTGAAGCTGCGACAAATATAGTATCTTAAGTATCCATTCGTTCTGGACTACCTTCTAAAAAACCACTACTTCCTTCGGAAACGAATGCATAACAAGATAAAGCTACATATATATGTGGTTTTGAATCACTCGTCTTCACTTGAATTATAAATCTCTATATTAGTAGAATGCCTATACTTTCTAAATAAGTTTGAATAGAAAATAATTCCATTTTTTACAAATGAAAGGATTAATACCATTGGCAATGATTACTCATGGAAATGATTACCAGTTACATAAAATATATACTATTGAATACACAGAATGTGTATTAAAAATGGCATTGGAAAAAATGGAAAATTTGAACTCCGGATATCTCAGACTTTAATTAGGTATACTGTCACTGCGTCATATATCGTCACTTGCTGCTTATGCGCAAATACGTAATGACCATTTATGAAAGACAAAATTGAATTCGATTTTCTTATTAAATTTTGAGTAGTGTGCATCTTAGGTTTAATACATTATTATATATGATGTCTATATGTAAAGTTTGAGCTAAATTGGTGGACCAAACCTCGTGCACAGCCCTTGTTAGTCACGAAGGATTATTCGATTCGCCACGCCTACCGAACATTGGCGTCGACGAATTTTGTTCACGCGCTGTACGCACAACGAAATAGACAAAGAAAGGCCACACAGATAAGCGTCGCTATGAAAACGAAGAAAAATTCGTTCGAGAAATGCCACTCGTATCGGAGCATCCGATTAGCAACGACGCCGTTATCGATTTTGCAACGTCGTACCCAAACCAGCTTGCAGCGCAGGAAAAGAGGCAGAATAGAGGAGAGGGGAGGTGTGAAACATGGGGTTCTTTTATAGCCCACGAGGGATGATTTTTCTCGTGCAGGCAGCTGGGTAATTCTCTCCAACGTCACCACTTGCAATACCACTGGGATATTTAAATCGATCTTGCAAGCTGGATACGTTGCGATTCGTCGAGCGTGAACGATCTCCCCGGAGTAACGGCCATCAACGACGAACACCGACAGAATTGTTTGGGACGTATTCGCTACGAACCATCCGACGAAGACAAGAAGTCGCGACAACCTGGGCGAGTTAAGCAATTGAATGTTCGCAGAAAAATCTTTCATCTGACTCATCGCCACTAGAGAACCTTTAAAACGTTCTACGACTCTCTCCCTGACTATTTGCTTCGTTTCGCTAGCCACTCCCCCTCCCACCCTTTTCATCGAAATGAATAATGAAATGGAAATGTTTCACAATTCCCGTTAGATTCTTGTCGATTCCAAGGGTTATATGAACGATAATAATGAAAGTCAGAAGATTCTATTTTTTTCCATATAACACCTGGTTTCACTAAACCAATTCCAAAATGCGTTGACCATACCACGTTTCTTTCTAGCAGCCCCGCCACAAAAAGTTTAACAAAACAAATCATAGATTTTACAAGAATTCAGAAACATTTTTTATTATCAAAAATAATACATATAGTACTGGAGGCTGCATAAGAAGAAAGGACAAAGATCGTCTTCGAAGTGAAGAGAGAGAAAGCAGAATGGAGGAAGAAGTACCAAGAACACTGATATTCGTTGATTTCCAAATGCATCTGTCGGCCAATTCTACTGGAGTAGTCTCGACTCTCTTGTAGATGTCGAGCGGAAATGCATGAAATTAAGAAAAATGCAAAACGGGAACGCCTGGGAACACTGAACACGTTTATCTGGCAAGTTCTAATGACGGATCTCGGGCCAGCTGATTAGTGTCGTCTGGTATTGATTTTCCAATGACGGCCGCGCCGCATACTACATAAGAACAGCGAGCAGGACGATGCACACGCGCACGTCCGCGGCACGACGCTCTTGCCAGGTCCGTAGCACCCATGAACGGAGGGCACATACACCAGCTACAGTACACATATACGTATACACCAAGAAAAGGAGCGGATTTTCACATCCACACATGCGTACGAGGCTTGTCTCACTCGCCCTCACACGACGAACACGCACACACTCGCGTATATATCGTAAAGATTCATATACATATTCACACGATGAGTTCGATTCGCGATACATACGAATACTACATGATGTGGTATCAGTTGTGAAGCTAAAATGAACATGAACCGTACACCGTACAATTTTTCCTTAAATATGCGTTTGCTTTAGGGGGCAATAGAAATGGTTCGCTTCGTCTTGTCGACTGCGACGGCTCAAGGCCGCGAGAGGAACGACCGGGGCCTCGGTCACGAGAGGTAAAAAGAGAAAGAGAAAGCGAAAGAGGACGAGAAAGAGCAGGAAGAGAAACAAAGAGGTAGAACGTATAAAGAACGCACAAGAAAAAGTGTGAAGGAGATAGGAAGTCACAGAGCGGAAGAAAGATCGAAGAGAAATTAAAATAGAACGTAACCTGCAAAGAAAAGATCAGTGAAGGTACAGAGAGGACGAGAACGGGAGCGAGGACGAGGCACAGGCACAGCCTCGAAAACAACCTCTCTCAAGCTGCTAGAAGAATAAAGGTTTGGGTTATTGTATGAGGACCTACCTGAACAGACGAACGGTAGATCCTTCGCACAGCTAGATTCTACGTCGTTACCGTTGAATTGGACGCTTTGAGCGAGATGCGGACACTCCATGTTTTTCTGGACACGGTTCCACGGGGCCCTCGTGGCCCCTCCGATGGCGAGTGTCTGCGTACGTACGTGCCTGCGTTTACAACGTGTTCTTTCTCTCACTCTCTTTCTGGGCAAAAGAGAGTAAGTAGCAGAGTGGGCAGAAGAATGGGGTGGGAATGATATAGAGAAGTCGGGGTACGCTCGGTGCCCCGTTAATATCCGTCACATAGCGCGAAAAGATGGGTACTGTTCCGTTCCCTTCAATGAAAAAGAAAGGATGCAACTGATCTCGGCACGCAACGACGATGGACTGAGGAAAACGAGCAGACCGAAAAGAGCAGCGGAGCGCTCGACTAGCCCCGACTACCGACCGAACGCAACCGAGCTGCGTCGGGCTCGGTTCTGCGGTGGTCGGGCTACCTCCAGAGTCACAGACCACTAATAGTCGACTGACTCGCCGGTTGTACAGTCTCTCCTCCTTGCTCCCAACAGTTCCAACATTCGCAGGCGTGCGATTACAGCTACTCCCTCCGTTTCTCTCACTCTTTTCCTCAATCTCACTCCGTCGACCAGGTTGTGCTAGGGTATCTAGCCTTGGATCGTGCTAGGTCGCGCAGCCTCTGAGCAACTTAGCCAGGCTCGGCTGAAGCGTATGGGTGCTTCGCGAGGGCGACGCGTTTCACCATAATGCGGACGCGGCGACATGTATTGAGCGCTTTCTCCTGCGAAATATTTAAAGCTGCAAAATCTATTCGATGCCTTATTCAGGTTTCTCGAATCAAGCATCTGAATCATTGACAAATTTGATATTGAACAAAGGCAATATTTTATTAGTCAATTATTTTACGTAAAGCATAGCAGTCGAGAGAAAAGCAAAATGAATGCACTAGTTTGGGATCTGATACGAACTGCAATTTTAAGTAAAAGAGTTCTGGTATTTATACGTTTGGAAATGCTTCATTGAAGTCATTGTTAAACAACTTTCTGCCACGTTTTTATCCAGGGGGTTAAAAGGTCCTATGCACGTTACAATTTGTCGTATGACAATCTTGCCACAGACTTGACGTTCTATTGTAAGTCCAATATCGTTCGGACAGAGCTGAAATCGCCTCCAATTAATCGCTGAATATACAAACACGTTGTAATCTATCGCTTTTGAAGCATATCGTACGACAGGTTGTATCGAAACGCTGTATGATCGCATCGTATAGGTCGTAGGGCAGCCTCACTGTATGGTACGAATATCATTCAGAGAGTTGTATGCAGACTAATCAGACGGCAGATTTTACGAAAAATCGTAACGTCTGTTACGAGGCTGTTAAATAAAGTTTAATGAAATAGACAAATATATGTTGGTTTACAACAGCAATTATTTAATATACACGTTGCTCAATATATTTTTACCTATTTGTAGACATTCTCTACATCTTTGTTAAACTTTTCTTGTTTGGCTTTCACAGAATCGTACACTTATGCAATCCTTATAGTCGGTCTTCTTTTGTACCAATGGATGCTGAATAAATGTTATGTATTCCTTAATTTTTTCTAGGCATCAAAGTCTAAAGGTAATCTACCAACTTCATTGGTCACAATACTGGTTTTGTGTATGAATAATAACTTGTTTACTGAAGCATTTCAGAGTCTGTGTTTACTGAAAAAAATTCACTGAGAAGAGCAGCTTTTATTTGATTACAAATTAGTGTTCTTTTATTTGGGAACACATTATATATATGTAATTTGAAGTAATTACTGATGGATAATATCGACTTCCATTTAGTTATTTTGTATTTTATTGGTAATTCCATTGTTTTAACTGCAATGATAGAGTACATGTATAGTTCATCATGGAAAATCACACATAACAGGGAAAAATAAAATATCAATCTCCATGTCTGTACTTTAATGTAAAAATAGCGTAATTAAGAAAGCTAAACATCAATAACTAAGCATTTAGTAACTGTAAATGTTCTATATTCTTGATCGAATACATTCAAATCCAATATGAATAGTTCAAACCCTGTATTTTATTTCTTAGGCATTTGATTACATACCTACATGTAATGCGTATTATATATGCATATATGTTTTGAAAAAAGGTTTACAAATTTTTTGTTAAAATTGATACTTACTAATATGAAATGTTTTCTGCATTACCTCTACAAAAGGTGTTCTGTGATTTTATTCTATAAGAAAACTTGCTGCTCTTGCCTTTAAAGAGATGCATAGTTCTTCAAAAATGTTTACCTTACTCTGCACATTGTCAGAAATTGATGAATATACAAAGTTTTTAGATAATCCCACAACCAAAATTAAAGAGAATTTAAATGATTAAAATAAACTGGTACTTCCGTGTTTTATCCAGTTTGCAAAGGTGAAATATAATACCTGTTGTGCAAAGGTTGTCTGGCAATGCAAAGAGTGTAATACAGCACTGTGAAGTATACACTACGTCGTCGGTTGTTAAATAAGCTTTAAGAAATTATTTCAGATACTTCTTACGAGGGGAGGACGCTAACTAAGCAAGCGGGTCTCTTAATAAAACGGATCTTAAAATACAGGGCACGATGAGTATAATGAAATTCGAGAATATTAGCCGTCAAATCTCAACAGTTTTTATAAAAAAAAATGGCTTTAAAAATAAAAATTCCCGAGTTGTTGAATCAATTGCGTTGCTTTTGCATAAGCTAGATCTAGATTAACGGAATACAAAAGTTCCAGGATCAATAGTTTAATTAAAAAATTAAGTTTCTTGTTGGAATGCATTTCCTTAATTGCGCTTAAAGGAGAGCGGTTTTTCAACGCCCGCGGCAGCCGCAAATAAAGTAGTCAGGTATACGAAGGGAAAAATCTGAATTCGAGTATGTTTAAAGCCATTTTTTATGGTACCAATTGAGAGTTGATGGCTAATATTCTAAGATTCGTTTATACTCAATCATCGGGTTCTACATTTTAACACCAATTTTATTAAAAAATCTATCGTTCAGTTGGCGTCCTCCTCCGAACAAACTATGAAGCACGCATTTCTAATAATGAAATGCTAGTAATACTAATAAATCATACGCTGCTCATTATTGTCCACATCTTCATTAATATTTGTTTTCCTAAGAAGGCATATCTCTTATTGTATATTTCATGAATATACTCATAATTCTATCTCCATCATCAATTATATTTCAATAAATTTTACGGCTGATAGATACGTTTATTAAGAATTTTTTATGTTTCAATAAGCACTACGAGCCTTAAAAGTTTGTAACTCTTGTTGCGAAACATCCCGTACACAAATATATTTCAGACACTTGAAAAAGTGCAACTGTTACTGCAAAAAAGCATGTTATGTCTGAAATTTGAAACATTTGTACATACATTGTGCATCATTGCATCTAGTATTTTTAAGTTTCTATTCTATCACCATGATACCAAGTACTTCACAAGTGTATACACGAAAGGTTGAATTAATTACACCTATACAAATACACACCAAACTTCTTTTTGCTACTATGTATTCTATACAATACTGTACAGGCAAGATTTTAATTGAAACGGATAATTATTGTTCTCATACTATGAGGCTTTTATAATTTGAGTTTTTAGTGTTGATAGCCTGATTTAACGCTTGGTCATCATTATGGATACCTTTATTATGTTAGTTAATTAATTAGAAACTGTGGTTAATATTTAGTTCATTGAGTCTCAATATATTCTTAATATTTAACTTTCTGTGTGGAAATTTTTAAGTCTGTAACCACCTTCAATAAACGTTAATAAGTATTTGTTTAAGTTGATAAGCATACATACAGTGGCGGACGAAAGAAAGTTTACAATTTTTAAAATCGCATAACTTTTATAAAATTAATCCAAACGAGTTGAGTTTTTCCAAAAAGCTACAAGGATTAGTTTGCTAAGTGACGTGTTTCGTCGTTTTGAAAAAAAATGCACTTGGTCGGAATAGCAAACAAAAATAGTAAAGGTCATTTTTTAAACTTTTTTTGGTGAGCCAGTATTGAAAATTCAAAAAACCCGTTTGTAGATTGAAGTAAGTTGTATACATACCTAAAATTTCATCAAAATTGGTTAACGCTGCTCTGAGCTATAAACGCTTAAAGATCACAGAATAAGGTCGAAAATCGCGAAATTCACGGAAATCAGCAATTTTCGACCTTATTCTGCGATCTTTAAGCGTTTATAGCTCAGAGCAGCGTTAACCGATTTTGATGAAATTTTAGGTATGTATACAACTTACTTCAATCTACAAACGGGTTTTTTGAATTTTCAATACAGGCTCACAAAAAAAGTTTAAGAAATGACCTTTACTATTTTTGTTTGCTATTCCGACCAAGTGCATTTTTTTTCAAAACGACGAAACACGTCAATTAGCAAACTAATCCTTGTAGCTTTTCGGAAAAACTCAACTCGTTCGGATTAATTTTATAAAAGTTATGCGATTTTAAAAGTTGTAAACTTTCTTTCTTCCGCCACTGTATATGCCCTAATTGTACCCACAAATTACGACATATCTGATTATACAAATGAGAATCGAAAAGTGTGGCTGTAAATATAAATCAAAGTATACTTGCACTTAATTGTGTTTCAACTTAACTAAGTTTGTTATGAAATATTTATAATCCTGCTTGAATTTTTGCTTTCAGTAATCAAAGATGTGCAATAAGACAAAATATTTACTTCTGAGGAATTCTAGTTCACAAACTGAAAAGTTGTTTCTGTTTGAACTATAAAATTCAATTATATACTAATTATATCAATAAAATGCGGGAAACCGCGTGTTCTTACGGACAAACATTAACTAATACTATTGATACAAAAGAAATTAAAATATTGTCAATGTTTATGAATGCAAATGTAAGTACAGACTGTCTAAATACAGTGCATAGAAATCTATCAATGACTAATATTAAAATTTCAATTTATTTTTCATTTGCATTTATAGGAAAGTAGTTCAATTTGTAAAATGTTTAAAATTATTCTTTTACTTACCATAAAGAAACCACTGTATATTGGAGAAATATCTTATAATAGAAAAGCTAATAAAGACGATAAACATAAGTTTTTCACAATGTCAGCTTGCAGTTTTATTAAAAAGTGCAACACTGATAATGTTATTTAATGTAAAGAAAAAAAGATTCTAAGAGCGCCTGCTATATGGTGGTAGTTGCGATTGTGTGAGTTGGAGCCCAGGAATATTGTTGAATCCAAGCATCTGTAACATCTCCTTGGTTTCTGGATCAACTTCAATGATGTCGTGCTCCAGAGCAGAGACCTCGGGAACATAGTTGTCTCTGCGTTCCCTCTCTTCTTCTTGCAGCTTAATGGAAATGCCTCGCACTTGACTGTGTCTCAAGCGCTTCATCAAATGCGTAACAAATCTGTTCACCAATAAACGAAATAAAAAAAAAATTAGATGACTGGTTGGGTAGAACTTAAGTTTAATTATTTTCCTGATCATAATGGTACGATAAGGATGAGATACTTTCGCAACAAATAAAAATATATCGAGTATAAATACGTACCCAGCGATTTTGTTTCGCAAAGATTTGCTAGGAATAATAGCGATTTCCTCGCATATTCTTTTATTCGTATGGAAGTCCATGGTCAATCGAGTGTAATATTTCTCGATAATGAGCTTCGCGGCCTTTTTGACCGTCTTGGTCCTGACACGACTCTGAAATTATAAATAACTGCATTTTATACTTCAGAATTTCTTACATTAAATTTATTTCTCCTTCGACGTCCACATGTACAAAAAGATAAAAACGCTCGCGGAACACTTATCGCACTTGCACATAACCTAAAGTTTATAAACTACGTGTACTTGATTATTAGAACACGTTTGACCAGTAAATTATTTAACTTTTGAATTTAGTGTCTATGGTAATATATTCTTAGATGATTCATTTCTACAAATAATAATGGATTGCTATGATTTTTCTCGATTATTAGAAGAAAATATCAAAACGTACGCACCATGGTGGCTACTGTACCGGAAAAGACTTAAAGCAAAATGGAGGAGAGATACTACCGCCATATAAAACTATCAACAGGAACGGTCAAATACGGAATTACGATTCAAATTATAAGTAGCGACATCTACAGTTGGTATTACGATTATTCTAAAAAATTTCATTTATATGCAGACGGTAGTTCAAAAAATTCAAGAACACAAATGATTTGGAGAGTAAAGTACAAGTCTAACACATAGAGAGAAAGAATACTTTCTTACTAATTTTTATTTGAAATAATACATTAGAATTATCAAAGAAATTCTACTCCGGATATTGTAGATTATAATAATCGGTAGTCGGTACATAAATTCGACCCTAACCACAAATAAAATAATATACCAATAACATTAACCATTAACAGCCCCAATAAACAGTAACATTTATTAATTCTGAGAACCCATAATATTCATTTCCACAGAAAATATCACATCGCGATCGATTGCAGGAGGTGGCACTAGTGACATTGATACAGTCCGCGAAGCAGTACAGAACGTCAGTGACTCAAAACATGTCGCACGTTGCGCTGTCGCGCGATGAAACGAGCCTAAACGCGCTTCAGCTCTATCTAGCACAAGTGACATTCGGTTCCATCCAAATCGCGAACGTTTCCGATCGCGAACTATCGTTTAATCCAAACAGAACGTCCATAAAACGCGAGAAAATCGAGAACGCCAGGTGACAAGACGCAAGTGTTCCGCGATGCTATAGTGGGGGAAAAGTGCAGGTGGCAGCACTGTGCTTCGAACAGAGGTACAAAAGAGAGGGAAGGGGAATAACGAGGATACCCAATAGCAGAGGAACCGAGATAGGGGAACGTGAGTGAGATCACACGATACGGGGAACCCCGTGTACGAGAGAGACCGCGATTTCGTTGAACCGCACGCGGTAGACGGTGATTGTCCGAGCGAGTGGGATAGCCAATAGCAAGAGGAAGAAAGATAGCGGATAGTTAGAAGGAGAGACGATTCGCGAGGGAGAGGCGACGAGTTTGTTTATCGCCTTGGTGAACGGCGAGAGTAGTCAGTGCGGTGCTACACTCGGTCTGTAGTGGTCGGGAACGATCGGTGATAGCTGGCTTCGTCGCACGTTCGGCCTTATTCTTTTGACAATTTACACGGAATAGTTGTGCGCGGGTGCTGTCGTGTTTTCCGTCGTGCACATGCCAGCATCCGTTTGATCCCGTCGAAGACCTCGGGCCGAAAGAACATGCCGCGAACCACTGTCAAAACATAGTTGTTTCTGTGCGTTGTGTGCCAAAGTCGGTGGCATTCGTGTCATACGCCGCAAAATCCCTGGAATTCCAACGACGTGGGTATCTACAACGATACCGAACCAGGCAAGCATGTTTCACTTTACTTAAAATAAAAGTCACCATGGTGATTCGTTGAATCCTTGCGGTGATTCGTAACCTCTCGTCATTTTTATATCGGTTTGTGACTTTGTTCTGGTCTCGTATTGGGTTGTCTTGCTGATTGCGGGGATTGCATGACTTTCTGGCCTTTGTTTCTCTCAGCTGACATCGTATCCTCGTGCTTCGGCGACTTTCTCCTCGTGAAACTTCTGCTCGTTTCTTGATCGCCTGTCTGCTCTTTACGCGTACTAAATAAACTGCTAAACCGTTTTAACGGTATCGTTCGTCGCGAATTTCTCCCCGACGAGGGGTCGTTGATCTTCGTTCTTTCACTTTCATCGAAAATACACGCTGACCGTGGTACGCATACGAAACGTGCACGCGTTGCTTGCTGCGTAGAGGGAAAAAGATGCTTATGAAAGCAACGTCTGGTGTTAGCGTTTCGCGTGTATAATTTAGGCGAGTGAGTGGCCGGTCATCTGTATAAAGTGAGGACAGATTCGTGGTTATATATATTTGGGAATAAACCGGTTGGTTGTTTTTTTAATGAGAGTTTAATGTATTAGTTACTTATAGTGGTTAGTAGTCACATGGTTTACTCGAGTGAGTTTTATAATAAGATTTTATATACATTTTTTCAGTAGTTTTGTTTCGTTTTAAAACGTCAATGCATTGGAGATTTGCTTTCATGTTGAAATTGTCCAAATTCAGCTCCAACCGATTCCTCTAGCGCGCGGTTGAAAATTGGGGCCAGTTAAGTATGATTTGCCGAACAGTTACGCGTGTTAATATTGCAAATTTTTGAATGTAGCGGATCACGTTTGCTTGGTAGATTATAGTGCGAAAAGTTTGTGTAAAAAAAGTGACCGTTAGGTGAACTGGAGTTTATTTCAGAAATACTCAGGTATATCGGGCATCGACATAGATGAAAAATCTTAGGGGATACGAGAGTTGTTTCTTGCATTATCAGCTGTTCCATTATCTGGTATATTCATACCCATTTGAATAGAATTTCAACTGAACTGTCATTTATGGCTAAAAAGAATTACTACAATCGTGAATGTAATTGTTTAAAAAAAATGAGAACTCGTCAGTAGTTTCATTTTTTGTATAATGGAACGTAAACTAATGACTAATTTTCTTTTAAGAAAAGTTGTTTTTTAAGAAATCATTTCATGAACCAATATTTGGAACACATATTCGCATGTATATAGAAATGTATCTGATTTATCGAACATGCGGAGTTTTGTATTTGTTTCGATTACCAGCTTATTTCAGGGAGAAAATTGGCGTTCTTTTGCTAGTGGCATTTGATAAATTCTTTTTCCATTGTGCGTTCATAACTTATCATTCTAGGGTGGGGAGAAGTGGGGAAATAGGGATGGTTATTGAAGAAAGTAGTATTCTTATTGGGAAAAGTACCTTTAAATAAATGTTTCATAGAAATTGACGTAGTCCTTAATACTAATTATAAATAATTCACTACGAAATTTGAGAGTTTGACGAGCTTCATTCAAGCACATGTGTGCAGTTGTACTGCAGCACAGTTTTGAATGGTTTATAGTCGTGTAACTGCTAAGTAAAACACTAAAATCTCTTCAGTTATTAATTGCTAATACTTGAATCGTTCGATTCCTTTGCAAAATAAAAATAAAAACGTGCAGGACAAGTATCTTTTAACCAAGGCTTTATTTTCGAGAAAGACAGATTTTTAAAATTCTGTTGAATATGCTGCGCTACAACGAGGTTTATTGTTCTAGAAACCACTATTTCTCCTTGTGCCTCTGTTTATAGACACTGATTTAGAAAACATTGACAATGCTTGTAAACATCAACGGTTCTTTTAATCTTACTGTGTTTGTTACGGTTCCTAAACCTGAAGTCAGGTTCACACGATGGACTCGACAACCCTAGCTCGACTGCGCGATACGTACAAATTAGCTAAATTATTTTATAACACGATGGTGATTCAACGCAGCGCGTTGAAAGCATGTGTAGTGGGGAACTAATTTGCGTAACGCTTCAACCGCCTTACATTTTGGAGCATATGTATGTACATGTCCAAACTGTTTCGTCGTCAGAAACTTCCCTGTTTAACATCTTATGAATGTTGAAATATTACGACGACACACTTTCATTATTGGTACTTTAACGTCATTTATCCGCATTATTTTTACACGATATAGGTAATATATATGTTCAAACAATTCGCATATGAATCGAGACCACATAAAACTATCATGTAAACCATTTTGTACAGTACTCAAAATCGTGAGTAGGATAAGTGCACCTAATTCCGCCTACCCAAATTCAAATCGTTCTCAATTGAAGGATAATTGATATTTTGGTTAGTAATTGGTCTCAAGTAAAAAAGAAATTATTTGTGTTTCATATATGGGCACGTCAGAACTGTTGAAATCTAGAGATTTTTAATCACGATTGTAAAAAACAAAACATGCAAAAATCGAGGAAAAGTATAATATCGTTTACATGAGAAATATTGATTAATTCTGTATTTATGAGATTTTAAACTTATATTTATGTGAATTTATTATTTTGAATCATATGAATATTTTGGAGGATTTTGGCCAAACCTTTTCTTTATTAGGGTTATGTTTGGAAAGCGACGTTATTATACAAAAAATAAAAAAATTGATTTTTAAAATATTTATATTCTTACATATTATTTTTTAGACTACCACGTTTACATACTGGGCAAACAAAGTTCAGGTCTGTTGCTCCCCACGTGTCTACGCCTATACCACGCTGAAACCACTGCACTGGTAGGCGGTAGGTATGTAGGGGAAAGGTGGGATAGTTGATCAGCGGGGATACATGATCACATCAGTTTATATCACAACTCAAATAATTAAATACAAACAAAGCAAACCATTATTATTATTTTAATAAAAAAGAAAAACTGTGATCAACTATCTCACCTTTCCCCTATTGAGTGCACGCTGGCCACAAGAAAACAGTTTCCGTTAACAAAAATGTTAACGAACGGTTTAAATTGCTTAAACATGTCATTAATTAGATACTCCCAGTAAATATTCAAGACTTATTAAACTTACGTTCGCCGAATGTGACATAAAATTGCCATGGTTCAATAAACTGTTACACTATGCAAGATTCACTGAAATATTTCTATGCTAGACGTTGCTCTAGTGACGTTACAACCATATGGTATGTATGTCTCTCTATACATGCTTCGTTACTAATTCAGTTCATTACCAACACATGTCGGCAGTTACTTCACGAGGTATTACAAGTGGTGATATTAGATGCTACGCGATAGTAGGTGCACTTACCCTATGTATGTATTGAGTGAATTCAACCACTCGTCTAAACTGATTTTTTCCAACTGCTCTAACCCACATTATTTCAAGGAAATTGTTCTACATAAAACCTAAGCTAAAAAACAGGGTATTTTGAACAGCAACACATATGTAATAGCGATCACCAAAGTGTTAATGTGTGAATGAAGGAAATCAATGCAGTGTTGGAAGTAGTAGAAAAATGAAATGGTTTGCAAGAAAATTTCACCTAAATTCTTTTGATTTTTATATAGTTATGCGATCATGTTAAAAGTGTAGTGTATCGCGGATATACAAAATATTCTTCACTTAAAATACCCACTTACGGTTGAAAGAGAAAATTATTGAAACGTTTGAAGAAGTTATATGCAGCTATTAACTCATCGGGAGTTATTAGTAGAATTCATGCGTCCTTCTTCGGCGGGCACAACCACAGTCACTCACTTTGATACAATCACTGCTAAAATAGACCTTGGGCGATTTAATAATTTGCATGTTCAGCCACCGGTGTCTAACTTACGATTAGTCGATTTAGATGTTTCATTGCTCTTTTACATTGTTGGTTACGCAAGGTTCCAATGTTATATTAATTAAAAGCTTATTCAACAGCTGTATTAGTCACTAGATGACATAAATAGTGAAAAAAATGTTGTAGAACTGAAGGCATGTGAACACCTTACAATTAACGTGTTAAACGATTGTTGGCTTAAGGAATATGTATATCGTAAACGGTATCATGTTTACATAGTTACTAGAAGACTTGATAAATGGGAAGATTAACGAAAGTGTGAACAATGGTTGAAGATTATTTATTTTACTAGCTGAAAATTTATTGAAAATATTTTACGTAATGAATATCTATTGAATATTTAATAATAGATCTTGTTGCGAATTAGTTTTTACAGTTTTAGTAATATAGAGGTGTCCGTTCACAGTAGATTGTAGCTTTTATAAACGACAGTAAATCCACGTTTCTTATCTTTCCTTTTCCTTGTAACGTTTTCTCTTCTTTTCTTCTTAGTACCTTTACTTGTGCTTCAAAAAGTTTTAAAGAAGCTTTTTATTAAAAAACTGTATACCTACTTCAAGACACACTAGTTTACCGACGTGTGCTTTGAAGACCTTTTTGTTTCTTTTTATAAACTTCATTGCCCAATTAAGTTGATACTTTTATAACTATAGTTCGTTTGCATACATCACGAGATATTTGATATGTGATGTTTTGATAGGAAGTAAATATAGTGAAGTGCCTATTGGAAGAGGGTCGTGTGTAAACATAGCAAAGTCTACGTAAGATAAATAGTCTTATATATGAAATACATCACGATGTGAGTAAATAGCACACAAATAAATATCGGTAAAATGTTTAATTTCTTTATAAGGCATTTGAACATGGAAATTGAAATTTACATCTTTGAAGTCTGAATTCTTTTCAGAATATAACAACGTATAAATTTTGTATAATCACAAATTTTAGATGATCGATGGTTTAATTGTCGAGGGAAATGATATTGATATTATGATGCTTCCCCATTTAAAGTGAGCAACTTTTATTATAGTCACCTTTTCATTAGTTTTAGGTGCAAGTGCTTTGCCCTGTACGTTGGTGGTTAGATATGGGTCGCGTAGTCATTAGTATAGTTGTCATTAAACCGTCTAAATGCGTGTTTGCCTGATATTGTCGTCATCAGTGTCTTCCCCGTTAATACTAATATTGCTGGTAATTGAGTTCAGTACGCGAGACAGGTGTTCGCGGATGCACGCGATGCTACAATGGGTTCTACAGGCTCCGTCAAAAGATGTGACGTGATTGTGTGTAACCCTATTTAATGAATATTATATTACTATGTTCATACAGAAAACCTTATGTCATAAAGATTATAAGTGTCTTTGATTCTCAAATATATTTTAAATTAATAGCGAGTGAGTATAGCTCTTCCCTGTAGGATCTACATAATGAAGAATATATTAATAACTTGAAGGAAAAAGTGCTGGTTGGAAGTTTGACTTGCAACAATAGAAAATTTCGACAAACTATCGGGAACATACTATTATGAAAATTTATCATATCACAGATATATCGTAGAAAGATTTTGATAAATGGAACCACTTAATAATTTTCACCCCTCAAACAAATATTTGTTGTTGTGCATTAACTTTGTGTATTTTTAGTAATATCGACATTCGCTGCGCTTAATCACAATTTTTATACAGAAGCTTGCACTTATATGTCTTACTGTTTCTTTCGTTTATAAGGCATTTTCCTTGAGTTTCTTGTAGTCTCTATTTTAATAATTTGGGTGACGTACTATTTGGAGAAACTTTGTTTCAACTTGATTTTCTAGTGCATCAAGCTTTTCCGACTAATCTGTTCTGCTGAGAAACTTTTGCCCAGCTGGCTCCGTTCGACACTAATGAAAATTGAAATTTTTATATCTTCTATTAAATATTCATGAGAGTAGTTACCTACTACCACAGGATGAGCGAGATTTTTCCGATAAAAATAAGTCCAAATATGGCATCATTCGTACATATTTTTAATGTACCTAGGGTAAACGCACCAATAAATGAACACTTAAGGCTACTGAATGAACACTATTATAAAATTGTGTTTGCAGCGCGATTGATTTCACGTGCTGCAAAAATTGTTTGGATACGAAGCAAGAAATTAAAAGAAGTTTCTAATTAATTAGTTGCTTATTTTAATAATTTATTTTACTCATTTTAATGAAAAATGGCCATTCACTGGTACGTGTTCATTTACTGGTATATCCACCCTATTTCTGTTTTTGTATACCAGTTGTATAATGCATTTCGTGTATTTAAAAATAGTTCGAGCGAGGTCGAATTTGGGCCTATTTTCATCAGGAAATCTTCGCTAATCCATTGGGAGTATTCTTAGGAAGATCTACCTACCAGAAAATACAAGAATTAATTTTTTTTAGTAGGTTACTTATCTCAGGTTAGGTTGAAGTGAGAAAAGAGTCGCTGAGGTGACAAATAGATCTCCTAGGTCACGTTGCTTTCGAAGCAAACATTCAAGAATTTTTGGATAGTAATTTTGCTGTTTTCTGGAATATATCGACGTGAAACCACACCAAAAGCCACGCACCTGGTGGAAATACCTCGGCATGGTTTCACGTCGACATTGAACGACATTGATTTCGTACAGCTCACATGCATCGGTCGGATTTACCCACGGCGCGTGTAATACTGACTTGTGATAAGCTTGCATACTGTGTGTTAATTAACTAGACGAATGAAAACGTCAGAGTCAATATCCTTCCCCCTTTTCCCGTTTAAACTCATATGACAATCATTTTCAGTATCTCTTTTACACTTACGTTCGTTTCGCTTTCAAAACGTTGAATAGATGTCGAACATTTTTTAATCGATTCTTTCCACACTACTACATTATTCTCCTTCACACTCTATTTCAAGTTGATCACCGAAAGAATTTTGTCTCAGGACAATTTTAGTGGAACGTTTCTCTGTAGAATTCCAACTTGCCGCTACAAAACGAAAAGAACATTACCGGTTAATTGCTAGAAAATTGGAAGATTCTATTCCACCTTCACAGCATCGTCTCCTGTGTAGAATTTATTCGCATGAAACGAATACCGATCCCGCTAGATTGTCTTGGCTTTGTGATCTTAATTCTGAATTGAATTTATTACACAGTCGTGCGGTCGAGACTTAAATTATTTTAAATAATTTTTTTTATGCTTTATAACATAAGACTGAGTTACTCTCAACTTGTTGATTGCACTAATTGTTGCGCCTTTATGAACAATAAAAAGGATACTTATACCTTAAAACTGTTAATGTAAGTAGTTATCTTATTTAGTTTATCTTTGCTAAATTATTTTGGTGTATCAACACATTCAGATGGACTGTCTCACGTGTACCAGTCTATTTTGAGTATGTTTGTAAACATGAATCAGTCTCTGATATTAATCAGTGTACAATATCTTGGGAGATACATATTCGCTATAATTACATATTAAAATCACTCTCAAACTAATAATTCTGAAACACAAGTTCCTTAATAGTTTTTTGTAGGATTTGTGTTATCAAGGAAATGTCAATTTCAAAGAAAAGGCGTGTATAGGATGTTCCAAAACTACGAGTACGAACTTAATTCGTCGATAAAATTGATTAAAAGAAACACAATTTTACTATAACAATTTTTATAGATCCATTAACTAGGATCCATTGACTATAGTTTATAAAGAATTATTCAGTGTTTCAGTTTGCAGGGCAATCATTTGTTCATACAATTGCATGCACAATAAGATGACTGATACTTCGCGTGAGCGTTTGGAAATTATCAAATTCCGAAATTTGAATATACACATGTGTTGAAACGCAGATCAATTCGGAATCGACACGCGGTTGATTGGGTACCGTCATCCGTGGATCGCGTGTAAGCAGCGTCGCGTTAATGTCTCCTCGCGTCGTCACGTATCCTATGCATACACGATTTCTCTGTTCCTTGTTGATCGATTAAATTTATAGTTTTAGTTCTGAAACACCCTGTAGCTAGTCATTTAATAGCTTTGAGCACGTTAGGTGGATACACTGCGATCTTCCCTGCGATTGCTGCGAAACTAAAATTAATCTGACTTGATAGCGATAAAATTGTTTCAAAAAACGACCCTGCAATTATTTTGACCAGTGCATGTGGGCTGTCAAAATATTTCCAAAGTAAGATACAACTTATTGTATTACATAGAGTGACCAGCAGTCGTAATCCAACTGGGGAGGGGGTGGATTTTCATAAAATAATAAAATCGAAAGTGTAGAATAAATTTTCTACCAATGTTCTGACGTTATCGTGAAACACAATTTTGAAAAACCATTAGGTATATGTGCAACTATTTTTTGTGAAGTCTTATAAAATTAAAGTTTTCTTTTACCGTTAAAAAAAGCATCGAAGTATTAATTAAAAGAGCAAAAATGGTCGTAATATTCCAGGAATTAAAGATGTATAATATACAGAGTGTACAATAATTTGAGCTACATTTTAGATAATTATTCTAGTAACTGTGTTACTCTTCTTCGCGAAACCATACTACCAAAATACAGTGTGTGACAAACCCCAAAGACTTACAATTGCACGTAGATCTAAAAGATATTTAAAAATATCTATTGTGTGTTTATAATTTCTTTTTGCATAAGGGATCAACCTCTTCTTGATTACATTATGATTATTGTTGCACCCGTATAGTTTTTAGCAGAGAATGGTTTGTAACATAATATTCATGATCTAGCATTGTAATTACCAGCATTTTTACGTTAACAGTGTTACAGTTACAATTATCGCTGTGATCCCATTAGTTGGCAATTTACATATCGGCCTTGCGCTTGGTAGGTGTTTTTGTTGAGATACGTCTTATCGAGGCAATTCTTTTCTGATGGACGTTCGCTAAATTACTCGAAGTCCCCCCGTAATTAGAACAGAAATATCGTGCAGCTGTTTCTCGTGGCTTTCGTTTCACACGACAAACTTGCACGTTCCCAGCGCAATTACATTTGACTTGTGCTTTAATCGGTCACTGCATGCCCATGTTTCTACGGTCGGATATAAATTTTCTAATTTGTAGATTCCTGAAATTTCGTTCTCCTCATGTAACTTTTCACGCAAACTTTTTAAAAGTCTGTTCGTGTCCGATCATAGTCCAGAACACGCAACTGTTATAAGTGTTATCTTATAACAATTTTATGACAAATACAAATGACTTTGTGCTTGAGATTGATATCCTGCAAGCTAAGTATGATTCTGTTCGATATCACCAAAGTCAGACATAATTTTAGTGCTTGTTATTAACTCGATTACTTGTTGGAACATTATCGATTTTTAATAGGTAGAAATTGTACTCTTTATAATTAGTATTCTTATGTGAAATACTGTTTGCATTTTATTTGCCTGGGACTTTATAATACAGGATTTCATTAAAAAATGCATCGAATGTCTGAAATACATTTTTTTCGTACATTTTGAATGATCTCGTGAGCACAGTGCTCATGAAGTAACTCTCGAGATTTAACTTTATACTGTTTTAAGGAAGTAATGTCAAGCAATAAGTCTGTGTCCGTCATATAGCTCGAAGTATTCTTGTTCAGCAGTAACGAAGTTCTAGTTTGTACAAATTAAAGTAACTAACGTGCATATATTGCACATGCACCAGGTGCAGAGACGTTGCACGCCTCCATAATTTGGAAAAAACTAGGTCACAATTCTTACGTCTAAATCTGTACTAACTTGTGTTTTTGTGGGTTTACGATACGTTAATTGCTATTGAGGGACAGTGACACAATTCCAATCCTTGATATCCTAATTAGAATGTTAGTTCTCTGGTTGTAGACGTGCAAACTATGAACCATGCAGAAAAAATATATAGAAATCATAATCTAAAAAATAGCAAAAAGATCAGGAGCCAGTTCCTCTATTCCAGTCTGTACATAAAATCATAATTTGACATATTTTAAGGGAATTTAAATAATTCCTAAAGTCGTTTTATAAATCCTTGCCTAGAAAACCACGACTATGCATTCAACACTTTTGAGAATTTAATCAGGGGTACTGTATACATTAATGTATACATTAAAATATATTACATAGCGAAATATAACAAGTTTTGCGAAGGAATATGTGAACTTTTTTAAATGTTATTACTTATTTCAATTTTATTTAAATGTTACTGTTCGATTCAAATAGAATTTTAACCGTATGGTAAGAAAATTATTCTTTCCTGCATCATAGAAAAAATTTATCCAATAAGTAATTTCTTTCATGTATTATTTTACTACCCTATTACGGAATATTCTAAGCTTTTAGCTCTGATGGTCATTTGCGAGTTCCGAATTATTCCGTGTTTTTAGTTTAAGCAGATATATTCAAATTAGACTCGTATTTGTACATTCTGCGGTGCGCTATTCTACAAAAGTACATACCTACTTCGAACCATACCACATACAGTAGAATTTCCAGTAAACATTATGCCACATATCAATAAATTTGAAGTATGTAATATACATATTTTGGAAGTTGAAAGCTGCCAGCAGATAGTCCGTCCATAAAGTCAGCAGAATTGATTTACAGATTTGCGCCCTATAAATTGTCGAAAATATGAAATTACGAGGGGGTTGTTAGTGGCGTGAAGCTAAATAGAAGAGTAGGAAACGCATATTTCACACATTACGCCAGTGTACTCGGCAAACTGTTGCCGCAATTGCAGTTCCTTGAGTGAATCCAGTTAATTCAAAGCTGCGCGTGGAACTCGATCGGCCTTTCGCTCGATTCGCGGTAACTATCGACAATGCGGCTAGTATCGACTTCTCCTTTTGCTTGGGACTCGTGACTGCTGGCTCAACTTCCGCGAATACACAGTCGCCTGGATAGTTCGCGATGGAAATTAGATCGTCAACCGTCCCTGCGACATTTCCTCGAGTTGCATTCGTGTTCGAGTACAGTTCCATCAAATTTTGTCGATGCCACCGTAATTCGTGTCCGATAGGAGTTACGTGTTTACTGGCGCGTCGGTTATAGTTGTTGTTTTTTAAAGTCACGGATGCGAGACTTCTTTCTCGTATTGCGTGTGATTACATACTATGTTTCTTTGTATCTTAACACCAAAGTAGACTAATTGAAATCCTTCCAAGGTGATCATCGGATAATCAGGAAAGATCGCTTCTCATGGGAAATCATTTTGATAATAAGAGCGAAAGAATTCAAACGGCTAGAGATTTGTATAGCGGTAAAAAATACATATATGCTTGTGAAATAATTTCAATGCTCGTCAACTGATGTTTTTATTATTATTAATCTGAATATTCCAGCACTAAGTAGACACGTGTATGAGCTGTCGATTCGTGCTTATTGTATTGTTAACTTTCGTGGTGTGTTCTCCTTTACTGCTGTATACTGAAATAATTTATTCCCCAAGAGATTCTGTTTCTCAGTCTATGTTTACGAAGTTGAAGTATGCCTCGAGCTATACCCATTAGGGCGGAGCGAAACTATAGAGGCGAAAATTTTAATTTTAATTTTCAGCTGGTCTGGGTGTGGGATAGTTGTTTTTTGATTAACCAAACACAACTGTAAAAAAATTTTGGAAAAATATTCGTGTCTGCAGGTTCCTTCTTCTCTTAAAAATGTAAAGAATAATATTGTGAATCTTTCCGCTCTAATACCCATGACAATTTCTAATTTTCTTTTATTCACTAAAATATTTTGTATAATATTAGAGGTTAATGAAGTCGTTTGTGAAATGAGCGTTGCTTGGTAACTTTCTGTATAACTAGGCCCAATTTATATTCTTCTTTCATTATTATTAGTATTTAGTTATTATTCAGTAGCAAATTGCTGAATCACGCCCGTTATAATTATAATAATATTTCCCTAGTACTTACTGTTCCTATTTTACAGGTTCCTATTTTTCGTTAATTTTATGCAGATGAGAATTTAATAAAATCATTATTATTATCATACTATTTGTTAATTCGAAATATTCTAGACAAAGTTACTGAATTTTAAATGTACAATTATATCAGAACAGAACAATTCCATCTTCAACCCTTTTTAAAAAAATTGCGCACATTTTTCATTATTATCAAAGTAAAAATAATTGTATTGCCCTCTAGATGAGGGTTATCACGCTGTCGTTCCAATACAGTTTGACTAATATTGTATGTAGATATGACGACACTGTTGACACAACTACGTATAGAGAAGTAAGAGAGATATGGTGTGACATCTTCTGATACTACTTATATGTATAGGTATATAGTATATACATATATAATAGTTATATTGAATTACTGTGCAAACCAAAATGGAATTTAACATGGAAAACATATCAAGCAAGTCCACTGCATAAATCTGTCTTTAACTGATATTCAAAATTACACAGACCTCAGTCGCAAGCAACAAGTTATAATAACTAGAATAAGAAACGAGCACACCAAACTGACTCATTGTCGGACATATTATAAACGATAACCCTCCAGTTATATACGTCTAACAATGAACCATATAATCAGTGAATGTCAGATATACTCACAAGAAAGGAGAAATTGCAATATTAATGATAACCTTACCGATATACTTACACATATCTAGGTGTATCATTCCAGGAAAACGTACCTAATCAAATTTTGTAAAAACATCGGAATCCTCGATGACATGTACCTAAGGAATATTAAAGATGCTGCTCAACCGATGTACAGTGGCTCTTAAAAATATTCGGACACCCCTTAAAATCGCATAACTTTTTTAAAATTAATCCAAACGACTTGAGTTTTTTTGAGAAGCTAGAGGGATTAGTTTGCTAAATGATATGATTCGTCGTTTTGAAAAAAATGCACTTGGTCGGAGTAGCAAAAAAAAATAGTAAAGGGCGTTTTTTAAACTTTTTTTTGTGAACCCTTAATGAAAATTCAAAAAACCCGTTTGTAGATTTAAGTAAGTTATATACGTGTCTAAAATTTCATCAAAATCGGTTAACGTTGCTCTGAGCTACACACGTTTCAAGATCGCAGAATAAGGTCGAAAATCGCTGATTTTCGGGAATTTCGCGATTTTCGATATACGTATACGACATACGTATTTTGAATCGTTTCAAAGAGCGAATACACTTGCAAGGAATTTTTCCCCACAATTCTCAAGGTTACCCATCGTTTTTTTTTCACATAGAAGTACATATTTGATTCTCTTTATAATACTATGACCTTAAAGTTACCTTCCACTTGAAAATTTAGAACCAAATAGGAAGGTTATTTTCCTTAAAACTTCAGCTTTGCTGTAAATGCATATTATTAATATAGAAATCAAAATTATTGATCCTTTACGTCACTCGAAAAAGTTTTTACTAACTTCCCTGTTTCTCTTTAAATTTTAGAGTCCAAGATTATTTTATACCCATTCTATTAGATATATTTGAATTATAGCCTTGTTATCTATGACCCACAAGAAAATATGTAATATGTACTCTCATGAAGAAAACATGGGCGACCTTGAAGATTCTGGAAAAAAAAATTCTTTCCAGCATTCGATACACCTAGAGATGATAAGTAGACTCGGGTTAGATGCGACATTCTATATATTCATATACATAATATACAACGCTATGATAAATACGTCTCAGCAACCGCGAACGGAAATAAAATGGGAAACCCCGTCCGCGATAATTAGTATCACCCCACCGCAAGTATTCTAGCGACATCCTTCCGCCGTCTTAACCAGAACATGCACCCAGTAACGCTAGCGGTTTCCTTGGTTCTTTTTGTTACAGATAAGGCGACCAGCGACGATCAGAGTAATCAAAATCTCGTAGTGCCGTTTCAAGATATCGCGTTGCTGCATTAACCCACCAGCTCCCTTTTTCTCCTTTTCCTCCTCCTTCTCCTTTTCCTCCTCCTCCTCCTCCTTGTCCTCCTCCACTTCCTTCTTATCCTCCTCTTCCTCCATCGATGCGTCGGGATACCCGCGGTAATGGTGTACGAAAAGTAAACGAAAATTGGCGGGACGCGACAGATCTTACGGGAGATCTAGCATCGAACGTCATATTTCGCCGCGTTTAACCTCCGGTCGGGAAAATTTCAATCGCGAATCACCGTCGCGCGTGAACAGCAGTGCCGTAGTGTTTCTCGTCAGTCCCCGTCGACGATGATGATCGTCAAAGGGAGCGTGTTGTGCGTTCTGTTGGTGATCGGTAGCCTCGTGAAAACGGAAGCTGGTCCACGATTGCGAACCACCCCGATCTACACCAATCAATTTGCAGTCCATGTGCCGGATGGGCCGGAAGCTGCTGCTGAGATCGCTGGGAAATATGGTTACGATAACTACGGACAGGTGAGTACGTTTATTGTAGTTTCTTGAATTTATATGATCCGACGGTAAAGTGGATAGACTTAATTTTTCTCAGACATTGTCAGCAATTTTTTATACTGGGTGGACCAGGATGGCTGGTACAACCGGATGTATGGTCATTTCTTGGGCAAAAATGAGTAAAATATGTAGAATAAAATATTTTTATATGAGATTTGTTTATCGAGAAAATCAAATTTGTAAATTCGCGTACATGGCCAAAACTCCGCAGATTTTATCAGTAAATATGGAACAACTCGAGTGGAATAAATTCTTGTACAGAAATAAGACAAAATTATAGAATAATTTTTGTATGAATTTTGGGCTTTGTTTTTGAGGAAATCGACTTTGAAAAAATACGTACACTCGGTTGAAAGTTAAGCCTCATAAGAAGGAAGTTATGATAGAATGTCATTCGAGGATTCATTTCACTCACAGTTGTACCATATTTACTGATAAATTTTGTTGATTTTTTATCGGATAGGTATACCTCATGAATTTACAAAATCGATTTTCATGGAAAGGGAATCTCATACACAAAAAGTTTATTTCACTTTTTCCATTTAATTTGTGCCAAGGAATTACTATATGCCCGATTGCACCACTCCTTCTGACCCACCCTGTATAAATGATATTTGAATGTGGTCGTTGTTGTGGCCCAATAATACATTTTCAAAGCCAAGGGCTTCTAATATGCAAATGTAATATTTTCCTTTATAATCTCGTGGTATGAGGTAATTTACTTTGATTAGTCAACCTTAGCTTTAATTTTCATATCTACCGCATCGATGCGTTTTATGAGCTTATATGACTTGCGAATCTGATACGAGGGGCAGATGGAATTTTCGCCCTCGCCATCCAAACTTTTCGTCCTGTACCTGCGGACAGGGATTCAAACTCATTTAGGAATAATTGTTTCAAATTGCTGTATAAAGGTTCTTCGTGAAACACTTACGAAGAACCATTATCTTAAATGTCTATTATGAAAATCCGAAATTTCTGAATATATCGATTCGAGTTACCGTTCTCATATTAGTTCAAATACAGATTGTATAATAGTTATTATGACGTTTCTTGTATTGGTTTTGTAACAGTTATATTTTAATCTTATCCTCAGTTCTTTAATCAATGAAACTATTAACTAAATGCGTGTAAATAGTTGATGATATCATGTTATGTTTGCGTTGTGTGGGTGGTGTATATAGGTATAGTTAGTATGAATGAATTACGTATCTTGATGGGTATACAAGGTGGTTCATTTAAATAAGGCCACCTAAATATCTCTTCCAATTGTGATGGTACAAAAAATAATCCACATGCAATTGAAATGGTCTCAAGCGACCAATATGCTGCAAGAATACATTTTCCAAGGCAATTTTTCGAAGTTTCCAAAGTCATCAATCATTTTTTGCACACAACTGCTTATTTTTTTACTATCGAATTCTGTAGCTAACGTTAGAATTCTTTCAGATATGTATAATGACATGGTCTTGAAATGAGCGTGAAATTTATGTTTGTCAAATACTTTGGCAAATACGTGACAGTCGAGTCGATTAAAAAATCGAAACTTCTTCACAGATATTTAACATCATAATCCGCGATCATTGGCCCCCAAGTTAGTCAACATCATTTCCATCTAGATATGTACGGACTTTTTAATGATATGTGAATGGGCAAAAAAATAGTGATGAAATAATCGTACCCCAATATTCGTGAAACTGATTTGTATTAAAGATTAGATAGTTACGGCGTAACCTTCATCTCGTTCATTCAACTTCGCCTGGAAGACAATAGCATTCAATCTCTCGTACTAGGTAGAGTCGATACCAAGAGCACCTGTTCCCACAATCAAATACAGTCTGAAATGGTATCTTACCCCAATAGTATAGTTTCTTTCCAATTTCCCCACCCTACTTACATACAATTCAGATTAAATGTATATATACGTCCAATTACTAGACTCACAATCACAGCACTGTGTCAGAGAAAACAACGACGAAGACGTATTTTAAATATATCGAAAACAATCTTATGCATTTCTATTTCATTGCGCTACCAAAATCCGGTGACTTCTTAATTTTTTTTTATGAAAATCTCGAATTTTTACGGACCATATCAGAGATTTGCACCGAAATGGCATATGTTTTACACATCCTGTAATTTTTTCCAAGTCGATCTGAACCTCCATTCGTTCGTCATCCTCCACCAGAAAAAAATTAAGAGAAAAAAATATTAGAAAAAAACGCGTTTAAAGTTTCTGGACAAAGGCGACACTATAGGTCGCCGCTTCACGTTTTTAGCTACCAAATCTACAATTTTGCGAATTTGACTTTATACCAAGCTTTATTCAGAAAAGACAGTACTTTAAATGCAATAAAAAATCGATTTTTCGACTGCTAGTCCCCTTAAGGTACTAATCTTCAAAAAGTATGCCAAATTCCTGGCTTAGCGCTTGATTTGTCATCGAGAATCTTGGAAGCGCTACCAACTTCACCTCGTGCTTGCTTTAACGATATCACTATACTCCAGCCAGAGACTAGACCAGCGTTTTACGATGAATTCTGCTTTTGTAAATTTTCCAAAAACCATGCTGTGGTGGTTTTATTACATCTCTTCGATTGGTGACGTTCAGCCCTGATTGAATGGTTATTCCTACCTGAATGTCTCATGAAGGTGTGACAATAAATCATCTTCAGTTGTGGAGGCTTTCGCGATGTGCGTTCACGATCGTAGCGGTTGAAGTGTCCACATTGTTTATTTGTTTGCGGTTGTATTTTTATGCAGCCGCTAGTTCCTCGACGGCATTCATTCGTTCGCATACACGAAAATTTCACCGTGCTGGCTATCAGGGGAGATATCTCATACCTCTCGCTAATTTGCAATCCTTGTCATGTCGCGTCGACGAATAAAAACGTTGAAATTAAGTTTACTGGTCATGAATTGTGGTTCGGTGTTTGCGCTCGCTGTGTATACAGTTCCTTCCTCCATTCATCAGCGGGGTTTTTAAATGCTGAAACCGAATTATCCATACGTTCTAGAGTTCTGGACACATATATGTTCTCTGTTAATATTTTTTTTTTTTTAGGAGCAACGTATAATGAGACAAGTTTTGATACGTCTTTGTAAAATGGAGATGTGAATGAGTTTTATACTCCGAGTAAAACTTTAGCATGTTGCATTATGTATATTTAATATTTGAAATACATACCTATAAAGTTGAAATTTTGACAATTACAAGCAGAAAAGTAGATTTACATCGACGTTGTTAGCTGAACAATATCTACAAATCCTATGTCAATAATGCAATTTCAAGGCTGTGATTCCTTACTTAAAATTAATTAACCTATTGATTTATAGCATGATTGCCAAATGGTCCTCAAGGAATAGCGTGTTTCAGTTGTACTCTTTATAGAATGCAGTGAACAAGTTCTGTGTCAGAAGTAAGCGTACGGCTTCAAAGGCGTGATGTACAACGCGAAAGTTGGCATAACTTTGTTTTCCTTGTTCCTCAGTCGCTGTAGGGACGTTTCCCTGGGACTTACCGCGTTTCTTCATGGATGTCGTTCCGCTGGGAACTCATTGTCCACAGTGGGTGACTTGCAACGACAACCGAATGTTCTGTTTTAGGTTTAAATAAACGTTCGAAACTATATCCAGAATATCTATTTAGTTGCGAAATGTGGAAGAAATTCGCATAGTTGTAAATGGCATTTTATGGTAGTAATGGTGTTCTTTGCAAGTAGGGTGGACCATTTAATTGGGAATTTTTAAATATCTTCGCTTTTATGGATACATGAGAAAACTGTTTAAAACAATTACAAAGTACAAATTTGACAGAAATTACAAATTACAAATTTTAGAAACGTAATTTTTCTTCGCGAAAGTGAAAATATATTTGGAGAAGATAAATGTAATATAATTCAGGGAAGATGGAATTTTGAAATTGGTGTGAAAAGTTCATAATTAACAGTAGAGTACCGGAGTGATTCAATAATCATACCCAAAAATAAGGAAGTAGTGGGAAATCTTTTGAACATTAATAGTACTTAAAATAAATATAAATATTCGCAAAATTTAACAAAGAATCTTAAATAAAGTGTGAAAAAAGTGAAACACATTTCACGTTCTAGAAACCCCACTGCAGAGTTCAGATCTGAATCGAATCGAATATTTGCCGGTAAAAATTGGCAAAAAATTAAAGCGAAAGTACAGCGCGGAAGAGAGAGAGAGAGAGAGAGAGAAATCGAGAAAAGTAAGAACTCTTCGCCCATTACTCTTTTTCTCTCACACCTCTCATTTCCGATCGATTGAATGTGTTTGATCGGCGAATTCATCTTCTCGCCAGCTATGAGAATATGACAGTAAACGCATACGGCTTTACTAAAAATAATTTAAACAATCTTCAATTTTCGGAAATTGCGATCTTAAAAAATAGAATCTTGCACATTACAATATGTGTAACTCTGAAACAAATTTTCTTAGATATCTTCTCGTATCAACGAAAACAAAGAAACCAATAATGATTTTGATGCTTTCTGACAACTTTAATGTTGATATTAACTTGTTATTAATTGTTAAGCACCTGCAATATCGTTACCAAATAAAGGTATTTATAGTTATTTAACTATAAATTTGGATTCAGGTTACAAATATCTCGCTTTCTCATATTAGCTACAATTTGGAAAATAAACGCGATGAAAATATTTTTTTTGTTTCATTTCTAGTTATACTTTTTTACTGGTGTGTACCTACGTAATAAATTATACATTTGTCCGAAACATTTCCTCGTATTTCCAATAATTCCCAAGGTTGTTTTAATCGAGTAAAACTTTGAAGGGTAGTTTCACCCTGTTATACTTGAATCAACACAGTTGAAGTAAAATATATGTTCCTTATTTTTGGCTAGCCAACAAGCCTGCAAAGTTTCGTCAAAATTGGCATCGGACACTTCCGTGGATGTTCCTTCTTACTTACAATTAGTGAAGAGTTCTTAGCTGTAAGCTTTCTGTTTGTTTCGGCTTGGCAAACTCTTCCGTTGAGATCTTTCCTAAACATTCCTAGAGAGTTCTCAAGTGTCCTCTTACGTTATCTGAAAATTGTTCAGGATCCGAATACATTCTTACAATTAGAATGAACCAATGCTATTTTTGTTTGACATGTTAGTACATGTACTTTATTATAATATTTCGTTTCCTACTTCCGTCCACAACTTCTACCACTATTAACTCACATATTTAATGTTGACTCTTTTACTAGTCTTGATTAATGTTCTGTGTCTTTTTATCCATAAGAAAAAATGGTAATTTTTTCCTGAATTTCATTTTGAGTTATATGTATAGCTAATTTCAGTACGATGGTGCATTATCCGTGAATGGTATAATGTACATAGCTTTCTGTAACAAATTCTTTTCCCTCTAAACTCTTCCGTGCTTGCTACAAATTCATCTGACAACCAGTTTTCAAATAAACATTTACCCACACATATATTTTATTATTTTTATTATAAGCTTGAATTTGTACGTGTATGAATTGGCCCTAGGCTTTGCAAATTTAGGTATTACCATAATGCATAATCTATGTATATTTGATGCGTTAGAGCAGAATAATATAGTTATACTTTACTGCTTTTATGGCCAGGTTCTGAAGTTTCTTGTTTGAACGCAATAGTATTGTCGCATTTATATAACGTTTTTTAAACATTTATAAACCTTTCACAAAATTCTACGGAGATTTCCAAATCAGAAAGATTTTTCTATGTATGTATCTTTAATTTGTGTAACCATTCAGCTCTAACTGAAAAGTGTCTTATATTTCTTAAAGTTTATTTCTAAAATAGTCAATTTTTAACCGACTTCTTCTTACACAATATCGAACTTGGAATAACGCATTCTTCCGTCTCTGTTTACAGAACCACATGTCCGGTATTTCACTAGTTAATTCATAATTACTCTTCCACTTTCAACTCTTTGTTAGAGGGATTGTTTCAAATTTATTGAACCACTTTTCCGTTTAGTGTTACTTTGCTGACACCTAATTCAGTCGTAATATTTTTTATAAGTTCCTCTTAACCCAATCTTCTTAATGTTTCCTATTCATATTTTCACGTTAGGGGTTGTTGAGGGTTGGTCGCTCCGAATATGTGGATTTCATCTAAACGAGATCTGGTTACGTTTGAAGTGAGTTACGCCCGCTTTGAGTAATGAAAACACTTAAACTCTGCTCTAGTAGTTTATTGACTATCGGAAAATGTGAAATGTGATGTGTCGAAACAACTTCTGGATGTAACGTGTTTTAGTTGCCTGTTAGAACGTAACTGCCTTGAAGCTGGCAATATTGGTGGTTCAAGGCGACGATTATTTGGGCTTTTGTACATTGATTAGTTGTGACGCTCTTCAACCATAATCAGAATTGATTGGTTTGAAACATTCGAAGTTTCAAGAGAGTGTTCTTATAAGGGCAACGTGGGAGTTACGGTCCATCCTACGTAGCGAATACACAAGGGTAGCAGTTTATCACGCTGCCTGTGTCGAAATCAACGGCGAGTGTATACAATTTGGCGTGATTCGCCGGTATAACAGAATTTTGCATATAGCGGTTCTCAGAGTTCCCTGTACCTGCAACTCAACAGGAGTACTGAATAATATTTCCATTTATTAATCGTAATTAATGCTGTTCATACAGTTGAGTGACGTAAAATTCGTTGCAGGCTAAACAATTTTGTAAATATACAGAATTCGCTTGTGGGTCCATGCACATCTTGGCAGCTCTTATAGCACTTGGTTTTTGAAAACAAGTTGATGCTAGACAAAATATAACGAAATTAAACATTCTTTTTATTAAAACAACGATGCTGATGATATTTCTTCAGAATACGATTCCGAATTATGCGGTGATCGGTTTTAGCACAGTTTGGATTAAGTAAAACTCAGTTTACTTGACCATTTAATATATCAAAATTTAATGTTTGGTTTCTATTGAGTCACCCCAAGTTTATTACAGTATTCTCATTCGTCTTCGAAACTAAAATAATTTCCTACGGATAACTTTCTTTTGCCACTCAAAGTAACAAAGATACTTGAGGTTCTAAAGTTGAATTACTCGACTGGTATATTTAGTAACGGAAATTCTAAGTTATACATTGGCACCAACGTGTTTTCACATTGAGGGATTTCCAAGCTGACACGGCTTCGGGGTGTTTTTCAATTTTTCTTGAGAGCATCGAAAGTATTGACCGAAAGTTCCCGAATGTTTGCTTTGAAAACAAACTGAGCTTAGAGTTCGCTTTATATTAGGTAATTTCACGCGGTATTTTTCGATACATCGTTCGCATTTGCGAATCGTTCCAATACGTTTTAGCTAACGGTGGATCGTAGAATGAGCCGGATTCAACTCCTGGGCTAATTCTTCAATAGTCACTATTGGGTTTTGTTTAACAGTACGTGAAATGGTAGCTTTATTTACAGAAAAGGTTTATTAACGACCATTGACATCACATTTTTGAAATCGATAAAGCAACGATTGTCTTAGAGAGTGACGGTTTTTTAGCAATATTTAAATTAAAATATCTCCTAAATTATACATTTTGACATACATGGGTTAATCCTTTTTTTTTTTTATAAAGAATTAAGTAGCTTAATACTCGGCTTCGCTCGAAATTTAGATTTTCATTTTATAACAAAAATTTGTTTAGTCTTTTTTTGTGAAAATTGTCACATTCATCTGGATTAGTTAGACATAATGAGTTGAGGCACATTTCGTGATCCCACAATTTATCGTCTGAAAGTTTTTAGGCGACAGACAAACACACAAACATATATAGAAGCTTTCTGCTTTATATATTAAGATATCGAATTGTATCGAATAATGCATTAAAAAACATATAATTCCATTAAAAAAAAAAAAAAGTTGAGCTACACGCGACCTTTACCTACAAAAAAAGAATACTAACATCAGAATATGCCTCCCTCGAAGCCATTCAACTTTATTTGAAACATTTTTCGCCACGAAAAATAATAGTGACGTAAATGAAGATGTCAATATCAGGCGAGACACCCTCTATATACCAAACAGATAAGTGACAATCGCGAAGGCTTCCATTGTTTTATATTCAGCTCTCAGAAAAAGCGTATAACTTATAGGTTGAGTCTTTCATGTGGCATCTATTTATATTAGATCCTCACAATAGTACCCATAAAAATCTAATTTTTTAAATTTAATCCCTAATTTTCGAATTTTACAAATTTATAAAAAGAAACAGGTTTTCAAACCCGGTTTTCAAAACCCGACAAACCGTATCTCATAGAATGATAGGTGCGCATCTGTTATGCGTCGATCTAAAACGACTTCTACGATGATCCCGCGGCGTTTCACTGGGTTACCATGCTTTTCTTAGCCAGGAGCCCGCGTGGATTGCGGTAGCCACATTTTTCCAACAGCGAGTGCTAAAGTTTTTATCTTAGCGAGGATGACGTACGGGCCGAACTCTCTTCTCCTTTTTCCGCCGTGTACGCGCGTTTTATCGGCGCGATGATTTTCTGCGCCGGACCGCGCCCTTACCGCGAAGGCGGGTTAACAGGGTATCGGTGAATAAGGGAGAAACGAGAGAGAAAAAAGAGGCAGGAACGCGTGCTCTTGGAAAACGTAGGCATGTCACGAGATAAAAGTTTATTACTGCTTTCTGGCGAATACAGATAGTAGGTACTCGCCGATGCACGCCAGATGCATAGTGATCACCGCAACTAGGATGTGGTTGCATTTCCGCTTTTACCCGTGCATTTTTTCTCTCTAGCCTCTGTTTCCTTTGTTCTCGACTATTCTGCTACACGACGGGAGGGCAACAAGACTCTGAAAGTGTACCACGTTCGTGGACTTCGATGCCTAAATTTGTGTACTTTTGGTAGGTGTTCGATTTGGATCCAGTACCGCGACATTATTTGTCACTGTGGTTTGAATAATTGTGAATGGACCGGAGAATTAATGTGAAAGCGTTAAACATTGATTTCTTTGATACCTTGGGTGATTTTGTGTTATGTGTAATTCATTCAATTTTTGTGGGATTTCTTTTAATTACTTCCGAGTTTAAATTGTATAATAGTATGATAAAAACAACGTTTCGTAATTAATTCGGGTCTTATGTAACAGTAGTCGCGAGTAAGTTTTATGAATACATGAATAAAGAGAAGTATGACTGCGATGAATTCGGTATTGTTTTTTTTAAGAGACATTTCGATTAGGGCTGTTATGAGTGTTTGAATATTATAAGTTTTCGTAGAAATATAATTGGGACACAAATAATTGTAAAGGCAAATATGAAAAGAATTTCATGATAAAGCGTGAAAAAATATTTCAAATTTCTATTCGGCACAATCCGAAATTCCATCACTCTGAATATTCGAATACGTATTTCTGATTAATCTGGTGACTAGGGCACTGACGGCCGATTTAAACGTGCTTTGATTAAAACCTTTTTTAATTTCTACTCGGAGTTGTGCATTACAATTGTTGTTTATTTATTCATTTATCGACGGATATTCATGTTCAGTTTGCAAACATAACTTTCCAACTATTAAATAGCTAGCTACGGACGAGAATATTGTACTTAATAATTGTTTACATTTTTAACAAACCTCCAACTAAAATATACAATACTTCATTTTTGAGCTTACATTCAATGATGGGGTGAATCCCGAATTTTCGATATGTACTTTTATCATTTCTTTTGTGTTTTATTTATTACTTGTCTATAATACACATTGTTTACCCTTTTAACGGTGTAACAACTAATTAGAAATAATAAACGGAGGAGGTGGCCGTAGAATGTGAAAATAAATTGTTTAAGAGGTAACGTTTTATTCACTATTTCTATTAACTCTCGACCCAAGGGCAATAACCCTTCTCCATTTAAAAAAATGGTACATAAAATGGAAACTCACCAATATCACACTAAAACAAATATTTTATATCATACAGAATACTTTTTCCAACACTCCTGAACTCTTTAAGGAATCTTTCTTCGGAGAATTATTATTTGCAAAAATAATTGTCCACAATTGAAAATACAGTTGATCCCGGTTGAGCTGATAATTTCAGGGTTGAAACAGTATATCTTATTCGGAGTGGTCGGCGAATTTCATCACACCCCCGATTTCACCCTTCACTGAGTCTCATGGCTTTTGGCCTTCGAGAATAGGGGACCGGAAAGAAAAGGATAGCACTAGCCAGTAAGAAGGGAAGAATGTCCAGTTCCGCATTTTTCATCAGCTCTCCATGAAAATGGCATCACTCGGTTTCTTGTTTCACCGATTAAAAGACACCAAAAACCATGCAAATCGGATTACAATAAATTAACGAAATTACAATAAATTAACAAAATTACGTAAAAAACCAAGTAATTTGCAGAATTCAAAACCAACTTCGTTGAAAATAGTCCGATTTAAATGAAATTTGAATCGGGACAATGCCAGGAATCCGTTGACGTCACTTTCACATCGATCCGATGAAAAATAAAGGATTTATTTTGTGAATTAAATGCCCGAGCAACCCTGGATTGGTGATGGAAATGTACAATTGCGAAATTTAAAAAGTACATTGTGTTTTTAATTGAAAGATGTCACTACTCACTACATCATTATTTCGGATAGATGTTTTTGTATGGCTCTAATATAGTCAGATTAAAAATAAACGAAACTGCAAAATCTGTAGCTCAGACGCCAAAGAGACCGCTGATCTGCGATCTGAATATATTTCGGATAGAACTCGTGTGCTGCCGAAATGTTTCGTATGAAAAGGCTCTAGGAATGCACGCAGAGCTTCGAATATGAAAAGGAGCCTGACATATCTGTGTGATTTTAAGAGTAAAATGTGATAGCAATCCGGAATAAGCCGCTGTCACAAAGCATTCAGCATCTAGCATAGAACACTCGAAGCGCAGTTGTACAGTTCTAAAATAGTTTCCGAAGAGCTAAAGCATTTATTAAACGATACTATTAAATCTATAAAATGTAATTGGACCAAAGTGCATGCTGCAATTTTTATACATCCTTGGAAAGTTTTCCTCGAAGCAAAGAAATACCATTTGTATCCTGAAAATCAGATGGGAATTGCTTAAAAAGTCAATTCTCAATATCAAGCTTCGCCAAAATATTTCTTTGACTATGATTGCATTGTAAATTTAACTTTGGGTAGATATCACCCTTTACACTTTCCCTTAAACAACGGCCGACAAGTAAACGGTCATCATATTTATCATGCGACGATAAAAATATTGAGTTGGTGCAGAATTATCAGGCGTTTTTTAAACAATATTTATTATGAAGAAAAGAAACATAAAAATTAAACAATAACATTTTGAAATGATTATTCCGGAGCGTAGTCACCATCTACTTCAATAACTGCTTCCCATTTGCTTGGAAGACGGGAAAATTTTTAATAACAAATAAGGTAAATGGCCCAATGCTTAAACAGTTAAGGCAAAGGTTGCGGTTACTAAGACTTTTTATAATTAAAAATAATATAATTTGATCTAAATGTTTATCCAATCGTTAGACCGAGTCTTCGTCTTTCAAAATATGTATTATAGAGTATCATTTATATAAAGAAAAATATTAAAATTTATAATTTATAAAAGCGTCCAATTGACCCAGTGATTAAACAGAATTTACGGCTGTCCCAGTGTTTGAACATAAAATAAAATTGAATAAAAATCGTTGATAAAACAATAATTAACATTTCTTTATATTGCAGAACTTTAAGAAGTTCGAAAACAAATACGAAAACAATAAAAAGTAAAAATAAAAGCTTATAAAATAAAAGCTATGACTTTATAACCTAAAATAAGGTAAATGGCCCAGTGAATAAGTACCGGCGCCTAACCACCATGCCACCATTAAACATGCGTTTAATAACTGGTCCGTGCCATGTTATCGTGTACTAGTGAATAAACGCAACAATTTAAATATTAAAAAACAAAAATTAATAAGAGATCCAATTAATTTTCAAATCTTCAATATTTAATAAATCCAAAACAACTGTACTATTTAAAAAACGATAAAATATTAATTAATTACAACCTTAACAAAAATATTCTGTTGCTTGCTTAAGCCCATTAGGTAAGAAGCGAGATTGAAACTGTTGAAGCTTTACTGTATAATAATATTTTTTCTTGACATAACTATTCAGTGATGTAAGCATATAATTGTATCTATATAAAGCTAATACATTTTGCAATTATATTTCGATCAGATTAAACGTTGCAAATTAGTAAAATTGTTATTATTAGCAAATTTTCTTCTCAATTTTTAATTATTGGGGCTTGTTTAAGCACTGGGCCATTTACCTTAACCCGCCAATACAAACGCTTGATAATTCTGCACCAACCCAATAACTGCAGACATGTTCTAACGCCACATGGCGAGGAGTTCAAACGGATTGCCCGAATCACACGTTCGCGAACGCTTTGTACAATATCTTAGTTATCAGGTTTTCCACTTACGTCGGCTTTGCAATAAATTCCTCGTGTGTCGCAAAGAGTGCAATCAAGATCCCCGTATTTGTAGTAACGCAGGAACACGGTTACCTGGAGAGGTGAGATTATGGATCATGGACGACAGAAGTTTGCCTTTTACCAGTTCTCCTTCTGTGCCCCTTTCTGTCGGAACAGAACGCCGCGAGTTGTGTCTAAGAGAGGCATTGGATACAATCACCCGGCGTAGGGGGAATCGATTTAAAAGTGTTTTGATCGTCGTCGCGGTATATAGGGCGCGCACGACGTGTCTACGTCGCGCTCGTTTGCTCCAGAAAAGTTCACTCGATGCAATATTAAGGCGAGGCCATTCGCGGAGAAAGGATTTTGCGTACGGTCCGCGGGCGTTTCTCACGTGCCAGAGTGTGGGTGCCGTCTAGGTCTGTGCCACACATACCTCTTCATCTATATTTCTGCACGGTATACTTTGTACCTATGTACTCGCCGACGGTTCCAGCGACGGAAGATTATTATATTTTCCAGCCAAGAGAAGTTGTCTCGCCCTTTTCAGCTCCTTTTTTCGCGAGAAATGTGTGCAGAAGCCATTTACCTTCGGCCCCGAGACGATCGTAAAGTATCCACGCGTAATACTGACGAAATTGTTTTAGTCTGTGAAATAGACAGCAGAATCTTCCCACCACTCTGTCGTATTTTTTCACCGTCCTTGCACTTGACAAACATTTCCGTACTGATATGTAACCGAACAGTCTGTAAACAATATTCGTGCTTCTAACAAGGGGACCTTCAGGTTTGGAAATTTCAGAAAATATTGATAATTAGTGTTCGTGGAGATCTTCCCTGGGGCATTAATTTCCCAAACTCCTACTCTTACTATTGACAGTTTTATCTTTTATTCATTTGAACACCTACCAAATTCGTGCGAATTAACAGATATTTAAATATCATATTCAATTAAAAACTCACATCTTATTTGAAATTATCTCTATTTTGAAGAATCGTACTTTTTATTGAATTTTTCAAAGTCAATTTTCTCGAATTTGGCAGAAAAGCGCGCCTTACTGTTTTGGGAAATTAATGTCCAGGTAAAAACCTTAAAATACACCAAGTATCAACACATTCTGAAATTGCCACACCTGAAGGTCCCCTTGTAAGTATCACTTATATGGTTGTGTTATTTTAGTAGGTGAACAGTGTTGGTTATGATTAAGAATTCGGTGTATTTGAGTGAATTGTATAAGTGTGTATTTCTGGAAATTTCTGGAAATTCTGGATACGGACGTCAATTTAAAGATTGTGGGATATTGATATCGATGGGTCTGATGCTATAAAGCTCGGCATAGACTACGTTATTAGATTCATTTGTTTGAGGAATTATAGGTTCAAAGGAAATTCGAGAGCGTATTTAATATTTTATTTATTTATTTATTTATTTATTTCACATGAACGGGACAATACCCATTTATAAACGAAGATGATGAAAAAGACGCAGAGTAGAGACACACCATTCACAATAACATTAACAACGGCAACCCGAACCGGGACAGAAGAAACAATGTTAAAGTGAGGCAAAGATGTAACTGCATATAAATATCAAATATGCAATATAAACTATAGATTTACAAATTTACAAACTGCAAAGATATAAAATAAAAATATAAAGATATAAAGTATATAAAATATAACAAATACAACAAACATACAAAATATAAAATTAAAAGGTACAACACATGAGCCCTATATAACATTTTTCAACGTCGCTCTATAAACACTAGCTTTAAACACAGGAAGTGACCCATGGAACAAATCGATCTCAGTCCTAAACTGATTAGCCAGGTTAGAGATCCTGTTAAAAGGGTCGGCTTGACCAAATCTAGAAATATATAGGGGAAAAGAAATATATTTTAATGAACCGTGAAATTAATACACTTAATAATCGTATTTATACTTTCAATAGTGTGCTTGCAATAGAATTAGTGAAATTCTCTCAGGTATATAGAATCGGTGAAAATGACTTTACACAGGTGACTGTACATTTTAACATTAGAACAGTCAAAGTGACTAGTTATAAAATACGTTATGCAAGGAAAATAAACTTTCAATCATATTTTTTTTATTTTTATATGTATTGCTAAAAAATATGTACATAATATTATACATACTTATACTATTTAGAAATACACCAGTTAAAACCAGTTGTTTCGACTGCTTTGGTAGTTTTAGTGTTCAGAACCATGTAGAGAAATTATATTTTATAACTCTATTTCCTATCCAGAGAACATGGAAAAAATTACGTTAACCCTATAATTATTCACACCACTGTATGTGGGATACGATATAATTGACTGTGGTGCTAATTTGTCAATTAATATTTATCGAAATTTGATACTTCACAGAAATGTAGTTTAGATGGTCTCAATGACACCCACATTTTTTCGTTCTGGCAATGAAAGGTGTTTAGGGGTGGTTTTCACAATGTCGTGTATACCTTCGAAACCGCGAAAAATATTGAAAAAAGTTGAGTTCAAAGTTTGACGGTTCTAACGACTTCCCAAATAGTGGTGAAGAATTTTGTAAAAGAAATTTATCTTTTCAGAATTCACCCCCACCATATATTTTTTGTACAAATTCTTTCCCACCATCTCGTAGGTCATAAAACTGTGAACCTAACTTTTTCTCGCTATCTTTTACGGTATCGTAGATACACAAGACATTATGAAAACTCACAATTTCTTTCGAGGGATGTTTTCACCACTAAATCCATTTTATTGTCTGAACAAGAAACAGGTATGTTGTTTGGACCATCTAAACTACATTTCTGCAAAGTAACAGTTCTGTTTTTCAATTTTCGAGTTGCCAAACTCCACTTCTCAATTTTAGTTTGAAGCTACTACTCAATTAACAAGCCATAAACAATCCTCGATCCAGAACCACTTACATCTTTAGTGAGTTTCCGAAGCACTCAGATGCACACAGTTTATAATTAAAATTAGCAAACACTAATTGTTTAAACTATATGACACTACCTATACTGGTCCATTAATTAGTACAATAAGCATTATTAAAACAAATTACATCCCAAGATCGTATCTTTACTGGTCCTTCGGGAATTTAAACGGTGTCCGCCTTTGTGCAGTAACCAAGACAGCGGTCAACCAAGAGGGTGTGGTGGCTCTTACAACAGAACTCACTGTACATACAATCTGGTGCAGTCGACACTGTGAAATGTAACGCACGAAATCTGACAAGCATTCCACGTGTCAGACTGTCGTTTATATTCGTAGGTAGCTTTCACAAATAAATATACTGCTCAACACTATTTTTTCCGAATATATGATGAGAATTGAAAAATAAATTCCCCAGAAATGGCATATACAATCTTTTTAAAAATCGCGTAAGAAGTACCTAAATAAGACAGAGAAAATAATTTGTAGTGCTCGATTATGTAAATTTGGAATCTTTACTTTTCCTGCAACTTACAAAATTCACAGGAAATTTTAAAGAAGGAGAAGCAAGATCGGGAAATAGTGATACATATTTTCTACTCAGTATCACCAAGCATGACGAGAAGGGTGGAATTTTTGTTTAGCCGGTTGAAAAATATTTTTACTCCAGGCAAGCAAGGAGGTGTGCACCCTGAGTTCGTCGTGCGTCGGAGAGGAGCGACTGTCGGATTTATGCCTCCTCCACAATTTTCGCGAGTCGTTTAACCTAGACAGACCAAGGAAGATCAGTTTTCTTCCGCGCTGCTCGTTTCTGTCCCGACGTTGTCGCGTAGAAATATCTCGCTCTCATCTAGACCCTGACCGTCTCCCCTTTTCTTCTCTGTTTCATCTCGTTTCTGCTCCCTTCGAATTACGCGTAACAATGTCGAGCATTCTCAAGATACCATAAGACGACACTGAATTGTTCTCAGGGGAATAAAGTAATGCAGAAGAACCTCGATCATCAGAACATGCGTCTAATTGAACGCTCGATTATTTTGCCTCGAACATTTTCTGTATAACAACAATGAAATAAATGAAATGGGGCAAATGCACAAAGCAATTTACATAACATAGTAGGCTCTAGTAATTATCACGAGGGAATGGGTTCCAACTTGATAAGATTATTCAGGCTTGTAGCGATGAAATTATCGGAAAAATTAGCGGGAACTGTATTGAAAATAAAGCGGACGAGGATGAGCAATATAATTATTCGTACGATATCCCGCACATTTACAAATATTTGTGGTTCAAAAACAGCTTTCTGATGATATGACGATCAAAGAGATGGTAATGCCAATGATGTGATGATATCAGGGATGATATATGGGAGGATGTTGTTAAATATTAAATATTGTTTGTAAATTGACTGGTATATTTCATTTTTATGTAATTAATACAGTACTAGAAATACTTATTGGTTTTCGCGAATAAACACGTTATCACTTATATCTCTTTTATTATTAGTACTAGGAAAATATTATTGCAAAAGTGTATAGCTCGCTATCTTGGCCAAGATAAGTTGAAGGGCAATCATTTTATCAAGCATATTGTTACGAAATTGTGTACTGTATTGTATTGTGTCCAGTACACTGTATTGTATTGCAAAATAAATCTTTGTTATTTCTGTATTACAGTAGATAATAATAGATTATTTATATGTTAACCACACGCAACATAAAACACAGGTGCGCAATAGGTGATCATAAAATCATATGGTGTTATAGGGAGTACACATTCTTCAGCAGTTCAATGCGTTTGTAACCGGAATATATTTGATTTAATTTGTATCTTATCTAATTATAGTTCAAGTGATCTTAGAATTTTAGAAACTTTACATGTACCTACTCTATATTTTAAATAAATATTATACATATTACTAAATTTATACTTAATATAGTTTTCAATGATACTGAATAGTGTATTGAAACAACTCAATATGCAACTAGCTGTATTAATATATGCATATCTATATCTTGCATAAGTTCTGAAGTTGAGGCGAAGGTACCTAATACCGCCCATGTTTCTAATATCACCACTCGTAATATCTCGCAAAGTAAGCAGTAAAATTTATCGGCCATGAACTAAATTAGTACCTACACTATGTAGGAAGACATATGAGTGTAAGAATATATATTAGAAATTCTTAATTAATGATCTACTTGAGGAATGTGATTAAAATAGCTTTTATCCACAACTATTTTTTCAAATACAAATTTTACCATATCAAAATTTACATTTTCTGAAGAAAACTATTAGAGCATGATTGTATGAGTATTATGAATGTACCATGATTACTTGAAAATTAAAAGATTCAAAAATACGAAAATGGTAACTGGAAAATGACACTGACACGCAGTGAACCCAGTTGAGGATTAATCATCAAGCTACAGTTTCGAATGTTAACTTATGCGAGACAAATAGGAAATATAACAAAATATGTTAACTGGTACGATTTAGGAAACCCTCCCTTATTTATGTGTACATATAGAGGAACAGGGTGGTAATATGAAACAGGCTGTTATTTACGAATCTACGTTTGGCATCTATTCGCAACAGTAGTAAACATATATAGCTATAACCATTAGATTTCCCTGTTGCTAATTTGTTGCACTGAGCGTTTGCATCGTCAACTGTTTGCGGTCGTGAAAGCAGCTTTTACATTTTACAGAGATTAAAACTTTGCATAATCTTTATTGCTAAATGTACAGCATTATGTATGTGGTGTTGAATAGTAATAAGATTTTTAAATTATTACTATGAACTTTGGATCAAAGTAGCAGGATTAGTTTTTTGAAAATGTTTTCCCTTTATGAGGGTTATTGGATCGAAAGTGGCGTTGCAGGGTTATTTTATATTAATTTTATAAAAGGGGGTCGCGACTAAAAAAATGTTGGGAAACTCTGATTTATCCAATACTTCGTTTAACAATTTATTGCAGTTTAATCACTAAATATTGTGTACTAGAAAATATCATCACAAAGAAAATAATCATAAATGAATTCTTAAAAGGAAAAGAATAAAAAGGTTCCGGAAATCACCTAATACGTGTGAAGAAAGTGTAAAAAATTTAATTTGCGAGCTTTCCGGAATGGCGAAAGAAAGCAAATATTCCTGTGAGCATATTCGATAAACGTTTTCCATGAATTAATGTGGTTTAATAGGAAATAAATGCCTGTGCTTGACGCAAGGAGAAGAAATGGAACGATTTAGATGATTGGTTTAAAAAGTACTTTTATTTCTGGGAACTGCGAGCCGTAGCTAAATAGTAACACTGATATCGATTTAACTCACAGGCTACACGGGAATTTTTTTCGCGTATAACGCGATACCACGGTTTTGCACTGGAAAGCGTAACGACACTGTTTTTAAATGCATCACGCGATTTCATGGTAGTTGCAATTATATGATTGCACACATACATCAACGTTGTACACGACTTAAAGTCTCGCGAATCGATGTTACATGCCTCGAAGTAGGCTTTATAATTTCTTCAGAATTTCTAATTTTATCGGCGCGAATTGAGAACCAGGAAAATTTCATACAGCCCAATGGATAGAACGTTAATTACGTATAAAATCAATCATCAGTATTATGTAATTATAATTGGATTATGGAAGCAATATTTATATGAACAAATATCATGGTACTTGATATAAGAATATTGAACTTAACATTTACCAAATTTTGGATTTTGTTTACAACTCTTTTAACGATTTAGGTTATGAACTGACATACTTATTCACTTAACATAGAATGTCGAACAGCAAAACATGAATTTCGTGCAACGTTATTGAAATTAATCACACATGAAATTGCCAAGCATCACTGCCAATCAGACCTTGACATTTCGGACTAATTAGCTTTACGTGAATACGTTTAAATTTATTTTCGATAATAAATTTTCTATAAATACGCTGTCTCTACTACTATTTAATATCGCCTTGCAAAAGTTAAATCGCTGTTAATTGAATAATAATTAATATTTTTATATATAATTTAGTGATAGTAAATAGAATTTATTCATGTTCCATGTAGCATAAGTTAGAATTGTTGAAACCTACAAATTTTTAATTAGGACTCCAAAAACATAAAACATGCAAAAAACATGTTCTGAAAAACTGTACTTGAGTATCGCCTACTCAAGAAATATGGATTAATTCATGTACCTACTCACTTTTCGGCGGCCAGAGTCTGTCCTGAACCTGTTAACTGGAGCAGACGAGTGTAACTCTTTTTTGGCTATAATAATTAATTTTTTACTATAAAAATATTGATCACATATTATACAAGTTATAGGAACTAATTTCGCATGCGCCATTCATTGCACTGATTGCTCCTGAGTAAACAGGTTTTACCAGAAAGCAAAAAACAAATTAGTTTCTTAACATATATTAACAAATCCTACCACTGACGTGACCTATTTAAAAAATATTGATTTTTAAAGAAATGGCAGCTCTCTGAACAAAACGTTCAATCTTCAGACATAAATCAGCCCCCATTTCACACACTAAAAAAGAAACTGTGAGTCAAATAAAAAATCCGCACCATATAACCATGCAAAATTTGCAATAAATCGGTTGAATAGTTGCTTGAGTAATCGTGGGCACCGTTTTCGAAAACCTGGTTCCGCGAAAAATGCATTTGAAGTTCGCCTGAACGTATGGCAGCACGTGAGCATGTTCCACTTTTAATATCTGCGTCTCCAATATTTCTGCGAATTTCCGGCTTAAATTTTGGGAAAACATTCTTGACATATCAAACACTGAAAATATGTAGTAAGAAAAATCGATTCCTCTGGTATAGCTAGGTTTGTACGCCCTCCTCTCCCTGGTTAACAGTACAAGAAGGACACTTACGTAATTATTCCGTTTTTGTTACAACACTTAACCCCGGGTCCACACTGAGGCGAAAATCGTGTTAGCTAATGTTCGCCTAAATGGTTCCTAATATTGTTTTCCTCGGTGTGGATCCGGGGTCATAGTGTTCCTGTACGTTCTCCACATAAAATCGTCGAAGGAGGTTAGCCGCGAACCCGTTACCGATCCAACGTCATCGACTTCTCGAGCAAAAATTTCAACGACTGGCGAGTTACTCTCGCGAGGAGAAACAGACCGGTCCGTGTCACGTGGCCTCTGTCGTTGCCCGTTCGGTTGCGTGAATGGATCCCGTTCATGTTGGTGTTGGAAACCGGTAACTTTGGAACCGACAGAACCCGTTTACCGAGGATACCGTTGCAAGAGACAGATGCGGCCATGCTTAGGGTTAAGCCTGATTCCCACTGTCCGTCTGGCCGCCGGCAGACAACCGTCGAAAACTAAATAGCATCGTACCATTGGTCTTCAGATTACTTGAAGAATTACTTATTTCCCTCAACTATTTTTCCCCGTAATTCAAGTAAGATAGCAAATATTGCCTGATAATTTTTAATTACTTAAAAATAAGACCAAGTAAACTGTTCCGTACAAAGAAAACACGGGGAGGGTTTTATGTAGTGTAAGTCCAATAATCAAAACATTGCAGGGTGCGCAAAAATTTCGGAGTGTTCTTTGTCATTTGATTTATCTTAATATATAAAGCAGAAAGGGTGTGTTTGTTTGTCGCCTAAAAACCTTGGAACGGTAAACTCTGGAGTCACGAAATGTGTCCCAGCTCATTATGTCTAACTAATCCAGATGAATGTAACTATTTAAAAAAAAAAAATTTCAAAAAAAATTTTTTTTTTTATAAAATCAGAATCTTAATTTCGGGCGAAGCCGAGTAGTAAAGCTAGTTCTGCATAAGTGAGAGTTCTGTAAAAGTGTTTATGTACGATGGATTTCGAACAAGCTAAACATCTCGAAGCAAAAAATACATGACTTTCATAATCACCGGCACAGTTGGATGCCAAACCCAACGTAATAAACACTTTTACAGAACTCGCATTAATGCATAATAAATGAAACGATAAAGAACGTTCTAAAATTTTTGCGCATCCTGTATTTCCGAGAATGTCGATTCTCAGGTGCTTGTTGTCAATCGGAGCAGTGACGAAGGGTGTGAAGATCACATTGACAGACTTGCTAGCTGCCAGCTAATCGGATAGTGAGAATTAAGCTTTATAGGTGTACCGTTGTTAGCCTAAGCGAAGGAAAAAACAAAAGCTATCGGGGACTCACTGTCTGCTATCGCAGTTTCCTTCCTTTCTTCTCTTTCCGTTTTCTCTAGTCCCCACTCCAGCCCTCCCCCTCCTCTCTCGCTGCTACTCTCGATTTCTGTTTCATTCCTCTCGTTTTCCCTTCTCTTCCTGGTTCTTGTTCCACTTTTCCCTCGCCGTCTTAGTCATTTCGCGGTCTTTATACACACTCCTCCCCCGTTACTTACTGTCCTCGTTTTCTGCTTCACTTTCTGTTTTAAACATCTGGTCCATACCCAATTTCACCCTTCCCTTTCTCTTCAATTTCTCTTTCCTTGAGTGTTGCGTCTTCGGTTAATCTCCGACTCGTTGCCTTGGGTCTTGATATCTCTCGGCTCCTCTGGTTAATCGGTATTCACTGCTGCGGTTTCGTTTCTGATGCTAGGGATAGTGTCGTAACGAGGCAACGCCTCCCACTGGGAACATTTGTGTGTAGCCCATGAAAGAAGTTCGGGTCCGCGAGCATTCAGGCTGGCCATGGTAATTTCAAGGAGTATTCGGTAGATCGCATTCGAGGGAATCGCCACTCCTTAGAGAGTTCACCGTTCCAAGGAAATTTTACAAGTGGAGGGCATGAGCGAACAGTCTCGGAGTTTAATTCTTCAGAGACCGAACGTTTTTGGTCACGATTATCTGCTCGCGCAACACGATTTATAAGCGATTGCTGTAGAAAAGGTATTGGAGTAACAGATTAGTGTGTTTATTATACAAATAGATTGATTCAGTTACACCATGTGCTTTATAAGAAGATTGATTTGTATCAATTTTATTTCGCGAATTATAGAACAAATTTTTCATGTTCAGATTTTTGTTCGATATTCGAATAGTCCGAATTATTTGAATATTCGAAGAAATTAGCCATATTCGAAATTATTCGAATATTCGAAGAAATTAGTCATATTCGAAATTATTCGAATATTCGAAGAAATTAGTCATATTCGAAATTATTCGAATATTCGAAGAAATTAGTCATATTCGAAATTATTCGAATATTCGAAGAAATTAGTCATATTCGAAATTATTCGAATATTCGAAGAAATTAGTCATATTCGAAATTATTCGAATATTCGAAGAAATTAGCCATATTCGAAATTATTCGAATATTCGAAGAAATTAGTCATATTCGAAATTATTCGAATATTCGAAGAAATTAGTCATATTCGAAATTATTCGAATATTCGAAGAAATTAGTCATATTCGAAATTATTCGAATATTCGAAGAAATTAGCCATATTCGAAATTATTCGAATATTCGAAGAAATTAGTCATATTCGAAATTATTCGAATATTCGAAGAAATTAGTCATATTCGAAATTATTCGAATATTCGAAGAAATTAGTCATATTCGAAATTATTCGAATATTCGAAGAAATTAGCCATATTCGAAATTATTCGAATTATTCGAATATTCGAGTAGTCGAAGAAATTACTCATATTCGAAATTATTCGAATAATCGAACAGTCGAATGATTACAGTTCTATGTAGTCTGTAGATTTACTCCCTGAAGAAATAACATGCACTTATGAATCACCCTATAATCCCATTCATGTTTCTCTCTTTTCGGCTTTCGATATTCTTTAGGTCATGAAAGAAACTACGAACTATTGTTATTACCGGAGTTGTATTAGGTTGTTAGAAAGAAATTTGGAGGCTTTGTTTAATTGTCCGGAGAGAAAGCGTAGAGCAGAGTGCTCATTTGAAACCGACGAGCGTTCCTTTGGATAATGTTAAGTCTTGTAGAGTGATTTATGAGCAAAGAGCGTGCCGCGATTGCAATACCTACAACGTTGCAATACAAGCTTTTGCCACGGCGAATTGAATGGTATCATTTGCAACATAAAGATTGGGCGTGACCACTTAAAGAAATGGCCTTAAATTTTCCTGCTTTAGACACAAGCGCAAAGTCAATGTCTGGTGGAAAGGATCATAAAGATCAAGTGGATGTAGGCACTAGAGGAAAAACCTAGAGGTGTAAGCGATATCTTTGCAGGTAACACTAAAGGATACTAAATGTGTCTCTTGCCTCTCATTATAAGGCACCATTGGCCCACGACGTTTGCCTACCTTGACACAACCAAGCACGTCTACTAAGGTCCAAAATACGGTTTTACCAAGGTTCAAGTACGGTCCTGTAATGAGAGCCGAGAGATACAGTTTGGCGTCTTGACCTGCAAGGATATCGGTTACACCACTCGAGTTTTACTCAAGTGCTTACCCGAGGTCCTTTTAACCTGATGCGAATTTGCTACTGGTTTCTTTTGTTCCCCTACTCGATATTGCGGACCACTTTTGGAATTGATCCCATCTGATTTTTAAGAGAGGACGTTTCATTTGATTTATATGTAAGTATATTCTTATATTGGCGGCACCTTTTCAAAGATGTATAGCGCAGCATGCTCTTTGATCACAGATTACTCTATAGACTTAACATTCTCTTTTATGAAACTTGAGGCCCCAAGTATATCAAAGGAAACTTTTTTCCGATTAAACAGTTCCTTGAACCGTGATATGGCCAGAGGATATTATAAAAAAGTCAGTTAGTGATATGCACTCATCAAAGAATCTGACTAACATTTATTTAGATAACTCGATAGCTCGGCATAAAATTCGTGGGTTATTAAATTAATTTCTGAATGATGTCTGATTTGTACTTGGAAAAAGAACGATATTTTCATGTGGAAAATTAAATGGACGTATTTGCTTCTATTTTTAATGTATCGTAATTTGGAAATACAGTTCCCAAAATCAGCTGTTTTACGTATTATAAAGCCTATCATTTTTTGTGACAGATTGACAAACTTTAATCATTTAATTTTTGAACACACTATATGAAAGCCACTTCGATTATCCGCATCATCGAGAGATCAGCACAATAATTTTGTGTGTAGGTATCTACCTTGCGCATCACCAATCGCATCAAGTCGGAATGTACCGAGGAAGGGGAACTTTCTCCTTGAAGAACTTTCATGTATTTCTGGTAGTGACACAAATTATTTGAGCTATGTGTACATTAAAAGAGACTGTGGAGGTGCATTTCAGTAGTACGTTGGACAGCGAGGGCGTGTTTTTGTGTGCATATAAGTGCGTGTATGAGTCGTTACATATTTGGTCGTCTGGTATTTAAATAACGCTTCAACAAAAAGTGGACTTCCAATTTTTTATGGATTATATCGCGAAAAAGGGCACAGTTTGTAGAACGAAAAACTTTTCGATTTTCTTTTACATGGGAAATTTTTATTATTCAGTTTGTCCTATTATTTTGGAACATCCTGTACAACAGCCTGGAGGATCCTATCACTTCTTTGAAGATTCTATGTATCCAGATAATTCATTTAAGTGAGATGAAGCACTGTTATGAACGATACACGACATCCAATAATTAGAGAATTTAATTTGATATGATCCGATTAAATTGTTAACACCAATCTCTGCTCGTACGTTAATGTTAAATTGCAGCAGGTATTTAGAACAAGCAATGGAGCATGTGGTATTGGTGGAGTCTAGAACATGTTGCAATTAGTAAACAGGGTTATGTCTATATAATTTGCGCGCTTACTTTTTCAAACGATTTTATTTAACTTCACTTTTCTGTCTGCCAATTTGTTTGCTTTAAATCTTGTGACTTAATTTTAACTCACTTCCACAAATTTCGACTTGAATCTTGATGAAAATAATTACAATTTGTTAAAAATTAATTGTAATTTGTGAATGTTCAAATATAAATTCGGTGCTCATTATTTTCTATTCATAAGAAAAAAAGTAAATTGGAATACTGGTATTCCTGTACCTACAGAACTTTAGTACAAAAAAATCGAAGTTAGATTTTCATATCGTTCAATTTCTTGTTCTAATCTTCGAAGAAGAAATGGTAAATTTCCATGAATCATAAAAAAAGATGATTATTAACAAAGATATACGGTTTAGATTATTTCAGAACGAAAAAAAAGATTTTTCTAATATTCTTTATGATACCATATTGTAGGATATCAAAAACCATAAACCTTTAAATGAAACTTTTTTCGATATCTTTTACGATTTCGCAGATATTCACAGTAATATGAAACCCCACAATTTCTTTGTGGTAGTATTTTTACTCCTAGGACCGTTTTATAACCGAAACAGAAAATGTTAACGTTATGAGTTTCACTCGAACTACATTCCTGCAAAGTTTCGAATTCTTTTAAATTTTCAAACTGCTGAACGTCCCTTGTTTATTGGATCATTTTTATAATATGTATCTCAAAATTGTATTTTTCTCGGATTTTCAGCGGAGAAACATTTTACATAGAAATGCGTGGCGACTGCCACATCTGCGCGTCTGCCTCAAACAGTCGGTGTATTCCGGTGTGATGCACTCGCGCCGTCCTTGAATTTACGTTTACGGGAGTTCCCGGGAAGTATGTGGCATTGGCGGGAGCAAACGAACGTGTTAACGCTCTGACAAAAAACAGTCTGTCGGACACGAAGCCTGATTACGAAGTTTACGAGCGAATGATGGTCGTGTTTTTTTCGTGAGGTCTTTCCTATATTTCAAGACTAACTACCGGGTACACATATTTATATTGACATAAATACGAGTTCACGTTAACTTGAACATGTATGTATGTATATGGTATTTTTGAGCGATTATTAATGACTATGTAGAACCGAGTATGAGATACTATCGCTGTTGGCGCATATGAAATCAGCAACCTATAATTTGGTAGTACAGTATGTTGAAGGAAGGGTATTTAAATGTATACTGTTATTACGAGCCGAGGCTGAGAGCAATATGATTGGCTGCGATGCCGAGGATTTGAGATTCTTGTTTATAGATTGTTTGTTGCGGACGAACCGATGCTTGGTTAACCCCGGGAGCCACTAGGAATGTTAGTTTAGCTTCGTAACTTTATAATCTGATACAGCTCGAGCAGTAAAGGTGTATCTGTGTGGGTTTATCTCGAAATTTAAATAATGAGTAGATTCTAATAAATTGTAAGTAAGAAATAAGAAATGTATATTCTGATCTATCTTCAGTTCATCTTTTACAATTGTTTAAAGTATAATTGTCGAGGTACCTAAGTCCACCTCTCGGTTTTACGCGTTGAAATGCGAAGAATATAAAATATAACATGCCTAACAGCAACTTTACGTACTGTATGGTTAACTTGTTATTATTTTTAACGTGTTATTTTCCCAAAAGGGAATGGAACCCGATCTTGCTAAGCCTCTGCCTTTTAAATGTACTGAACTAGAAGTGAGACTGAGTATGCACTTCTGGCCTTTTCATACTATGAAATTGGGCTTAGAAAGTGGTGGAGGCATTGATGCCTTCAATCGAATATTACTTTTTTGTAGGAAACCTTCGATTGCACCACACCAGTGCAGGAAATGATAACCCCGCTGGTCCAAGTGCATTTCAGACACCCGAAAGGGTCAGAATGTCAACAGACAGTCTTTGAACGTAACTTTGTACAAAAAGAAATAATATCAAAGTGAAGGGAAAGGATACATTCAGTAATAACCGGGGCAGTATTAACTAAAATTAGCAGATTCGAATATTTAAGTATGTAATTGTTACAAATATTACTTGAGTACTTATTATGATTCGAAAAAGAAAGTATTTGTATATTTGTACATTTGTACTACTCGAATGAAACGTGCATCACCCAGAATTATTTAACTCAGATTTTTATATTTTCTTTATTTTCAAACAACGTATTTTGCCAGTAGCAAAATTTGCGATTTAATATTCGACCCACGTTACCATTAAATTGCCCTGAAAACGGTGCTAATTAATTGAACAGGAATTTTCCTGCATGGGGGAATTAGCTAACAACAAGCAGGTACTTCTTAAGCATTCCAATTTCATTATCCGTGGGAGTGCTTTCTTCCATAATTGGAAACGTAGGTATTGAATACAAAAGCTGTTTATGTCCAAAAAAATATCGTACCCATTCATTTTGTTGTATCAAAGTAGTAATGTTATACGTATTTATAAGTTGTTTACAATTTTAAATGGATGGAAAGCTCAAGATAGAATGATAATGTGTAGTCCATATCAGAAGTATTCGAACATCACAATTATTCAGATGTACAAATATTGCAATATTTAAACTTTTGATATATCTAAATGTAGTATTCGAATACATCAGTTTTGAATAAAAAGTCTCAGTCTTAATATTAATAACAAACAGTCGTAAAGTGTTCAGTATAGATTTTCAGGTAAATTTGCAAGTTTGTAGAATAGTTCAAAGTGAAAGGCACAAATTTTTTAGCTGCAAAGTGTAAGATATATAATAACTTTGATATCTATATATTATTTTGAAAACAATTACAGATAGAAGCATGCCTTTTAAACAAACGTTTTATAAGTTTTAACCACGAGAAATGTGGAAAGTCATTCTCACTGTATACATTCTATATTTTATTTTACATATACTCTATATTTTCTTTCAAAAATTTCCCCAGTACTACCAATACATTAATGAGTTTATTTTTAAAAATGAACACAAACATCGATCTCTCTTGCGTTATTTTTAATTATATGGAACCAGCTTAAAATATCCAGCGTTGCCCGAGGAAAACTTTGATTAAATTATCACAAAGTGTCAAGGGGATGAAACAAGATGGAAGGGGTGGGATGTCCAGATTTCATGGTAGCCTATACTTTTCACAGGGTTCTAGAGAGTAGTTATGTAAATTTTGGTCCGGATCGGTTAAAGGATTTAGAAGTTAATAGTGAATATACAAACATAAGAGGGGGTGTGCTTTAGGGGTGGGGACCCCTCAATATTTTTTCTAGGGCGTCAAAGAATATTCATACCAAAGGTGTGGATACGTTCAACAGTATAAAAGCCTTTATTTGACAAACATACCTACGTATATATTTTTACATTTGTATATAGGTATAGAAGATAGATACATACAAAGTGCGTTTGATTCTCGCACCCCAGCCGCATCCACACAGTGATAAAGCTGTCTACTCCTAGGCGCTCCCTATATCTTCCTTGCGCAGTGCGCGAAGCAGGAGCTAGCTCATTCACTGTATGAGTGCGGATGGTGTCCGAGAATCAAATGCACTTTGTGTACACTGCGTGCCGATGTATCGTTCCAGTCAAACACATATGTATGTATGTAGACTAGTCTCCCTTTCTAGGCGCCATCCAACCACGTGCTATGTACATAAGTACAGGCGATGGCACCTTTCCCGCTCTCTCTGTGTTCTCTTTCTCCGTAGTTGGAACTGTTGGAAGGCGCCTGAAAACCTTCTTCTCTGGACACCTTCTGCACTGTGCATATTATGTTGTCAACTGTGTGCAATTGGTCTATGCAATTGGTCATCCTTGTTAAGTAATAAATAATTGTTATTATTGCCTCGAATTTTCGAGGAGTATTAGACTTTTTGAGTATTCAAAATCGATCGAGAAGCTCGACGAGATTCAAGTTATTTATTAGAAATCTAGTAACTTGTATGCAATAAGCTGTTCAAACATTCAAGCCACTCAAATCATTCGCAAAGATCGAATTTTGTTAAGCTTGTTCGAATATTCAAGCTATTTAAAACTATTACTTGAATAATTGAGTAGAGGTGTTCATAATTTTGAGCAGAAAAGTTTGAGAACAATTTCTGTACCATAATGTTTTTTTTTGTCCAAGTTTTTTTTAATTACCATGAACATTTTTGCTCTTATCGTCAATTCTGTAAGATAATTCTTTATTTGAATGGGTTAGAATTTATATAAAATTGGTAAATTCTACGCTGTCTTCTTGTGCCCTGTGAGGTAGGTATGCTACGCTCTTTAGCCCAGCTCAGCAAACGGGACACGATTTGGTATATACATTATATCTTCTAGCTATTTCATTTGAACCTGCGACACCATTTTTGTACGCCGCACCGCTGCGTTCTTTTCCATACTTTTTTCGTCCCATTTCCCATATTTTCCACGGTGTGACATTTTTATCCTTAAGGAAGGAAAAACGTTGTATAATTGAGACCAGTTCAACTTAAGAACCATTTGGTGGTTTCATTTAAGAAACTAAGCCAATTTTAACGTTTAGTTGTAATAGACAAAAACTAGTGCAAGTATCAGACAAGTATTATGATAACATTAAAAAATAGGATCTTTCTTAAAAAATGACATCCATAAGAATTCAAAATTTTTCTACCAGTCAAAAGTTACAGCTTATATAATATAAATTGGAGGCAAAATTACATCAGTTAGCATGAAAACTAAACATTCATCATGCTCTAGTTATTACTCTAGACTGTACACTGTAGAAAGCACTAACAGAACATTGTAGAAACATTTTTTTGTTTCCATATTGTTACTAAACAACATTTGAGCAACAACCCCATGTTAAGTGGTGTCGCCTAAGTCAGTTTATATGTGAATAAAGGCTATGGTCCAATTTAGGTTCCGGCCTAAGTTAGGGAACTTTCCTCTGCTTGGCTCGGTTAGGAAAAAACGAACTTTTCTCGCAAGGGAAGATCCCCAACCCGGAAATTCAAGAAATTATGAAACTTTGGGTATATGTAGATGATATATATATAGGTATTTATTAGGCATTTTTTTGCTGCCCAAATTTCCTCTAAGGGGATGAAATTGACTCCTGGAAATCTAGATATTTTCCAATTTTGTGTTATGACTGGCGAACATTGAGGGATAGAAGAAAAGTTTGCAGATAAAAGTGTCCTCTTTTAATTAGAACCATCATTTGGAAACTTACAGTTTTTATAATACCAAATCTGAAAATAGTCGAATTTTCGGGAGTCAATCTCACCTCTCCAATTTTGTGTTATGACTCGTGAACATTGAGGGATAGAAGAAAAGTTTGCAGATAAAAGTGTCTTCTTTTAATTAGAACCATCATTTGGAAACTTACAGTTCTTATAATACCAAATCTGAAAATAGTCGAATTTTCGGGAGTCAATCTGACCTCTTGAGGCTGAATTTAGGTCGAAAACAAAAATTGTATAACACATATCTATACATATATCTTTTACATATCCCCAAAGTTTTATAATTTCTTTCGGACCTTCCTCTGTCAGTTAGAATTTCAAGTATTTGACAGCTCTGGTTTACACTTATGAAAAGCTAACAGAAAATATAAATAATTTTTCAGTAGCGCTGGCATACCTATATTTGAAACGCGGGATAAGTAGGACAAAACTTTTCTGGAAAAAGCAACGGTTCGAAATGACAAGACTGACGTGAAACAGTGCATATTTCGCTAAACCTTGCGACACTCCAAATGCTAACTGCTAATGGAGCTGTTACTGTGTTTGTATATAACGCTTATAATTTGAGATTAACCCCTTGAAGCATCAGTTAGAAAGAGTATTTTCTGAAATCATAATATTTCGTTCTCAAGGACATTTTGTTATAGATGACTGAATTCATCACAATACAAGTTACGAAATTGTGTACAAAAAACAGTTGAGCTCATAAAAAAACACGTTGATGGCTTCCAACTCTTGAAAGGTATGACCTTGAAGGAAATTATGCAATTTTGTTGATCCTTTATAACCAAATAATTTTCTGCCAAATATCTTTTCATATTTTTTTTAAAAGGATAGCGTTACATTCAAATTTCATTGAAATTTATTAGAGCAATTACAACTGTTTCTTCAGAGAATGTGAAGAAGAGACGTATATAAAGCATTTCGTATTAAAAAGATAATGAATAATCGTGCAAATTATGAAATACAAAATTATTTAGAAGTAAACGTGTCCGTTTACATACAAATTTGACTGTGGCATTGACTTCGTGTTGCAAAATTCGGATAACGATTCGAAGGAATTTGCTGCATGTAAATTATGTTCATTCCAGCAACGCGTGTTCTCTTCAAAATGTTGGCTGCGTGTTAACAACTTGCAAGATAGCATATTCATTTCATCGCCATATATATTATGTGATCACTATTGTCTTCAATTTAAAATGCTTTCGGAAATTTATGTGTTCGAATAAAGCTGCGGTAAGGTTATTCCTGTTCGTTTCGTATTCGAGGTTCTTCCCGTTGCCAAGCGTAACGTTCCAGAAGTTTTATATTTCGATAGTTTCTCGTTTAGGTTCGTTTGCGAAACACATTTCGGCGAGTCACTCGGATATAAATTACGTGCCACGGATTCTATATTGCATTCACGATGCGTCGATGCATTTTGCATAGTTATTAATTGTTCCGATTCGCACGATAAAATACACTTGATACAGTACAGTAGTACATACTTTTTCTCTTGTTTTTAGTTGAGACCAGTCAAAAACAAAGAGAATGATTGGTTCATGATTTCAACAGCTAAAACGATTATAGCATATAAACAGAAAGCATCTGCATATCATTTGGCTACATTTTAAAGATTATTTTGACTCTTCGGAATGATGGAGCAATGATGTACATAGAGTTTCACATATTTGAACTTACATATCAATAAAAATATTAAAATGTACTATGAACTAACAAGAATAAATTTTCTTACCATTTCAAAATGGAAATGAAAAATACACTTATTTCTTAACAAGCAAGTTGACTATAATCCTAGAGGACATTCTCTTAACAATATACAGGGTGTCCCACGCAATTGGGAAAAGCTGTACCTTCAAAATTTTTAGAGATTAAAAAAATATAATTTAAGGCAGAATTAAATAGGGTGCTGCATTCCTATATTATCTTAATTATATTTTTACGCATCGGTGGATCTGAAAGTGCAATTTTGAATTTATACAATGTTTTAAAGTACCTACACTTAACATATAAAGTAATCAAACCTACTTAGACACGAGGGAATCAATGACGGGAAACAGCTGTTAATAAGACTCACGTAAAGAAAATATAGTAATTGCAAACTATACCAACGACGTATGTACTTTATCAAGAATGCACCATGGTATCTATGAAACCTTAGAAAAGATTTAAAACTAAGATTATTCAAGAGAAAAAGATTGCTTCTGCGAAAGAATGTAATACTCGACCAAGAAAATCGTCTCAAAGATCTGACAAACCAATTGCATGAAACATAAATTCTGAGAAGATTACGTAGGAAAGACAGTAGGGTCTCGAAAGAATGGCAAGATTTCTGTCTCGAAATAAAGTGATTATAAGTATCTAAGGCAGTAAAGGCAAGCTGATAAAATTCCCTGAAGAAGGTGACTGTTAAGAGTGCTTGGATAACTCTCACAAAAATAATAAGAGTTAATTCTAAACTACATGTTAATTCAGATAAAATAATTTATAAAAATTGTGAGTTGTAAATTGTGGAATCATGGAGGAAATGAATCTGAACCTTTCTCTTCCCATAAAATTTTAAAATACAGTGATCCTTTGCTATATGCACACGGACCATATCCGTCACTTTCTTTCACTTACTTCACGCGCGCAACTCCATCGCCAACGTGCACTCGGTGCACTGACAGCCGGGAGATAAAGCCTGCGTGCTGCATAAATTATTTATTAAATGGAAATTTATATTTTTTATTCGCCCTTCATGAAGGTATTACCGATGAATTAAAACGGAAAGTCAGTGCATTTTTAATTGTACCGTCATATATTTGGTGGAAGTAGCTTACACTCACCGTGTATATTTAAAAGTAGGTACATACCTACTTAACGTGAATCACATTTTTTAAAATAATTGAAGATAAACACGTAATGTTTTATAATCATCAACGTGCCCCTGTAAAAATCAAACAGTAGTGTACTTTGTTTGTGTATTTTCCTCGTAAAACAAGTGTTTACAGACTTTTGCCCCTGTGACGTATATCATCGCAATTAGTAGAACCTGCTATCAAAATATGGTCAAGCGTTTCGGGAACATTCTGTAAACTGTAATTGTTTCGCACAATTTAACTAAATACTGTTTGCAGTTAGCGCGTGGCCCAAAGCGTAGTTTAAATCAATTATGCAGGAAAATTGCTTCTGACATTAATTCACGCGTTACATGAGCTACGAGTTTGGTCATTATTATCGACTTCGAAGCGTAGGCATGGTTGAATAATTGTTCAACACGATTCCGACATTTTCTACGATCCTGTTGCAGTTTCTATCGCCATGTGTATCCGCGGTTCGATCTTGAGAGTAGGTTCGAGTTTCTGAAAACACTTTCACTTCCTTTAACCACCTATGGTGTCGGCCATGGCATCTTAACGGCCCAGGAGCTACGGATTAGGGCGAGTGAAACAAAGGTTTGCGTTACGCGAAGAAATTTCAAGCCATTTTTAAGGAGTTGAAAAGATTTTTTTTTAAAAAGCGGAAGCATATATTTTTACAGAACTTTTTGTGCTTGAAAGAGCAATATTTAAAGAACATTTGGTAATTTTTCCGTAGAAAAATAATTATGTCTATGATACAGTAACAATCGACATTCAAGAAGCCTTTTTAAAAATGTGATTTTGTGGTGAGCACTGCTATTTGGAACCAGAGTATCTAAAATCAAGAAACAAAAAAAAGAATTCGTTAGTATATTAATGTATCCTCTGATTAACGGAGGGAATTTCCAAAATATTAATTTAAAACAAAATGGCGGCTATTTAAAGTTGAACTCCTGATTTTTTCGCGTGATTTTTTCATATATGTTTCCGCTTTTTTTAAACAAATTCACAAACATTCGCCTCTTTTCGGCGATCTGACTAGGTAAAACCTCTTAAGTGGAGGAGCTTTGACAGGCTTTCTTCGCAGCGATTGGCCCACAAACGTGTACTTGAAGTTATACAAAGGGCCATGCAGAACATTACTTACAGTTTGAAAGTTCTGCTAATAAATGGTCTTTTTATAAAGGAACGGCTTTAACTAATTGCCAAGTGGTGATTTCTTTATATCGCAACACTTTACAATAAGACCTCGACCTCTCAAGGCTAAACAAGTTTCTCAAATTCGTTTTTCGAAAAAGTAATTATATAAGACAATATTCCAAACGACCATGGTATCCATCCTGTACGGCGAACGCGGGAGTTTCTCACGAGCATTCTATTTTGTTTCCTCCCAAACGTCGGATCGTGAGTCGATCCTGGAAACACGTCTTCTCGATGTTTGCGCGTACTCTCGAAGAGGCTGCTGGGTAAATAATTCAAGTCGCGAATACCCGGAATAAAGGCGAGCCAGGATATCTATCTACCGACGAAATGTTTGAAATCTCAAGTGCCTTATAGTTTGCCAACCTGACTCCCGTCACGTACGATTGTGTCTATTCGTTGGAGAAAATGTAACTGGAGCTGCGCACAGGCATCTGATCAACCACAGATTCTTCATTTAATTTCTGCATTTTATTTTATCCAGAGTGGACATTATGTATTTATTTTATCGTTACAAAAGCGTTACCACTGCTGTGGTAATATTCTAGCCGCAATCGCACGCAACGTGTCAGAATACTAAATTCGCTGTTCAAACTTGTAATAGTTCTCATTGGTGTTCACCAAAAGTTCACATATCGAGTGTAACTAATTTGACCTGTGTAATTTCTTTTTATTACCTAAATTCGTAATTGTGGTAATGTTTTTCGTTGCAGTTAATCTGTATTACACGTTGATAATTTCAAAAACCTTTAGTAGTATCGTAAATGAGTTTCGAACGAGTCGTCAATCAGTGTGAACGTGTTTATATTCTTCTCACGGTCTACTTAGTGTGTTCGTGACGTTCGACGCACGGTTAATTTCAAATTAATTTTCATTTGAAGATTTCTTCTCTAAGTGAATTAATTTTCATCTGCTGATTTCTTCTCTCGCCAGTTTAATCCGCGGTTACCAAGCTGGGGAAGAAAATATGCAAAGGGTGTACTACGCATGTTGTTAAGGCCCCCTTGAGGCGGATAAATGTAGCATATGTTTTACACAGTTATAACAACTAAACTACTTAATAATTGCACCTGAAAACAATGATAGATACTTTTTATCCAAGAAGAATAGATTCTTAACAGCTTATGACTTTTGAAAATCGATTGCCAAAAGATTGATTTTGAAAGAGAAAAATGTTAACCATATTATTTTGTATCTTCGATGGAAACAACTTCTTCCTGACACATTTTTTTCGTATAATCGAAAGTAACGGAGATATGAATGTAGTCGAGGTATTTGATAAAACTTATATACTGTATATTAATTATTGCCCGTTAGCTATCTGTACTTTTGTTGTATGTACTTGTGTAGTTCCTTTGCAAGATATAAATTCTGATTGTTAATAGAGGATGTTACACCGTTCGAGGATAGCCTCTCTCGATACCTGTGTCTAGTATATTTCCCGCGAGTCGACGAAAAACTCGATTCTGTATACGTGGTTGCTGAATTTCCTGCCCTGGCGGCATCGTCGCGCTAAATTAGTTTTTACTCAATTTCTCAATTTCCTCGAGCTGCTGCGGCCCTCCCAGGCTTTTCCGTTGGCAATCTTTTTCCCGTCGGAGGAAACAGAAGTAACCTAACTTCGTTTAATGAGAATTAATAAACCAACGATCTTTCTTCGCCGACTTTGTTATATTTTAGATAGCTGGCTCCGTGGTACTAAAAAATTTGCTTTAAATAGTTTTTGATGGAGTAAGGGTTAGTTTGATCTTCCACAAGGATATTTCATTTTCAACGTTTCAAATTTGTATACTTACATGGCTCTTGCAATTCATTCTCTTGTATAATCTCTCCTGTTAATCTGTATAGGTTAATTCAATACCTACTCCTTGCTATAAGTTTCGGGTGCTATGGTAAAATAAACATGCTTCATTTTGACCTATAACGACATAAAACAAAATTATAGGCCGTTGAAATTGACTGTTCCAATTGTTTATCGATAAACATGCTCTGACGTCTGTTTATTCTCAGTATTTATTCTATCATGTTCTTTGAAATGGTTAGTTATTCACGTGAGATACCAATTTATCATACTATTATTATTTAATCAATTTGATCGTATTTTCTCTCGAGTAACGCTTGGTGGAATTTAAATCGTTTATTGCGAAATTAATATATTACATCGTTCTCATTGGTCAAGTTACTTGAATAAGTAACTTGACTTCAAATTTGTGTTCAGCAGTGTCAGCTGCCTTCAAGTTACTTTCAAGATTACTTGAAACAAGTAGATATCTAAAATGATGTTAAAGAAGGTGGTCTCCTTCGTTATTCTATAAAATATCATATTTCTCATAAATTTCTAAGAATTTAGAAGTCTTGTCATTTCTCCACCTATTCTTAGTCATTGTTTTATGATTATAATTTTACTTTTCAATAACAATGGGCAGTCAGTTTACCTCAAGTGAATTCAAGTTCACACTTGTACATACGTTCACACTATTCAAGTTGTATTATATTTCAAGGCAAGAAAGTTGAAAGACTCTCTACATCGCTTGAAACTTGACAGAAACTTGAAAGAATATTTCAAGTCAAGTGAATAACAGGTTCACATTGGTAAAGTGGTTTCAAGTTACTTGAATTCAAGCGACTTGAAATTGTGAGAATATTACAGCGGGCAATGCATGATAAAATATCAGATTATAGCAATCGCTAACGAGAAATCTTTCAAGCGTTTTAAACGTGGCAAATTAAAAGGCACGTAATGGACCCTTCGAAACTTCCAGCGTGTTGTAAGTCGTTACCTACTGCAATTTCCCATACTTCACATTGATCGTCTCGTCTTGAGTTAACTATGAAATTTCAGATTAAAGATAACACCAAATGCAGCATATAACGTCTATTATTTTCAAGTAATACTCACAATTACTAAATTTATCTCATAGACAAGTGACACAATTTCGCTATATCACAAAACCAGACATATATCATTGCATATATTTTCTAATCTAAACCTTAAATACGATGTGCTATGTAGTCGTTAATAAATCCTTGTGACTTTAAGATGCTGGTCTACGAAGTTCCCTTAGAATTAGTGTGAAAGAATCAACTTAATATTCTACTCGCGCAAACGTTACTGTATGCAGATCAGTCCTTGTAATTAAACAAGAAGGGTTTTCTCGCTGGCGTTGAAAATAACAGCGATGAAGGCAAGACGCGTATCCATAATTGTACGCATGATGTATTACAAGCAGAATACAAAACAGCTACTACTGTAAGAAATACGCTTGGTAATCCCAGGGTCCGGACAGTTTCTCTTAAGGTTCTCACTACGCCTCGCCTCGGCTCATTTTATTCTTCCTATGTTTTTCTTATGTATTTTGATAATTTGCCTTGGCCTGTAGAATCACCCCTTGAAACGATTACCACTTGTAATGAAACATATCCCGTGTATGTGAACGAGTTTAAAATAAAAATAGCTTATCCATCTTCCAAAAATTTCAATAATTTTGAAAATGAACGTATAAGTTTCTTCATCGTTTTGATTTAAGGGAAATATTGGAAAAATGTTAGTAAATTAAATTTTTTTAATATTACCAACAGCTTCAAAGATTCACTTCACTCGACGGGTAAAACTTTGGGCGAGGATGATACCTACTTTACCCTTTAAACTTAAGTTTCGACGTCAGAAGAAGGTATGTACAGTGCGGAGATGGAAAGATGATTAGCGGTCGGCACAGGGGCCAGAGGGGTAATCTTCGTCACGCGGTGTTGTCTGATCTGATTCGCCGGTGTTATCGCGTCGGCCAATAACGAAAATACTATGGGGACTTTGGGGATATAACTTGTCAGTTTCACTATTTAACTTGTTCCCAGTTTGTGATCTACATGTGGTACCTATACAACCACTGTCACATGTCAATTATTGAGCGTGTCTCGTGTGGTGCACTGGTGCAGTTTCGAAGCAAAAAAATGAGAGGGTTTTATAATATCTGAGAAAAGGAAATGCAATTACATTTTTATAAATTCTCATTTTATTCTTCGTTAATAATGAGCGTGAATATTGTTAAATCATAAAAGTTTTAAATCTTAGAAACATTGAAAATGCGAGATGGTAGAGGTTATGTTAATTTTAAAATATGAACATTGTTGGGCATTTGGAAAATTTTTCGAAGCTTTGCAGTTTCGAAGCAAAAAATGCGAGGGTTTTATAATATCTGAGAAAAGGAAATGCAATTACATTTTTATAAATTCTCATTTTATTATTCGTTAATAATGAGCGTGAATATTGTTAAATCATAAAAGTTTTAAATCTTAGAAACATTGAAAATGCGAGATGGTAGAGGTTATGTTTTTTTTAAATATTAACATTATTGGGCATTTGGACAATTTTTCGAAGCTTAGCAGTTTCGAAGCAAAAAATGCGAGGGTTTTATAATATCTGAGAAAAGGAAATGCAATTACATTTTTATAAATTCTCATTTTATTATTCGTTAATAATGAGCGTGAATATTGTTAAATCATAAAAGTTTTAAATCTTAGAAACATTGAAAATGCGAGATGGTAGAGGTTATGTTAATTTTAAAATATGAACATTATTGGGCATTTGGAAAATTTTTCGAAGCTTTGCAGTTTCGAAGCAAAAAATGCGAGGGTTTTATAATATCTGAGAAAAGGAAATGCAATTACATTTTTATAAATTCTCATTTTATTATTCGTTAATAATGAGCGTGAATATTGTTGAATCATAAAAGTTTTAAATCTTAGAAACATTGAAGATGCGAGATGGTAGAGGTTATGTTTTTTTTAAATATTAACATTTTTGGGCATTTGGAAAATTTTTCGAAGCTTCTCGCTTTAAAGATCGCCTGCTCTTTTGCGTCTATATGAGCGCGTAATCCTATCGCTAAACACGGCTTCTGAATCCGATCTCTTGGCGAACTTTCACGCGCGCTGAAAATCGATTAGGTATACTGAAGAATCGCGATTTCCTGTTTTCTTCGAAATTCGGACTCTTGAATACACGGCGTTGTTCATTCGATTAATCTCGCAGAAAGTACCTGTAACAATTTTATCGTTTCTGATGAATCTTGTTGTTAAGTTCTTATTGAGTTCACAGGATCGATTCTAATGCAGAGACTTGGTAGAATTTTATGTTGAACGATAATTACAATAATTTTTGTTTTATCGAGAGTTTGGTATCGGGTCAACTGATTATAGTAGTGATTACCGATATGATGTATTAGGATGTGAACCATTTTTAATATTTTGGTTATTGTTTACTTCTGTTAGAAGTATTTTTTGTCCTTGGACAATTAAGTTTTGACACATATAATAAGTCATTACAGGTTACAGTACCTATTAGATTTTGATGTTATTGTTATGTAAAATCGTTGAAGTTGGCGTCTTCATACTCAGATGATTTACGTTCTTTTCATCTTCCGGTAGTTGGCGCTCTTTACTTCCTTGTTGCAATAGCTTTATTTTTCTGATTTATCTTATTATAATCTAGTAGGTATCTCAAAGATGTTAATACATATAAGTTTTCTATTGCCAAAATAAACTGTTATTCTAAGAAAAATTTTTATTCTCTTAAAGCAATGATATTAGTAAGTAGTAATGAGTAAGATAAGTAGTTTCTGTTAAGTTCGAAAGGATTCTGCATTTGCCAAGTGATGGTTAATAGTTTCTTGTCGTAAAAATGATTTTCAATCTTTAAAATATGTTCCAGCCCAGATGTTTTATTTTCATATCTCAAGTTAATTTCGAGATTATCGAAGGAATTAGCTTGTTAGCTATCAGACTAAATTCGCTTATTTTCTCGTTTGTCCGTGACTGAAGCCTGCTACAAATACCTCGTGATATATTCTGTGATATAATTGAATTATGCAATATTATCAGACGTGCTGTATTCGTACATTTATCTCACTGTTTTAAAATGGAAAGACAAATGAGGAGTCGTAATAAATTATTAATAGCAAATTAGCAAATTAGAATATGGGAAAAACCTCTATTGATTTATCTGACAAGATGGCTGAATATTGTTGCCCTTCGAGAAAACGTGTGAAATGATATGAGAAACTAATATATTATTATCCAATATTTACTCAGTTATAAATTTATTAATACTATTTAAAAAAATAATACAATCGTATTTAATGTTCCTTATTGAGAAATGAATGGGATATGAACCCGATTACAGTTTAAATAAGATCACATCAGGAAATAAAAAGAAAAGAAGTCAGATACTTTTGCAGAAAATTGTATAAAAATATAATAAGGTACCTATGCAACAAGGAACAAGAAACCGCATAAAAGAGTAACAACATTCTGCATAAAATTGCGATAACAAACTACAACGTCGTTTGCCATGCATTAGTGAAGCACATTTCTGCAGATTTATTTGAGTTTTTATTACAAATAAAAATATTTTCATGCGAATATGTGCACCGGTTACTTAACATCGTTATTTTGATATTATATATAAAGAGTTAAACGTGTTACTGTTCCGTTTTTTTGTCGCCTTGATACTATTGATCATAAGCTACATGTTAATTATATTGATAATTAACATTAATGAAAAGTAGTACGCGAGTATGAGATGAAATTGAAATTATATAATTTTCCTCAATAGCTATATATGTTTCTTCAATGTCGATGACTGTTCCCAATTGATTGCCCCAGAATTCATAATTTATAATTAGAAAATTAGAGTGGCGTTTCCCAAATCATCGCAATTACCAGAATCCATCATCATTATTAATCGAAATGTTTTAAATTGTCTCGATTAATGAACTACTTTACTCCTCTTAACTTTAGTCTTGCAATGTTTCAGAGCTGCAGAATTTCTTGAAAGGTATACCGTTCTCTCTGTGTCCTTGACCAGTCATTCCAATTTAGACGATAATTACTTATACAGAATCGCCAACGTAAGATGTTACAAGCTTTCTTTTTCGAGGCTAAAACGCCAAAACTCTTTTTCCAACATTTTACTGTTCATCACTTTAAATTGACTGTAGTTTCCTGTAATTGCTTTCAATTCTATCGATATTATTTAAAACACTGTTTTGTGTCTTCCATAGTTAAAGAACTATTATAAAGAGTAATCACTACGAACGAAATTTATAGAAAAAAGTGAGAGATATTAAATCCAGTGTTCTGGAGGATTGTTACTACTTTTTGAAAATGTTGTTCATTTACTGCCCACTGTGTATTAATTCCCTTTTTAATATCATGTCGAACATTAGCGAATGCTTTTGCAGTTACTCAATCCATCTTTTTCCTTATCTAAATATAGAATTTAATCGACAAACTATATTATTTAGAGAGCAGCAGTGTATGCACATGAAAGGCCCATGCTCTACTTCTTTCTCCTGCCAGTAATTGGCGCGTGTTGGCTGTCACTACTTGACAGCGCTTCTCAGTCACACATGTTCCCTTAAGAATTATCGTTTCTTTACGATGCACTGAAATTTTCACTTTTGTCACGCAAATGATAATACTATGTTACGCAAGAAGTTGGTTTAACAAAAGTACAAACTTTTATGTGAAGTAATTTCTGCTATTGTGAAAGGTGTGGATGATATATGTATGTTTAGAACAATATGAACAGGCATGTAGGAAAATATCTCCTTTCAATTAGGAAGGTAGGGGTGCAGGGAGTCTTGCATACAATGGTTCGATACTTAATTTTCTACCATAATTAATATAATCGATACTTTAGCAAGAAAGCTGTTGGCAAATAAATTTAGAGTAGCACAGGCGCGTGTAGAGACATCCACATGAATTGTCGATGAAAAATCGATTATCACTACATGTCGTTGCCTTTGAGTTCCCCTTCTAGGAATTATTTTCTGTAGTGACTCTTCAACTGTTCGAAATAAAAAAAAAGAATGTTTCCAATAAATGTTGTTAGAGTTGAAGAGAGTTATACAAACGTGTAAACATTTGTGTACTATTGCATTTAACCCTTATAGGGAATTTATAAAGATACACACATAAGTAAATTTTGGTGAAATTGACCTAATATCATATATTTACAAAAAAACGAGCATACAAAAATTTAACTCAGTTCATTTAATTATTACGGTTTAATATTTCAAGAATTTATTAAATTTCCACAATACAAAAAATAAAAAAAGTAGAAATAAAAAGGTAAAAATAATTATTATTGTGTGATGATTTGTGACTCCATTTTGGGTGAAAGAGGCCCAATTTCCGTACAAGGATTGAAGGGCGAATGGAAAATCATATCACATGAAAATCTTAGCCATCACTAAACTGCCAAGAAACATTTGTAGCTGTTTTCAATAGTTTCGAAAGTTTTTCTTACAACCTTATGATTATAACGGTTTTGTTAGGACACCCTGTATATCATTAAGATTCGCGTCACAGCATTAACGTGGTTTCGTCCCACATTTGGTCAAAAAGTGCCACGTGATCGACCGCTAACCTCGCTGTAAATAGTTATTTCGATTCTAATCACGTCCATTTCGAGTCTCTCGAAAATACAGATACACACCTCTATACTCAATGAATCACATAGATTCAATACGACGAAGACAACTTTTTATACGTACATTTTTCTGTTTGAAATTTCTGTCGTCTCATGAATTTCTTGAACCACGCTCCTTCGTTAGAAGATAAGATTACGTTATTTTCTTAGTGATGTAAGTCGATTTATTTAACTCTTGTAACTACAATATTCGATAAAAAAAGTATATGATAGGTACAGTATTCGATAAAGTTCGATGAAAATGCATTACGACGCGAAACCACAAGAGCCTGGCAAAGAAAACTTTAAGCCCGCTACAGAAGAACTATGTAAAATGTCTCCATGTAAAATTAAAAGGTCACCTTTGATCGCTGAAAAGCCTCCACTAAAAAAAAATCGTTTTATGTAACTTACGCTGCCACTTAAGGTCAGGCAAATTATAGTAAACCCATTTTTATCCATAGGTAATGATATTGACGTAGTTTTAGACACTGAACACGTATAATATAATATAAAAAATATATCTCTGTCAAACGGTATCGAATCATAGATAAATAAAAATACTGTACTATTATTACAATTTACTTAAATTACAATTCATTTAATATATAAATTGAGCACTATACATACAGCTCTGTGAAAGGTTGCAAATTGTTAAAGGAAAAAAAATCGCGTATTCTGCAATTGATGGTTTGCTGCTGAGTTTGCGAACAAAAGCAGCATTTTTACTCACACATGCGTACGGGCGCAGGAATGAATAGAATTTAGGGGGAATAAATCAATAACAGGTTGTTAACAAATAGGAATTCCCTGGGACAAATAGAATGAATTGTAAAAATCAATAGAATCACACCATATGAAAGTAAAATCCTGTAATTAAACACACCTTGTTACTCTATCTACTATTTTTAGAAACACGTATTATGCAAGACGTCTGGACAGGTGTATCGTACAGGCGGTGTCAGCATGTTTTACTTTAAGCCAGATCCGGACCTGAATACGTATACGTTGAGTAGGATTGTGCGCGCAGGAATAACGCTTGCTGAGGGGTCTAAATTTCAAATTGCCACCTCTTTTCCTTCACGTATTTCTGTGCCCAGCTTGCTCCGCATTCGTAAACATTACATCGAAGGAAGAAGTCCTCATTGCAAGCGTGTATATACTCAGGAGATAAGGGATCCGTTTCGAATTTGGAGGGAAGACGACGCAGGCGACTACTTGTTTTGTTCCTGTGTCCTTTTGCAAGAAATCTTACCAGCTTTGCAAGGTAGCAAAGTTGGAAGATCGGTAGCAGGTTAAAACGAACATCATTCGGGTTTTGGAACAAGAGTGTCGCTATCGCTCGTGGCTCAATTAACAATTTTTGTTGTGAAATAACAAAATGACACCGTTTTGAAAGAAAAAGTTTGATAAAATACCCAAAAGGGTGTTTTCTTCAATGTTCCCCGAGAAAAATCTTGGTTATTTTTCGACAATAATTGTTAATTGAGCTACGGGCGATAACGACTAGGTTATTTTGCAGGTTATTTGAATATTATAAACCGGGATTGCAACTCGAAAAAGGTGTTACAGAATGGCTATGATTCCTCAGCCTAATTGAGGTAAAGCTTTTGCAAAACAGCTGGTTTTATAATTAGCCTGCGACATACAGATACATATGTAGAAGTTATTTATACTAAGGTTCAATCGAAACCCAATTTCGCTTTTAAAAGATTTACATTTTTATATCCCATTATTAATGCACAGTTAAAATCCATCTATGTTGTATCTTCCAATATCCACTCTGCTAAAAAAAGCGGTGAACCGCAGAACCAATTTACAGTGACACAGATTTATTGAAATAACACGTAGGAAAAATATGTTCGTGAAACTACTTATATAGTACAAAGTTGGAAGTTTATACATTTAATGGGATACGTCTCCGAGACTTGGCTATATATTTTTAGAATAGGTACACTGTAGGACGATAAATTTCCAACGATCTGTAGCATTAATTAAGACTGAATTATTATTGAACCAGCGTTCGTGTAATTTCAATTACTTATTATATAATTCATATATGGTATATATGTCTCCTATGATTGTAAATAATTAAGGTGGAAGATGGTGGAGATGCACTGTAGTACAATATGTATACTTCACAATGCGATAATTACACATAGGTGTTCCGTAATCGATAGTGCAGGTGGAAGGGTGGTGATTCTACAGGGAAAACTAAGTCGAAAATATAAAAACAGTCACATTTTTGTTGACAAGCTAAAATTTCTTAAGTGAAATATTTTTTTCAATTTCATGGCCAATGTATTGTTTTCCTTCTTCTTTTAACGAGATCATCTAGGTATTTGTATGTATAGAACGACTGCTCAATTCCAGGCTTCTGGGGTTCATCACAGCTTTCTAAAACAGTACTTCCCAACCTCTTTTCCAGTCACAATCCCCTTTTATAATATTCAGGGGCCTCCCCTTCCCCAATGTAAAGTAAAGTAAATATTTCCTTCCTTTCATTTACAAAAAATCAGTGTTAAATTAATAATAGAATATAGCAATGTAATCATATTAAAATAATTAAGTGCTGAAAGTTGTCAACTAAAAAAAACTGAGGCGACCCTCTAGAAACCACTTCGCAACCCACTTGGCGGTCGCGACCCACAGGTTGGGAATCACTGCTCTAAAGATGCGATCCCACGGCGCGAAACTCATCGAGCTACGCGCCGTGGGATCGCATCTTTCGAGCAGTGATTCCCAACCTGAGGATCGCTCGCCAACCAAGCGCCTTGGGAATGATGAGCTCCTCGGGTTCACGCGGCTCGGCTTGGGCTTCTCGTTCATTCTCAACTTATCGACTCACGCTCGCCAATCAGACTCGTCGAACCGTCCCGCACCGCGGGATTTCACCTTAAGGATCCATTCAGACGAGCGATGCGGCGTCGTGCGATATGACGATACTGCCACAAAAAATTGAGTCACGTATAAATCTCTCTATATATGTACCGGTGCGAGATCGCAACGACGCCGCATAGCCCGTGCGAATTGACCCTAAGATTATCCGCCCTCGACTCCACTGAAAAACACGTTGATGCACACATACGTTAACATTGCGTTGATGTTAATATCAGAAAAAATCTGAGTTAATTGGAGGAGTTTGAAATGATGCTGATGAGAAAATCGCTCTCTATACATAAGACGTAACATAAATAAAATTTTCTTTCTCAAAGATGGAACACAGACAACACGGTAAACATTCAATTTGTTTTCATCTTAGAGCGTATGAACAAATTTATAAGCTACCGTGAACTGGCGTAAAAGAAGTTTTCGGGTGAAATATCAGGTAGAACCTCTATGAAATTTATAACATCGGTGGAGGCAGGAGCAGCGATTTACCAAGTTTCATACACGCATTTGTTCAACGTCATAAGATCGCCTCGTTTCCGCTGAACTTGGATACAAATTGTAATAGGTAACATCCCCGGAGTCAGATGTATGCCGTTCATTTAGCAGCGGGGTTTTAAGCACGAAGTAAATTTGACGCACCTGTCGTAATAACGACACTTGTCCCGGCGATCACAGAGATTTACGATCGTGTTGCGAGTAAACTACAAAGTCAAGGGCCTGACGGTATGGTTTATTACGAGACTTATTTAACGTCCGTTTCTAGTTGCGCAACAACCCTGAGATTAATCTGACACCGATTTAAATGTTGCTTTTGATGAATCGATTCACACCAAACAACCGTGTCGTCAATAACGTGAAGTTGAGAGACACTACACCGAAATAATGGTACCATATTTTTTTGCTGGGTAATGTACACAAGATAGAATGAGCTACCAGCTCATTAAAGAAACGTTTGTTGCCTAGGAAAGGTGAGTGTAGGGTGGTATGCTCGAATATTTCAAAATAATATTGGACAATTAGGCTGAGCGAATTTAGAGTTGAACTAGGTTCTGACTGTGAGATTAAACTGAACTCTGGTATGAAAGTGAAGTGAGAATTGGAATTGCTTTGCTTCGGATTATACATGGTTTCGATGACGCACAGAAAGTTTTGGGTTGGAGTAGAACTACTGTTGGTTACACAAATGTATTTAGATAAATGGGATTAGTATATCTCACAAGGGAACACCGCGAACCCGCACTCACCAACTGGAACGCAACATTGTGGGTTTATAGAGTGACTCAAGACAAGAACAGCAGTATATTTCATTCGTGTCCAATCCCCCTTTAAGAGTGTGAAAATGAATCTCAAAGTCATATAACCACTTTCACTTTTTCACGTATAACTCGTAAAGTACAAGAGACAGAAAAAAGTGTTTCCAGCAAAAGTTTAAAGGTGCAATAAACGCTGCAAACTTGCGTGAACAAAATTTTGAGAAAAGTTGTCTTTCGTCAGATATTTTTCTAAAATTTTTTTAAAACAGAGAGCTTCAAAACAAATTTTTAGACAAGAATTCTACCTATAAAATGTTTCCCTTTGATCCATGGGAGCATCTTATCGCTAAAAGAAACAGAAATGTAGAGACAGCTCAAGTTGCCTTGTAATGTGGCAATTACAATTACATCGATGTTAATTGTAATTGAGATTAGGTTAACAATTAATGATTACGGAAAGTAGTTCGTAATTGAATTAACAACTATATTTCAATTGTCATTAGTAATTAGATTAAATTTTGCTCAACTTTCCTGTGGAACAGACCACGGATTGTAAGTTACAAATTATTTGTAACCGCTGCCCGAACCGGAAGACAGGTTATCCAAGGAAGGTTAAATTATAAAGTGTAAACCGTAGTAACCACGAAGGGACGGCTCTCAATAGTACAGAAACCGGATTGAAAGACATACAACATTCAGTAATTTCTGACAGTGGCGTCAATTACTTGCAGGGTTTTGTTTCTCGGTCTAACTGTAACCCGCTCTGAGAGCGGGTTAACCGGGTTACCCTGTGCCTCGATGCGTGGGGTTACCCGGGTATGCGGGTCACCCTACGATACTGAGACCCAAACCCGGTTCGGGTTACGTTTACAATCCCTGAAACAGACTCAAGGCCCGAGTCATTCGTGATCCGGCGTCCGCCAGCGGTGAGTTAAGCGTGTCAGTCGACCAAGACGTTTCCTTGAACTTTCACTGATAAATGCGGCTATGGATGGGTGGCATACGCTTACCAACGGATACTCTGGTTATGATAATCGTAACTTTAAAGCATTGACTTTCGAAAGATTTAATTGAAAATTTAATGCGTGATATTGTTGTGTACTAGTATGTAAATATATAAAGCAGAAAGTGTGTGTTTGTCTGTCGCCTAAAACTTATTAGTTAGACATAAAATAAAAAAATAAATTAATTTATACCTTTTTCGTTTATGTATCTTGATTAAAAAGATTCAGGCTACGAATCAATTATCTTTCAGATTTTTAAATGAAGGTACTCTAAATATTCAGATGAATGTAACTATTTAAAAAAATTTTTTTTTTATAAAATCGGAATCTTAATTTCGGGCGAAGCCGAGTAGTAAAGCTAGAAAAGCTATAAACTTAGAAGTACTTATCTCATTTGCTACAGTATAAATCACTGTAATTTAAACTTATAGTACTTGTGTCCGTGTATGTGCCGCAAAATAAATAATCGATACCTGAAGCAGAATTATTTTTAATACTGTAAACGCTTTCTGAATATGGACGTTTGTATTTAATTATTTTATCATCGGCAGTTTAATTCTGCTCTTTTCACTGATTTATATTTGTACATTGCTTTTCTGTTTCTGCTGTATTGTATGGCAACATGCACGTTTTGGTTTAATTGTTTTGTAATTTTTCCTGTAGGTATATATTTCTGTGTCAAATAAATTTCCGTTCAAAATCCGTTTAATTTTTCCACATCAGTGATGCAATTCGCACCTCTCGTAATCTACTTTAATACTAATAACTATAAATTTTAGAAGTACTATCACCGTCGCGATATTCAACATAAACTGTAAACACGATTCTTGAATTATACATTATTTGAATCGTAAATGACAATATTCATTGGGGTTATTTACTTTCTACCAATTTTTTAATATTTAGAGTACCTACATTTAAAAATCTGAAGGATAATTGATTCGTAGCCTGAATCTTTTTAATCAAGATACATAAACGAAAAAGGTATAAATTAATTTATTTTTTTCATTTTCATTACGTGTCGATAGTCCCGATATAATTGTATTCTCGTATCATGTTTATTATTTCCTTTCCAGTTAATATGTTGCAGTTATCTAAAAAATGGCTAATAAACAAAATAAACTACGTTGATGATGTTTTATTTCTTAAACAATGTAAAGCAGTTCTGAGTTCCATTTGGTATAGGGAAATGATTATTAGCAATATTTATGAAGGGGCAACATGTATATTTATATTTATTCCAAAAAATGAAATTAGTGCCATCTTCGTGTTTATACATTACAAAATACCTAGTTTTAACAGAAACAAGTAGTTCAACATTTTTAACCGAACACTGTGTAGCAAAATAACCGACGATGTTAGTGAATATTTCACAGCTATGGTGTTAAGCCGATGTTTATTTAAATAAAAATTCTGTAAATCGTCGCTAAAGCCACCAGGATTATTTCTTTATACCCTCGTAGATCCGTTCAAACGTGTTCCACCATAATCACCGTGAAACGGGGTAGTTGCGTAGCATAATTAAGCGATATATCGATCCTTGTCCTTGCGCATATCCCACGTTGTTATCGTAAATCCCATTGGCATGCGAGTGATCGCTTATTACTTCCCAAATTAGCATAGCAAATGCAACGTGTTTTCGAATTTCACGCCGGAATAAATTTGCGCTAGAGGGCGGATAGATTAATAAACAATTATACGAATGACGTTGTGGCGCGGTCGACGCGAATAGTAAACGAATAGACAGCTCGATAAGTATTGGAACAAAATTTCAGCGGAAATGTGAAACAATAAAGCTAAGGGTATACCTGTTATGTGTCGATAACATAATTCGATTGATGCCGGCGCATTAGTCGTCGCCACGTAGCGCTACGTGATTTCATAACCGGCTGCTTGGCGTCAGTTGCTCGTTTTGCCTTTATCCATTAATCAATTTATTATATTTTCAGTAATGGCTCGCGACGATGGAAATTACGTTTGACACATTTTAGATACACAAGTTTCACACATTTTTCTATGTTGTCGTAATTAACGTGATTATTAATGCGTGTAGCGTGTTCCCATAAAATCGAATCCCGTGCACTCATTGTTAGTGACATGTGTTAAATGTCTGCATTCAATCCATTCCCTGTCTGCATTCAATCCATTTCCTGTCTGTGTACCAATTGCTGCACACAGATACAATCCGCTAGAATGTTTAGGGTGCAAATATCGAAGGGAGAGATACGTACATTCAGGGGACACGCAGGTATGAAATCTAAGTTACTGTATAGGCGTCTGGTGTACCCAGTTTTATACAATTCGCGAGAAAAAGATTTGCAATTAAATTTGTATTTAATGTCTACTTAAATTAGAATTCGGAGTTTCCTCAGCCATAAATAGTCAATTTAATAGTAAATTGATGAGAGTAGTGCCAAATGATATAAATTCGAAGGCTTAAAAATATTAAACTGGCACGAGTGTACTTACACATTTATTTTTAAAACTTGACCTATTTGATTATTATTAATTGTATTAGTATTAGTATCGGTATCGGTATTAGTATAGATATATGTAGTTTATTATAAATACTAATATAATTAATAATATATATATAGACAGATAAGTGTTGGGACACCCCTTAAAATAGGAATTGGATGAATTAGCGAAGAAAATACTGAAGGTTACTTTTTTCAACTTTTCTATCTGAGCCTCGAAATCGGTTGATGCAGAAACAAGCGACAGGCATTGACATATGTAAAAAATTTTACCGCGCAATTTATTTCCACGTACGTGATTCTTTTTCAAGATGGCGGAAACGGTAAAGGAAGTAAATAAATCAATACTGGAACGAAAGAAAGAAGAAAAGAGAGAACGTTGAAAAGTAAACGTGTTGATTTTATGGTTTCATGTTTAACATTGGTGCAGCAGTTAGTTATTGCAGGTTGAAATTTGAGCGCCCCGGGATAGCAGACGTACTCGGGGGAAAGTACAAGACTTTCCCTTTCCATGTAAATACATGTGTCGTATCTACCCATACCGACCTTAACCAATTATGTATATGCAAATGCATGAAACTTCATAACGTAAAATATAGCCAGGTGGAAAACATCTGTAACACGAATGGTGAATCACACACTACACAGAAGAACACTCTATATCAAATGCAGCAGTAATGTCCCCTAATGAACCAACAAGGTATATCCCTCACACATGACACAGCATCTGGCAAAGAGGAGTACAAAGTTCTGATCATTGATTTAACTAAAATCATGTATACACTTAGTCTATTTCATTAAACATAAGATATATACCTAACGAAAAAATAATACAGCCAAGTTTGTTTGTTCTAACACTAATATAATTGTACGAACACCAAACTTTTGTTTCATTTCCTATAAAATTAATTTTAGTGGACCTATCCCTTTTGGAAATTATCGCTCCAATTATACATATTTATTACACATGTTATACACTAACTACATTCATTAAAACCAATTCGGTGGTCCAAACCTCATGCACCCTCTTAGTGAAACAATCCGCCACTCGCGTTTAACAAATCGTGTCACAACTGTTGTATTTATTTGCGGTGTAAATATATCAGGTGTTCATAATCGTTACCAAAATTCCATGCATGATACCATTCATAATCACACCTCAGTCAACACCACTATGCACAAGTGTTAATTGCTCACACGGAAAAGTGTCAACATAGATGAAATGTTGTCGTACGATTTATTTTCTAGTAGAGTTACATATTGTATAATACAGTATCACGGAGTATGAAGTTCAAATGCCTATTTCAATTCCTGTCAGCTCTAAATTGAATCTAATTTTTTCTGCAAAATGTTTCCTAATATAGAGGGTGGCGTGAGGCAAGGTGAGGTTGAATGCTAATCCGAGTCCATGCTAGGTTCAGTTGGGGCGGTTTCTAAAATTTGCTAATGTTCCCCGTACTCTGCTGCACATGGTGCTCGGTTTCGAAAGGTGATGACGTTGTACGGGCCGTGCGGGGTTTTGCAAAAATCGTTATCGAACGGCACAGGATGGCTGACGCCAAACAGATGGTCCCGATGGTGTCCACTTGGCATGCATTTACGATGCGGCTGTCGCTATTGAAAGTACCAGAGAAAGACTTCTAAAAGTTAATGTTTTGAATAACGATGACGGTGCAAACTGCGTAGCTTAACCAAAATGTTACTAAAAGCTTAAAGTTCTTTTTCTCTTGTCGCGAGAAAATGCGTATCGAATTTTAAATCTGTAAATATAAGTTTAATCGCAGGTCAGATAGTGACAGCCGATAACAATAAAATTGAACGATTCTCGGCACATTTCGCAGGTAAATTGTGCCAGGTATGTTTCTGTCACCTGTCCACAGTCGCTCGCGATGCCATTGACGCGTAAAGGAAACCGTGGCTGCAGCTGGGTGAAGGTTCAGGTACAAAAGTCTGACATACGTTGATGGCATAATCTCTGCCCGACTGGTGTGGCTAGGAATCGGTGCCAAGGCTCGCATAAATTTGCGGGATGGAAAGAGTCTAAAAGAAGTCGTTTCCTCCCAGTGTCTTTGTTCCGCTATTCTTTTTCCATTCCTTCTTCCCCCATCGAGCTTCCAGCACAGGCCTTGCACCTCCAAAGCATTAGTCATCTTTCGATTCGAAGCTTTCATCGACACGGTTTCTTTATGTGTGTGTGTTTATCAGATTTATTGATTTTTTTACACCTTCGTCAACTCTTTGAAAAGTGGTTATTTAGATAATTTGCTATTCATTGTACAAATATAGCTGCTTTGACAAAACGTTCATTGCAGAAATTCAAAGAGACAAATCGTTCCGGGTGTACAAAGTAGGCGAAGAACTGAACTAAAACTTCTACCAGGAATAGAAACTGGTCCAGGATTGAGTCTGACTACATAGGAAGTCTTATATTGAGGTAAATTCGATGCCACCGGTTCCGGCCTGTCAAGGCCACTGAGGGGTAATCTCCACTATGCCGATTGTCTATTTCACCAATCCCTTTCTTCAGAATCTCTTCACTCCGCCTCAAGCTACGCCCGCTTGACGTTTGCGAGCCATGCGTATGTTGATATGTAGGTATATCGAACAATACTGAGGTTTGTAGGAGCAGTTTAGATAAAGTGGTCGGAAACAAAGGAGGTCTTTGATACCCAACCACTCAGTTGTAATGCCCCGACACTAAATACCCTGCCGTACCTCGAATCTAAGCATCGCAGCTCTCTTTTGACTGGACATGTGCGTTTGGAGGAGTTACTGCCGTAGATCTGGGCTGAGCAACTTTTTTCCTGCCGAGGGCCGCATAGTCAGCTTTGCAGGGAAGTGGGTTCCTGCAAACTATTCGTAGTGGAGGGGGAACACTTATGGCCTGTAGTTTGTTGGAACCCACTTCCCGGTAACGTTGGGCACAGTGCCCACACTACCAGTTAGCCGGCTCCCCCACCATCAGCAATATTAGGTATGTAGGAGCGGGAGCGCTGTGCAGCTCGAAAGCGGTCAGTGTAGTGTGGGAGTTAAATACGTATGGACGGGGTTATTTTCCTACAGTTCATAAGGGAACCCGCACTTACCGATTGGAACGCAACTTTGTGGGTTTAGGGTAAAGGACCCAATTACTGACACCTTAAGCTATTTCACTTAAAATAACGAATAAATAAACTATAGTATATAATCTATAGTATAGATTATAGGTTGAATTACATAATTCTTTTTTTGTATGACTTTACAACGTTTATTTATTCGTTATTTTAAGTAAAATAGCTTAAGGTGACAGTAACTGGTTAGGTGTCAGTAATTGGGTCCTTTACCCTATAGAGTGACTCAAGAAAAGAACAACGGTATATTTCATTCGGGCCCTATCGCCCTTTATGTGGGCGAAAACTAACCTCAAAATCGAATAGGCACTTCCACTTTTTCGCGTATAATTCCCAAATTACAACGGATAGAAAAATATATTTCAAATAAAAGTTTAATGGTGCAATGAGCACTGCAAACCTGCGTTAACAAAATGTTTAAAAGAGTTTAAAAAAATACCTGAACGAAAATTTTTTTTTCAAAAGTTTGTTAACGCAAGTTTGCAGCGCTTATTGTACGATTAAACTTCTGTTTGAAACATTTTTTTCTGTCTCTTGTACTTAAGGAGTTGTACGCGAAAAAATGGAAGTGCCTATTCTACTTTGAGGTTAGTTTTCGTCCCTTGAAAGGGCGTTAGGGCCCAAATGAAACATAGCGTTGTTTTTGTCTTGAGTCACTCTATAAACTCACTAAGTTGCGTTCGAATCGGTGAGTCCGGGTTCGCGTGTTCCCTTGTTAGAGCAGCTGAGCCTCGTCGAATTTGTTGGTATTGTGTGCGGACAATCGCGGGCATGTCGGGGAGCTTTACGCGAGGAAGTTCGGCGAGCATGCTCGCTGGTGTATGGGAGCCTTTAGAAACCATTCGGCCACGCACTTTGTCCACAACCGGCCTGTAATCTAGGCATCCGCCCGATCTGTTTCCTTAAACACTTATTATTCACACCCGACGCACGCTTAGTTCATTCAGCCGCACCACAATCTCGCTCTTCTATACGCTACAGAAGCTTTCCTTTGTGTTATCGTATGTACATTCTATAAATTTTATTGAAGTTTGTATGTACATAATATGCATTTTCTGTTTTCGACGCAAGTACAGTATATGCAACATTATTTAAGAAAAAAAAAATAGTTTTGCGCGCTATTTAACATTCAATACTTTTATTGTACCAGATAATTTACGGCGAAGCAAAGGACAATGGCAAAAAATGGACAATTATGGTCCCTGCTGTCAACGTAAAATGTTTGCAAATCATAAATCTATAGGTTCTAGGAATCTCAAAACGCATACGAAAGGTGTAAAAAAATGCAATGAATGCATGAAGAAAACGATGAAATATGTTAATTAAGTAAGTTATACTGACAACTGTGTTTTGGAGTTGTGTAATTTGTATAAATTTCTTATCGTATAAATTTCTTATCGTATAAATTTCATATATAATTGCACTTTTCGGCATTCCTAGAACCTGTAGAGTGTAGATTTATGATTTGCAAACATTTTACGTTGGCAGCAAGGATCAAAATTGGTCATTTTCTACCATTGCCCTTTACAAATGAATTCTATGTTTAAAAAAAATTATATTTCACTCCGTTTCTTTCATTTTTTCCCCTTCTGTAGCACACACCCATGGTATTTAAATTATTTACAATGAAACTGCACAAAACTATCCTGTCAGAAACGATTGCTAGATAAAGTCTGATCGACTTAAAGGAGCATTTTTCAAACCCTTATGTCCCCCAAAGCGTTAAAAAATATGATGCAGCTGCAACAATTTCGTCGCTAAGTACACATAGTAGAAAACTGATTGCGTCGTGCATAATGTTTGCACGCGAATGTTTTCTTCCCGCACGAGGAACATAAAACGCACGAATAATGAATGCTGTCCTCGAAGAATGAATGTTTGGACGTTATGTATGTTCGACAAATAATTGTACCATGGGAGAGCATTTTTACAAGTGATCACAAAACAAATATTTAGTCCGACGATTGTCCATCTCGACTAGATCCAACAGGATATTAACCATTTAACAACACAATTAAGTAATAAAGATAAGAAATGCTATTACCTAATTCAAGATAGGTAACAATGCGTTTCTACCCAATAAGACTAAAAACCTTACTCACAGAGTCGCGTAACATTACGTGGGTGGTATTTTCGGGGCACCTCGGGCAGAATATGACATTACGTAGCTGAGCGTTATGGGGTTAATGGGAACAGTGAGTCAGCCCTGGGATACTTCATACGACTTTCAAACTACATGTTCTGACAGTGGAAACATGTTTGCTTTTACGCCTACCTGATTTGACGACCTCGCTGCAGGTACCTCTTCTACTGATTACACAGAAAATGTTTAGTAAAGTTAACTGTTCAATCTAGCGCAGCATTCAGCTGTCCCCTTTCTGTACGTTAACGGCTGTGCGCAGATATCGCGATAACGAACGGAATCGATCCTTTCGAATTACGGCACGGTTCAGCGTTCTCAATTTACCGTAATGGTTTGATCCCCGATATTCGATCGCAATAGGAACTTATCACCCTTGATATTCGTAATTGACGAACGTGTAAACGGCCACGCGGGACGTCGAAGCTTCGAAAGCGTTTCGGTAAGCCCGCCTTCGAATAAAAATCGTGCTGGTCGTCGAGGTAATCACGGTTTTTATTGCATCGTCTAGGAGGCACCGAAGAGAGCAATTTGCGTTTCTTTCTCCGCCAGTCTCTCCCCTAAACGGTTTTCTTTAACGACCAACTGATTTTTCTTCGCTATAGCACCACGGCTACTCGCACCAGTCTCGTATATACGTTTTCCAAAGCGATAACAGATTTGTTTCTTTACACTTTCGCTATTCTCCGCGTCTATTTGTTGCTAGTGGAAGAAACGGGGGTAGGTATTCGAAATTTCCGCGCATAATTCCCAGCGGGGCCCCTTAATTTGTCACATCACACGAAGAATCTAGAGTGCAATTAGCTTTGTCTCTGGCCCTCTTGAAATTCGTCAGGATCCTGTGAAACTCGAACGAGCGGTTCTTCGTCCAATCCAAGGTTCCTGTTCGCAACGCAAGCTTCAAGCTTTGATGCATTCCACGTCCTTATCTTTATCCTTGCTCCGCGCTGATTCTCACTATTTTTCCTCCACCTTCCGTTCTCTTCGTCTTCTCTCTCTTTCCTCTCTAGTCTCATTCCTCTCGGTCGCTTACCTCTTTTTGCGCTACGTAGCTTCTGCATTTCGTTTGTCACTCTCGTCAAAGGACGGCTTCCGCCGCGATCGGAATTCTGCGCCTTGGATTCTCATAGTGTCAGAAACTCAGAAGTACATTGTCTTCGTGGATCTTCCACTCGCGTTCTGGTTCCTTTTCTTCACTTGTATTCTTCTTCTGCTCGTTTCTCGCTGTATACTTGTTTTGCACGCTTACGGTAAATAGTCACGCAGATTTCTCCACGCTTAGGAGAATTTGTGGGTGCGAAGAAGGCAAGTTGCGTGTAAGTTTGAAAATGAGGAAAAGTGTATGTAACAGTGACAAGAAATTATGTATCGAAATACTTTTTTCCTTCGTCTGACCGTCCAGACTCTGTTGCGTTATTTTATTTGGAATATGTACCAATGTGTAGCTTTGGAGCCCAAGCGAGAAGATGCAGTGCTGGATTTAGCCCTTAGGCTAACAAGGCTGAAGCCTAGGGCCCCGTTTAGGTGGGGGCCCCTCATTCTAAATATTTTCTTCGAAAAATTAGCATTTTCTTATATTATCTTTATTAACTTGTATCTTTAATATTTATTTATGTTAATGTTATGTTAATTTTGAAATTAAATTCTTATTTAGATTATACGAGTATTATGATAAAAAAAAATCAAATTAGCGTCATTTTATTTTTTACATTTAATCGAGGGCCCACTAAATATTCAGCCTGGGCCCCCTGAAAGGTAAATCCGGTTCTGTATAGATGAATTATAGATAGGATTATACGAACTCACCGCAGGTTCTTTTCTAACTTATTGAGTTAGCAAATAGTTAGACGTAAAATGAGTTAGATATACCAACTAAAACGTGTAGTTTTCTAACGTTTACTTGCGCGAGGTATTTAATGGGGAGAGGATGATGTTAGTCCTTAATTATCAGATGAAGGAGGGTGCTTTTGCACGAATTTCAAGCTTGAATTGGGAAGTGGAGGCGGCGATGAGCAGATAATGCGGTTTGAAAGTAACTGCTGGGAAGTACTTATCAGTTATACTCTCTAATAACTCACACAGCATGGGTCGCAGATGTCGTCCTCGATTTTTACGTGTTTGTGTAGGTTGGTAACGCAGAGGTACCTGTTGCTATCCGTAAAATATTGGGTGTACAGTCGATTATTTTAGAGATGTTCGTGATAAATGTTGCGTACATTATAATATACGGGGTGAGGCACATAAAGTGTTATATGCTGTTTTATTGAGATCTATTAGGGATAACAGGAACATTTTGATTTAGGTCTTTACAATTCGATAGGGCTTCTTACTTAATTTTTGCGGTAGTGTTCATAAAGACACAGAACTCCAGTTTTTTAAATGGGTAGCTATATAAATTTTGACAGCTTTGTATATCTCCGTGAACACATTGTGTTGACCTGAACGAATCACTTGTAGTAGGTTGGATTTTCCTGAAGTACTTACTCGAAGTCATTCTAACCAGATGCAAATTTGTTGCTGTGTTTTTGTCTGTTGCAGACTGAAAGTTAAAAATTTTAAATTCGTTTTTTAAGGTATTCACATCTAATTTTTAAGTTATAAATGGTATCGTTGGATTTGTCTTCACTAGAGCTTTCCAACGATGTAAAGCAACTGTGGCACGTTCTTCGTTCATAAATCACTTCGCAGGCTTAATGTTGTTCTTTTGTTACAAGAGATCAACGATTTACTAACAAAATTGTATTTGATCGGGTTTATAACTTTCTCGAGCAGCTGCTGACTTAGAAACAAATGACTTTCAATTATTCTTCATGCGGATCGAGTTTCTTGTAGATATATTATTAGTTATAAAAATAATTAACATGTAGATATTTCATAAGATAGTTGTGGATTTAACGTCACTTGCTTTATATTTATGGAGCAATGCAGAACAGCTTGTTTATGAAAATTGATAAAAACTACACAGCACCTGTGTTATAATCATTTATGTCCAATATGATTAAGGCAATTAAGGCTTTCAAAATGTATCAGAACAGTAAAGACTCAGGACCTATCAAGACTCCAAACTTACCAAGACTTACAAGAGTTTTAAGTTTCTAATCATGTTTGAAGTGATTCGAATTTTTCAGTGTGTTTCAGATGCCATCACTAGATACATGTAATCTTGTACTGAAAACACTTTGGAACACCTGTTATAACTTTCATAGAAATGACTATTGTAACTACTACTAGTATAGTAATACCCTAGTAGGTACAATAGAATAAATCCGAATAGAGTTCCGAACATGTAAAGAACAATCGATAGTTGTTGAGTCAACGACTCCTCTAGAGAATTTTGAAACCCAGAAGAATAATTTTGCAATTCAATTAATTAACATAAGATTTCCGAAAATGAGTTTATGCATATGTATAAACTTTCTTCACCTACTCGACACTCTTGACACGCTGTACATACATATCAATTTTATCCCACCTTTTTGAACGCCCTGTACAATAACAAGAAAACCCTTACAAGCTTAATTATTTAAAAAAGCTGACGTTTTCTTTTCTGTTTCAGGTAAGCCATAAAAATCTATCATGGAGCGTTGGTACGATAATTACGTAAGTGATTTTAAAATATATACTGCGAAAAATAATTAGAAGCTCACCTATTTAGACCCTTGTAGTACAAGACTCGTTCCGAGTGTCAGGCTTATCGCTTCGTAGTATTCGGAACGAGGTGCACGTTGCTTTGTCTCCCTCATCCTAGATTCAGTATCCTCGTCGATTCGATCCTGAAAGCCAACCAATCGTTAAAAAATTCGCCACTTTACCCCGCTCGTGAATCTGGACCGGACGCGAGCCCTAAACTGGGCAGCACTCCGCATAGGTTCGTGCTTAGGCGCGAGATCGCAGGTAACTGGCGTAACTATTTCAACTGTAGTCCCCCCGATAATCAAGGTCTCCGTGGTCGCTCACGTATGGCCGTGTGCACCAGCAGACTTGCACGTGTGTTCCATCTGCAACGAGAAGCCGTTGAAGTTACGCCTCGGTGGAGATTTAACATCGTGCATATTCCAGGAGTTAAGCGTCGTATCTGCGAATTTCAACGAGACCACCGTGACGGCACGATAATCTCGTCCCTAATTTCATTCGACGTTTGTCCTTGCAGAGCGGCCCAGGATTTTCGCGTGTACCGCGTGAGAAGGATATATAACGGTGCGGGAGTGAAATGATACGATAAACGAGAAAATTTGGTAATATTATGCCACTTCTGTGACATTGTTTCTGTTTTATATACAGTGGATCACACCCAAAATCGTACACTCTTTAAAATAGCATAACATTTTTAAAATTGGTTCAATCGATTTGAGGTTTTCTGAGAAGCTAGAAGGATTAGTTTGCAAAGTGACGTGTTACGTCGTTTTGGAAAACATTGGAATTGGTCGGAATAGCAAAAAAAATTGTAAAGATCGCTTTTTCAAATTTTTTTCTGAATATATGTATATTGTATATTGGGTTAAACGGAAAGTTCTTGTGCTTTTCTGTTATTAGACATCGTTACATTCTTCTTAAAGCGAAACTACACATTCGGCGAGTAACTAAATTAACAAGGGGAGGATAGGGCGTGGTAAACATCGATTTTGATGAGCCTTAGCACGATAATCTATATATGTCGAAAATGAGTAAATAAGTGTCCGAGCGTTTAAGCCAGTAGGCTTTAATAATAGAGATATTTACATGTAAATTATTAAACATTTCATGGTGGCTGTGGGGTTTTAGTGGGAAAAATACCACACAACACGGGCTTCCGGGAATACCCTCTGGGGATTCCCCTCTTTAGGCGTCCAGGTGTTTCTTGAAGATTTTCTCACGTTAAAAAAAAATAAAATAAAATGTTAATTATATTTATAATTTTTTTTTCTTTAACGTGGGGAAATTTTCAAAAGATCCTCCGACGCCTCCAGAGGAGAATCCCCCGGGGCGCCAGGGCAATGTGGTATTTAAAACCTCACGGCCACCATGAAATGTTTAATAATGTACATGTAAATATCTCTATTATTAAGGCTTATTGGCTTAAACACTCGGACACCTGTTTAATTATTTTCAACATAGATCCATCGTGCCAAGGCTCATCAAAATCGATGTCTACCACACCCTGTCCTCCCCTTGTAAGTACATGTGTGGATCTAGCGATGTAGGCAAATGTTCGCTATTTGTCGATTATCAAATGTTTGCTGACGCAAAGCTCAGCACAGAGCTTATCAGCACAGAACTATCGATGACTGTTGATTTCAACATTAATATGACAATAAAAGGAGAAAATGTTTGAAAATTTTTAATGCTGAAGTTGACTTCTAACATCTTTTTTTCTTTTACCAGGTTTGACGCCTTTATAATCTAAAAAATGCAAATTTATTTTTTATATCTACATAATTAATAATAGCTAATAATAATAACAATAATAATTATAGATACATGCACTGATTAAAGAAATAGCGATTAAGAAGTAAAATAAGATAATTTAAATACACATCAAACACCGGTGACAATTGGCACATGTGCTGGTGGCGTCACTGGTGACAAAATTTGCAATCAGCTTCCCCATGTTCGCAGTTCCTGATCACGAGTCGAAACGCTCCTCATTTGCCGTACAAGCGCATAGTGTGGAGATATACGCGAATACTTTGGCGAACAGTTTGCCGAATACCGAATATTCGGCGAATGCCGAATGCGTGGTTCCGCCTTTATAGAATGATTCAAGAATACATGTTTGAGACACACTAAACTTCATTGCTAGTTCTCTAGTAGTGATGAGCCAGTTTATGACAGTTGTCACCTGTGAATCATCAGCATCTGTTACGTTTGGTCGCCCAGAACGTTCCTGAATTATTGTAATCGCATTATTTGACACGTCCGAACTATAACGGCACATACTTTGCAAATTTGTTTTATTGTTTCTGTGGCTCTACTGCCCCTTCGAATCTTATAAAGTAGTACATGTCGAATATGTAGGTACATTACTAATTGACATGTTGGAACGTATTTTAGAAAAGAAAAACTAAATGGAATACTCGAAATATAATTATAGCTACAGCACGTGATAGAATATGCTAATAAAATATAAAACATGCAACAATTTTCGTTCAACCCCATATATATTATTAGTGTTTTATACATTCTGTTTGTGTTCCTAAATGTTTTTTTTTGTTAAATAATTTTGCATTGACAAAAATAAGTGGTACATAGTCTGTTGGAGAAATATTTGAAAAATATAGAGCATACAGTTTTCCAGCGAATGCCTAAAATATTACCTTATGCCTTAACATATTATATATTTTGTACTATGATAAAAATACACTATACGTATTACTAGGAGTAGTCCACAAAAAGCTAAGTAAAGATTGCTGGAAATCCGGAATTCCATGGTATAGGTAATATCTTATATACTTCTCTCAAGAAGTTGCTCGGGACGGGGAATGTGGATGAAGCAGAAACCACGAGTTTTCAAAGTTCTGAAAAGTTTCCTTTTAATAAATCCTTGATCGCGATGCACTATTAGAATTTACTGTAAGCAACAGGCACGAAAACTTCATAAAATGAACTGCCTCAATGGAAATTGTAGGAAGGTACAATAATGTTAATGATTTGTATTTCTCGATCGTAGAAATTAATTCCCAAATTAGCTATCGTTACATTTTTTAAATTTAGTGCAACTCGAAGGCGGTCAGTAGTAAATTGGAACGTCCCAATGCAATGGCAAAATTTACGTATATAAAAACGTTTATGATTTGACTTACTACAATCACATGCTTACTCAGCTCGAAGTCATAAACCAAGTTATATTCTACGAAAATACACATTTCCTTGCTCGCGTGTATTTCATAGGAAAATACGAGATTTTCAGTAAAATAAAAGATGTCTGCGTTGGGTTTTGTCAAATAATATACACCGAGTCTCACAAGGATATCAAGATCTAGTAAGAAATATGCTTTTATTTCACATCATGTGCGTTACAACCAAAAGAGCATTCAAAAAGGACTGAAGTTAGCTATGAAAGATTGTGCTACTACTATATAAAGAAAAAATAAAACTGTATTTTTTAAACATCAAAATTAGTATAACCTATTTTAATTTTATTTGATCAATATACTTAACAGTCCACGAATTAGTGCACGATCCGCGAAGTTTCTACTTACTATTGAATCGTAGGTTCAATTTGTTGAACTTCGCGTAGTTTACGAGTTTAGTCTAGAGTATTTATTGTCTTTTACTATTTACACAACACTACTGTAGGGTTTTGGTACGAATAAAATAATGACGCGCGTGGTGATAATTAATATGACTGTTTATTTCAATGTTATTATTAGTTTTCTAATCTTATATTACGTTTATCTTATACATCTATTTTATTCGATTCCTGATTGAAGAGTGAGAAGGAGACGCGAGAAAAAAATGATTGTAGCACCACTAACCGCGTGATCATATTCACGAAACATGAGGCGACCGAAATCCACCAAATACAAAAATCCGAATCGTAGGTATGTAATCCAAACTCTCCAGTTACTTCAAAATACCAGTCTAGTTTATTATCGACAGTTCTCGTCCGATATAGTTCAACCTGAATTTATCGATCATTTCCTTTCCACTAATTCCTTTTCTGTCTTTCTCCCTTCCGTCTTTTCGAAGATTATTGTTCTGTCGCGATATCGGAATTCCATAAATCCATCGGACAGTTTGAAAGTTCTATTCGTGATGCCAGGTCTTGTTATTTGATTCGACAGGGATTTCGACTGAAGTAAGGACACATGACTCCTCGGTTTTTCATACCTATTCAACCTTTGACATTTATGAAAGTGAATCCTCCACGGGGTTGTGCGCGATGGCGCTGCAACTTTCGGCGGGAAACGCGGATTTCGACCGTGTCTAACGTAAATGCACACCAGACTCAGCGTATTCGACTAATTTACAAGTAGTATCACGGCCTTTCGCCTTGGGTTTTGCGAGGCCGTGGAGACGACGTTGAGTTAGCAGCGAGTTTCGCGCTCGAGGAGGATCGCAGATGCGGTTTTAACACGTTCACTGCCATGGGGGTTAAAAGGGTACATGAGTTAACTAAAACCAACGTTTTTTTTGTCTATATTGTAGAGTCAGTAATAACTCGAACCATTTGCTCTATTAACAATTCTGTCTTAAGGATACAAAACGTATTTTCAAATAATTATGTTTACAAAATATTAAAAATGAATTAATATAGAAAAGTGAACAAAGTAGGGTAGACGTACCGTTTGTGGCCATTGCACTGTTTTTGGCCATGTGCATAATTATCTTATTTTTAAATTGCTTGCAAATCATTATTCTGTGGAGAAATTCACATCATAAATATTTTGTTTAGTATACCGCCCAAAATATAAGGTTACATTTATTGTTTACACGGAAAAATATTATATTTTTTAAGAAGTGGCCAAAACTGGTACAATACCTTAAGGGGGGAACCTGGTGTAGCGGGTTGAAGAAATCGATTTTTTTTTGCATAAATCAATAGTTAAAAATCACGATAATATGCTCCCAAAGCCGCAAAACGAAATTCGAAAAATTAAAGCGGATATAGCCGGTTTTACTACGGAGCGCCAGGTTACCAGAAAACTTGAAACGCGTTTTTCTCGAAACGACAGTTTTACAATTTGCGGGCAATGTAACTCCAAAAATATTCAACCAATCGACTTGGCCTTGTGCACGGATATTTGTGAACATTTTCTTTACAGATCTAAGCTATGGGTATAATGATATTGTTTAAATAAATAACTTTTTTTACACATTTAAGGCAAAATTTCGTTGGAAAGAGGGACCTTTTTTTTCAAGAGGCCGCCATTTGTTCAATTTTGCATCTTTTAAGAAATAAATTGATACGATTCATCCGTACACTCATAAACTAAATGAAAATTGTTCGATTTTTGGTTTCATCTGAAACAAAAAAACGCTACGTTGCCCGCAGTGGACCAATTGCGTCGCCAACGGACTGGGCATAAGGACTTATAACTTTGTTATTTGTTGCTCTTTTTAAATACAATTTTTTTTTTACCTACCTTAACCTGTTAATACAATATCCTGAAAGTTTCAGAAAGATCGATTAAATACTTTCTTTAAAAAAAATTCCGGAAAAATGCCTCGATTTTCAGCTAGTTACACCAGGTTCCCCCCTTAAGGGGACTAGGCAGTCGTTTTTCGTGAGAAAGAGACTCTGTCCTTTATTTATTTGTAAAGAAATGAAAGCATATCCAGGTGTACCCTTTTACCCAATGTTTATTACTACCATACAGATTGAGAAATAAATGGTAAGAAATATATATGTGTTTTAAAAATGGCGCTGCAGACGGGTAAACATTTTACCGGTTTTCCGTCGTTTTGCCCTAATATCGGTCTTAAAATGTGACGTAATTCGATTTTAAAGGTGTGATTCTTGTTTGTTGGATTCAAAGTTTCCGACCAAACCTATAAAAACAGAAATTAAATCAAAATTATACGATTGGTGGCCGAAAAACGGCGATTTTTCCGAGAAAAATTCGTTCTTGCTTGTGCGCTACTAAAATCCGGTGACTTTTCAATTTTTTTATGCAAATCTCGAATTTTTACGAACCATATCAGAGGTTTGGTCGGAAATGGCACATGTTTTACACATCCTGTAATTTTTTCAAGTCGATCTGAACCTCCATTCGTTCACAATAAGGTAAAAACGAAGAGAAGAAAATATTCGAGAAAAACGCGTTTAAAGTTTCTGGGCAAAGGCGACGCTATAGGTTGTCGCTTGACGATTTTAGCTGTCAAATCTACAATTTTGCGAATTTTACTATAAACCAAGCGGCATTTTATTCAGAAAGGATAGTACTTTTGGAAAATGCAATAAAAAAAATTGATTTTTCGACTGCCTAGTCCCCTTAAAGTTTCTGGGCAAAGGCAACGCTATTGGTTGCCGCTTGACGTTTTTAGCTGTGAAATCTATAATTTTGCGAATTTTACTATAAACCAAGCGGCATTTTATTCAGAAAGGATAGTAGTTTTGGAAAATGCAATAAAAAAAAATCGATTTTTCGACTGCCTAGTCCCCTTAAGGTGGCCACAAATGGTGCCTCTACCCTAGAGTCAATTTCTACTTTTGATAAATTCACTGCGGATGAATCATCCGCGATGCACATGCAAAGTATAAAATCTAAATGCGTCTCTACTGGTGACTAGCACCCGACTTTTCAGAAGTAGCGTGTGTGTTATTCAATTTAAATACTGAGGCGTATTCTTAAAGGGAAGATACAGAAACTCAGCCTCTTAATCCTACATTCCAAGTGCAATCACGACTTCAACCATGAAAAACTAGCGTTTGTGTTTTACTAACACTGAGGTAATACGTGTTGAGTTAACAGCGATGCCAGCAGCGCCGATGAGCAAAACATTACCAACGAAGGAGGGGATGAAAGTTGGCCCGGATTAGAATCGACAGCCGTTGGGAATCGCCTTCTGAATGTACAGCTTGCGCTTTATCGATATACATACAATCTCGTAGTATGCACATTGACTCGAAGAGCAGGCGCGCGATAACGGCGAATGTATCGATCTGGGCATGACGGGACCTTCTTCTTTCACTTCCTTTGTTTCCCGTTTGATCTTTTCTTATGTTTCGTTCTTCTTATCCGTTTCTCCACTCGTTGCGCCCAAGCGTATTCCCTCGCCTACTTCGGTTTCCCCTTTCACGTTCCATTCTGCTGTGATCTCTTCGCGGGTGTCTACTTTGCCTGTGAAATTCTGAGATTAGAGCTTTATTCATTTACTATATTATCTTTCGGTAAGGGATACGATTAAGGATATTGTACGCGAGCTTTAGCATATTTTTCGTTTTGTATCCCTGCCTTCACTGCTTTTTTATTTTTCAATTGTTGTATGGGTGTTGGTAGTGTTAACTCTCCGGAGGTCGCGGTTGTTCTGACAGATACATATGTATATCTTTTCCTGAATATGTATTTTTAAACAGGAACATTACAGCCCTTACCGACGAAGGGTAGCTGTTGTTCAACACATTCACTCGTTATATATCCATCGGTCGGGTCTAGATTGCATTTGTATAGGTTTTTTTCGGAAATTATCACTGAAGCAGGGATTCTAAGTTATTGTATCTCTCAGATACACCGCGACCTCCAGGAGAATTTTTGCGACCGCGACCTCCGGAGGGTTAAGGGGGGAGACCACGGTCTCAAATCTGAAATTTTTTTTTTATTTTTTTTACATTTTCTGAAAGGCGTATGTTTCAAGAATGTTCTCTCCAAATTTGATGAAGAAATTCGCAAAATTGACGGAGATATGGTGTTTTTCGTAAAGCGGTATCAAACGCGTGACTGAGCCACGCGGAACTTTGAACGCGATTTCCTCAGAATGACATTTTTCAACCGCGTTGACAGTCTACAGAGAAAACTATACGTCCAATTGGCATGATCAAGGACATTTATTGTACGGAAAACCCGTCGCTATTACGTGACGATCAGACATTTTCAATTTTCGACCTGCTTCTATTTTTTTTAGCAACATTTCCCCAAATTTGTACCCCGAAAATACGACTTTTTTTCAGTGGTCCGCCATTTTGTTATTTTTTACAAATTCGACATTTTGCGATCGTCACGTAATAGAGGCAGGCTTATAGTTTCTAAATATTATTGTTTTTTTGAATTTCGATGAACCATATGGTCTGGGGACTGTCAACGCGACTAGCATGTTTTTTCCGGAGCGCAAATTTTGACGGAGTGTATATAGACAACCGATTTATGAATTTGATTAAAAAAAAAATTTCTTACCCTTCGATATATACACTATTGACTATACTAAGCAATAAATTGATTTACTTGCGTTGTTTGGTTGAAATAAATTCTCGAAAATACCCTTACATTTCGGGCCGAGACAGTGGTCTCTCCCCCCTTAAGGGTAGTAAGTAATAATGCTTGAGATTTATTTAATTTGTTGTTTACATAGTAACTCTTTAGCTACTGCAGCAGTTGTATATCAGTCAAAGAAAATGTATATATGTAAAGATGTAAATGTATCTAAACGGAATAATTTTTGAAGACCAAAGTAGGAGATATGTAGATATAATACTTGCCACTTCGCGATAAAGATTCGGTGCAAATACACAAATACAACCCAAAATATGACTCTTCTCCACTCGATTGTCTTTCAGCAACTATTGAGATTCTGCCATTTATGCGACATGAATCTCTTATGATAATCTCTATTTATGAATCTTGACAGTTTTTAAAATCTCGATATTTTAGATACATCTTTCTTCCATCTGCAATTTTTATCTTTACATTATTACACTCTCTGATATTAACCTTTGTACTATTCTTTTGTACCTATTATTGTTTTCTACCTTCGGAGACTCTGCCATGCTTATCATTCGCATACAATGTGGAAAGATGAAGGATTTTCAAATCGCTGCTAACTCTGTTGTTTAATGTTCTCTGTTCCCGAGTACCTATTCTGTATTACGTTTACACGAAGAACGCAAAATAAAAGCATCGGGAAATTGATTGGGGGCATACTTCCTGCCGCTCTCTTTGAATTGAAAAAGTGCAGCCGTCCGTAACATGACAAATCATCAAAGCTTACGGTTATACGGTATCGGTAAAATTACACACGTGTGCAAATAACAGGAACAAATTTTCGTTGCCCTCCCCCTGAAACTCTTTCATCGATCCCTCAAGCGATATTCTTTTCAATTTTCCTTTCCATCTAGGTACAGTTCAAAAATTATTCTGCATCTATCATCGCATCTATCGTTTACTCATTGACCCATTTAGCCTCGTGTTTTCTCGTGCTGGCATAAGACATTTTTTGTTTGAAACGAAAGAAATCGTGCACTTATTGTACGGGTATTTTGATATATATATAGAGTGAATTGTTATAACTTTAGCACCTCAATTAATTTATCGAATTATCAATTAAATCAATCGAGTAGAGCGTCTGCTTTAACTATTACCCATCGGAAGACGAATGCTGAGTCATTTTGACGCATAACAAAATTTGTATTCTATACTGGTTTCACGAAGGAATTGAATATAAAATTAATTAATTAATTAAAATTATAAATATATACTTAGATAACGTCTTAGTTCTTTGCTATCTTACTGAATACTGACACCGAAATGTGTTCCATTATTTAATCGAATCTACACAAAAGAACTCGAGAAGTAGCAGAAGAACTCAATATGCATCATTTCACAATTGTATCCTGTACTGTAGGTATGTTATTGGTAAAGAACAACGATCGAAACAATTCGATTCTCGACAATCGTGATGGGGAGTAGAGCCGAGGATTAGCTTCGAAAAATATGAAAAACAACAGAGGAAGAAAAAATGTAATAAACGAATAACTGCAACAACGTGTTTTTCCAATAATGGAAAATAAAGGGATGAGTAAACTTTTCTGTAAGGATATTAGTTGCCCTACTGGTTGTTTTGTACCGTCATAAATATAGCCGTGAAATAGTAGGCGAATGACGTCAATATACCCACCAAGTAATTGCAAATTTTAGTAAACAACGTTATTTATTCGATCATGCATCGAATACGTTCGGTGTGGCCGCTGTGTCGATTGGTAATTGGTATCTACAATTTTTCTTTTACTGTAAACCGATAGTTGACGATAAATGTTCGTATGCAAAATCGATGTAATGTTTATATAACGGACATGTTTATTTTATTGGATGAATTATAATATGTACCTACTACACAGAGCTACACTAAACTGCGTTGTAACGGATTTGAACTGAGGTAGAAACTATACAGGGTTAATCGCGTAACGTGTAACTACTTCTATTATTTTCGTTGTTAAGGGGTCGATTAGATTTTTTTGTCATAGATTTCGAAGGACCTCAATGTGATAATAGATTTTTTAAACTATCATTGGTGTTAAGATTTTAAAAAACATTTGTCTTCTTTAAAAAAATAACCAATTTTCGGTTCTAAAATTTGTTTATAGCTTGTGTTACTTTTTGCAATTAATTCCAATATCCGCATCCAGAGCCTAGGTGGACATTTCATAAATACGTTTCTCAAAGTCGTGATTTTATCGCAGTTTCTGTTGTTTAATTAGCAGATCCTTGTCCAGAGAAAATTTAAGTGGCAGAGGAGTTGCACAAAGCTTCACATGGAGCAGTTACACGTGGCGCGGTGTATGAAAACCGGAAACTGTTTTGGGGAGGTAAATTTAACGGTCTGCAAGGCAACCGAGCTACAACTACAACCTACTGTGGTTTACCTACGGATATTATTTGCAGCAGGTCAAGGAAAACTTGGCACGTATCTGTTAATATTTGTAAGCTGCATTCCAGTTTCAAGGCATTTTCCGAAAATGTTCGCTCGCGGTAATGACCACAGTTAGCGCATGTTCGAACTTTCCTTTCGGCGCACTTTCGGAAAGTAGGCCGGCTCTGAAAGTAATTCGCGAGTGTACGTTTGCTTGTTCTTACACTTCGTACGACCGAGCTTGGGGAAGCTTGCAACCGGAGGGTTTCGGAGGTAACACGGGGTTAAGATTATTCTCAAGCATCCACAATCTTACGGGCAATGTTCTTCTCTAAAAAGTGGAATGGGAACTACTTTGAGTGGACGTTGCTGCATCGAATTTTTCCTTCCTTAAAACTGCAGCGTGTTCTTCTACGTGTTGTTGCACGACCTGAAAGAAAACGCTGACGAACATATTTTTGAGCGGGACAATGACTGTGCAAGAGAAACTTGGCACCGATTATGGCGTTCATATACATTTTCGTGTTGGTAAGAGGCAGCATGGCAAAGAAGCTCTCGACTAAACTATGTATCATAGATTTTCAGAATAAGCTTCTACTAAGCTGCTGTATTTGTTTATTATTGATAAATAATATTATTTATTTATTGCTTTAGACCAGGTGTGGTTTATAATAGCACGTACAGTATAGACACAATTAGTATACAATTTACAAATTACAAGCTACCAGTTTACATAATAGCATTTACAATATTCAGACCTGGTTGGTTGCGTGTGCAAAGTGCGCGATGCACACGGCGCCTGCGCCGCGAGAGAAAAAGCGCATAAAAGACCTAAAAAAAAATATGAGATACATTTTTAAGCAACTCAAAATTGTATAACCAGAACTAGGGCATAAGTAAGATTATATTGTAGACAGAGTCTTTTATTCATAATTAAATCGAAAAAAAATTCTTTGGAAATGCACCAAACATTTATCGCACACACAAGAAAATCATCACAGGCGTGACTTATTTCTTACTTGGTAGTGCTTAAGTAGATTTATACACCACATTTCTTAAGAAAATTATGACCTTTGATATCAGGTTCATTGCATAGAAAAAAACTAACACAATGTTGTTAGTGACTTTTTACCATAGAGAATAATATTCATATTATAAACACGATAAATAGGATATTTACAAATAGTATAATGGGAAATTATATTCACTTCATATAAAAGTTTGAGAAACGTTTCAAATATTTTCTTTTTAGTATTATTTTATAAATGTTCACAGAGGTTACAAGAAATTTCTTCACCACTACTTTCCAACTTGCTGACGGTTGCATTCTTACGCTTCTTGTTTTAATATTGAAGACAAAATAAAAGGAATATAAAACTTTGCAAGATCGTTACAATATAATTACCGTTCCTACACTCGTCTTCTTTAGGAAGTGTTTTGAACAGACCTGATAGATTTTTATTTATTGCTATAAATATCCATATCGGTACTAATAAAATAATAAATATAATATGACAATTAAAACATTAATAATCTTTCAAATTTATCTATAACTGAAACAGTGATTTTTTTATTATTATTCTATTGGCTGAAAATTGTTTAGACAATTTTCTTATTGGTTTTAGAATCCTGTTCAAACATCTAATATAAAACAGACATTTGTAAAAGCAGCAAGTGTTCCGTGCAACGATGAAATGCAAATTATTAATTTTAGTAATGAAAGAAGATTGCAGGGATTTTTCTTTGTACTATTTAGGAAAAGTTTATTTCCAGCGGCATGATAGCCACGGAATGTGGGGAAAAAGGTCCGCACCCACAAAAAACCAATAGCTTTGTACCTTAAATTCTTACACCCCTACTCATTCCAAATGTCTCCGTTCCTTTGAACACTCCCTTCGTAACAAATCAGTCACGACTTTCTTTCACTTTTGTTTGCGATTGCATTTAATCTAGAGTGCTGAGTGTAAACGAATGGGAAGGAATTACAGGCATCTGGAAAAAAGTTCTAATATGATCATTCAATTACTAGAATCGCGAACAAAAGCACAGACTCGTTTGTAGCACGGAGTTCTATTGCTTTTCCTTTCTTTGAAACATCGTCTAACGAACGTTGCCAGTTGTTAATTGCTATTCTCATTCGCGATATCCGCTGTAATTCCGACGCTTTGCCCCTTTGTTCTTTTAAACGAATACTTCCACTAAATTAGAGAAAACTATATATAAAATTATTGCTTTGACTTAACATTAAAAAGAGAACACTAATTTGAAAAATATATATTTTCACACAATACGTAGTATAGTTAGAGTTGATAAGTTCTTATTTCTATTTTTGGCGAATTTTTCAAATCTGGAGCTGCCACTGACTTTCACCAAAATGTACAAAAACAGTTGCTTAAAAAACTCAATTTATTTTTTTATTGCTGCTTTATTAACAAAATATGAAAAAAAATTGTTGACATTTGTTATAGATGATAAGTTTTATACTTAATTATCTTAATATATAAAGCAAAAAGTGTGTGTGTGTGTTTGTCCGCCGCCTAAAAATTTTCGAATTGTAAACTCTGAGGTCACGAAATGTGTCACAGCTCATTATTCCTAGCTAATCCAGACAAATGTGACTATTTTCACAAAAAAATAAACCAAAAATTTTTTTATAAAAACATAATCTAAATTTCGGGTGAAACCGAGTAGTAAAGCTAGTCGGCTCATAAATCTACTTATAATATAACGCCTGAGATATCTTTATGGTTACGCTACAACTCGTGTGAAGTACGGAGTCGGATTATTTTTCTTCTCCTCTCCACCACACGAAAAGCGTACATAGAAAACGCGTTCACAAACGCACCACGCATTGATTTATACTTCTAATAGTAGACACAAAAAAATAACATTATTCTTTAGCCTGCTCATCATCATTGTCTGTGGAAATATCCTCTTTGATTATAAAAAGGTTGTTGTTGATAAGGTGGGACGTAGTTGTGCATTCGTATTGCAAAAAACAGTAATGGGTGCATGTTCCCAATAAATCATTCATTTGTTATCGGATTTGCATCTGACGTGCGCCAAACGATGTAGAATTTTTTTTACGTATATGGGACTTCATAACTCAAAAACTGTAAAAAATGCAGCTGCACTCCTCTTTCTGTAAGGTCTTCAATTTTATCAGAATAATTAAGGATTATAATTCCTAACACAATAAAAAATCATTTGTATTTATGGGGTGTTACTCGCCACTTCAAGAAAATAATTCTGTTGTTATTTTCCTGAGTTTTCATTTGGCCACCTGAATATTCTGTTTATAAAATTCTTTACTTTTTACATGTGATCAATATTTAGATAAAGATTTTTGCAATACAATTGCCGCTGTAGTACCATTTATCAAGAATATTAATGCGAAGAATTGGACAGCATATTTTTTTTTTATTGTTTCTTGTTTATTTTTATTGCCTCTGGGTACACTAATCAGATCCTTCTATCCCCTGTTTCTCTAACCACTGGCAGACAGGAACAGAATGGACACAGAACTGATATGTGTGCAGAGACCTTTAGATATCAAGCGCAACGTGTTCATTTGAATTTTGCGCTCTGTGTAGCGTGGCGAACACGCCAGACATCCCGTGGTTTGTGGAACAATCGAACTGCAAAAGCCTCTTGTCAGAATAGCACAGCAGGTATCCATTATTGTATAAATAAAAAAAATAGTAGGTATAAAGAAAAGATTTTTCAAAAAATGAAAACGCACATTCAGGGAAACGGCAAATAAAGAGAGTCGTTTCTAAACATCCTGTGTAGAATAATTTATTTTTCAACGTTACTCTGTTACTCTAAAAGTCCTTACCACTATCTTACATCCTGATGTTTTTTTCTACGAAATGGTCTAATTCTAAGTGCTTGAATAAATGAAAATCATTTCTAACTTAATAGTGGCATTTGCTGATAATTTTCATTTATAAAAGTGTGAGCAAATCTAACAGTTTCCCCTAGCTGCCATATCACGTGCAACGACTTAATAAAATAATTCATAATTATACTTTCTAATAACTGAGTTGAGTGATAACGACGCCAGGTGATATGAATATGGATGGGAATTTGTTTGCGGCATGCTGGTGCGGAACGTATGCAAGATTTAATAAATTCCCAAAAATTCTTCATTAACATTCTCACGCCCAAACCTCTATTGATAACCCTTCAAAGAGACAAAGTTTATTTGTTATAGCTAAACGACAAATACGATCAAAGATTGTTATATGTATTATGAAAAATATTAATCAACATTGAATCGTAGTTAAGAAGTACACCCAATTTATTGATTTCGTAAATAAATGCTTCTTTTAATATAACAATATATTACAATATATCACAATATATTACAATATATCTACATAATATTATTATGTATCTACATAAAGAACAATAACGACTTCGAATGCATTGATAAATGAATAAAGCTTATGACAGTCACATAATTCTAATATTATTAGTTAAATACACCATCGACACAAAATGTTTTACATTATTTTTTAGTCGAGATTTACTAAATTGAGTAATGTTTTTTTATAAATGCTTGAAGAGTGAAAGACTTATTAACTTAGTTTTAATTTAATGAAATCCGAATAAGTATTGCTTCATTTTATTTTCCTTTTTGTTTTAACCTATCGATCTTAAGTTAAAGTGTGCCTATGTCTGAACTCAAGCTACATTTTACAATTTCCCTAATACTTATAAGCTATAAAGTGCATACTAAAATATATTACACACTTCGAACATTTATTACTTTTTGGAGATTGATTTATAAATGCTTGCAGCATGAATATTTCTCTATTTTCGGAATCTACAAAACGCTCGAGCACAGAAATTCACGCTAAGGATCGTCGCTGGATTACTTTCTCCAAAATGTATGTTGCTAAAAGGCTTTTTATATTCTGAATTTCATATATATGGCAACAAATCATAAAATATGGATTTCCAAGCGTAGAGTGCTTTTATATAATACCTACATTTAACTTGGCACCGTGCTACATATATGTACATACGGAAGAAAAAATTCACAATAACATCAATTTTTTTATTGCTCTGATTTAAGGCGAATATTCTACTCTTAGAAGTAGCACTACAAATTTTTCCTGTTTAGTTTTTAACTGATTGTGAGTAAACATGTATCTTGTAATTTTTTTTTCTCTCTCTTCAGAAGCGTCCATTCCTTCTTACAGATTAATTAAGGCTAGTTATTTGCTTATCAAACTGTATATCTTGTGGATCACTTTGAGAATCAGTGACCATGTCTGTTGAACCAGAAACCTGTGCCAGTGAATTATCGATCAGTGATGCAACAGAGATGCTTGTCCTCCAAAGTACTAAATGGATTGAGAAAACTCGTTCGGCTTCGATCCATCGCGCACACGGTGACTGCATCAGTAAGTCGGGTCATGATTTAGAAGATACGTGTAAGGCTAATGTTACACCGTTCTAGAATTGGTTCCCTCGAGTATCGTTGGCTAATCCTAGTTGCGACAGCTTACAATTTGGTTTTCGATGACATTTAAGCATTAGTATCATTTACCTATGCGTGCGGTAGGGTGTCTCTTAGAATTGAAGGTGCGATAAAATGTTGAGACGTGCGCTAATATTATTCTTTTTGGTGTGCTAAGTAAATACCTATGCAAAATTTCGGCACAATCGGATTGTTCTGAATTCTGTCTCAAGAAGCTTAAAGTTACGATATACTATAAACTTTTTTATGTCTTTTTATTTTTTCTGTCCACCTTTAGAAAATAATCGTTCACTTGGAACAAAGGTTCCTGGAATCCATAAGTATTTTACCACCATAGTTTAAAGACTGGAGAAATGGAAAAGTGGTACCACCTTCATTCTTCCACCACTTAACGATATCTTAATGTTATTATCGATATATCGTTAAGTATCAATAAAATATCGATAATCGATAGTCCCAAATCCAGTTCCATCAAACATTTGCATACATACAGGGTTGCATATTAAAAAAACAGCTGTTTTGCAAGAGCGCAGTTTTGTCCTAAACTTTGAACCTCTTGAGACAGGGTTTAGAGTTATTTGATTGATCCGAATTTTTGCACACATATTTACCACACCAAAGGGAAATAAATCAGAGGGCGTCCCGTACCAAATTCTTAAATTTAAACCAAAAAAGTCATTATAAGGTATACTAACGTGCCCACGTGTGAAACGTACATTTCCACCGATTTTCGCCAGTTTAGACAGAGTCCCTGGCTCGCGACAGGTGAAAATTAAAGGATAGATAGTGTTTGGAGTAGTGCAGACCGAAGGTTTGTCTGTCAGGTGACACCGAGGAAGGGACCTCGAGACCCTCGACAAAAGGAAAGGGGTGTTTCCAATCGATGTCGGTAAAAGCCCGTCGCATCAAAGGAATTGCTCACCCACATAGCGTGAACAACTGCACTGGAGCATCCCAATCCCTTACACCACCACGAACCGCTGTCGTCCTTGCCATTGGAGGTGTCACTTGACTTACAATTAGTCAGAGGAAGCAAGACAAGCAAGACGAGCGCTTGGAAATTCTGTAGAGTGCCAGCGAGATACAGATAGAAGTTCATGGTAAAATAAAAAGTATAAACCCAGATGTAGAAAACTGGCATTAGGCGTGTTCGACTTGGCGCTCGGCTCAAAGCTCCCGTACACTAGAGGTGGAGAACTATCGATAGTGTTGACTATCGATATTATCGAATGTGATGAAAATTTAATAAACTATATATATGTTTTAAAATATTATGTTTGATTTTTGTATTTCATTTTATTTTATATATATTTCATAAATATTTTATTAAATTTTCATCACATTCGATGATATTGATAGTCAACACTATCGATAGTTCTCCACCTTTACCGTACACTAGCGAGCATGCTCGCTGAACTTGCTCGCGTGAAGCTCGTGGACATGCTCGCGATATTCAATATTCAAATTAAAATAAAATTAAAATAAAATATTCAAATTAAAATATCTTTTAAACTAATGATTTTTCGCCTTTAGTGACTTAGTACTTTTGTTTAAGGAATGCCTATCTGCATCGATTGGTGTATTAAAAAATATACTGTTCCATTTAAAAAAACAAAGTTTACTCACATCAGATAATGTGCCCTCTGAAACCATTTCTCTTTTGTCTAATACATTTTTTAGTATCATCCACAGTTTCGAAGATATTCGAGTGGATCGATTTAAATGGATCACCCTGTATAACAAGGAACGCTATCGAGGTTTCCAGCGCCGAATCATTCTCCTTAAAATACATATGTTGTTAAGCACAAAAATGTAAGAGAGACACACTTTTTTTACTTTTGCCTAATTTGAATTTTAAGGGTGAAGCAGCCCTTCAAAGTTAGAAAATTGGATAACCTTCTTCACACAATGTCATTTCTCCACGCGCGTAAATACGCGTTTCGGAAAAGTCGGCTTCCCGTCGAATATTTGCCTGCATTGATCCTTTCCAACTATGTTCAAAGTTACCGCTGGATTAAGTGATATTTACGAGTGTAACGGGTGATAAACGAACGGGAGTGAACGCATCATTTTCGAAATTGCATTTCTAGCGAGCCGCGCGACAGCGCCGGCAATGTTTTTAAGCGCCTCAGCGACTCCCGAGAAAATAGGATGAGAAAAGCTATGCTAGCCCTGGCGTTATCACGATAAACGGACGACCATATTTTTCTGAGACGTGCCGGGTTCCATTACATCCTCCCGTTAATGTTCTCGCGCAGAAAGTGCAGCGGGGTATCGTAACGACGCTGGTCCTAGCACTTTATTAACTTCTCATCGCAATCAGGCGTTACTTTACCTTTGATAAACATGTTCTTTTCATCGATTCGCTTCAGTTACCCACGCAGTGTTCTAAGTAAGTACTACATATCAAATCCTTAATTAAAGAATATTAAATTAATAAGGGCAGCTATATTGTTTTTGCACCTCGGCGGCCAAAATCTAGGAACGGTCCTGTAATATGCGGTTGTGTCGATGCATGTATATTCTATTAATGCTAAATGCCTGCCGGTCGATTGTTTATCGCGTTCGTTGCGGATGGTGAACCAGGTTCTCCGTCAGAAGCAGTATTTGTTCCGTTTCCATACAGTACATTGTATTATTTGGTCTGAAGTACTAATGTAATTGAATTTTGATTGTAATAACTCGATGCTAGTAGTAATACAATTTCTATTGGTAGTCACTACTTGCATGCAATGTAGGATACACTTCAGCACATGTACTTGTGTTATTGCGTATTAATTGTGGGAAGACATGATTGTTCTAGAGACTGACAATGAAATTTTCCTATTGGTGAGTTTCCCAATAGCTAGAAATGGGTTGGTTCATCTGGTTGATGGAATTGGAATGCATTTAATGTGCATACATTGCATTTCGATATGTCATTTTTCCGTGTATGTATATATGGTGTTCTACTAACTCTCTCCACTTCAAATATATTCGTTAGTCTTGACTAATAAACGAAAACTGTAGAAATATTGTATGGTTGAAACAAAGAAATACTATGGTGCAATAGTTTCCTTACAGGTGAAGGCGTAGAGGGGATCTAGAAATCTATTTTGTTTTTTTGTTAAATTGTAATGTCCTATTTTTTATGGTCACATTTGGTAGAATGGATAATTTGCTGTATACAAGTACTAATAATATATCCTCAACGTATCCCCAAAGTTTCATAAATTTTTGAATTTCCGGGTTGGGGATCTTCTCTTTTAAGGTACATTTATCCTGAAACTCATTGTTCCTGAGATATTCGACTTCCTAGACTGACGTTCAATCTGTCGTTCACTAATCTGACAATATGAGTATCATGATTCACCATCGCACGAACATGTTTCATAACGAAAATAACATGATTTACAAAGTTGAATATCTCAGGAACGGTGAGTTTTAGGATAAATGTGCCATAATACTCAGAATTCACTATTCTATCGAATTTGACCATAACAATTTGAACATTACATTAAAAAAAAAAAATTGACGCTTTCACCTGTAAGGAAACTACATATAGCACCCATGTTATGTGTGCCTTGCAACCATACAACTCTTGTAAATAGTGTTTTCGCAAATTGCATGAAATATTGAAGATATTTGATGTGGACAGAGTTGTTGGGTCACCCTAAATATGAGCCGTTTATTTTGAAAGTGACCTAAGTCCACTGATATTCAAAAATTGTTATATACAAATTTTTACTACTAACTTCAAGTTATACACGTTACTATAGTCAACAAAAAAATTGACAAATGGACTTATGCCACTTTCAAAATAAACGACTCATATGTATATTGTTTCGAAATTAATATATTTTCCAAAAAGTAACGTTCCTAAAATCGACAATTACTCATGGGTAGTGGGTGCAACGTGGTTTACGGTGTTTATTCAAGTATCTAAGTACTTGTGAGGTTGACGACAATAAAGTAATACTCGACCTCTTCGTGATCCGTCAAATTTTGAATTCACGCCAATGACAGTGTATGTGACGTACTGTGCAGAGGGAGGAAAGATTTATCTATGACGATGGCGTTGGTACAGTATGCCACCGGCACAGTATGGTACCTTCTGCCACTCAATGGGTGCATTTTTACGTCAATGCGCATCACAGCGACGTGTTATGCACGCTTCTATGTTCTTACAGAGTTGAAAAATCGAGGTATTCTTTTTACAAGAAAGTAGGCCTACTTTCGATAGAGGTACCGAAAGGCATCTCGTCTGATTCAATAAGTATAAACCCTGACCAGGGGCATAGCCAGGATTTCATTTAGAGAAGAGCAATAAATAGTGAAACCAAATTTTGAATTTATGTACGTAGCTAGGAAATTTAGAGGTGGAGAACTATCGATAGTGTTGACTATCGATATCATCGAATGTGATGAAAATTTAATAAAATATATATATAAAATAAAATGAAATACAAAAATCAAACATAATATTTTAAAACATATATATTTTATTAAATTTTCATCACATTCGATAATATCGATAGTCAACACTATCGATAGTGTTCTACCTCTAATTAGGAATCAATATAACCGGGATCGTGTAACACGCAATTAAATTTATTTTTATTTTGTAATAATTTAATTTAATTTTGGACGAACGACTAATTTATTATTTTCATCTTTTGCCAGGGGGATAAATTCCCATTCTTGGCTACGCTCATGATCCTGGCCATTTGTCATTGACAAGTAGCACACGATTAATCAGTAAACGCGTCTTACAGAAGCACGAAGGAGCGTGTGTGGTGAATGACATCAATTAGTTTTCGCAAGCTGACTATGATGAATAAGAAAAGTACTTAGAGTCTGTTCGAAAATTTCCCAACGAACACATAGAATCTGTTATCTTGATGTTTATTTTATGTAAAAATTCCGATCGCGAGTGTCCGTTCTGGGCGGAGAACCGTTGCAGAAGCACAACAAGTTGTAGAATGAGAGTTCGCCACTTTTAAATGCATAGAACTGTACACGCTGCTCCATTTCGTTTATTGTCGCTGAAATTCTGTGGGTTCGGTGTACAGACTCCGTGGAATATATACTCGCAATCCTACTTATTATTATGAGCCATCCGATGCAACCCATTCGGTGGTAAAGGGGCCGCTGGGACGTTTCGTGCCTTCCGGCTACGGTTTCCTTAATGATCCCGGTAAATGAGAATGACTGGTGGTTAAAGTGGAATCGCTAGTTTTATAGTGAAACTGTTACGTTCCTGGCACGATAAGATATCGGCCTCGTTTATATTAATTGCGGAAGTACCGTGAAGCCTTTTCGTAACGACCGCGTGATTTAAAGGCGAGCGTTCGTTTGACATTTTTATGCCATAATCTATGCGAATGGATATCTCTTTTTGATGCTCTTCAAGATGGACCCTCTCGTGTTTAAGGGATGACCACGAGGTAGCTATGTACGTACTTCGTTGCTACTAACGAGGGTAGCAGCTCAAGTGTAACGCTGACTTTTTAATAAGCCTTTGCCAGTTTGCAGAATTCGGCAACTCGAGTATGCTAATTAACCCTGTTTGGACGCCAATGACTAATAGTTTACAAGATAGGTATTAACAATTAAAGTTGCACAATGCTCGTTATATTCTAAGGTAGTTGTATGTATAGAGTTCACACCGTAATGGTCTTGGCGCAGTGGTTAGAATGTTAGATGCTCAATGACTAGGCTACGTTGTGCAAGAGCTCTCGCTGTAATACATAATCCTTTAATTAGTGGAATAAGATTTCAATCAGAATTGTATTTAGGTAAAGCAATGACTCAGGGCTTCATTCTGGGCTGTGTATAAGATCCTCATTCAAAAATCTCAATTATTTATCATTGCAAGTGTAAATGAAATTCTAATGCATTATTCTAACATCTTCTCACCTAAACGTACTATGTACTATGTAGTATAATATTACTCCATATTTTGGGACTATGATCGCGATATCGAAAATCATAAATATATTAAAGGTTTTCCTTGGTTGGATGACGCGTTGTTCGGGCATTAAGTACTGATCTTGTCCTAATGTCTCTAGTTTATGGGAACCAAATATTTTTCAAGTCAACAAACCCTATCTCTGTACCAGTATCCACAGTAAAATCCACACACTACTTAGCTTCCTACTTAATTTAAAATATAATTTTTACAACGTAAGATATGGGAAATACTAATTTGTAAATCTGAACAAGTACAGAATTACCTTGCATTATATTATTAGGTGTAAATGTAGATTAGAACGTATTGTTATTCACTGTACATATTGTAAACAATTCCACACATTTTAGTCATTATGGAGATATAGTATCAAGTATGATTGTAAGCCTTATTCATAGTTTTCTCAGTTCAGTTTTTGTAATAAGCCTAAGCAATTGTTCTAAACTTCATTTTTAAACGGTGCAAGCCACTGCGTATTCCCATAACAGCAAAATGTTGGCTTCAAATTTATTCTTTGGATTATTCCACTATTATTATCGCACTCTAAGTTACCCTTGAGTCCCACGAAATAACGGGACATTAGGGTTAAAATATTTGTATTCTCTTGTTTACTGTAGAATGAATAAAGTTTAATTTTATAAGACGGCTGATAAATATAAACAATTTAAAACCGTAAAACACCTCTGCTACTTTTTTCGAGTGCGGATTCAATTCGCAGGGCGCTGATTTTTTTTCATTAGTTCTATGAATCGTTAAATATTAATTATATTAATTGTCGTACAGAGTATGCTAGTAAAAATCTTCTGCAGGTATAAATGTCACCATTGAAGCGGGTACGAGACCTGTCGATTTCGTTGGTTGACTTCATTGAAAGAATATAGGGTAGTAGCGGTATGGTCAGCCGACCGTAATAGCGGAGCGCTCGGTTCGCTTATCTGAAACGGGACTCACCGCTGCTGTTTTTAACAGCTTACTGCAACGTTAATGCAAGCTGCACCACTCTGGGGGTACGTTTATTTGACAGAAAACACTTTAGCGAATATGGTAGTATCTTTTCGGATTTTTAAAAAGTGACCTCGACCCCAAATTTGCCAAAGAAGAATTTGTTTATAAATTTCAATATTCCAAACCTGATGTTTCAATTTGAAAAATATATTCAGGGAGGCCGATCCTTCGCGATTAAAATAGAAAAGGAATCAGGCAGATACGATAAACAGTTTCCGAGATAAATATTCATTTGAAGCCCTATATTTTTTAAACAAATTTGAAATCAGCAAAATGATGACTTAACCCCTCTCCCCCTCGAATATTCTAATTTGAAGAAAATCTCAAATTTTTATCACAGATCATAGATTTGTGCAATGACACTTCTAAGGATAAATTTAAGGTTTACATTCAATATAAGTAAATTACGGAATACTAGCACTCACTCTTCAGAATTGATGCCCACTAATTTTATTCACGGAGCCTAAAATCATTATTAATTTTTCAACTTGTGCAGACATATGTATGTACATTATAATTATATACAATCAAACACAAAATTATATGAATATTATGTGGTTCATAAAAATTGAATTTCCATGATTAATAAATCCTACAGCAATTACTTACATATTTTACCATTTTTTACAAGTATTATTTGCGGATCTATGTTGGTACAACATTATTTTATGAATATGAGTAATAAAGTACCTATATTGGTAACGTTTAGCCAAACAATCTAGGAAAATTCTCTATAGTTGAATAAAACGCCAACACATACGTACGCTCCGCCCAGAATGCGTAAGTGTGGGATATTAAATACAGATTCTGTATGAATAAAAATTAACCCACATCCAGTCTTTCGCGGTCTCCTGCCGTCCGAGGGTTAATTGGTACAGCTGTGTTCTACTTGGTTGCTCAAGGAAACATGTTCTCATAGAATGTATCTGACGCAACTAGATACCTCCTAAGAGTCCTAAGTGTCTTGGATATAAATCGATTAAACCATATGTCCCTCTACATATCATTGCAACTCTCGAACTGTGTCATAGGCGTTATAAAATTAATTTTAGTTTTAAAGTTAAATCTACAATGAAAACAGGTTTCTTGATTATAATTTAGTTATTTTATAATGCAAAGCAAAGTTTAATATATTGTGGCATTGAATTAATAAGATTTTTACAATCCGTGGGTGAAATTTGCTCCCACGATAATCTTAATAAATTGGCTTTTTCTCACGAATCAATTTTTCTTCAATTTTGCCCACAAGTTCTGAATAGGCTTTAGATCAGGACTGTTCGCTGACTATTTCATTCTTTTAATGTCGTTCTGTTGTGAATAGTCTTTTACTGCTTTACAGCGGTGACAGCTGGCATTATCATCTTCATGACCATTTTCCATACATCGCGCACAACACTGTCCCAGAGTACTCGCACATAGAATTCCTATAGGTACGTCATTTAAATGGGCCACTCGGTTATACGTATATCCTTCAGCACTATTCTTAGTATAACCTGCGCATCCTTCTTATTGTTAGTCCATGTGAATCCATGTGCGTGACTGCAACATGTTTAATTTCTATCGAATTTAGTTTTAGTTTCGATTTCAGGCTAGGCTTCTTAACACTGAAGCCTCGCCATTTACACAAACAAGTGATTCATTATTCGTCTGTAAGGTACTTATTCCTGATTTCTCCTGTATATTCACTTGTGACTATCACAGACGATTAATAATAATAATATTAATATTCATTGTGAAATCCTTGCACGTGTTCGCAAATTGAGAAAACCGATCTACTATTCTGGACTCCAGATGTCCACCAGCTCTTGCCATTCTCTGTGACATAGGTGTCATTCTCTATTAAGAAGACATGGACCCCAAATCTTTGATTATTATTATTATTATTATTATTATTATTATTATTATTATTATTATTATTATTATCTACGGGAAAACCCTTTAGGATACAAAAAGTATATACAGATAAATACAGTACCTAAAATAATATAAAATACAAAAAAGAACAAAACCATATAAAACAGAACAAAACAGAACAAAGCGGTCAGCAAACAACAATAAGAATTCGCAGCAACAACGGATATAAAAAATACTAAATTAAACTCGGAATCGATAAACCAATTGTCTCCAGAACGAGTCGAGCGCGTTCGAGAACATGTCAATAGAGGTGGAGAACTATCGATAGTGTTGACTATCGATATTATCGAAAGTGATGAAAATTTAATAAAATATATATATAATATATATAAAATAAAATGACATACAAAAATCAAATAAAATATTTTAAAGCATATACATTTTATTAAATTTTCATCACATTCGATAATATCGATAGTCAACACTATCGATAGTTCTCCACCTTTACATGTCAATATCAGCTATATAACGGTTAACTTCATCCATAGCACGGTTTAAGGGGGGAGACCACTGTCTCAAATTTTCAATTTTCAACCTGCTTCTATTTTTTTTTAGCAACATTTCCCCAATTTTGTACCCCGAAAACATGCCTTTTTTCAGTGACCCGCCATTTTGTTATTTTTTACAAATTCGGCATTTTGCGATCGTCACGTAATAGAGGCAGGCTTCTAGTTTCTAAATATTGTTGTTTTTTTGAATTTTGATGAACCATATGGTCTGGGGTCTGTCAACGCGACTAGCATGTTTTTTCCGGAGCGCAAATTTTGACGGAGTGTATACAGAAAACGGATTTATTAATTTGATTAAAAAAAATTTTTTCTTACCCTTCGATATATACACTATTGACTATACTAAGCAATAAATTGATTTACTTGCGTTGTTTGGTTGAAATAAATTCCTGAAAATACCCTTACATTTCGGGCCGAGACAGTGTTCTCCCCCCTTAAAGGATGATGTCCTAATTGGAACTTTTCTTATCTTCCTTATTCTAAACGCATAAAGTGAATACAGAAAGGATAAATACCTAGAAGTGACAGTCTCAAAGATAGCAAAGGAGTCATAGACCCAGCCCCAGTTCCTGTCGGTGTTCTTACAGAGGCAATTCGCGATAAGTACAAACGGTTGTCGAAATAATCGTGGGTGAAAGATGACCCAGTTCTCGGTTGGTGAGACCGTCGAGCCCATGCCATGGACCGTCTAATTAGACATTTCACGGCACTACACTTCAGCCGTCCGTACATTGAAATCAGTTTATTACAGCGTCAGAGCTTGCGCCGCTCGCGATAGTCATGGTCCAGCGATGTGTTGGAAATTACACAAGCGAATCGCTTTCATTTGGAGCACGCTGCCGCGTTTACGTGTAGACGTTCACGCGCGTCTATTTGTCTCGCTGCTATTTCGGTTTCCCTATCCCTTACCCGTTTTCGCGCGCTAACTGTATCGAGGCCAGGACTTACGCGCGCCCGTACGTTCTAATTTAACGTTCTAATTTGACGTAACCGCGTTAGACCTCTCGGTCGACGGCTATAAGCGCGCAGCTGAAGCTTACGAACCTAATTACGCTCCTTACGAGGAAAAAGAAGACGGGGAACGAATCGGCGCGTGTGAATCGGCTCAAGCACCCGGCCCTCTTGCTTCTCTCCGGCAATGACTGTAATAAAAACCTTTTTATGTCGTAAGTTTATTTTAGACTTTCACGTCGCAATAGTTGAGAATTTTTGGATTAATGATGCGTCTGTATGCGATGAATAGAAATTGTGGTAGGTTGGATATTATGGAACGTGATATAAACTAAATATTAATGTAATGATGATGTATAATATATTCCAAGATCATCGAAATCGGTGAGGATTGCTCTTTGTAAATAATTACCCAGTTTTTTATTTTTTTTATTCCAGTTGGTAGCATTGAATGTTATTGCTTTGTTTTGTGGAATGAGATGTATGTGTTCGTGAATATAAATCAAATTTGTGAGCATATATTAGGTGATCTTATTGTGTACTTCATTATTATTTGTTAGCGATGTACATTGTCTTTAGCAGTTCATGATGGAGGTATAACAGGAAGTTTTAGTCAGTGAGAGGTATATATATGTACCTACATCGTGCTTTCTTCCAAAATTAACGACGTTGCAAGGTAAACTTGTTTTAGATGTCCAAGAATTCTGAAGTCTGGAAAGTTTGAAAGTATCAAACGTCCTTCATGTTGAACTAACAAGGAGTGTGCATAATGTTCGGGGCACCGATTTTGTTCAGATTTTCCAAGTACATAGTACGCAGCACGTAGGTACAATTGAGGCATTAAGACCAAAAACGGAATACATTAAAAAAATATTAGTAAATTATTAATATACGCTGTCCTCCACAAAACTATTCAACTTTGGTAGAACAAATTTTTATGCAAATTTAAATAGGTTAAAGCAGAAATATTTCACGTAATAAAGTTAATTGAAACACTCTGTGTGAGGGGTACATAACGCATATATTTTTCTTGTAATCCACTTTTTGGTGCATCAAGAGCCTCCAATAACGAAGGTATTGAAATGTAGCGCGATCCTCTGATATCCGGGTAATGTCGCCAGCCGTATACGGACAGTTCAAAAGTTCAAGAAAGGTTCAAAGCAGTTCTAATCTTGTCAAGCTGGCTTAAACCTATACGTAACGACTAATGCTTCCATTGAGACGTTCTCGGAGGGTCGCATATGTAGGTCGGTCGTCAGAAAATCCAATAGAAAATTTGGGGCGGCGTCTACGAGTCTGATGTATGTGCTCTGCAATCAAGCTTTGAAGAGACTTTGCATTAAAATTTCCTCACCCTAGGAAACCAAACTAAATCCTTAGCTCCTTGTTCTGACTACATGTGTCAATTGCCATTGAGAACGGTATTGCTGGAAAAGATTCGCTGAGGGAACTGGTGACATGTTTCATCCACACACAAATTTTCGAGAAACGTAAACTCAGCCACACGCCTCTTCCTTTCCTCGATTTGGCTACATTGCACTTTTCACATTCGCAAATAAGTTCTTCGAATTTAATTTGGCACGCGTAACAATTATGCGCCTTAATTTCGAGGTACATTTACCGTCGTGAACGAGCATGATTATGGTTGCGGATTAACTCGAGTCTGACTCGGGGTAAGAGAACCGTGTCCATGAGATCCACCCCGAGTCAGACTCGGGATAACGTTTTCTTTCATAACTTGAGAACCAGAGATCGTATTGACATGAGCCAAAGTGAAAATTAAAGCTAAATAACTATATTTTTCTGTAAAATTAACCATATTAATCGTAAGAATTCCCTTTTACAAAATTGCGTTCGTTTAAATATTGTAAAAAGAAACTTTTGAAACCTACAAAAATACAAAATAACAGTGACTAAGGATATTAAAAGTAAGAATGATATTTTAAGAGTTTTTGAGGGCACTCATGTGAAAATTGTGGCCGTAGTAACAAAATTCTGAATTTGATTTCTAAAGTATATTTCCGTGAAGCTCAGTTTCCCTTTTTGCAATAATCACGACAAATTTGAAAGCAGCATCCTGTGCAGGAAAAATTACCCCATTTCCGTACAGAATTCTGCCAGTAAATAGGTCCCCAAGCTGGTTAACGCGATTAAGCACGTCGTCTTGTTTTAGAACGTTGTCTTTGTCAAATGAATTAAACAGCTGTTTCTGATTTTTCGCGCGTCTATCAAGCCACTGTTTTCGGATGCGAAAGCGCGCGGCTCGTCCCCGTTGCAATCGGCGTCGTAAAAGGATTTTACGATTGTCGAATGCTTCCTTTTCCTGGGAGTCGCGTGCTTTTCACTGGAACTGTTTGAACGGATTCGTTGCTTATCGTCGTCTGTTGCCTTAGTGGATGTTATCCGTTCATTTGGAGCACGACGAACAGTTGTTTGGTTTACACGGAAGCTGCAGCAAACCCTCGAAGTTCAAGTTCCGGATGTATAAAATCGATTGAGACGGTTACTCAGTGCAAGATTGCCGGTTGCTAGATAGTAGTTGTTTCGTTATTGCAACTACATTGCTGGTTACTTGACAAAATAATGGACACGTGGAGTTCACCAGAAACTCAATTTTTATCGATGCTATTGTTTATGGAGGAACATAACTACATCTAGGGAGGCATAAAAACTGACGATCGTTTAGAATTTTTTTTTAAGAAAGTATTAACATTATTGCACTCGTAATTTTTTTTTATTAATTATGTCACATTTTCGGTTATAATATTTAATTTTTGTATGTAAAAATATTAGTCGTATAATACAGTTGCAGGCGCTAGTTCCAAATGTGTCACCCGCTGCAGTGATTTGCGTTACTCCCAATTAAACAGACTTTACCTGAAAGTAAAAAGCAGATTAGTTTCTTAAAATATTCTACAGGAAAATGAAAAAAAATTATTTTCATATCCTTGAATAACCAGTAAATAAAGTCCATAAAGTTTTCTTACTGCAAGTATAATAGTATACTTTTTTTTAAAAAAATCCTATATATCACCTATTTTTTATCGATTCGATGAGAATATGGGTAAGAAAATGTGTGAGATAAGATGTGAGAGAGTTCAACTTGTTAGTGCGTGATTTACCTATTTCAGTTATCTACTTAGAAAGATTTTTGCTTGTTCGGACAGTGATCTTCTTTCGCAGACTATACTCAGTTTTCAGAAAAAAATTCTCGAAATGTAAATAGGCGCGAATAATCTCTCCACTGGTAAATTTGGGGACGAATCTGGAAATTATTAAATGGTGATTCGTGGAAGGTCTCCGCGGAGGGAATTAGACATTTGCCAAGGATGAAAGAAGATAATTGAATATGTTAGTCCCTCGGTTCATTTAAAGTCTACTTGTTTTATCAATATGAATGGTTGCCAGTTGCACGTGTTGACTTAAAATTTTCAGTACGTTTTATGGCTTAATTGTATATACATACGCGGAAAACTGTGTCTACAGCTACTTTCAATTATGAGTGAAGATGGAACAATGTGTTTCTTGGAAAGTTGAAATGTAGAAAAAAATTTGCGAGATATGCAGGGACTTGAGAATTCTGGTATTGTCAAAGTTATAGAATTGAGAGAACTGGAACGTAAAGTTTATGAAGAAAATTGGTGCCGTGCTGTCTCTTAATCCCTCTATTATGTGTGCATTAAACTCCGCATACAGCAATATTCCAGGACACGTCACATCACGGTCACATCGCGAAGTATCGGACAAAACAGATTTTGTTTCACCGATTCGATAGAGAAAGTTTCATCTGAAAGCTTCGCGGCTGAGAGAAGGTATTCTATAATTGTTCCACGCAAATAAGCGAGACACGCGGCGCTCCAGTTTCGTGCACGCATTCCAAGTACGCCCGTTTTGTCCCGCCCCCGCACAGTTAGCACGAATCTTGAAATGGCTGTTCTCGGTTGTTGAAAAACTACCGCGAGTGCATTGCAATTTCGATATAATGCGCGAAACAAAAAAATATATTAAAGAACGTTTTATGCAGCAGAGTGTACTTGTAGCTTCTGGGAAAAAAATGGTTTTAGTGGGTCAGTACACATTGTCATGGTGCGACACAAAATTCATAACTGTATAAACGGTCGCCAGGAATATTTGTATTTATTTATTCTTAAAATAAAATATGTTCAAAATAATAGCTGTAAAAAACAGTGATTACTGAATTTTGGAGCCGGATATTTTTCTTATAAAATACCTGTTCTTTGAAGTGCCTCCCACATCTCATTGTCAGTGTGACTTCATGTTTCAATTTAAGGGGACTTAAGTAGGCAGTCAAATCAATCGAAACTCAAGAATTATTTACAAATTAATTACAAGGATATCTAAGCAATCACAAACTTCTGCTTTTATACATTGTTTGCTACTATCACGTGGATTATTTTTTTTATATATATGTATTTTATAAATGGCGCCACACGAGGTTGATTACACAGTGTTTTAGAAAAGTGTCTTTCATTTTTCACTGATATCGAGCTTAAAAATAAGTATACAACGGTTTCCTTGGAATATGTGTCTCCTAGAACCTGTAATTCCGGCCCGAACCTCGGAAAAAAGAATTGAACCAAAATTATTAAAGTTGCGACTAGGATAAGGCAATTTTTGCTATAAATATCGATCCGCAAAAATTAGTCGACTTTCGCACACTATAATTGGGTGGTCCTTCGAAGAAAGTTGAGGCACTTACCGTGTAATATCCAAGAATGCAATCAAGGAAGATCGCGTCTCATAGCACTAATAGTATAACTAGACTGCATGGTTCCATATTTTGAACTTCGTCGTCCAAGTTGAATACTATATAATAAATTTCCACCCTTTGACGTCGACCTCCGTCTTTGAATATTTAATTTCGTTATTATTTCACATATAATAAGCACAATGATATACATATATTTTGTACAGCAACCTACAATAAGGAAGTTCAAAAATGATATGTCTTAGCCCATTCTCTGATGACACAGTGTCTTCACTCTTCAGTGTCTGTAGCCTTCAACAAATTAGGGGGTTACATATCCTTAAAAGGTCGCAAAATAGAGTCATTTTTATGATTTTTTTTATATATATAAAGAAACGTCATATTTAAAAATTAAAATCTACACCTTGTTGTGTATAAATTAAGTTGTATTCACTTAAAAAATTGATATCTTAAGAAATGGTGTCGTGCGGCCACCTCTCCTAAGGCTTCTTCATAGTTACAGCGGACCGATTTGAATAAAATTTTGCACGAATATTCTTAAGACTATAATCTAGTACTTATCGACACGATTTTTCCATTAGTGTTTTATTTTTTATTAATAAAATAAGATGAAAACTTAAGTCGAAAATCACATACTTATTTGACTTAAGTAGCTATCATTCTAAAAAAATAATTGTTTTTTACAATGGGCGCCGTCAAGTTAGTACTTAATCTAGTGATTACAGTTGTTCAAAATTTTATTCAAATCGGTCCACTAATCACTCAGATATTTTGGGTGCCATAAATGTACCATTTATTAAGATATCAAATTTCTTATTGAAGAGGATACAGCTTAATTTATACACAACAAGGCGTATATCTTGATTTTTAAATATGACAGTTCTTTATATGAAAATAAAATCATAAAAATTACCCCATTTTCGACCTGCCAAGGGTACCTACGTCACCCCTTAAGCGTGATTATAGTTGTTTACCGATCCACTCATAATATTCTTAACTAAGCAATCTTTTTTTTTGCGCACGCCACAGGTACTTGTGCGTGAAATCGGGATGGCACGACAAATTCGTCATCAATGACACGCGTTAAAGCAGGTGCGTCCACTTCTCTTGCTGGCGAACGTACCCGTACACGCTCTCGTTTCCGTCTTCCTGTTTACAGCGTGATCGTTGAGCCGACTGCTGGCTTTTTGCCGACGCGCTTGTCACGACACGATTTTTTTTCCATTCCATTTCCACTGCTGTCATTGACACAAACCTCGTTACTCAACCTCGGACTTTCAAGTAGAACGTTTAGCTCGGAAACGGTTGCCTTCCTGCAATTAGCGTTGCCGTTTAATTTGGCTCGATTGATTTGATTGGATTCAGCGGTGGCAAACAATTTCCATGAGTACTGTGCTTCTATCGTTAGAGATGCACAGCGGCCACATGTCCACCTGACTGAAATTGTAGAACTACAACGCATATCGCACCAATTACCACAAGTGTGAGGCGTCGAGATACAATCACTGGTAGCCATTTCGCTATTAAAATAAACATAGTATGTATACACAAAATGATTTTTAGGTAAATGTTTCACGCAATATCGCTCATTTGCTGCAACAACGATACAACTCAAAATTTGCAGTTTTTGAGTTATAAGTATAGAAAAAACGGTTGTTGTCTAGCAAAACTTTTGAACCCGTTTCCCCAAAAATCGTGAATTTTTAGTTATGTCGTTGTTGCAGTAAATGAGCGATATGTCATTTAATACTTTAGAAAAAATTGCATGCTATGATGAGTGTTAGAGCTCCAAACATAGTTCGTGAAACCGATTATATACACCCTATGTACCTAGTAAATAATATACTCTATTTTTTGCTAATAACAAAAAATGTTGACAGAGATGGATTGTGAGTGTAAGTTCAGAAAAGTTTGGTGGCTGGAACTGATCTGATAGGTCATTCAAAACTGAATTTGCCACTCTCGCCAGTTCACGTTCAATTCTCCCTTCAAGACTTGGAGCGTCTTGTCTTTTAAGTGGAGCATAAGACATTCCAATTACATTCGCAGGTTGGCTTCCCACCTGTGCAACGCCTCCAAGCCTAATGATATTTCCTGCGGGTAGGCCCGGCAAGAGCGTCGCGCAACGAGACCCTTGTCCTATGTAGGAAAACCAACCCGCGAATGTTGAGCCGCGCTGTCGTGGGGTTATACGATACGTCAATTGCCGCTGAGAATGCCGTGACTGGAAAATGTCATTGCGGAACTCGGTATTACATTCCAACCATACCAAAGTCTTCTCGTAAATACTACTGCGATCGCAGCGTAGACCCTTTGTGTGTGCCTTTAACAATGGGTATTGGTGATAGTTAATTGCAGTGACTGGCTAGCTTGGAACCAGAGCTGTAAACGGGTAATTTCGAATTATTCGAATAACTTCAAATGATTCAAATCACTTCGAATAACTTCAAATGATTCAAATCACTTCGAATAACTTCAAATGATTCAAATCACTTCGAATAACTTCAAATGATTCAAATCACTTCGAATAACTTCAAATGATTCAAATCACTTCGAATGATTCGAATAACTTTCGAGTGATTCGAATGATTCAAATCACTTCGAATGATTCGAATAACTTTCGAGTGATTCGAATGATTCAAATCACTTCGAATGATTCGAATAACTTTCGAGTGATTCGAATGATTCAAATCACTTCGAATGATTCGAATAACTTTCGAGTGATTCGAATGATTCAAATCACTTCGAATGATTCGAATAACTTTCGAGTGATTCGAATGATTCAAATCACTTCGAATGATTCGAATGATTCGAATAACTTCGAGTGATTCGAATAACTTCGTGTGATGTGAGTAACATCGAGTGATTCTAATGATTTTGAATGATTCTAATGATTTCGAGTGAATCTAATGATTTCGAATGATTCTAATGATTTCGAATGATTCTAATGACTTCGAATGATTCTAATGACTTCGAATGATTCTAATGATTTCGAATGACTTCGAATGATTCTAATGACTTCGAATGATTCTAATGATTTCGAATGACTTCGAATGACTTCGAATGACTTCGAATGATTCGAATAAATTCGAATACTTCTAATTGTTCTAATATTCGAATACTCCTAATTATTCGATCATTCGTATTTCAACTTCTATTTCTCTGCTATTCGAATACATAAAATATTCGAATATTCGTGACAGCCCTACTCGGAACTGCTATTATTCTGGATATTCATCTGTGACATTTCTATTGACGTCAATCGTTGTAAATTTCTGGTTGTCCGAAACTATCATTCACCACAAATTAGAGAGCTGATGCGCAACACGCTGAAGAATATTTAGATAATCTTCTAGCTGCTGTGGTTTTCACCAAACTGTTGCTATACATATTCAACTGCTATTATGATGCAGTTTAGTCGTAAAAAAAGTTATGACTCTATTTATGTAGGTACATGATTAATGACACAGCACTTACGAATGTTTAGATCACCTCTGACTTTCATAGACCTCATATAATTATGTAGGAAGTCCTGCATCTAAAGATCCAGGGTTTTTAATCTATCTAATAATATCAAAATCAATCAAAAATATCAGTGCTATATGAAATTTGTATACACCGTTAACTGTTTCATACTTTGTATATGTTGATAATCTAGAATCCATGTACAGAAGCACAAAGTGTTTTAATAGGAAAAATTCAGCATAGGTTTAGTTGTATCTGTCCTTTCACATTAAACAAGTTATACCACCTACAAGTTGCGATTATGAGGTAATCTTGCTCTTTATTAGACTTCTTTCTATAGAAGATAAACGAACCGTGTCTGATCTCCTCTTTTTATTTAAGTTCATGAATTCTTTCATTTCCTGCCTTGAAATATTACAGCAGATTTATCTTCACGTTCCGTTCTGACCATTACAGTACACCGTACGTACACTGTATGGCAAAAGTTATTTAAGTAGAATATGATTAAGTAGAATACGACTACCTTTATATCAATTTAACATTCACAGGCCTAGCTATTCTTTATTTCTTTTTACTACTTATATACCTACATATATCTTTTTATACATTTTTCCTCCCCTTTGGTATTTCTTTCGGGTATTATATTACTTATTCCCCTTTTAATTTTTTCTCATTAGTAATAGTTCTGTAAATTGTATTTTAACATTTTTACGTACCAAGGAGACCTACCCTTTAGAGTAGGTATTATTATAATAAAATAATAATATACCGATCCTATTTCTTACGCTTTTTATCCTTGTGAACAGACACTCAATTATCTCGATTCTTTGCAAGGGTTAAAAATCTACATTTAAAGTGTAAATACGACATGGATCATTTAGAAGTGTACACTTATATTTTCTTCATTTCAAAATTGTACCAAAAACTTGTTCTTACAAAAGTTGTTTGATACAGAATGGGACATTATGTGATGAGCTTTAAGGATTTAAAAAAAATTAACTTGACCTTGAAATCTCTGCCATTTCTCCACCTGCAAACAAACTATTTGTACCACACAATGCCTCCTTCCATATTACACAACTTCTTTAAGAACAATTTTTGGTACCTTAAGTCCCTTACGAGATATTTCATAGTTTCCATTTCATAGATTCGCTTATAATCTGTAGAATCCTGTAATTATTTATACGTAACAACCTTCAGAAAAGACAAATATACTAATGCTTATCCTGTTTTAAATGTAATACGTACTTATCTGACCAATTCAAGAGAGTAGAAAATTTGTTACAATATTCTAGTTGAATCTTTTCATTACAAAGAGCCAAGCAAAACTTCGTCATTATTAACTGTTACAGAGTTCCCGAAGAACCTGTCTTGTGGTGGTAAACAGGAGGAACATAATATTCTTTCGCCTCATATTTCATGGTTCGTTGTTTCGTGAGTTTCTCAACGCAGAATGAATGAACACTGCGAAACGAAAGCTTTCATCTAAGCAGAAAATAGTATCTAGGCAAAGTTGCGATATTACCAGCAGTTTAGTCTCGTTGAAGTTTGGGAACAGTTTGCATCTTAACTAATGACATCGCACAGGGGACTGCTGATGAAAGCACAGCTTAGCCCATGAATTGTTCACGATTCACATTCCTGTAGTAGCATTAACATTGACTTTGAACTAATTTTTGTAACTTACATTATCGCAATGTTTCTGCATAAGGGAAGCACTCATAAAAAATTATGTCAACGTAAAGAAAAATGGATTTTCTTCAATGTAACGTGTGAATATTTAATATTTTTTAATACTAAGGAAAGGGCGGCTTTGTAAAGATTTTTTTCTTTACTGAAACAAGTCGATTTTGGATGTTTATAAAAATTGAACAAATTAAAATATGAGAGAAACCGTACGCTACATTGAAGAAAATATATTTTTCTGTATGTCAACATAAGAATTTCTTATTTTTTATGTTCCAATCATTTTTGGTGCTGGGTGCCAGCTGACAAGGTCCTGTCAGACATGATGGTAGACAATGTTGTATAACTCCGCCGTTTTTAAATTTTCAGTAATAAATAATTTATGAATATAAAGTTAACATGTTGCCTAATATCTCGTAAAACGATTCCGAAATTTCACTCCAAAATTACCTGAGAAAACAAATTTTAATACCCACTTTTTAAGCCTACTAGGTGGTGTACCCCCTCAAGAGTACATGATTCTAGATTCAATATGCTGCTTACGTAATCCTATTAAAAAGTCCATTCAAACTGAAAGACTTATATGGGAATAATTTTAAAACGATCCGTGCCACCATGGGTCGCTGGTGACCCACGATATTTATTGAAAATGAAACTTTTATCCAATGGAATAACGTATTTTTTTCAATTCTATGTAGACATCGAAATAGAGAAGAAAAAGCTGTAGTTATGAAGAATTTGACACAACTATTACTTCTCTATAATTTCATATCGCAAATCTTTTTTCCTCGTCCCTTTTTATGGTCCTGCCAAAAATCGAAATTTTCGAGGTAATACAGAACGTGTTAATTACATCATTTTGTGTGTGGTGTATTAATGTTTTTATGTTTTACAAATATTGCAAATTGCACGAATTTTATAGCGGGTATAATTATATGTATAGTGCCGAGTAATTCTGTTGTATCAGAGAAATTAAAATTTTTTGAGATGTTAAATACAATATTCTGAGAGTTATTATCCACAGAGCCTTCATCGGGCAACTTTCGTTTTAGGTTTCTATCTCCGGTCAGAGCTGTCACCTGTCGTCCGGTCGTCCGGTGGTCCGATTTTCATCCGGGCACTCTGCTTTTAGTTTTCTATCTCCGGTGTCTGATTTATCGAAGTAAATGTCCGGCTTTCAATGTAATTTTTATTGAATCAATAATCTCGAAAAATGGAGATGTCCTCAGAATCTGATTTTACTGGAAATGAAACAAAAGTTTAATGTCTATACACTGAATGTTAGAATAATCAAACTCAGCTGTATTAGTCTTCGATTAGGTATCTTGTGTTCGGGTGAAATTTCATTATTTTAAAAATTATTAAAGTGGTCGAATTTCATTTTTCGCCGTTTGAACTTATCCCGTTTTCAAACTCAATGATATTCAACAGGGAATTTGAGGAATTATTTAAGAGCATAAAATGTAGAAATGGTTATACAAAACATTTTATTTTACTTGCTAGAAATGGAAAATCAATGCGAAGGAACTCGATACGGAAAACCTGAAACTCAATTATACTTATTTATTTAGTTTTAAAAAAAAATCAGATAAAATGACTTGGATAAAATGAAAGATTAATCAGGCTCAGAAGCAACAAATTCTTTTATTACTGTTTAAATGTAGAACTGTTCTCTTTCGCGATATGTACATATGTATACATATACTACATAGATATACAATTATTACATACACATATATACGTACTGATTTTTTGCCTACGTTTGTTTTGGCCAATATGAACGGCTTGATATTTATTACGCAATTGATGTGTATTTTTTGGGTTACGATAAATATTAATGAAGATTGTGCTTGTTCGAATACACTCTTGCAAACATAAAATTCATTCATCTTGTGTAATGAAAATATTTGTCGATGGAAATTGAATTTCAAATTCGCATCGGGATTCGATCGTACGCAATCGTTGGTAAAGAAAACATAATAATCCGTTGTTTTAATGCATACCGACAAATATTGAGTTTATCGATTCAGTTACTGGGGTTAAGATATCGTGCGAGTTCTTATTGATTCGTGCACTCTCCTTGAAATCCGCTTAGTTCGTAATTTCAGAAATTACGTATTCCATAATAATTCCATAATAATTTCCATAATTATGTTCACCATTCCACGAAGTTAAGGCCTTAAGGAACAGCGATAGGGTTAGGTTTGTAACACAGAATTTTGCTTTTCTTTATTATTGTAGAAATAATTATAATTCCTATAAATCTTTGCTACCGGAATTTTAATTCGTCAGTCTGTAGTCAAGAATTCACCAAATTCGTTGTTTATATGGCTGGAAATGCATCCTTTTTTACAATAAATATATCTACGTATAACTCTTTACATTTGTTTTCTTTGCTAAGGTTTAACTTTAAAAGTTAGTCAGGCCAAAAGCTTTGTCTTGCCAATTTTTCATCATTGACAAAATTTTTCTTGGTGCATCTTCACGTTGCTTAATCTTCTGATGGGTACAATTCAAAAGAGAAGTAGCCTCTTCATGGCTAACTCTTTCATTTTCGATAATTTGTTTATCAGTCGTCGACTATCGATCGACATTCCAGAATAATAAGGCGGAATTTTTTATACAAATATCAAAGACACTTCAACGTTGTTTCTCGTGCAAATTGTGGATCCTAAAGAAAGAACTAACGCAACAACGCTCCAATAATTGAACTGAAAAGTTGAATTGTTTTTTGCCATGTATACCCGCAACTGCAGTAAAGTGGAAGCAAATTTCCAATTGATGCGGTAGCCGCAGGTCAAGCGTGCAGAATTGCGGCCGGGTTACCCTCGGTTCCAGGCTCGTTTTCACTTTATATGTTACATTAAATTATATATTACATTTCTCGATTCTCCAACTTTCCAGTGTAAAGGTAAAATCTAGTCAAATTGCAAAGTTATCAGAATTGCAAAGAATTTTAAAACAGTCTGAAGTTTTCCCTGTCGAGGAGCATACGAGTATATGTACACACTACTTAGTCAAAATTTGATCGATTTTTATTGCACTGCCTGTATGTGTTTTGTTTATAAGTAAATATGTACATGGTGTTTCACTTAACTTTAGCACCTGAAATATTTCTGCTATACGTATTTCAAGCTTTATAAAAATGTTTCCTACAAAAAATGCATATATTTATAGGCGCCAGCGCATAGTAACAATAATTTTATTTTGTTGGGAGGCGTTAATGAGATACGAAGGCCAATTTTGAGTTTTTAAATGGACAGCTATATTTTATTTGACAGACAAATTAAATAGCATACAACAATAAGTGTTTCAAATAAGGCGATCTTTAAATGGGCCAAGTTATGCAGAAATCTATCAATCTTCAAAATGATAAAAAATTAGTTAAACACAGTATATATCCCATAATTTTGTGAACTTTATTTTGCAAAAAATTACCAACCAATAGAACAACTCTTACATTACATAATTATTCAAACTACCAAGCAATAGTTACATTTTGGCCTTAAAAAATCGTTTAAAAACAAAAACTACAGAAAATTTAAAATAATAATAATTTAACTAATCATTATTAAATAACCCATATAAACATATTGGAAAATAACAACAAGAAATTAAATATATCCAATAGAAATACAGGTACTTTTTTATAACAATTAAAATCTTCGAACTAAATTTAAATAACCTATTATTACTTTCAACCACTTATTAATTTAAATAATTCTCTAATCAATAGAAAAGTAATTTTTTCGATTTTCGATACTTGCCCTAGTTACGCTTGCATCCAAAAAGATCCAGCTAAGTGGTTAGCCGTTTGAATCGAATTTAGTTAGCGATATACAGGTCATATTACGAATGACCATTCCTTAGTGCAATTCCAATTGCAGTCGAATTTCTTAGAAAATCCCACCAAAAGCCACGTACGTGTATTTCACCGCTTATACTTGGGCGAACGATTTTCCAACTTGATAAAATGTTTCACGAACGACGCATTTCCGACGTCGTTGAAATGTCATTCGAGCAGAAAAGAATTCTCTGCACAGGAAGGTCAGGGTTCCGTGCATCGGGTTTTGTGTTCAGGTATGCTAGAATGCGCATTTTGTAAGAATATTGCGGAATTATTCGTGAAAATGCATTTTGCGTTTTCCTCGGTTGCACTGCCAATTCTGTGAATATTCCTGCATTTGAAATAAAAAGCAACGAAAGGGGATAAACAATTTCTCTTTGCACGTGCACGGTTGTCCACGCGAAATATTTTTATAATTTTGAGAAAGTGGCATGTGCGATAGTCGTATGAAATGAATGGAATTGTGCAGGATGGAAATAACTTCATTATGAATTGAACTACAAAGAGTAGTTCAACCTCTGAAGTTGAGCACTGGGTCTTGTACAGCCACCATATTTTTCTGAAAGGAATCAAATAAGTCTTACCTTTTAACGGAAGGAAGGAAATGAAAAATAATATTCCCTGACTCAATGGCGTTGAAATCCAGCTAACTCTTTGCCACCTTCCAAGAGTTATGTTCAAAAAGATGTGTGCGTTTAAGAGCCACGTTTTTTAAATCAATACTCTACTACCTTTTGTACTAAATATACATGGTGAAGCAATAAAGTTGATCATGTAAAATATCGCCTTTATGTTGACTGATGCAGAAATATATTAAAATATAATGTGTCACTAATATTTTTTGCAAAAATGAATGTTTGTCGAAGATTTTAAGATCACCTTAATTTTTTTAAATGACAAACTTTACTTTTTTATCCTTAGTATAGTCGTGGTCATTTAGACAATTTCAACGAATTTGTAGTACGAGGTTATTTGATATTAAAGACCGGTTAAATATTGATTCTCACGTTATAAATAAATTCTCTAAGTCATGTCCACGTACATATATCGACGTAGTTGAATTGCTGAAGTACGTATACTTTTCATTCCCGAACTGACTGTACCACATACTGATTTGATACCTCAGATTTTCTGGCGGGGATGGTGTCTTCTGGTACAAAATGTTTTTTAGTGGTCTTCTTCATAGTTAATAGGATGTGTGCACATAATATGCTTACACTAAGATCGCTACTCCATATGATTTTCGCGAATCAGTGGATCGTTGCTTGTGCTACAATCAGTCCGGAAGTAATAATAGGTGTATAGTCGTTCAATAGAAAAATTTTGAAATCGTAAATTGAATAGTCCTTGCAGAAAGCTCTATAAGAGTCAAAATTAAAAAAGAACACAATTTTATCGGAAAACGTTTTATGTGCCAATGGTACGTAGTATTGATTTTTATTTTTGGCATTTACAGAGTATTCTACAAGGACTCTTCAATTACCCAAAGTGGTAAAGCAAAATTACTTCTGTGGAATCAACCCAGCAGGAGTCCAGATTTGCAGGACCGTATATGTAATGAAAAACTTTTCAAAAACTAATGACAGGAACTAATTTAGAAAGGAAATGCTTCGCCTGTCCCTGAACAAGGTTTCGCTCCCTTTTTCCCAGATTCTCTGTTTCAACCACTTAACCTAACAATAGGACTCAGCTTCCATTTATGGCCCTGCCAGTTTTACGACTCCGAATCTCTCTACTACGTGGACTATACGTGCTTCAGCAATTCAACGGCTGCAATGTTGCATCGATGTGAATGGACATGACTCCGAGCACCTCTTATAACGTGAGATGCATTGTTTCATCCCTTCTTTTAATGTTAAATAACCTCATACTGTACGTAATCGTTTGAATACCCTATATTGAAAATGAAGGTGACCTCAAAATTTCCGATACGCTTCCACCTACAAGAGAATTATTACTGACATATTGTGGCCTCCTTGATACCGTACATTTTTCATAAATAATATTTTTTTTTTTGTTAAATTAGCGGAGATTTTTAGATGCCCAGAGTCATTACTACACTTTGTATATTTACATCTCTAATAGTTACGCATCAAATTTAATATAATATATTACAAACAAGAACGTGTCAATAACTACTTAGAATTGTTTTTATTACATGCATTACGAATATTGTTTCTCTCTACTATTTGCGACCCACTTAAAATGAGTGAGATAGAACTCGAAGTAGGGATGTCGATCGTGAGTTTTCTGAAGGGTAGATCCCGCACAGTCTATGTAAGTCTAACATGCAGTTATGCAACGTGAATATGTTGCATACTTTCTTAATTTGAAAAATGCAGCCCGCAATTTTATGTTTCATCTTCTTTTGATGCTTATACATTAATTGTTGGAGAATAGTAGGGAATTCGTACGCCTTTAAGGACTAATCAGAATGTAAGAAATTTTTGCTCATAAGTAACAAAATTGAAAAATTTGAGGCACGAACAAATTATAAAAATAGAGGAAAAATCGCATGTTGTTCATGACCTCCATTTAGAAACTTTATTAACAAAATAGGTAACTACATGCATTTACTATACACTTATAAATAAACTTCTACTGATGCAGGCTACGGATATATCTAACCTAGACTTATTAATAGACTACTATAAAATCAATAACCTACTTCCATAGAAAGAAATTATAACTTTGTGTTAGGAATACCTATATTGTTGGTGGGGCAGCTTTCTCCTAACATTCTGTTAGTCACTAGGCATCTGTTTAGTAAGGACTTTGTAGCAATTCCGTTCAAAGCAACTGACTTATCATTACACTTTCCACTTCAAGGTACAAATTCGCGCAGAACAAAACTTACTCATCTGGTTACTAAGGGCCATGTGCACCCTCTCTCCACTAAACAGCTAATCTGTTTAAAACCTAGGACAGCATTCACATAGAGGTTTTCCAAACAACATTTTCTATACATCCATTTCATTCTGGCAGAGCACCCTCGCAAAGAAATTGTGAGTTTTCATATTATCGTGAATATCTGCGAAACCGTGAAAAGTATTGAGAAAAATTTTACTTCAAAGTTCTATTGGTTTGGATATTCTACAATATGGCGACAAAGAATTTTCGGAAAATGGTGGTGAGGATAAATTTTAAAATAATTAATTTTTCCGAAAGTTCCTTATCACCATATTACAAGATATCAAAAACCACAAAACTTTGAATTAAACTTTTTTCCACATATTCTCCGGGGTGTTATCACCCCTAGGATAGTTTCATTGCTAAAACAGAAAATGGTTACGTTATTAGCATCACTTGAACTACATTTTCACAAAGTTTCAAATTTTCTTGAATTTTTGAATTGCTGAACATACCTTGTTAGGTAATGTTCGTCTCGTCCCATCGATTTAGCCTGATATTAATTTACGCACTATTTAAAGAAACATTACCGAAATATATTATATGTATGTTGAAGTATAAATACTCGGTCTATGACATTTCACATCCAGGTTTCCAGCAATATCTACTGTAAGGACAATGATGTGATAAGCAGGCTTTTTACGGGAGACCTTTGTCTTAAGGATAAATGCATTACCTATTTCAGAACATCCGTTCAGTTTGCACTTACCGCTAACGCAGTATAACATTTTCAGGTTCAGTAGTCCATTATTCTGATTCCGAGCTTGCTAATAGTCTCTAGAAATCTATTTAAAATTTTTAACATTATTTTATGTTCTTAGAAGATAATTCGTTTACACCAACCTACTCCTATATTCACATTTTTTTTTACGAATTTGGTTTTCATTCTGACGTTAAATAGAATATCTAATTTCGTCAGACTTTTGTTCGATTATTTCTACTGCTTTTCAGATACTTGGCTTTTGAGTCCATCCATTCACTAGGTTCTTTGGTTATTAAATATGCATGCCATAATTGACGAATGTAGAACGGATGTACCTACCTGTTCAGTCCATCGCGTGAACAATTTTAGACGATTGATATATTCCCCATCTCCACTCAATGGATTAAGTTTCGACCGACCTTAAGGGAACGTGGCCAATTGCCTGCTAACGTTTCGTGCGATCGACCCGTCGAGTCGAATACAATATCTGCTAACCACTAAGTCGTTAGAATCCTATTATACACACTGGTAATGGTGTTCGTAATTATATTACTTAGCGTTTCGACTACGCTTAGCTTTTCGTATACGTTGGGATATACTTTGCGTAACGATTATCGTGACGTTCATGAAGCCTGTGCAGTTATAGGGTGCGTTTCTTGAGGGGTTGTTTTAGCAGTTTGGAAATTTGTCGGAGCATCGCAATATGACGCTGCTTGTGTGGTTATTAACGCATGTACAACGTATTAATGATGATCGATTTAAACACGATTATGAATTATTATCAAATTTTAAGTGTTTTATCAAACACAAGCACTAAGAAACCAGAGTTTGAATGTTTGAAGTAAAAAATGATAGATTTGAACCTATAGATAGAGGAGAAAATTCTGTGATATAGGTATAATAATTTTAGTGTTTCAAGAGAGCGGGAATGTGTCTCACCTTTGAGGAAAAATATGGGATTATATGTGTTGTTGTGTTACAATAATGTAGAATAGCAGAATTATTTTTCTTTTGGCTGGCAAAATTAAGTAAATAGCTGAAGTTAAGTAGTACTTCAAGTATACTTTTTTCGAGATGTAGAATGGAATTTATTAATTGCCGCAGGGAAATGAACATCTTTGAAAGTAAAAATGGCGATTTACATTTTCTCACTGCAATTAAGGAATTCAAACAATGTTGCACAATTCTATGGAGCATAATAAGTTCTTACATTTTGTTGGTCACAGTTTCTTAAATTCCTTATATATGTCTTCTATGAATATTGAGGAAGAAATACTTGAAGAAAAGTCTTCAAGAATTGTACCAACTCAAAATTAAGTCCTACATATAATAGATAATAATACTCGAAAATATATTTGCAGGCTTTCTCCGTAATTTAATATCATATTAATCGAAGAACAGTACAATACTTCGTTTAGCTTAGATTCCTTACCATAGAAGAACGCGTAACGGAAAATGGTTACGGACCTAACCGCTTTTTAAATTCCCACCAAGTATCGAGCTTCCCAATGAATCGCTTTCTCAGTCCCTCGCCATTTAAAAGTTCTAAACGACGTTATTATTGTTCATTATCGACTGACCGAAAAATTTCGAGTTTTCCAAGTCAAGTAATTCGCCAGGGTAATGGCGGCCCAGCCCACGTATCGGTAGTTGCTCTTAATGCATTTACAACGTCGCGGCCATAAAACCAAGCACTAAGGGGGTTAACCGGGTCGCGTATCGTTTTCCAAGGGCTAGCTCTCCCGATTCCCAAGAGAAAGAGCGAAGGCGTAGCTGGATGCTGGTTGCTGGTTAAGAGCTCAGGTGGTTACTCGGCTATACGCGCGGCTCGAGGGCCTCGTTTAAGGCGAAGAGAAGTTCACTCTCCTGTATAAGGTCGAACTGGCTTGAGGACTTGAGGCAAAATCGGTTTACCGCGCTCGATACTCCTGCTCGTAACGAAACAGCGCAGATGGAGGGCGAGAGAGCGCGACCACTCTTATGGCCGATGACGCAGCTCCCTTTAGCCCCTGCAACGTCTTTCCTTTCCTCTCCACATATGCGTGCACGAACGAAGGGACATCGACGCTCCAAATCTCCTCGTTCAAACAGTCTCAGAATTTAACCGCAAACAGAGCCTCGACCGCGCTTCTACCTCTTTGAAACGAGGAACAGAGAGCTTTACCAACGGGAGCAGAACAGTTCGGCAGGGCGCGCGCTCGTGTGTATTTAACAGAAGAAACGGACACAGAATAAAGTGCCCTTGAGTGTCGGGAGTCAATAGACTAGGAATATGTACGATGCACATTCAGCGTGATTTTTGGACACTACACTCAACGCAATATCTTTGGTCCCCTGAGACATTGAGGTGTAGACCTTACTGCAAGTTGTTCCTCCACTGCTGAACTCTATACTCTGTCTTTTATTCCTGTTTACTTCACTCGATTGTTTGTTTTATAGGTAAAAGTCGCAATTGGTACGAAAAACTGGGGTCATTAGTGACATTTTAGATATTTTAGAGGGAGTATGAGGGGGAAGATTCTTTCGAAATCCAAGCAAATCTGTTCATGTAGATGAGAAGAGCCGAGGCAGACAGTGACAATGTTAGAGATGGGTTGGTTCTAATATGAACCTGAGAAATCTAAATTATTTATTTCAAATCTCTGAACATGCCAAGGTGATTGACCAGTTTAGGTTTATATAGCCTAGTAGTGACTGGTGAAAAACATATCTGGCGACTTGTGTTCTCAGGGGAGTCCTCAGCTATGTCGATATTTCTGTTCCAAGCGTTATACATATTTGCCTCATCCTGCTCCGTTTCGACCACTTTTCCACTATCGCGTGAAGGAGTCTACTGTCTATGTTGACTGTCCAGCGACGGCTAGCCAAGGCTTACCGTGATTCGGTTAGTTTCCAGGTTGGTTAGTTTAGGCGTGTATAGCCGCCATTGCCTCTGCTATAGCGGTTCCCGGGTCACACGGACGGACCTCCTCTACCACAGCTATTTGCTCCGGGAAACGAGACGCTTGTTTCATAAGCGAAACAAGACCGTTCCTGTGGGATGGGAAATTTCGTAGGATGAGAAGCAGCTAGACTGACACTTGTGACTAGGCGGGGAGGAGCAATAATGAATGTGCGGGGGCGGGCTGCACTCGCGCATGGATTGACTACTTGAAATGAAGAGGTATAGGAGATGATGTTAATGAAAGTCATTGAATCGGTAATGAAATTTGGGTACTTAATATTAGAAGTTGAAATACTCTTTTTAAGTAAGAGTAGAGTAATCTATCCTACAACACTGATGGAAAATGTGAATTATTTTCTGTACTTGAAGAGTATTCTGCTTGCTTCTGAAGGTGTGATTCTACTCTCTAATAAGTAATGGTTTGTCTGTATTGTCTTGAGGTGAACATCATCCGCCTCGTTCATAAAAAATCAATCAGTTTAATATTTCAACAATTCAGAGCCTAATCTTTAGTAAAATAAATAATCTAATCCTAATCGTTAGTAAAAACATCGAAATCAAATTTGTAACCTGGTGCTGTGGGGGTGAGTGAAGCTTTTCTGTCGGGTTCAAATAATGTGTTTAGATCAGAATTAAAGTGTCTGTTTAGGATACTAGAATGAGTTATAAGAGAAGTACACGTGGTAGTAGAATTCTACCAGGATTCAGAAAGTAATCGAAGTTTATATGTAATTAGTGAAACTACTTGCATGAAGACACGGTGACATTCGATTTTCAGTCAAAGATCTGATTGAAATCGATGACCGTATACTATGCAAAAACTATCAAGAATTGGAACGGATGGAAAGTCTTTAAATAGTAAATGTAAAAGTCACTGTCAGATGTATTAGTACATCTGTTTTAGTTGGTCAGCTAAATAATTAAGAGAGTGACAGAAGGATGTTCCAGATAGCACTTATGCACCCTGTGCGAACTTTAAAGTGTTTCCCCATTGATACTTTTCAGAAAGCATAGAAAATATTATGTGAGAAGTCTTGAATGTTTGCTTTGAAAACTGATTCTTCGGCGTGAAAACACGACGACGCCACTAGAAATGTTAAAGTGTTTCATTCTATATATTTTTATCTTCCCACATTTTCTCAAAAAGTATCCTTTTATTCAGACTGTCATTTCTGGTTCTTCAAATGATATCCCATGTTTTGCACTGTCATATATTCCAGGCTGGTGCATCTACCGTATCCTTAAGCCTTGTATTCAGCCTTCTCTCGGTTTCCCAATACGTATAAGCAGGCTAATCTTGTAGACAGCAGATAATGACATTTGCAAATGTTCATCCTCACGGGAGCTGTACCTATACTTGTTTCATCTTATCCTACATAGTGAACACTCTCTTGATCCTTTCTTCTTTGAGGATTCTGCTTATCCTGTCATTGATGCATATACATAGGACAGCAAGAGCAGGTGCCTCTGTGCCACTGGTGTCTCCGTCTTCTTTTCTGTTTGCGTTCTCTTATTTTGGTTATCGGATTCTGTGCAGGAAATGTTGAAACTTTCTCCTACAGTACATTCATTTATTTCTCGTATAGTAGTGTTTGTATCTGCAGCTAGGTCCAGCATTGCTGCCCAAGTGTATCCAGTGAAAAATGACGGGCCAGTTTAATAAAAACATAGATACGTGCAGTGCACACAACAAAGCAATTTTTCGAGTCCGTCAGAATGTCGAAAACATATGACAGCCATGAAGAGGTCAACGCACCAAATTTGAGAAATATTTTCCGGTGTTCTCTTTACTATTCGATGTGCTTCATTTTTGTCGAACAGTTTCTTAATAGGTTCGGAAGAAATTTGAATTTAATATATGCAATAGGACGTAGTGGTGTGATTCTTAATGAAATCGTGAAAGAAAGCTATCGATCGATTCTATGGTGCTATAAAGACGCTGCGCCCTTTTCATCTTGGTGCTATAGAAGCATGCTATTTTCGCGCAGCTCGTTCCTCACTGTACCGTTCGATTTCTTTCGTTTAGCAGTGGAAGTAGTTACCCGTTTACTTTGATTCTACAGCCTCTCAGCAACTCCGTGAAAATTCGATAAAAGTTTCTGTTGCTTTTTATGTATTACTGTGGGGTCGACTATTCCAATAATATCCTGTTAATAGACGATGCATACATGCACGCAATTGACAGACCTTTGTCGCTGTTATTGAATTTTCATTCATGCGTATGAACCTATTGATAGGAATAATTCGTGGAATGCGCCGTGATAACGTGAAAACCACGCATTTGCAGGTCAGTGAGTGACAGAATGTTATCGAATCCAATGTTCGGGTTATGGAATTTGTTCTTTTGATGTACAATTATTTCGCGGTTATGGAAATAAAAATCTCCCAGTACGAAATTTGATCGCAGTCTTATTTTACTATGTTACTCTGAAGAGGCAGCTAAGTAGTATATATGTGTGTATATAAAATTAAGAGTAGGGTAAACCAACCAGTAATTGACCGCATACCAGTGAATGACCATTAAGCAAAGAAATGTAAATTATAAATTTACAAATATTATATGTTTATAAATGGAGTGTAGTTGCACATTTAATATCCCATATTTTTAGTTGCGCTTATTAAGCAAACATTAATGAGTACTATTCTTATTAAAAGTATGTGGTCATTTACTGGGCTTCTACACGTTTTGCATTTTATAATCATTTTTTTTTAAATTACGATAAGAATGAGTAACTATTTTAATAGAAATTTGAAGAAAAATGAATTTAAATGCAATTTCAACAGTCGTTTTGTTGTTATACATAAATATATTCAAGTATTAATCTCAAAGGTTCATAAATTCAACAATTCGGTCATTCACTGGTTGGTTTACAATGAAATAGCAATAAAAAAAATAGCAGAAGAATAGTAAAAAAAAACAGAACTAGGTATAAGGCTGTATATTCTAAAGAAATTAAATCTTCCTAAGTTGTTCCAATTCTTGTAAAGTTACAATATTTTGTGGGTTATTAAACACAGTGCTCTAAAAAAAGCGAAATAAAAAATAAAATTGAAAATTTTAGAAAAACTTACGACGATGTAAATAAAACTAAGGGGTCAGCTTTTAACATTACATTTAGATGCAACGTAGCGTAATATGTGTTTAGTTTTACCTAGTGAATCATGCAGTAAATACGTACCAAATCGATTATTTTCTTTTCCAGGTATGTTCGAGGCTGCATTCACAGAATACTATATACCACGATAGCCACGTAAGTGATTCCACCACCAGACATTCATCACACTAATTAAAGAGTCCTAACTAAGAGACTTGCCTGCTCATCATATTCCTTTAAAGTTAAATTACTTGAAATGATCACACCTACATCTTACCACATTTTCCATTTATTCTTGGCTGATTCTGCGAGAATACGCTTAGTTGGTAGAACACATGTATACAGCAACATATAACTCGGGAAGCATTCGAGAAGTGTGGAAAGCGATCCCCTTGAGGATACAAGCCGTCACATGTGTTTTTCACCACTTAATACAGGGCACAGTAGATCCAAAATGCATATCCCTCTTGGAGATTTAAGGGATTTAAAGGATATAGGTGTAGTACCTAAATGCATATCTATGTAACTTGGTGTCCTTAGGGCCTTTAGGGTTTAGGCAACCTTGGACGAAGCAAAGTTATTGCTGTTTTCTTTTTAGGGAGATAATGAAATAAGTGGAAAATTCAATATGAACCCGTTATTGTACAACTCTTGACAGAAAAATTTGTATTTTTTTCGTACAAAATGAAGGCGTTAGACCTGAGATATGTAACATCTTGCCCAGTGACGTTTTCCACGGTGTTTAACCTCATAGCTATACCGATTGACCTAGAATAAAAACCAAAATGTTTTATTTTCTACATGCCTAAAACTAAAGAAGTACATACCGATTTTGCGACACTTTTATAAAAACAAAATACCTACTCACTTTTTATCCGCAAGTTCACCATTTCGGCACAAATGAATGTTCATGAATATACATATGTACTTCTTTAATTTTAGGCATGTAGAAAATAAAACTTCTTGGTTTTTTGTTCTATGTCAAACGATATAGGCGCGAGATTAAACACCGCAGGAAACGTCGTTCAGCATGATGTCGCGTATCACGGCCCTACAGCCGCCATTTTTTACGAAAAAAAATACGACTTTTTCCGTCGAGAGTTGTACAATAACATGTTCATATTAAATTTTCCATTTATTTCATTATCTCTCCCAAAAAAATTGCCGGAAATGATTATAACTGTGCTTCGTCCAAGGTGGCCTAACCCCTTAAAGTACAATGCCTAAATATTAATAAAAAAAAAAAAACGCGACAACTTTAAGGGTCGATTTCACCTACCCAGACCTATCCTTTCAGAGTGAATTTCCACAGAAAAAAAAAAGTTAATCCTTGCACACTCCAATGTGCTCCACATTCACATGAAGTTTCAGTAAAATCAGAATTTTCGGGTTGGGAAAGTTTCCTTGTTAGTGGCCCCACGATTTTCTCGGTGATAAGTCAAATGCGTGGGAACTCATTTAGCATACTTTTAGGACATTATTGCATTAAAAGTCTATACATGAAACCTAACAGAACTTAATGCACTAAAAGCAAATGACCTCAAGAATATTAAGTAATGCATATCATCACACGAATTGCAGAATATCACTGAAAACGAGAGAACTATATATATAGAACATCACACAATATTAAATGTATATTAGATTCGTAATATTATATGTGTACAAAATTTATATATATAATATATCACATAATTCAGAGTGGTCGCTAATGGCTCGCACTCCAATGCAACAATTAAAATCCATTATACCGATTGACAAATGCGTGAGAACCGCGTCCAATCGAACCTGAAATCGCGCAGTGCGTACGAGTAAACGTTGCTCAATGTATTTGGAATTGCGTGACAGACTTGTGTTCGTGTTTATACACTTACCACGATTCTGCGTCTATACGACATACGATACACCCTTTTTCTAGTTTAAAGGAGAGTAGTTTAACTCTAAAGTTAGAATAATGATTTTAATATTGATATCTATTTTTCGTGGGTTTTGATTTTTAAAAATCCCAACGAACGCGCGACCGCAGTCACATCATCTGTACAGGACCTACGGTTCTAGGCTCTCTGAAAAGGTGAATAAGTCAGTGTAGCCTTGTAACGAGTGACGAAGAACGCATTTAATGGTTCGCACCGTCAAGGCTATCGATTACAAACCACTACGGTAGTGTCTCAAAAGAAGAAGGGGATTTCTGGTTCGAAATAAGGCGATCGCTATCCCCTACACTTCTGTTGTTGTTGCGACGAATGAGACGAAGCAGTCAGGGCCAGTGTCCACGGGAAAGGGCCTGATAGCTATGAGCTATCGGCTATTGCGCATGCCCGCGAAGAGCTGTGACGTCAAGCCAATCAACGCCAACCTGGTAAACGAAACGAATCGACGCCAGCGCCATGGGTAACGAAACGGCTTGAACGCGAAGCCGAGCGAGTGACGCGGCCACGCGGTGTCACACATAATTATCGATTCGTACTAGGGCTGGGACTACTCGAATAATTTAATATTCGATTTATATAAGCTAGGCCACAAGTACGACTGAAATTTGGAAAGCGTGGCGTCACTCGCTCGGCTTCGCATTCAAGCCGTTTCGTTTTCCATGGCGCTGGCGTCGATTCGTTTCGTTTACCACGTTGGCGTTGATTGGCTTGACGTCACAGCTCTTCGCGGGCATGCGCAATAGCCGGTAGCTCATAGCTATCAGGCCCTTTCCCGTGGACACTGGTCAGGGCAGTCAATTTCTCTCGTTCATTTGACGCGATAAGGCAATAAAGGGAAGCTGAAAAGACAGTTCGAGACCGAATGTCATTTTTTAAGGCTACATAATTTTTATACCAGTGTTAACTGCATTGAATATTTTTTACCTACTACTTTCGCTATATGCATTCCACGAATTATACGCATCAGAATATAGGAAAATTTTTGCCTGTCCAAAAAAATTAAATGGTACGCCCGCGCGACCATTTTAGAAATAATGAAAGAGGAGAACTTTCACGTCGCGATTGCTGCTGGGATGCGGCAGCGGTGCAGCAGGGATGGGGGCGAAGGGTAGAAACACTTAGGGGCCCTGGAACAGTGAGGGCAGAGTTTTTGAACCCGTGGAAGCCAAGCGGGCGACGGCAACGGACTTTTTCAGCCCATCACGGCCGATTTTTAACCGGGCGCGGAAGACAAAAGTGCTTTTAATGCTTTAACGAGCGGCGCTGAACTATTGTTCCCTTATTCGTGGCTCGCTTCCGACTTGCTTTCGCGGCGAGTCAATCCCGAAACGTTTTTGCGGACCTTCTCCCGGCTACCGTCTTTCGCTTTTGGCAACTTATTTTCGCATCCCTTCTCTTCCCTAACTACGCTGGTCCGCGCGTGTGCCGTATCGACCAGGAGAAATTGTCCACCGGTTGAGGGCCTTTTCACACGAGATAATTCGCTGGCACGTGATTGCTCTCTAGAATGCAGTAGCGCTTCAAAATCTGAACGAGGTCTATGTCTTCAGTAATTGCACGATCGAGATCTCCACCAGTTTGAAGAATTGCTTGACGAGCGAGCCGTCGAATGACTGCGCACAGTGCTTTAAAGCGATGACGATCAACGTGTGATGGCTACTTGGAAGTTTTAATTAAATCCTTTAAATATCACTGAGCTTCTAAAATGTCTGAGTTTTGTGATGAGACATTTACGAGATCCATACGTATTTAAGTTGATTCCTCTGTGCTCGATCTTTTCAAACTATTATTATTGATTATTTAACTCCGCAGTTTTATACTTTATACATACGTGGCACAGTAATATTCCACTTCCCCGTCGAAAATAAAGTCCAGTTTCCAATATTCGTCATAACTCACGCAGTTTTTATACCAGCGAAGACTATAGAGAAGAATGAACGTTGCCCGAAACACAAAGTGTTTTTACTTTGTGGAAAATATTGCGAACGGATCTGCGTAAAGTCACAGCCGTGTCCTTACGTGCGTCGAACATTAGTGAGTGATGATGCAATGTAATTGACAACGTTCGTTATTCCTTGAAATGTTCAGCAACTAGTGCTTTGTTCCAGCTGTGCGTAGTCGAAATGAGGGGTTGTCAATGTACATCGGGCTTGTGCAGAAATAAGAAAGGAAAGTGCATCGAACAGGAGAAATGCAAGAAGGATCGGTAAACCATTCTTTTATGGTTGGATCATGATGGAAACCCTTGCGAAACTGTGTACTCACAAGGAGAGAATTTTAGGTGTTCGATTGCTATGGTTTTAGAGAACAGAAGAAGAAGATATACGTGTTTTCTTTTTTTTAGACCGTTTTCATATTTGGGAGGGTTTAACCCACCCATCATAGCTCTTCAGAAGAGGTCCAAAAGTTCCTATTGTTAGTTTAAAGAACATTATAACATTGTGTTAAACAAAAATTTTATATAAACTTCATTTGCGGCATAACTTGCTGTATGGATGAACTTCTTGTCGTCAGTCACTTTTGTATTTCTTCTTTTGAACTTTGTGGGATGGTTTCACCCCCTAAACATGCAAACGGGCCAAAATTAAAAGACAAGTATTTCTTGTTCTTCGGTTCTCTAAAACATATTCGAAAACCAAAGGAATCGAAGTTAGACACCTGAAAATCTTATAATTTTGAGGGTTGGTTTAACCCCTTAAATATGAAAACGGCTAAAATAAAAGGACACGTACTTTTTTTCTTTTCGGTCCTCTAAAACATATGCAAAAACCAAACCATTCAGAGGCGGATACCTAAAAACCTTTCCTTGTCAGTGTATCGATAATAAATAGATACAATTCGAAAACACACAGCGGATTTGACAGAGCGCCTCTGTCCAGAAGGCCCCTCAGGGCCCCATCTCCAAAAAAATTATGACTAAGTAGGTATAGGTACCCAATCACTACATTTCCTTTCGTACTACTACACTTGGCCCGTTTGCAGTAAACTACCCCTTCTTCATTTTCCCGAAAAAATGGGCCCCTCAGAACGTTTGCCACCTGATCTTATTTTCTTAAATTCGCCACTGGAAACACAACTATAACCATATAGTTCCTATTCCTTGATACAGAAGAACATCTACCATTACGTAAATGTAGAACATTCCTGAGTTCACGAAAGACTGAAGCACAGGATGGTTTGCTATTCAAGCCGTTCGTTCTATTATCATTTGAGTTTCTTGCTTGTGACATATGGGTGACAAATGTTTGAGATAGCACGAACGAAACGTTAATAATAATAGTAATGCGCTTTGTAAACAAGATTAATAGGGCTTTTGAAAATACAGGACGTGTCACATAACATTTTCACCCCGAATAAATTCTAAAGTATGAAATTTAAAACAGCATGCACTATATCTATATCTCATTTATATGAACCTTCAAACTGAATTTATCCCTAAGATCATACTCACGTTTTATAGAACACCCTCTGCGGTTGAAATAATGGGGGTTGTTTTACTGTAACGCGAGTGCAAAGGCGCAAATGTTACGTTGTTAAATGATAACGTGTGTTGTGGGGTACGGAGCTTTGAGATTCTCCCGGAGAATCTCGTCGTATTCCGTAGCTTGTCCTCTGTAGAGTCATCCCTCCGGCTTGAATAGGTCGGGTGAAAGTGGCGGCAACGGGATATTCGGTATGAACCGAAAGCTAGTGACTCCTTGGTCGGTCAAAAAGTTGGAACTCTCCGCAGGTTTTAACAAGTGTTTATTGATCTTGACTGACACTGGTTCAGCGATCACCCGGTAATCGCTTTATCGATTTGGAACAAGAGTGAGAGAGTGAGAGAGTGAGAGAGCGAGAGAGAGAGAGAGAGACCCGCGATTCGGGCATCGGTTTATATGTACACAGTGTTTGAGGATCAAGGTGGAAGCCTAATAGTCCCCGCCCGTTAATCCCCCGGCTGTGCCTCGCACGCGAATTCCTTTGGTCGCGCGGTTGCACGTTATGCATTGCATCGGAAGCAATTCCAATCGGCACGTGTTTTACAACACGCGCATGAAGGAACGGAGGGAAAAGAGGTGAATCTAAAAACGAACGTCTTTTTACCATCCATCATTACCCTGTTCCTTCTTCATTTTTTTTTTGTAACCGGTTGCATAATCCAGTTGCATTTAAATCATTCAACGAAGGTAATGCAAATTTATAACTCTTCCATCAATCAAACACTTATATATCTCTGACCTTGAAGAACAACCCAATATACTTTCAACTGAAACAAGAGAATAGTTCACCTAACGGGGTGTACTTTCATATTCGCAACTGCGTTGCTTGGTTAGCAAAAATATTCAGAACTCAGTACATCATTACTATGATAAAGTTCACGTTCGCGTATGTAGGAATTGACAGTCGATTTATCCTAACAATTTTGACATAATCAATTTACCGAAGAACGGGTTTTCAATGTTATACATCAAATTTGCATGAAACGAGGAGTATAAAAACCGCGAAAAAGGAAGCTCGGACATTACAAACGGAAGTAACTTTGAAACTAGCGAAACGAAGCATCAAAAAGTCAAACATGTCTCGATATATAGTCGCACTATTCCTGTTCGTCGCATTGGTGGCACCCGCATGTAAGTTTATGGTTCCAAAAACTTAACACGTGCATCATAAACTATTGGCGACAATCAAACGCGTAATTATTTTTCAAGTGAGCATTCACAAAGTATGCGTCAGCTGGAGAACGGTAGACGATTCTTGCGCAGCGAACGAAACGATGGTACGGTGTGGAAGAAATTGCGAACCTACGTGTAGCAACATGTCAGCCGCACTCGTACCGATTATTGAAAGGTGTCGACAAGATGCCGTAAGTGTTCGAAACGATCGTCAATGATCAACTACTCAGAATTCTCCAACTTATTGTTACTAACTAATTGGCACGTTACTGTTGGATCCTTTACAGGAATGCTCAAGTGCAATAACTGCGTGTTCATGCGAAGCGGGTTTCGTTCGAAACGACCGGGATGAATGCGTCGCCCCTGCTGATTGCTAACACTAGTGTTCCTCAACATCTATCCGTGTATTTTGATTTATTTCAATTTTATAGGATCTTTTGCTTGGGTATTTGTAGTGTGAATTACCAGTAATAAACATGGTGGTTTAAATGCAGATCCGGGTTCGTTTATTTATGAAATGAATAAAGGTGGACTCCAACGGCGCGCGGCGCGTGGCTCGGCGAGTCTAGTGCCACATTCGCCGAGCTGCGCCACGCGTGGGATTGATCAGATCGGGCTCCCGTGGTTCGGCATGGGCTCCCGTTCTTTGTCGGTTCGCCGACTAGCGCTCGCTAAACAGAGTCACAGAACCCTAAGCGATTTACGAAGTACTACTGCATATTCATATATTTTTCCATTTTTGTATTTCGTTTATCAAATTATGGGAGTACACCATCTCGTGGGCCTAAAAGAATGGGCAAATTTAATTTTTTTAGTGAAATATCAAGATCGTTTTAGAAGATGTTGCCTACATTTTAACTTTATTTTCATAAATTATTTATTACTTGAAGTTTTAAAATATCGGAGTTAGGTATGCAACATTGTCTACCGTCATGTCTTGTCAGTTAGAGACACTATAATAAGAGTCTGGACACGAGGGGGCCACTTTTTGATTGGTCCGCCATGTTTGATCGAAATCCCACGAGAGAGAAAGAGATATTCACCATTTCACTCTTAACCACTCTTAACAACTCTTACGTTTATGGCTATCTATTAATCTGAAAATGTGCATTTGGGTTTTTGATTGGCCCGTCATTTTTCATCTATTCCCGCTGATTTTTAAATCTGTCAATTATACCAAGATAATGAAGATATAAAGTAAAAAACCAAATTTTGTGTTCTATTTGATATACATTTTTTTAATATCTTTATTTAAAAGCACAATGCATTGCCATGGATTTGCTACCATACATTTTGTTAACTTGATTTACTCATATTATATCCCTTTTCTGAAGTGTTATTGCAAAACGGTGCTGCACATCCAACCATTTTGTATGAATAGAGTTAAATGAACGAAATGTCTTGTAACGATTAACTCAGAACGCAATAAAACTTATTAAACAGAATGGAATTAAATTGTTTAACTACTGGAAACGATTTAGGAACAAGAAAAAGAACGAAGATGTTTTAGAAATTGAACAAAGCTGAATTTATTTCAACACGATTGGTTTGTGTCAACGTCGGTGATTAAATGCGAAGACAAATTTCTAATGTAGTAAAGTTCATTCTTAACTCTTTCTGTTCAAACTTCGCGCTATAAGAGTTACCGCCATAAACGTAAGAGTTGTTAAGAGTGGTCAAGAGTGAAATGGTGAATATCTCTTTCTCTCTCGTGGGATTTCGATCAAACATGGCGAACTGTCACTCGTGTCCAGACTCTTATTATAGTGTCTCTATTGTCAGTTAGCCCCCAGCGCCGAAAGCGATTGAAACATAATAAATAAACAATTCATGTGTCAACTTAAAGAAAAATATATTTTCTTCAATGTAGCCTACGGTTTTCACTATATTTTAATTTGTTCAATTTTTATAAACTCCCAAAGCCGAATTGTTTCAACGAAGAAAAAATTTCTTTACGAAGCCGCAGATACCTTATTCTTCGAAATTATTAAAAAATCTTACGGTACACTGAAGAAAATCTATTTTACTTTAAGTTAAAATAATTAATTTTTTATTTTTTATCTTCCAAACGCTTCGGAACTCCTTTGATTCCTGATTAAAAATTTCTGGGTTTCAACTCATCCTACACGAGGCATGAATAATTTCTCTTTACTTTTAAACAAATTGCATCGAAAAATATCAATTATTATTCAATTAACAGCGATGTAACTTTTGCTAGGCGATATTAGGTACCTACGTCAACGTTATCTGCTGCTATTTTGTAATGTTGTAAACCAAAGACAGAAAGGGTTGTAAAACAAGGCCAGATAGGACAAACGTTTACATGAACTTTTTTTGTTAGCTTTGTGTCCTGAATCCACCCCTGCAATACTTCTCACACACTACAACCTCCCCTGTATATCTCAGTTAGTAGTCACGCGCCATCAAAGTGTTTCGCGTGAAAAGACCCACGCGCTAACGAGACAATTTCAAATTGCCCATGTATCGCGCTCTCTCCCCTGTTCCCGCTACACTTTTATATTACTGGTCTTTTATCTCTGGCACCTCCGCCGTGTAATTGCTCCGCTGTATCGTCACGCTTCCCGCTCAGCAATTTATACCGTATCCAAAATGGCAATCGGGGCAGTCTTAATTTTTAAACGTTCGCGATTCCTCCGCGTCTTTCATTTTCCAACACCGCGCCGATTAAATGAAAGAGCACGCGCGCAGTCATTGATGTCCCGCCTTCGAATTGCGGATGGATGATTGAACGGTACGATACCATCGAGAAAGATCGTTGATAGTTGCGCAGAATAAATGTCATTGCACACCGAATCACAGGCTCCGGGCGACAACGTATATGCTTTAAAGCGAAAAATTTCACCGTACAAATTGAACGCTGGCAATTTAATCAGGAGAAACTGCTGAGCGATGCTTTTGTCAGTAAAATAGTGCAGTCTGTAAAGAGAAGCTGTATGAATATAATCCGTGTAGGCTACGTCAACTCGACGTGCGTTACGAAAAGTAGCACGTTTTAATTTTCTTACGAAAAGTAGCACGTTTGCCTTCGTTCTCATGAACACTATCACGTTTCGGTTTTCGCTGCGAAAACTAGCACGTTTGAGCGGTTTGCCACGAAAAATAGCATGTTTGAGCGGTTTGCCACGAAAAATAGCATGTTTCGTCTTTCGCTGCGAAAACTAACACGTTTGAGCGGTTTGCCACGAAAACTATCACGTTTGAGCGGTTTGCCACGAAAATTATCACGTTTCGGTTTTCGCTGCGAAAACTAGCATGCTTGAGCGGTTTGCCACGTGATTAAAATTTTCATATGTGTTGTCTTTTGGAGATTAGATGGAATTATTATTTACTAAACAATATTTTCAACAGTTAAATTCTTTTAAACTGACCACGGGCTGAAACGTGATAGTTTCTGCAGACTGCAGTATAATTCAAAACGTGCTATTCTTCGTGGCCAAACGGGTAATATGGTAGTTTTCGCCGCAAATTCTCAAATGATGCTATTTTTCGTGTCGAAACAGCATAACGTGCTAGTTTTCGCCGCAACAGTAGAGTAATGTGGGGCAAAAGTACGCACTTAAAGTTTAGACTTCTCTAAAATCCTTGGTATTACACTGATAGTCATATCCTTTTGTGAGAAATAACTACTATCCCTTATTATTCGATAGGCAGTGACTTTATGTAAATTCACCTGTCACAACTTATATAAAATAAATATTTCCAAAAAGTGTCAAATGCGAACTTTTACCCGCTATGTGGGGCAAAAGTTCGCATGTTATGGGGCAAAAGAACGCAACGAGAAATATCCAAAGAAGTGTTTTATTTTCCAGCATAAGTATATAGTTCGAGTAATGTATTACTGTAGTATAACGCCTAATCGTTTATAATTAAATGTTTTAAGTGTAGCTAACAATAGTCGCAAATAAAATTACTCCGACCTTCGTAATTTGAACAGGCATCATGCCACCATTCTTTACGTGAATCACACTGGATCCAGTCTTCTTCTGGAGGATTAATGTATTCTTTATTACATGGCGGACAAATTATTTTTTTTGTTGATGTGGGTGGTTAGTCTATTCTCTGATATCAGCGTGGCTCAACTATCATAAACTCAAAATTTAGCAAACTCTAGAATTAAAATAAGTTTAATGAAGGTATAACACCCGTCAAATTATTTTGGGGCAAAAGTTCGCATGCGAACTCTTGCCCCACTGCATTGTGCGAACTTTTGCCCCCACAGCTACTTTTACATTGTTTAATCAATCCTGTTATCTGTGAAGAGAATTGAAAACTTCTATTAGCATTTTTTAATAGAAGAATTTCCGCTCTTTCAGACGACATATGAATTAAAATATTTACTGATCAATTTATAGGAATAATATTGATTCCCAAACATGAGAATATTACATCAGAACTAACGAATTCAGTACTTACCGCATTGTAAGATAACAAACCGAAACACAGCCACGAAATTCGACATTAGTGACTCTACCTTGATTGACAATTGACTGCCAATCACCATTGGCAACTGCCACAACTCAAACCATGAAATTCCCATGGTGCGTACTTTTACCCGCTGCGTACTTTTACCTACCTTTACTCTACGAAATGTGCTATTCTTCGTGGCGAAACAGTCAAATGTGTTAGTCTTCGCGGCGGAAGACCAAACGTGCTAATATTTGTCAGAAACGATGGAACGTGTTTCTTTTCGTGGCAAACCGAAACGTGCTACTTTTCGTAAGAAAATTAAAACGTGCTACTTTTCGTAAGATAATTGAAACGTGCTACTTTTCGTAAGAAAATTGAAACGTGCTACTTTTCGTAAGAAAATTGAAACGTGCTACTTTTCGTAAGAAAATTGAAACCTGCTACTTTTCGTAAGAAAATTGAAACTTGCTACTTTTCGTAAGAAAATTGAAACGTGCTACTTTTCGTAAGAAAATTAAAACGTGCTACTTTTCGTAAGAAAATTGAAACTTGCTACTTTTCGTAAGAAAATTGAAACGTGCTACTTTTCGTAAGAAAATTGAAACTTGCTACTTTTCGTAAGAAAATTGAAACCTGCTACTTTTCGTAAGAAAATTGAAACTTGCTACTTTTCGTAAGAAAATTGAAACGTGCTACTTTTCGTAAGAAAATTGAAACGTGCTACTTTTCGTAAGAAAATTGAAACTTGCTACTTTTCGTAAGAAAATTGAAACGTGCTACTTTTCGTAAGAAAATTGAAACTTGCTACTTTTCGTAAGAAAATTGAAACGTGCTACTTTTCGTAACGCACGTCGAACTGATAAGCGCAAATACTCATATCGCCCAATCGACAAGGGTTGGACATCGATTTTTCTAAAAACTTGATAGGCAAATTATGTGGGACGACATCGTTGAAATAAGCTTAGGGAGCCGTTATTGACGTAACTGCCCTCTCTTGCTAATTCCCTCGTTGTAGGCATATTGCCTTTCGGGATATTAATGCAGTTTATGTCACAAGGCGAATCCACGTCGATTACGTAGCGAACGCACCGGAGGGCTGCATACGCGAATCTGCTTATCGAAGTTCATCGTTTCGCCGATCGTGCATTACATACGTCGAGTGATTCTCATTACTGGATACATCTGAACCGACGGAATAGTTTACTGGGAATTATCCAATATGTAGCCCGGCCTTGTCGTAATCCCCCTCATAAATGTCACTCTTGAACATGGCCTGTCTGCATGGTATTCATTGTGAGATCGGTATTTCCTCCGTCTCCCTGCAACAAGGCGTATCCATAGATCCGTCGATAACAATCGTTCTTCACACCCATCAGCTGTCGCTAATGCTATTTGCGTACTCGCGATACTCTTGTTAAGCTTGTTAGCTGTTTCGCATAGGTGACATAAGACCGATAAGTGGGAATAAGATGAGACGTCAACGTCTTGTTCGTGGAAGTTGCATTTTGGGTGGTGTATAAATGTTGCTGATGAAATATCGGTATGCAATTAATATACAGGATGAATAATTAAGAGTTTTGTAAGCTAGTATGTCTGAAACTATAACGTATGACATTTTTGTATTACCAGGGACGTTTTGATTTCGACAGGATGGTAATATAATAAAATTTACTTTATTTGAGATTGTAACTATTTAATGAACCATCCACATGTCATTTTATTATTTCTTTGAACAGGAATATTTGTTGTGTAATATCGAAATTTGTAGATCCATCAACACTTTTCCTTGACGTTGTATCTTGAAACAAGGTACAGTGGCGGATATATACTTATGAACATAGTCATTTTCAATCTTTTATTACGTTTTACAATCAAACGGACATAGATCATGTATTTATATTGGAATTATAAATAACACAAGTTATGTTCTTTGGATACATATAATATATTTTATTTCAAATTGATAACAAATGCAACATAATAAAAGAACAACATTTCTGGTTACAGATTTCAGCGACACACACTTATGAACATAATTGTCGAACAAGATTTTCTTAATTTCTAATCATTTTCAAAGGTCTAAATAATACCAAACATTATTAAGCTAATATTTTGTAGCTCTCCCCCTATTTTTGATAACTTGGGCACACCGTCGAGGCATAGAATTAATTAAACGAATACACCTATCGATTGGAATGGACTTCCACGCTTCTTCAATTGTTTTAAATAAATCCTGGATATTTTTTGGTTTCTGCCGTTTTATTTCACGATCAACATCAATCCACAGCATCTCTATTGGATTGAGATCTGGGGACTGAGCAGGCCATTTCATGACATTTATTTTTTTCTTTGCTAAAAATTCTTTTACAATACGTGCCGTATGTTTTGGATCGTTATCTGCCTGGTAAATCCAATTTTTACGCATTTTATCTTTAGCAAATGGAAGAAGAACATTTTTTACAATCTCTAAATAAACAAAACGATCCATAATTCCTGTAATCCGATGTATTGGGCCAGTACCATTCATGCTCATACACCCCCAAACTAGTGCTGACCCGCCACCACCTTTAACGGTTGGTTTTGTACAATTTTTTTTAAATTCTTCTCCAGCTGTACGTCTCACATAAGATTTGCCATCAGAACCAAATCGGTTAAACTTACTTTCGTCAGTGAACACAACTTTGGACCATTTTTCTACCGTCCATGTAATATGAGTTTTTGCGAATTGAAGTCTAGCACGTCGATTCTTTTCGGATATTAGAGGTTTTTTTCGGGCTACTCTCCCCATCAAATTAAACTCATTTAAGCGACGTTGAACCGTTCTTACACTTATTGTTTGCTTCAAATACGGTGATATTTCATTATGAATATCTACAGCAGTTTTAAAACGATCAGCTTTGGAGGTTCGGTGAATCACGCGGTCAGTGTGAACATCCGTTTTACGTGGTTTTTCTCTCCGAGGAACATTATCTGCTGTTTTATTCACTTTTATATGCTTTACAGCTGCGTAACAAGCTCCAACAGATATTCCCAATTCCTTAGAAATGCTTCGATATGTATTACCGTGCTTTCGAAGCAACTGTATTTGCAGCCGTTGCTTTGGTGTAATATTTTTACCTTTACTCATAATTAAAATAACTTTCACGTATACTGTGTAATGTACAGAACGTCCACGATCGTTTCTGGCACAACGATAACTGAACATTGTTTGTTTACACTGTAGGAAAGTCGTTCAGTTCGTGTGTTCATAAGTATGTGTCCACCGATGTGTCGTAGGTAAACATTACAAACTCCAGTACATTGTGAGTTATGTTCACCTTGGCGATCACAAATATCCCAGAAACCATTACATAAATTACACTTTCAAAGTACGTGATGAAAATCTTTAAATCTAATATGGCTTTTATGATGCAGTTCCTGGAAGTTTAATTATCGCTGTGTTCATAAGTATATGTCCGCCACTGTATATTTGTGCCATTTAAGGTGATTTAGAGGAGGAGCTAGTTTGAAGATGCAAATGTGTGGTCAAGTTTGATAATTTAAAGCAGTATGTTTTACTGCCGCTGACATACTTGTCACTTTGTCTGGCTGGACAAACTAGATTTCGACTGTTTCGACCATAAGTCGCTAAATAATTAATCAGCAAACGTAGATGTGCGCCTGATACTCTTGTGCGTATTAGGACAATGCTTCTCGGCGGCAAATTAATGGCGACGGGAAGTTTTAAATGAATAGGATAAGAGTGTTTGAAAAAACTGGAGGCATAGTATTTTCTGACACTAACAATAAGTTTATTAAAATGAACTACAGCTACAAAACTGATAACGTAAGGCGAGGAATATAAATATTGGGTGGTAGCATAGGTTGACTGCTCTCGCAAGCGTTAAAAAACGTTTCTAAACGAAATGAAGGTCTCAGAACGAAACAACGTTATGAAATTGAAAAAAAAATTTTTTTTTAGCAGGTTAACAATTACTAGTATTAAAACACTCAAAAGAGATAAAATATAGGGATCAACGGAGGGCGTCAAAATCAGTTACCGGCGTGTAATGTCTGCATGACTGAAATCAGCAATTGTCTCGAGTTACACCTTTGTTTCAATGGCATTTTGGTCAAAAGGACAATGGAAGTTAGGTAACCCGGAAGTTCAAAAAATTATGCAGCTTTATGTGCAAGTAGAGTAATTCATACGTAAGACAAAGCTATTTTTGTTGGTGCGGTTATGGGAGGTGAAATCACACCTTGAAAAAAGTGCAGAATTTTATTTTCTCGTGGAACATCTCGAGAACGGTGAGAGATATTGGAAAGAAGTTTAAACAAATGTTGTATCTTTTTTTATATCTACAAAACTATGTAAAAGTAATTATCGAATTAAGGATTGGTAGTGGGAGTAACTTGAAAAGTATGGATATTCCAATAAATATTTTTACGCAGTTTTGTAGATATAAACAAAGGCGCAACTTTTGTTTAAACTTCTTTCCACCAAAAAGAAAATTCTGCATTTTTTTCAAATTGTGATTTCACCTTCTAAATCCCACTGTGGCATCAACAAAAAATAGGTTTGTCTTATCAATAAACTACGTTACTTGCAAACAAAGTTGTATATTTTTCTGAATTTCTAGATTACCTAACTTCTCTTGTGAGCTGTTTTACAGTTAATCTACGACGACATATCTATTTGCGTACTTCAATATAAATACATATATCCAAGTATACAATCTCACATATTAAATACGTGACACCGATCATTTTCCATTTTCCATTAATAAAATAAACAAGCCCCACTTGTTATAAATTGGAAATCATATATTCCAAGAGAGACCAAAAATACCAATTTGACATCTTTGCTACCTTCTTGTCTACTCAATTAAAATTGAATACTGTACCAAATAATACATTCAACTTAAAATATAACATCGTCATAACCGTGTTAAGACACCAACATGTTCTCTATTTATGTCTCTCCATGTATTAAACCTCTTTAATTGCTAATGTTCTTTCATCCAAATTTCGTCCTTCATTCCAAACGTAAGTCCAAGGTGGAAAAGGAACAAGAATGATGAATTCGTAACGGGACAAAGCGATGCAAAATCGAGCACAGAAGAGATTACGCTCATGTATCGCGTTTGCGGTGGAGACCAGCTCTCGCGACAGCGTAATCGTCGCGGGCAACCATTAAACTCGATTGCTTTCGATGAAATCTTCCATGGCGCTATCAACTTGTAACGAACGTAAAGCGTTTTTACGAGTAGTAGCGAATCGCCCCGACAGGTTTGAATGGGAGACGATAAAATTAGGGGCAGAGGTTCTCTTTGGGTCGGCCGCCGTCGAACGCGATGCTACTGGCACGAGCTGCCGCGAGGTTGGCGCCGCACTTCATAAAGTTAGATCGAGATTTTGAACTTTCGCGAACCGTGACCCCTCTCGAAATTGCGCTTGATAGGCCGCTTCTTCGAGTGCCAAGAATGCTCCTAATAGGATAAGTTCCTGCAGTAAGTTTTGCTTTCTGCCTACACGAATATCGTGCCAATCAAACTTTTTCCAACGAAAATTTCTGTGTCGTGCGAGAGGATGTTTGGCCCTTTAACCGATCCTTGAGAAGTTTCTTCATTAGATCCCCAATCTTTTGAAAATACAAAGTTAAAGATCACAGACAAGATAAAAGAACAGATGATAAATATAGTTACGACTCGGAGCCACATGCTTCACATTCAATGAAACTGAGGATGAGGATGGGTTTTCATCAGACAATTTTAATAAACAGGCGAAGATGAATCCTTCTACTAAAGTAAGTTCTGCAATCGGGTCAATCGTGTTACAGAACTGGTGTCACAAAAGTATTGAAATAGTGTAATAATGTTTTTGTCATTAAATAGTCTGTTAAATTTTACAAAATCGATCATCAAACAGTCAAAATTCACAATACTCCCAATTACATGTAACAGATAACCCAATTGTACTGCTTTAATTTTCGCCACCAGATTTCGTAGCGGAAATAAGAAAATGCCAATAAATGTGGAGATATGTGTAGTTTAACGCATATAACCACAGTTGCACGTACAAAAGGTATCATAAAATAACAGTAGGATTTAGCTGATCGAAGAAATCCGACACCCGTTGTTTCCGATACTGCGCGAAGCGTGCTCGATTATTGTCAGCTAAACTGTTTCATCGATGAGAAATCACAGTCAACGCCTGATTTCATTGAACAGTTTCGTCGATAGAATAGTCGATACTGTATGCACCAAGCTTTAGAGTGAATTATTTAACGCGTTCACATACCTGTGGTGGTGATACATTTTCTTATTCTGTTTAAATTTGCCACTGAATTGACGTTGATATTATTCGTGTTCTCGCGGAAAGTATAACTTTGACGACTTTAATTCGCCAATCAACCGTTCGTTTATTTCACGTCAAAGTTTCTGGGGATTCGGCGTGACACGAACGCTTGTTATTTTTGACAAGCAACCTGAACAGCTGCATTGCGTGGGTACAGAACGTTAACGCGACTCTTCCACTGGTCGTAAACCGTTTCCCCCAGTTAAATTTGCTAAAACTTGCAGCTTGCCTGTTTCACAGCAAGCCGCTACACCTTTGGGTGGAATCCCTTGTCTCGCATTCCCTTGGATCCGTTGAATGGAGACTAACGTGAAGCTACTTGATCCTTTCGGAACAGCATGATTGTTAGGGGCATGTAATTAAACTGCCTTTACAATGTGGACAAGATTGTTTCGCAAGTGTTGAAAGGTTCCTAGCATACCTGAAAGGAATGATTAACCCATCCGGTGGTAGGGCATAACGTTACACTACGTGTATTTCATTTTTAGTGTAGCAGACATTTCGAATGAAGATTAGCAGTATGTGAGTAAGCGCGGATTAAATTGTGGTATAGCAGAGTTGGGCAAAATGTAATCTAATTACAACTTACAAATTACGATTAAACTGTAATTGTGTAGTTGATTATACATTATTTTCTGTAATCGTTAATGTAGGTGGTTGATAAAATTGTGGTCATAAAATTGTGTAGTTGATTACACATTATTTTCTATAATCGTTAATGTAGGTGGTTGATAAAATTGTGGCCAACCACCTACATTAACGATTACAGAAAATAATGTGTAATCAATTACACAATTACAGTTTAATCGTAATTTGTAAGTTGTAACTAGATTACATTTTGCCCAACTCTGTGGTATAGTAGGCAATGTAAATAGAGATATCTTTTTAAAAATAATTGTAGTCAGAATTAAAATTATTAATAAGATTGCATAGTATAATGATAACAGTAAAATATTAGGTTCCTGTACAAGTTCTGTCCGCTAGAGTACGTTTTCTACAAATTCGATTTTTGAAGATACTTTATACTTACTTTAAATTATATATTTTCCATCATTATTTATGACGGCTTTCCATTTATGCAGCAATTGTGTTATGCCTCTTTTATACAAATTTTATGAAAGAACTTATTGTACTCTCTGGGGCCTCGAAATTATTGAAGGATTTCTCGTCCGAACTGTAGTGATCGAAAAATGTGAAAATCTGTTGGTGCCAGATCCAGGGAATATGGCGGATGAGGAATAAGTTCCCAGTGTAGTTTCGATGTTTTTTTTGCGTTGCTATCGCCACGTGCAGTCTGGCGTTGCCGTGGAGCTACAGTGCACCCTTTCGATTCACAAGGGATGGTTTTTTAATTTGTAGCTCTTGCTGCACTCTTTCAAGTTGTTTGTTGACAATATCTCTTCAGTATTCTTAACCCTTCACGGTCACACGGGGTGTATCACACTACAGGATATGTAGTTGCCAAATTTCTGTAAATTTTTTGACCTTAATAATAAAATTTAAAAATTTGGTGAATTTTAAACCTAAAAAATTGATTTTATTCACAACTATTTTTTCAAATTCAAATTTCAACATATAAAAATTTATATTTCCAGAAAAAGACTAGTAGAGCACGACTGTATGAGTATTGAGAATGTACAATTATCACTCAAAAGTTAAAAGATTAAAAAATACGTAAATGGTAACTCAAAATTGATGCATTGGAAAAATGACTGCGTATTTTGAACTCGTATGGCGGTGCGTCAGCCAGTACTTTTAGACCTTGGTAATGGGGACAGAGGGAGGGTAATTATTTTCCTCCTGGAACTAATCTTAGATCAACTTGCTCTAGCCTAACTCTAACGATCATGTGGGTTTACGATAGGATCAAGAAACTTTAAGGTATCAGAGTTCTAATTAGAACTTGAACCTTTCTTAAGGAAACATAAGTAAAACGAAAATATCGAAAGAAAATGTTATACGAATCCTATTCCTTAAGAATAGTAGATACATATAATTAATTTTGTTACTGTTGTATTAATGGAAGAAGACCTTTCAGTAAAGATACAGAATAATAATAATAATTTAATAATGATAATAATTTAAAGGAACTAACGAGACTGCACAGTTCGCATAATAGTTTTTTTTAAAGAAAAGTCGACGAAATTATACAAGTTATGGCATAATGCTGATTGGCACAGGATAAGTTGGCTCAAGAATGAAAAGATTTACGATACATTACAATCGTTTTATACATTCTCTAATGCTGATACCATCGAACTTTGGCAAGCCTAATATATTTCTTAACATTCCAAAGTGTTTGTTAATAGTTTATAATCCGTTTACCCTTTCTGTATCATCCGATATCTCAAGTGTTGTTGAAGAAGAGAGATTAAAATTTGCGTAGGCAGCCAGAGAGCATGGCCCGAAGTAGGGATCAGCTGAGCTTTAGTAGGCAGCTAGATGGCACTCCGATAGTGTCAGAAACCTAGAAGTAGAATAATTCGTCGTTAATCTGGATCCCCCGGATAGCAATCCGATCGGCTGATTCTTTATCCCTCACGTTTGTATATAAAACTATCAAACTACCCCCGCGCTTCGCTTCGGGCCTAAGAGATATTGAGGACTCCATGAAAACACATTTCACCCCTTTTCATCCCCTTTTGGGGATGGAATTTTCACAAATCCTTCCTTAGTGGTCTACTATTATTTACAAATCATTATTTAAAAAAAAAAAAAAAAAAAAACCTCAGAACCTTCCACTCATCAAGACGAACAAAGTGATGTAACACACTTGTGGCTACAGTTCATATTTACTTACGCATTTCAAAGTATGCAACTTTAATTTTATATAATAGTATAGATATAGATTTGCCTTCCCAGTTCTGTAAATCCCACAGTCTTTTTGGATTAAAAGACGAGAAGAAGTCTCTAAGGAATATTACACTGAATAACTTGAATTTGTTAAGATGCAACAACGGGATATTCTATCACTTCGCCATTTCCGCGAGCTGGATATTCCGTCTGGATGCTACACAGACCGCAATTTGCACAAAGGAAATTAATACCAACGTCAGACGCGAATCCGATCTTTCAGCGAGATTTGACGCCTACACAAGGCCAGGCAGCCTTTGCCTTTCCATTCACGCGTTTGGCCTAAAATTATACGTATATACGTGTACAGCCAACCGTGCTATGACGTGGAGGAGGGAGGCTGCGAGTTTGGTTCTGCAGCTACTAGCAATTAGTGCTACAGAACACTGTGGTTCGTACTTTACATTCGTATGCACGGGAGGTAAAACGGCGGCGGCGGAGGCAAGCCTACGTGTCACTCGCTCAAGCGAATCGGGGATCCATTTGTTTTGTTCGACTTTACTTTTCTCGATACTCGATCACTCAATCGGTCTGAGGAAATTCAATTCACGTGAATTGTTACTAACCGCGATGGAATGGGAAACACTGTCGGACCTCAGTGACTGCATATGGTACGCTGACTACCCTTCGATAGACTTTTACATCGTATTTGCTCAAATAGAAAACGGGTATAAAGCAGGACGATAAGTATTTGCGATTGTTTTAAAACAAACTAACGGGAAGAGTTTATAATGCTGCACGAGCATGATTTACGCGTTTCATGGCAAATGAACGACGATGAAAAGAATATTGGGGTAGTTCAGAAGTTACTTGCATTAATAAATGTATTTCTTAGACTGTTAAAATGTAAAAATGATTGTTGAGATTTAAATTAGATTTTATACTCAGAAAGAAGGAAAATAGCTTATTCTAAAACCTAAAATACACTGAAAGGTGAAACTGGGACAAAAAATATTACGTTAACAGAAAAATTGCGTTAACAATGGCGAAGCTGCTCCATTCATTTTCTCTTTTGCTGACTCGAATATCTGACGAGAGGAACGAGGGAAATAAAAAGGAAACGGTGTGAAATGGAAACGCGTGTGTTTCGTCAATGATCTGGGAGTAGATTTAGCAGTTCTTATAATCAGCATATCACGTGGCGGGAATATGTAGTATTGTTTCGCTCTTGAATGGAATGCTTGCTAAACATCCGTGAGAAAAGTGTCTCAGGACATTTGTTTACTAGAGTCCACACATTTTCTTTCGTAAATATCAATGTTCCTAACGAGACAATGCTGTGTTCCTAATGAACCAGCTAGATTCAAGAAACTCAATCTAGAATACAAACTCCCTCAGGGAAAGAAATACGAAATGTAACCCAATAAAACAAAATTAGAAATATCAGTCAACTCGTCAGAAGTCCGTTCTAAAATTTTAAACAGGCGTAAAATGGCGTAAACTAAATTAGCCTTTTAATTTCACGTTCTCAGCTTCTCAACTGTACGTCATATTATTCTTTTCACATATGCGGGTAGACTTACTTTTTCGATAGGAATGTTTGAGAATCAACCTTTGCCTCCTCGTGCCACCAATTGAATTTAATTGCCTTCCTCTGTCATTTCCACAGTCACTCTTCCGCAGATGTTCATCTCGCCGGCCTGATACTCGCGTTACTATTTTACTGTAGCGCTTCCTGCTTTTAAAACAAAGCATGAAATGCTAAAGACGAGGTTTACTCTGCACTAGCTCTGAGGAGTCAAAATATTCTGGACCAAGTGTAGTCACCCTTTTGCAAAGTAAAAAGGTAATTTTTAGTCGCTAGTAATCAGTCCCCCGAAATATCTTGGAAATCTTTAACATAAATTAGTTTACAACCATCATTACTTTATTCTAACATTTCCTTGTAAATACATCCGTATTGGGAGGCAATGACAAAATCGTGTATTCATTATTTATCCATTTCTAAGACTACGTAGCCATTATGTAATTAATTTGTTTACGAAGTCATAGCTCATGTACACACAAGAATGCAACATTTTGCTCATTGTTACGGGAAATTTCTCCAATTCTAATTTTTCTACACACTTGCCCCCACCCTGTAGAAATTAGATTGCAAACAGTGGTAAAAAACGAAGAAAGGAATTTAGTAAACGTGAATTCGTGGAACAGCGCGCCACGTGTCCCCCTAAAACGTAACCGTAATAGGAAAATTTCGTAGAGTATATTTCGTAGAGGAAGAGTGCGCTTTCGCATGAAACGACTGAAATCCCCTCTCTCGAAACGACTCTCCGCCGGCTGGTTAAATCTATAGTCCTCGTGGAGGGGTCGAGACGGCTCATTGCTCGTAAAGCATTATCCACTAATCCGAACGGCTGAAGTTCCACTTCCAAGTGGCGTTTTGTTGTTTAATCGCGCGCCGTCAAAACGGAAAGATGGGATCGATCGAGCAACTCGATTAAACTTATGAAAAAGTTTATGATCTCCTGGAACGGCCTTTGACGGCAACTGTCCAACGGGGATCGGGAAGTCTTCCGCGAAGACGTAAGGGCGAAGAATTTTCCATTGATTTCGTTCAGCCTGGATAACATCGGCCCAGGCTGCCTCATCGTCCTTCTTTTCAACTCGGGCTATTGATCTTTCGAAAACTTCGCTGACGAAGATTCGTCCCGATTTTGTTATTCTTTGCTGGGTGTCTCTACGATTCGACTAAACACTCAATAGTTGACATTTTGCGCATTTTGTTACGCAATTACAGTATTATTATTATTATTATTATTATTATTATTATTATTATTTGAACGGGAGACCCTTTAGTATACAGAGATACAGATTAATACAAATATAACACAGTAAGATTAAAATAAGAAAAGATAACATAACATAATATCGTTTACGTTCTCTGGATCTGTGGACCTACTAAAAATTAATTATTAAATTTGTCGCAAGAGAAGAGAGAATTTTGTGGGGGAGGGTCAAGAGAAACTTTTAATTGCGAATAGCTAGCAAATTTATTACAACAGGCTTTTGCGTATCGATGCATAATTAATGCCGTGCTCATACAAAACCGACTCTGTACTGCTTATTGCTCGTCGTCTTCTTGTTCGCGGATTCCCAAATCTAATAATTGTGCACATACACATGCATATACTCGTGCGTGGTCGCACAATGTTCTGTTCTGGAATCCTCGAGCATCTACGTTAAATGTCTACATGTTGGAGTAACGAACATTTGTAACTTGTGCCGTTGCGCATATCGTTGCGAGTTGACAAAATTAACCCTTTCGGTACAAGCGTCGACGGCACATAAATCGATACCTGAGTTCCAAACAAAAAGGTAGTTTTGCTGTCTGTGTATTGTTTTAAAATTTCGTGAATTTATCAGCTTTTCCCTTGTTAATAATTATTTTTTTCAAATAAGTCATTTAATCTACTAAATTGATTTAAAAATTTTGCTTGAATAACTCAATATTTAATATTTTCGTTGACTTATGAATTCTTTTGTTTCACTTGGAATTGTCATGTTATTTCTCTGCATGTGCACCTATTTTTAAGAGGTTGATATTTTTGGACTAGAAGCTCGTTTCACTTTTCAACTATGTCGTATTAAAGTGTTTTAACCACCCGATGGCATCGAAATAAAAAAATCAACAAAACTGGCCTTATTTTTTCCCCTGTGGTCTTCATATAACATCGAGAATATTTTCAAAATGCATAAGCCCCAGGACACAATTTGATACCGGTTTCGCTTACGACATTTTACTCGATCCCAGAGTACCTATGTTGTGTTTCGTGGTTAACTTCCGCCGTATCGAAAAAGTTAACACTTTGGGTAGCGCATAGTTTGCTGAAATACTGTTGCACATCAGTCAGGCCGTTTCGAACGATCGCTTTTGCCGGGAAGGTTTTGTCCGGCGTAAAAACATAAATTTCTATATTTCCTGTTGGACCTCCATGAGAATATTACCAATGAATAAGCGAGTTTTTTCCCATGAAAATGAGTCCAAATATGACTTCATTCGGACTATTTTCATAAAACTCGAAATGAGGACTATTAGGCACCTATGTAAAAATAACTTCGTAAAATATTTTGTACATTAAAACATGTAAGTATTACGAGGTAATAATTTTTAAAAATATTATCAGCCACGAAGTAGCGAGTATTATACAAATATTTTAATGAGTTCTGAAATCAATAAACCATTACGTACCTATAATTAAAAATACTCCGAATGGAATCTGATTTATTTCCGAGATCCGATTTATTTTCATCAGGAAAATTTCGCCGATTTATTCGTAATACTTTCATGAATATCTAATAGAACATGTAGAAATTAACTGACCCGTCGTAAGCTTGACAGCCGAGCGAGCAAGAGGTTCGTGAGACGGTGAAGTACAAACTGATCTCCAAGTTAACGTTTCTTTTTATACCTTCTATAAAATATTAATGCGAAAACACGTCAAACACGCGTGCAGTGTGGAAATCTCTTGACGTGAAAATACGCCGACGCCATTAAAAGATTTAACTATGAAGGGCATTGTAAATGAAGGGGGTTTTTACATGACACGCGACTATTAGGCATTAGTGTGCGTGAGACAAAATAGTATATCGAGTAGATAACAGTCTTTGCAAATCTCGCTTAATCATGAATGTAACAAAAGCAGTGTCAAAATTTTGTCCAACAAGACATTCTTCTCACGTCCAATCTTTTTAGCTGAGAATAATTCTTTCTTATCATGATTGCGTCGACAAATTAATAGGAAAATTATGTAGGTATCAGAATTGGATAGAAGATGAAATAATGAGATTGCCTGTTGTTTTCCATTATTATATTTATAGAAATCTACTTTGACTTCTACAGGATATCTTTTACAAAATGTAGCTACACGTATCGTAACACTAGCGCAGTGTTCCCATTTAGGGTAGTGTGATTGCTCTTCTCTCTAGCAATATCAGCTCAGGAATGTATCTTTGTGGTGCGTTTGTTAAGGATCAATGACTCCCACAGCGATACCCACTGTTCCAGGATAATCATGCTTCCCGCGAAAATGCTAGACGAGAATCCCTGTGTTCCTACGCGTTTCCTAATTGTTCGTAATTGTTAGTTACTTGCGGAAGATGCGCTGTTATTGCTTATAACCGCGTGGCCCCTTTAAACCTCTAGTTTGCAATCCTGAATTGCAAAATTTCCCCTCAATGACAGACATCGTGTCATTTCTACTTAATATCAGTGTTTCTTACAGTTACAATTGAACATTAAGTTTTTAGTTGAATTAAGTTAGGTTAAATGTTGAAAAGAATCCCAATTGAATTTACTTGCTTTAATCAATTTTAATGCATTTATTTTTTTATTGCTTAATGCCAAATGCTTTTCACTTGTTTCTAAATGTACGTGTGTAGATGCAAAACCTATTCGACAGTGAAGATTAAACGTTTCAAGAAATAATAAATGTATCTTTATTCAGCGGAAAAATTCTTGTCGGATAAATTTTCGAGTTACAAACAGAGATGATGTATCATAATTTTTCTTCTAGATGTAGAGTTATTTATTTCCAATAAAATACATATTTGTCGAGACTTCAGCACAATTCTTAATTTAATGTTTTATATGAAAAATTATTGTTATTTGAAATCAGGGACCGTAGTGCACGAGCATTATTGTTTTTTTTACCCTTTATGTTCGTTCTAAGCATAGATTGTGGGCAATTTTATATTCGAAAGCAACTTAGGGAGCAGAAATTGATGTTGGATTTAAATATGCATATACCCTGCTTTTTGTAGTTCCGTTTAAAGCTGCTGTCGGGTTAAATTCTAGACAGAATCGAATTACAAAGTTTGGCGGGCAAGTGTTCTTCCGGCGCTACGTACTGGATATCAAGAGAACAAGTAGTCGTTCGGTTGGAGTTACGAAAAGTTCACGAGCTAGAATTTCCGTTTACCGAAATCCCTCTTAATTACACAATTATATTAACTCGAATCGGAAGGCAGCAATGTTCCACTGTCTTCCATTCATTGGAAGTCACGTTCTAGGATCTTCGTGGTAGTATCCAGTTCAAGAAATTTCTCAATCAAGGAGAGTCCAACTGGAAGAGCAGGTGCGTGCTTTCTTCCTAGAAAGAAGAAGAATAAAACGTGTTTCTCTTTCAAATAATCGCGGTAAAAATATTTGAAATTGAGAAAGGAGAATTTAAATTTTTTTAGAAAATTAGGTAGTCTGCATTTGGATAAGCCTTTATTTAAATTATTATTCAAATAGCATTTCACTTAAAAACTCATCTCCCAATAAAAATATAACATTATTTTATCCATTGGTTTTCGAAAGAAATTACTTATGTGAATTTACTTTAGTCCAAAGTTTATCTACCCTTTATCAATTTTGCCCAGAAACGTTTGTAAAAATGAAAATATATGTGTACAGAATATAACACTTCAGAAGGATTAAATAAGAAAATTGAAGATTGAAAATACCAGACATCATAACTGTTATAAGACAAATTTTAAAAGTTCTGATATGAGTTAATATTTTTAATTAATTGATTTTGGTTATGACTCACTATTATGGATGATTAAAATTGTTTTGGCTATTAAGTAATAAAACAATATTCGATGATGGAAGTTTAGTTTTGGTTACGAATAGCCATTATCAATAGACCGATTTTTTTTTGTTACCGATAACCATTATCGACAGCAAAAATTTTTTATGGTTACATTCAATCATTGTTAGTTATTCTTATTACTATTACTGCTAATTAATATGCATTGACATAAAAAACAATAATTACAAAACTTATATACTTTATTAAGCAAACAAACGATAAATTGTAGTCAATATCTTTTATCCTATTCTTCGTTTCATATATTTCCGTACCGCCTGTTTGCTTAATAAAATACATAGTTTTTGTATTCATTTTTTTTCATGTTGTCACGTTTCGTGTGCGTTTCCACCTCCAGCTTGAAATCCAGAACGGAATTGGTCCCCGGTTTACACTTCGTTAACGATCGATTTCATAAATACTGCCTCGTTACGGTTAAGTGCTCGCACTTTCATTTATTTCCTCTAAATCCACTCTAATACAAATCGAGCGGTGAAGTTCACTCAGCCACCGTCTCCTCGTTCCGCAAACACAAAAGGGGAGAATCACGGAAGACGTCTCGAGGAGCGGGTTAGAGGGGATTGTTCTAAGTGGCGAAAGGTTTTGCGGCAGACCCCGAGGGTGCTTTCGATTAAACGGATAATTAGCCTCGAGAGATGGATGAATGTAATTCCCCCGAAGACACGGCCAATTTTCGTAACACGAAGGTCGGCACGAAAATTTTCGTGGTGTCTGTAAACGTGGATGGGCAACATCCGTCTCGTTCTGTCTCTTGCTGTCTCGTGTACAAAACTCCTGTCTTGGTTCCCCTTATCGTGCAGGCAAATCTAATCATATCTCTCCCCTTTTTGTGCAATCATCGTGACTATGTATGAAGCAGAGGTGGATCTTTCGTGTCTGTTGCCTGCTTTACTAACCCTCATCTACTTGTTTGCTTACGTATCCGTGTTTAGTGCATTTGTAGCATAGCAATCTCTTATAGCATTTCACTAATGGTCATCCTATCTACCCTTGTCCGTTAGACGTCTAAATTTCGGGACCTTTCTTTCTTGTCCGCTTATTACTATATACGACTCTCTTAGTTATGACATGTGATTATCTATCGTTCATAAGTTTAATTGCATCTTCAGAATTTGTAAACAACGTGGAATTGTACTGTTGGGTGCAAGAAGGGCTTCAGTGAAAAAATTCAGTTTCGAGAAAAGTAACTGTGAACATTGCGAAGTTAGATATTTTTTATACATAGAGAAGTTGTTGTAAGACTGTGTATAATATTTAAAAAATTGTTATATCTATCTCCTTTGTATATGCATTATTACAATTGGAGTTATTTAATAAATTAATCAGCGAAATTAATTTTAATTATAGCCCTCTTAAACCCTTCTTGCATAAAATGGAGAAATGTAGAAAAAGTGTTGTTGTTTTAACAATATTTTTTGTTATTTATTTAATGTTTGCATAATATTTGAAAGTAATGTAGATTATTGAAAAAAATTTAGTCATAAAAATAGTCAGAGATTGTGTCAAGTTCATGTTGATGTAACTATGTTTGGCATAGGTACGAGTGGATAAGATACCTACCCGCTACCAATTGAAGTGTTTCGCTTCTCATCTAGGTAAATCTCTAGGAGAATATTGCCGATGGATTGAGGAGGTTCTCGCGATGAAGATAAGTCCAAATACTACGGACTATGGTTTATTTATAATTACAAACCATGTGTGACTCTCACACTAAAAATTAGGACTGAAAAATTTGAATTACGACATTTTTAGACACAGTTTCACCAAGAGAATCTCACTAATCCATTGGTAATTCTCTACTGAACCTCCAATAAAAATATGAAAATTGTAATTTTCTAGGGCTTAGTAGGCATATCTCCCTCCTTTTAAAACAGTCACGGAAAATATTTAATCACTGATATAACTGTGTACTATATATTGCCTAGTCTCGGCCTTGCTAGTAAAATGTATTATATTTGTATAAACGAGTTCTCGGGTATAAATAAATAATTTTTTTATTAGTGAATGACTCGTGTCGCACGCACGGTTTATCTCTCTTGGCTGTCAGGCGTCAGTCGATGGTCTCTCGCTGGTGTGATATTTCATTCACTCTCCATTTATCTTATCCAATCTCCTCGTCGTAAGGATTCAACGAAGATCCAGCTAAGTAAGTGTGAAATAATTAAATGCCAACTAATTACTCTTCCACGATTGTTGCGAACCGTCAGTCCCAATGTAGCTCCTATACATACACGAGTAATCTTTCTTAAAAGCAACATTCCCTTTTTTATTTCTATCATTAACAATTGGTCGACAATCTTTTCACGGTGATCTAGCTTATGTTAAGGCATTGGAATTTATTTTCGATCAAAAGCTTCGTAGCCAATGAACGAGGATCGATCTTTTTCACGTAGAGCGGCTGCTCCTCCTCTCCACAGGGATTTCGGACGTTCAGGAAGACGAACGTACGACGATAACACTACGACCGGTTGGGATCAGGGCGACAGGTTGGAAACAGAGTGCTTCCATTCACCGGGGATTTTTTCACCAAACGAGTCATCCTATCTCCTTTTCGTGACGCCTTAATATCTACCTGAAACTTCAGCGATAGCGTTCGAGTTTATGGTGAGATAACGATTCACCATCTCTTGGGACATGTGCGATTTTTATGAGCAAGTATAAAAACTCAGACCTGACACAGCATAGACGCAGTCAAGCAGATCGACATTTGCGAACCATGCTCCACTATTTTTCTTCGTTAGCTCGTATCGTGTCTCTTTTTTTATCCTGCATTTGTAATATGGATTATCTTTTTCAATCCTTTTCAAGTTGTTGAACGTAGCGATAATTGTACACTACGATTTAATTATTAAGATTTTAAGATAGATATGTTGATGCAATAGTTATTAAGATAATACTCAAAGTGGAATTTAATTGAAGATTTGATAATAGAATGTTAGTTTCCCTACTTATTTCATTTTAATCATTTTCGTGGATTACCAATTTCTGTTTGGAGAAGGTTTCCAGTGTTGTTTCTAGAAAGAATCTCACCATGAAAATTTTTAATCCTAAGCAGTCAATTTTAGAAGCCCGTTAGGATTTATTATCTGACAGTTATCGGGTTATAACATAGCGTTTTGAAAATTTTAAAAACGAACTGAAATATTTTAAATATTTCACGAAGCAGAGGTACATTTTTCATGCACTTAACCCTCACAGTTTTATATGCAGAATATTTAGGAAGATCAATTTTTACTTAATTCCATAGAACAGATACATCAAATAATTTGAGTTTCAGTTTCCCGCTTTAATATCTATGATTATAAAATAAGTTCTGCTACTGTTCGAAATACTTATATAATAATTAAGGGAGAGTCTAAACTTTTATGTCATAACATCCCTTCCTTCATTATGCAATAGTCTTCCTAACAATAGCAGAACTTATTTTATAATCACAGCCATTGAATCATGGAAATTAAAGCAGGCAACTCGAGCTTGAATTTTATTTTATTAAAAACGATAAAATGCACGTTATAAGCAAACGGCGTGGCATTGGCACTGGTAGTCTTTTGCGCGGACAATGACGCAGTTTCGTAGATAATTTCACGTTTGTGGGGCTTGGGATTTGCAAAATTTCATGAAAACCATTTAATAACGCATTGCGCCGTGCACTGTCCCGAGCAAATCGCGCTTTGTCCTTTGAGACAGGCAAATCGCGTACCAAAATTTACATTTAAAGGGACTCGCGATGAAACGAACCGACACGAAGGGGCCGTAGTCGCAGAAGTTGATTGAACGGGATTGGACAACGCGATCAGTTTAACGGTGCCATACTACTTCGAACGGTTTTGGTCAGTAGGAGTTATTGCCGAATTCCTCGGAAGGTGTCTCGACTTTTTCCAGCGGGTTTTCACGACCAGTATCCTCGATTGCGTTCCGATCGATCCGTCAACGTCTTTCGGTACGCTGCAGTTTTTTCCTCGCTCGCCTGCCAATTTCGACGTAGATTGCATTTTATGGCAGTGCCGTTCGCCCGGCGAAATTCGGGCAATTAGGGAGATGAGAGTGTGTAAAATTTAAAAGCAATAAAAGCAGAATTGCTTCATCGGTGTAATCAAATTTTGCCGGCGCGCTCGCATTTTGCTCGTTTTTCTTCCCGCGGAGGAACGTTCAAGTTTTTTTCTTTGACCTTCGTTGTACAGGTAGTTCCAGGATTTCCCAGCCACGCGATGCTAGTATGTTCTGCGGTTAAAAATATGAAAAGCAATATTATGTAAACGTAGACAAATAATTGTTTTAAGGCAAAAGTTGTAAAAAAATATAAAACGTTAACAAGAGTAGGACTATGATATTTATTCAGTCAGTTAATGTGGGTTGTATTTATTACTGGAGATTGGTAGAGGTGTTTAATGTATGCAGTTTCTATTAATCACTTACTATTACTATTAATAGTAAATGTCGAAATATTTGCCCCTTCATGTCAATATCATAGTGGCATCGCTAATAAATTTAATTTATTATAGTTACGAATTTTGTGAAGGTGCGTTTTGTTTCGCTTCAGACGATGCAATATTACATACTTCTTCACATTAAATAGTTAATGATATATCTGTGGTTGTAAGGAAAAACGACCCATGTCACAATTTCAAAAAATTTGAGTTTATGCATTAATTCAACTGTAGAATATTGGATGTGTGTTTCTATCAGAAAAAAATGCATGAAAACGAATTTTATACGTTGAAAAAATAATGCAATTTAACCGAAGTCCAATATTCAATTAATACGCATTTGGCAAAACAACCGAAGTCCACAAAATTTGGAGAATACGACGTATCTTTCCTTTGTGATCGCTTTTTATTTTCTATTTTTACTTATCTGCATATACTATAACGTATTTTGTGTAAAATAAAATGAGCAAAATTATATTTCATATTTTTATTTTACTAGAAACAGCACGTTATGAAATGCCAATAATACATAAATGTGTAACTTGTATTTTACAAAAAACAACGCAAAGCACAGAAGAAAACGAAAGAAGACAAAATAGAAAGTAAAAGAAGGAAAAGTAGTCAGAAAAACTACTTAACTGCGACACGTTCAAGCAGAACAACACAAGTCCAGTGGACTTGTGTCGTTCTGCCTAAAGTGTATGTAAATTATTACTATTTTGTTTATTATTATTTACGTTAATTATACGAATATTGAATATTATGCAAAGTGAAGGAAATATACTTTTATATCGTAAGAAGAAAACAAGGAAACATTGCTAATAAGAAGAATTGGTGTTTGGAACTTTCAACGACAATATCTCGAAAGTGAAAACATGTGACATGGGTCGTTTTTCGTTACAACCACAGATATATTAACTCTGTACCTTATTTATTGAAGGGTCGTTATCGTTTTGTATTTCTACTATAACTTTTCATTAAAACAGTTATGGATGTGTATTTCCCTATATGACTTTTTTATTTTCAATGATAAAACATACTGCCACGCTGGATTTCATTCCAAACTGATATAAAAAATTCCGTTTGTTTAAACAATACAATAAAAAATTGAATTTTTGGAATCTGTTTGCACAGCTACATTTCTTATTAGAAAATAAGGTTAGTGTAGTAATTTGATAAAGGCACAAAATAATCAACTATATTATGATTTATTCTATTTTCTATTTTATTAAACATACCTAAATATAACAGGTGATCAGATACCCACTTTCGAATTATAGGGTATATTTTTCACGTACTTTGCAAATGAGGAAACGTCACCTTGTAGTTTTAACCGATGAATAAGTGTAAATTGAAATCCGAAAAGGGCAATAATTGCAAATCTCTACTACGGTCGATCAATTTGTTCGCACTTATTGTTAATACCTGTTGTCCTTCATAATATATACTACTGTATTTTCGAATATAGAACGCGGATGTTCAACGTCAGTCGTGGAACATCACGCCTGTGCGTTCGAAACAACAAAAATTCGACAGAAAGCGTCGCAAATCCTCTGGCAGATATATGCAGATGGAATTTGTATCGGAAACTATTCGCATTCATAGTGTTTTTCCCACACACTCCACGACTTGGCCGCATCAAATTTTTATGAATCGATACAACCAGCACGGTCCTAATTCTCTACGTGCCGAAGTTCCGTGGTATCCTGGGAAATGAATTTTGTAATAGATATGTTTATGGTGATCGTGTTTCGCTGTTGTTTGGAATGCATTGGTCTTATTGAACACAACTTGACGAGCTCAGAGGCCTTTGAATGTTCGGAATGGGTAAAATAGACGGTAAACTGAATAGAATGATATGGCCAAGGTGCAGATGCAGCTTTCAACGAAATTAACTAGATTTACATCGTAACAAAAAGAAGATAATGTGTGTGGTATGTAATGTTTGACACATGTTTTGTGTGAAGTATGAAATTTACCATTGTCATTAACGCAGGAGTTGTCTTACTACTTAACTAAATTTGCCATTCGAAGACAAATATATTTTTGTGTAATTTGTTGACTGTTGACATGTTAATTAAAAGTATGAGGTAAAAGGAAAAAGAGAAAAAAGAAGAAAAGTAGCTCGTGACAGACTCCATACCTAAATTTTTCTCTCTATTCTACATATGCGTATTATTCCGAAATTCTTGGAATACAGCTTGTACCTACATATTAGTTATTTAAGGGGTTAGACCACCTTGGCCAAGTCAAGAAATATCGCATCTTTGGGAATTTATTTCTAAGTGACAGAAACACTTTTATCGATAAAAATTTTTCAAGAATGATGTCTTTGCCCATGTCCACCAAATGAGACGTGTAGCTGTCAGAGGATCCTGGTTTGCAGAGTTCTGCGACTTATAAAGTGGCCGTCGAAGTGCCATTAGGGTGGTCCTTATTTTCTGATCTCTCAATTTTTCGTGGTAGTGTCCAGAATGGTTTCAATTCAGAAAAAATAATCTCTGTAAAATAAAAACAGGAAAAACTTTTAACATCCTATTCTGAATAATATAGTGTGTGTGTGTGTGTGTGTGTGTGTGTGAATGTAAAAAATATGTAGCTGATTTATTTATTTCAACGCTTTATTAGAAATCAATGATATGTATAAATGTTTCTCGTTTTCCTGCAAGGATTTTGTAAAAAATATCCATATGTACAGTAACATACAGCTACAATAATTATTAGTGATATCAGTTTGGGAAAAGTCGATACAAGAATTGATTCTGGAACCGTTTCGAAACCGATACAGAACCGAAAAAATAACGGTTATGGAACCGATATGAGGAGGGAAATAGGAACCGTAACCGAAGCAGATAATAGTTAGAAGTTTCGGTTGTTCATAACAATTATTCCAAATAAAGCTTCTTCATAACCGTTTGGAGAACCGAAATCGATATTATAACAGTTTTCACGCCCTGCACATGTGTAGCACACGCCATTAATTGTGCGTCACATGTAATTTCCCGAGTAGCTGTAATTTGTGATCTGCGACGGATCGATACTCCTCCCAACAAGTTCTATAAAGTCAGTGTTAAATGAATATTTTTGAACATCTTTCCTACGTAGGTACTTACAAGAATAATTCGAGGAAATCGTTTTTAAGAGTTACAGGACTCGTTAGAGTCTAACGCAATCCTTCCCAACCTTTTTTGAGTCTCAATCTCCTTTTATAATATTTAAATAATCTGCAACCCCTCCCCACATAAGTTAAAATAAATTTAATAAAGCAAACAAAACATATTAAAAATAGGTATTTCAGAATATAATCCTAACTTAATAATATTTCAAAAAAAATCCAAAAACCGTGGGGGCCTCCCAGAAAACACTTCGCGACACACAGAAATCACTGGTCTAATGGATTTTAACTTTAACAATAATATCAGTTCATACATAGTATTTTGAATTAATTCGATTTTGATTACTTTGAAATGCATCTTCGTGAATATGCTGCAGATACATTTTTGATAAAGAAGTGATGCAGTTAACAGGCTAATCCGTCTTTCGAAACCATTTCACAGGTATATTCGTTGCTCCAAAGCTGGAAGTGGTGAATGCGCTGGATTTCTCGCGGATTTTTTTATATGCAACCGAGTGCGAATTCTATGTAATTAAACCGAGTTTATCAGCGGCAGTATGAATAGCTAACGTACATGTAACCCAGCCATCCCGCTGGTCCCCATTGACATCGGCATGGATGTTTGCGCGCACACGAGCTCACGTAGACGCTTATTTCAGAACGGATTGCCTACAGCGAGATAATAAGCCAACACGCGCGCGAACGCGTGACAAGCGTATGGATGCCGCTCCTGTACAGCTGTCGGAATAATGAATTTAATAATTCGTGTACCGTGTACAGCGAATAAATTTGTTCCTCCGTATAGCGGTTTTGTTGTGCATTAACGCTTTGCAGCAATATCGAAAAAGGTACTCGCTCCTCGCACAGGTGTACATATACAGGGTGTTCCGTGATAACTGAATAAGAAGTGTCATTCAATGTAGCTCTACTTCGTTTTGTTAGGCAATTATATCACAAATAATATAGGGTAAACCAACCAGTGAATGACCGAATTGTTGAATGAGAAGCCCAGTAAATGACCGCATACTTTTATTAAGAATCGTACTTATTAATGTTTGTTTAATACGCATAACTGAAAATATGGGACATTAAACGTGCAACTACACTCCATTTATAAACATATACTAATTTTTAAATTTATAATTGACATTTCTTTGCCTAATGGTCATTCACTGGTATGCGGTCAATTACTGGTTGGTTTACCCTACTGGAACAAAAATACAACACAAGGCCGACACTGAAGGACAATTTAAACAATACAGGATCAATTCAAAAACTATTGCATTAACTGAAACACTTCAAACTGTACAACAAATTGGAAAGCAGACCTTAGGTTGCTAATAACTCATACAAGTGGTTGATGCGACATTAAATAATAGAAAAAAAAATATGTTAGACATACACCTAGACGGTAATTCAGACGTTGGTACGTCTTTTCTTTCATTCTTGATTTTACACCAAATTTATAGATAGTGTTCGAATTACGAACCATTCATTTGTTCTTTGTTCAAATAATGTTAACTGTCTCTGTAGTGAATTTTGTTATTGTATTTAAAGCATTATAGTTTTAATGCTATGGCTTACATTGTAAATAATATGTACTAATTCTGTAGGTGTTTATAATTTATGGTTGATGTAAACCATTGATTTCGCGTGTTTTCTGTGAAATTAAGAGAATAAAATAAATAAAGTATGTCTGGATTGCTGTTTTACTGTAAGTACGTCTAGTGTGGTATTTGTTATATAATTGGCTAACAAAACGAAATAGAGCTATAGTGCCTATGCCATTTTTTATTCAGAATGACTTGTTGAACACGTGGGAAAAGTTTGTTGAATACATTGCGAAGCACCTTGTATAGTATCATACGCTGTAGATTACACTGATCATTTCAGAGAGTTGGATCACATCGTTATTTGATTTATTTTAGTATTCCAGAACCATATTGTTGAGTTTCAATTTCAATGACTTTGCAAGTTTAGTTTATCTCAGATTTAAGTAGGATTTTGCGGAGTTAAGTGGAACTTGTTTTAATACTATCGTTGCGTTTCTGTTGGAAGCCGTCAGTTTTGTATCAACATATAGGGTGTGATTACGAACGATTCGAGATTTATTGAAACGTGCGACTGTCAGAGCAATGCATATCAATTACGTCAAATTTGATACCTGTTTAATTATAATTCACGACTCGCCGGGAATGAAACAATCGATGGTAACACTCGGCAATCGGTCTGAACATCAAACGTATGAAATTAATAATGATGAAGGATTTACATATTTTATTGAATAAAGAGAAAGACGCAAATACAACAGATAATGGATTTAGCATCAGCTTCAATAAAAATCCCACTGAAATAATGATTCGCAAACACAAGTAATCAAATATGTGGAAAATTAATTATTATGCTACATTTCCATATTTATTTTATTCCATTTTCAACTTCATAGTACATAATTACTCAAAGGCATAACATTTCCTGTTTTATCATCAAATTGAATTCATTTATTATCAATAGTAATACTACTTAGTCTAATAGATTCGTTACCAAATAGTGAACCAAGCAGAGTTGTTTTAATGTTTTGTTTATTTGAGCGAGTGTCCAACGTATACAGCGGTACGAGTCGTACTGACCTTTCTTTTTCTTGGCTATCTTTGTGATTCCCTTGGGTAGAAGTTTTACAGTGCCAGAGGGAGTGCTCACTTATACGAGCATACAGATGTTGGGTGACATTATTTTCTTGCTGTGTAGATAGAAGACGTGTGTAGGGTACAGGAACAAATTTCAAAAACTTGTAACACTTGAAATAGATTCATTAGTAGGTTATTGGGTAAATGCTGTTTTTGGTAGCTTAATTTTCTGTTTGAATGAGAGTTGGTTTAGATAGTAGTTGCCTAGGCTTCTGATTAAAGGATTTTTTGCTGAGGATTGAGGATTTAATGTATTCAGAGTTTGTATTGGGGTATCTCTGGGTTTATTCAGTAGTAGTCTGACAAATTTATTTGACATGACTTGACGTTTGTTTAGGTATGTTTTGGGAACTGTAGCCCAGACTTATTGTTAGTCACCATAGCATAATATGGATCTGGGACAGGCTTTATAAATAAGTAGCTTTAACGTAATATCTGGTGGGCTATTCCTTGTCCACTAGGGGGATGAGAGTTTTAACCCTCCGTGCACCACGTGAAGAAACGTAACACACCGTACAAGGTGGAATATGACATACCCCACAAAATAAGTAGGTCTTATATAAATATATATAACATTTTACACTCGCAAAAGCGATTGCAGCACGAAGCGACTACGTCGCAGCTCCAGCTACTCAGAGATCCAGCACTCGCAGTTTCCTTCTCGCAGACCTTCCTTCGATATTTCAATGTTCTGGGGTTTGTCATACCCCACCTAGTGCACGGAGGGTTAAAAGCAGAGTAAGTTTTCCTGATCCTGTCTACTTAGTATGGCTTCACTCCTAGAGAGCCTGGAGTCAAGCGTAATTCCGAGATATTTGACCGTTTTTATACAATGAATCTCTAGTGAGATTAGAGTAGGGTAGGTGATATTTTTTGTTTAAATTTATTTTAAACATTTCAAGCCTCAAACTTCCATTTGCTTTACATTAAAAGTACCAATATCACATTGATGGTTTATTATATTAAATAATGTACATTAAAATTGATACATAGTTGATGTGTGACTATAATAAGTGTTTGATAGCACAACGCAGTGTTTTAGAATTGGTATCAATATTAATGAAAATTTTTTAATTTCACCTATCCCATATCGTAATACACATGTCGCGCTACTAATTTTATGAAATAAAATCTAAGGTAAAAGTTTATATATAATTTAATGTAGAATCTAAATTCTATCTGAATAAAAATTATATTTTTATTTCCCTATTTGAAGGAAATTTCAAGTCATAAATTGTTGAAAAGAAACCATATTTATTATTAAATACTTTTGTGTCGCTGCACGCGCAGTCAAAAGTAGGTTAAGTATTTTTCGACTCTCAAGCTTTCGTTAAAAATCAGTGCGTAACAGGTTTCCTGGGTATTAAACCTACGATCGCCAACGATGGGGTTCTTGCCCGTAATAGATTCACGAGATTTTTCGACATCGACTTTCATGACGATTGTAGTTTTTCCTCCTTTTACCGCCGCGGTCGACCAGATATATTCGGAAGACGATACGAGAACGTGGTTGGATTTTCGAACGAGCCACACTATCGTCCCTCTTTCCTACGGTGAGCTGGTATTATGTCGACGGGCGCGGAGATTCGAGGGAGAAGTGGCGAGGCCGGGCTCGATGCGTTCGTTTTATAGCGTTCGGGATTATCTATGCGCCACGTTAAATTACAGGGAGTCTAAGCTTTGTCATTCACCGATAACCGTCTCGTATTTTTATCCATTGAATTTATCACTCCTGTCTGTTCCTTCCTCTGTTGCATTTATAATTGGGCCCTGGTAAATTAGGATAATGTAGTTAAAGTAGTTAGATTGAAAAATTGAGCAAACTGTATCTGGATGATTGATGATAGGTTGATTATGGGTGTATCAATCTGAAGCACACATGTTTTGGCAAAGATCAATGTTTAGAAAGTTGAACATTCCTAAATTCACCTTTTGAGCCTGTCCCAATGTTTCTATAGGCTTATTGTTAGCTTGCAACTGTTAGTTGTTAGAACCGCTCTAACAAATCTGAAGTGCACCTATTCAAAATTCCAGTTTACAATGTTCCGTAAATTCTAAACAATTCTACGTTTTAACCTATTTTTTAATGGACTTATCGTAGCTTTAATTCAACAATGACAAAGTTTCTATAATTATTTACGATTTCTAGTCACACTTTTGTTCTTTAAAAACTTGTTCTTTCAAGGGTTTCTCAAATAAAATACTTGGATTCTTCGCGAAGGATTTCGTAGAATGTTTTATAGAATTCTATAAAACACTCATTCAGAATTGGAGCCACTGTTTTCTAAAACAAAACGGTGTAGAATTTATGATGAGGATAATGGTATTCTATCTGTTTAATTTCACACAAGGGATTACTTCAAGTGCAAATTGAATAGCTTCGTTATAAACGTTTCGGGTCCAGCAGAAGTTAGTTTCGCGCGGTAAATAGATTACAGTAGAATCGCATTGCCGACTATACCTTCGTAGTTCACATCTCCAAATAGGTTTAATATCATCCTGCGAAACATTCTTCACCGCATAATTCGGAGATGCAGAGTTTCGGTGGCTGACGTTGCACACTGCAGATCCATCCTTAAAGCAGTAACGCATGAATCCATAATTCACTAGCTACTTCAGTGTACATTCGTGTAATTAAATTGAAATATTATGCCGGTTTCGTGTACAGAATAGTTTAACCATTGAAGCGCGAATATTATTTTCTTTTCTTTTTCAAATAAACTGTCTTTATGTGCGAATGTGTGAGTGAAATGAGTCAGAATGTACATGTTCGTATTTCAGAGAGGAAAACTGAATTATTTGGAGGAGTGTGACGTACTCTTCCATGGACAAAGACGAACTTTCAACTGACTGCATTTGTAATGGCACAGCTCCGGATTCACAAACTTCTAAAGTGCAAGGGGAACGTGACAAAGGTCACGTACAAATCTCACACTCTCCGTTATCTACATTTTTTATGAAGACACGAAGAGGCGACAGAACACCGTGAGAACTATCAGGGCGGTCCATACTTCTAAAAATAACCCACGCGATGAAGTACTATGTTGTAAAAAATTGTTATAGTTCCATTTACGAATGTAGCTGTTATATAACTACGTGTGACAAGATAGCTGCGTAGGATATTTTCCACAGTTCTGGTTTTTATCCATTCCTATGCCTTTCTCCATTGTATGTATTAAGTATTAGATGATTGAGAAGAGAATAGCACAATACTTAGATTATTCGAATATTCGAATACCGAGATTATTCGAATATTCGAATACTGAGATTATTCGATATTCGAATACTGAGATTATTCGAATATTCGAATAGTGAGATTATTCGAATATTCGAATACTGAGATTATTCAAATTTTCGAATACATAGATTATTCAAATATTCGAATCTTAAAATTGAATTGTTTCATATTCGAATATTCAAATCTCTAATTTGAATTCCTTGATATTTCGGATATTGAAATCTTAAATTCGAATTCTTTGATCCTCGAATAATCAAATCTCAAATTTGAATTCTTTGATATTCGAATATTCGAATACTTAGATTATTCGAATATTCGAATACTGAGATTATTCGATATTCGAATACTGAGATTATTCGAATATTCGAATACTGAGATTATTCGATATTCGAATACTGAGATTATTCGAATATTCGAATAGTGAGATTATTCAAATATTCGAATCTTAAAATTGAATTGTTTCATATTCGAATATTCAAATCTCTAATTTGAATTCCTTGATATTTCGGATATTGAAATCTTAAATTCGAATTCTTTGATCCTCGAATATTCAAATCTCAAATTTGAATTCTTTGATATTCGAATATTCGAATACTTAGATTATTCGAATATTCGAATACTGAGATTATTCGATATTCGAATACTGAGATTATTCGAATATTCGAATACTGAGATTATTCGATATTCGAATACTGAGATTATTCGAATATTCGAATAGTGAGATTATTCGAATATTCGAATACTGAGATTATTCAAATTTTCGAATACATAGATTATTCAAATATTCGAATCTTAAAATTGAATTGTTTCATGTTCGAATATTCAAATCTCTAATTTGAATTCCTTGATATTTCGGATATTGAAATCTTAAATTCGAATTCTTTGATCCTCGAATATTCAAATCTCAAATTTGAATTCTTTGATATTCGAATATTCGAATACTTAGATTAGTCGAATCATCGAATACTTAGATTACTCGAATATTCGTAACAATCTGAGTGCCTATCTTACTTTACGGCTTATCGCTGTCGCGTGCCCTTTCACACATTCTCCGGCCTTTTTACCCGTCACCGCAGCGAGCAAAGCTAAGCCGTATAGACTACTCTTCTCCAAAAATGAGCACGGCTGGTCCCGAGGTGCTGGTTCTTTTCAGGGCAAAACTGTATAACACATTCCAAAACTGTACACGCGATATTTTACATAAATGGCTCAGCCCTCAGTAATTAACGCGTCAGAAACGATTTACTAGAAAGATAGATCTTTTACAAAAGAATATGCATTCTGCTTCATGGTTCTGGGGTAAGTGCCGTACAGTTTCGCAAGTGCTCTTAACAGAAGGTGCCCTGGCCCTTTCCAATTCGAGGTCAGATCCATTAGGAATAAAGTTCCTATTCTTCAACTATACAGTATGGCAGTGCAGCGTCGAGTTTCTAGCTACACTTAGATATTCTTCCCTTTATAAGCATCGCCTTAGTAGGCTGATAGTTCTGATGTCTACACGATTTTATGTAGTCATCCATCAGCTGATTTCCAAGAAAGCATTTCAACAGAATTTATCCCCTCGCTAATTCTCATTCAACTATCAATTCTAATATGTGTTAGGTTGTTGCATAAGTTCTGTCCACTAGAGTACGTCTCCTACAAATTCGATTTTTGAAAACAGCTTATGCTCACTTCAAACAATGTATTTTCCATAATTATTTATGTAGGCGAGAAGGAAAGTCTCGGTTACCATACGTCCCGGTTTTCAATCCTTGTCCTGGGTGTCCTGGTTTTCTTGTTTCTAGATTTTTGACGGAATCGTAGAAAGAAATTAAAAATATACAGGCAAAAAAGAGAGTGTCGAGCAATGGGACTCGAACCAACCACATTATCAATTCCCCCCAATGCAAACTCTTCGATGGGACTCTTTTTCGAATTCTACATATACCCAAATTAACTGGGCGCCACCTATGTGCCACTTGCACCATAGGTAGTTCCCAAACGCCGAATGCCTACAGGCATGACAGTCAGAATAAAGGCAAGCCGAATTGACTACCTGATTCGAAAATTAATAATAATAATAATAATAATAATAAATTGATACTCCTCGGTTCCGAGCCAGTTTCACTTTGCGAGATAGATCTGCATAGTCCCGGCTCAACTCGAATTTCGAGCTACTCGAATATTCGAGTACTCGAACAGCTCTAGTCCCGACTCGACTCGAATTTCGAGCTACTTGAATATTCGAGTACTCGAACAGCTCTACTCCCGACTCGACTCAAATATTCGAGTACTCGAACAGCTCTAGACTCCCGACTCGATTCGAATATTCAAGTACTCGAACAGCTCTAGACTCCCGACTCGACTCGAATTTCGAGCTACTCGAATATTCGAGTACTCGAAAAGCTCTAGTCCCGACTCGACTCGAATATTCGAGTACTCGAACAGCTCTAGACTCCCGACTCGATTCGAATATTCGAGTACTCGAACAGCTTTAGACTCCCGACTCGACTCGAATTTCGAGCTACTCGAATATTCGAGTACTCGAAAAGCTCTAGTCCCGACTCGACTCGAATATTCGAGTACTCGAACAGCTCTAGACTCCCGACTCGATTCGAATATTCGAGTACTCGAACAGCTTTAGACTCCCGACTCGATTCGAATATTCGAGTACTCGAACAGCTCTAGACTCCCGACTCGACTCGAATTTCGAGCTACTCGAATATTCGAGTACTCGAAAAGCTCTACTGTATACCTATTTCGTCTTATCTCCTATCATCTCCCTGTGTAAGGCAGGGTCTGCTGAGTAAATCCTTACTGATAAGTCTATTAGCAAGGCCAGGACGAAACGCACACCTCCTTCATTCTCTCCTTTCCCTTCTACCTTTAATTCTCGACACATACTTTTTCCTCCACAACTCCCTTCATCCCCAGAAACCTCAGTAACGTTGTCGCTAATCAACGAGAAGAGTACACGCTCGACTCATAATTGTCCCCCGGCCGCCAAAGTCTGTGATTACACGACGCAACAGTCAGAAATTGTGGAACTGTTGCCTCAAAGCTTGGTATCCAATTACGAGGACCCAAGGCAGACCAAATTCAAGGAAGGCTATCGGTCGTTTAGGTAGACGTAATTTCGCGGCTCGACTCAATCTTGAGGAATGGCAATCTGCGCGTTCCGGGTCGACAGCCGCTCGATAAACTGACCCGATCTCCTCGGTGGACCGCGAGTCGTTTGACCGCGCTGCCCGGAGCTTTCGTCCCCGTTGCAAATGCAATTCCCGCGGCTCGCGAATACGGGACGATCATGTACATGCGACAGCACGCATCGCCTGCTGATATGCGACACAGTCGCGCGTGAATTAGATCTGGATTATTGCCCGTGGTGGCTACACTTCGCTTCCGGCCTGTAATGCTTTTCTACGGATGTTCAGAGCGAATGGAACTGGGTTGTTGGGCTTCGACCTTGCGGCGCTTCTATAATGTATCTATTATTCGCTCTGCAATTACTTACACGAGTGCGTGCAGTATATTTTTAAACTGCGGAAACACGTTTAGAAGGGAAGCGGGATTGAGTAACTTGTTAATTAGGATTAGAGGTTGAGAACTATCGATAGTGTTGACTATCGATATTATCGAATGTGATGAAAATTTAATAAAATATATATGAAATATGTATAAAATAAAATGAAATACCAAAATCGAACATAATATTTTAAAGCATATATATTTTATTAAATTTTCATCACATAAGATAATATCGATAGTCAACACTATCGATAGTTCTCCACCTCTGATTAGGACAGCCTGTAATTTTATGTCACTCACGTTCTTTGGTTTCTGTAATTCTGTAAAAAAAATCGTTAGGTTACTATCTGAGAGTTGATTGACATGGAGGGGGATATTATGTAGTATAAATAAGATTTCTGATGAATTTAATTTTTTTTTAAATGGAATACTGTACATCTTTATTCATAATAAGATAGCGTTTGTTAAGCTGAGTTCACCATAGAGTACAGAGAGTGCATTTGATTCCCTCCTTCGCGCGATGCCCAAAGGAGACGTAGAGTCCTTAGGAGAGCTAGGCTCCTTCACTGTGTGAATACAGTTGGTCTGAGGGAATCAACTGCGCTTCATGTACAAACTGCCAAATGTGGTTCGTCACTCATTAAGGCACGTTGAAACACATGCAGTTCGCATTGCAGAACACCCATGGAACTCGAAAAGGGTCGATTTTAATGGGTCAACGCGCAACGAACGACCTCATGCAACGTCAAGTTACACACACGAAAGCTTGCGCGCATCGTCGAGAGTATCAAAGGGAATACGCGCGTGGTATCATACGTGTTAAACTTTAATGAATGCGTTACAACAAACGGAACCATTTATCTATGGCGGATGTACATATAAACAATTCATTTTTCAATTCAAATCGTGTTCTCACGGACCCAGCAAGGACCCACGGGGAAGAATCTAGTTTCTGAATCCCTGAGCATCCGTGTTTCGGCTGTTGAACTCAGTAGTCGGTGCTAAGCAATATAAATAAAGAAACACCAACAAACAAAAGGAACACCTGTTGCATAACCGGCCTTCTGACTCATTAAAAGGACTTAGCGGATGGGCGCAGCAATTTGCATCGTCCAAAACACGTCACTGATTCCTGTTTTTCTGTACTAAGTCCATGTCATAGTGTCATAGTTAGTAATTTATTTAGTCACCCTGCAATTAATAACTAAATCATCCACGTACCACCAAAAATCCTAAATATAAAACCTACTGAAACTTGCCTAAATAGGCGGTCAGAGCTTCTATTGCTGACTTAGGGTAAATGTGCCATACTTCGGCCCTTACCCAGTAGTCAGCCTTTTCGGAAATAAATTGCTTAGAAATAAGAAATTAAGAATAAAATGTTATATATTTAAACGAAACAATGATCACTGTACTCTCTCCTTGGAATGTGGGAAGTTTCATGCCTCTAGCGGTAAAAATATGAACGGCAGAAAGATTTATTGTGTTGGCGATTGGATGGTTCACGACTAGTGCATCAATTTCAATTAATTTAGTACCATAGGCGACACTTGGAAATAGTGTATAACAACACTAATACGAAGTTTTTTTATGTTCAAATTTTGAATATGCGATGAATAACATTTGAATGAACGTTTCGTGAAATTATAATTGCATTTAAACTTAAGTTAGTAAGTATTTTTGAAGTGGCCGACTATTGGCATTCAAAATATAAAGAAAACCAATAGTCAGCCGCCCCGGTTGGCTACTGGATATTGTTAAGAAATCGACAAAAATAATGTCAAACCAGTGGTCGGCCGTCTAAAACAGAAAACGGCTGACGTTTAAACAATTGGTCTAGGACAGGTAGTAGTCGGCCGTTATAATTTAAATAATTAGAATTTTCAGAAAAAATAAATTTTTAAATTTTGAGTAGGTACACACATCATGCATTTTGAACCATTTAACAGTCGATACTATAGGGTGGCTGATACGTACATATATAACCTGATAGAACAACCTGGCTGACTACTGGCATATAAAAGGCTGGACTTAGAATTTTACTGGCTGACTACTGGTAAAAAGGACGTTTCTGGGTATTTTAAATATTTTAAATAAAAATTGTTCTACTATTAAAAAAATCATCCACATATTTAAAAAATAGATACTTTAAAGAATTTAACTGTCAATAACGCATTTAAAAAGTAGTATATTAATAACAACAACGCGTAACATGAATTTCCGCTTTCCCTTAAATGGCCGACTACTGGCACAATTACCCTATAATGCAGATATCCACAGATTTGCCATTGTTTATAACCGCGAATTGTTCATAGAACGTTGAATAAATTGTATATCTATTAAGTAAAATCGATTACAGCGTTTCTCACCCTGGGTCACAACACTCCCAAATTAACAAGTAATTTACAGCTTAGAAATTAAAGAGATAACATGGTGATTATAGTTAATTCTCCGACAAGTGTTTGATACTGATACTGGATATATTAATCTAGGAAACGTGTGGAATTAAATGTCGAGTGCGTTTTAATGTCTAGACAGAATAAAATGCTGGTATTCAGCTCACGGACCCACGGTAATTGTGTGAAGTTGAAGAAACGGACGGCGCGGCCTGAACTTTCCTACGGCGGCAATTTTAAGAGCTACTACGCGGTTGTGTAGTAAAATTGCATTTGCTCGAAGGAAGTGGCCGCCGGCTGACTACGGCTATGTATATAGGTACCGCATTATCGCGTTATGCTTCACTTTAAACGACTACATTGTACGTTTACGCCGAGAGATTTACGGGGCGGTGCCGCGGCAATAGCGTCGGCCTAAATGAAAGAACTGCATGGATTTAATCTACCCCGATGGCCCCGTGGTGCATTCGTTTTCTGAGAGGAACACCGTCGGCCACAGCTATTAAATGCTCGCTTTAATGCCTTAAAAATGATTCATGTTTCGCTACCGTGGACAAACTAACGACGGCACGCGTTACACTGGAAAAACGTTTTTTGGATGAAATATTGCATTGAATTTTTACTGTAGTTTCTCTAGTATCACGTGTTTGACTATTTACAAAATTCAAATAATGGATAAGTAAATTCTTAGCCGCATTTGAGCTGACTGACTTTAGTTTCGCAATTATCAACAATGCGCTTGAGATAGATGGAAAACATTTCGATTTAAAAGTATTCGTTTTTTATACCTTCGCTGGTAAGATAATAATAAATAAACTCTGTAGGTTTTGAAGGACCAGGCACGCGTTAATTTTAACTGTATAAATAAATTTTCATTTCATCGCTGATGGGGTACAGGAGCACTACATATTCAACTAGCTGATGAAACCAATGTTTGCATGGAAATTTGATGGTCAAATATTACCATATCTGACCATGAGGAATGAAAAAATATTTCTCCGTTTAAGTTAACGCATGAAATTGGAGATTTTATTAGCTGTGTGCTACTTCATAATTTAGCGGGATTAAAATCTCGGTTTAAAAGCTTAATTTCTCATAAAAATACCAATTATCTAAAGAAAACCTCGTAAACTGAAATTCTACAAATTTTAGCCAAATCGTGGGAACTCACAGAAATTTGAAACTTTACAGAAATGTAGTTCAAGTGATGTTAATAACGTAATCATCTTGTTTTTCCTCAATGGAACGCCGAAACGCTGAAAAATGGATGGTGGATATAAATTTCGAAAAAATTCTTTACCACCATATTTCTAGATACGAAGAACCATAAAAAATCTTGAATGAAACATTGTTCGATATCTGTTACGGTTTCACAGATATTCACCATTTCTATGTGTGTGGGGGAGAGGGTGCTTCCACCCCCAAGTCTGTTTCACTGTCGCCACAAAAAATGATTACGTTATTAGCATCACTTAAACTATATATCCGCAAAGTTTCAAATTTTTTTTTCAATTTCCTCTTTCCCAAACATCCCTTATCAGAAAACACCATCTCCTGTTGAGCATATCGTACACTCGCTACTTGTATCATTATAGTGGGCGCATTTAAAGCGTTTCGTTCAAGGAATAATTTGCCAAGTTGTATTAACTTGTGCCAACGTTTCGAATAAACGGTAAGAAAGGAGGGTCGCGCGTAAGTTGCAAGGCAACAATAGGAAGATACGAGGAAACAGAACATCGCAAACTAAACTTTTCCGAGGATAAGAATCTAACAGTGGGCCGAGAGCTCTCGAGTTCGGCCGAGGCCGTACGAGAAAATTGCGTTTGGTCGCGGTGAGGTAACCGCGGCGAAGATGGCGACTATCGTGCCATATTATCGCGTCGTGCTTCATTCTAAATGACTGCATTACGGCGATACTAGGGGAAATTGCAAGGTCCGCGCACGACCGGCCCCCCGCGAGCCTCAAAAGAAGGAAAAAAAACACCGTAACAGCGAAAAGTCCACGATAATTCAGAGCCAACCTAGCGCACCGTTTCGCCAACTAACAAGAACTTCGCCCCCTTTTCTTACCCTGCTGCTGTTACTTTCAACGTTGGCCATCCGGATGTTAGATTCCCCTGGAACAACTGATCCAAACATTTTTATGACACTCATTCGCATTAATAACTTCCCCGCGTTCGCGAGTTGTCCAGTGTCGTGTATGAACGGCATTGCGGTAGTTTCAAGATGACGATTTGATGGTTATTTTACGACTGTGTATTTTATCGAAATATTGCGCGGAGTTACATGGACGACGAGTTGCTCGTGAAAAGGAAGAAGGAAGTTATTAAACTTCGTCTCAAGTTCATGGAGATAATTCTACGGGGCGTCCTGTGAGATTTATTAGTTGCGGGTAGAGGGCGGGTCCTTATGAAAAGATAATTAAAGAATGTGGAATAGAGTTTGTTTATGCGAAGTTTTAGAGAAAATCAGATTTTTTATGTATATTAAGTTGGGGGTATGTTGGTAGAGTTGTAGATAAAAATATGCATGTGTGTGAAAACATTAATAAGGATTTGTTTAGTGACTTTTTAACATGTTGACTGCCAGGGGTATTCGAATAACTTTGCCTTATTTTTTATAGGCAGAGTACAAAACTAGAATGGATGAAGCGTGTCTCATTGTTAAATTGTAATTATATATGAAAGCTTAATTAAAAAGTTTGGGGTTTCTCAGATCTAATTTCTATCTGTAGCTTTATTATTTAAGCTTGCAGAATGGAACCAAACATTTTTATCTATAAGTTTTGTCGAGCGTGTTTTGTCAAATGAAAAGCAAAAAGTTTTAAAACGCATTACAGTATCTGTGTGTATCTGGTTGTTAAAAAAAATAATAAGTATTGACATGTAAGTGCCAAATACTTTACAATATGATTAATAATGCTTAAAGGATAGTATTTTAAGTAAGCATTACTGTTTGGTTGCTTGACTATTTTTAAAAAATTGAAAATGATCATTATTTTATGTCTTATTATTTTTGTATGGTTCTTAGACAGTGTATTTAAATCATAATAAACATTATTTTTTGCAGTTAAAGGGCTTGCGGGAATTAAAATATTTCAGTTTCTATTAATTACAGCAACCTCATTCAAAAGCCATATTTCTTGGAAAAGATGGAAAACAGTTTATAGTTATTGCTGAATATATTTTTTACCTAAATGTTATTCGACAGACTGAACTCTATATCTTTGAATTCAATTGCCCAAAAAACTAGAATTCTAACTAATCTAAAACCAGAATAATATATAAAACTGGTATTGGCGCACTGATTCGGTCATAAATAAAGAATTATTTTATTTAGTTAAAAATAAAATAAAAGATCAAAGCTATTTCACAAATTAATTTGATCTTTTATTTTATTTTTAACTAATTGTAAATAAAATAATTCTTTATTTATGACCGAATCAGTGCGCCAATACCAGTTTTATTTAAGATTTACGGTCGAAATATAATCTAAAAACTACCAGAATAATATAGTTAGAGTGTGCGGAAATCGAGGTCATGGGAACTTTGGCACATTTGTAACAATTAAGCTATTAGGACCACAGTTAGAACTTGGGATAAGTTGACCCTTCAGATCGCCCAGAGTATGACTACAATTTGCTGAATACCAATATTTGTATTCGAATTGTATTACTGCAGATCTGTTACAGACTATATATATATCTCGAGAAGTGAGGATCAGCCGATCTGTAAACAGAACCTAGATGTCGCTGCTTCAGGTGACTATGAAACTTACGAGAAGAGGAATCCACGATCAATCCGCATAGCCTAATTCCTCAAATCAATTCTATCAACTATTATAGCCATCAAACTTACAATAACGTGGCAGATATAAAAATGTATATCTCAAAATCAGAACTTATCATCAGAATATTCCTTTTGTACTACATATGTGATAAAGCGATATTTGCCAAAAGGTCTCCGACCTGAAACTGGAAATGAACGAAAATCAGCTAGTGTTTATCGACATCTCTCGTTGGGACTGTAAATGCCGTAACACCGTAAGCGTGTAACTTCCCCTTAACCTCGCCGACAACCAAGTCACGTAATGTACGAGGATACGGGTTGCTCGGAGGCTAGAGACAAGGGGCCAGTCGAGTGCCATAGGGGAATGGGTGGGTGGTCACATACATTCAGGCTCGTTATGCGAATGGGTACGTCGGTCCGTACATGCCCGGTATTATTTGCGAGATCGATAACGATTACCTGCGGGCACCACCTCAGGGAAAAAGAGAACATCAGAGCCGTGCGATGCATATCGCCGACGACGAACGGACGACGCGACGTATCCCCGACGCTCAGGGCTGTTCTTCCCTCTTCGTTCTTCATTTCTCTGGGATTTTTCTTTCTCCTCGTTCCTTTCTTCCGCGAGGGTCTTCCCCGGTCAGCTTCTTTCAGCGAGGCCCCAAATTGTCCGCGCGACTGTGTTACGACTCTCCTTTCGCGATGATGTAGGGCATATCCCTCGGCACGTGTACCTTTTCCTTGCGAGAGACGTGATTCTGTGTGTTCAGATTAGAGATCGTGTACGTGGCGCAGACGAAGGCGCAGCGCAAGAGGAAGGAAACTTTGATTATAGTATAACGCAACTAAAGAAAATAAAGATGATAGTAGGTAGACGCGTTGTAAACAGAGGGGACTGAATATGGGGGTGTTTTTGTAAAGATGATGAGATTGATAGCGATTGAGTAGATGTCGTCGTCCTGTCGGTTGGTTAGAGGATGTGAGAGGCGGATTCAATACTATACGCATTAGGGTGGCCCTTATTTATACGTGCGGAATTTTTTTTTTCGTATTTCTTTGCTTTCACCCCCTAATATGGTTCCATTTCATAAAAAAATAGTCCCTAAAAAAAATTAATGGTAATTAAATGATACTAAAACAGCATTCAATTTTCTACAATTACTGTATATATAATGTTTTTGTACTTCCAACCATTTTTTACTTCCGCTTAGAAACATTACAATTTAGTTTTGAGTTCGGCATCGCTTTCTTTTATTGCAGTTGATTAATATAGTAACAATGAATTCCTCTAAGAGTAAAATAAAACAAAAATCATTAGAAAATATAAATTATGCTTCAAGTTATTTATCTTCGAAATTAATAAAGGTTGTGGTTGCCAGGATTTCTCGAAATCTACTCAAGACATTGACTTCAACTTCTAACAATACATTCTAAACTATACTATTTAAGTATTCTAGCATTTCGCGAAACAATAATATATTGCAAAATGCTGTGTAAAGTTAAAAATTTTATTTCTAACATAAAAATTGACTGTCCGTTTATTTAAAATAGACTTAATGATAACTTAAATGATAAAATGAGAAAAAGAAAATGCATGATCAGCAAGTACACAGTACTAACAATAAGTAAGTACCTATATTCTCGAATGCACAATCAAAAATTGAAATCAATGTGTTCATGAGACTTCGAGTGATCTTGAGAATCATAAAACAACTTGATTTCATATAGATCAAGTTTCACCACGAATAATTTCACGTTCCATTGATTTTTTCTAATAATTTTTGTGTTGTTTCGTTCTACGAGGAATGTATATTCAACCCGATACAGTGGTTAGCTTCATTAATTCACTGGGCGATTCCAAACTTCTGATGCGTAGCGTATATGCTTAAAATACATATTTTCTGCATCTCTGGCGTTTACAATTCGCCTGACCTCTTCACATTGATCAGTATTTGGCAATCAGCACGATCACCTCAAACTGCAGTTCAAATTAATTAATTATTCTTTTAATTACTTTCAACTCTTAACTGTCTCCTTTATTCGAGAATGAATAGTTTCATATGTCTAATTAACGCGAGTGTAATTGTAAATAGTGCAAGGTTGGATGTGCATTATTAACAATGGCCAGGCACAATACATGTATGATTTAGCATGCCATTGTTCTAAGCGTTCTGATGGCTGCGCTCTTGCAAAGACACTTGCTCATTGTTAACCAGCGGCTACATGCTATAATCATTAGACTGCGGATGTTTATGCAGGTATAATTTATCGAAATATGCAAAATGTATGCCTGGAATATATGGAATAAATGTAGCCATTTTATTTATTGTAATATAAGTTACAGTATGCTACAATAATCTTCCGACTGTAAATTTATGCCTGTTAAAATTGGTTTACATGCTAAAAAAAACATGCTGTCTTACTTGCAATTTTATTTCGCTTTGAATCATCTTATCGCATGCTTTGCAATATGTAGACGGTTTTTCCCTCTGCAACAATGCAATTATCTTGTACAGATGCAATCCACTTGGTTAAAGCTACACGTTTAGAATTTTTCCATTCAGACATCTTCAATTTTTAGTCCCCAGTATTTTACTGCTTGTAAATAACACTGTTAACGCTTAACGTCCAACGAAATGATTCATATGACATGAAACACGTAATACTACTAGTGTAACTGAACCGTGGAAATTTCCTAGGGCGTGACATGAATCCAGTGTTGTTGTTTACGCAGTTAAATAGACACAGCATGTGATACAGCATCAAATGTATCATAGTGTGTATGCTATCTACTATTATATCAGTGATATGTTATAGACACGTACTTTACCACTATATAATGAATATGCTACATAGTAAATACTATAGAATACGAAATGTGTGGAAAATATACAACGTGCATATGACATATGCGAAAATATGCAAGCAATTTGCAAAGAATATGTACTGTGCAAAATATTTCTGGGCCTCAGAGCTGGAGTGTATTAGTCCGCTTTCTTTTTTTATTTTTAAATAAGAGGGAATGTGATACGGGAAATATGTAAATTTTTTTTAAAATGGACTTATCTAATAGACTGACTCTGGCGTCCAGATAAGTATTATACCAAGTATGCAGACCAAAAAGTATATTTTTAGAATTTTCTAATGACAAAACAAAAGTTTGTCGAAGTCACATTTCTTTACGTATTTTCTATGAAAATATGCATTTGCTAAGTAGATATGTGTACTACAAATGATAAAATTTCTACTGGGTAAGCCGCACAAATGAGCAAACTTCGTTTGTCAGCTTCTAGCGTTTTTCAGTCAGCAGTAACCAGTAACTAGGATTGCCACCGTTTTTTGTAGGAAGATAACGTAAATTTGTTTTCGTGGGGTATAAAAAAAAGTAGGTACCTACGCTCGAAAAAACTAAAAGTACATTTTAATCTTATTAGTCTTTATTTCTTCCAAACATATTTTTTATTGCTTTAAGTATTACAAAACAACTTTTTATCATTTTTAAATAACTCAGTGGCAATATCGCACTCAATATTCATATTACAATATACAAATAATTCTTTCTTTATTAAATTAACAGACGCCTTGTTTCTCTCATCCGGCCTCTTCACATTCATAGCAGAGAAAATTTTCTTAGTAAATGTTGAGGTGACAGGAGCAGACAAAAGATAAGAAATTACTTATTTCGTGAAATAAAGTGTTTCCGCATACTTTATTGTTATTTAAAAGTATAGAGTACATTTACGTATAATAACGTAAGATACCTACTTTATTTTATGTGTGTACAATGCATTTGCTTGTTATTGAAAATTAGAGAAGCGAAACATTTACGACGCCTGGCACTTAACCCTAAATTTTCCCGCGTGGATATTTATTTCTAGCAAGTGTACGCTGGTCATAAACCAAAGTTCTTTGAATTAAGAATACCAAATCCTCCGTGGTCATCAAAACTCCGCCAGCGTTTGGTGCTGACGCGTCTAAAGACCCGGCGGCGCCGTGTACAGCATTTTCAGCTTGTGCGTCAAATTAATCAAGGGACACTAATTTAGAACGAGGATGCTTCATGCGACCCTGCGTAAGGTCTTAGTGCTGCGCCTCGCAGAGGTGTAGTGACTAACTTGAGACCCACTCAAGTGGTGTGTAAAGCGATACCCTTGAGGTTACAAAGTGTCTCATGTGTTCTTCACCACCTATTAAGGGGCGATCCCACGGCGCGTATAGCTTCACACTCACCGAGCCACGCGCCGTGGGAATTCGCCTTAAGACCTCTTTATCTGGTGTCGGGTATTAGTATCTCACTAGCACTGAATGTTTCTCAATCGCTCACTCGAATTCTTGGAACTCTATGTGTCCTGATAAAATTGATGAATACGTATTTGGGGTTTTAATTTGAAAGAAGACAACAAACATTTACTGCCACGTTTCCTGACTTTGTCTCTTGTTGCTTTTAAAATATCACTATATCGCTGTAACCCTCTGTATCTTTCTCCTCTGATCATTTTAACTATTCGATACAATAATTGAACTGAGCTTGTGATTATTTCTGGGCCTAATTTTCGAGTCCACTATTTCTTTACTGCCAACGACATGTGACATATATCTATGTGTGAAGATACATAATTGGATTATTAAGTAGGTAAAGACTTCAAATTGTTTTAAGTGGTAGTCTTGTGTTTGGGATAGAAAAATAGATTTTTTGTACTGTCTAAAAAATTAATGTTTCAAAAGTTATAATATTATATCAAAATCTAGAAACTTGATTAACACATGGGCTTCGAAATAGAACGTTTACGACGATCCAAGGCAAGAGTCCCCGTCAACACGAAAAGGCCACGAAATTGGTCGTAAACTTTAAAAAAACTAGGGTATTTTTTTATAGCTCTGGGAGAGAAGATTAGCCGCCAGCAACGGAAATCTGTATTTAGATATTTAAAAATCTTAAGCGTAACTTTTTAATTGCATTTTTCTGAGAACTAAATTCCGTAATGGAAAATCGATGATCCTTTAAAAGCATTTAAGCCGTCGCTATTTTCATACTTTTTGCTTTTACAAATTCATTTTTGTAAGGATGGAAAATTATGTTCATATAAGAAAACAATAAGAATCTGTTTTTTTTTTGGTTACCACCTACTGAATATTTGTCACCGATGCAGCATCGATCGCTTCTGTCGGAAAAGTTTTATAAAGTTCCTGCCGCCATTTGAAAGAATGCTGACGTTAATGAAAATTAGAATTTTTATATTTTCTATTAGATCTTCATGAACTGCCAGTGGTTAGGCAAGGGTCTTCCGATGAAAATGAGTCCCAGTGTGACTTCACTCGAGCTATTTTTAATTATACGTAATTCGAATCAGTTCTGCTTCACGTAGACCAGTTGTCGTGCCGTATAATTAAAAACAGCCCGAGTAAGGATAAGTTTAATCTCATTTTCATCAAGAACACATACTTTGCCAATGCATTGGTAATATTATGTACTCTAAATACATGAAATGATAAATACAGAATTTTAAAATTTCAATAGTTTCTACCGGTATGAGTTGAATAGAAAAATCCCTGTCATGTCTTAGTATAATAATTAATACACGAAGTTTCATTTTAATATTATAGATTGTAAATTATTCGTTGAAAGAATCCCAAGGATCTCCCATTTTTTAGCTCGAGATAAAGATTACTCTCGCAAGAATGTTTGTATTGATATTCTCTAACCAACTTCTATAATATTTTTTATATATGTATCTAAGCTTAGCTCCTCAAAACGATTTTCTGTAATTTTTGTTCATTTTGTTCTTCCCTAATATTGATATAACTTCATAATTTATATCGTTCGAAGATTTAACTGACCTTCAAGCTGAAAAATTGTGATATACGTTCGAAGATTTAACTGCCTTCAAGCTGAAAAATTGAGTTCCGTGATTGGTTAGTTTAATTCAGACGTACCAAATAATGGGACAAAGGGTAGATAATTGCCTGTCTAGGAGGATGGAAAAAACCTCAGTGTGCCGCTCATAAATACTAGCAAGGGAGCGATGCTCTACTATGCATCAGGAAATGAAGGGTGTTGCCAGGAACTTGGACGCTGACAGCTTCGACGAAGTAATTACACGGAGCGCCACTCTTTTTATTAACTGTTTTCTGTCGATGTTTTTAAAGATATGTAGACATGCTGAATACAGTGTAATTGATGATAAGTCAAGGAACTTTTGCTGGAAAGAAATACTTTAGAATATATTATACTAAAATTAACAGTCTGAATGACGCTAAAAAGAATCCACGTGAAGTCCATATTTGCTTTGATCCTATTTATTCAGCGTATTTCAATTTGATAGCCCACACAGTAGTATATTTCATTATGGAGTACTTCATCAGAAACACCCATCCGTGTTTCAACGCACCTCATCAGATTCGTGACTATTAACCCGGTTCAGTCAATGAACCATTGTAATTATGTGCACGCGATATAAGCCACACGAGCGTAAATGCCAGCGAATAAACATGCACACTTGAATTTTTCCAAAATAAGTTCAAACAGAACGGAAGTAATCAGTGCCGCGGAAATTAGTTAATTTTAATTCGTGAAAAATGTCTTTCTGTCGCCATACCATTGTGATGGACGAAATTGAGAAGGCAATCGATTGTTGTAAATAAAGATGAAAATAATTGTATAATAATTCAGATTTTTTGCTCTATGAGCAATAAATGAAATTTCTAATTGTCTGTGTCTCTATTTCTAAACGTCACTGTCTTTGTTAAGCCTATGATGCGGTTTGAAATTGAGGACTTTGCAGCAGAAGGGGTGTAGCTCTGTTTTTGACAGTTTCAGAGGTATGACGTATAATATACGTAGAAAAAATTCTACATCGTTTGATGCACGTTTGAAACAAATCCGATAACAAGTGAACTACGTCCCACCTAACAGCCTTTTTATCAGGCTCTCAAACGTGCGTTCATTGAGGATGAGGATATTTCCATTGATGACGAGCAAGAATAATATTATTATTTTATGTCTACAAAAACGTCAACATAATTGTTTCCATATTTGATTAATAATGCAACGATAAAACAGTAAGTGATGCTCTTTATTGTTCATAATTAACAAAAAGCGCTTGCTTTTTGTACACTTTGGCGGAAATCAGAGGCAGTTCCAGATTTGAAACATTCGCCAAATATAGTTAGTAAAAATGGAACTGCAAGGTCCTCAATTTAAAGAATAGCCTAACGTTCATATTTTTAACATAACCGAACACGGTTTGAAACCGTCTATCTCGAAACGTACCGTCTGCTGCTCGACTCACTGATCTACTACTATTAAATCTCATTGTCAGTGGTAGCAACCTCCATGGCATCACCCAACACTCAACATATATACCTACACACACATACGTGATCCTTTAGCAGGGACATTTTTTTTACAGAACATTGCCAAAAAATTGTTACCTGAACTATTTAATATTTTGAATGCTGCCAGGTTTTGAAAACTGTCCCTTTAACCCTGGGTCCGTTTAGACCCACAGCAACTATCCCACTTTCTCATATTTGAAACAATTCATTTTGTGAAATTCTGAAGATTTCTCCTTTACTATATACTATTACATGAGTAAAAAAATACACGGCACTGTCATCCGAGGGTTGAAAGTCGGTCAGACCTCCCGAGCGATTGCTTCTACTGGGAACGTCTTCTAAAGTGTTCAAAATGAACTTCGAGCTTCGTTTGTTTTCGAAGTAAACATGCGAGAACTTGTGGACAGTACTTACAATGTTTCCAAAAGATGGCAACGAGAAAACACACCATATGTAGGGTGGAAATCCCTTGACGCTGAGCCTCAGCGTCACTCACAGTATAAAGGAGTACCCGAGAGAATGATTTGAAGCAGAATTTGGTTTTAATAAGGCTTATAGTAACAATAGACTAAATGTCAATGTTGCAGCAAGTGATGATGGCCGGAACCAATTGCAAACACTGAAATAGCCGGGCTGAATTGTGAGAGTTGCTAGAAGCCTAGTTTCCTCTGACAGACGTGGAATTTCTACGATGGCAGTCTGATTACTTCACACTAGGAACTGATACGGAGCCTGATTGCTCTTTACAGCGTTCGAAGGCTAAATGCTTCTGAACTATGTAATTGGGTAGTGGGAGTCTTGCTCTTTTCTGGCTGAGCGAGAAGCGTAATTGCTTTTGACTTCACTTCGAAGCGTGAGTGCTTCTTATTCTAAGTTGGTACTTGTGTAATAAATTCGTTAGCAGACTTACGGACTATCGCAAGCCCGAGGTGATACTTGACTATATATTCTACCATTAACTATCTAGAAACTATCTTATGCGATTGGGAAAGCAGTGTTCCAAGTTCAGCTAAAACTGTGGGTAAGTATTTGGTGGATAATCTTTATAATAATAGTGGTTTATGTCGGTTAGCAAGAAGAAACAATAATTAAGGAGCGGGGCTTTAGATATTGATTTATTAATTATACTAAAAATATAAATAAAAAATTGTGCTGCAGATGCCACTATTTTTTTCTTGTTTAAAATGGCTCGTTGATTCCGAAAATAAGGTTTAAAATTTTTTCTATGGATAAGTTTTCGAGATATCGACAGGTGAACTTTTTACCTGTCAGTCAAAAAGGTGGTCCCACTTAATTGCGAATATCTCGTGTTGCGAATGACCGAGATGGTAAAAAATTATCTCAAATTAAAGATAATTGAATCACCAACAAATCTACATTACAACATTTTCAGATTGGTTCAGTAGTTTGGGAGAAATCGATGGAAATATGTGAAAAAAGTCATTTTTTTCGACCGAAATTGACATCGACAATTCATTTAATCGTCTGGGAAAAATTGAAATCGCACAAATTTGCCGAGTTTCTCATTTCTTACGTTGAGTCTGCACTTTTAAGAAGAAAACAAGCTGCTACCGAAGAAAATCTATGGATTAATATCGAAGCCAGAGACAATTGTGTGAAAACACTAAAATTTAATTTCTTCTTAGTTTTTTTTCTATTTCATTGTGTTATTTCAATTTTAATTTCATAATACCAATATGCTTCTCCGCGCTTTACGCTTGTCACATAAGTGCTAAACAGAAATGTCCTTATTTCTCAGTCAAGAATGGAGTTATAACTTAATTCACTATAAAAGTAAACACATAGTGTTTTTAATACTTAAAAACAGTGATTAACTGACATTATCCAAATTTGAACTTACACCACTACAATACCATACCCCTCCATGTATATACTTAAAAATTCCAAATCTCAAAAATAGCAAAGATCATAAATTCCATCACAATGATGATGATACTATTTAGAAACATTGCTGGATGGAAGAAGTACTGGAACGGTGAATTGATGAGGTTACAAGAGACATGGAAACAGAATAATTTGTCCCGATGAAATCCCAGTCAAACGCGGATAAGCAAACGTAGCTCCGGATAGTCATTTGTTGTTTAGACGCGGTCAAGCGAAACACGCTCTTCCGTATATTCTATGCGTCCCTGTATTATGCGCTCGGTTGTATAAACGCGTGCAAATACGAGATGGGTCGAACGTGTTGCAGCGCTCTTTGATCTATTACGCTTGTGGATAGTTCATCGCAATTTGGAGTCATTTAGCAGTGATCAGTGGCGATTACTATTTTGCGTGTATCCAGCGTTGATCTGGTCCCACTGACTCGTCTCTAGAGTTCCATAGCTCAGTTTTGTTTGCTGTAGAGCAGAGTCAAAATACCACGATATTATCGGACAAAAGAGAAGTTATCTGGAGTTCGACAGCCATTGCTGTGCAAATTAATTACGCAAGGACTCACGTTTCAACGTTTCCATTACTGGTTTATAGATCGTCCACCCCATGATTTCATAGGATCAGTGCTCTTAATTTCTCCTACGCAAATTCAAGTCTTTCTCAACTGAAGGGTAATTTATATTTTTTTGTCTCATTAGTCTTAGATGAAAAAGAAATTGTTTATGTTTCATGTAGGGGAAAGTGGGGCAAAACCGGGTACGCGGGTCAGACGGGGTAAATTGTTTTGTAATCATACTCGGTCTGACCTGCGTACCCGGTTTTGCCCCACTTTCCACTACCGCAGATTAGCACCGTTGAACTCTAGAGATTTTCAATTGCGAGTGGGAAAAAGCAGCAAGATAAACAATAATCGGGATCTTGGAAAAGTGCACATAATATCGCCTACTTGTGAACTATTTGTCTTCTGTTTGTTTATTTATTAAGGGCAACAACCCTTTGGTATATTTTAATGATATGAAACGACATGAGTAGGTAGAAAATGGACAAATAAGGTGACATTAAGATTAAGATTAAAGTACAGAAATAACAAAGAAAACGACAGAAAGAGATGAAATATCAAGTATCAATATTGCAACTTAATCATCCACTTACACAGAACTGAATTTGTGAAAGTAGATAAGGAAGTAGTTGAAAGATCAATATTATTGCAGTATCTATTTGGGAACATACACATTCTGTCAGTGCAACTGTATTTACCGTACAGAGTGTGATGCCTATCAATATGAAACAGATACAGCGATGTCGCTATCTCTACTAGAGAAATAGAATTTGAACTGCAGAGATTTCAGGGCATTTAATATTGATCAATTCATGTATTTATGAGCATTGGAAACATTTATAATATGTGTATTTATTAATTTTTGCCAAACTTTTTTATCTGGATTATGTTTAAAAAAACATCTTTATCATAAAAATAAAAAACTACAATTTCAAAATATTGATATCATTCCATATTATTTTTTTACATGATTACGTTTACATACAAAAAACAACGTAAACAAAGTTCACCTCTGTGGCTCCACACATGTGCTCATCTGTAAACCACAAAAAAATTGTTTCCATTAACAAAAATGTTGGAACCGATTAAATTGCTTAAGCCAGTCAATAATTAGCTAATCTCAGTAAATGTTCATGCATTCGTAGACTTTTAAACTTACCTTCTTCCAATGTGATATAAAATTGTCACGGTTCAATAAATTTTTACACCATCAAGATTCACTAAAATACTTCTACGCTGGCCATTGCTTAACCGCCGTTGCAACCGTAGCTACACGTTTTTCTACATTTGCATGACTATTAATTCAGTTCATTACCAACGCATGTCAGCACTTCACGCGATATTACGAGTGGCGGTATTGCTAGGCGATATTAGGTGCACTTACACTATTCATTAACAGGCGTGCATCATATTTGCCTAAACCTGATTTACAGTGTCCTTTAAATCTGTTAGCGGTTGCGTGCCAGGATATCTCGCATCCTTGATCATGACAGATTGAATGAGTGCTTGCTGTGCCGCGCAAAGATATAGTGATGCCGTAGAAGTAGCAGGCGGCAAGGTTGATAGAACCCTTGATTGTATTGCTGGCGAGTCAAGAACCCAGTCAAATATTTGGCATACTTTTTGAACAACCACTTTTGTCCAACAACCATTTTGGTCTGTAACATTCAATAGCTGTTTCTTATAGATTTTGTCTCACCATCACCCTCAGTTTTGGTTAAGATGGTCATCTGGTTAAGATAGTCAAATGTGCCCAAATGTAGTAAAAAAAGAATCGTTAGTGGCAAGTTTCAACTTTATAGGGTAAAGGCACCAGTAGTCAACCATGTATCAGTAGTCGACCACTCTCAGAAAAACATGAAAAATAAGGTTTTTAGAAGTGACGATCTTTTGAACAAAGTGCAGTTCTCTAACTGCACTCTAACTGCACTCTGTTCAAAAGATCGTCACTTATAAAAATCTTATTTTTCATGTTTTTCATGTATTTAAAAATAAGGTTTTTAGAAGTGACGATCTTTTGAACAGAGTGCAGTTAGAGTGCAGTTAAAATACTGCACTTTGTTTAAAAGATTGTCACCCCTAAAAACCTTATTTTTCATGTTTTTCTGAAAGTGTTCGACTACTCCCATACAGCACACTTCGTTGCCTCAAAGTTGCCGTGCAAAGTTGCCTCAAAGTTGCTGTGCAACTTTGCAGCAGGCGGACATAGAATTATTGCTGCATAGTTGCGGCAACGTTGCATGAATCGTTGCAATCTTGCACCGCAACTATACTGCAACTATGCTGCAACGAGAGTGTGCTGTATGGGCTGATACATGGTCGACTACTGGTGTCTTTACCCTATCTCGACTTCTTTTTTCACAAGGTTCCCAATGACTCACCGCGAGTTGAATTTAGTTCAAGGGCACATTTGACCATCTCAACCGACTATACCCTTTGCGAACAGCCTTGCTTTTCTAGTCACGATGTTTACCCTAATTTCCTTATATCCACACACCTATGGCACCGAAACTTTCTTGACAAATTGCGAGAGAAGAATGCGATATTACGGTGACATCGGTAAACAAAAAAATTGAACCATGCCACGAGGTTTCATCCGAGGAAATGAACGACCCTATCTCTCGTAATTACGTCCAGATTAACTCGATTACGTGGATGTTGACGCGCAGCCAGCAAGCACAAGTAGCGACGCGGAACGTTTTGCGAGCGTTTTACGAGCGTTTTATACTCTTCTCTAATTTCGCCGGTCGAGAGGGCGTCTCGAATCTCGATGGCGCCGGAAAAGCGGCAAACAAAGTTTTCGGTACATCGAATTGCCTTGGTTCCGACGCGAGAAGGCGTCGCGTCGCAACGTAGTTATTGTTTTCGCGACCGCGAGCCGCCTGTGTATGTTTTGTCCGCGTGGCTGCGCCGCGCGCGCGCTCCTCAACGTCGGTTGTTATTTCTCTAAAGTTTCTTCTTGTAAAATAAACTTGCAGCAAGGTTCCGAAACGAAAACGGAGGCATTCCATTTAATAACTTCCCGACTACTTCGAATGGTGCTAACGCATAGCGTTATGGCCATCTAAGAAATGGCCTGCAACCAGAGTTGTTCACTGTTCTGCTTACTTATCAATAGTACGTAACAGCGTCGGAGATAAAATTGTTAAGAAGGTTAAACTTTGCTCTGAGTGGATCTCAGTGTTGAATATGAGCTTAATTGCTCACACAATTAGACTGAATTTACTATGTGACTGAGAGACTTTCAGTTGCTTTTGTGTGTCTTCACTGACACTCCCAAATTGAGTGACTGATCACTAAGAAGGAGTGTGATTGTTCTTTGTAATGTTCGCTGCCTAAGTGATTCTAAATTCACCGATTACTGAGAGTCTGGTTGCTCGGTTCTAATTGTCTGAGAGATCAAATTGTTTCTGGTTATAAGTGGGAGCTTAACCCTAGTTCGGCTGACAAATTTTAGAACTCATTTAGGTTGCCACAGCAACCCCGGTGACTAATTTTATATATACATCTACACGAATAACGTATGTAAGCAATAAAATGATTTAGAATTTCGACCGAAAAAATGTTTAATTTCAATGATAAATGTTCACGGCGCGTAGGTTCGGTCAATTGAATAAAAGTTATTTTGCAAGTTTTATTATTGAGTTTCCAACGTTTCGGTCTATATTGAGACCATTATCAAGGAAATACAAGACTATTACACAACCTTATTGAAGAAGTAAGGTATGATGATGCTATCTCTCTATTAGAGTTTCCTTTGTTTTCCCTGTTTTAGATTTTTGATAATATTACATATTATTGTGTAATATGTAGTCTTGATTTCGGACACTTGAGAAAGAGGATTTTTACCATTATGACAAGAATTAATGTTTCGGCAGTTTATTGAGAGGTTGTTTCGTGTTTAGCATTTCAATTTTTCATAACAGTTAACGGTTCTCGCTAAATGTCGCCGTTTAGACCATATTCGGCTTTACCCTCTGGTTGCTCTTGCCTGCTGTTGGCTGTTTACCTCAGTCACTCTCCAACCGACTTGTGTTTCGCACGTCGAATACGTTGCGGAATTTATAAAAGTGAACGCAGTTTTCTTTTGATATAATCATTTCCTTGATAATAGTCTCAATATAGACCGAAACGTTGGAAACTCAATAATAAAACTTGCAAAATAACTTTTATTCAATTGACCGAACCTACGCGCCGTGAACATTTATCATTGAAAGTATGTAAGCAATGTTAATAATTACAAGTGGCATTGCACAGAACATGTGTAGGAGGAAGGAGAATCACTTTGCTAGGAGTAGTGAATAGGTTTATTAAATAACAGTAAGTTCAAATAGTCACCCGGGTGCCTCGTCAGTCGAACTAGGATTAAAGGTACGTCTACACGATGACTATTTTGTGTCTAGATCAAGTGTCTTTTGTGTCTAGCTAGAGCTACATAGTTGCAGTGTTCTTCAGTCTAGCTCTAGCTGCAACTCCCGCGGCGAGAGGTCGAATTCAGTGTCGCGGACTGCTCTATGCAGTTTCCAAACTTCCGGAAATTTTTTTGAGTGTCCTATACACTTGATCCAGACACAAAAGTGTCGTTGTGTAAACGTACCTTAAGTCCTTTTGACTACTCTGACTTTATTTAAGCATGGATGCTCATTGGTTTTTATTTTTAATACTACTGCAACCACTTGACTGCTCCTAATTTTATCTATCTGGAAACTGTATGTTAATTGGAGCTTAATTGTGACTGACATCAAAGTGTATATTTAGTCAATGGTAAGTGATTATTAACTAACCCAGTAATGAGCAATCCGCCGACCCCTTCAGTCACTGACCTGTGGCCCAAATTGTTTCAATTGTAAACCTATTTTGAAAATAGCGAAGTCTATAAATTAAAGTTCTTTGAGTAAGCAGTATATTTAAGTATTAAATATTGCGGCTCGGGTAGAATATTGGGTTTCCACTTTTGGCCCACTACGGGCCAAAGGTTTCTCATCTCTGAACTAACCAAACTGTAGGAAGCCTGTATGCGTTCTACCTAATCTCTACCTTGTAACTTGTCTAAAACTGATAGGTTAATCACTTTGCTACTATTTTGCGTATAAATCCTAAAGTACAAGAGACAGAAAATTTCAAGCAAAATCGTAATGGTACAATAAGCGCTGCAAACTTGCGTTGACAAAATTTTGAAGAAAGTTTTCCTTAAAAAAGTAATTTTATTTGACTAAAAAAGTTTTCTGCGGTTTTTTAACTAAGTCTACTTCTTTTTCTAGCTCTAGTATATTATGCAGAATTGCTTGTTAAATTTTGTTCCGCGGTTGTCGAAAATGAAAGGCGCTTAGAGAATTTCACTTTTCGTTGTTAAAATTAATAAATGACTTTTTAGTAGTAGTATTTATAGAGTTAGAACGAAATTGAAAATGCATGCAGTTCTTGTAAACAATGCAATGTCACAGACACACCTCTCTGTCCATCGTATTTTAATTTGTGACGAAATACTAGTGATTAAGTCTTCTGAAGTGCTCTTTCAAATTTCCAATATTTTTAAAAATCGTGCATTTAGGAAACGCGTGGATGTGCAATCGAAAATCATAATTTGCAAACTTTAAAATCCTCCAGTTAGTTATTTCTGATAAGCGATGGATCAACGGCTATTGACAGTAGTAGGAATTTTCAATCTTCCGAGTGTAATATTAATTTTTCATTTTTCATAAGTAAGCAAACTGAATACTGTGATGGAAGCATATGGGAATTATTAATCCTAAAAATTCCGAAAGAGTCACGTTCCTGCACTAAATCCAACCTACGACGGTTTTCCTCACAGATGCAATGTTCACATCTAAAAATAAATTAAAATAGTGTAATCGCTTTCTGCGGGGTAAATAACGACAATCAAAATGTAGTTTCTTGCATTAAAATTGGTTTATTTACTCGTTGGTAGAAATGCAAATATAAAATAATTCCTAAATTATTAATTATAAATATACAACTAAAGTTTTAGCCACAGACAACACAAACACACTATATTCTTCTATGAACTAACATTGACAAAAGTAATGTTTTTACGAAGTACTTTAAGCTAGAAATTTCTTTATATATTCCTAAGTTTATCATAATATTCATATACTTTCCTTGCATTTGAAAAATTAAAAATTTGAACGTTTCTAATCGAAGATATTTAACTGCCACTAAATTTTCGGAGCAAATAATGTATACAAGGAGCATTTCTTAGGCATTGAAAAGGTTTTCTTCAAAGTATTCTGTCGCCTGTATAACAATGCTTTCCTGTGGCTTTCGCAAATCAATTTTTTGCTTCTGTAAATCGACATTGCTTATTTATTTAACGCTTCACACATCTATATAAAACCTGGCGAAGTGTGATGCAACCATCGATACACGTGGGATTGACAGGTAAAATACAGGGTATAATTATTCTAGCTCGTTCAAATATTTATCACTTTACCGTAAGTGAATATTAGAAGAAGGATATCGTAAGTATTAACCAAGCGAAATCTAAAAATCTCGTGTCTCCTTCAGAATTCGTTGAGTACATAAACTGATAGAAAACAAATATATCGACTAGCGAATTTAGACAATTAATCGCGAAGATTTAAAAATTACAATCCTGCAAAGGAAAGTACATACATGTGATACTTTAGAGTTTAGTAAGTCGTGCACAGAATTTGCTGTCGTTAAATCCAGTCAATTCATGTTCAATCATTTCCCAATATACATTTTAAAATACGGAATGAACGTTTGTGGCTGAGAAACCACCCAGCTGACAGGTTAATACGTAACATAACTTATATTCCCTAAACTACTACCCTTGAACGCCGAGTTAGCCAAGATCACGACCACTTGTCGTTCCTGCAAGGACATTTCTGGAACTCCCAAACACACCGTGAAACTAACCAATGAGATTGACTTCACGTCTGCTCAATCAGTCAGATTCCAATATCGACGCAGTGAACGCTTCGAAGCAGAAACCACGTTAAAATTTGGGCAGTTATGTGTCGTCCTTCATTCCGTACACAAGTTACCTACGTTCCGTCCACCATCTCGTTGCCAAATTACATTCCAACCTCTGTTATAATCTACATTCTGCGACAGGTCGCAATAAACTTCGTCTCTATCAATTCAGTTTTGATAATTCAGTTTCGTAACTCATCTTCGAGGTGGCTGCATCTATAGGTATACTTAACTTAATCGGATGATCGAAGTTCAACGAAAAGAGAGGAACGAAAAGCAACGAACAAGAGATCGTTCGCTTGATGACGTTTATCAACAATTATTTTTCTCGTTCTACTTTGCCTTTGAGTGTTGTAATTCGTGTTTAATCCGCGAGGCACGAGTGTTAAAGCGCGGTTTCGTGATTCAGCGGGTGCGTGTATATCGTTCGACCTCGATCAAGTACAGCCTGCTTTACGGATCATTTTCATCGCGATCAACTTAAGCATCGGTGCTACCTATTAAAGTGGAAATTGTTTGAAACACCAGGCGTCCCTGTAATTTTCTTGTCGGCTGTCTGTCACTCTACTTTCCCCCTATTTAGATTGCGGAAACAGTTGTATCGAAAGAGTTAATCTATGTCGAATGCGATGTTTTTTCGGTACTATTGTGTATGCGTAACTAATTAAATTTTTGGACAATGTTTTGGGTTGTAAGGTTAAATACGCAACTGCGTTATGTATGCATTTGGTATTTAATTATTGTTAATAAATTTTTGTTACAAATTTATGGGGATGCGAGGAATAATGTTAAGCCTACAGAGTAACTTTTAACCAAAGGGCGTTTATTGAAGAGTTGAAATGGCAAACGATTAAGTGCCAAGAAATAAAAAATAAATTTTTTAGTGGGAAAGATGAAAAACTGACCTACAAGTTCATAACTGCAAGATATCAAACTCGCATGTGAGTGTAAGAACTTCAAAGGCACACTCAAAAGACGCGAAAACGAAATCGTTGAAAGTCTATCTAGCCACTCAATTGGTGCCTTTCTAGGGTGTGTCTGTAGTAAGTAGCGAAAAACTCATTTCTTTAGTGGTTGGGCAAACGAGTATAAGTCAGAATCCTTAGTTTTGCAGGAAGACATTCCATAAATTTTGGTCATAAATATAGATAACATTTTTCTCGTCCCATTGGACTTTCAAAATATACTTCATATTCCAGAAGTAAATACAAAATTTGAATTAAATTACAAATTGAGCGAAGGAAATTTTATTTTTAACTTCGGTTCACAAAAAAAAAAAGAATAAAAAAGAAACTGTTTAGCTTGAGGCGAGATATTATTTTCCTCGTCGTATTTATTGACATAACTTAACTGATACTATTTTTCTCCCGATTATACTGTATATTTGACATATCCTACTATTATGATCTCCAGTAAAAAATAGGGGAAAAGAGGACAGCAATATAGAAAATGTTAGCGCACTCATCTCGTTTTTGCCAAAATTTGACTTATACTCGTTTTCCCACCCACCACAGATTTAGCAGCTATACTTTCTCGAAAACCTCCTATTCTTGAGATTTCAATTTAAGGAGTCCATATTTATTGCAAACTCCTTAACCCATATGAGACGAGCACCGCACCGGCACAACAGTAGTAAAGTTGCATTATGGGTCAAAATGGACTCTCCATCTGCGGTCCTGGCGGTTGGCAAGCCATCAAGGTTTAATGCACATAGTGAAACAAGTTGAGAATAAAATTGCATTAATATCTCAATATGATCGTAACATATTTGCGTCGCAGTTTTGCAAAAAGAAACTATTAAATAAGTCATCACTAATAAAATAATATGTAACTAGATCAACAGTTTTCAGGAAAAGAGTGTTTGATACCTTGTGCAATATTCAAATGATATTAAAAAATAGGCGTACCATTAAGTAAAGCACCTGCCATTTTCCACAGAAAAAAATAAGATTCTGTATAAACATACTAACATTTAAGAATTCGCGTTTTTCCGTGATTGACGTAATATAGTTCCGTCCAGCACGATAGTTTTGAAAATATGACGCCCACCAAAGATATCGATGTGTATGCAAGAAAAGTTGAGGCAAACATTCGTACATTGAAGTTTCCCATTTCTCCGTTCTTACAGCTATATAATTTTTGTTCTCAGTCGTAACGAAGTTCGCGGTGAACGGTAATTTCTTTTCCCTTTTTCTTCCCGTGGTGCGGTATAAAACTATAAAAAAAAAGAGAGATCTTGCCTTAGTTACGCGCATCTTGTATCGCTGCCTCCCTCGGTAGACTTTATCGCGGGTTTCGTTCTTCGTCTTTTATTTCGCGGCCAGACCGACGAGACCTTTCTTGCACGCGTTCGCTCGACTAGATAGCGCGGCGAAATAAATTGCGATTGTTCGATCGTACGTAGCGGGGACGTACACTCAACATATTCTTTTTCTTCGTACAGAGACATTGATAAAGTCTCCTCACCGCTCGGCGTATTTGACTTTTCGGTCGAACGGTCAGTACTTTTATTGCAGCATCGACAGACGAAAGAGGAAAATCCTCATTCTGTGTGAGCAAATTAGCTGCCAGTGTGAAATATTCCGAGTTTTACAGGATTTAACAAGTACTTTCAGAACTTGTCTACCGCTATAAAAAGTATTGAAAAATGTAGGATATTTCTTCTGGATTTATGCAAAGTTTCAAGAGAACGAAAAAGCTTATGTGAATTTTATTTTTATATTAAAAATTTATTCGTTAACTCATTTCGTTGTGCCATTTTCGAGAGCGACACAATTTGGGGAGCATCAAATTTTTGGGAAGTGTCAAATTTAGGGGAGCATCAAATTTTGGAGGGCAACAAATTTTGATCGAAAGAAATTGGAAAAGCTTTAAACACAGAAGCTTAAGACAAATTTAAGAACAATTCCCAATTTTTCACGTAACGAATTAGCAAAACAACTCAGACGTGAGTTCCCATAGTGAATCAATTTTGAAATTGTCTCGACTGTTTTAAATTAAAATAGTTCATGATATTTCGCGGAAGGGGCGGCAGACGCTTGTGCCAATTATCATTGGAAAGCAGGAATAATTTCTTTCGTTTCTGTGCGCGTACTGTAGAATTAATGAGTGCACGGATGGAGCCAAGGTAAAGATACTGTTTTTCTAATAATTACAAAATATCAAATTTGTTACAAGACGTTCTTGCTTCAGAGACTTTGTCGGCAGTCACTGTCGAAGGCTTCACCACTTGTGGTCTCTGTTGTTAGGTTATCTAATGCTAGACTATCTATTTAGTACAGACTACGGGTCCAGGAACCCAGTGGATCTGGATGCGCGTTGCCATTGCGTTCTTGAGATAAGTAGAGAAAGCCTCTAGACCTAGAGGACCTGAATGCATACCTTGCGGGTGATCTTCAACTTTAGCTCAGCCTGAACACAGTGAGTCCCCGCACCCGCGGTAAGAATGCAGACTTTGCTATCTCAAGTAGTCAGAGTCTACGGATTTCTTGGCAAAACAGTGTCTTTTATAGCGCTCTCCGAGCTTTCCGCGCGCCGAGTACTGTTTACATATACATATTCCGCTTAGGGTTAGTGCACGCTATGTAGCCTTTAAGATTGACAGAAACCACTTAAGTATACAGGGTGAGTCACATCACTTGTTTACAAAAATGTGTTTCACACAAAATTCGCATGGCATCGCAGGAAACATGATGCTGAAAGGGATTTGTTTAAATAACCTATTTGTTTAGGAGATATCAAGGTGACCTTGAATTTTTTTAATAGAATGCGTATCTTTTTGTATTAAGTTTTATTTGTCCTAAACGTAATAAATAATTAGCGAAATTAGTTCATGGTTTCGCTACTTACCTTAGTTACAGTAAATGCTGAAAGTGGTGCCCGTACTTTCTTACAGAAAATTCACTGCCCTTTTTTCATACTTCAGAAGTTATTCGAGGTGGACAAGTTATGTGACTCACCCTGTAGAACGATTCCTACGATATTATTTACCCTATGTTACAGAACAAAGCACAGTATAACTTTTGAAAAATTATTCTCAACTTCTAAATTTTACTAATCTCTCTATTACTGATCAGTTCTAGGTTGTCTAATTCCTAACATTTCAAGTACCTATCTCTTTTTCCACTTCTGACGTTCAAAATATCCACATGCATCTCACGAATTTATTCCAATGCATATTCCACTCGCAACTCAGTTATTTAACCTAAGCAGTCAATCTCTTACACCCAGATCCCCAAATACTCATCGTTCACATTTGTTATTCTATGCAGTGCATTCAGTGCATTCACTCTGAAAAAGAAGAATAGACTCCGTGGAGAGCAAGATGCATAGGAATTACACTCTCACAAATAGCGAAGGCGTCGCGATTGTATTACAGACCCAATCTCTGTCACAGTCTGTAACACGCGCGGAGTCAGTGGTAACGAGAGCCTCGTAGATGACGGCCACTTGCCAACGTTGTCCCTACGCTGTCCGCACGCTAACACGATTCAACTCGGCCGCAGAGAGGGATGAAAGAGCACCGGATATAGTTGTGCGGTTGGTTATACGAGGCGAGAAAATATAATCGCGACGTTTCTCCTCAACGAAATGCCGTTCGTCTCTCGGAGGAATACGGAATGGAAGTCGATATCCGAGAAGCAGCCGTTGCAGAGCACGTTCGCCGCGACACCGCGGGAACATGTGTACGTACACGTTCCGCGTGAAATAAGCGGAAGAGGGAAGAAGAGTGTTCGCGCAAAGGGATCGAGGACGAGGGATAGGATGGGGCGCAGGGGGTGTTGCGATAAAAAGAGACGCCAGCAAGTCGATCGAAGCTGCCAGCACAGAAAGGATGAAATACACGGACTCGGGGCAAAACTTGGTGCCAGGAGCCGCGTTGGTGTACGATCTACTTCGATTACATGCTGGCTCTATGGGCGCGGAACCTGTCGGCTACGCGGGGATTAATTAGAATCGAATATCTCGGAATTTAATTGCGCGATTAAAGCGAGACGCTACGGCGATTAACCGAAACAACGGGGCAATATCTGACTTCGCCGGGATGATCAATGTGATTGTCGGTGTCAAGCCGAATACGCGTGGTCTCTCGGTCGATTTGTTAACTTTTAAGCGCTCTTTGGTCCGTTCTATGCTATGTGGAATAATTTAATAAACTTCCACGGAATAACTTAATAATCTCCCACGGAACAACGCCTGTGCGCACGTGTGCGTATAATTTAAACGAGCAAAATAATGGTTTGAACTTTTGTCGATTTTTACCTGTTTCGGGCTGTAGATTATAACAAGACTAACTTCTGTTCGAGTGTATGATAGGAAGTATAGTGGAGCCCGGGTGAAGTTGAATGAAATCTGCTTGGTTAAATTTGGACGATCCATCCCAGGCAACATTTTTCCGCGACTGTTTTCACCCTCATCCTTCATCACCTCGAGCTCAACGAAACAAAACAGATGGACAAGGAAAGTGAAGAGGAGGAAGCCCAAGTTGAACTTTCCATAATTTTCATGCTGTTTTTATGAATATATTACGAATTGATTGGTAAAGTTCTACCGATGATAATGAGTTCAAACAAAGATATAAATTGGTGTATTTAGTCGGATTATTGATACTTGAGGGGTAACGCCACGATGACTATGATTTGTGAACTTTATTAAAAATGAAACATAAAGTTTTTATGACATATAAATACGAACAAAAATTTTTTTTTGATTTTTTTTTAATAAAATATAGCGGTGCAATGGACGCAAAATGGATGATACGTATTTTCAACTGAGTCATTCCGTGGTAGAATTTTTCACGTCCACATCGTTGGACCTGGACCAAAAAAGCATAAAGTTTTGTCATCTTCACACTAAATACTAGACCTAGAGAAATGCCCAAAATTTCGAAAAAAGATTTCGTGTTTGTTAGGTGTAAGAAATGTTCACTAAATGTGTTTTGTTGATGTGTTCGGTATAGTGACATAGTGTATTTTTGATAATATAGAGTGGTAGTACGTTCTTCATGTGATGTAAATATTTTTCTCTCTTGTTTATCTTTGCTTTGTGCGAATGGATGTGCTTGTCTACAATTGTCCGAGGTATATTTTCAGACACATGACGACTGTGTCTACTAGAAACGAAAGTTTCTACTTTTTCTTTGTGGACCTGGTGTCTTGAAATTCTTCGAGCTCAGCCTGAAATAATTAATTGTAACAGATCCTGGTCGATACACATGGCAGACTTTGTCCAGGAATCCTGGTTTATGATGTTCTCAGGTGTTAAGACTAGTGATAGAGACTGGATTTATACCTACCTTGCTGTTTTTGAGATTGTACTTCCTAGTTTCTAACTTCGTACAAAACTTTCCCATATAGATTTTAATTTGTATTCTTACAGTCAAAGAGGCTAAGGCTCTAATTAGGACTTCGAGCACTTGAGGTTTCTTCCTCAGAATTAGACTCACGAATTTTGGTGCGGGGTTTTCAAATTACGGACAGGTGCGACATCTCTTGCGCTGTTTTCATGCATATACTTGAGAGTAAGCTTGCAGATTGCGTATGCATAGTGCAAAAAGCCGCAACTGTTCTTACACCTTCACCTTTACCCAACACTCTCCAAGATCATCTTGGAGGAAGGAACTAATGTGTTCGTTCGCAATTCACAGCTTGTAAGAGTATTTAGATTTAGCGATCTGTATGTACAAGGTGTAGAGGAATTATTTGTCGTGACTTTTTTAGGTGAATCTATATCTCTGGATCGTGGAACCTTTCTTAAAAAGAACAATCCGACAAATTGTTTACAACATTGAAAATTTATGGTAAATTTATTTTTTACATCCACGTATTCTGCATTGGGGAAAGAATATATTTAAAACAAAATAATAAGTCGCAAACGAATCGTTTGGTCAGGAAAAGTAGAGTCTACACACAACCAAATCGTTACGAAATTTTTAACAATTTTTTGAAATTTTTTTTAATAAGTGTACAATTGTTAAATAATTGTACAATCTAGTATTTTCAATCCTTTCAGGCAGATAGTATGAAATGAATCCTATATGAATCTAGTTTGCAGGGTATTAATTGTTGTTATAATTGGGAAATCATATATATTCGGTTCTATAAATGGAATCACAGTTAACCACAAGTTATTTGCGAGTATTTGAATTACGAAGCTCGTCATGGCTCTGGCATGTTTAATTGCGTAGTAATACATAGTTTCACAAGCTTTTAGTAACTTTTAGTCGATAATTATACAGCGAATGAGGTTCCGAAACAGAGTGTATTGGCAAACAAATAAATAATAATAAAATTGTTGGAAATCAGAAAGAATTTGTAGGAATTGTTTCGGAATAGATGGAATTTGTTTCATTACATTAATGGAATATGTGATATTGAAAAAATTTGCGCGAAGAGAAAAATGTCAGTGCGTTCGAGAATTGTAATTAAAGAAAATGTAGATGGAAAGTAAGTTTTATAATAACTTTCACGCATGTGTTAATTTCACCTTGTGGCAGCAAAATTTATAAACTTCACTCTCATTAACACACGTAAGCAAACTTTTGAGTGGTTGTGTACGTTTATGTTCCGTGCTCGAAAGGAGCTGTCGCTTCTTCCCGTTGCATGCCGAGTTAATCTTATGAAAGTAATTAAGGTGAATGTCAACAAGTCTGTAGTGTAATATTACCAATGTACAAGACGTATGGTCGGGTATGGTTTCACGCTTTTTGAACCAGCGAAGAGTTGTTTCTTAATATAATCGGCTTCAGTCAATCTCGTATAGATAATATACAACTGTCCGATTTAAAATTTAAAATGCAACTACTTAGTCAGAGAAATCTAATTTATAATACGTAAGCAGTTACAGCCATTGCTTCTCTGATTCTATTAATCTCATAAATGCCATACAAATTTCCAATGTGATATGCATTCTGCAGTCAACCTTAACTCGGTTTAACTTTATTCGGCACATGATGAATAATTTGTTAACATTTATTCGTTATTCGATATTTTATTTAAATAGAAATTTTGCTCATCTCTGATTAGTGATTATCAATTAGGTTATCTTCCTTATCAGATCAGCTTACTTCAGTTCATATGCAGAGAACAGCCAGCGTAACTAATGGCATTGTGCTGGTAAAATGTCAAAGTAAAAGTTAAGCGTGCATTTAAATGGTGGAGAAAGAATAGACTTTCAGATAAATTTTAGCTAGAGTCTAGAGCCTAGAGGAACAATGAGACGTCATAAACTGTATAGGATATGCTAGAAATAAGTTGGTTAATTAGGGAGCTCGTCCAATTTGTCTTAATGATGAAAAAATGGTCACTTGATTGTCTACGTGGAAATACGTACTACATTTCCGAATTATAACTATTCTTTATCTCTGGATGAGATTTGTAAGTACGTACCGAGGGGATATCAGGTTTAAAGATATAAGTCTGTTATGATTATCGTTATGTGATAATTAGTGATTGCACCAAATCTTATGATGAGTTTACTCGTCAATATATTTGTCCAGGTTGGATAAAATGAACCTTGTAGTCGTTCTCATGAAAATCTACAGCAGAAAAGGGTGATTAAAATTAAGGCAGTGAGGGCAATAACGGACTAACCCACATTTTTTCGAATTTAAAAAAATAATGGTCTCTTGTCGCTCTCACTGTTTCAATTAGGATATAAAATATTCTGATATTAATGGCCCTATGGCCTTTCTTTGACCCCAAAACGAACAGAATATAGTACCTAAAAGTTTATCACTTATTTCTGAGATATTTTAACCCAGTTTCAGACAATTATATTTAATAACTAATAAAAGAAGTATGAATATAGGATTCAGTTTTAATGATAGTTTCTTCTTCTTGCAGGTATGTTGCAAATCTATTCATCACGGAACGCGGTCACGGTAGACACGTAAGTGACTTTATATTACATCTAATTGATGATTAGAAACATTCATTAAATAGTTGTTGCTCGTACAACATAGATAAGATTTAAAGTAAGATTTAAAGTGAATATTGCTTTGCAATAGTTCAATCCATTTCTTCTCAATACGTCACATATGATGTACAACTATACCGGGGATCCTAAAATTCAGGGACTTCCCGGAACATGCAATATCCTAGCCCAAAAAGGCATCGAAAAGTCCTTTACCATTTTGGGATCTAAGGCCTCGTTCTCGAGATATTAACAGTTGAATATTAGCGGCGCAACTTCCGGGCCGTGCAGTTTAAAGCTGAGCGCGGACGAGAGACCAATCGCAGGCATACGCAGAAGTTACGCGCAGATACAGACCCACGCACACAGTAGAGCCGACTACGCCAACCCAGTTTCACGGTTTGAACCAGCGCGGTCGGCTCTACTGTGTGCATGGGTCTGTGTCACTGCTCCGCGCTCAGCTGTTTCGGCTTTAAACCGTGCGGCCCGGGAGTTGCGCCGCTAATATTCAATTGTTAATATCTCGAGAACCAAGCCCAGGATCCCAAAACGGTAAAGGACTTTTTGATGTCATTTGATGTCCTGAATTTTGGGACACACTGTATAGTGCCACGTATATATATATATGTTTGCGTGCACCACATGTATGTAGCATAAGGCTATATTTGCAAAAACATATATAGCTCTTATAAATATGGAATAGAAATTACGTAGCAGTGTAATGTATCCGTAATGCAATGTCACACTATATGTACTTGAAGTTGAGCCGTAGATGGTTAATGCTTGACATCATCACTTGGGAAATCGACCAAGAAACAACGATATGAGTTTACAAGGAGGATCTTCTGTAGAAGATATATCTCGTTAGAATGCACGATTCGTCGTTCGTAGTCAGGTGTGATTCGAAGAAACGCAATATTCTCAGCGTATGGTTTTCCATGGAACTTTTTTTCTAATTTTTCGTTCATTGTATTTGAAATTACATTCAGGAAGCTTTTGATTATTGTTGATTTGCTTTCCTTTTAACAATCTCTTGTTTCGGGTTGATAAGTTTAAGTTTCAGTCCATATATGGAGCGAATTCCTTTTCAATGGATCATTAAATAAATGCTTTCCACTTATGAAAATCACAAACACCTTTTATAAACAACATTTCAGTCGAATTAAACATCTGTATCCACCACACATTAATAGACAATCATATATGAATATATGATACTTTATACAATTAAGCACAGACTCGTCACACCGTTATAGAATGTTTAGTGTTTTTAATGGCACACTAAATTACTTTGTTATTAGAAAATTACGAGGACCGAGAGTAATCTATTTACATATATACTAGGTTCGTTGTTGAGTTAAGTCGAGTTTATTATTGATTTTCTGCACTGTATAATTTCAATCTCATTAATAGCGAGACCTGTCCAGTGAATGAACATTTTGAAGTTATATAACCAGTGAATGAACACTTAAATAAACAACAGCAAGACTTACCTTGAACTAAATGAAGAACTTAAAAAAAGAACTTAGTTGAATATAAAGGTACTGCATAAACTTTAACGTGAAAAGAGCAATTTCTTTCACTGCACAGCTCACCCTATATCATATAGTGATGTAACATTCTTCCATCCTTCTCCCAATTTTTCACTGCGCAAAAAGCACAGAAGGAACGAGCAAAATGTCCACTCCAATTAATACCATTAATACCTTGAATGGCGTCGACGCGTTTTCATGCCGATAGAGATTTGCATCCCGTGCATGGTTTTGGCATGCTTTGGCGATGTGAGAGCATCGAAAGTTTTATCCGAGAGTGGTGGTTCTGAAAACAAGCCGAGCAAGGAGTTCGCTTTCTACGCTTTGTACAAAACTTTCCCAGCAGATACGATCGTTCGGAAAGGTCTGACCAACTTAAAGGGGCATTTCTCAAAACCTTGCGCTACTGAAAGTGCTAATAGGATTTCTGTACCCGATTAAATGATTTCTATCAATTCCATTTTTATTTCAGTTATTGTGCTCGTCCCATTCGTTCCGCTATTACAAATTGCAATAACGTTTCCTCGCATCCACCGGAAAACGTGAGACTTCCTAGAAGCCATTTGACAATGCTCTGAATCAGCCGAGTTTTTTAACGTCCTCCGCGAAACTAGCTGAATTTGCGGATCGTAATCCGGAAATCCTTCCAAGTCGTCGTGGAAATGGAAAAATCGGTAATTCTTTTCGCGGCACGGGACGTTCCCAAATCTAGAATAACGAATGTTTCCGTTTAGTGCGCTGTGAGAGATGTTCGATCGTCAGTAAAAGGAGAACGAATCGTGAAAATGCGATGAGTCAGTAGTGTGGCGACGTGTGCGTTATTTTTCGCGTCATTTTCTGCCGCTTATGCCAGCCTATATTGTCTCCTTCTCTGTTGTTCCCTTTTGTAGGTGAAGTTCGTTGACCCAACAGAATAATGCCATTCACGTAAACCAATAAGGGTACTGACGAAGTCGAAGTTCAGGTTGCCTACAGTTTGGGTATTTATCGCCGATGTGACAGGATTTACACATAGAGATTCTGAAATATTCTTGGACTCCACAGTAATCTCACGTAACTTTTAACATAATCATCACAAATTGAAAATTCGTTTTTAGTGGTTACAATTAAGCGTTCGTAAAATTTAGAAATTATTCTACGGCGTCAGTGAACGCTGTTTTGTAACTGCAAACTAGCTACCTATATGCTACTTTTCAATATAACCGTGTGCGCGTCAATATAGCGATGAAATTTCGTTGGGACGGACGAATTCAGCGGTTTATTTCAAATGTATTTAGCTGTAATTGCAGTGTGTACATTCCGCATACCAGAAATTATATAAATTGCGTGCAATCAATTACGACCATCGTCAGTGTTGTTTGTTGTTATATTTACGCTAACGATAGTGGACGAATAAACAACAGCATAATTTCGGACGTAGCGTAACATTTCTAGCACTTTGGAAATGTTACGCTACGTCGGAATTTTCGCTTCGGAATTCAATTGTGTTCTTTAACTAGGGCAGACTAATTTATGTTGTGTTTATTACAAAATCTTGATGATTTCATTTTTTCTCTTTAAGTACAAACGGAAATGGCTTCTGTTGTCACAGTTTACGTCAACTTTTTTAAGAACAAAAAACACCAATTCGGAGGAAAAGTTCATTACACCTATATTTATTTATACAATTTTCATTTTGCTAGTTCGATATTTAGCAAATTAATAAAATAAAAAATCTTGTTACTACGTACCTACCACAGAGTTAATAATACTTATTTTTCAAACACATTGATATTAACGATTCAAGAATATCAGTAAATTAACTAACAATAAGTAGTAGCTCAGGATAAAATAATAGGATATATTAAATAATTATTCTGTTCAACAGTATGAACGACAATAGTTTTAATTTTTCCGTCTTTTATTTCCTGGTTTGATATACATAGAATGATATAACAACGGTGCCTGCTGGAATAACAGGACTTATGACACCATACCTATATACAGTCATTTCCACTTGCACGTGTGTTGGTAGGAACCGACCACTGCCATACAACCGGGGAAAGGGGAAGCAATTACCACTTCATTATTTCACGCTTGGTTGAGTCTTCGCTGGAGCTACTCGACAAGGAGAGTGAATATACTGAAAGTGAGTGAAATAGGACACCAGCGTGAGACCCCCGACCGACCTCTGGCAGACAACAGCCACAAGCAGTGCGTGTGGCATGAGTCATCAACTACATGAAAATTAAAATTTATCATATTTTTCACTGGACCTTCGTAAAACTATTACCGATGGAGTGGTGAAATTTTCCCGATCAGAATCGATTCAAATACGACGCAATTCAAACTTTCCAGTCCCACGTGCCATTATATGGACCGTTTATTTTGAAAGTGGTGTAAGTCCATTTTCTCTTGTTATTTTTTCTAGTTATACATAAAAAATTTACATTAAATTAAGCATGAATTACGTGATATCTCATTTTTTTTCAAAAATGGACTTACACCACTTTCAAAATAAACGGTCCATATATGTATAAGTTAGGTACACATTACGTGTAAATGAAAGTAGACCGAATTGCATCGTGTTTGGACTTATTTCGATCGCGAAAATCTCACGAGTTCATCGGTATTATTCTCGCAAAGGTTTATAAAAAATGTATACATTTTAATTTTCTGTAACGGGTGTTTGATTCGACACGCTCGTTTTATTACTCTCATCCATCGATGCGCCAGCTTCACGATGGTAAACTCGCGTTGAATAAGCGAAAAAGTGGTGGGGACAGTCCGCTCATATAGAACAGGCACTTCAACAAGCAGTGGTGTACTTTGGACAAAGTGCTCTTAAGGTTAATTTTATTAGAAGTTCTTTGTTTATTTTTTCTATAATTTCGTAACTCTTTCTAGATGGAACGCCTGTGTTTAGATTGAGCCGTTGCTTCCGGGATGACGTGACATGGTCATGTTTCCTAGGAAGAAGACTCCTGCTTACAAATCGAACATATTATCACCGCTTCTTTTTGTGTATTTCAACGTCGCAGAAATTGCGCTTAAGTGGTTATTAGCTACGATGATTTATGATTAATGAACTTTAGAGAGCTAGGCTATGTTTGTAGAGCACTGAATCTTCCAGGAAGGAAGATGCTTTTAATATTTGGTAGTAAACAGTTAAATTTGCACTCAGGTTTGCTTTCATACGAAACTCTTCACAGTTCAGTTACCCGAACTGTTTTGAAACTGTGCAGGTTTGTAGAGGACCTCGATAGATGTATCAGGGAATGCAATTAATTGGTTTAACCTGTGTGGTAACAATTGATATTGGTGTACAAATTTCCGGTATGCAGGTTTCTCGTATTTGTCCATAAACGTTGCTTCTCTGCTTACGAAGTGACTAGCATTCCAGCAGGTAATCATTTTCCTGGTCTGATATACTGCAGACTCGCAACAACCGTGACGAACCATGGACTAGACTGACTCGAGGGTGAGAGGACGGGAAAGCGAATCCTATTGCTTCGTAGGCGAGCAACATCGAGCGTGTTTTCACTTTCCACATGGTCACTTTTCAACCGCACGCACTCGGAGAAAGTGGCGTACGCGGCTGTCGAACGAAATCGAGCGCACTTCGTCATGAATTTCATTTAAACGCAATACAAAATGCACGTGTGATTCGCAGTGATTTTTTAGTATTACATTTGAGATAAAGGAATCTGGCGGCAGGCTGGACGGCTCATTTAATATCGTACAATAACCTTGTAATAGCTTTCAAGCAAACGAAAGATCCGGTTTCGAAACCCGGGTTCAGCAATCTGATCCGCTGATTCTTTTCCTCGTTACACATCTAAACGAGTGGAACAGGTCTAGAGAAAGTATATATCAGCGTACAGTAGACATTTAATACTCTGTCAAGGGGCATCAGACCACAGTTACATTTTTTTTGGTGTGAGTCATGGAAACTTGGCATTATCCATCGTTATATTATATTAGCTGAAATGTTCGGTGTTGTCCGGGTTAATGCAAGTTTTAAAATAAAAGAACAAATACAAGTATTTGCTTTGAATTAAAAATGCACTGACATCCTGACTAGATCCGATCAGAATAAAAAGGACAACAATAATTTTGATGCCGGCCTAAATAAATAAAAATAAAAGCGTGGGGGGAAATATTGAATATTTAAAGTTATGCAAAAACTAATTGCTGAAGGGCATGATTTTATTTTGACTTTTTAATGCGAAAACTAATCTATCAAAATACGTAGAGCATTATAAATATTTATAAAAAAAAACATTTCAATATTTGCGCCCCACGCTTTTATTTTTAGTCATACGAGGGAATTCTTCGAAAGTAATCATTTAGGCCAGTATCAAAATATATTTTTTTGCATTTCAGTACATTTTAATAAAAGCTTTTTTTTGTAAAAAAATCTACTTTAAATTATTTTATGCTTTTTTTTAATCGTCGACGGCTTTAATTTTTATTATCTACATTAAATTCTATAAATGCTTGTTTTTTACGAAAAAATCTATTAATTATTTGATGTTTTTTTTTTAATGAAAATATTGTATTGCCATCAAAACTACGTATGTGTACAAACTTTCAAGTCGATCGAATATGTGGAAGTGTATCAAAATTGGTTTACAAGGTTTCACCCTTACAAACTAACGAACTCAGAAGTGAAGCTAAATAATAGCTTGTAACTTGCAAAAAGTCATAAATTCTGAGAAAAAAATTGCAAGTAACAGGTGCCACTAGCAAACGCGCTTCTGAACGATACACGAGCATTCTTCCTGCACCAGGTAATTTCTTCTCTCATCCCCTGTAAATTAACTGAGTCTTCCTGCCACAAGCTTGTGTCTTTTCCCGGTAATGAGGAAATAGATACTTCTTCCACAGAACCTACTCTTCTATAGAACACTGGGGTTGTTTTAAAACCGCAACAAAATGGAAATAGCGAACACGTGAACCATACATGGATTAAAAAAAAATTAAACTCTAAAACACTTTCTCTAGTCAACAGCTCAACATCACGCTAAATTAATTGTAAGAGCAACTCAACTCTTTCTTTAATATATATGTGAGCTCGCTAGGATCAAAGTCTAGCGATACGATGTTATCACATACATAAATCGCTCCAAAACTTCACACTGATTATGTATGCACACACACTTTGAATCCAAATATATCTAGAGTTCTAATACTTATGTAGCTTTTGAACGGGCAGCATTTACAGGGTGTTAAAAAACAAGGTATTTAGGGGCTTGTAGTAAATACTCGAGGGGAGTAAAAAATGTTTCATTAACACACACTCACGTCGGTATTTATGTCGACGGTGCTATGTTTCAGGAAATTCGATTTCATTTACCTATAATGTTTCAATTCGTTTTTGTTTTGGCTCACATTCAAGAGGCCTCCAGATGCTGTTACATGTTGCAGTGAAACATTGATACAGGCATCGACTCCGAAGTTTCATGAAGCTGGTACCTTGCTCACCAGCCAGAAGGGTAAGCAAGATGCAATATGCATGTATCAATGTTTCACTGCAACATGTATCAGCGTCTGGAGGCCCCTTTATTGTTTGCGTTAAGCGGTGACGTCGCCGCAGTTTTTCACGAAGCGTTAGCTCAAAAGAAATCGAGTGCATTGTTGTAAATTCGATTTCCATAGAGCATCGTGCATGTTCAATTCATTGGAAATTAAGTTGAAGCATGTAAAAGTTTTCATGATTGATTATTAATTTATTTTCAAGTATATGGAAGTGCAAGAAATGTTTTTAATTGAATAAACGTAATAAAAATAATTTGTTAGTCATAGAATGTCGAAAATAAGGGAACCATCTGTAATGAAAATGATACAGATATCTATAGGTACAAAAGAAAAATGCGAGGTCAATCGTTGCAGCGAATAACGTCAGATTTTTTGAACACAAAGAGAGGTGTCAGGGAAAGGCTGAAGATTTAATAAGAACGGGAAGGAAGAGAAAAGCTACTCTCTGTCTACATCGGGAAATAATTAGACAAGTTAAAAAAAAATCATTAATTACTGCATAACACATTAAAGAAAGCCTTTCTCTAGCAAATTGTATAACTCCAACAAAATCCCACATCCACGAAGCTAACATACATGGCTGCATATCACGGAAGAAACCTTGTATCGCTGCTTGGAATTAATAGTAGCGTAACTAAAAAAATGTAAATTTTACAGGAAAAGCGTTTAAAATTTGCATTGGACTAATATTTGAATACGGATTATATAACTTACCTGCTCGTTGTACGTGATAAAAATACTGTAAGTACCTATGGTATCTATTTGTGCAAAAAAATACTTTTTTCGAGTGATGCTACTATTAATACCAAGCAGCGATATATATTGGTACCCAAAGTAAATGCCAGCAAGCATCGCTATTATTCAATCACTGAGAGGTGTTATAAGCTGTCCACATATTTGTATTTACTTACAATGAGTTGCTCGGTGACAAATTATTTGAGATATTGAGAGCGAAAACGAACAAACCCACATTTTTTGCGAAATTGAGTTAGTAGTAATAATGTATTCCAATAGACTGTACTAATCACATAAAATAGGAAAAATTAATTTATTTTTCAATGTGGGTTAGTCCGTTTTTGTTCTCAATGCCTTATTTTAACGTACTCATAACTCCAACGCCTAGGGCACAAGGATTGTGTCACAATAGTTACGCCACCGTAGACGCATCACCCTGTACACCACCACAAAAAATGGATACATATAACAGGACCCCAAAACGAGAGTAGAATCAGTTCCAAAAACTCGTTAACACGAGGAGTAGTTTTTTTGCAAGTCATCAGTAATTCTCGCGCCGCAGAGTTTCTGAGCATCCTCAGCCAGTGGCTGTTTTTTAACCAAAATTCACTATTTATGTGACACTCCTACTTAAATAATCAATCATTGTACTCTTTATTCTAATTTACTGTACACAAAAAATAACAAAAAATCACGGTTAATAGAATCATGGGATTCTAACTGGGTCGTATCTTTTACTGTTACAATGAAACACTGGAATATGCATTATATGTTACAACATAAGTGTCTTACACGAAATATGGTATTTCATGTCACAATCTCATCATATGGTACATCGTACTCTCTACTCCTACAACATCCGCTTATCACAGCGAGGAAAGGGTATACCACGAGATAGGGCTTATCACTGTTCTATCTGCTAGATTTTACGCGCGGCTATCGAAACAAGAAGAGCTCGCTCCGTAAATCGTGCCTCGCGTTTGCACGCAGTGCAGCGTGTATGCGTGTAATGTATAGAGCACGTATGCATCATGCTGGATTTAAGCGGCCAGCAATTAACGTTACTTCCTCGCGGCGAAGATAAAATAATTGTTCGATAGTCAGCGTGACCGCGGCGTACTTTTACTTCGGTTTGTGACCGGCGAAATTAATGGCTTCCGAAATACAGGCGCGGTCATTAATTTTCTTGAAACCGCAAAAAGGCAGAACAAAAGTCAACGACGTCAGTTCGTAGCAATTAAAAGAGACCCGGGCCACACACTTGGCGTATCATCGTCCTATGGATTTTCCATTCAATTTTCTCCTTCTCCTCGGTTTTTGCATCTAGGTTCGCGTGAATCGCTGCGTGACACGATGATTCATGACGTACATTTAGTGGCTCCCTATTGAATTTCGAATGTAGCGTTGTTTGATTCATTCGAGCTAATGCCCTCTTTTACAATTTGTTACTGCACAAGGCTGTTCGCAAAATTGCTCGAGCTTTTGTGTATCGATTGTTGAATGAAGGACCACTCCTTGTCAACGGAAATCAAAACAGGGAGGGTGTGGTGTTCGTGTATCTTGAAAATGTAATACTTAAGGATAGGTCGTTTTGTCGAAACTTGAGCATATCTTTTTCAATTAATTATAAAGAAATAAATTGAAACTCAGACTTGTTCTTTGACACAATGTTTATTAACATCATAAGCTTTAAAAAAAAAAAACATGTTTGTTTCGCCAAAAATATGAAGAGGCTTCTTGAAAAATTTTTTTAGCTTCTTTGAGTTCACTTTAATAGCATCTTGACAAAAGAAGACTACGTTTGCTAACTAATTTCTAATTACTTGTTATGTAGTATCCAGTCATTGTGGTTCCACATTTTTTTACACATTCTCTGTCTCTATCTCTCTCATCCACACTTGCTCTCACATTTCGTACGCTCACGCATCCAATCACACATTTCGCTCTTGGCACGCCACATCAGTTTGTTCAAATTATCGCGACATTCTCCACTTGCGCACCCAGCGTGTCTCCTCGGCAGACAGGGTGGAACGGCGAACCTGACTTATGACTATATATATAGCGAACTGAACTTTGACAACAGTACTGAATTTCTGCGCGAATTTTATTTTCTCAATTACTTAAACAAATTTAAGATTGATTTCCATTTTATCCGTCGAGTACTGCTGTATCCGCTTTATCTTAATACCTACTGTGCTTAATACCATGCTTTATAACACATTTACTTGCTATTTAGAGCAGGGAATGCGAAGACCCCAGACATTCAGGAATAAACCCTAATTTTCCCTGCCACGATGTCTACGCTTTTAGCAGCACGTGGTGATAGTAAGACAAAATTCTACAACTGAAAATGAGCAAAGTCCGCAGTCACGTCGTAAACCCAGGTTGGATGTTGCCGCTAACACGACCCCTTATTCTTCGTACCGCCCGTTCAAGTCGACGGGGATGGAGGAGCTGGTCCATTTCAAAAACCGCGAGAACGGCGACGATGCAGCAAGACGCCAGGCATCGATCCTCGATATGGGCCATATCTGTCCTATTAACTCGGGAACTCCGGCGATTTTCGAAATCTGTAGGTGATATTCGACGTCCTAGCGTTAAGCGAAACCGCGATAAACCGTCCATCCTGCGCCATTCTCCACGAAGAATGAAACTGGAGATTTAGTCCTCTGTAACTCGTTATGGTTTCTAAACTTCATTCGTACCTACACTCTCGCGGACTGATTTCATTCGGTTGCCATTTATGGTTAGAAGTTTAAAGTGACAGTCCCAGCATCTCCATATATCTCGAGATACTTCGCCGCTTCGTGAAATACAGTTGCAAATCTACAGAAATGTCTGCCCATTCCATATGTATGTATAACATATTTTATTTACTTAAGCAATGTCAAATTCAGAATTATTATCTATTATAATTTACAGTGGTATAAATATTGATTAATATTGTATGTTAAGTTAGTACCATCTACCAAAGAAATTTTTTTAGAAGAATGAAACAAGATAAGCCTAAATTGAACAGAAAATTAGTAAAGCTTATAATAAACTCGCAGGAATTAATAAATTCAATATTGAATTTTGCCGAATATTTTTTTACACGATCTTTGCTACTTCCATGGATAATAATGATTTATTAAATAATCTGTGTATAATTTTTCAATTGAGTGCACCTAAAACAATGATTCTTCTCTGCTAAACAATAATTGTTGCAATTCAAAGTAACGAAAGAAACTTGACGCTTCGACAAAGGGAAAGAGTTTTCATCTTATGATCCGGTTCGATCCTCTTTAATACTATGAGCCCCTTTTATCCACACTATTATCTTTCATCTGGATCCTGGCGAACAAGAGAACTCGAATATCAGAGGAACGGATACACCGAAGCTATCTAACAATTTATAAAGTAAGAACGCCCAAAGATGCCAGTCATCCGAAGCATCTTTACGTTACATGGTTCAATGGCTACAAAAGAATTTAATAATATTGCAAACGGTAATATAGGTAGATTTTTGTAATTACTATATATGTAATTATTATATTCGTTGGATAAACAATGCCTTTGATACAAGTGTTGGTATACGTAATTGATTTTAAAGGTCATCATTGAATATTTGATTTTGTACCAAAATCGTGTGATTCTACATTTATCGTAAAAATAACATTTTTTAAGAAACACTTTAAACAATTGACTCAATTTTTGCAATTTAGAGCTTGCCAGAAAAAGTAACTGTGGTAAACTTGTATTTAGGTAAAAAAACAGAGTTGACCATTTGTGTAAGAACTGTCTCGTAGAATATTCTTGTAAAAAATAGAATTCTGTGTGATTCAGGGCACTTAAGGGTAGCAAAAAATTGGAGTATGAAAGAATTATTCGTCACGTATGATTTTATCTTGATTTTATTCGATTCTAAAGGCCAAGTTGCATGACGTGGTTTTTTTTATACCCTGACAATTGGAAGCTGGTAGATGATTGGAGAATCCTCATCTCCGAGCACAGGAATTGAACTTCCTGTAGCGGATTTCATTCGGACGTAGTAACTACATAGCGAGGTGAAGAAGAGGAAAGGGGTTGTCGCCTCAAGCAAGAGCAATTTTACCTTAAATCGCGCAAGATTTAGAAACATAACCATCGATTTTTTACAAGTTCGAAATATTTATTGCTGGTTTCAAGAAACCAATTTATAGGTATTTAATAATTAGTCTCTTAGTTGCGGTTTCCAAAGATATCGCAAGATATTAAATAATCTGCTTTCATCGAAACACTAAATCTTGATGCTTTTAAGAGTTGAGCAAAATAGACTGATTTCATCATTCACCACCCGATATTTAGGCTCTATTTAGAGATGCTGAGTTTACGTTTATATTCGTTTAGTAGTAAAAATAATTTAAATTCTTATCAATAAGTAAATATTCAAAGTTAAATTTTGTTGGGCCGTGCCTCTATTCAATTATCGTCAACATGTAGTCAACGACTACAGGGTGTCCAGTTATTCATTTTTCTCTCATATTATCTCCCTAATCACCTCCTTTATGGAGACCAGCGAATAACCAAACATTATCCGTTTTATCTGTATCAACAAGAAGCAAATCAAGAAAATTGAATGAAAATCGCTGCTGCATATGAAACTGGTGTTGCAATGTATTGGTTACAGATTTGTGTTGGCGACTGAGGCACGATTCGTAGAGTTTGCTGGCAAACTGATTTGGCAAGCGCGCGGTTCACGAAAAATTTGTGCGGGCTGTGATTGTGTTATAAAATAATAAAATTTTGAGTTTTCCCAGGAAAATAAATGAAAGGTTAATATTGGGTTTTTTACGTCTGCTATATAGAGGCGGAATTGTTGAGCTAACCGTGAACACAATATTAAATATACAGGATCACTGAATGTTTCTTCGCGTCGTAATAAGCAACAAACATAATATGTGCCATGTACAGCAGGGAACAATTTTTTGCCGTTGTTTTAAATTCGTTCCCTGTGCCAAAAATGCATGCAACACTTGGTATAAAATAAATATGGTATATTTAATATCGTCGTACTTTCATTTAATGTTTAAAAGTATTTTTTATACATTTGAAAATATTACTCACCTTATTTAATATTTTAACGTGTTTGCGCCGTGCAACGGTGGAATGTACAATTTTTATTCTTCATAGGCTGGTTTCTTTATTAAGATATAATTTGTTATCATTTCTGTGCAACTTTCTGCTAACTAGAAACATTTTACGATGACAAAAGCTTTCGAACTGTAAAAGTCTCCGTCTTATTGTGTCGAATGTTATCTCTATCAAAGAATTTTGATGTTAACAATGAATATATGTACGTGTACACTTTAACATTGCAATAACGTTTCCCGTCCATAAATAATTAGAAGCCCGAAGATATGAAATAATTCTCGTGACATTAATTTTCTTAACGTTAATGGCAAGTTTTAATTAATTAAACTTATAGAAATAAAAAAAAATGTATAACAAGTGTTGAATGTTAGAAACCATACAGCATGTTTGTGACGAAGTCGAAAGATGACGTTGCACCAGCAGAAATTGTTGACAGATTTTTCTTCGCGTTATCTAATTATTTCGATAATTTTCACATTCGTTAATTTCCTCACAACAATTTCATTCGTCTAATAAACAAAAGTGGACGATTGAGATTCCGTGAAAGATCAGTCTTCGACCGACATTCGTTACATTCGGTGGACCCATTGTACCAACACGAGGTTCATGCAGTAAACCAATTAACAGTATACAAATCAAATAATTTTGTTGGCTCGATAGATGAAACGGTGACTGTGTGCGACAGAGTTTGTAGACATCGAAACCCAGCGATCGTTCGCTGATTCGACCACCGTCCACCCACTCCAATCCTTGACATCGAGGTGAGCTTGAAACTTGGGACGAAATGGTTCGCAAGGACGAGATGTTAAAAGGAATTTTAATTTGCATGTCCCTCGTGCGGAACAGTTTTCAACGGTACGTTAATTGGTGTTTTTGACAAGTAGGTAATAGGTACTTACAAGGAAAGAGATCTCCAACCCGGAAATTTAAAATATTATGAAACTTTAGGAACATGTAGAGGATATATAGGTATGTATTTCACAATTTTTTTTGCTGATCAAATTCACTCTATGGAGGTGAAATTGACTCGTGAAAATCTAGCTATTTTCCGATTTTCTGTTATAACTTGCGAACTGTAAGAGATATAAAAAAAATTTCAGACAAAAGTTACTCCTTTTAATTAGGACCACCATTTTCGTAAAAATTATGTGCGAGTTGTTACACAAAATTGTAAAATAGTCGGATTTTCAGCGGTCAGTTTCACCCCTTCGGAGTGAATTTAGGTAGCGAAAAAACTAGCGTAATATATACCTATATATCTTCTTCATACATATCCCCAAAATTTCATAATTTTTTGAATTTGCGAATTTAGGAAATTCCTTACCTAACAACCCTCAAATATGCAATTAAAGTAAAAAAATCGAGTGTAGCCGATGGGAAATGTACCTAGCTAAGTACTTACATCAGTATTTTCTTGATTTCGATAATATGAATGATTACATGATTTTTTTGCTGCCTTATAATTAAACCTTCAATCAGGCAACTCGCTTTTATCCTATTCCATATTTATTTCTATCGAAAATTTGAATTCATCAGGTTAGTACAAAATAGCAGAATCTTGATAAATTTGAACTTTAGAAAGCAATTACAAATAGGAACTGTTGTTAACAGGAGGCTCTTCTATAATTTGCAATGGGGTTATGGTAAAATTAGATCACTAAATTCTAAATAGATTGGTGCAAGGAACAGTTACCCAGATCCCATAAATAATCCTGTCCAAATTTACAACAATGTTATTTGAGACTATTTCATGATTTAGCAAGCACATTCCATTGTAATTTGCTAAGATTGTGTAGATTGTAATATGTAGATTTTAAGTGAGGAAAATACTTTAAACATATATCTAAAAATATTTTGTTGAACTGTTTTTATTAGTTTTCCAAAAGTACAAATACATTTGGAGCTGCTTTCAAATGTTGTCTATCTGTTGTAGTAATGCCTCGATTGTCGGAGCTATTTAATTATCAACGGAATGAATGAATAATTAAATACGGATAATTAAATACGTGTGCGTTTTACATTTGCAATTATTATTTATTGCAAATTATTAAACTGTTTAATATACCGGCTGGTATATTAATAAATATATTATTCAAAATTGCAGCCAAAATTACACTCCCTGTTTTCGACATAACTGTTTATAGAAAAGAAGAATATTCGTAACAAATATTCTATTTGATTGCGTATTACAAACAAAACAAAATATTAATGGCAATTTCAAAAAATTATAAAAAAAAATTTAAGAAAAACCTAAATGTCGTATGTACTCAAAGAAGTATTTGCAGACGCACGATTTTGTTAATAAAAAATAGATAAATTCCATACTAATTATTGCAATCAACAAGATAACAAGTTTTAATATCTGGTAGGCATTCCCTTAGCGTCGATGACGTCGTTAGCATATCTTTTATCAGAACTTCACCTTGTTAACTTATCCTTTGAAGATCAGCATGCTTCACTTTTTAAATCGTCCCCTGCCTCACGTTACCAAGTAACACTAAAGTCTGTAACATTACTCACGGTTTCCGATACTCGATAAAGTTAAGTAAGATACGTTTTCTTCGTAAGTAAAGATTGTACAGAAATGTAGATTCATTTCGGTGATATAACTGGAAACTTTTAAGTCGCTCTGACTTACAATTGCGTAGAATATAGACATCTACATATACATCTGCAACTAGAAATCTTGTTGGTCCTTTTCTACTTCACCGGAAACCGAGATAAGAATTATTATTAATAGCAACTGTAATCATAGTACATGTATACATAATTTGTTACTCTTATCTTTTATTCCACAATTTATTCGGTCCAGCTAAAACAGTATAGAGTTATTATAGGTATATGTACCTACATATCTTCTGCTGCAATTGAAGAAAAGTAAATCAAATTTCTCCCTGTTTTACTCTTACATTTTGCCAGATCACTCTGATTGTCATTTGAATCCTTCCTTTTCTCAAGGCAATATCTTCCTACCATGTAACCCTCGTTTGCTTCGTCTAAGCAATTTTCCTTCTGCTTCCCATTAATTAAGAAGCAAGATCTTTACGCGTTTCACTTCTTTCCTTGTATAATGGGCTTCCGTTTAATTTCAGTGAATTTAATTGCATCCAACCCCCTACTGATCATCAGTGTGCTGACGTAATTCTCGTTTGTACTGACCCATATAATGAACATTTACAGAAATAACGTTTGCATATTTTCGAGTTTTTATTCTAAACGATAATGCAATCCGTTTAAATGCAAAGGAGTAATAGTAGATCGGAAACCGTGATAAATAATTTTAGGGAAATATATAGTTTGAATTAAGTATAAACTATTTTCAAAAATCGAATTTGTAGAAGACATAGATATACTTACATATACCTACTCTAGCGAACAGAACTTATGCACTAGTCTACAATATACTATACAGTTTCAGACCCCCGAGGGGTACATTGCGGTAAAGAGAACGCTTCTCCCTTATTGTGGGATCTCCCTTACAGTGGCGAGACTACCGGATACATCTTGTATATTTTGTAAAGTATTTTGATGTCTATATATAGAGCTGAATATAGATCAAATATTTTTTGATTTTCTAATTATTTAAAAAATTTCGTTAACACTTGATGTTAATGTGTTTTCATGTGTGTCAATGTTTGAAGAGGAAAACCTCTTTTAACCTCAAAAGATTAACTTTAAACGTTGAGGTTTTTCCTTTTTGTTAAAATTTGTTAAACATCCTACACTACTATTATAACTATTTTTAATGTTTTAGTCCTTGCTAAGGCAAGGACTAAAACTTCTTCTAAGGAAGAAGTTTCGGATTTACCAAATAACTCTGCCTTTTTGCAACATTTTCACTTTCTAAAACTTGCAGCGTACAGCTGAAAGTTACATTTTTATCTTCTGAAAAAATTGAATCTTTTCATTTAGTAATTACCTACGAAAAAAATTCCAAACTTTGCCTCAGGTAACCCCTTAAGGAGTGTTGCACACCTTAAAACATGTTGCGATTCACGCAACAACCCTCAAGTTTCATGACACATGTTACTACGTGCATAATTTTTTTCCGCCTTCCAGCATCAGAAGCAGTGATGTAAGTAGGAATCAGTATACCTCTCTGGCTAATGAGCAACATGCCAGTTTCATGAAACCTGAGAATCGATGCATCGCACCATGTTTCAGCGCGTTTACATCTTCATGAGAGAGTATCGCTACTTGATTGTCGACGTACTCTGAATGAAAATGGGTTTATACTCGGCACCCCTTGTAGTGCTTATAATTATATATAATACAGTTAAAATAATCCAAGCCCGCTCGCATTTGCACTCATTTCCATCAGAAAAACTCGTCCTAGCCATAGAAAATATGAAAATTTTAATCCTCATTAACAACGGTGCATATAAAACACGAGAGCCGAGCTGGACAAAATGACTTGAAACAATATTTCGCCAAACCTTGCGAAAGTTAGTTTAAAGTGTTAAAGTCAGTGCATAACGCTTCATATTGTCTCCTCGTTAAATACCTAATTTTCTATGTATGTGAAGTGCAATGGAATCATACACACACTACCCAGTGTTCACAGTGTGTGTTATTAAAAAACGCGGCAGCAACATCTCGGTTACATCGTAAATCCCATAGCAAAAAACATACGCAGAACCACACCATATTCCATCATCCACACAGCACAACATGCGAAATTGCGCAACGCACGGATCGACGATCACAGTTCGTTGAATTACGCAATTGCTAGTTGTTGGGACGTGCAGTTACGACGTAGGTCACCTTGTAAATGGCAGAATCGACGATGCACTTAAACTGTAAAATGTGATAGCATTGAAAACAAGGGAAACGGAATTCATCACTGTCAACCTCACTCGCGAAACCCCTCGGATACCTGCGAAAAAATTTCATGCGATCAACCGACTGAAAGAATTGGGTTTGTTACATTGGTTCGACCGAACCAATTTTTTTCCTGGTCGTTCTGGACTACTCACGCTTCCAAAAAGAACCAGCAGAAACGATGCATATTTTACAAGCCTGAAATGTAGAGATCGAATGAGGAATTTAAGAGGAAAGTTTTGAAACAAGTTGACCTTGTATTTATATCTTGCATTTTTTAATAGAATGTAGACTGACACAAGAGCATTAGTGTGATAAGTAATTGATTGTGCGAAATAGAAATTCTCCGTTTGAGAAATATATAAAATTAACATGACAAAACGATATTACACTAAACGATTCAAAGTAGTCCTTATGAACACTAGGATAGATTTACAATTAGATAGTAGTTTAGCAGTAATATTCAAGTGGTTTGGATATAAAACTTAGTATAGTAAATTAGTTAAGTTTATGGGTATCTGTATTAATGAAGGAGCGAGAACAAAAGTAGGTAGCATTTGCCTGCAAGTTATCCAACAATATGATGTGTCAAACTCCAAATCTAATCATCACTATCCCCACAGAGTCAGGCTATGGAGTTCTCTCTCTGCTGGACATGCACAACCGAAATTCTCATTAGTGTTTGGTATACCTATAGTCTAGTAGTATAGAGTTTCTATTAAACTGAAAAGTGAAGAGTATCATACCAGTAACTCAATAGTATGTATAACTGCATACAGGACTATTAATTTACAAACGCAAACGGTTTGTTTACCAACCTCCGTTTGTAAGATTTGTTGTCTCTTTGTTTAAGTTCTAGTAAGGGACTAACCAAACGGCATTTTATTCAAAAATATAGTACTTTCGGAAAATGCAATGAAAAATCGATTTTTCGACTGCCTAGTAGTCACCTTAAGGGTTGGATAACTTTGGAGGTAATTTTAGAGAAATGTATGAACTTTATTAAAAATGTAACATAAAGTTTTTATGATAGGTATGTATAAAGAAGAACAAACAACATTTTTTTCAGATTTATTTAACAAAGGATGGCCGCACAATAGCCCACAGCCGATATGTATTTTCCATTTGAGCCAATCCGCGGGGGAATATTTCACGTCCACGCCGTTGGATCTAGAACAAAAAGACAAAAAGTTTTGTAATTTTTGACACTGGAGAAGCACGCAAGATTTAAAAAAGTATTGACATTTGAATGAATGGCGAACATATTTGAATTTTTTAGCAAGGAAAAAGGATCGTTTTCAAATGTTTGCCAAGGCTTCAAAAACCAATATTATCGTGTAAATTACAAAACATTCTGTCTTTTTGTTCCAGGACAAACAATGTGGACGTGAAAAATTCCATCACGGAACGAATCGAATGGAAAATACGTATCGTCTGTGCCTCTATTGTGTTGTCATTTTTTGTTAAAAAAATCTGAAAATATTTTTTTGTCCTTCATACATATCATAGAAACTTTATATTACATTTTTAATAAAGTTCGTCAATTTCTTTAAAATCGGCTCCAAACTTACCCTACGATTTTTGGCCTATTATTGTGGCGTTACCCCTTAAATGATTCAAGTTTTATCCATAATTCAGAAACACCTCATATACATGCAGTAATGCAAACAAGCGAGGTACGATTATAGGATTGCTACTAAACTTAACATTCATAGTATTAACATAACACAAAATAAATCATGTACAACAAATAAAAGAAAAGAGGTTAGAAAAATAGATAGGATTATTAAATTTAGACATGGTAAATTTAATGAGATACAGGACAGTGTGGTAGCCTGTTTATCTGCAGAATTGATTAGGACATTAGAAATGCAAGTATGAAAATTAGTAGTATGATGATAGGAAGTGGACAGAGACAATTTTGGAAGAATGGTACGCATATATTAATACATTGATACGAGATGTTGATATGAATTAGGTGACAGGGTTGTATGCATCAGGCCTCTCTACTTCATTTTTGTTTAGTTACTCTAAGTCTATGAGAACAAGAGAAGTATGGTAATAAATAAGATTACAGAACAAATAATAGCGGTAGGAATTCGGGACATGCTGTACACACCAGGTTAGAGGAAAGACGCGGGCAGCACAAGGATTTCGGCGAAAGCACTTTCTCAGAAAAGGATAGAATCAATTTCCTCGTAGACATCTTAAGTGCGTCTCCATCAGCGTCCGCAAACTATTCACGAACAGTATCGGAATTGAATTTCCTAGAACTGTTTCTGAACTGTTAGTAATGTACAGTTAGCAGGGACGTACTCAACAGCGAACATTTCATAAACACTGTTCGCAGACATTTTGCAACCAGTACGGAATTTTTCCGCGATCACTTAACAAATTTACATCTGCAGTGAGAGTTTTCTCATCGATAAGATTATTTTGATTAAGGGGGCATACTCATGAAATCGCTTAAAAAATAGGAGGTGATCTTTAAGATTTTTTATTGACAAAAGTATACAACTTGCAGTAAAAAAACTTTATGGCATTTATTTATTCGTTATTCAAGGATCTGAAGATGATTTTTTTCATTTTCCTGTAGTGGTTCGATTTCTACATGGCGTTTAATGTACTGCTACAACAAAAAGAGGTGTTGACGGCAGTCAGTATAACTCGACGTAGGATTGTATAAAATCAAAAAACCAATAATATTCTTATATGTTATATCACTAGCTATCGTATTAGCTTTTAATAATGCAAAGAAAGCAAAATAACAACGTTTGGTGAACGTTTGAGCACAAACATGCCAAAAAAAATGAGTAATTTTACGCTTAAATATGTCGATAACGGAAAACCACGACCTCTAAAATTTATGATCGGAGCCTGATACGATAGTGAATTCAATTACAAAGAAAATCCTACCAAGATTTTTGGAATCGATTCATAATTCCCGTTCATAAAAATTTTTATTTTCACTGTTATCGGTTCATAATTTTTTTCCTGTAGATTGTCCGTTTCAACCCCCAATATGTATTTCACTAACCGAAACATAATCTTATGGGCAACTCCACTACATTCGGCACAAAATCAATTGACCGTTCAAGATAAACGAGGGATTATTTCCATAATACTGTTCGGCTACCAGTCACTTTATCTTCCATATTGCCGCGCAAATTAGTTGGCATGCGTTCTCTTCGCCAAAAGTAGAAGTCGTGGCTGCGTTGGATTGTAATCGTGGAAGTGCCTTTAAACGAGCAGTTGCCTTCATCCCAACTGCAACGAATCGGGCGCAACACAAATTGTAAGAACTCTACATTCTATCTCCACTGTAATCTAAACCATCGCTGGCTTTAGGTAAAACGTACCTTCGCTATCCAGGTGCTTTCCTGTCTTTTATCCATCTTTCTTTCAATAGTATTTTAGGCATCGGATTAATGTGCTCTATCGAAACGTAAAACACTTTTTTGTGATAGCAAACCTTGGTTATATTTTTGTGTTTATATGTGAAATATCGTCGTCGTTAGATTCCTGTCTTATGCCGATGGAGTTGATGTAACAATGTAAATTTTAAAACAACAAGGTAATTTGCAAATGTATGGGCACTATTTGCAAGTGTTAGATTTAATAATTAGCTTCATCAGCTTTAGTAATTAGTCACTCCGTGTTCTGTACTCCGATATTTGTATACATAGAATATTTATAACTGTTTCACACGCCAGTGAACAAGGGGCACACAGGAAAGATGAATTGAAAATTCTTAATGATAATGGGGCAGTAGGTACTTGCCGTAAACAACGAAGCGCGTGCTCCGCGTGTGAAACGGAGTAAAGTCTGCTCCGACCAAATTTTCCTCACCTTCTTAAGGCACGCTGGGAGAATAAAAGCTGGAACCAATTACAACGTGAAAGAAAACTTTGAAACTTTTATCTATTGTCATTACAAGCATTTTTTCTTTCCTTCTTTTCATTAACATATGCTCGGTGTTTCTTGCAGAACTTTCAAACTGATGTACTCAAGTAGTCCCTATATACAGTTTCTTCATACTTTTCCAAAATACTTTATCATACTTTACCAAAGGGAAAGGTGAAGTTATTTATTTTTAGAACCAGGAGCCCAAAAAACTCTAACAGGAATATAAATACACAAACAATAAATATAATATTCTGAACAATTCTAAATGAATAAAATGAATCAATTTTGCTATGATATAATAATTAAAATTTTAAATTTGATTTGTTACATCATAGCAAAATTGATTCCTTTTATTTATTCCTTTTATTCCTTTTTTATTATTAATTTTGCTATGATATAATAATTAAAATTTAAAATTTGATTTGTTACATCATAGCAAAATTGATTCCTTTTATTAATTTAAAAATTTTACACGCATTGACGTTGACATACATGCTGTCAGATTCGCAAGCACAGCATAGTGACATGTTAACAAATCTTAATCAAAGATCAGATCCAAACAGACTTTGAGAATCGACAAAGTAAAGTGATTCCAAAATTTCAACTTATTTCTATACGAAGTATTGTTGCAATTTTATCACCAAAGTTCTGCCACACTCTGCGTAACAGAAGTTGCTCACGGGCAAAAGTCATGCGAAGACAAGATGTACGGAAACTCGGCTCCATTTAAATCCCGCAGAGAATAGTGACACCAAGTGTAAAAGTTTCCTAAAATACTTTACCTATAGCAACTTTCCTATAAAAATCGAGTTATGGGTATGTACGGACTCGACTCAAGAAGTTATAACATAATTTGGAAAATTTCAAGAAGTAGTTTATAAATAAAGTTATCTGAATACATTTTACTCAAATCTAAGACGTACAAGTGTTACTGCCACATGCTATTTATCAGTGTGTATAATATTTTCTTTGTGATGATTATCTAGCACAACACCATTATAGTAGTACATTCAAAATAATTTTTTAGATATGTAGATTGTAATTCATATATTGTTATGTGTGTAATTTTGTATAACAAGTCGTTTTATGCAGTGTCCCCCATGAAAATAGCTTTGCTTTGCTTTCGCATATAGTTTTAAATGGTCAAGTGAAACATTAAAAAAATATTTTCTCATTTCGCAAGAAACTCTACATAATCCTTTCCCCAGAATGCAAATTAAGTTGCTTTAGACTAAACATACGTAAAACGTTGGAAGCAAAAATTACTTTTCTATTAGTCTCTTCAATATAATTAAATAATTGATCTGCAATTTAGTACACAGGCAACTTATCGAACAATATACCACACGAAGTCGCCATGGCAAATTGACCAACTAAAACAAGTACATATGTTATTAACCGGTTAACTGTCAATGTATCATATATGATTAAAAAAAAAAATCTGGCCAATTCTGTCAATGTATCATATATGATCAAATGGAATAACTTTTTTGTTTTTCAACCGATTTGAATGAACCTTGGTATGTAATGGTTTTTGGGGTCGCTGAATCTGAATTTCGCATCGGAATTGTAAAATTCAATATGGCAGACTCAAAATGGCCGAACCAAATTGGCTGACAAACATTAAAATACTATCGGGATATAGAAAAATTGTATATAGGGGTTTTTGGGGTCGCTGAATCTGAATTTGGCATTGGAATTGAAAAATTCAATATGGCAGACTCAAAATGGCGAACCAAAATGGCCGCCAAATATTAAAATACTATCGGGATATAGAAGAAATTGTATATAGAGGTTTTTGGGGTCACTGAATCTGAATTTGGCATTGGAATTGTAAAATTCAATATGGCAGAATTTATGGATGAAGAATTCAGGTATAAAATTATTCGAAACTTTTTCGTAGAAAATAAAAAAACTAAGAAATTAAACCCCTAAACCCTTATTTTTCAGGGGTTGGGGGTGGCATTGAAAAAAGTAATTGCTGCAATCGAATTATAGACAAGAAAACTTCACAAATAAAAAATTTTTAAATAAAAAAGGGTTTAGTAAAGAATTGACAAATTCACCCCTAAATTCTATTTTTTTAGGGGTTGGGGGTGTCAGATGAAAAAAATTACCCCCGGAATCGGTTCAGCGACTCAGAAAACCCCTGTATACCAAATTTTGTGTGATCACTTAATTATTCGACGGTACCAGTTTGGGCCCGAATAATGAAAAGGACCGTGCCAGTTAACCGGTTAAAAAGAACGCCACAACTGGGCATAAAATAACAAATTTATTTTCAACTGAAACTCATCTCCATTTGTTGTCACACGTGAAATCATTCACATTTTACTAGCTCGTTTTGGGTAAAACGAAAATAGACTTTGCTCATTGAGAATTCAGCACGTTGGATAAAATCGTCGGGCATTGAAAATCAATGATGCGGCCGGCCAGAGTACATATGTAGTGAACCAACAGTTACTAACAAAATGAAGACGTTTTCACGGTGCCATGTCCAATTCACCCAGCTAACCGAGACCCAAAGCCAGACCTCGATTCGAACGGTGTGAAAGATGACGGACCGCTTGGGCAGAACAAAACGATAGAGAGCACGGAGTCCGGATGCAGAGAGGATCAAACGAGGCTACTGAAACGAGGTAAAGCGAAGTTGTGGGTGGAGGCATACGTGCCATAACACGGCGGCGTGTGCGCGCGTGTGTGTAACGAGCCACGTGAAATCCGCAATCGTGTCCAGATTCGGGAATTTGCTGTGTAGCATCGATTGCGACGGTCCGTGGAAAAGGATAATGAGGGTGTAAAGGGGCTGCCTAATAGGATCTCTAAATCTATCTAGCAAATCGTTGAACTCTATCGTAACTCGAAGAATGTTTGGACGGCCTGCTTTATTATCTAATCGTGGGTTCGTTAAGGGGTTATGCCCACCTGTGACGTCTGAAAAAACATGTTTATTCGGTAATTTTGGGGGGGAAAAGTTGAAGGTTTTTTTAAAGAAACCTTTATGTATTCGAAAGTGTACACCTTATAATACTTGCAGTAATTATTCCAATGAAAAATATAAATAAATAAAGGAAATATCAGTGATCTCTCGGCAGCGATTTTTTTTTCAGTAGTTTGCGGTGACCACTCTAATTTTGACCTGATTTATCTTAAATAAAAATTTCGAAGGAATTTAGGTAGTATATTAAATTATCTGGTTCTTAATCGTTCATTATCCCGAAAAATTAATTTGCTACAAAATGACGGCTGTTCAAATTAAAATATCAATTTTCGCCACAAAAATCGCTCATTTTTCATCTGTAAAATAAAAACTACGTAACGGAAATGAAAAAGCCACGATTAAGGACAAGATTTTTATATATAGAATAAGTCTACAAAACCTGAATTAATTCGATGCAGCGGTTCTCAAGATATTTTGGTCACCGATTCTGAAAACGTAGTTTCCAGAAAAACGCGTTTAAAGTTTTAAGTTAGCTTTACATCCTGCAGGAAATACCTATACTAAAACTGGCACAGCTCCGCCAATTTTGGTCGGATCAAATTGAAACTTTCACACAATACATTTGAGATGTTGTACTTTAAGAAAATATCAAAACCCCAAAATCCATTTCTCCAGATTTTGCAGGTGGGCATAACCCCTTAAGAAGGGTCAGTGATTAAATCAAAGCTAAATAATATATCTAAAAAATCCAAATACAATTGACTGACTGACTCCTCAAGATTTCTTTGGAACCACTGATCTATAACCATTTTGGTAACTAGGTTCCTCTTAGCCTAGTTGCTCGCTAAGAAATTTTTTAAAAACTCCCTCCTCTTCATCGAAAAAAAGATGAAGATACTTTAAACTAGTACCTAATTTATAAAATTAGATTTAACTTTAAAATATTCTGGAACTCAAATACAGATTTGGACTTTGTATTCTGCCACACATGACTTTGCGTTTTAATAAAATTTTCTGACATTCAAAACACGCTGTGCCTAAGAATGCGCTCAGCAACAGAATCGTCTGCGTTTGGTTGCAGAAAAAAAATGACGGCAGTTGCGAAAAAATGGGCTTTTGGAAAACAGTGTCGTCGAATTTATGCGGGGAGTAATGGGATCGGTGGTTCATTCGCAACCACCAATTAAAACATGAGCAGGCAGAGTGATTATGGTATTCGAGCAGAGGTAAAGGGAATTATAGCGTTCAGAATTTGCAGATGAAACCGCACTGCAATCAGGCCTCCCGTGGCTCATTACTATTTTATTAACCCCAGCCGCGCGTAAACGTCCGCTCGAGATGCATTTTCATTTGCCAGCGGGAGGGAACGGGAGACGCGAAAACGGGGAGGCCTGTCCAGTGGTTGAGGGGAAGGGAAGCTTTGTAAATCGTTCTGGATTCGATGTAGTACAGGACTCCCATGCTGCTGGCTGTGTGAAATTCTCTAAAATTTGTTCGCGCCTACGGCTCTGTAGGAGATTCAAACACTCGTGTCGATCCAAAGGCTGGAATGTTCACTGGCTCTTTGATTTTCGACAGGCAAAAATCACCTCGTACCGTTTAGACGATCTTTATTTGTGCCTGTGTCATCGCTGCTATCCTGATAAATTTCGGTGGAGCATATTTCTTCTAGTAAGTCAATTTCAATGAATTAAGTCTTTAATTACTATGGAAAAGTGAATATGAGAAAGAATGTGATATAATAATATGAGAAAGAATCGCCGAAATGTATTCTGAAATGAGATCGTGAATGGAAAGCAGCACGTTTGATCCAGGGATCTTAGGGAACCAAGTGTTTTATAGTTGTAAGGTGATTTCATCGATTTATGAGTAACAGTGGACCTAACTGTCAAACTCTCGGTGCATCTATTGTGCTTATGTTTTGTCACTTTGAGAAAGTTGGTTTCTGTGTACAGCTAATAAATTCGTCCCTTGTACTACAGCTGTCGGTATTATTGTCGCGGAGTGTGTTCGTGTCAGTCGATTGAACAGCAAAACCTTGGAATCTGTTATGCATACTACAAGTATCTAGCGGCATAAGGGTACACAGAATCTAGTAAACTCGGTAATTGGATAGCCTGATTTATATCTTATTTATATTTCTATAGATGAATGGAGGGAACCACTCAAGGCAAATGATCTACTACTATCGATAGTGTTGACTATCGATATTATCGAATGTGATGAAAATTTAATAAAATATATATGAAATATACCTATATAAAATAAAATGAAATACAAAAATCAAACGTAATATTTTAAAGCATATATATTTTATTAAATTTTCATCACATTCGATAATATCGATAGTCAACACTTTCGATAGTTCTCCACCTCTAGTTTTGAGTATTTTACTGAATAAAGTATGTTAATAATTAGAAAAGAATAATGGTAGAAAATGACGTTTTCTGAGGTTTCACAAAAGAAAAATTCTGTGTCAAAAGGAATTACAAACTACTTAATGATTGTATTTATATCCTAAAATCGATGGTTTGGTAGATTTGTAAGAAATACGTGTAAATGTGAGAAATTATTGTCCGGTTTTGGGTCCTCCATCCATTTATCTCTGGTTTCCAAATAATTACTTCCCACATGAATCATTATGCAATGAAAATGAGGTCGAAATACAGTAACTAGATGAGTTATGATCAGAAGTACATTTTTGCATTTATAAGTGATCATTATAACTTCAGCATTGTTTCTAAAATAAAATAATTATTGGTTTCTGATGCCGTAGATAAACAGAATTATAATGAAAGTATAACTTTTTTCCATTACCATTGAAAATTCGCCATTTTCAACCATTGTTGAATGAAATATTTTTCAAATATTCAGTTTTTCGATGCAATTATCCAACACTTCAATACGCAGAATGATGATAAATTTAATACGTATTAGAAACAAATTTGTCTAAACAAACATAATTGCATTAAAAAGAAGTGCGATTGCACTTACGAAAAAGCTGAGATTTAGATATATCGATCTTATTATAAATTGTGGTTGCAATGATGCAAAATCTCATGTTATAGCAAAGAGTGTGATCTTTACATAACTAAACCGTAGTGATTTTGTGCGAAAACAGTTTTGCAAATAATACATTTAATTTAAGCTTTTTGATATCCTTACTCCGAATTTGTATTCGTAACTTAAAATACTACTTATAGTACCACTTGTAGTATTTCATTTAAAACTTTGTTTAAAAAATGTCAACAATGAAAAAACCATTTCGCGCCTAATTTTGACTATAGGGGCGAATTGGGCCTACTGGTGATTGTAGACTGAAATGTATATACGCAAAATATTTACTGAAAATGAGGCGCGAAACTGCTCTTAAATAATACACTGCAGAACGTTTTCGACAAACTTGAATTTCTGGGTTCATCTTCCAAGAAAAGCGTAAGTTCTCCATTTTTATAAGAAACTCTTTTATGATGCCGTTTTTATACTCAAGTACGAACTACTCAAGGTTTCATGCTGTCCACGGTTATAAAGATGGCTGGTTCGTAATAGAGCTCCGAATTGTTTACATTTCTCGGCCGCGTGAAGGTAGAAAATGTGCCTTCCTTGTTTTGTCCTGACCTCCACGTGCAAATCAAGATGAACTTCCGTTTGTATACCAAATCCAGTTAGCCCTTCTTTGCTCTCTGCGGTGGTAACATTGTTACCGTGTTCCACGTCACGTAAAAGGTGATGAAAAGGAGGCGCGATGCGGTTAATTTTGCAGGAAATAGTTCGTGTTCTAAATGTAGTACGCGTTACATAGCGCGTTTGCGACATTATAGTGTACTTTTTGTCCGATTCTATGATTTATTTTTAATTTTCCGAGTAAAGTAGGTACTTAAAATAGTTACGATGTGAATCTACTCAACCCCAAGCGAGATGACTGAAGTAAAATAATTGTTCCAATTATTGTTGCACTTTTTCTATAAACATTTTATGATCCCTTCATAAGTTACGATAAAAGGAGAACGGGGTGGTTGAAAAATTGATTAATACCTTTGATTGGGACCGTGGGTTAAAAATTTATCAGTGAATACACATATGGAAATAGGTTTCCTTTTAATGATAAATGCCTATAATAAATTGGCATGTACAGTACCTAAATGTAAGGGATATACAGAGGTCGTAGAAGCTGGGAAACTCTCAAAGTTTACAACTTTGAGGTTCTCGAACTAGAGGTCTAACATTTTTTTGGAAGATAAGGTTTCCAACCCTCTTGTTCCAGAACCTTAAAGCTGTGCTTAAACTTTGGGACTCTCGCAGCTTTAGTGTCTCGTGAATCCCTTTTAGGTACTGCAGGTTGCAGAGGAGAAAATATTGTGCATCATTCATACTCGTTCAATTATATAACCATTTGTTTTGTTTTAATTTCCGGCTGGTAATAAAAATATTAATTAAATTTCATCTATGTGTATCAGAAGCGTGCGGGAGCAGTGTATACAACGCAGTTATTCGAAAGAGATCAGATTAAATCATTAAAACAATCAATATTACTTTCAATTTTTTGTTGAAAGTATTTGTAATAAATGAGTATTTTATTTACTTTTATTTTTTCTACCTGCCGATAAAAAAATTTAGCTCGACTCGTTCGTGATAGCCGAGCTTAAAGCCTGACGAACTGAGGAGGATCATCATAAAGTGTTCGCAGTAACAATATTATAGCGTTTGTTAAGGCGAGCTGAAGGCTATGCAACACTACTTACGTCATTCTGTTTTATGAAAGATCGTAAAATCGTGAAGCCTTTAGCGTCATGTTGTCGTATGTCCCACGCTTCCGGCGATTAGTAGCCTCGTCAAGTATATAATATTATGAATAATAGAATATGTAGTGCGTTTTATTTAAAAAAAATAACTTGATAATAAAAGCAGAAAAACTGTTTATACAATGTAATGTCGCTTTCCTTATGAAACGACTTTTGTAAGATAAATTTTTTTATATCTTCAGTTCCTTACAAGACATTGCAGCGTTTCTAGTCGAAATAGACACACTGTGTATTGCATTTAAGTAGGTATGTTTGGAAATTGCGTTTATCTTTCTGGAGAAGATTGCATTGCGTATATATGGTAATTTCTCCGAGGAGTTAACGAAGTTATTTGAATAAAAATACCACTTAAGAGCTTTAAGTCCAATACTGTTTATAAAATTTGAATGCCATTGTAACGTCTATTAGTGTACTTTGCTGTTCTGCTTAGCAGTATGTCGCGACCTCTTGAATTATTAATGTTCACGATGGTATTATACTTTTATACCTTTGTATTCTTAAAAAAAAGACTGCTTGACCAATTTCAATTACGTCCTAGGATCGCGAAGGAACTTAAGGTGAAGGTACTAGTAGTTCACCAATTTTCAGAAAAATGGGGAAAATAAGGTTTTTAAGAGTGACGATCTTTTGTAAAAAGTCCAGTTGACGTGCCAGGTCATCTACCAACTAAATTTTAAAACACCCAAATGTGAAGTGAATTATGAATAGTATTTGCAAACGTATATTTTATTATTATTTCCTTAACGATTTTTTTAAGAACAGGTGTACGGTACAGGTAAAAAAATTCGCAGGTTATCAACTTTTTATGACTGAACTCTTCACTTGTTAAATTCTCATAGTGTTTTATATTTGATAAATACAACGTCATTTGGATGGCCAACTTCTGAAGGAGTTACTGAATTTTGAAGAATGGTTCTAAAATTATTATAACATAACTTTTTAAATCATTACATAATTTAGATAGCTTAAAGTATTTTTAGGCATCGACTGACACTTTTTAATAACGGAGCAAGTAGTTACTATTGTTTACGTGAAGGATTTCTCTTAACTGATCAACTACTGGTACTTTTACCTTAAATATTTGTGGTTATTATTGTTTATACTTGGATTATATAAACTTTAAATTGCAGTATTTCTGGACTATTTTTCGCAGTAAAATATTCCCCAAAAAATTGAATATCTATGCAATCATTATAATAAAATACTTCAGGTAGGTATAGTACCTAACACCAATATTTATACCTAAATACTTCCCCAATTTTGTCACGAATCTACAATATTACTAATTTTCTACCTTCTTCACTTTCGCACCATTTACAATCTCATTTATTTTGGCCCTTTTTATCCTACGAAATTGGGCTTAGAAAGTGGTGGGGACAAGAATGCCTTCAACTGAATATCAGTTTTCTTGGAAAACCTCTGCTGCATCACACCACTGCAGGAAACGGTGACCTCGCCATGTCATGTGCATTCCAGACACCCAAAATGGTCAAAATGTCAACGGACAGCCTCTGAACGTAATAAATCTATCTCTACCAAAATTCCCCACACATCAAGCTATATACCCTCTATTGTGCGGTATTACATGTTCACGATGGCGACTAAAGTCAACACAAAAAAAGTCCTAGCTTCGATATTTCGATCATCAAAATTTGCCGCAGGGCAAAATGATTTTGTAGTTACTTCTTAGTTTCGATAAATATGAGGTAACGAAAAAAACATTGTTCGTGAATGAAACTTTTGCCAATGCACTAGCTTTCGAAACTAAGTGCCCTTTTTTGAAAAACGTTATACGCTTCGACGTACCAATCGATTAGGTTATCGATTTTTGGTGGGTGGATGGCCAGGTTAATGCTGCTCGTGAAAAAATCCTTTGATGGTCTCAATTTACTGTGATTCCGCCTCCGTACGCCGGTAACTACTTTTGACACGCGTAACCATGCTTCCAACGAGCGTTCGCTCAACTCCTCCACCGTTGGAAGAGCAATAAGAAAAGAACGTGTAACGCGAAACGGGGGAAAAACAATTTCTCAGAAACCAACTTTTTCGCCGCAATTATTTTACCCACAAAAAATACCGAAATTGCGTCGACCTAATTCTCCGGGTACCCTTCTTGCAGCGAACAACTCCACGCTTGAAAAGAAAAAAAGTACGAAAGAAGAGGGAACAAGTAAAATGCCACGCATGATTTTTAAAGCAGTGACTCGAACCACAACCACCGAGAATCGGTCACGTGTGACCGACCGGAGTTTCGTTTTTTTTTGTCATTTTGGAATTGCGTTCGTACTGCGGCACGCGTACGCTTAACGAACACGTTCAACTTCTGCAATTACACGACGAGGGGACTATTTTACAGTCGAGTTTTTCCGTCGATCGATATGGTATGTATAGACTGGGCAACAATCGCCGGATATATGTATCAGCGAGTTGACAACATCTCTGTGGAATGGTAGAATGGTCCATTTCGTAAGAAAATATCCCCTGAAAAAGTTTATTACAATTGGACAACAGAATAGGGTGCAGACCAGGCCTTAAATTTTAGAATGCATCAATGTTTTTGGATTTAGAGAAGTTCTAAAAAATAGTAAGCCTTATCGAAAGTTGTACCAAGTAATATTAAAAGGGCATTTAATTTTCTACAATTTTGAAACTTGAAAGATGTTCTTTGTCAATTACAAAGAGTTTCGCAATTTTCCTTAGTGCATTCAGCATTATTGTTTAATAGATTATTTGCATTAAGTAATTACTAATAAAGGACGATTTTTTCTCGCAAGAAACTGCTCTTTAAATAAAAAACAAACATATTTGGTTACTTTCCTCTATTACACGACTTTTCCTTGTAACTTGGAAACGAAAACTTTCCACAATATGTGATTTAAATCACTTAAAAGGGTATTAAATAAAGTATCATATAAAAAGATTTCAATTATTTTATCACAATTTATTCCTGTAGAAACCCAGCCGATTATAGATGCTAAGGATTTTGAGGACACACTATAAATACTAAATTGAGAAATGTGTATTTCAGAATAAATTCAGACAGAATGTACCAAGTGTAAAATTAATATAAAGGGCATATAATAGAGGAATGCAGAAATTGTAATAGAAAAAGTGACATTAGCGTTATCTGTAAAAAAAATGTATAAATTAAACAGTAAAATTAGCACTTAATTCCTTCTATAAGAATTAATAAATCACGAACATATAAATGTTCGTGATTTATTAATTCCTATAGCATAAAACATAAACCTTGATAGTACTAACAATACAATTATAATAAAATTTGATTTCCTGTAGATTAAACTGTTTGAGTGTATCCCAGTGCACAATTTTTTCAATTTAGAGATTTATGAATATTGTTGGTGGAACTTAAGTTGCTAAGGTGTATCACTGTGTTTCCCTGTCACTTCGTATGAACTTCTTTTGTCTTGAGTTTCGAATGCATTGGGGAATACACATTGCTTACTACTTGCTCAGAAATATATGAGAATTTATTGGCATCTCAATAATCATATTTGCGAGCATGCACTCTGGTTTGATCAATGGATGCCTGGTTCGACATTCGTGTGCTACGAGATACGTACGAATAGTCTCATTTTATGATTTATGCGGTCACCGTGATACAGCAAAAAGGATGTGTTACCTTTGAAAGCGAAGAAATGCGCTTTCATAACTGCATACACGTTGCATAGATGGTAGGGCAGGTATAGCAAAGTAATTGAAGCACAATTTGCTGGTGTGTAAAGTGGTATCCATGAAGGTACAAATTGCTAGATGTATTCTTCACTATCCATTAGGTACAAGATCTCACAGATCCAAAATGCTTACCCACCTTGGTGTACTTAAGGGTGAACACCACTGTGACGGCCGGAAAAGTAAGCCATTTTTAGGATATTTTTTAGAGGAAAATTTATGGTTTTCATATAAAATTTATATTACCTATTTGTAGTATAATGTCTTAATACACTATAAAAAAGTGAGTAGAAAAACATGCATAAATTGTAATATTAATTAATCTTCTAGACCCTAGAATTTCGTGCAAAAAGGGGGCAACTCCAAATTGCGAAAATTCACCCTGCCATAGAGAATAGATACTTTTACTTAATAATAATGCTAAAGGCTGTGTTAATATCTAGATTCCAAGTGGGTAAAATACTTTGAATATATGTTTAAAAATATTTTTTTTAACACTGTTTTTATTAGTTTTCCGAAGGTTAATACTTTGGGAGTTGCCCTGTTCTTCCTGCAAAGTCTTTAATTATGTTAGATAATTTTTTTGATTGCTCGATTATACTAAATGACTGTTGCATTAATAAGAATGGTAAGCCCATAAAGTAACTTGATTTCGCTTTCGATTGTATTTTCGGCTGTTTCTCAGAAGCTGACGATTGTCCTTTATAACTGTACAAAAAGCTTCAGCGAAATAACACCAACTGCATGGTCGTTTTCTCGTAGAAAATTGAAATACCGACCGTGACATTTGATTTTATGACCATGTGTGTAACTGGACGATTCCAAATTGTCCATAAACTCACAAGGGACATCACCCAACTGTTACACGTCGATTTTGATGAGGTTTACGTAGATTATAGTTATCGAAAAAATATTTCACACGTATTTTTTTTATCGGCAAACGTCTATATCTAGGGGGGAATGCAGCCCTTAAAGTTGAGGTGAATAACACGTTTGCCTCAATATCTGGGACACTATGCACTATAGAGAAAAATCTTTTAGACGAAAATGATGTATTCTTTTATAACAAATTCTGTAATCAATTTATGTTCCACGTTTTATGTTCCACGTAATCTGTTTCAGTGGAAAATTACTGCTTTTAAAATTTGTTATAAAAGAATACATCATTTTCGTATAAAAGATTTTTCTCTGTAGTGTATAGTTTTCGAGATATTGGGGCAAACGTATTTTTCACCCCCAATTTTTCGGGATGATTTCTCTCTCTACAGATGAACGTTCGCCGAAATCGAAAAAAACTTGTGATATATTTTTTCGAAAATATTCTAAATGTCGATTTAGTAATTTATCAGAAATAACGTCTTTCATTATGCCTTCAGCTGGTGTATTTATTGTTTAAAAAAATTATTTCTTCTTCGAAACAAAATATCCGTTCCCTACTTACATCGCTATACACTGTTTATTTGTTACCATTATCATTTAAACGTTTCAAAAATGAGTCTGGAATGTGGCAAAATAGAAAAAAATACTCCTAGTTGTGAGGTGGTTTCGAGAAATTGTTCCAAGGTCCCCAAGCATTTCCTCCTATTTTTCCTACCGCTTGTGGCGGATTTGAATCAATTACGGCCATTAATCTGGGGTCATCAGTTTCAGTGGTTCATTCAGAGCCTGTTCCCTGTCTTCGACAAAAAAGCACCTACTTCTTTGTTGAATTTTTAAAAATTATTATCTGCTCTTAAATTCACCGATAATAAATTCTGCCTATATTATTCAGTCTACCATAAAATCTTTGTTACTGATTAAATAGGAATGGTAAAATTGGTGTTAAAATACACATTATATTACCAAATTATGTGTATATTTCTTTTCCTTTTCTTACATCACCGTTTGCAATCTTTATTATTTTCATTTATTTTATATGCTGTTATCAAATGCTGTTCTCGTCAGTATACCAAATTAAATGAAAGACTTACACTATTTAATATTTACCAACCTATTGACTCTGAACATTTCAATCAGAGAACAAGTAGGAGCGAGTTTAAATTCATGTGTCTTATCTGTCTCTGTAATGCATTCAACAATCGAAATTCCCCAATTACACCGAGCAAATTTAGATAGGCCACCAATTTAAACGCGACGTCAGGTAAAGCGAACAGAATTTATGCACTTACCTAATAGTTTGAATTAGTATTTGAATTGAAAGCAGGAAATGCCGTGGATGTTTATTACGTGTGTACGTTGTTGTTAATTTTGGGGCGTGACCATAAGCGATATATGCGTACACATATATGCAAGGTTATGCTTCATTCGAATGAGTGGAATTGCAACAACAAATTACGTTGAGTGCTTTCCGTTTAATATTTACATCACTGTTCTATCGAGTGCGATAATTCACAGTTGTACGAAATTGATCGTACAAAATTACTTAGCAATGTATAATACATTGCATTAATGAAAAAATAAGAATAACAGTTTGATGTGAAGACTGCATCTTTTTGTATTTCTGTAGAACAATGCTCCCCCATTACAAGAACGTGGAGTACATATTTAATCGCACGATGAAAATAGCACAATTACAAATGGTAGTCTAAAAACAAATCTCTAGAGCAGGAACAAAGCTCTTTATTATTTATATATATACAAACTTACTGACAAGTGTAAAGGAGGATACGTTTGTTCTTATACAGGGTGGGCCAAATAAAGTGTTAGAAATTGTTTTATTTAAAACCACTGCTGATATCGTCTTGAATTTTTATTTTACAATAATTGAGCTAATCATTTAGTGTGCAATAATTTTTTTTGGAGTGTCTCCTGGGGGTTAAACGGGATCCCCTCATTTTTTTTAAACTGGAATTCGAGTAGTTCTTATCGGATTTAATAATATTTATTTGAAACATTCTTTTTTATTGATATGCCTTTCTCTTGTGTGACAGATTGTAAAAATAACTTATTTTCCAAAACGTATTTTAATCGGTATTATACTCTCTACTTTTTTCTGTGTTTTGATCACTATTTAACTTTTACACTTGTTCCTTAATATTTCTGAAGCCTAAATGTTTTTTGAGTTCCATAGCAAAATGCTAAAATGAATTTTGATGCGATAATAAATCGGGTTATAACTTGCGTCGATGCAACTTGGCGCAAAAAATTCTTATGCATCCATCTTAAGTAGATTCTAGCAAATACTCTCATGCAAAATTCATCGTGACTACGCGCAAATAACGTTTTGTAAACGTAACTGAAGCGGGAAAACGGGATAAAATAGAGATTCGCGAAAGGATATTTTTCAATCGGTTGTAATACATATGCCCTTTCCATGTTATATGTTCTTATAGGTAAAAGCACACTCTATATAACGCTACATACTCACAGTTGAGTCAACTCTTATCCATAGAAAAATATAGTGAGGCAACGTACGCCAATTTCAGAGAAAATCTGATCGTTCCGAAACAGGCATTTTCCCCCATTTTCGAACCTTTTCCAAACAGTTTCAGCTGACTTATAGCAACCCTTACTCATGCCAAAACATAGTCCATAGATATAAGAACCTCTGGCTAAAACGTCAAGGATATCCAAAGAGGTTGAAAAATTGAATTTAGTGCACCATGTAGAAAAAGAAACTGCAATTATATTTTTATAAACTTCGACACAAGTGGAATACACTTTTCCCACCCTTAAATATCTATTACCAAATCATCCACAGTTCAAATTGTAGAAACATTGAAATCGCAATAACAATGTTTACGTTATATTTAAAACTTGTCCAATTTTTAACTTCCACTTACAAATTGCTACGATTATATTCATACCTTATTTTTTTCATAGAGGAAAATTCACCGTCAAACATTTTTTTTTGTTCTGGAATGAAACATGCGAATGAGATTCGCTCGAAACGACCAAGCGGGGAATGGGTTGAAATGTCATCAGATTGGTATGCATCATCTATGAGCTATGTTTTAAAACTTTACAATATCCACGGTTTTACACTTCGCCGATAACATATTGCTCGGATAGGAATTTGTATAAAATGCCAGTCATAGTTTATACCCGATATTTTGATTTCGCTGGCGGCAAATATCGCTGTACTTGTACCGGCTCCTTTATTTGCATGCTCCTGATTGTGTCAAATATTTGGCGGCAAAACGTTCCTACCGTTCGATGCGATTTCTTCCTTCCTCTACTCCTCCCCCGTATTCGCTAACGCGAATAGTATGCCTTTCGAGGATAAATTCGTTGGACGTGATAGAACGAGGGAATTGATGCAATAGTCGTGTTCGAGCGAAACCGTATCGCTGTCTATATTCCCTCAAAAATTTTCCCCGTCACTTCCTTCGTTGATACATGTCTGAAGTTTGTCAGCAACAAAAGGGGTATTGTTCGTTAGCTTGCTAAAATAATTACGTAGTAAGTACGGCAATTATATGAAATTCTTTATTATTTACTGCATACTAGGGTGGCGCGTTTTTATACGTTTCAATTTTTTTTATATAATTCCTGGAAAAGTTTATTGCAATCTGGCAACAGGAAATGGTGCCGAGATTGGGTTTAAGGGCCTTAAATTTCAGAATTCGTAAATGTTTTTGAATTTAAAGATTTTCTCTGAAATGGTAAGCTCTAGCGAAATTTGGATGAAATAATATTAAAAGAGCTATCAATTTTCTGCAATTTCTGTTTATATAATTTATTCGTGCTTCCAACCATTTTTTTGATACTAGGATTTGAATATAGAGAGGTTCACTCTACGCGCGTATATGCAATACGTCACCTCTCTGAATAGATGCTAATATCTAAAAACTGGTTGGAAGCACGAACGAATTATATATACAGAAATTGTAGAACATTGAATGTCCTTTTAATATTATTTGATTAAAATTTTAATAGGGCTTACAAAAATATAGACGAATTCTAAACTTTGAATCTCTTTTTAGTGATTATTTTTATATGAAATGGAACCATACTAGGGGGTGAGAGCAAAAGCACCACCCTACAGTGCATACAAATTACCTCTGGGAGGTATAATTTCCAAACCTCACACTTGGACAATTACATTTACAGTCAAGTCATTCGACTTTAGTTACATTAAACATTTAAATACCATTTTTTTTTTGTTATTTCTCTTTGCACCACAGAATAAATAGCCCTATTATTACATATCATTTTTCACAGTATCGATTCGTAACTGCGTAAAGATTCGTTGGTCATGTATCATTATTAAAATACTCAGTGAACGTAAAAACGCGTATAAACAGTATTTCGCTGCAAAGTAAATAGTAAATAGTGTGTTACGACCTTTCACAGCTCGGTACCATAAATGACTGTCTAAAAAATAAACAGGAAGACCGTAAAAAATGAGGGGCCATACATTTCCCGCGGGCACAGGCGTAAAGTTTCAGTTTTATGACTGATAGAATTTGATAATTTATTGCTCTGTAGAATGAGGAACGCTATAAATTATCTGTTCATAAAATTGTGCTGTAGTGAATCACCGCGAGCTGTTAACTTCCAGCTACGACAACAGTACATACACGTGTCTTTCATTTCATTTCGTCGAAGTGCAATTTGCGATTTCGTTCCAATCCGTACGTCGCCATTGAAGAAGTTCTTGAAGGAAGTACGGTACAACATTCGGGCATGAAAGATACAAAGTCAGTCGAATGAATTTGGATTGAACTTCCATCTTGTGCCCCACTTTTCCTTGGATTTATGGAACAATTGAGCAGGTTTTGGCGATATAACGTTCGATTTCTCAGATTGTTTCGATGTCAGCTTGTAGTCAAGACGAATTTGTTCCAAATGAAATCGCTTTCACGGTTGGATCATATCTATATTCTTGAAAATTAACTTTTACGATTTTTTTTCATTTAGACTTAAAAATTGTGCACTGGTAATATGACGTTTCTAAGTTTCGAATCATTCCAACTAATATGTGATTAGCACGCTTGAAGTATGTTCCAATTATATTTACATTCAAAATTGAATCTTAACATTTATTTACTTGCAGCTTCGTTTATTAATTTGCGTGAAATCCCAAATTGAAAAATTACTTAATTTTTCACTGCGTGGTACTTTTTGCCAATTGAGAATTCAGATTTGACTGACTGAACATTGATAGTTTTCTATAATTACATATACCTACATAGAAGTATACTGTTAAAGCGAATAGAGGAAGGATACAACGATAATGTATCTGCATTGGTTACGTTTGGTTGTGTGGGTATCGCTCGAGACGTTGAAGAAAGTTGTTGAAACTTGTTGGTAGATGGTCCACGAGTTGCTCCTAAACAGAGGAAGTCGATACCGTGAAATCAATGTAGGTACCAGTTCGGCAATAGTATTGTTTACGATCCAGAAATAACCTTGTCCTTCCTCTTGCACCTATGCACAACCTCTATGTTGTTCCTGCAGGGAAAGTTTACTTTCCTCTTCGAATGACTGTTCATCTATGTAGTTACAGGGGCGGCTGAAAGAAAGTTTACAACTTTTAAAATCGCATAACTTATTTAAAATTGATCCAAACGACATGAGTTTTTTTTAGAAGCTAGAAGGATTAGTTTTTAAACGACGTGTTTCGTTGTTTTGAAAAAAATGCAATTGGTCGGAATAGTAAAAAAAAATAGTAAATGTCGTTTTTTAAACTTTTTTTTGTGGGCCTGTAATGAAAATTAAAAGAAAAACCGTTTGTAAATTGAAGTAAGTTGTATGCATACCTAAAATTTCATCCAAATCGGTAAACGTTGCTCTGAGCTATAAACATTTGAAGATTGCAGAATAAGGTTGAAAATCGCTGATTTCGGGAATTTCGCGATTTTGAGTCATAAAGATTATCGCAATGTAAATTGTTACTATCACAAATATTATTTATAGAAGGTGCAAAGTTAATAGTGTCACAGAGTCATATCTATGCAATTAAACGAGACATGAAGTCCCCCTTTTGCTCCTCTTCTCAGCAATGCACAGTAATTAAACTTATAAAGATACCATATTACATGCAACACGGATTGATGTGGAGTATTCGGGCAATGTATTTTATAAAATGTGGAGTATTAAGATTCAATGGTGTAGGTCCAATAGATTTGATATTTGATACAGCCAATAATTTCGACATGTAGGATTTCGTTAATTAGAAATCTCGTGCCGATAGTGCTTTTGAATTGACGTGTGGCACAGAGCGAATATATCCGCCGATTTAATTATGTTGTAGCGTTAATTTATACACAATGTGTGCTTTTAAATTCATGTTGTTAAATCGGCGAACCGATATGATTACATCATTAATGCGTATACGCACACATAGAGTAATACTGGTTCAACGATAGCTTCGAAAAGCTACCAATAGTCCAATGAAATTTCTAAATTATTGGTGAATATAATATGAATTTTTAATTAAGTACAATCATTCATCATTTTGTAACTATCAGTTTAATTAAACGTTCTTTTGTTTGTTGGATACTTTGTACTATTAATATTAATTTGAACTTGCTAATATATAATGAAAACCCATATCATGTAATTTTAGAAAGTACCAAATATTTGTATAAACAGAAGCTCAAATTTCTTACATTTACGGTCGTTATGTTAAAAATACATGTAATATCAGTACAATAATAAAATACTTCAATTTACTTCATAAAAGTTTCACTACTGGATTGGCGAAACTCTCATAATGAAAATGAGTTTAAACTTGACCTCATTCGGACTATTTCTAATATAATTTGTCTGCTGAATTTTGCAGCGATTCCAGATATTTTGGTGTATGTAAAAATAGTCCGAATAGGGTCGTTTTTGGATTCATTTCCATCGGAGAAATCTCGCCCATCTATTCGTATAATTCTCACGACGATTTAGTAGACAATGCAAAAGTTTAAATTTTTAGTAGTGTCGGGATGTGTTCAAAGTGTGGAGTGAGCCGGACAAAACTTTCCTGGCAGAAGCTATCGCTGAAAAAGGCCCAACCGATTTCAATGTGTATTTCTCAAAACCCATACGCCACTCACAGTGTTAAGTGTCCACGCAGGGAACTAATTGGCGCAAACAAACGTTGATTTCGTGATGTCATAGTGGATCCCGTGCACGTTATCGGGTGGGGGAATCTTTACCAATGTTTCATAGTTGACTTCCTGTAGTCGCCCGTACGTTCACCCGGGAAAACTGTTTTAGTCGAGTCAACGAGACATCTCTCCTTGTGATTCGTTAAACGATCTCGATTTCTGTAGCTTTGCTATTAAAATATCTAACTGGGCGATAAAATTCAATACTGTTATATCATATATTATTTGGCTTCTATTATGTTTCGATATAATTTCGTTCATATATTTTGGATTAATTTATTATATGAATAATATAGATATACGTAAAATAAGAACATTTTAAATAGAAATAAGAAATCAGTGTTTTATATATTTGAGTAACTTGGCTTTCACGGTAAAAATTTTATCAAAATTGCTGTGGATGGGTTTTTAATGGGACTTTTTGGGACAGTTTTACTTTGTAATATGGGCAAATTTGAAATCTGAAAGTACAAAATTTTTAATCGAAAGTATATATATATATATATGATATATACATATCAAAATATTTTTACACAATTAGCTTGGTAGTCAATATGTTAATTAATGTTTGAATATTATATGGTAATATACACAACATGAAACCAGATCTAGTATCAGTAAATGTGGGGTGTAATTTATTTGTAGCCATTCGGCCCGGTGTAAGCTATAATGAAAGTCAATATTTGGAATTAATATGTAGAATTCATCAGTACTTGATGTAGAAATTAACGTAACATATCATATCAAAGCTACGAATTTGATATTACTAAATTGTGCAGCGGTTATCAATCTCTAATGCAATCATTTTCTTTCAACTAACGTGACCTCGCGTTATTTCGATAAACAAAAATTAGGTTATCAAAAAATAAAAAAACAGTAAGTATAGCATAGTTAAGCTTCCAAACGATGAATTTAAAAAAAAAATAAAATACAATCGAATCTGTAAAAAAATTATCCGACATGTTGACACCTATCTTCAACACGTACATTTTGTAAAATAGTAGCGGAATTTACTCGTTCTCCTCCTATCTTTTTACTAACACAGTCCGTCAGAAGTTTGATTTTCATTAAAATCATATATTATGAGAAATTTTCTGTCATATTTTCAGTGACAATTATGATGATTTTTATCTTAATAAATTTTAACGTCTCATCACTAGAGTGTATCCAAATACTCTTATTCTCATAAATTTAAGAATCTTATTCGCGAAGGAGTCTTGGAAATTCGAACAGGAAAAATCAATTTTACAGAAGAGTTTTAATAAACGTTTATTAAAATCGTAGCCACTGTGAAATGCAACATCACGGGGACGAATGAATATTTAAAAACGGTGTGGTGAGCAATGACGAAGGACATTAGGCAGCGAAGCTGTTTCATCTGAAACGGAAGTGTCATAAACCATACACATCCGGCGGTTCCTATCTCACCAGATTCTACTATTCCCCGGTGCGTGCTTCCGATTCGTTAACCTTAATGCACGAAGTCTTTACGCCACCGTTTTTCCCAATACACCCTTCCTCTCCTCTTTTTCACTTTATGCTCCGCCTGCTCGCCTCTTGGTAGTTCGATTATAAATATAAAAAAACGCGTGTCCTCGTTCTGGTAATCGAGGAATATCGTTCATCTTCTGGTGAAAGGAGGGGGGTGGGGGTAGTTTCGTGAAAAGGGTGAACCATTTCTCAAAAAGCATGAAGAAATATGAACAGGAACATTATGCTTAGTGGTTGGGTAACATATCTTCCAATATTAAAACTTTTATGAATAAATATTCTGTTAGGGGTTCTACTTGCGCTAACTTTTATCATAAACATTATCTGGCGTGTTAATGGATCGCACTAAGTAATTGTTTCAACAGCATATTTACTATGAAGTATATTAGTCAGTGAAGCTTCGTAGTCTGAATAATTTTTTGCTTTGAGTCGATTGACTACAAATAGATTGTAAACCTTTGATAATAAATTTTCTAGTGCGTGCATAAATTTTATTATGTATATTGTAAAATATATGATATATGTACCGTGTCCTAGTTTTGGCTCTTATGATGCTATAAGACAGATGAATAAATTTGGGAAAAAATTACTGCAATTATATACTTCGGAATATACAGTTTATTATATTTTCGTACATGTCTATTTTATTTAGATACCGCTCACACCTCGCGATTTTTCGTTAAGTAGGGGAACCTCGGATAAAATGAAGCACTTAAAATTTAGTGACACATAAAAAGAACAGAAACAAGCATGTTTTATTACTGTATTGTATTATACACTTTTGTTTTCTAAAAATGCACGATACAAAAGCTCTTTCATTTTAGAATTTCATATAATATTTGTTCAAAAGATCTTCTATATTTTTTCTACGCAGTAAACTGTAAAATTGCTGACAAAATAAATACAGTCAGGGAAATCAAGTATTTTTATCGAATACGAGCGTAGATTTATTTATGTATTTTAAGATTTTTTTTGTTTCGGATAAAAACTACTGTCGAAGATATTTTGGTTACCGTGGAAGCTATACTGAAAAAACTGCTTAACGAAAATTGCTATTACATTCAATCTCCTTAGTTTTGGAATTAAATTTACAGAATTGTTACATTGAAGAGTGCATTTTAATATCCATGGACAGATTTTTCAATCGAAAGATATTTTCAATGAAAAAAATTGTCAAAGTTCACCCTTTTTTTTTCTAATCACAAGTGTATGTTGTCATGGATGCTTTGCAAGTAGACCTGTTATTTTGAGCTCTACGACGTTAAACTTGATCTATTCAACAATCCATATCTGTCCACTTAATATTTAGAAATGAATTTGTTGTTACTTATTACGCTTCATCAGGATGAGTATGCTGAATAACAACAAAATCCATAATTCGCTTTATTTTTGTTTGATCAACAAATGTATGCAATATTATTTATTAAATTTGTTGCGCACAGATGAGTTCGATAAACAGCTCTGCCACTATGATTTCTAATATTTGCATTATTTACCCTTCCAGTTTATATCCAGTTAGTGCAAATTGCATTTCGCGCGATTGCATTCGCGATAGTCGAATGCAAGAGCAAACTAACTGTCGTGTCGATTGCGATTGATACTTACTGATATTGATTTTCAACAGAGCTTCATTCCTCGGCCTTTCCATTGTCGACCTAGAATCGATGTTGAGGCTTACTGTAAACATTCTCGCAGTCCCAAAATGACAGTTTACGGATGCTTCGGGAAATTTGCGGTTTCGCCAAACCGCTGCAGACTTGTATCCCACTGAATGAAACCGACAGCGTGTGTGTTTATAACGAGGACATGGCTGTATCGATACTTCTGAATACTCTTTAGAGTCTTCAGTGATTCGTTCCTCAGTCAGTGATTTCGCATGTGAGTGATGAGGTACATTCTTAAAACTGAATTTGAGAATATTTATTGAACTTGTATGAACATAGAAATAACTAAGATTATAAGTGAAAGCATCGAGATTAGATCTTTACATATATTCGAATAATTATAAGTATTCAAATATTCGAACATTTGAATAATGTTCGAATATTTGAATACTTATAATTATTCGAATCTGAAATTCGAATTCTCTGGTATTCGAATATACTTAGAATAATCGAATATTCGTAACACCCCTAATCGAGATTATAATTTATTAAGTTTATCTCGTTGATTAAGTTTTCATTTTCTGGTATACACTTTGTATTTCTAAATATTTATTCTTCATTTAAGTTCATTCTTTTACAGAAGCTATCACATAATTGAAGTATTTCTTAGCTGTAAATCCTCAGTAAGTTCAGCAAACTTGGTTCCACATAAAATCTTGTTCATACATACGAAATTATGAAAACTGTTTTTAATCCACTAATTTCAATCAAGATGAAAATGGTATCATTAAATTCCCTTTTAATCAGACGGTTTTAGTGGTGTATAGAAGTCATAACATGCTTTTTAGCCAAAATCATTCTATAGACTGCTTTTCTAAGATTGCTTTTCATTTTTGACTTCCGTAAATTCAATCTTACTCCTGGAACTGATTTCTGTTTAACTTTATTAACCAATTTACGCTTATTATTGATTTATTATTAAAATGTTTTTAGAAGCCCTGTCGTTTGCAGAAAAGAAGAAATCCGGACGCTAAACGGGCCAGGGGGCTACTTTGCTCGCATTTGCACCCACTGCCTGTGTCCCGTTCGCTTACTTTGTATTCGTCGACGTTGTCACGTCGGCCAATGCGAGCAAAGTAGCCCCCTTGCCCCGTTTAGCGTTCGGATTTCTTCTTTTCTGCAAACCACAGTATGTATCATCTTCATTACTTTAATACATATTATAAGAATTCAAATAATTCGAAATAAAAATCTCAAGTACAAGCAATCCCGAGTGAAAAATTTCAATGAGTACCAGCAAATATTAAAAGTATTTTCCTTCCTGAAAGATTCAATGCTTTACAACAAAATCTAGCTCTCCAAAGTTCATTCAACTTAAACTACTACTAGTATACTACTTTGTACGTAATGTTACAGAATTATTTAATTACCTGAAGAATAAGAAATCAACTATGAAAAAAAAATTTCGTCGCAAGGGAAACGTGCGTAAACGTTAGACGTTTTGAAACTCTGGTAATTCTGAAGGAAAAAGATCGTCAACGTTGCTCAGGACTATAGTATTTATTTATTTCTCCATCGATAGTGCAATTAACTAACATTAGAAGCGAGATCCAGCTTTGGCTGGTAAGGTTCGCTACCCGGTACTGTAGGATTTTCCCCTACATATTGTATTTATACCGTAATTGAGCAGCTTGGCATGCAATTTCCCACGAATGCGATGCATTTTGTGCAACCAATAATTTTCTATTGCTACGAACATTAAACATCCTTATAACGTAAACATCGATCCAATAATCGTTCCTGGCAAATATCCGCGGTATTTAATGACAGTGAATAAATTATCGTTTACCGACTATTCGGCTCGCCAATGTTTGTGTTATGCATGAACATTTTACGAATTACAATTAATGCGCGGACCAGCGGTGGAACCTTTGGTTCCCCGATCAATCGCGTTTCACCGTGGAATTCTATATCGACTAAATCGTAAACGAAATGTGAATGGCGGAATGCAGTTTTGAACAAAAGTACAAATCGCTTTTACATACGTAAAGGAAGATAATTTCAATTCGTTATAGATAAAACAGTCTTAAATATGATTATCAGAGTAGACTATATGCATATAAGAAATTTTTGAGCTTTTGACGTCCACATAATATTATTGTAAAGGTTACATACTCAGTCTTGGAAATTTGTTCTGTTTCGTTGCATTGTATTATACAGTAAAATTAAGAATGTATCGAACTAACATCGATTCATATTTACAATTGATCGTACAATTTTACTCCCCGTAAGTTCAATAAAGAAAAGTGGGTGGCGGACGACTTTACAACTCGTGAGCTTAACAGCACTTCAACAATAATGTTGACCTCTATGAAAAGAATAAAATATACGTATTCTATTTTAACAAAAATTTATGATTATATATCTTGCAATAACACTTCATCTTCTATTTGTAATTTTAGCCTTTTTGCCACAATAGCTGCAACGATTTTCATATTTCGTAAAGCTTCCATGTAGCCAGCATAAAAAATCAATAAATTTTCCCCAATCATTTGTTTTATTCCTTTTATCAGATTGCTTTAGGAATGCCGAAAGTTTTTGCAGCTTTGTTCAAACACGTAAGCCTTACTTTCTATAGCATCTATGCTATAATGGCCCAATTAATTCCTTCGTCCATTTAACAAGGACTCCGTGGCTCGCTTTCTGTTCTAAACTGCTGGCAATAATCAGTCTTTAACACTATATTCGATAATTCCCTTTCGATGGTCATCCCGGTTAAATATCACCGTGTTACTCCAGTTTACTGTCCCATTATTTGCATGATCTGCGATAAAACGTCGAAACCGAACGAAGGTTAAATCGCAGACCCCAGACGGATTAATATTTGATCCCGAATACGATAAATCCCTGTAACTGATAGCAAATAATTTGGTAATCCGACGGAAACAACTGAACTGGTCTTCGTGCTCGCGAGCTCGGCCGCATAATTAATTCAGGCGTTATCTTTCTGTTTCAGGTGAGTCTGAGCTGTCGAGGAAACGAACGAGCACTCTTCCTGGGTCTTCATCCCTGGGCGTAATGCAGGAATGCCACGGTCGTTTTTATAATTCTGTACCTAATGCTCTACGAAAATTAATCTTGAATGTCGAACGATGTTATCTACTTTAAGGGTGGCGCGCAAATTATATAGCGAACACTATCCTGATTTTGTAAGTGCATCGGTAGATTTCACGTTTTTAAATCTCTTTCGCATAACAAGAATATAATCAATTTTATTGGGTGTACTTATCTTCATTTTTTAATTGTTGCAAAAGTTATTTTTTGTATTCTGTAGATGAAATTTATACGAGTATTTATTAATGTATTGGTGTCGTTAATCAATTATAAAAGTTTACTTCTTATTTCCTCATGTAACTTGTTTGCAACTAGTTGCACTCACACGGTTCAATACTTCGGATGCTGTGGATTTTCTGGATTTATTCATTTATAACTACAAATTGTAATAGGCGAAAAATAGGAATTAAATTTTGGCCTAGTTATTATGAGTTTTATTCTTATTAATATATTTGCATATCAGTTTCAGAAAAGTATTTCGTTTTTTGTAGGCAAACTGTCGTAATATAATAGTTTATAATTAACCGTATGATTGCAATAATAATTAAACATTCTGTAACATACGGTAAAGATGCAATTACAATTATTTACATGACGTGTAGCTTGCGTGACCCTTTATACACCAGTCGTAATATGTTATTGGTGCTGTAGTCGTAAATCGTTGAAGTACGATAATACATCTTCATCTCTGCCGGCAATCCTTGATAAGATCTAAACATTGAAATTGATTTTCCTTGGTTCATTTGCGATTTCACTACTCAACTGGATGATTGATTTATACTTGACAATGTATGCGGCACTTCGTTTCCACTAGCCGTAAAGTATGTAGGAAATGGTGATAAATATCGTGGCTGTTTGATGCATAGAATACTAGTTTTAAATGACAAGAAAAATTCTTAAAATTCTTACATTCTAAATATTACGATATTGTTAAGATATAGATATGTGTGTACTAGAAAAATACCCATGTTTCGCTATGATGCAAATTAAATCTTCCGTTCCCATTTAATTTAACATTTAATTTTAAAAATAAGTCTAGCACCCTCTTCACGCCGATTTTGGAACTATTCTATAGCATATAGCAGGGGTGACGAACCTTTTTATCTGTGTCTGCCAAAACTTTATAAAAAATATTTTATCGAATTGACATGCCGGGCAGTTTTTAATGGGGGAAAAAAATAAATAGGAAATTAATCATTGCAGAATTTTTTGAGACAAGTTTAAAAATTAACACAGAATTTCATAACTTGACATATACATTATCGTATAGTAAAAACTGGTAAAAAATATTTTAGTATATCTAGCTATGTAATAATTATTTTAAATTGATATACAGATATTAATGATATCACCTGTAAATCATTGATGTGCCAGCAAAATTTTGCCACCTCTGGCACACGTGTTATAGATTCGCCAGCCCTGACCTACAGCAGTCCCACTAAAATCTAGATTTTTCTGGTATATGGTTCATCGAAATCAATTTAGTGTAGGTAGATGAGCAAGGGATTCAAATTGTTAAGTAATACGATAATTATTAATATTGAATTAATACACATATTATATAAAAGTACATTATATTCATTCATTTGAAATGCTCTCATATTGCAGTCACACAGATTTCCAATAAAATTCAGGGAATTCCGTCATTTTCAGCTTCGTATTATGTATCACGAGTGTTTATGCTGTATGGTAGAGATACCAGAATTGGGCGATGTAATGAAATGAAAATATCAATCATTGAAATGTGACGGGCAGATATCATTTTATTATTATAACTGCGCCGAAGTAGATACGGTTTATTTTTCGTTACTGTCGTCATAATTATAAAACTACGAGATTCGTGGAAAAACTGTTAGTTGTCAGTTATTAATATTTTTTAAGTGTCAGCATAAGTGTATACTATTTACCTTTCAAAGCTGCAAAATATTCTATGTATAGATACCAGGGTGGCCCTTATTTTGGTGGCCCTAATATGGTTCCATTTCATAAAAAAAAATAGTCCGTGAAAAATATTATTTTAATTGGACTACAAGAAAGGGTGCAAAGGATGTATATACAATTTTTTCGTGTTTCCAACCATTTTTTAGATAATAGCGTTTGAAAAAAAAATTGACACGTATAAGTAAGGATCACCCTAATAGATACATTCGTTACAAATTTACACGTGACAAGTGCTTAGTCACAATTAAATATGCAAAAGCTGCGAAGGTTCCTGTAGTACCAGATACACTTTATCACATTCCAAATTCTGTAGACTGAGATTCTTTGACAATTGGTTGCCAGACCTAACCGCGTGTCACCTTAATAATTAGTTTCAAGCTTCTTTGAATTTTAAAGCAATAATTTACATTTATACATATAGACCAAAAATACATACCTACAAACACGTTTACTTTGTCACATTTCGAAAAAACCTATTGTTAGCTCGCTACCCGCAAGTCGTGCTTGTTGATAAATATTGGATTTTGTACTAAATTTGCGGTGACTCTTTGCACCGAAAATACTATTAATCCACGTCAGATTTCACTATTCGTGCCAAATAAAAGTTTCATGGAGCTTATTTATATTGGTTGGTTTACATAAAAGATTACTTCTGTCGATTGTTGCAGACTCCAATTCATATTTAGAAAATTGTTTATTCTTGAATTTTATCTATTCTTGTATATTCTATACTCAATTTTCACGAAACTTATGCATAAAGTTGATATTACAAAAATTTTCAATATGTATTTCCTTTATCTACCAACATGCATATGGAGGGAGTGAAAATATCCCCAATGTTTGAGCCGAAAACCATATGTGCTTCAATATCCCAGAAACTCTCAGGCGTAGAATGAAAAATTAGGTACAAAAGTTGTGTGTTTTTGAATGCCAAATTCACCTACATAATCATCATTACTTAAAAAATCACATATTTGAAATAATATAGGTATTGCGAATTACCATATCATTCTTAATTTTTCCTACAAAACGTTAGTTACTCATTAGCTTTCACCTTCCACAACATCTCACAAGGGAAGATCCCGAACCCGGAAATTCAAAAAATTCTGAAACTTTGTGGATATGTAGGGGATTTCCTCCTGATTACAACGCAATTTTTTTTTTGTTGCCCAAAATCACTTTAAGGGGGTGAAATTAACCCCTGAAAATTCGTGTATTTTCCGATTTTGTGTTATAACTCGCGAACTGTAAGAGATAGAAAAAAATCTCAAGACGAAAGTTACTTCTTTTAATTAGATCTATCGAATAGTAAAAGTTAAATCAATTGTTTAAACAATTAGAAAAAAGTTATAAACAAAAATATTAATAATGTTTTTTAAAATTCGTTGTTTCGCGTGAAATCTGAATTGGTGGTTTAAATAATTATGAAACAGCATAATCCATTTTTTTTCATACAATTTCAACCATTGTTGTATCGCGGAAGTGTGCTCCTCGACAATCGAAGAACAATCAAAGTTTCAGAATTTTTTGAATTTCCGGGTTCGGGATCTTCCCTTGTCAGTCATCCCTCGCTACATTGTAATATCGATCCAGCAAACAATCGCGAATCCGTACCTTAGCCATCGGATGCGAATACTTCGACTATCGATCACCCTACATGAAAGATATCGAAATTACATGGGGAAACAGGAGACAAATTATTCCCGACAAAATGAAGGAAGGAAAAATGAAGGAAAAGTTTTCGCCGCTAAGTTTCCCCATATCCTCTAGATAACGAATGCCACTTCGCGGAAGCATGGCTGACAGTATCTCCCGAGAATTCTTACGCCTACGGGTAACTGCATTTTGCCCCCCTTCGAATAAGTCGGCCCACGAAACTTTCCTCTTTCTTGCCTGGAAGTTTTGCGCCGGAATGGTAGGTCTGAACTCGCGTTTTGGCAAAGCCTCGGACCATTGGTCCTTAGAATAGCTCGTTCGCGGGGACGATGAGCCGATTCTAGCCGATCCTGGCCAGAATCCACGCAGCACTCGTCCTCCTGCCTGAAGCAGGAAGAAGCTGGAGCATCGGCTTCCTTCCAACACTAGAAGCCTCCCTAAGAGTTTTAAAACGAGAACCCGGCTGGGAGTTGCTCCAGGATAATCATGCATAGCGTATCCTGAGGCAGGGTGGAGCGGGGTGAACAGAGCTAAATTTACGGCCGGTTGGTACTTTTCTCGTCGTTAAATCGCTCCCCGACAAATCGCTCGTACGCTCTCAATTTTTTTACTCCCGCTCCATCGACGAGATTCGTTAAATTACCACCGCTTTTAATTAAAACGCGGACCTTTAGTGTTCCCGCGTTTCATCACCATTTCCGTAGCGATCGATTGTCCTCTTCGGTTGTCTCGCGTTTCCAGCCAATCTGCCGACGACTTGATTCCCGAATAATGAGTTGTCATCTTTCCGGGTAATTGACGTGGCCTGGCTATAAAAATTCTCTGATACCGCTAGTACTCGGGACAGGGATTTCAACGATCGTCACCAGTGGCCAGGCAATTAGAGGCAAATAATAAATCCCCGCGTCAGGCCGGCCGCGATATTTCCCTCCGGTCAGCTCGACAAATCGGCCGCTGATCATTTTTGGTAGAGCGCTAATTGGATACCGATTCACTGGTCGCGGCGGGCCTGCCTCGAATTTATCGATAATTCCAGGCGAAATGCTAATTTACCGATAACTGCGCGCTGGTAATGTCGCGTTGCTTCCACACGGTATCGTGCACGCCACTCACGTACCTGCAATACGATCGTTCCTGATGCGTGGTTGAGATCGTGCGCAGCGGGGAAAGAGGAAAGATGAAGTTAGAAGATGACTCGGGCAATTGGAAATTGTATTTTCTGGTCGATATCGCTTTTGTCGTAAATCCGAGAACCGATTTGTGTGTTGACAAGGGGCATTAACAAAATGTTAGACGATGATTTTGATGAGGCTTATGTAGATTATAGTTCAGGAAAATGTATTTGATACCTACTTTTTTTTATCGACTATCATGCGTATTTAGCATGTGAAATCAGCCCTCAAAGTTGGGGGTGAAAAATATGTTTGCCTCAATATCTTTTAAAGTGTGCACTATAGGGAAAATCTTTTAGACGAAATGGATGTATTTCTTTATAGCAAACTAGCAAAATACCCCCGCGCTTCGCTTCGGGTCTAAGAGATATTGAGGACTTCATGAAAACACATTTCACCCCTTTTCACCACCCCTTTTAAAAATCATTATTTAAACAATTTAAACGTTAGAACCTTCCTCTCGTTAAGACAAACAAAGTGATGTAACACACTTGTGGCTACAGTTCATATTTACTGAGAAACCGCATTTCAAAGTATGCAACTTCAATTTTATATAATAGTATAGATATAGATTGAGCCACCTAATCAGATTCGTACTGAGTCAATTTGTTTAAACAATATATTAAAAAGTATCCATTTTTCACTCTTATAGATTGAAATAGATTGTTTCTTTTATAGATTGTTGATCCATTTTGGTGTAAATTTGTCAATGGTACTTTGAACTTTTCAATTTGGACTTTTTAATAACAATTAGATACACCGTAGTTTGGATGGGATGGTGAATAATGAAACTGGCACAAATGAAAGTGATATTGTTTCTGTTACTTAATATATTTTTCACATCTCTTTGAATACAATAATTAATCAATACGAGTGGACTTAACAGTTGGAGGTAAATTACGTGTGGTATAAAGGGGATGTTAGAAAAGGGTGTCAAATGTATCAGCCTTGTTCTCTCAAGAAGAACTGAATTGCAAGGGAAAGCGGTTTGCTTTGTCGCACCTCGAGGATAGGCATGCTGATAGGATTGAACACACGGATTAGTTGGTGCACAGGATTCGTCACATAGAAGAATAGTCAATAGTACGTGACATTCATCACGTCGAGAAGAAAATGTTCATTGTACACGCTTGAGGTGTTTGCTTATCGGAAAAAATCTAACAAACCACTCTCGCATATGGCGCCACCTATTCGGCTGGTGATGTCCACGTGTTCTTCCAGAGTGTCCGCAGACTTTTTTCCAGGGAGGGCAATTTTGGAGTGACGTTAAAGAAAAATATAGTAATGACGAAAAATGTATAAAAAAAATTTAAGTCAAACGATTTTAATTATATTTGAGCGAAAATGCACTAAACAATAATTATTTGATTTGTGCTACAAATGCAATGGTGATATATCATTTTAAATAAAATCGCGGGGCAGGATTTCATCGCTCATTTCAACGCTTGATTCTGTATTAAATTGATTCATATCCTCTTACGAAATATCCTACCCCACGAATTTTATTTAAAGTGACAAATCACCATCGTAATTGTAGTACAAGAGAAGAATTATTTTTTAGTTTATTTTCGATCAAATTAAATAAAATCGTTTAACTTGAAATATTTTTTATATATTTTTATTATTGTTTACTTTTTAGTGTTTGAGTTTCGCAGCTAAAAAGAACTTGAAATATTTATATTAATACATCGAGTCGTAGTGAAATTTGTAAAATGAGATAAAAAAAGTGTGGAGTACAATGGAATTCATGAGTGATCTTTGGCGACAATTCCACCGATAATGTGTAGTGACTTTTGATATTAGGTCGCCTGCCAAACCTCAAATTTACCCATCGTTACTCTCATACAATTCATGCTGTGAAGGGAAAAAGTCCTGTGGCTTCACCCACTTTTCCTGCACCTATTTGGGCATGTGTGTTGGGGACCTCGTTACTTTTCCGCATATGTACTCACACATATACCTACGTACAGAATGGTTTCAGAAAAACGTAAAAGCGAAGCGAAGAAACAGATGTTATTTGAGGTGTATTCGTGGCATACATTCGAAAAGAAAATTCTGAGTTTATGAATTTATGTTTCCCCTTCGCTTATAAATAAAATTTGTAGCTGTAGAAGCAAACTTGATAAATGGCACCAAACACTCCAAGTCAATACGTGCCTCAAGTAAATGCTCAGCTGATTGGATTATAAACCGAGGATAGTGATAGAGAAAGAAGCTTTTTTTGTTCGCAAAAATTTGTTCGAAATATGTACGTACTTTCTCATGTCACTAACGCATGATTCTCAGTTTATTGCCCTGTTTCAATTGTTGCAAATACTTTTTAAAAGTACAGATCATTATGCTACATAATTACAGAATTATCCCCCCAAGTGTTGTTTCTTTTTCAGGATACTGTCAATTTTTATTAAATCTCACCAAGGCAATCCCAAAATACTATCCGTCGCTCATGCTTTACAGTTCGCACTTTACACTTAGGGATCATAGTTTCTTAAAGCCTCATACTGCATCTTGCAACCAAACACTTCAAACTTTCATTCATCCCTCCATTGCATTTTTCTCTAAACAATTTAGTTTCCTGTGGACCAACTTTCATGCGTTTTAGTCCACTGTAGCTTTTTCATTTTATTTTTCTATCTTAGCAATGGTTTTTCGACTGCGACACAGCCACGATGTCGACCTTCGTGCAATCTTCTTTTTACCGTTGTTACGTACATCGGTATCCTCGCGATGTTCATTCACTTCACTGCACATTTCCGGTGCAATTTTTCGGCTGTTGTATTTATTTAATATTTGACCGAAGCGATCCTCAAGGATTCCCCTTTTTCTCGAACGTTCTAAGCGTTTCCCCGAAATACCACCACTGATAGCATCGAATTTCTTCAAGGTTTATACCAGTGAAAACTTCGAACCTCCTAACTTGTGGTATTTGTCATATCTACACAAATTCCTTTCTTTAACTACGTTATGATTTTTAAACGATTCACTAGCGTTAATTCTCGAACGTTACATAGATACTATATGTAGAGCAAAGATAATTGCACAAGTATTCAAATGAAACTAATCTGCTGTGAATGAGACCGCTCCATTGGCACTAATTTCCACTGCATCGAACGTTGCACTGCGCGCAAAAATATTTAGATAACTTTGGCATAAGCAGAGGGACACACCAAAATAATTTACCTTTTGTGTATTCAAAGAATTGGACTTGGGAAGCTATGCGTATTAACAAAGGATCTTCGACAACTGGAAAATTAAAAAAATATTGAAACGTCACAGAAATGTGTAGTGAATGCTAATAACGGGACCATTTTTGGTTTCGTGACCATTTTTTCACTCACTTCTGGACGTGAGTGAAAACACCCCCTCAAGGAAATTGTTAGTTTTCATATTATTGTGAATATCTGTGAAATCGTAAAAAATAGTCATTCAAACTTTTATGGGTTTCCATATCCTACAATATGGCGATAAAGAATGCTCGAAAAAGGGTGGATTTTGAAACAATTAATTTTTTTGAAAATTCTTTGTCACCATATTGTAGGGCACCAGAAATCATAAAACTTTGAACGAAGCTTTTTTCGGTATCTTTATGGTTTCGTAGATATTCATAATAATATGAAAACTCACAATTTCTTTGAGTGAGTGTTTTCAATCCTAGGACTGTTTCATTACCGAAATAAAAAAATGGTTACGTTATCAGCATCAATTGAACTACATTTTTCCAAAGTTTGAATATTTTTTGTCATTTCCAAGTTGCCGAACATCCCTTGTAAAGCGCACGAAACCCACCACGTAGATATGGTACATTTTTTTATAAATAAAGCGGAATAAATAATCAAATTAACTACTTAAGTAGTAAATACTTAAAGTCGAGTATTTATTTAGGTTAATAGTAATAGAAGCGGCCGAAAATATATAATATCACAGTCGTACAGACACACAGGTGTCCTAATACATTATGAACTTACATGGATTGTTCAAAGCAACAGAGTTTTCTGAATTGTTTTTATCATCCCTTACAAATTACCCGACATCTACCGTCAAATAATTTTTCTTTCTCCTCAAGACCTCCAACAACAACAAAAAACGATTCGCACACCGTCAGCACCAATCTTCACTCTGAAAGTTTCTTAAAACCCGATGTACCTATCAATAAAGGAAAACCAAGTGCAAGGAACATCGAAAATCAGGACAAAAGGCAGGATGATATCTGCCATCGAGAGAAAGTTCGGCAATCCAGGTCTGTAGACTACGAGGCTGACCAGGCGGTTGTAAATACTAGCTGTGGTGACAACGGACGTTCTTTAGCACCGTCACATCCTCCACAAGTGGCACACAGTATATGCATAAACTTGGCAAACACGTGGGACACAGGAACTCTCTGCTGACATTTTGGCGGGAAACAGAGTTGTCCTGGAAGAGTGGCGATCGAGATGAGTGACTAATCGATCATTACTAAACGACATACAAGGAAGTAACAATTCTTGACCTGTTCTTGCTAACGAGCACTAGTCTGACGAAGTGTTCACCACGTTGTAAAATATACATATTCTTGAACGAAGTGTTTAGAATTTTATACACTTTCTACAGTCAAGCAAACTTACGCTGACAATGAAACGTTCCCAACCCGAAAATTGTGATTTTAAGAGACTTCGTGTAAATATAGAGCATATTGGAGTATACTAGAAGCAAATTTTTTCTACAGGATTCCACTCTTAAGAGGTGAACTCAGCCCTTAAAATTATCGCGCTTTTTTTTCATTTTTTAATTCGACTTTGTAACGGTACGAGATAGAACGAAACTTTAAATATAAGAACTGTTCCGTTTATTAAGCTCTATCACGTTATCAGAAGGAAGTTAAATTACAAAAATGGAATAACGCAATAACTTTAAGGGCTGATTTCACCCCGTCAGGGTGAATTTCCACAGAAAAAGCTGCTTCTTGTATATTTCAGTACCAGGATTTTCGGGTTGGGAACGTTTCCGTCTAAGTTACTGGAAAGGATAATTCAACTCTCTCTCTCTCACTCTCTCTCTCTCTCTCTCTCTCTCTCTCTCTCTCTCTCTCTCTCTCTCTCTCTCTCTTCAACGCACATTTGCTTTCGTTAAAGCCAGCTACATCGTGCAATATTAGGATACCCAGGCCCTTGCATTCACACGTTATACGCAAATCATACCTACACATGCATACTTGATTCAAATACGTCATGAGCTATCGAACGCTATAAATTTAGGAGAACATCAGATTCTAGGGAGTGAATATCGATTGTGGATCTGCTTTCAAGAGTAACACTACGGCTAGTATCTGTGCACCCAATGTCTGTCTGACCGATGCACCACGCAATATGCAAGTACGGGGCGTATAAAATTTTCACGAAATCGCCTAAAGCTTCCTCATTTATAGTATACCCCTACGTGCAAGTTCGAGTAAATATTAACGCCTTAATTATTTTCAGAGCTAAGGCAAAATAAAAATGTTTCGAATTAAGATGCACTTTAGTAAATGGGTTGTCTTACGATAATAACCTTTTTTATAGATGAAGTCACTTAGGGGATATCGTACTTACGTTAATGTTTTTAACTGGAATCATGTATTTTTATTATCATGATCATAATCATAATATCTGATGAGAATAAAATATGATACGTTGATTTTCAAATAGCTCACGAGAGAGCCCGCGATAGAATAATGTACGTAGTGTTTTCACTCTTTTCTGTTTCCTTGTTTTAGTGATTTTTGTTCGATTTTACTAATGTGTTGTTGCTTGCAAATTTAACCCTCGTCAGGCGGCATAGGTACAATTGTAACTTTTGCGTTTTTTAAATTGGTATAACTTTTTTTCGAGAAGCCGTGGAGTGCTGATGTTTCGTGTCTTCTCTAAATATTTGGTCTAGATTACATAGACCAAATTTCAGAATAATATCTCTACCCCCTTCGGAGATAGGGGATTGAGTTCAGGATTGCAAAAATTGTGCCGCCTGACGAGGGTTAAGAACATACGTCTTCTGTTTTTTCTTCTCTTTGAAATTTTATGCCTGAAAATGATTGTCCCAGTCTTGCCTTTACAATGGATTTTAAATCGAACTGCTTGAAGGCCCGTTGTTCTACTTTCCACCCGCTGGTGTCTTGCTTTTTTCTGGTTATCCATCTTACCGTATTGCGTTTGTATCCTTCTATTCCAGTTTTTATCTACCAGCAGGATTCTTACGCTTCCCGCTCGTCTAGTTACTTGTGGTACTTTTTTTATCATCCGATCCCCCTATACGTTGAAAGGCATTACAACCATTTCTGTATGTCTATCAGTCCAGTTCGAATAAATGGCAAAGAAAATGCATGTCCACTATAGAAAAACATTTTCACTAACAACAAAATATCACAATTATTTTAGTACGGCATTTTGGTCATGAACTTCACATTTGAACGTATCAAGAAAATTTTTTTGGAGGACAAGAAATGAGCAAGGGTTGATTAACCTTTAGAGGGCCGGGATTTTTTCATTGAAATCGTAAATTTTATTTACTAAAAATTTATGCATATATACCATCAAAATGGCCCACAAAGTATCCAAATTCTTAGGTGGCCACTATAGTGGCCAGCCCGGCCCTCTAAAGGTTAATGTTGACGTGGTGAACTAAAAGGGTGAACTTAAAACTTGATAACCGAACTCGTCACTGTGTACACTATAACCAAAGAGAAGGTATACCAAGACTCGACACTCTGAGCTGTATCTTTGAAGTTCTTCGTTGGCTTGTCCCTTTAAATTGGTTGTATAGGCAGCTGTATATCTTCGTCTTACTATCGCCTCTTGTTAATCCCTCCCCTTTACGACTGCCGAATGGACATTTAAATTGGTTGTGCATTTCGTCTCTCTCTAAACTGGTTTCTCCGTCAGAGTGACGCCTCTTGGTATACCTTCTCTTTGCTATAACGACGTTGAAATGTAAGCTTGCCTTCTCTTAAAATATGCCTCCTTGTTGAGTCTGCTTAAATACGATAGCTGTGTTTTAAAAAAAAAATAACAAAGTCTACTAACATTACCTACGTGTTTTTTTTTTATAAATTGTTAATGACATCTTGAATCTAAATCTTGCTCTAACTTCAATTAACTAGTTTTTATATGAATGTGTCTTATCACTGGAAGTTTCTGGCGGATTTTCTAAAATATTTTACAAGATCTAAATTTATTTAAGCAAGTAAGAAATTAAACGATTTGAAGAACTATGATATATTCTTTCATGGACAGATATAAACTGCAATTCACTAATTGCAATGCAGCCCTTGGTGTGCAACTGCTTAGGAACTTCAGGTATACGTGACAATAGATTGTATATAAAGTGAAATATATAATGAATATATAAAAATTTATGTATATTACTATAGTTATAAGTCTAGTTTGATGAATTGATGAGTAGGATAAGATTAATTTTATTGAATATTTATTAATTGTTTTATTGTATCACAAAGAAACATTCCGAATAAGAGGTCGGTATATCAAGTAAATATTGGTACTGTTCGAGACCTTAGATAATAACAGAATTATATATAGATTATGAAATAGCTGCTAATGGATTATAGATACTATAATTATACTTATTAATAAAAATTTAAAGATTTTAGGTAGGATAAAAAGAACACGTAATTTGTTTACCCTATATTCTCGCGTTGTATAAACCATTAGCAGTCATTAGCATCTAAGATTTCGAACAGTATTAATATTTATTCGATATACCGACCCGATCGGTCAGTGCCATTTTACCTGATAAAAATACTGCATCTATATTTGTGCAAGAAAAATCAAAATTTATATTCTTTCAATTATCAATGCTAAGCAGCGACGTAACCGCATCGCGTATCAAATAATATGATACAGATTATTGTCGCCGACTTCCAAGGAAATTCTGAAGGACGTTATTATCCTATGAAACGGAACTCGGTTGCCTTGCAATATGTCGGAAGTTAATGGAGACTCTCCGACTCTCTCTTCCTGCTCCCTCGGTTCATACTTTCCTTTCGACACTAAATCATATCCGAATTTCACATTTATCAACGTAACATTCGGCATGGGGAGTGTTTTGCGGCCTGGCCGATTCGCGGCTATGCCATCTGGCACCGTCGCACCAGCCCGCTTGACAAACGTACCACCACTGGCGATTTTTCTCTGTTAATTTCCCGTATCACAGCAGGGAAATGTTGACCGTTAGATAATCTCCGCTTGTCTTTCTTTCGTGCCCCTTTTAACGTCCCCTTTGTTGAATTTTTTTCGTGCATACTGGCAGCTTGGTACCACAATGTGCTTATGTTACGTATGCTAGTATTTTTCTGCATTTAGCGGTTTAATTAACTATCTGCGAATATAAAGTCACGAAAGGTTCATGTACATATGGAATTAAAACTTTTACCTCCTGTCTCTATGAGAGATTTAAATTTTCAGCCGGGCTTATTTGTATTTCGTGATTTTAATACTTTTAAGAATGTTAGGTGAACAAGCAGGATTTTTATCAACCTACGCCGTCTGTCTTAAATTATAGAGATATATAATAGTAGGAAATCACACATTAATCTTTAAGGGTTGTTTTCATCTAGAAGAGTCGAAAATGGGCACAAACGAAAAATTGCCTGATATTTCTATTCAAGACCCTCACAAACCTCGACAGTCTAAAAAAAATCGGAAAGTTGGGGGACTTCCCTTGTTAGTAAGGATCGATGCCCAATTACAGTGTCACAACATACTCAATCGTTCAAAAAAATTCTCTCACTCCTGCAATACAGTATAAAACTCTGGCAAGCTTAAGGAGGTTCAATACCGAAACGAAAATGATAAGAAATCTTTCACTAATCATAATCAAAAAATCGTCTCGACAAGTACTAGATTATAGTCTCAAGAATAATCGACCAAAATTTTATTCAAATCGCAAGTACCTACATAATAAACTTCTGATTTATATTCGAAGAAGTTAAGAACAAGCATCTCCACGAATAAAAATCAAAGTGCTCTTTCTTAAAAATCGATCTGTAGATAGTTGGTTCATAATGATATATTGAGAGAAGAAGTAAGTCAGCGACGCGATTAAACGTCATCTTCCGAAGCCGCTTTATCAATCAACGGCGACAAAAGTTTCGATCGTCCCCGTGCCTTTGCACGGCCAAACAGTTTCCCAAGTCCGAATTGCATTTCGTGACAATATCTCACAGCGCGGCGACAAGACGCAAGGAAACGATCGACACCCGGCAGTTCGCGCTATTTGGCACGGCTACGGAAATGCGCGAGTAGGATAGATGGTACAGTTTAATTGAAACGCCAATACGACGCAAGGTATTACAGATACGGCAAAGGAGAGGCAAGAAACTGGCAACGAAAATAGGTGGCTTCTCACTTTCCGTTTTCCACGTAATACGTTTTAAAATCGGACGCGTCTCGATTCCCTCCTGATAGATCGCGTATTAGGGGGGAAATATGTGGGCAATGCTGCCCGTTGGCGAGTTCGATGAAATCGACAACATACTTTACCCGCTGTACAAATGACCACTGAGGTCACGGTTCGACAGTTGGGGTGAAACGCTGGCCGACAGTCTAAAACGAGTGTTCGCAGGAGTTTCCACAGTGAAAATCGTCCCGTTTGAGAATCCGCTTTGCGTGCACATTGTTGAAACGCTCAAGAAGCTTTAGCTGGCTACGAGGCTACGCAAAACAACTTTTGAGAAAGTTAAATGAAGCACGATATTTAATTTGCAATGCTTACATATTTCTCAATATGTCATCGTTTGAGTACCAAGCATTTTTCGTTCGCAACTATTACAATAACAATTTTCAGTATATGTATAATTAAATAATGGGACCATTTTAGGAACTTTTTGATGTCCATAATTGCTGCACTTTGAGATATGATTTTTTAATCATTTTTACATAGATATCTATTGTTCTTTGCTTGTTAATTTAATTATTATTTTTGGGTTGAGGAAATTTAGTCAGAGAAAATTTAGTTAAATTTAGTTAAATAGGTATTAATAATAATAAAAAAAAGCCAAACTTTTAAGCTAAATTTCAAAAGCCAAACGGTTTCTTCAAGCGTGAGATATTTTTATATATTTATAAACGAAATGTTTCAGATTTGAATAATGTATTCACTTCGCAAGATTAAATTGAACGTAACTTCAAATATCTTTAACATTTGAGCTCTATTCATCTATGCGGGCTCGAACAAAGGACATAGGTATGTAAATACTGGGGAAAGCTGGAAACCGCGCGCTTAACCCTGAAAATAAACAATCCTAGTGCGAGCTATGCACGATCAACAGACGTATAAACGAGTTTCCTGGAGTAACCCGTTTCAATGAGATCCGAAGCGTATTATCGGCAAACGCGAGCCCCTCTATCTATGCACGTTTACGCACGCGGTCTTGCTTACACATCCAACGTACACAGGCTAAATTGCCGCATGGAGGTCATCAGTGTTTCATATACGCGCATCACCGGTTGGCAATTAACTCGAAAAGGTCTTAACAAGGTAAATGGTCCGTGCGTCGGGGTGTCTGTAATCTGGGTCAAGAAAAACAAACATCGCGAGCGTATGTCATTTACAGCATAGTGCTAATAGTACCTGGTGATGTATGGTCGAAAAGTTTATATTCAGAATCCGGTCGACCAGCATTATGATAGATCGTTGGACGCTTTGCCGGAGTTAACGGAGCTAACGAGTTGATTAGTTCAGCCGGTGACAATGATTTAGCCCCTCGCGGGGAAAATTCACAAAGAGAAGTATTAACTTTAGCATAGTTAGTAGAGTGGATGAAAGGGGGTTTATATGTTGGGGGTAAAGAAATGGACCAACTGCTTTGAAAATGATATGCTTACCAAAGTATATAGGGGAGACCGGGGCTAGTTTATACAGGGGTAGGTTTTTTGTTCAATTCTTTATTCTGATCCAGCGTACGTCTGTGCACCGTGGCGTTAAGAATCGTTTTTTAACTGGTTTCATTTGTGTGGAGAAAAAGTAAGTAGTTTTGATACATTCAAAGTGATCGGCCAAATAACATTTTTTCATTTCTGTTTTATGTATTTTCTCAAGTTTTCGCTTACTATATATTAAATAGGAAGGACCAAAGTATAGGGTAGATGTCCCAATTACTGCCACTTTATTTATTTTATGTAATAAAAAACGTAACGTATACAAAAATGTACAAAAACATGTTATTATTAAACGGAGATTCTGGTCACAGTTATTAGGACCGACAGTTATTGGGTGGCAGTCATTCGGATAAGACGATTTTTGAGGTGACAGTTATAGCTACACTAGGATCGCTCGCGAAATTTAATTAATTATTAATCAATTCTTCATATTTAACCCTTCGTGGTCACACCTTCTTATAATTACACATTGGTCACACGGGGTTCGCTGTACCCCAGCGTCATTTTTTGAGTTACCATTTTCGTATTTTTGTGTCTTTTAACTTTTTAGTGATAATTGGACATTCGTAATACTTATACAGTCATGGTCTAATAGTCTTTTTCTAGAAACATAAATTTTGATATGATAAAATTTGTAGTTGAAAATGAGCGATTTTCCATGGTTGTGGGAAAAACCGATTTTTTAAATTTTTTTTTTATTATTTTTTGCGATAAATATCCTTTGGAAGACGTAATGGTGCGACATTTCAAATCGAAAATTGCTCTTGGAGTACAATACACCCCGTGTGACCACGAAGGGTTAATTCATAAAACTATTTTTTTTAATGAAAGAGATGTTACATAATATTATGTTTCAAATTGAGACGATTTTTAGGTTAAACAACACGTGAAATGATTAAATGAAGTTCAGTTATAATCTTAAGGTGGCAGTAATTGAGACATCTACCCTATTTTGGTATATTTGTTATTAAGTAATTAATTCAAATAAAAATGAAAAAATTGAAAATCAGAATAACATATCAACTAGACCTGGTCTCCCCTACCTGAGCAAACTTGAATAAAAAAGCATTTTATCCAAAAGCACATCACATTTGTATAATAAACTAGCGTACTACCAATCTCTTTATTATCCCAGAATTACGACAATTCTGTTATAAAAATGAAACTCGTAAGTCGAAGAGAAGTACGCGAACCATCTGCTCGGGAATCTCAAGTCACTAAAGTCAAGTGCTTCAACGCGTGACGGCACTAAAGTAAATTATTCGTGGAACTTACCTCAATATTTTACACATCTGGTGGTTTTAGTGTACTCACTACTGACTAGCATTCTCTTTGTACAGTATAGATAGTCATCAGTTCGTCGTCTCTACAATAATAATACCAAGTTATGATGATATTGTCAGCCTACGACTGCGGTGTTCCCGCGCTCCTTCAATTCAAGTCCTTCATATAAACGTTCCATAACATTTGACGGAGGTTGAAGTGCTCGTGAGGAAGTAATTCTGTTAAAGTTTTGATGTAGAAAGATCTTATTCACCGAAGGAACGGTAAACCGGAAAAATGTCATTCGCGTCCGAACGCGTTCCTTTCAGAGGTCTCGTTCGACCGGATGCAGCGGGGAAAAAGCTTGCCCCGGCTGCATCGGACGGCATCGATAAGAAACGAGCGCTCGACAAAATGGACCAAGAGTTTTGCCCTTCGATTCGTTCTTAGGGAATTCCTAACGTGCCGAAATTATGGCCGCGGAGTAGACGAGAGGAAGACGTTTAGGGCGATGGTATGCAAAGTAGAAACTCGGGCAGCCAGTGGCGTAGCGGTGTGGAAAGTAAAAACTTTTACTCGGTCTTCGAGCGAACTCCTCGAGGCTAGCTCGGTATTTCCACTCTGTCCTGCTTCGATTTGCAACTTCATTACCCGGGACGATCTTCGGTCCAGATCCCCGGAGAAAAACTTGTCCTCGTCCCTTCTACGATTCCCCGATTAAACTTCCTCATACCCTTACTACTTTGTCAACTTGCCACGGTGAGAGAGGAGAACGCACTCCCCCATAATTTACGTGGTCACCAGTGCTCCGCTGAGCAAATCCTGTTCTTTCATTTGCAAAAAAAAGTTTTCGACAAATTAGTATGTGATAGGCATTGAGGAATGCTTCGTCTCCCGTTAAAGAATTATTTCGTTTGACCTGTGGGCAATACTTTTTCTGGTGTGATAGAATGGCGAATACGTTCTCTGAATAATAAAAACAGAGGCACGAAATACAGGTATTTAGGAGAATATTTTTGTGATCTGGATAACATTCAAATATTAGTTTTGTTTTTATATTTAGGCGTGCGTTAAATGTAATTCTTTGAAACATACGCTATATTTCTGCAAATTTTATTGAGTATTTTGGGTATTTTTTTAGGTGGAAATTAAATTTTTACAGTGAAAGGTATACCTATAAGATTAGCAGTGATTCTTGGTTTAAATTGGGCTGTCACTTTTTGATTGATGTATTTATTAATTATTCTCTTTAACTGTTCGTCAACTCATTCAATATTTGGTTAATTTAAGCAGTTCCCGGTCACCCGTTTTTATAAAAAAAATTTAAGTGCTAGATGAGGATTCTTTCTTCACTGGAACAACACTGAAAATTAATAAATTGACTGACCGTGGTATTGATAAATGACAGTGTATTTGGTAAAAGTTGTTGAAACTTTAAATTCAAATTTTAGACGTACCAAAACCTTCATAATTTTGTCAGAAAATTTGTTATAACTTCGCAGTACTCAAGCCACTAATTAAAATGGAGTTTATAAAATTTAATTGCAATATCTTGTTTTAAGCATCGTATATCGTCACACAGCACTCATGTCTACAGTGCTGGAAATTAATTAACTTTTACCAATTTTATTGCAGGCACTTTCAATCGGTATCTCCGGCATAAATTATTTAAATTAATGCATTTAATAATTTGACCATGGTGTATAAAAAACAATCGATTCATTTCAATAAATTTCGAATTTAAGAATTGCTTTCTCAGTCTCATCTTATTAAGTTTAAATTTAAAAATATTTTACAATTTTCAACTATACTATGAGAAAGAGACGAACATAAAAATAATAATTTTTTATGGATATCTCTTTTTTCGTGGCGATATATTTCCGGTTAGCTTTTCGGTAATACATAGGTATGTGTCGGAGGATTGATATTTCGTTGTATAACAACAAGAAATTTAATTTAAAAGCAGAGGTCCAATAGGAACAATTCCATTTGAGTCTTTTCATCCACATCGATTCCTAGCAATATTGTGTCGAATGGCAGCCTGACGCGGATTTCAACAATCTTACAGATCTCGATACCATTTCAAATCTACTTCAAATCTGACAGCAGGTTATTGGAAATATAGTCAATAATATTTTATATCGTGCTTTCCAATAGTATGTGGTACGTGCGCACACTGCATCAGGATTATTTTAGTACTTATACTCGTGGGATATACATATGCATATATATTTTCGTACTTTTCATTTTCTGAACGTTTCTAAACCTAATATTTGGTATCTTCATTACATTGTTGTTCGCAGTTTCCCTTTTTACCTCCCACATCTTTAGTAGATATTAGGTGTCATAAATCCACAATACATATTTTATTAATGTGTTTTGTTAAAACTTTTACCTGATGGAGTGTAAGTAGTAGTTTCTTAACCATCGGAAGACGAATGGTGAATATGGTCGCGTGAGACGAATGCAGGGTCAGTTTGACCCATAGCAACATTTCTATCTTTCACGAGTTGCACGAAAAAATTGAGTATAAAATGAATTTAATAATTAAAATTTCTAAAATTAATTAAAAATAATTAATAAAGGAAATGATCTATAAGGATATTATTTTATCAATGCGGAAATTGCGGCTGACGCTTTGTTTCTGAGTTATAAATCGTTGAAGATACATCCGCGTAAAAAGTGTCTGACGCGAGGGATTTAGACTACTGCCGGCGCGCAGTAGTATGAAGTTAAACAGTTCAGCCACGGTGAGGCCAGTAGTCTAAGTCTCCCGCGTCAGACGTTTTTTACGCGTCCGCGTCGTTTTCATTTCCGATTGTTCGCGGGCGATTCCTATGGCGATTTCGATTTTCACGCGAATAGCCTTATATGGGTATACGCGATTACGCGCCTAGCGAAGGCCTTGTAGTGGTTTTCAGCTTGTATGGGCGACGCAACATGCCACTCCCCTTAAACGTGTTCCCAGGTCGATAATCGCCCGATTGGCACCGTGGAGAAATCGTAGTCTGGGATACTTGTTAACGTGTCGCCAATTACGAAATGTGCAGGGGTAAGCGCAGTCCGATCGTTTGCATCAGGGAATATGTAGTCTGTCACGCGATTTTTACGAAAGACGACATCTAGAGTGAAGAAGAATATGATGCCTAATATCGTTTCTGCCATTGAGAAACACGCATGTTTCAAAAAGAATGCAGACTAGGTACGCTAAGATATTTGCAGCGGTCTTATGTTGTCACCCAAAGGGTCCAAAATTTACTTTGAAAATTACTTGCATGCAGAGGTGGAGAACTATCGAGAGTGTTGACTATCGATATTATCGAATGTGATGAAAATTTAATAAAATATATATGCTTTAAAATATTATATTTGATTTTTGTATTTCAATTTATTTTATATATATCTCATATATATTTTATTAAATTTCTCATCACATTCGATGATATCGATAGTCAACACTATCGATAGTTCTCCATCTCTACTTGCATGTGTAATGCGTTTAGAATTTTGGCATTATGATTTGCCCTTTTCAAAGATTACCAGGTACACCTTGACCCGGTTCCGGTTTCTAAGAACCTCCCCTGTTGTAAAGAGCGGGCCACAATAATCTACGCCTGTTTGTAGAAAAGGTCCAGCGTAGTTCACTCGCGTGATTGGTGAATCGCTCATTTTGTAATCGATTAATTACTGGCGGATTACTGTCGCAATAACATGCAATGCATTTGTGAATTAACTGTTGAACTAACCACTTCCCGTTCCGGATTCAAATTTTCCCAACGTGGAAGTGTTTTGTGTGCGTTTCCCAGATAATTAGTTTCGATACCGTTTGATCCTTTGATAACAAAATAGGGTGTTTAGCATCATACATCAAATTGACGTTTGAAAGCCGAACCGCAATATTTCCTGTCTAAGAAGAGGTTCAAAGGCGCGAGGTCCCCGAGTTCACTGTTATAATATTGCTGTTGTATTACTGGTGCTATGTATCGTTTCGCTCTAGCTGTCCCATCTGTGCACAAAGTCGCTCTAGGATCTCCTCTAGTAAAACTGTTGAAGTGGAAGCGCAGGATATACTACGTGACGCGTTTTAATTCAGGATAAGTAGAAAATCTTTCCAAGATATCGCAGTTTAATACTCGAGCCGGCAAAACTACGAGAGGGTGCATTTCCGGTATCTCCGTGCGTTTCAAACTGGACGTGGCCCATTCTTTCATCCGTTTTCCGAGCCACGCGGGACCATGATGCCAGAGTTTGTTACGGATAAATTCTCGGGTATTGAGACCGCGCGAGATGAAATCTGCGGGATTGTCGGCAGAACGTATATGACGCTACTCCTGCTCGTCCGCTAGGGCTTGTATTTCCGCTACTTTATAGAAAATGCACGTTTTAACTGGGTGAGGAGAAGTGTTAAGACGGAAATAGATTGTTATCACGTGACGTGGGCTCACGTGGTATCACATAAACTCACGTCACGGGCAAAAACTGTGCGAGGTCTTCTTCTTACTTTATGGTATTTTAACCCTTCGTGGTCACACGGGGTGTATTGTACCCCAAGAGTAATTTTCGATTTGAAATGTCGCACCTTTACGTCTTCCAAAGGGGATTTATCGCAAAAAAATAATAAAAAAAAATTTTTAAAAAATCGGTTTTCCCCCAACCATGGAAAATCGCTCATTTTCAACTACAAATTTTATCGTATCAAAATTTATGTTTCTAGAAAAAGACTATTACACCATGACTGTATAAGTATTACGAATGCACAATTGTCACTAAAAAGTTAAAAGATTAAAAAATACGAAAGTGGTAACTCAAAAAATGACGCTAGGGTACAGTGAACCCCGTGTGACCAATGTGTGATTATAAGAAGGTGTGACCACGAAGGGTTAATGGGCATAATGAATAAAGTGTAAGCAATTGCTTTTTCTTAATATTTTACTAGGAATTGCTTAAATTCATGTGAATAAAAACACAAGCATTTGCTTTATCTTGTAGGAATTCCTAAACTGCCACGGAATTGCTTTTCCTTAATTTGTTAAGGAATTGCTTAGAATCGAATGAATAAAAGAAGCAATTGCTTTTGTTAAATAAGCAATTCCTTAAGAATTTCTAAGACTGCTGTACCCGTCGCTCACTTGTCAGTAAACATATCAGCTCCGTGTCGATGTGCCAGTGATAAGAAGACGAGGTCCTCCATCCCCTTTTTTTCTTACCACTGACCCGCTGGTGTGGAACTAACACGTTCATTGATAAGTGAGCAACGACCTCTAATCCAATGTTTTGTCGATTGTAAATCAACATGGCGAATGCATCGTGCCCTTATACAGTTTAACAAACAGATGACTGTACAAAGCTCCAATCGTGGTAGCATTATCGTTTCCAATGGTACAACTCGAGATTTGAAACAGACTGATTGTAGGTACTGAGGTAGGTACTATCTTGGTTACTGGTGCGGATATTTAGGCACTCGTCGTATGCTTGTTCGCTGGCGTCACAAAATCTGGGCAATTTTATTGTGTTTTTGGTTAATATAATCTCAGTACAAACACGGAAACTTAAACGAAATATAGTTGTACGTATAGTAGTATTCTTACAATGGGGACTATAATGGTACTTCAGACTATTCAGACTATAATGCTACTTCAAGGGAGGATTGTGTGTAAGATGTAGTTTCAGCAGTTTGGAAACTGGGGGTTGTCTTCAGTCTAATGGTCAGTAAGGAATGAGATATTGAGAACTAAGTTCGCGGATGAGTAATAAGGAACGGATGAGACCATAGAGGAAAGAATTTTGGGTGTTTACTGTCGAGGAGTGATTTGCTACGTTTACAATCGTTATTGGAATAAGTATCCAGATGATTAATACTAATACTATAAGGAAGGAAATTTGAATAATATTAACGTTTGTATACAACAGTATAGTAAATGTAATTCTTGGTAAGGTGTATGTAAGCCAACTAGTGCAAAGTTCTGCTGAAACCGATTCGTTCCATACTAATTGCAACTTCCACAGTTTTTGCATTAATATTTTTACTCTGATAATAATGAGCCCGAGTAAACCCAGCGGGTCACATAGCGTAGCAATTTGCGCTAATATTGTTGGCTTGGTGACACGCTGTGATGTCTCAAATTCCTTGATGCTACACATTATCGTATCCCCTTTTGTGTTCCACCGTATCCCGAGGGTTTTAAGAGGACTAGGCATGTCAGATCGCTCGAGAATCAAGTATTTTTTGCGAATTAATTACAAAGAGATGAACCTAGTACAGATTTTTATTACTATCATGTAGAATAAAAAAGTATATTTTTGTATATATATATATATATATATATCTATTTTACAAATGGCGCCACACGAGGTTGATTATACCGTGTTTTAAAAAAAGTATCTTTGGTTTTGCACTGATATGGGGGTTAAAAATAAAGATGCAATCGGTGTTCTTGGAATATGTTTTTCTTAGAACCTGTAATTTCGGTCCGAACCTCGGAAAAAGGAACTGAACCAAAATTATTAAAATATTGACTAGAAGAATAATAACGGCTGCACGAGATCTGAGCCGAAAGAGCAGCAAGTACAAATCTTCTTGTATCGCAGGATCGACTAAGAGGAGATCGTTTAACGAAACTCCATTGGAAGGTTTCGCCGAAGCATCGAAAGCTATCCTGAGTTTCGTCGTCAAACTTGCCTGCCTCACGATAGCGTGGTGTAGCAAATAATAACCCTCTTCGGTGAAAGAAGTATCGACCTTTGTCACGTGCCCTAATTTACTAAATTCGTCCAAGAATTTCGAGTACCTAGATTGCAAGTGCGAATTCTCTAGAAATCTACGTTTCAAAAATTCAAGTCGTCTGAGCCCAATGGAGTAGAATTCCCCGACTTTCTGCAGGGTTTCTTTAAACTGAATTTTGATCACAGGTTTCTACCTCGCAAGTCGTGGTTGCTGATAAATATTCTTTGCATTAGAGAGCTCTTCGACGAACATAGCTGTTTGTGTTGGCGCTTCCTCAATCTCCCAAAATTTTGCGAGCTGCCTTTGTAATGAGTCGCGGGCCAAATTACGCGTTCCGCTCATTACTGTTTCGCACGGAGCTCTACCTGCTAGAATCCAATCAAGTTGGATTTCCTGCAAGGTTACTGAGTTGTCTGCGAGTTCAATTTTCCTGACACACAATAATTGTGCAAATAAATCTGCACGGATTAAAACGTCGATTTTTGGTGTATTAAAGACGGAATCAGTTAATTCCGTGAATGTTTATTTCCCACTTAAAAATTGATCGTAATGCTTCGGTGATGTGAGGGACAAGAAAAACACGATCTCTGACTAGAAATTACCAACTAGCGAGTTTAATTACGTTTCGACGGTATTTGTAATTGTGGTCGTTTCCTGGTTGGTTCTGCAGCAGACTGTTGACCCGGGGAAAGTTGTATTTATTTCCCAGTGTAAAACTGTCAGTTGCTCGACTGCCTACTGACTGCGACTGAGCTTGGGGGTGGGGCATTAAAAATAGCGTTTGCCAGAGCCTTGGGTCGAACGCTAAGGACAGCGTGAAATGTGTACAGTTTACGGTAAGGAGTTTTCTCGAGGTCCTTGAAGCGCGTGGGAAATTGCTTTCCCATCGGTTCGATTTCGGATATTCGTTAGGCACCCACGAAGGGAACAGAATATTTCTAGACTTCGTACCGAACACTTCACGCTGCGCAGACAATCTTGAAATAGTTTCACAAACTGTTCGTTATCCTGTTATTTGTTATTAGTTATATTATTTTGTTAAATACACCCCTTTATTGTTAAATCATTGTTGTGCATTATTCCACGAATCACCTACGAGTATCTAAAATTTCAATCTCCGGTATATAGGGGAGAGGTGGGATGAAAGGGACACTTGCATTTAGGACCAAATAGTAAAAAAACTAAATAACCATTCGAGTTCTAATTGGTAATATTAGAAAGGCCAGTTATCTGGCTATAATAATACGCGGGCCTATTAAGCTTCTCTCTATATTTACATGTCATATTTTTCGTTTTTTAAAAAAGTGTGTTTTGTCCCTTTCATAAATTGGCTGTATTGAAAGGGACATGGGTGTTTATGAATGGGACAGTATAATAAAACCAGGTAATATTAATATCATTTTTTTAATTATTATTTATGCAGGTACCGAAATCACAGTAGCTATTTTAATTTGTAATAGAAACTAAAAACTCAACACTTAAGCTTATGTAACTAAATGATCTTAATAGCTATAAATAATGAATTGTCTAGCATCCTAACCCGAATTTTAGGTGACATATTTTCACTGAAACAAATGAAGAATAGTAAGGTTTCGAAAGTGACAGGTATGAAAATGACGTCCCTTTCATAAATTTTTGTTGTATCCCTTTCATAAATTTTTGTTGTATCCCTTTCATAAATAAGGCACCAAAATTGAAAATTTAATTCCTACAATTACAATATGACACAAAAAGGATCGGACATTATACAATATCGTTCTTAAATAAATACCTCTTCAGATGCAGTAATAGAGAAATCAGTCGCTGGTAACAGCACTTCACAAGACAGTTCAAGGAAATACTAAAAGTTATACTTTGAACCTCAAAAAAATTCAGTCTTGTATTTCTGCTTGAAATTTGGCTTGATTACACATGAATGAATGTGGCTACTAAATAAAAACACTTTTGGTCTGGGCAGATCCTTTATCTTTGAGATAATGACCATGTCCCCTTCAATACGTGTCCCTTTCATCCCACCTCTCCCCTACATCGATTCGTTGACGCGGTATTCCTAATTTTGCTGCTGCTCGATCTGTTAAGAAGTGTGATTGAGATCCGGTGTCTAATAAAACTCTCTTTGCTGTTGCTTGTCAGGAAGATAAATTGTCGTGGTAGGCAGTAAAACATCTGACCCTCCACTTAAAGCGGAGACGTTTGTTCGTACCGTTGTTCGCTGATTGGAATTTTGTTCCTTGTGTAGCAATGTATGATGGTGCTTCCCCTTACGTTCCTTATACGTTCCAGCAGTGCAGCTTTCGGCGAAGTGCGACGGACGTGAGCCATTGGTACAGAGTCCCGCGATCCTAACCATTGATATCCGTTGATCTACGCTACTACTGTTCGTCAGATTTAGACACAAGTATGTTCAATCCTTGTTTTTGCAAAGGTAGATCGCGTTTGCCCACGAACCTAATTCTTATTTTGTCTGTCTTCTCCACGGTTTGCACGGAATAACGCCCCGCAGACTTTTTCCAGAGGGGTGGAGGGAACTTTGCAATGATGGTAAAGAAAAATATACCTCTCTTCCTTTTTTCAAAACTCATTTTACATTGCCAATTTAATTAAAACTTCAAAAGAGAAGTTTAAAAATATTCCCTTTTAGAGTAAAACTATATAATACGCCCCATTTGACAAAACCATTATAAAACCATTATTTTACGCACACAAACAAGGATGCATCGACGCGATAATACACAACTGCGGCAATAATTATACTGAGGCAAGTTCGAATCTGAGGATCACGTCGATGAATCCTTGTTTGTGTGTGTAAAATAATGGTGGGACGTTTTGTCAAATGGGGCGTATTGTATAGTTTTACCCTATAGTATAAACTTAATAAAGATCAGTTTTGAAAAATAAGCAACATTTTCCCACAAACCAGAGGGGCAACTGCCCCTTTTGCATCCCCTCCGGACGCCCATGCTCAGTAGCGTTTCAAATATCACAGATCTAGCTAAATAATGTCCAGTATTAGGTGCCATTCAGCGTTGAGGGAACTCCCTCCATATGGGCATGCGCGATTACGCGCCTAGCGCGGGCTCTGTAGTGGTTCCTCAGCTGATATTGGCGACCTAACACTAGGGGAAGGTGTGGCAAGACGGGGTGGGGGGCAAGACGGGGTACCCCCCTATCTCGTGATACAAACGCACTAATCAAAATTCAGCATACGCGTTAAACGTGTCGTTACCGACACCGTCAGTGAGCAGCAAGTCAGTGAAACACGTGGACGTGTGACAAAGATAGATCAGAATTTATAATTTATTGGGATTTCTTAATATCTTCCTTATTTTTAGCACCCGTGATAATGATATGATAATATAGAAGATCTTCAGTACATGTATATGTTTCTGAGGCAGAATTTAGCTGGCTATAAGGCACGTGTGTCATTTTATCCTTTCGCAAATAATGTTTCGGGCAGTGTTCATATGATTGTAGTGAGATGAGAAGGGGCAAGATGGGGTACCTCTTATTTTCATTACCCCATCATGCCCCTCACAAACCTAGAAATAAAAATCAAACTTTCTCATTGTCCCAGGATAGTTAGAAACTACAAACGAAAGACGGACCGAGGAAAATGATACTTCTTTTCTACTAATTAGTCCAAAAGAACTGATTCCCGTCCCAATCACAAAGCAAAAGACTCATATGTCGAGAAAACTGGAAACACCGCAATTATAACATCTTCATTTCTCCTGTGCTGATGTAGGAGACGAGGACGATGAAGCCATACATATGTGCCGCCTCTGTCAACCCAATAAATAATTAATTTATATATATATACTTTATTTATATTGTTTTTTAATTGGTACCCCATCATGCCCCACCCGTGGGGCAAGACGGGGGGATAGGACTTTTTCTGAATTTTTTTATTTATTCCATTAAAACCTGTAAAGATTAGGTTGATTCATAGTTAAACTGAGAGACTTATTACCAAAGAATGGCTCAGACATAAAATTGATTAGTTGATTATGAAAACCTGTGTTTTATTCATCATCAAACCTTAACTACCCCGTCTTGCCCCACCTTCCCCTATCTACATATCTTCGGCGTTAGCCTCTACGTGACGCTCATGCATGAGAAAATTAACAATAATTATTCGATCACGGTATCACAATTGCCTCATGCAATCCTTATAAGTTTATGAAACGCACACGTTGTATATTAAGGATCCTGTTTCAGTGTCGCAATAGTAATTTCAAAGTGAAATGCTTCGGTGACTTAGAATAAACAGAAATTGTAATGAACCGTTGAAACCCTACCAACGAAGCACTATTGTCTGCCTTTTCGGGCAACAATAGACGATCGATTGTAATCGAGGGAGAAAACGCTGAATTCGTAGGAACCATAAGCCGCGTCTACTGGATGGGGAATATTAGAGATTGAAATAATCCCTTACGATAGGGTCGATTAATTCACAGCACTGCTTTCATTAAGTTGGAGTCACGTGGGAAGTGAATGACAAGGGAGGACGCGGATCTGGTTTTATAAATAATCCGTGATGTAAATAATGTAACTGTTGGCACGACATTTTTTGAGTGACAGATTAAATATGCTTCAAGCTTCGAGGGAAGAGATGACTTTTTAAGCTGTAACAAAAATGTATTCACCATATGAAAATTCATGTATCTATAAAAAGCGTGGGTATGTATGTATACAGGATGGAAAATTCGCACATGATTTATATTTATGTGTTTCTGTTGTAGTTTTAACGTTTTAAGTGCTTAAATACAACCTGAACACGCAATAGATCATATTAGAAATGTTTGTAATGTACCATATATGTAGGTACCTACAATTGGTCATCAGTCCTTGACTTAATATTAAATAGTATTAATATGAGCACTAACTAGAGGTGGAGAACTATAGTACTATATTACTATCGATAGTGTTGACTTTCGATATTATCGAATGTGATGAAAATTTAATAAGATATATATGAAATATATATCAAATAAAATGAAATACAAAAATCACACATAATATTTTAAACATATATATTTTATTAAAATTTTCATCATATTCGATAATACCGATAATCAACACTATCGATAGTTTTCCACCTCTAGCATTAACTTTGCAAGTGTATTTGGCGTTACTCATTAACGATTGCTGTTTTATTTTTGCCACAGTTCAAATTAGAGAACCTCGGGTTCTGCGCCGCTTTATATTGCGTCGTGATCTATAGAATATAGGTACCTGATGAACAATACTGCGTTGGTACTGAATGAGCCAACTGGAACTCTGTATTTGTTCATCCTATGTAGATTCCAAAGTTGCTATATTTTCTTCTATAAGTAGGTACGCAGCTATATGATCAATTTGCGCTTATTTATAAATTATCTTCTGTGTCCTGGTTGACCCACAGTGAATATCCAAACGTGATTATGTTTCACAATCGAGCACATGCTAGATATAAAGCCGCCTGCACGCGCTGAAACATGTTGCAACGCACGCATCAACTCTCAGGTTTCATGACACATGTTACTTTATTATGTGTGGAGATTGGTTTCCGCGTTTCGGCATCAGAAGCGACCCGCATCGATGTAGGAATCAGTATATCGTCCTGGCTGGTGAGCAACACCCGATTTTGATGTACGTTTCAAGGCTTGGAGCGTGGCATCGGTGCCGATCTGTAGGGATGGTACGAGATTAACTTAGACTCTTCTTAGAGAGAAAAAGAATAGTTATATATAGTTATTTAACACTAGCTAACCCGTTACCCGGTTTCACCCGGGAATTATTATTAATATTAATTATTTTAGATAGAATAATTATAAATAGCCTATAATCTAATCTCTAAATCCGTTCAGCCGTTTAGGCATGAAAGAAGGACAAACAAACAGACAACGTTTCACTTTTATATATTAGAAGGATGTAAACTTTACATTGTAGAGCGTAAACGGAAATCAGGTTTCATGAAATCTGATAGTCAATGCGTGCGTCGCAACATGTTCCAGCGTGCATAGGAGCGGAGCAGCTTCTCTCAAGAATTATTACAAGCAATTGCGGAACTTTACAAAGTATGCTATTCGAGCGGAGAAACATGCGTTCTTGCAGACATCCTCCTTATGTTCCTCTTCTAAACAACTTTGGAATTATATCTCATCTGCTAGTTCTTATCACTGTTCTCGTAATCCCACCATTTCTGATTCCTTTTCTGATCCTTTTGCAGTTAACAACTCTTTCATTATAATTTTCACATAACTATTTCCATCCAACGCTTCACCTCATGTTATTCAAGTTACTTATATACCCAATTCGATTATACAAACTCTAATTCCTCTCCCTTCACTTTTGAATCTTCCTCCTTTGCTAACCGTCTATCTGTGTTGGAGTTTATTAACACTTTCAGTTTCCGCAAGATTTGGCAAAATCATCATTCCAAGTCAGTCAGGCCTTTCTAAGTCATCGCTTTGGCTGAGAAAATTTTTTCCAGTATTTTTCTTAATGAAAGTGAGTCTAAATCTAAAGATGACCTTATTTGGACTTTTTTTTAAAATATACGTAATTTGAATCAGTTTTGAATTTCGTAAAACAATTGTACATCGCGTACAATTAAAAACGGAATATGTGCGGCCGAGTTTGGACTCAATTTTACAAGAAAAACTTGGCCAATGCAGTGGTACCCATTTCATGAAGATGTAATAGAATATATAGAAATTAAAATTTTCATTACCAGGTCACTCATTGGAGGCTCGACTGTCGCACGAGTGAAAGGTCGGCGAAGTACAAAACGAATTCCAAGCTCGTTTTGCTTTCGAAGTAAACATTCGGGAATATCGACGTAAAAATATACCAAAACTGTAGACAAGATGGAAATCCCTCGGCGTGAAAATACGCCAAAGCCAGTCACTGTTTTAATTTCACTTCTTCCAGTCTTTATAATATCTCATGTGGCGTGGGTTCCTAACTTTTTGTCCTCACTATCTTACTTTTCTCTTCTAACATACTTCCCATTCTCTGTTCCCACCTGTATATTTCTATCTGTACGAAAACACTCTTTTCTTTCTGATCTCATTCCCAAATCTCCAAAAACCTCCCTGCCCCTCCAAAGTTCCAGAAAAACTCTACTTCTTTCAAATTAGTCTCTCCGTTTCTTGTATCACTTGATATTGTCCCGATCTTCTTGTTTAGTTTTTTAAATTTTTTTACGGGCTCAGATAAAACAGTCGAAAAAGCGAAATTCACTGTTTCCTCGCTATTCCGACCAATTGCGTTTTTTTAAAACAAAACTACGAACCACGTCAACAAGTAAACCAATCTGTCTAGCTTTTCAAAAAAAAATTCAAATTGTTTGTACCAATTTTAAAAAAGTGATTCTGTTGTAAAGAGTGTCCGAAATAATAATAAAAATAACAATGTGATTTACTGATCTATTTACTTTCTAGGATCAAATATGTAATAACATATCACAGGAATCTTTATGGAAGAAAGAATAGATATGAAAAATATCGCGGAACTAAAATGAATTGCTCCGTTTGCTATCGAGTTGTAAAGCGATTAGAACTTTTACTCTCAGAATCGAGATGCGTGTTACGTCGGCAGAACGGAAATGCCAATTTGCCTTTTAATCAATTCGCATTCGTTTTACACGCAGCTCGAGGTTCGTTATTGTTCGGCAGCTTCATTGTTGAAAATTAATTTCGCTGCGTCGTTTCCTCCGATGTGAAGTGAATTAAACAACGCGTTGCTCCCCTAACAAATAGCATTGACTTCACAAAGAATTATGACCGCACGGAATATATTTTCCCGTTCGATAAGAGATTATTGAATATTAATGCAATTAATTCAGTCACGTCAAGGGATTCAATGGAATCGGCAGCACAGGGCGTGATCGATTACGTACGGGTTTGTCTTTTTATTTACGGCTCTCAGACCTATCGATTTGTCGCTTTTCACAATGGCAGTTTCTTGTTTTTACATAAATTTGCAGGTCCCCTGTTAAATTAACAATAGAAGGTATTGTGAAGTTGCCGTAAAATATATCTTAGGTTTTTTAACACCCTTTGTGATTGCATATTATATGTATATTGTAATATTTATTATCTTTATCTATATATATAACATCCGCTGAATCGCTAAACCTAGAAACATGAAATTCGAATAGAAACATGAATTTTTTCGAAATTCCATCCCCCAAGGGGGTGAAAAGGGGTAAACTGTATTTTCTTGGACTCCTGGATATTTCATAGGCCCGATTTGACATCAAGTTGGTTTTTACTTACAAAGATTACCCACACAAATTCTTAAAAGTCAACATATACGTATATAAATGTTTATTAAGCAGAGGTTACTTTACAAAAATTGCTTAAAAAAGAGAGATACAAGTAATTCCTTTTAATTATTTTACCGTAGCGAAGCACGGGATTTTGTTAGTAATGTTTAAAGTGGATTGTATAATTCTACGTGAAACCGCAAATGAAGAAAATGGAACACAATTTTTTCCTGCAAGACTTTGTTTTCGAGGACGGTTATTTGAAAAACGTGCTTGGTGTTGTGTATCTGACTATGAATAAGCAGAATACAGTAGTGAATACAGTATAACTACGGTTAAAACAGTTTGTTGTGTAACAATATTTTTCAATGGAGTTTTTGCTTTCGAGAAAATCAATTTAATAAATCTACTTAATATGCGTACACTCGTCTAACGAAAGGACTGTTCCATTTTCCACGTCGATTTTGTAACGAACGGCATTGACAACACCGAATTATACATAAATACAGTATATATAAATTTGGTTGAATTACTCGTATATAGTTGAAACCTTTAAGCACCTACATAAAAGTATTATCCAATTTCTGTTTAATTACTATTAATACCGATTAAATTGTAATTTATTTTCATCAGTATTATATTCAATGCAACTAATAACTTTAAAAATGGACAAGGTTAGAAGTAATTATAAAAGAAGATCTTCCTAAAAAATGTCGCTTTTTGCGGTGAATATTTTCCTTAAAATTGGATTCGCAGAGTAAGGTATTATAAATAATACTCTTATTTATGGTTTTCGTTTCTAGAATCAACTCGCCCCCATTCCTAGTCTGTCCATTCCCATGCAAATTTATTTAATCCAGATAATGCGTTTAATTTTTTTTAAGTGTCCACGTAGTCGACTTATCCGTTCGAGTGCTGGGGAAAAATCCTATCATACAGCGGCTTAGTACTTACATTGCTTAATAAGAATCCAATTACGTTAACGATAAGTACATTCACGGTGTGCCACGGAGTTGATTTTATCGGTGCGATATTGCGGTACGCGAACGAAGCTCTTTCCTAGCCGAACGTTAAAAATTTAGCAATCCAAGGCAACTGAATCCTTCTTCCTCCATAAAAATCTCCTCCACAATTTGCAATACGTAATTCAAAATTTATTTCAAGCATTATATTATCAGAAAGACCACTATGCAAAATTCAACGCAAATTCAACTCAAGTAAAAATTCAATGTTAAACGCAATGATCTTGTCAGTCTTCTCTTCTGCAGAATATAGTCTTGTTTATCTATTTTGCAAAAAAAAAAGTAAAAGATCTACCAGAGATTTGAATGAATAATGAAATAACAATGTTTTTTGGAAAGACTTTTTTATCTTTTACACCTTTCATCATTATTTAGCTGTAAATCATTTTGTAAACTGTCTCTAATTGTGTAAAGTCAAGTACTACCTAAACGGAGTTTACTTGTGCTAAATGGAACGTACACTTTGGTACAAAAAAAATTATACTTGGCGTTTCGACGTTTGCCTTACTCCGAGCACAAACGTCGCAATTTAATCAAGCTTATAATGACGATCTGCACAAATGGTTATGTCGCAAATGTTTGGAGACCTTATTCTGGAAGTCCAAACAATGCCTCCATATAAAATGAATTCCTGCAAACTGATGGGTGGACTGAATTTGAACCAGGTGATGTTTTCCTTGTCGACCGCGGTTTTCGTGGCTATGTAGATGGAATCTCAAACATTGAATTCAACAGCGAATTTCAATTTCTTCGGACGAATTTCGAGCATATTTAATAATGAAGCAAGCAAAGCAATTATGATTTATTACAGAGTATTGATACATTCTACACACAATTAATGGACCAATGAAGAAATATTGTCGATGGGACTGTTCACAGTGTAACATTACGTTGGTTTTTTAATTAATCAATCATTACATTTCATATAAATCAGCTTATTAGGGTTTTGTCTTTAAATTACGTAAGGCTTTCTTTTGGGGGAGGGGCAGGTATCGTCTTAAGTAATATTTTTTAAACTAATTTTCTTGACTTATATAATCCTCGTCAAAATGACATTTTACAATTTTTTTAAATTAAATTTTCAATTTAGTTTAATAAAATCTGTATTCGTATTTACACACTGTTGAAGTTTTACCTACACTTGTGTTACTTATGTTAAATATATTTTTACAATATCCACAAGTATTATAAATAGTACATGCATATATTAGAGTAGTAATTATCATAAAAACATTTGAAACGAAAAAATGGCATGCACCAAGAATATCTCACAAAAGAAATATTTTGGCGGAAACAGTTTCTGGTGTTTAATTTAGCTGGAAAAGCTATTTCGTTGCCGTTTCAAAAGTGCATTCTGGTCTCCGATAATGTATTTCGTGAGATGTTCTTAATGCATGCTATTTTTCCGTTTCAAATGTTTTTATGATATTCACCACCCTAATATACATACGCACTATTTACAACGCGTGTGACACAATATGAAAATATATTTAAGTAACATAAATGTAGGTAAAACTTTACCAGTGTCTAAATACAAATCTAAATTTTAATTAAAAAAAGATCCGTAAAATGTCATTCAACAGAATTCGAACCTGCGCACAAAATGAAATGTTTCAACCGAGTCGAACACTTTACGCGCTACGGGTGTTTTTTGCCACGCAAATAAGGCCACGTAAAACTTCAACATTAAATATTTCCGTCTTCACCTAAAACCATATATCATTAGCTTGAGTTCTTCAAGCTCTATTATCGTTTGAAAGCTCGTTTCAATTTCGATGGATCACTTGATGATGTTTCCTTGCATCTAAGTCGAGCAGCTCTTCTAAACGACTACTTAATCACTTACATTTCATGCAGATCTCTGATATAACGACTTTCGCAAGGAAGTTGTGAAAGAAGTTGGACGTTTTCTGCCAGTGTGCCTTAAGTGTGCAACGTATTGATTTTCCACAAGCTCGCTGTCGGTTCGATTAAATTACAAAACTCGGTGTGTTGAATTCTCGACGGAATGCAGGGAATTAATTCTGGAACGAGTGAAGATATGCTTGCACCCCCTGGGGCGGTATTGTTCCGCAATAACTTCTAATAATTTTCTGCCACCGCGGGGCTCCTGATATTATTATCCGGTGGTTCTGTTAATGGCGACCTACCTAGTTACGGGTTACACGTGTATTTATGCGCTCCCCTATCTAGTTCCACAACACAGACTCACTGTTATCTCAAGTTTCTTCTCTGATAGAATATTTCTGAGTGCTTGCGATGAAAATTCACTTTTCAGGTGTTGTATATCTCACTATCCGCCCACCTGCTGCAGGCAACTGTCTGTCGAAGTATTTTCCAATGAGTTTCTTTGTTGAAACGATGACGGACACTGAGGATGAAGAGTGTTTCGATGAACGGTTGCCTGTCGTTGACTAGGTGAATAGTGAGAATCTAACTTTAGAGCTAACCGTTTGACAAATCCTTAGATATTGGATCGCAGAATATGTTTTCACGCTTGGCTACGTACAAAAATGGAAAATGGCTTTCTTTAAACTTGGTTCCCTGTTTATGCGCGACACGTGGCGCGTGATGGGTGTCATGTGACACAATTGCGTGCGCTGCACGTGCCGCACGAGCAATGTCACGTGGCACATTTGCGTGCACCGACCATTAACGATTACCTATTGATGAGTTACGTAATAGAATTCGTTGTTATAAAATACACCGAATAAGTTCTGTATGGGGTAAACTGTACAATGATTGGCACCCTAAGTCCAAATCCCAATTGGAATGTTTATATTATTTTGGGAAGCTTTTGTATGGTCTTAATTTTCAGTCATTATCAATGTTTTTGGATTACTTATTAAAATAAAACATCTTGAGTACCTATTAAGTATTTTATTTTAAAAATATTCAATGAAAAACAAAAATAATTGACATCCCAAAATTTGAGGTTGTATAGAAACACATATGTAGTTAAAAACGAAGTTTAAAGTGTTTAAACAGATTATTTAATTCACTATTAAATACCTACAACACTTAGTAAATCTGTATTTCAATCCATTACTTAGTTATAAAGCGACAAAATATATTTACCTACGCCTTATCAAAATTTTAAGAAAACGCGTAACACTCTGCCAGATGTAAAATGTAGTTCAACTACTGGGCTTTGTAGTGTTGTAGTGAAAGAAAAATAAGAAATTGCAAAAAGTACTTTCTAAGCTTGTACTTCTTAATATTTTACTTTTTAATCAGGAGTGCCAATGATTAGTGCAGTGCCAGCATTAATACAGTTTACCCTATGTATTTAATTATACAAAGCAGCAAGAGTCCAAATTAACATTCCCTTCTTTTCGAACATTACTTATTTGTGCACTTGTGTTAAAGTTTTATATGTTTCATAATGAAAATTTTAAATACCAATTTATATATATGCACATGTTGCCATATGTATCAGAAATAGCAGATATAAAAACGTATTAATCATTTGATAGAATAAATTAGCTACAGATTACAAAAAGTAAAGAAATGAATTTTAATAATATTTAACAAAAAACAGTGGAACGTTCTCTTTACATGGTTGGGTATAGAATCACAATGAATGATCGTATTCCCTAGGAATTTTTGCGGAAGAATAGCACTGGCCAGAGGGAGGCAGAATATCATGCCTCACATACGGTTAATTTTTTCCCTCCCGGACACGAGTCGTTGAATTTCAACGAGTCGAAAAAAGGAATGGTCACGAACGACGTTAATGATATTCTTCCTTGGCTTCCGTACCCGAAGAGCTGAAATCCCTTTTACGGAGCTTCTGTAACGGTGTATATATTTTCTTACTGGCTCACATATGCAAACGGACCGCTAATCAAATTCATTTATACAACTGTTTACATTTCTTTTCATTTAACTGGCTTAGTTACGTATTTCTCATTAACATTTATCAGGATGTGTGCACCGTTCACTCTTACTGCAGAGAGCAGTAACCACTTACGAAATTATTATAATTATCCACGAATTTTCATTAATTATTAATTCGAAAGTTTACTTGTTTTTTAATTAAAAAATTCATCTATCGAAACAAGTTCAGCCAACATAATTTCTAGAAATGAATTTTTTGACAAATTGAAAATTATAATTTCTCCATCTAAAATATTATCTGATGCTTGCGAGAAGAGATAGCGGCACGAGATGACTTTTTCAATACTTTATAGCACATGAAATTATTGAAACACTGCATGCAGGTTCTTACAATTAGTTTTGGAAATCCCAATCCCATAATTCCGGTGCGATATTTCGTATTGGAATTAAATTTATTGAATTGTTGAAATGATATCGTAAATGGTAAACAATACTATAGATAAAGGACGTCCGGAGACTTTTTCCCCTTCAATTTTGGGATGATGCTAAAGAAAATATACCCCTCTTACTTTTTTTAACCCATTTTATAGTGCCAATTTAATTGAAAATTTAAAAATATTCCCTGTTTTAATATAAACTTAATAAAAATCAGTTTTGAAATAATAGCGATTTTTTCTCAAAGCCAGGGTGGACTGAAAAATTGTTCAGAATATTACCCTCAACAACATATTTCAATCTCTTTAAAATCGACAGGTATTTAAATTGAATATTAAATTCGTTAAAATTTGGAACCAATCGACAATATAAAAACACGAAGCAGTGTCAAACTCTGTGCCCTATCAAATAACCTAACAGATTAATTATAATATAATAAACTCTCGTGTTCTACAAATAGTTTAAAACTACAAACCACGCCGCTGAACCACTCTCGTGATAAGAATAATCCAGCAGAAAATAATGAACATCAACTACAAACATAGCAAAGCCCGAACAACTCTGAAGTCAACCACGAGATTAGTAATTACGCGTCAGTCGTCATTGAGAAGCAGCAGCGGAAAGTAATTCCACATCACGGGCTCCCGATTACAATTTCAAATTTCCTTACTCGTAAGTAAATAAGTAAAAACTTTGACAGTGACACAGCACAGACATTCTTAATCCCAAGAACATCCCACAAACTACCCCAACTGCAAATCTAACTTATCTTTACATAGCCATTCACTTTATCCAAAAATAATAGATGATTCACTTTAGCAAAGGTACATCTAGTTCGCTGAAAATAAAAAATTTTCCAAAACACCACTGCTACAAATTACATTAACGCGGATAATTGCTTTAAATGCGAAGCTGTCTGAATAAAGTTATTTTCCGGAAGCTTATTGGCCACTTTAATGCTCCTTAGGAAATATGTGCTCGGCTGTCGCATTTCCGGATATCGCTGCAGTGCGACATCCGACCTCCGCTCTGGATAGGTTTTTGGAACTTCACTTACTGTCGCGCGTGCGCGCACACGTAAACACACACTCTCGTATCTTCTTCCTGTCCTTCATCAACGAGTGTTCTACAAGGAAGTGCACTTCGTGCTTAGACTTTCGTACCTGTTCTCAAGGGACGGCAGAAGCAATGGCGCCCAACGACGACGGCTCTCCCCATATCTGACGATTTCTGTTTCTACCGAGCAGGGCCGTTATTGTTCCGCGGTTTATTGCCATCTACAGAATTCGATAAGTCGCTGCGGATAACGCAGCGAGGAGAATCGATGAGGAATCGATTGGTCTCTATGGAGTGCTGAACATAAATTTGCTTAAGGGGAGGTTTGGGTCGAAAAACAGATTTTTTTTATTTCATTTTTCGAATGTTCAACCCTTTTAGGGGTAAGGGTTTAAAAGGATTGGTTGAAATTCGTAAAATTCTTGAAGTTATAGGCATTTGAGTAGAGGCAAAATATTGGGTAACACCTGGCCACTAGGTGCTCACGAAAAACTTTAAACGCGTATTTCTTGAAACTGGGTTCTCAAAATCTGTGGAACCTGTATCTCCAAAAGTTATTATCCGATTCGACTGAAACTGCTTTTAGTTTGAAGAATATACTTCTGGCTCGTGGATAAACTAGTAAAATTGTTAAAAAATTGGAAATTTATATTTTTTAAAGGCGGTGAGAGAATGACAAATATAGGGAAAAGTGATTTCAAACCTTGAGTGTTGTTATTTTCTAAAAAAAATGTTATTTTTGTAATGTTTTCTGGTCTTGTTCACGAGCGAGTTTCATGCCCTTTAATAATCTGGCATTGTTTGTTATTCCGGACTAATGGTCGTGCTACAGGTTCCATCGATTTAGATGAATTTTTTAATGCCTTGACTTTAACGACTCCTCAGTCGTCTGCAATGATTAATTATGAAAGGAAACAAATTATTTGTGTAGTTTAAGACATCCTTAATTCAACGCAACAAGTCCCATTAAATTATATGTAGTAGTTTTCCTTTAATTAATTCCTAAAGATCACCTATTTTTATGGGCTCTAGACCGGAACAGCCCCTTAAATAACAACCCCTTAAATAACGGTTTTCCTGAACGTGGGGCAATATATTATGTATTTATCAGTACAGTCGATGGTTCTTGCCTGCAATGTTCCAAGGTGAAAATTTTATTTCAACCTAAGTATTTCGTTGGCTTGATGATAAAACTGACCAACTTCATATTTGTTAACTTAAAAAACTTGTGTTTGTCATCTTTTCTAGGTCTGCTAGTTTTAGGTTATAGTTAAACGTGTTTTTAGCCCCAGACTTCGTAAGACATTCTCACTCCTTTATCATGAATATAGGGCGCTAAAGAAAATACGTGTCGAATATTTTGCCAAGTTTCGTCAAAATGAGCGTGCCACACTTGGTCGATGTTCCTTGTAAGCTCTAACTCTAGAACAGGAGTGGCGAAACTATTTCACGCGTGCCAGAGGTGGCACGTACCTACGAATAATTTGCTGGCACGTGAATGATTTACAGGTGATATCATTAATATCTGTATATTAATCTAAAATAATTATTATATGGTTAGATATACTAAAATATTTTTGACCAGCTTTTACCTATTATACGATAATATGTACGTCAAGTTATGAAATTCTATGTTAATTTTTAAACTTGTCTCAAAAAATCCTGCAATGATTAATTTTTTATTAAGTTTTTCCTCTATTAAAAATTGCCCGGTACGTCAGCAATTCGATAAAATATTTTTTATAAATTTTGGTACGCGTAGATAAAAAGGGTCGCCACCCCTGTTCCAGAACATTATAATTATATATTACATTTTGTATAACATTCACCCATTTACGTACATTTTTTATATATTTTTATATACTTAACCCTAATCCCTGTTTAATAACGTTTAAACTTATTTCTGATTACTAATATATCCTTTTCTGTATTCTCATCTCTCTTTATGCTTATCTCATCCTGGTTTCGTCAGACATTCCCTCACACTTAATTCTGTCTTATGTTATTCCGACATTACTATTCCCTTTACCACTCTCCTTCTATTTTCTTTCATTTTTATCATCTCTCATGGCCTCCCTTCTTTCCCCATAGTTTCTTCATCCACTTTTCTTTTATATATCTATCATCCAAAGTTTCCATTGTCCTTTCTATTATTACTTTCCTATCCTCTGACTCTCCACGGCTGCCCGGCATTCGTTCCCACGAGACACAGACTTTTGTATCTGGCAGCAATAAGATCGTCTTTAAACGAAAAGATGGATCGTAGGAATCTGTTGCTTGATTTTCAATCCACCGCAAAAACGTCAATTCCGATAAATGCGGAATAAAATAATAAATCACAGAGAAACATATTTCTTCAGACATAGTTGAAGGTGTGCATACAACATCAGTGATGGAATTCGCTATCTTTAACCCTTCGTTGACACACCTCCCTTTTCGATCGAATTTGACACACCTGGGTGGCTCACACCCAGAATAATTTGTGAACGACTGCCATTCTCATCAAAAGAATCCAATCATTATGAAAAAAATCGTGGGGCAATTTCAAGGTATCTAGAATGTATTTTAATAGTTTTTTTTATTAAAATTGTATCACAGTTTTTGTAAAGAAATTCTAGATTACCATATGTCGAGAAAACACGAAGAAAATCTTAAAAAAATTGTAACTTTTGCAAATTTTAATATTACGAACTAAAAATGTACAGAATTATTGTTCAGATATAATATTTTGGAAAACAAATTTTTGTATGTCGTCTTTCGAAAACAAGGTATTTATTTTGCATATAGAAGGCACAGAGTGTCAAAATCAGCTTATGGGTGGTTCCCACCCTGAGTGTCAAGGAAGGGTTAAAAATAAGCTCTCGTATAAAAAAAATTCTATTTTACTCTCTCACGTTCCACTTCATAATATTTTTATCTTAAATACAAGTTGAATAAATAATTCACCTAATCTACTCTAACAGAACAAAAATAGAAAAGGACTAACAATATGGTATATAATAGCAGCGTTTATTTACCTGAAAGCTGCGCCAGAGATAACGGTAGTTTGGTAAGAGGATAGGCAAAATATGGTGAATCGGAATGGAATCGACTAGCTGTTTCCCGGGATTGGATTTAGAACCGCGAATTCAACGTTTCCATTCAATTTCATTAAGTCCAACCGAAACCGAAGTGGCGTGCATGCGCGAACAGTTGGGGCCGTTTAAGTTCCGCGAACGATTCAGTGTCGCGCCCGAAACTGTGGCGGAGGCTGCGTTTAATTGTTGAAATTCACGCTATGCGCCTGCATAATTCGGCATGTTTTCCCAGGGAAAGAAATCCGCGAACGCGCGGGAGTCGCACAGTCACCGCGAAAATTCATGAAGATGCAGGCGAAGTTCGTTCGAGGAACTTCCGTTAACACCGAGGGGCTCGGTGGAACTTGAGCGCGGATTTTCGGCGGAAAGCTGCGAGCAGAATTTGCATATCTCGAGCTTGGATAAGAATGATACGAAATAGAACGTTATATGTGCAAATAGCACGATAAGCAGCCAGTGTTTTGTCTCTACGTTCCGGAGGGTAACTGTCGTTCCGTCGTGCGTCGCTTACTCTTCCTCGACACTGACTGACGTCCGCGATCCGCGGACTTTTATCCAGATTTTCGCTGAGTTCCTCGGAAAGGGCGCGAATTCTTCTCGCGACACCATTTTATTTCGTCGCTATCTCCTTGTGCGTAAACATAGATCGTTTCTGTGATTTATTGTACTGTATTTAGAGGTGGAGAACTATCGATAGTGTCGATTATCGATATTATCGAATGTGATGAAAATTTAATAAAATATATATGCTTTAAAATATTATGTTTGATTTTTGTATTTCATTTTATTTTATATATATTTCATATATATTTTATTAAATTTTCATCACAATATCGATAGTCAACACTATCGATAGTTCTCCACCTCTAACTGTATTAGCTGCGGAACATAGAGATTATGATAGATAGGTATTCTACGCGGTAATAAATAATGATGGTACCACGATATTAAATTGATATCGAGAGCAAGTGTGAAGAAAAAATTGTATTGGTTCTGAAGATGTAGAACAGGGATGTTCAAATTAATTTCTCAGAAGCTTAGACCATCTCCCTCACTGTGCTTTCGCTGAAACTGCGTTCTCTGTGTACAGTGCAATTTAGTATTGTGATACTATATTAGTGAAATAAAAAGTGATAAGTTAAAAATATCAATTTTTCTAGATGTAGATGTTCAAACGTTTAGAATTGCTTCACGTTTAGTTGTATATTTATTTATTAATGGATAACATCCGTGTCAACAGTGACACAACAAATATAAGCGTACGAAGCAAGCAAAAAAGAAATAAGTAAGAAGGAAAGAAAGATAAAATAAAGAGAATTACCTTCTGTTTGAATACGTTCATACATACTTACATAACTACATGATGTATAAAAAGTAATGGTCACTGCTTTCAGGGGTGAATATGCATCTCTGGATTGGTGGACATTTGTAAAAAACACTTACTGCGAAATTATTAATAACATTGAAAATTAATGTTACTTTTTTTTTTACTTCAACGTGTTCTATTCAATGGGTTTCAGGTTTCTGCAGTTCCTCATCTCTTTCGGTTGGCATTTTTCTAATTGTTTATAGTTGCAGAATACTTTATTCGGAAAACACTAATTTTCGAACGTTCGAATGAAAAGAATTCGTGCCTAAGAATCTTGGGCTTAACCACATATTTTGGGAGGAAAAAATCGGCGCCTGTCATTTCAATAGTATCCGTTGTAAAATTCGAGCTTCCAATTAAAAAGTGGAGCTTTTTTATCTACAATAACTGTACAGATGAATTCTTTAAAAAATTGTATCAAAATTACGCATAAACGGAGAAGCTGTTACCATTATTAGAAGTATTTTTTTTTTTATCAGTGTTTAAGATATGGAAAATTATATAGAGAGTCATATTGCACCCAGATAATTGTATGAACTTTTTAATGTAATACGCAGACAGGATGGAAATATTCGATCACATTGATTTATCTGGTGGATTTTCCGACTCCTCTATCCTCTTAATTATTAATCCCAGAGAACATATTTGCTCGAGTTACTAACATATTCCGTGACAGCCAGATTATCAGAACTCGTTGAAACCGAAGAACACAAGCGGTATTTGCTGTTCAACGACAAATTATCCTTCTGACCATATTCGGCGTCGATTCTGCGTGGTCATCTGGCTCTGGAGACATTAAATATTTCAACTGTCATATGGTTATATTATGTCAGGTTGATTTTAATGGCACGCTCATTTCCTATTCGCTGATTTACTTACTTATTTGATCGAGAAGTTTAAATTCGTGACGGATATTGGAGAATATGTTTGGCAGTGAATAAAATTATGTAGAGGATATTCCGTTATAATACTTTCATTACCGGAAATGATACGGTCATTCCGACCTACACCATTTGGTACTTTACGTAACCCTATAAAATATTTAATGTTATTAAATCTGACGGTCTCGAGGAGATCTGAAATATATAATTTATTGTAACTAATGCAGATCATATATCTGAATGGATATCGTTAAAAAATTGATAACTGCTCATAATAGAGTAGATATCATTTCAAACATTTAATGAAATCTATTATATTTAATATATTAGAGTTCAAATATGTAGAATCCTACATCTGCTACGTTTCCGCAATGAATAATATTTTTCGTCTCAAATTACATTAAATATGCACAATATGGAAAAATGTTCCAAATAAAGATTGGTTATTGTTAAAAGAGCAATCCAAGCTATAGTACTAATTATCCATTTTTTAAATCTAGGGGGTACGCCTCCCAAGGTGTATAGCACGTGCTTTACCTATGGATTACGCACGTAATAGATCTGACCCAAGTACCTACCCAGCGGTACAAAATTAAAAAATGTTGATGTTGCCCGCCTAATTTTCGGAGAATTAGCTTGTAACACTTTATATGGCACAAGCTGTACACAAAATGAGTCACGTAAAATTGGCACCTTGACCTACCACACTATTAGGTATTAGGTTTTGAGAAGAGTTGAAAGTTGAGTTAAGTTGTATGAGACGAAATCTTTCTAGGTGGAGGCGTTTCGATATTTCGAAAATGATTCTTGCTTTTTTTTAATGCGAACATATATTTTTTCACATGAGACACATGACATATATTTAAAGTTTTTGCCACTGAACGTATTGATTTCTATGTACAACTCTGCTTAATGCCTCTTTCATGTCTTCACTAGAAGTAGCACCCCTTTCTGTTTTTTTCTTGTATGTTCTTGTCCTAAAAGTAACTAATATTTGAGTCAAATAGCATGTTTGCCTCATCACCATTTAGAGCGGGGTATATAGTAACATGTTACATTTTGCCCCAAGCAATTTGTTACAATTTACCCCGAGCTTGAATTTTTGCATTTCATCTCAGAAACGAGATAACTACTTAAACATCAAACTACTGAAATGCGTGCACATTATGATAAACCAATGTCTACTGATTCGTTTGCGACAAAGAAGCAAAAATTCAAACGGTTTCTAACGACAGTTAATTAAAATAAAAGTGCTAGGACAAAATTTACTTACCCGCTCTACGTCCTAAAATTCTAGACTATAATCACAAAATGGATGAATAACACTAATTTGTTTTACTAACATTGTCAAGCAGCTCTCCCATGCTGCAGATTGTCAGATTTATCGTTCAGAAGATTTTACTTATATTACAATTTACCCCGTGTTACAATCCACCCCGATTTCCCCCACTCAGTGCTTGCAGAAAGAACCGCAAAGTAGGATCGTTGCAAATTGCAGTGTTCACCACTTCGTTCGCTTAAACGCAATTTACGTTAATTATTCAGTAAAAGTAACACCAGTTGTTCTCTAACCGCAAAGAGCACTGACTCTTCACCAATCGAGAGCAGCACTTTCCCTGAGCACAAGTCAAACGACCATAGATATACCTACCCCCTTTTGTAACGTAACTCTAAAAGCCACCAAATACTGATTGTGAGACTTACAAGCATATTCCTACGTTTGGGTAGAAAATTTTTCGCGCATAAAATATAAAAGGGTGCAGCTAGCAAATGTTGCAACTACAGACACTGTACCAACCATTACGAACGACCTAACGAAGTCTCTTTCATTTGTACCTACCCCTTTTTTCCCCTCCTCGCTGCTTATTCCCCACGTACCATTTCTGTATTCTTCCTAGCGTCGCGAGTTGCTTTAACCTTGACGTTTCATCTTTCGTTCCATTCCACACCGCGAAGCCTCTGCATGCTGTTTCTCGTTCTTTGTCACACTTTAACGGCCGAATACCGAACTTTCCCGAGCGTATATAACCGAGGAGACCATCAGTCGTCGCAAAGAAACCGGCGAAATCGCCGTTCTCGTTCCGTCGACGACACCGAATGAAAATGAGATTTCTCCCGCTCGCTCACTCGCGGCGAGTAATTATCAGCTTGTCGCTCAGTAGACTCCCACGTTCGAGCCACCCTGAAGAATGGACGTATGGACGGACGGACGGATGGATGAATGAATAGATGGAAATGACGAAGTTGGGTGTCGCGGGAACGGGCTGCAGCGAACAAGGGGGATCGCATCGTTTCGCTCTATAGAAAAACGATGAATCGAGGAAAGGGTTGCGGCGCGCCATAACGAGCCTAGCCGTCGCGTTTCCTGGCTGTGTACGCGTGTCCTTCTTCTTCTTTAATTAGGCGACGCTCGTTTTTGTCACCGCTGCATTTCCTGTTCAACTTCGTGTCTCGTTAGGTAAATCTCTTTGGGGGATAATATTTTTACTTTTTCTTTACATTCCTACTCGCCCCCTCGTACCAACACCGAAACCTTTATCGATCTGCTTGCCTTGGGGACATCACGCAGGCTAGGGAAACGATATTCGACTTCGCTTCAGATATATTCATGGGAACGGTAACAGAAAATTATTAGTAAACATCAACGATATGTTTCTGGGTAAATATGATATCTGTTTGGTAGATATTCCGATATGTTTGGTCTTGAATTATTTCGATGTTGCAGAGATACTGGTCTTTGCGATTGCAGTAATTATTTGTTTTACATGGGAATGTAATGTAGCTTGTATAGTAGTAATTAACGTTTACCTACTTTGATAGAGAGGTGAAGCAAAGGTCACTCGTGTTAGGTATTGGTATTTGGGAAGATGATTAATTGAAATAAGTATTTTGTTACTTCTATCTAAAAGTTTATTTAAGAAAGAACACTAAGTTCTCAGACAAGTCACTAAGAACGAATTACTCCAAGGGGAGCTGAAAGAAAAAATATCGATGCCCATTCGGCTCAGTCTGAAAAGGAACATTATTCCCTTCTCTAAACAATAAACCATAATCACAGTTGATTCAATTTTGACCTTTACATTACAGCATGCACTCACAGCAGACACGGAATATGTATCCAACAGTAGGGTAATTGTGGGAGAGTTGCCGCACGTTACGCAAAATTGTCACCGTGTCTAAATTTTGCAATGAAAATGTTTTCCAAGGATATATCTTATTAGTTCAACATCTTGTGATTCTACTAGCATTAAAGAAAATCAAAATTTTAATATTTGTCACCCTTAAAAAAATTGAAACTAAAAACATCCTTTGGTAGGAGAGACGCCGCACATGCGGGAGTGGTGCCGCATTTCGAAACACGTTTAATTTTCGATTTAAACTTGTTACTTGTAACTTTTTATATAAAAAAATAATAAAAACAAAGTAAAATGAAACATTTTTACTTTATACAATTATAAAATTGGAAAATTAAATGGGTACAGTAGGAACAGATATTATATCTGCTTTTCGAAATTTTTTTTATATTCAGTTGGCATCTTGAGATTAAAATAAAAAAAATGTGAAAAAAGAGTACATAGTCCACAAATATATATCGATTATAAGATTATTCATTTAAAAATAAATAATTTGCCTTGAGATACCACGTTAGCTATTTGAAAAAGCTTTTTCGGTATTTTAAACATTAACAACATCATTTAAATCGACTTAGTTTCCGAAACAGTACAGTATCAAAGTGCGGCATCTATCCCAAATAAAAGTGCGGCGTCTCTCCGAAATGCCTGGGAGAGGCGCCGCACTTTCGTATTTCCACATGCTAAGTCGAAAGTAACCCATTCTGCCAAGGAAATATTCTACATGGTCCCCTTAACGTATTACAAATGTTGTATCAAGAAAAACTATGAATTTTTAGCTACTATATTAGTAAAAATAGACGCGACGTATAACTATTCAGGCAAAGTACGCTAGGCTTACCTCGAAAAACAGCAAAATCTTTAACAATAATACAGGAAACACGCTCTGGCTTGACAAACTAACCCAAATGAACAGCCTTAAACAAATAAAATCGGCAATGATGTGTTTTATTACCGATATCCTTGAAATACCGATAGTGCGGCGTCTCTCCGAGTGCGGCATCTCTCCCACAATTACCCTAAATAAATTATAAATTCGAACTGTCAAAATATCGATAATCTGTGAATCTTTAACTCAGACCATTACGAACAGTCACATAAGATTAGCTAAATAGTTCCTTATTGCATAAACCCATAGTTACTGTTCGGAGTTCTGTGTATAGCCAAATATAGTTGTGTTGTGTTTGTTCGTCTTCCACTAACTTATTGCGTCAGGATAACCAGCGAGGAAACATCTCGGTGTAACAGTACCTATAATTAAATTGGATGTAAATGTTCTGAGTTCTGAGTTAGTTAGCTATAGACTTTTAGGAGGAATAGATAATAAACACTCCAATCTTGCTTCGTTTCAAGAGGAACTTAATCTGATGTAAATAATTTTTTTTGTAGGGGGAGGTGTAGAGAACATGCAAAGGTCAAATTATTTTTTTTAAATGTAATGCATACAAAGATCTATAGTGAAAAGTCAATCAAGGTCGTCGAAGATCAACTACGGTGGAAAATAATTTACTTCAAGGAACCGATCGAACACTTTCGTGTCTTCTCTGATTACTGGCCTTAATGGCCTTAATTTTTTTTTATTAAACATTACAATTTCTTTTGCATCGTATAGACATATCTCAGTGCATTTTGCATTAATGTGAAGTGTTTATAAAATGAATTTTAGAAGATAATATACGCAAATAAAATTTATTTTCGGTATTTTATATATGTTATACGTAAACTGAAAAGCTGAAAAAGAATTCATGAAACCTGTATACATTTTAATATGCATGTTCTAGAAAAGAGACCATTAATACTGGCTTGGTATTAATTGTTTCCCGATGTGTCTCGTCGAATGCTTATCGTCGGATAAAGCGGATTCAGCCAAGCGAATTAGTTTCTCTAGGATTAACCGTGTCCGCGGTTAAGTTAGCTACAGGATTCCAGCGTACCAGCAGAAACAAGGCCATTTCTTGGTATTTGTCATCAGATTCTGGACGCCGCGCTTTCACAGGAGTAGAAACCATTCCATACAACTATATTTACGAACATTTGCAAGACGTTTTATTAGATTACCAAAAATTTAAAAGTATTTAATAGAGTTGATTATCAGGACTCGTATCTTCTCAATCCATTGGACTTTTCCTTTGTCGAGACATTTTGTCATTAGACAAAATGACACTTCAGAAAGATATTTTTAAAGCCTGTATAATTATTCGACGATAACACTGGACCTGCGATAGATGTAAGACGTTTTGAACATTTTTATGAATTATGGCTGGTAATTACCAGATTATAACTTCTTTATGTAGGAAATACATACTAATCTTTTGAATACAATAGTCTTAATTTTTTTTTAGAATAATTGTGAATAATATTCTACGTTCCATTCAATTTCAAAATTTCAAGTTGAAAATTCGTGAAAAAATGTTGGTATTGTAACATAGATGTAATACCAGGTAATACACAAATATAAAACATAATAAATGGAATACAGAGATATTCAATCATTCTGGGGTATCCATTCCCTTGTTGTAAGGGGGATTTATTTGAGCCGTTACTATTCTCCGTCTAATACACGAACACGATATTACGTGGTCCATATAAATAAATTAACCAGCGGCGGGTGAGTGGCATCGCGTGGGATACTTCTTCCCAGAGAAAAGAGAATGTACGCGAGGGATAAGGAGGAAAGATTACTCGCAGTCATCAACTGGAACCCTTCTAAGCAGTGGGAAACAAATATCGCGGCAACTACAATACCACCTTATTTAATAAGATTAATTACTGTTTCAAGTCTCATGCTTGATGAAGCTCGAGCGTTTTACAAACAATCGAGATTCCTTCTAAGGACAATCACTTGTTGCATTAAGTTTTCAGCGGCATTATCGTGCACCTACTTATTCAATTTCTTGAGAATGAAAGTGGCGTAAGTCAGCTGGAAATCTGAGATACTCCTACATCCCTGCTTCTAACAGTGAAGTCTGTACATATAGTTCTTTTATTAGAATTCTAAATAATATAGATTGAAGGTTAGTACTTTTCCTAATTTTTATTTTGACCTTGAGAGAATTTTGTTTTTATTTGAGCTCAAATTCAATAGAAAGTTGTAAAGCTTTACACGGATTTTATAATTTATTTTGAATAACCATTTGTTGCCTTAGCTTTGCTCAGTAATGCAAGGTAACAAATAGAAAAGAAAATCTTCTTTGATAATAGGTGCACATCTGTAAAAATTAATTATCAGAAACACTGAATTCAATCACAGACAAAGAAAGCGACAAAATTAAGAAGGAGCACAGAATAGGAATTAAGGGATGTTGCATAAGAGAACAACTCTAAATCCGAAGTTATCCCACGAAATCAGCAGATTATCGAAAACGTTTCGTTTAATTACCTCGTCCCGAAGCTCGTAATTGCTCGAGGAAGCTGGTGGCAAGACGAAGAGCGAAGGAGGGAAACGATTCGATTGTTCTAGGATCTTAAGTCCTAGTGTGGCGCTTAGTAAGATCGCGATCCATTTGTTCGAATAAAGCGATTCCGATTCACCTCCGCCGCGTCGCGTCGTCCAAGAGCTCCCCCAACAAATGCCGGATCAGTCCTCGCATAGTTGCCGAAGAATTTTCTAACTATCTTCGCGAAAGCAGAACTGTTTTCGTTCCTCTTACACCGGCTGCCCGGCCACCGTGCTCTTGGAGAGTTCGCAATTTTCCATGGAATTTAGCCATACGCTGGAAGCAGATCGACCCCGCAAGGATACGATGAAAGTTCTGAGCAGACACCAAAACGTGTTCGACGTGGGGAAGATTCATTTGTCACGATGGAACGTGTCGTTTAACTGTTGGAATTTAACAGCGGGATTGAAGCTTACTTGGCTCCGAAGGTCGGTATGGCATACTTTAGAAACTAAGACTATTCTGAAACTATGTAGTTGTTACGCTTTGGTGATATCCTTTTTTTCGTGATAATTGCATTTTAATCGACTCTCATGACACTGGATGTAAAGTTGGAAAATATTTTAGAGGACAATTAGAAGGAAATCGAGGGTATGTGTAACATTGTGATTGCGACTTCTTAATAGATGAAGGGTTTAGGGTTTAAATAATCCATTAAAAGACATTGTAAAACAATAGCAAGAAATAAAGCTACTTTTCTTTAACAATTAAAATCTTCAAACTGATCCAATTAATGTTACTTAATCAAATATAAGTAGAAAAATGTAATAAAATCGGTCGTCCCGATTCCAAAGTGAAGTAGGTAACAGTCAATTCGTATTCTTTGGCCAGTCACAACTCCTCTCAGTTAAGTTCACCGGGACTTTATCAGTGTATATACCTACCTCGGATACGCAGAGCTAACCCAGAGCCACAGCTGTTGAGCTGAGTCTAAGGGACGAAGGGGTTGGGAATCTCTGCTAACAGGACTTTATGAACAGACTCGAAGACTTGCACCCTGCCAATCGGGGCATAACCATCATCCCTGAGAAGCCAAACCAAATTGTCGAGCGAGCAACGGGGAGTGGAAAAACATCGCTCACCCTGCTGGCTTGGGAGTCGATGGGAAATACTCAACCCTTACGAACCTCATTATGATCGACTTGGGAATTCGGATCCCAAATAGGGCCTTGTTGGGGTTGTCACAATTCTCGGAATTGCTCCCTGTCGAAGCTCTTGTACCGTGGTAGCACTGACAAGCCAGTTCGAGTGCCCTGGGATCACCAATCCTCGACCTCGGGACATGTTCTTGGGGTAAAAACCCCGTTGAAAACAAACCCCCAACATGGGGGTAGACTTTGGTCACAATTACTTCTTTGGCAACTCAGTATCAGCATTGCTTGTGTCACAAAAAAAACGTTGCAAATGAAATCCCATATTCTGCATTGCTGTTTGGAATTACATGCAAGGGAATGTGTTACGTGTGTGTGCTCAATAACACAAGATTGAATATTACACATATTGTATCAGAGCGAAGCACTCGCTGAAATGGAAAAAATATGTAGGTATCAAGCTTTCTTCACTCGTTGACGTTTTAATTAACGTATCCAATTATGTGCTTTGCTGGCGACATTGCTAGGGACTGGTATAAACTCACGAGACATTTTATAGTATTATACCTCCTGGCAAAGAGAAACGGATCATCCACATGACTGGCATGCATATTTCGTGTATTTAGTAAAGAGTCGACGCAGAGAAACAGGTAGAAACGGTTACACCGATGTTGTAATACCGTTAAGGAGTTGGGTAAGGGTAGTGAAGCCTGAGAAGTACCCTGGTTCGTTATCGCGGGAAACGGCCCGTACTTGTACACCTACATACGTGTATGTACCTCGTCCAACTAACGCGCGTAGGCTTACTGATGAGGAGATCAACGGCACTTGGCAGTCAGGCATGAAAACGTTGCAGGGAAGAATGGAGAGAGGCAAAACTGTTAAGAAAGGAGTGCATTAAAGAGAAATGTAAATTACGAGATGCATCGTGGATTGATGTTGGAAAATGTATGGGTAAGTAGCGGCAGATATCAACTATGATGCCCTTAAGGAAATGCGTTTCCATCAGCTGAAATTGAGTTCACTTAGAGAGTATCTTTTAACAGATCCCGTTGCATTCTTTTATGGGGTTTTATAGGAAATTGTATTTAACGATTAAGAGGTCTCCCTAGTGTGATGGCTTAAAAATATAAGGTTTCTTTTGGAATTTATTTCTAAAATTTAAAACCTTGTTCTTTGCTTGTACTATATTTCAGTAAAAATAACGATTTTATTAACTGTTGTAAATAAATGAACGGATTGGTTTTCCAAAATTGACTGTCAATCAATATGATTTAAAATTTTTAGAATGTTTCTTGTTCACGTACAAAATTTGTGCGTATTGTCCAAAAGCCAGCGAACATGTGCAATGTAAAATTGGAGAATAGGCCACTTAGTTGCTCGAATGTTTGGACTTCTGCTTAACAATATCTGTACTTATTAAAATTTAGTTACGCTCGCTTGAAGTATTGATTAACAGTGAAATGGTGTTTGAGTGGCGTATTGTATGGTAACTATTGCAAGCTATGGAATAACGATCGTACATGCCACATCCACACCCTCCTTAGACATACATATGATCGTTGGTTGCGACGTTAACTGACAAAATGATTAATTCTTAGAAGCGTCTGTACAGCTTAGGCACTGGAATCTGATTGATGGTGAGCGTTGTAGAAGTGTTCTGTTCGAGTATTTTGAAGCACTGAACTTCTTTAAAAATATCCTTGCCAGTCGAAGTCTAAAGCTATGCAGAAAGCTACCAACCTTCAATGATCTGAAACTGAGTAAATTTAGTTTGAAGATTTGAATAGTTAAGAAAAAGTAGCTTTATTTCTATTGGGTATATTTTATTTCTTGTTGTTTTACAATGTTTTTTAATGGGTTATTTAATAGTAAGTGGTATAATTACTATTATTTTAAATTTTATGTAGTTTCTGTGAGTTGGTATTATTCAACAATTTCAGTATCAGTTTTATCCAGACCAAAGTCAAGATGTTCTACATTAAAGCCATCTATATCTTCAGCAATCGCTATTTAAATTGTCGTAAAAATTTAAACAATATGCTGAAATGAGTTTCATTATTTCATTATTTCAGATGCATTATTTCTTGTCAGTTTTTAAAGTTTCCCATTTAGCCATAATATTGATGGTTTGGCAGTTTCTGCCAAGAAAGTATGAGCCTAAAATGGAACTACGGCTCGGTAATTTTAATAATTATATGATAAAAGAATTATTCTATGGGTTGATAATTTTTTACAAAATAAATATCACAAAATTATGGGATCCGTACTGTGTTTATTTTTTTGTCATTTTGAGGGTTGATAGCTTCAGCATAAGTAGGCCCAATTGTAAGTACAATTTAACCTATGTCGCTGACATGTCCAATTTTGCGTACAAGAGTTCTTAACTATTCCCTGGACTTGCCAGTCACGATCAGTATCATCTCTACTAACCCGAGCAGCACGAGCAGGAATGTAGGCGGGGCATTAGTAAATTTCGAAACTCCCAGCAACGCAACCCAACATGAACTCCTATTAGCACTCAATCTCCCTCGCCGCGACAATGAGCACCCCCAGAGCGTCTTGGAGGGAGCAGTCCAAACTTATATGAAGTCCCAACTATTGGTAAACTTTACAACTACGTTCAACATATGTTGGCACTTTTCCGCGCAAACAGTTACTGCTTGACACGCATGCTTTAAGTCACAGTATCGCGTGCGTCGTGTGTGAAGCGGCTCGCAAGGCTCAGCCCTCAGCATCCAGGCGCCAGTGAGTGCTGTAACAACGAGAGACACAGGGAAACATGGGATGTAGAGAATAATAATGAAAAAGTGCGAAAACAAGTGACGAGGATAAAGGGAGCAGGGCGAAAAGGTAACAAAAATGTTTTGAAAATAGCGGCAAAATAGAAAAAGCTGGGAAATTTACGCGGAAAAGCTGATGCGAGGCGGAAGAACGGAAATTAAAGAAAAACACTCAACAAAATAACAATACTGAAAAAATAGGGAAACAACCGCGGTGGGAGGACGCAAAGGGGACGTAGAGTTAATCTGTTGAGCCGCTGATGCTTGTGTACTGGCTGCCCCGTAAACATGTGCACAATGTGTTCACTGGTATTATCCGCGAGTTATCTTCTCACGCTTGAATCGAATGCTAGTGTAACAAGTTTTACGATCACTAAAGGGTGGTCCTTTAACTTTTTTAACTAGGCTTAAATAGGCGTTTGTGACGTTAGGGTCCTACACACAACTTGTGTCGCTGCATGGATGTGCACAGTAGTTTAACCGAAATTTTGTGGCATGTAGGTTTTGAAGATGGATTTACTGTATTCATTGTACCTAACGTACATGTGTACATATTTAGAAAGCAGCACTACTCTAGATACCACATATGTAGGTAATTATGTTGACTAAATTCTAAGAAATTTTTTAAAGATATGATGAACTTCGCCAAGTGTGGATCAATATATGTAACTATCAAATAAATAATGCAGAACAACTTAGATAAGTAAGAAGGATAAATTTACACTTTCACACAAAAGGCTTACGTTCACTGTAACGTTTAAAAATTCACTTTCCATGATACTTAAAGGAGCATATATGGAGTTAGCTACATTCAAGTTCCTCCGTTTGTATTTTCCTCGATGGATCTGACGTTACATCGGAAACTGCTTTACAGCACAGTTGGGTACGGTTATCGGATTTAAGAACGCTTTTACTGCTCGCAGTATATGGTTCACGATGCTTCGAAAAGTGCGGCAAATGGCTTCAGCGTAAAAGTGCCCGTTCGTCGATTGAAAGCGTGTCTTTACCCCAATGATGCGATTCAAGATTGATAAGATGCCGTTGCTGTTTCGAAATATGCTAAACCGAACGGCGGAACGATTCCGATCACGAACCGCGCGCATTCGCGGTTCAGAGGCACCGAGAGCGAACACTAGCGAGTAGTCCCTTGCCGTGGAAATTGAGTTTACGCGAAACTTACTCCAAGTTTCCAGGGATTTCTGAGCTTCTTGAGGACGCTGAGTGGCAGGGAGGGCGGAGGGGTGGATGCAGCCGGTGTTTGGCCACGAGGAGGGATAGCAACTTAAACTTTCGCGCAAAGAGTTACTACCACCTGGTTTATTTTTCCTCGAGTGCCGTCCTCGCGCACTTATCCGATTCGATTCTTATCTGAGCTGTTCTTCATTCGTTGGCAAAAAAACAGGCTCGATTAAAGCAACCGGTAATTCTATTACACCCGCCAACTTCCTGAAATACGATCATTCGCAGACGATCATCGTGATCTCTGCTTAGGGTTGAGCACCTTCGATGATAATTCAATTGATAATTTCGAAAAGGGGATAAGACCGATTTTTGGAGATTGTTTGTTCTTCTTTTTGCTTTTTTCGCATCTTCAGGACTTGGTTCGTGAGTTTTTTTTCGGAAAGGTGAGACATCTTCGTGATCAAGAGGGGCCTAAGGATGAATGATTGTGAGTGCATTCATTTCAAGGATTTTGATCTCAAAGAGATGCTGCCCGGCATCCCATGGGTGAAAAGAACACCCCGCGATGCCTCATCGAGTGTTATAGCTTTTGACCCTCAAAGCGGTTGGAATACCTATTAAGAAGCGAGAAATCTCAAGTTCCGCATTTCACATAAAATCTTTGCGAAAAGGACGCCAATCCATTCCTTATGTATCCCCGATGAAAATAACACCAAGAACGACGTAATTCGGACCATAATGAAGGAAATCACATGAAAAATTGATTTGCATAATTTCAAACTAACTTCGTTGAAAGTAGTCCGATTTACATTATATTAGGCATAATTTTCATCGGAAAAACATAAGGACTCCAACGGCGTCACTTCCATATCGATACGATGAAGAATAAAGAATCTCTTAATACAGTGTAATGAATATTTCACCCTCGACTGCTGGCTCTCAACCTCAATTGCTGCGCTCAATCGATGATTCATACCTGTTTCAGAAAAACTAAATTCTTTATTCATATTATTATATACAGTGATCTATTGGTTAGCAATTACAAAAATGGCAACCGGAAGAGTGGAGGACTAAAGAAACAGAAAGCGTACAGGGGATGAACACTGTACAGCTTTCCATTCTCTTGCGAATGAAATGAAGCAGGTATCTAATTATAGTTGTTCTATTTTACATATGTATACATAAGTTGTATTTGCTAAATTAGTATAAGCTCTTACATAACATTATATAAATTTATATAACGATTCTCGAACATTTCGCCCCTTAAAATTGAGATTGGGAAAAAATAAGAAAATACGTGTCTCTTTGATTGTTATGCTTCACATATTTCAAGGAGAGAAAAATCGCCGCCGAACACCTTGATATTGTCCCCTTTGTAAGTGGTACCCAAAGTGGCCCTTTTCTCCCATCCTCCTTTGCATCGAATAAGCAAAGTGTCGCCGTACTCATTGAAATGAATGTATAATACGTCAACCCCAAAATACATTCTGCTCCACGCTATTGGAATGCCCGACTACACAAAGGTCCATGGTTGCCGATGATTAATCGCAGCGGAGACACGACATTAGTTTCCGACGCACGTTTCTCTGTCGGCCCCAGCAGCGGGAAAGATACGGCGATTATCCGCGCGAGGCATACCCCGGCAGGCCACGCGAGGCATACCCCTACTTCGGAGGTACGAACATGAACGTTGACAACGGTCCCGCGCGAATAAAAGTAAATCCCTGCAATCCGATCGCAAATTCAAGCACGTACGCGTTGCTGATGGTCGTAATCGAGCGAAATTTGCAATTACAGTGCCTATAATGCTGCTACGTCACAATATCCCATAACGTATAACGATACGGTTATGTTTCCGCGTTTGGTACATCCCGCGGGCGTTTTTGGGGACGTTACCTAACGCCATTGCGGCCCCGTGTTATCGGTTGCGCTAAGCCCAACGGGAAGTTGCCGTGTTAACCTGATGATAAGATTTACTAGAAACACGACTCGACGATTCGTTTCCCCGCCCACGAAATAACTGTATCCCGCTACCAGTAAATATGGATAAAGCGATAACAAGCTGACGAGCTTTATTTCCACCTTGCACAATTTTGCAGGGGAGCTATAGTCAGAAACCTTTTCGCCTGCGCTTACGATATTCTGATATTTTTATCTCGAACCCTTTATTCCGAGCGTCATCACCATTGTTGTCTTTATTGCGGGACCGATTTCGTGGCGCAGTCACAAACGACAGAAGTTGCGAATCGGTGGTAATCACGGTTAAACGGATAAACACGAAGTACGAGTGACTTTCTTACGTTATGTTGAACGCAATGAAACAGTGATGTGAATATTTTTATTTATAGTGTTATTATACTTTGTACTTGTTTTATGTCATTGTCACGGCAAAGTAAAGATTTTAACGGTTCTGATTCTGCACCAACCTTTAGGATTTATGAATCAGCATCATGTTAATTTGTGTGTACATAGGATGGTGTACGTTGATGTTGATAGTGTAAAGATGAAATCGAAAACGGCAGTTTTTCAATAGAAACATGCTCTTGTGAAATTTTTCTGAGGTTCTCACCCATAGGTAATAGTTGCTCGGGGAAAAGAGAAATGAAAAAATAAACATTCAAAATTGCATCATTTATTTGAAAATTACAAAATGATTTTTTAATAAAAAATAATTATAACACATTGCTTATAAATTATTTTTTATTAAAAAACCATTTTGTAATTTTCAAATAAACGATGCAATTTTTAATGTTTATTTTTTCATTTCTCTTTTTATATATATACTAAAAATATTAAAAAAAAATTTAAAAACAGAATATTGACGATTTCTTAATTTTAGTCACTAAATTGCACATTTCCTTATCAAGACTACTTTTGTATTTTATTTAACTATAATATTTGAATGAATTTATATTTCTGTAAAAATTTACTCACTGAATTTTAATCGTTTTCTTGTAATTTTAATATTTTATTCTGACTGTGGCCCCCCAGAGTTTGCTCTACCTTCCCAAAAGTTGATTTTAGGTCTGTGCTCCCTTCAAATATTCCGTGGCCCTCTTGAGATCACATGGCTTCCGGTTGAGAAACACTGCTCTACGCGATAAGGTAATAAAGGGAAGCTGAAAAGACTCCCTGCCCTGATCTACATCTGAATCTGTATTTATTTTCCAGAAAAGAGCAATCGTCCATGTTAATTTACATCTACCTTCCTGAGAGCTTAGCCAACTAACATCCGCGCTAACTCTGCTTACCCCTTCCCATCTTTACACCCTGTAAAGAAAAATTTTCCACTCGTGCCTCGAAATTGCCAATATTTGCGGTTCTGTTAGCAACCCTTCGGCCTTCGCTTTCCCGCCAACCGAATGAAGATTGCAGGAACGCCGTGACGATTCTTAGCAAGGTTCTCCCGTACGTAGTCCAGGTAGTGTTACCTTGGAGCGTCGCTCTAGCACGTCCCACGAATTCGCGGAGCCGGAGAAAAGGAGGGCAGAGGTTGGAGTCGCGTCTACTGTAGCAAAATACCGTATGCATTATGCATAGGGGCAACTCGGTGCTCGTGCCAAGTGTCCTCGTGACTGCGTGGCGACTGCATGTAATTTAATTTAACAGCGTCGTAAGAAACCACACACTAGCGGGCTCAGGCTCGTTTGTTCCCGACACACGCGTCCTCCCCCATCGGCCAGCCGCGATATTTCGATCCCCGAACGCCTCGCGCTCCCTTTATCGTCGCTTTTTGCTCGTGAATCTTCAGTCGGCCTTGGTTCTTCAACTGGGGGGGGAAGATTGTTTGTCTTCCTGGGTGAGAAAGCGAGTGAAACCGTGTTTCAGGGGTCTTGAATACTCAATTGGAATTCGAGTATGTGTTTTGATTTACCGATTCGGCGGGAGATTCGGTCCCGTAGTAGGTACGTAATTATTCGCGGCTTTGAGAATAGTGGAAACTGTATAGACGTACAGGAGTACGTTCGTAATTGGTTAGCTTCGACACAGCTGACGAAATTGGTTGTGTTGCAACTGAGAAAATATTGTTGGCAAATACAGTGGTGAATTTTGCCAGAGGGAGAAAATAAGTAACAGGATTTCAATCTGGATATTGACTTTTTATTTTTTTATTTTATCTCGATTACACACAACAGCAGACACTTGAATTCCACTCGCAATATAGTTTTTATTAACTTTAAAACATAAAAAAAACAACCGAATAGCATTATACGTATAGCTGAGATTCAAAAAAATTGCAATTTCGAAAGTTTACTATTGAAACGACGATAAGGTATAGGGCGTAAAATAAAGAAAGCAAAATAAGCAGGCAAAACAAGTAAGTTCGAAGTTAACGAAATACCAACGCCGTGGTCTATTCGGTTTGCAAACTTGCAGAAGCTTTCGTCCGCTCTACCCGTGTGTTTGGAATCTCTCCATCCATACCTCGGTACCTCGAGAACGAGATTTGGATAGTGGTAGGAGGACTTAAAGTTGGGGAGCTGCAAAGGATTCCTAAGTAGAATAAGCTATTCGTCTACCGTCGAAGAATGATTAGAGGCGAAAAGCGGATTCTAAATTCATCTGGATATTGGCCTTCTACAGCAGTTTTGTAAACAATATAGGAAACCAGAATTGTACCTAAGAGCACGCATTGAACGGGAAATTAAAAAAAGACGTTCCTTTCACGATGTTCACTAGTGAAATTTCCTTTTTTACGATAACTATGAATCGAACTGTCACAGGAATTTTTCATAATTAGCTATTGCGATGTATATATGTATACTTTACGTTCAAAATTGAAAAAAAAAAGAAAAATTGTTGGTTTGTTGGTAAAACTGAGTAAGTCCACTTTTTTCAAAAATGAGATTTTGGTCATTACTAAAAAATGCACTTGACATTTGCAGATGAGCAAACTCTCATTTTTTAAAAGAAGTGGACTTGTCCAGTTTCACTAACAAGCCCACGAAATATTCAAGACTTGCCAGTGAAAGACTGTGAGTTTGATCGGACATTTCCTCTAGTAGTCTAGAGTCTTGGTCAAAGACCAAGTTTTGCCCTACGTTTTATAGATGGTACAATGCCTGGGATATAAAATACTTAAGACATCCTGTACCAGGGTGAAAATTCAGATTTTTAATAAAATTATGAAAAGTGATGTACAAAGTAGATTGCAATTTTCAATTATAAAAAAATAATAGTTATGTTACATTCTTCATAATTTCGGAGCTTTCTGGTTCCATTTTGATTTCACCACTGAATTGAGAAGTTTCCTTTTCGTTTGAATGAAAGTTTCATTTCTGATAAATATCGTAGGCCTCCAGTGACCTACTCGTAGCACGGAACGTGTTAAAAGACGAGATATAGATAAAAACTAACTAACGAAACATTTTAAGAGCGAAATTATTTCTTATTAAAAAAAAAAGTATCAGAAACGTATTTTTGGTTTGTACAATTCTAATAAATAAATGATCGCTTTCATTTGTTACAACTAGCCTTGCCCACGATTACTGAAGTTATTTGGTCGACGTGAAGAAAGAATATTATGAAAAGACGGGGTTTACCATGTTTCCCCTGAACGTTTATTGTCCTCCAATGCTTGGAGGTTTAGCCTGCAATAATTAAATCTTGTAATGATTTGCGGACACGTAGTGAATAGAGCCCGAGAATGCTAGGTTCATAATATTCCCCAGAAGTATGCATGTGCATGCTCTGTAAAAATACAGAGCTCTTTAGTTCAGAAGCTGGAAACGTTATATTTCTGTGCATATATTTTTTTACACTGGGCTTTCAATTTCGCACAGTAGAATAACCTCGACACACAGTGAACCCTCGCGTCGTAACCACTCACTCTTTTTAACCCATAAAAGATCGTGCCTCCCTTGTTAGGCAATAGGGTACGTCGTTAAATTTTATGTGACATACTTTGTTATAATAACTATTTATGAGTACATGCTTATTTTCATCGTATAATTGTTCTTTCTGTATTTTCATCGTTCCTTAAGCTCAGTTTAAAAAAAAATGTACCATCGAAGTAACTACAAGATATAATCGAAATCTGACCCCTGCTCGATACTCAAAAAATAGAATTATAATTAAAAAATTAAATAAATAGAAACTGCGTCTACCACTAGGTATAAGATTACTTCTCATTTCATATACTTTCATCTAATATTGTACGCCTAATATTATACATACTTAATCGAAGCACTATAGGAGTTCCAGTTTAAAAAAGTTAAAATTCTCAAATTTGTTCTCTAACAGCGCGACCTCCTTCGTCACATAGCAGCGTAAAATTATTTGATAATGGAGCCCAGTCGACGACAGGCTCTCGATTATTATTCCCAGTGTGACAGAACATCTATTACGTCAGACGATCTCCAATTAAATTCTACTCGTGAATAAACACTTAAGGGACCTCCATTCACAGTGACTGCACCGGAAACGCGGCTTCCAGATGCATTTTCCTTGTACCCCCTACGTATACATTTACTTGCTGTTAATTCAAGGTCGAGGTACTATAAACACGCGATCCTCAACCGCGAGTATACTGGATTATTAACGAAGAGTTACGCGCCAGTTAACGGTTCGAGAGCTCTCGTTAATGGATACGCCGCGCAATTTTCCTCTGGTATCGAATGTCATGCGCGCGACCAGCCGTTCCCTCGTAGACGGCACCATTGTTCGCACGGAGCTATGTCGTTTCCACGATCTTTAATTTCCATCGCTTATAATAAGCAGTCGGGAACCAGTTTAACGGCTAACTTGTTTGTAGGTTCGAGCGACCCGTGTTTTAATTACAGCAGCCCCGTGAAAATTTTCTTGGAGAGCGACCGACACGGCTGGGAACGTTCATTGTTTCGAGGCCCGAAGGCACGCTGCCCTTTGTTCCACATTCAATTACGATTCTTTGGTTTGTTCGTGTGACTGTGTATCGTTCTTTAATTGAGTGCCGCATAACTGAATGGGTGGTCATCATTTCAGGCTACGAGAATTGGAAAAGTTCGCTTCCCAGCTGAATTCTGAAGAATGGGTATAGAAAAACAAAGGGAACAAAGGGATACGACTATAAATGAGGATTGAAACATTTAGGAGCATACGGTGCTGGTAAAAATATATGAATATGCTTATGTAATGGACTAGCAAAATACCCCCGCGCTTCGCTTCGGGTCTAAGAGATATTGAGGACTTCATGAAAACACATTTCACCCCTTTTCACCACCCCTTTTAAAAATCATTATTTAAAAAAATAAAAACGTTAGAACCTTCCTCTCGTCAAGACGAACAAAGTGATGTAACACACTTGTGGCTACAGTTCATATTTACTGAGAAACCGCATTTCAAAGTATGCAACTTCAATTTTATATAATAGTATAGATTTGCAGGTTAACTCTTTCAGAATTAAGTAGGTGCCTCAGGCTTGTACGGTTTCAGTTGGTTCTGCTTCTACAGGAAGCTTCATTCGAGATCTGTGATCGTACTGATGCAGATGTGGACTCTGTAGTAATCTGTTTGAGGCATGCTTGTGCTTATGTCGCGCTTCATTTATTATCAACAATATTAGTTACCAACCGCAGGCCATTTTCATTACTATAGTCCAATTGGTTAGCTGAACATTGGATAATTAGGAGCTGTGCAGACAACGCGATTGTCACGATCATATACGCTCGTTTGAAAACAGCCTGCGGGTACAGGCAGGAGCAACTATCGCGATGACTGAACGCGCGTTTGAAGCTCAAAAGGGAAGTGGAGAAAACAGTGTGTTTTTGTTGGTTTTATACTGTCGTTAGAAACGGCGTGTGTTATTGAAAGGAGGTATTGAATACACCCTGTATTTGCTTGCAAACGAAGTGATCAATATAGTGCCTAAACCAGATATCAAGGTCCTGTTTAGTTATTTTGTTAGTCATCTTATATATCAAGCAAAAAATGTCCACCAATGAATTCATCAAAGAACAATGTTTAAGTTAAGATTACTTAAGTATAGATTACTCTCAGTTTTGCCATAAGAATGTGAGTAAGCTATGGTATATGTTATACTGGGATTTAAGATTTTATAACATGTGTTAATAGTTGTCGCTCGAATCACATTAATTTTCTATATGAATCTGATAGCGAAATAACAAAGAATATCACACACCTATTACACGCTGACGTTAATAAACTGGGCATGCAGGTAGAGTACCCAAAAATATCCCAGTCCCGCTATTGGTTTTCATTCGCACGACTGAAATCGACTTGATAGACGTCACATCGTCAACCCTGACTGGTTTGGAACCGTGTACAGATTCTCTTAGTGAATTCGGTGCATTTATTGGACGAAGGATTACACAGAGGCACGTCAGTGGTAAAACCGGAACAAGAGAATTGCTAATTGGCGCCATGTGACACCGCTAAATAATTCCTCTTCCACTGCCTATGTGCTTTCCGCGTCCTAAACATCTCCAGAGCCTTGTGAATCCGCACACGAGAGCAAACATGATACCTACTCGATTAATTACAAATGTTCGTAGGAATGCAATTGTTGGAAGCGCTGAGAATTAGCAAAGTGCAGCCTTCCATTTGTGTATATTCCACGTGTTAGCTTCAGCTCTATAGATATGGACATAGAAATTGAAATACATTAGTTGTAAACACAACCACTCTATTGTAACAAACATAACAAGCAACGCGTTTAATACAAGTACTGACAAAGTCTGAACTAATAATAAGTTATTCAAAATTATAAAATTAAACATGTAGTTTTATTCGCAACTTCTTCTGAAGGAGGATTGAAGAATTTAGTGACAAATATAGTAGAAAAAAAACTATAAAATATATGTTCCACTTATTTACATATCTGTTAAATACTGTGTACCTAAGTGAAATACTACAGAAATAAAGCTATTATAGAATGGGACTTTAACCAAAATTGAAAGAGAAGAGCATATACTATTCTAAGGCTATTACTTGATGTTTTTAGGCCTGCCTATATGAGTCGTGTTCTTTCGTAGTATTATTCTGAAGTTTTGTCAGCAGTGAAGGCAGCTTCATCAAGAATCTACCCATGCTGGAATATCAGTGTGCATCCTATGAAAGTTACGTATTCAACTCATCTATTAGTCATCAACCACGGATATTCTTTGTTTGTTCCACAAAATCAATATTTCAGATAGCGTTGATCTATTCAAAAGTATTTAAATTTCGGATTTTCGAGGAATCAAGTTTCGCTGAGCTTCAAACTGGAGCTTCGCAAATATTTCCAAACTCGAACAGCCTGTTGCACCTCTCTCGCCCCTTCACTCTTATGCTCACTCTCCTCTCAGTTTCTCCGGTGTATAGGTTACTTTAACCCTTTAGGGGAGTTGTATACTGCTATCTGATCCTGTGTGGTGAATACTGTTTTGATATTTGCCTACTCTGCGGCTCTGATCCACGAGGAACACTATCCCTGTTGCTGAAGCCAAAGCAACATTGAGTTGCTGTCCATATCCTCGTATCTACTGCACCCCTAAACAATTAGTTCTCAGATACCGGATACCTAGCTACATAACTGCAACTTGTATAATATGATTTCAGTATGTATGTATGTTCACTAGGGTGGCTCTTATTTTCGACTTTTGAATTTTCTTCGCAGCCCCCCGAGACTAGTTTAAAATAATATAAAAAAAATCTGTGTAATGTTTGAACCCGAAGGATAACTGGAAAATGTGCACCTGGGCATTTGAATATTTAAATAGTTATTTAACAGCTCACAAAGTCGATTTTATGTAATATCCTCCAAATTATTGATTACGTCAAACAATATGTCAAACAAAAGTTGTAGATCCAGACAAGGAGCATCTTTTATGTTGTATTACTTTTTCTCGTGCGACAAACGGTTTTGGAAAAAAATCCGAAAAACTGGGGAAAAACAATTTTTTTCTAATTTTGAAAGTTTTAATCCTTCTCGAACACTTTTTATTTTTGAAGGTGAAAAAATTGTAATTTTTATTTTCGAGGACTATTTCTTAAATATTTAAGGGGGCGGCATATACCGAGATATGCCAAAAAGATAATCTTTTTTCTCCATATTTTCAGTGTTTGATATGTCATGAATGTTTCCTGAAAATTTGGGACCGAAATCCGCAAAAATATCGAAGATGTAGGCATGAGAGATGAGGTATTCAAATGCATTTTTCTCGAAATGATGAAATCTTGAAAACAAATTTCACCAAGAGTTCTTTAGTCAGTCAGTTCTTTATCACCACATTATATGATATCAAAAATCATAAAGGTGTGAAAACACGATGAGATTTTATCATGAGACAAAAATCTGAGCAACAATTAATGTAAATATTGGAAATAATCGCCAGATGAAAGTTTGGAAAATATATCATGAAACTTGTCTAATTTCATGAAACTAATCACAAAATAATTAAAAAATAATATAATAACAAAATACCTAATCGACTCATGAGATTAAAGTCTCGTGTGAAACACGATATTTCTGTTTCATCGTGGATTTGCACCTCAGTTTGAATTAAACTTTCTTTGTTATCTTTTACGGTTTCGCAGATATTCACGATAATATGAAACCCCACAGTTTCTTCAAGGGGTTGTTTCCACCCCTAAGACCGTTCCATTACTGCAACAAAAAATTATTATCACTTGAACTACATTTCTACAAAGTTTCTTTGTTTGAATTTTCAACTTGCCGAACATCCCCTGCAAATCAAAACAGCTTAAGTCCCTATTGTACAATTTTAAGACGTTGCCCGAAACCATTATCCCTGTCGCCTCTTGCAATTGGGACACAGATTGACGCTCGAGGATCGATCTCCACCCTCCCAGAATCACTCGGGTTTCCTGGCACAACCACTAAGAGAATATCCTGCGTCCATCTGCGTTTCCCCCATGTCAACAAGCGAGGGATCATTATTTGGGTCACTTGTGAAGGATGCGATGCTACTAAAGACGTCGTCTTTCATTCAGATGTTGGCCAGTCGTTACATAAATGCACAATATCGAATCGTTTTCTTGCTTTCTTATACTGCAGACCATATCCAGGGAAGGAAGTCGTCGTCAATTTATATTTCCCTTCCTCTCGTTTCAATGAGATACCTCCACTGCGTTGTTCCTTCGGCGATTCGATGCGTTCATAAATATCTGCCACTATCGACAATGATTTTTTTGTACCAAACAAACTACAGAAGAGCGCCGGTAATAAAAGTTATACAGTAAAGTTCACAAAGGAAGTGGCGTGTTGCGTCGTGTTGAAAATCTGTAGGTGCAGCGTTCTTGAGGCATGCCCTTCCTTTTACTTCTCCAACTGTCTAGCGTCTTTTCCGATTGCCCAGCGTAAAGTGTTTCTCGAGTCGTAAATCCATCTCTGCTTTTTCTCCGTTGCCGGCATCCTTTTCCCGCGTGTCATAGAAAACGATGATACTTTATTTTTCCGCTCTTTTGCAGCCCTGCAATTAATTACTTAAGCTTTCTCTTCGTTCTTGGCCATTCTTTTTTCAATCTCTCCGGGGAAAAGTTTCCTCGTCTTTCCGTACAGTATGTAAGTCGTGATCGTAATCACGGAAATGTCGAAGTTCCAAAAACCTTCCCAGCGAACGTTGTAACTCCTCTGGTTCTGGGATTTCATTTTTCCAATTTTACATTTGCCAATGGGATATGAGCTGAAGGCGCTGCAGCAGAAATAAACTTTTTTTAGAGTGGAGTGATTGATAGGATTTAGTTTAGCACAGATGGACTTAATATTATACGTAATTAGCTTTACCACTCGGCTTCCCTCGAAATTTAGATTCTGATTTATAAATAAATTGTTTTTTATTTTTTTGGGTGAAAATGTCACATTCATCTGGATTAGTCAGGTATAATGAGTTGAGGCACATTTCGTGATCCCAGAGTTTATTGTTTCAAAGTTTTTAAGCGACAAACACACACACACACACACACACATATTGAAGCTTTCTTCTTTATTATAGGTAATTTAATATGAAACTGATAATGTATGTAGGTATCACAATACCAAACTGGAAACGTGTAATGTTAGGTACCTGTGGAAATAAAAGTCAAATTATTTCAACCTTTAATAGTAGTGAGAGTGTTGTAATGCTATTAGCAATTAAGGGAAGAACTCCGTATATATAAATCACTACAATAAAGCCTGATTTTTTGAAATTTTTTTTAAAGAACTTATTTGCTCTAACTTGTTGAAACTTTCAGGGTGACTTAGTACATATTTAAAACGTAAAAAATTCATAAAAAATAGTCAATATAATGTGTCTATTCATGGAAGCAATTTCCAGCGAGCACGGTGTCAAAGGTATAAATTAGCGTGCAGTTTACCATCCACTATAGTCGCCTCAAACAACACACAAAAAATTTGTTTTATAAATAAGATTACCCCAAGGATGAACCTACTAGAATAATAAAAAGTGCTTTATCAAAAAATGATAGGACCTGAAACTAAAAGATAACGATTCTTACGAAAAACATCCGCCTTCGCTGTGCAACAGATATATAATTTAATAATACAATTAAACTTATATGTTCATCTAGAGGAGAATTTAATTGTCCACATTTATGCACTGGGAGATGTCGATTAGTCAACAATTTTTTTAGTCATCCTGCAGAGTATATGTGACTACTTTTTTTACTTTTTTAAATATATACTAAGTCATCCTGAAAGTTCCAACAAGATAAAATAAATAAGTTCTTTAAAAAAAAAAAAAATCAGTCTTTATTTTAGTCATCTATACAGAGTTCCCCGTTTAATATAGTTGAGAATTTCCAAAAGAGAGGTTAAGAAAGGAACTTGAATATACATCCATGTGCATAATAGGTCCTTGATATCCCGGTATCGTATTCCCATATTTTAATAGCGTAATCACGAGGCCGTATTTGCATTTGACCAGCAGATTTCAAATGATCTTATCCAATCTTCCCTAATACCCAGCCGTCCCGTCTTCACCCGTTCATTCTCATTCGAATCACGAACCAGATCGAAACCGAAAGACGACGAAAGGAAAATAATAATCTCCCTTCCGATTTCCGGAGAGGATCCGTGAAGTGTGCTACTTACCAAAAGAATTTCGCTGTATCCAGCGCGAGGTCTGTTCGAGACTTAGCCGCGGAGAGAAAATGAAAATAAGGCAGCGGGATGGGGTGGCGAGAAAAGAAAGACTCGCGGAGTTAACAGGAAGACTGTCGCGTATAGGGGGAAGTTTCCCTGGCGCTGCTTGGAAACGAAACGACAACGAAGGGGAAGTTGTTACCAAAAGTATCAGCACGTGTATGCAGAGACAGAGTGGTGGGCAGAGGAGGAGGGGATTTTGCCAAATGAGAAGAGCGAAACAACAAGGAGAGGAAGTAAGAAAGCAGATGAAGAGATGGGCGACACTTGAAGCGGCTGAGAGTTCTCTTAGCATGCCCGGCTCCATTTCAAACTCATTTTTCGCGTAACCCTCGCATGCCACACCATGCCGTGCTATACATACTGCGGACCACACTGTTCCAGGCAACGGTGCACTACTTGGGTGGCTGAAAGCTTCAAAGGGGAGAAGACTTTCGCGATTTTCTTTTATTAAGAACTTGCCGTCTTGGCTGAAACGATTTACAGTCTCCACCCTTTTCTCACTTCTCTCCCTCCTGCTCCGTCGAATGAGCAGACTCGAGACAGTCTTTTTTCACGTCTTGTCCCCTGCTGCACTTCAGCTGTGCTTCCTCTCGCGAGAAGCCTTAATCACGGCTGGAAAGCCGCGAAACATCGTGTACGTAATATACGTAGATCGTCGTGACGGATTACTTTTGTCAGCATCATCCTCTTCGTCGTTATCGTTAGCTTCTTCATCTTCTTGCACGCGAACCTACGTTTAACCGCGCAAGGAGGCTCCCAGAGCGAGGAGAGAAGCGTGTAATTAGACGTTGTTAGATAGCACCAATGGTAAAGAAAATAAATATCCGTTTTGACTGAAGACTTTACTTTAATTCGAAGTGGTTAAAGATGGAGCTTAGAAGAGCTGAATTACGAAACACGAGGTGGGTTCCAGAGGACTTGTATTTATCGAGTAAGAGCTGCTTCAGATGGGATCCTATAAACGAATACTTGAGGACATCTGCCCTAATATGGGTATAGGTACTCGAAATTCCTGTCCAGGACGTAGAAAAAACTTTTATCGTTTGCATAGAAATGATGATGCACTGGGCGACCTTTCTTTCCATAACAAGGTGGAGGCTTTACATAACAACGAGGTGACGTTACAAGACCATCGTGAAAAGTTCCGTAAAATAATTTCAGTTCGCGCAGAAATGCAAACGAGGAGGAAGAATCGATCGTGGAGATTAAAGGACAACGTAAACTCTGCAAAGTGGTTTTTGACCAAAGGGCGTACCGCATTTGTTGTACACCGCTGGAAAGCTCTCGCGAAGATGAATTAAATGGTACCTTTTTTACACTTGAACGTAAGATGAGAAGTGCATAAAGAATTATCTTACTGTTTGTAATTGGGGACATAAAAATAACTTCTGTATTAAAATCCTATCTAGTTGAGATGTTCTTGGGATAGACAATTCTGGAAGTGGTTTAGATGACGACTGAATTTGTGTCGCCTTTTTTATGAAGAATTGAATCGTTAACTATTCAGTATAAGTACTTCCTATGAGATCTAGTAGTCTGAGAGGATTCTAAGAACAATTTATTTATTGTTGCAGTATATCCTCACAAGAATTTCCAGTTCTTATTTAAATATATCCGCGCTAATTTCCGCAATTACAAGCAACATCACTCAACTTTTACACGGTTGTTATAATAAAATCGTTTAAAAATATTAAACACATTCTTTCTTAGTGGCAGAAATTCATGTTTAGAGTGTGAAATTACCTGTCAAAGTTGGGTTTGAAAAACTATTTAATCGAATAACTTGAAAATGACTTTATGTACTAATTATACCAATTACTAATTATTATGACTTTAACAAGTTTCATGTTTCATCAAAATCGTTGTGTCACAGTTGGCTGATGTTCCTTATTATCTCGTTAAACTCCTCTGTGAAGTCCATAAAATTATTCTTTGATCGATTAGACACGATTTTCATGTTTTGCGATGAACATTTTTTTTAATATATTTTTGGGTGCGGAATTTGGAAATCGCAATAAAATTTTTATACCATCTCAATCTCATCTTTATTAAAAACGTAACATAAGGTTCTTATATATATATATATAAAAAATTCAAATTTTTAACGGCACAATAGTCGCACAGCCAATGCGTATTTTCCATTTGAGTTATTTCGCGATGGAATTTTTCACGCCCATGCCATTCAACATAGAACAAAAAGACAAAATGTTTTGTCATCTACACAACATACTAAAGAAATTTTTGAAGGAATGGCGGGCATGAGAAGACAATTCATTTTTTAAAATTTCAGAATTTTTTAATTTCCGGATTCGGTATGTTCCCGTGTTACTTTCATTCAATCGCATATTTCAACATAAAAACACGAAAGCATTTATTTTTACATTTACAAGTGCAAACTCCCATAAAACCAGCATACATTTTTAAAAATCTTCCTTTACAAACCTCATTGCCTTTAAAATCAACGTTCTCCTAGTAATACGCTCACCCCGTTGAAATGTCGATATATAGAATCTGTGTAACTCGTGAATAAGTGGCAACATCTAAAGAGGAATTTTTTTGCGCCACGTGGATCGTGCTTGAAAAGTTAACTGTCACGTACTCCAGTTTCCAGCGAATAGAGCACCTAAACATGCCATGCTTCTATACCCTGAGTTATCAATTCCCGAGCGGCGTACGCGTTATATATTTCATTCTTCCGGGTATAAGAGATCGATCCGTATTGTCGATGACGTTGCTGTGTTGCTGCCATCCCTGTAGTTAACATCAACGTCAACGTCCACGTTGTCGGCCTCGCAGCTCTGCTTGCCTATTTTGCTTGCCGTGCATGAGTGACGATACCAAAACGATCAGCTGGAATTTCGATGCGGCCAACGCGTTTTGCATAAATGCTGATTTCACAGGAAATTGAGATTCTTCGTTTGCCGTTATACTAAGTTACGGTACAGAGTGCGTCAATTTCATGGAGCAGGTATAGATAACGTTCTCTGATATGGAATATTAGCGAATAATGCTCATCTTCTTTCAAAGCAATGGATATTATATCATGAGAACAGTTTGATGCGATTTAATAATGGAGTTTATACAAATTATGTATAGCCTTGTTCTGGCTCCACATATGTTCTACAATGACATCCCATTCACCACAAACGCACATTTTATAAACGAACACAAAGAGATTTACGCCCCCGTGAGTTGGAGCACAACTACCACCTACGATGGATCAAATTCATTTTTCGAGTAAAAGACTGAATGGTTCCTTTTTTCGCTTGGGCTTGAATGGGGAAGAGACGAAACCAAAGTCTTACAATTCTTCATGAGAGTCTGCGGTGCCCCCGCCAAACCCATGTACCCTTAGTACTGATGGGTGCGTTCAGCAGACTCAACCGTTGAACTCAAACGCGACTGTTCACTTGCCAACTGCTCAACACGTTTAGTGATCAGTCGCCATGTTTTGCAGCTGAAATAAATTACGCTACATTTGCTCAACACGTTGGCCGGGAGCGAGGAACTTCCCAGTCGTAGTGGTTTGACGTCCCGGCGTCATCACCCACACATATACCTACATATGCACTACTATATGTGTTACCCCTTCACTATGACAGGATGTCGAGACCTTTGCCCGGTACTTTTTGCAATCCCAAATCTGTCCCCAGCGGATAAAAAGCTTTCCGGTGACATCGGAAAATGTTCTTTAAATAAGTTATTAGAAAATAAAGGAATTATAACTTTCAGCACAGTTTTTATTTTTCGATTTAACTCTGCGTTCCCTTATTATTAAATCATTATTTATGGAATTTTCTAAATCATCTGTTATCATTTTAATTAAATCCAAATCCAAATCAATTAACATAGCTGCATCCATTTCTTTTATATTGTATTACTATTTTTATTAGAACCAGTCTAGTACTCCACTATTCCCCCAAATGTCGTTTAGTAGAACAAAAGGACTGATCACTGTTGACTTCACAACGGTTGAGTCTACTGAACGCAGCCATTTAAACCATGGCTGGGCCTTCGCTTCTCACAAAAGTGCTCCCAACTGAATCTCTCGCGCGGTCTCAGCGTCGATGAGCTACTTTAGTTACCCCTGGGGTCGCTATCCTTTTCGTAAGGACAAGCTTTAGTCTCTGGGGGAAAGTAATGTTGTACAACCAATGTAGGCACCTACTGTAAAAGACATCAGAAGAATCAGGTTTTTCACTGTCCATAGTCCACAGTCATAGTCTTCATTTACTGTAACATTATTATTCTTATCGGAGGAGATGGAACTGACCGTAATTTCATAATCGTCCAATCTTACTCTCAGAATTAATCAAAGACAATGATATCACCAAAATTAAAAAAGTATCGTCCCTTTCATTGTTTATTGTCAATATTCTGCGGAAGACAAGTGACGCAAAATTGATTGTGTGAAGTCAGCTGGGTACGAATTAAAATAAAGAACAAGTCAGATCCGCTGTGGTGCTTTTTTGTTTTTTCTTTTCCCAAGTGGGGATGACATTAATAATGACGATTATTAATAACGAATTTGGGACACAGTTTACGTGAACGTGGTAAGAAGAAGATGATTGTTTCGAAACAATTTCCAAGCTGCCGCGGTTTGAAAGTAATGGGAAACAAAAGAAAGCTCCTAGTCGAGCACGGGCTATGTCACTCATCTCACGTTTCTCGATTATTCGAAACGCGGCCACCCCGCGACTGGTTACAATTGAACTGGTCAATTTCGAAGACCGGCGTCACGCAATAACGAGGACACCTCCAGGAATGATCGATACGCGTGCCTAGGGAATGCATCGACATACCGTTAACCCGTTTACGTGGCTGTGGTGTGTGAATCAATGCCCATCGCGCCACTTCACGATTTGCCTCTAATGCACGATTTCAAGAATATGCTCGGAATAGACTTTGAACGATGTAAATGTTTCTCTAATTTGGATTCCTTGCGCAACATTTTAGTAATTTATTTATTCGATACATGTGTCGGTGATTCTGAATGTGGTGTAAGTCAAAAAAACAACAAAATTGAGATTTCTCTTATTTTATGTTATATTGATTTCTATTTCAATATTATGAAATAATTGTAAAATAGCCGCCACTTTCATAATGGGTTTCGACAGTTTCACGTTGATTTCGATAGTGGTGTAATTCATTTGTTCTGTGTAAGTAATTTGTGAGATAGGAAATAATTACATATTTTTGACGAAAAGCGCGTAAAATATGTCATTTCGCTGAAAATACGAGAAAAATTAGGAGAAATCGTGGTAAAGAATACATTGTCGAAAATGGTAATATGTCAAGTAAGGACGTTTTTCTTATCAAACAACTCTGATTGAATCAGTCATCTAAACCACTGACGATTCCTTCTATCATAAGTTTCTTAACCTAACCGTAATCTAATAAAATTCATCGTGCGTGGAAACTCTCCGAGCAATTCCCATATATCGTATATAACCTTTATTTCTTATATAAGAATGTGAACTATTTCATAAGGACAGTGCCCTTTTCTCATAGGGGGGCAACATATCTCACAGGAATTTCTTAATCAACCTCTGTTTCAGTGAACCAAATATTTTATTTGAGAGTAGATATTTTTTAATCTTACATTATGTTCAAGTTATAATTAACTATCAAGTAATAATTAATTGTTTAGTTAAGAGGACTAGGCAGTCGAAAAATCGATTTTTTATTGCTATTTTTCAAACACATGTATATTTCATACCAACTTTTTTTTCAATCTCTATGATAATAATAAACATTGTGTAAAAAGATACATCCAAAAGGATTTGCTTTCAATTTTCACAAATACATTAAAAAGAAAGCGTTTCTTTCACTGAAAACGACTAGTCCCCTCAAGAGCTACAGTTCAGTGCTAGCAGAGAACGCGTGCTAATAAGCGAATAATAAAGAATAATAAGAAGAAGAGCCCTTGAATATACTAACAAAGTTTCTCGTTATTATAATTTTTTTTATCAAGCTTGAAGATACACACATTCGTGCCTAACGAACGAATCACTGACAATCGGCTTTTATCATGTTTCAAAAAATACCGAGACGTGAATTCGCTGCGGACCTGAATTCAGCTTTTCCCCCATACCTCACTGACAATGAGCAGAAGGTTGAATTCTGCGTAACGTATAAATTCAAGCCGAGTTCGTTTTGCTGCTAGGTGGGCACAACGTTGGCCTGTTATTAAAATGCTCGCGTTGCATGACATCTCGTTTACTCGGCTACGATAATACTGTTGCACCTCTTAGTTACCATTCATATTGTATGAGAATTACACTACCTCGCCGGGAAATGCTGGCGCGCTAAATAAGGTACCCGCTCGCGACACGAGGAGAGATCATGGTCCGCTGTAATTGTAAGTTTGAATATTCGGGATGAGGCTGAGGAGTGAACTACGAAGTGTTCAGCCCAAACGAATTGGATTGTCACGTTTCCAGCATCTATTCTCGCAGTTGAAAGAGAATAACCGGCTTCTCTCGCGGTACGTTTGAAAAATCGCGCCATGGAAAAAGTAGCTCGAGGCATCTACTTGCACACGAGAGACTACACTGTACCCCGGGGACTGACTGTGTGCACGCACGAGTCCCTCGATTCGGGTAGATTTTCAACTGCCTCGCCAAGTAGTCGTTGAATTTTTCAAAAGACAGTAGGTACTGCGGACGAGTGGCGACCGACGATACGCGGAAATTTCGGGAAATAAAACGGTTCTGCGACGCTCTGCGCAAACCGTCCTCCATCATGATGGAGTTAATCGGTGAATGTATCGCGGGGATTTATTTTCATTCCCTTGAACGGTTTTTCCGGGCAGTAAAAAATATTAAAGCCGAGCAGGGGGACTCTGTGATTGCGCATGGACGTTATGGATATTTCTTCTTGATCCATAGTGCCGATAACGAAGTTGAAGCGTTGTAGTGCAAATGGCTACAACCTCAGCCACGTAAAATATGAGGAGCTGGGAAAATCGTTATACGTTAGGTGGCAAATGTGTAAATGTTATTGGTATGCTAGGTTGATAATGCAAAATGTAATTGGTAACTGGAGTGGGTTGTATATTAGGATAGTTGTTGAGTGAAACAATGGTTCTGATGTTACACACGCGTAATATGTCGATGTTAAGTATGTTTAAATGATAAGGACGATGAATAGAAAACGAATATGCAAAGCGTTGAGTATGATGATTTCTAGTTTTACAGAAGTAATAATTTAAACTTGTGTAGTGGTATCCATATTTCAGACTAGAAACTAAACAAATTAGTATTTCAGTTTTTATTGAGAAATATAATTTTTTTTATATTTATCCCCAGCACTCTTTTTGCGAAAGTTATTTATCACCATATTACAGGATCTCAAAACCCATGAAACTGTAAATGAAAGTTTTTATCGATGTCTTGTACGGTTTCGCAGATACTCGTGATAATATGAAACCTCAGAGTTTATTTGCGGGGGTGTTTCCACCCCTAGGATAGTTTCGTTGCCGAAACAAAAAATGGTCATTACCATCACTTGAGCTACTCAGCTACTCAACTTTGGAATGAGCTGTAGCGAGTGGTGACAAACTTATCTGCCTCTAACTGTTGGTAATTACTAACCAGATAGCCGATGAAAACGTTGATGGGTTCTGAGATCCATAATTGGTGACTTTTTAATTTAGGGCTTTCGGAAAGTTTTCTTGATTTTCGATCACTGTGGGACGATTGAAAGCTGCTATTTTGGTGTGAATAATTTAACTACTGAACATAAGATGATATGCCGAATCGATAAAAATTGCTTCGTCTATTTTTAGCCTCAAATACACTTCCGATGTATAAAATTGACATCGATCTTTTTTTACCAACTGACTTTCCATTGCATATTTGTATATTATTGACTATTTTCAATGTGTCAACCCAAATTGTTCCCAACCTTCTCTATTTACAGAGTTTTTAAAAATTCAGGGACTTCCCGGAGCATGCAATATCTCGATACAAAAAGGCATCGAAAAGTCCTTTACCATTTTGGGATCCGAGGCTTTGTTCTCGAAATATTAATAGTTGAGTATTAGCATTGGAACTTCCGGGCCGCGCAGTTTAAAGCCGAGACAGCTGAGCGCGGAGCAGTGACTGCTCGAACGCAGGCACTAATCCATATTCACGGTTTCAACCAACATGGTCGGCTCTACTGTGTGCGTGCGAGCGGTCACTGCTCCGCGCTCAGCTGACTCAGCTTTCAACTGCGCAGCCCGACAGTTCCATCGTTAATATTCAACTGTTAATATCTCGAGAACGAAACCTCGAATCCCAAAACTGTAAAGGACTTTTCGATGTCTTTTTATATCACTCCGGAAAATCCCCGATTTTTGGGACACCCTGTATATCACCTATAGCATAGAACCAGGCTTGCTTTTACTACATTTTTTAACCATTAGCCCATTGATAAAATTTTTATTTTTACGACATAGTGCCCAGATTTATAGGCTTTGACAGACAGCCTAGATTGTTAATCCGTGCTGCTGTACAATAACAGAATATCCCAGAACGTATGCTATGCTGTTACACATCTATATTTTTGTACAAAATATTTAATAATGCATCCTGCGAAAATTCTTTCCAAAATATTCTATTCCAATAGTTTTACAATTCTGTTTGAATTCAATGGCATATTAGGTATATTGAAAGTATTGAAGGGACCAAATTGAATATGTACTCGTGACTACCAATTACCATACAGTCCAAGATTTATTTCTTTAGAATGAAGGGATATCAGTAGAAACGAATGCCTCTTTTCATCTACCACATGCGAAGTGGTTGGATTTCCTATCATCTGGATTCAAAACGTACCTACTACCACGACATACGAGGTTCGAAAATATAAATATTTCATATTCAGTAAGCATCGAATCTTTTTCAGGTGGTATCCTATGTAATTCGTGTCTGTATGAGGAACACGTAGCGTTTATACTTTCCGCTTATTCCACATAGCTGGTTGGCTGGTGGCAGTAGGAGAGATCGCTCAGAAACGAGCAAAATTTACCGACGGGCTAACGTTCCGAGGCGTCCACTCGGCGAAAAAGGAGAGAAACCGGGTTTACGGTTGCCGGGTCTCGGATTCCATTAACTGTCGTTCGGAAAAATCTACCGTGACTCGATTGACCGACGAACGCGGGCAAAGTTGCCGCGCGGAAACCGATGCCAGGACGTTCCCCGTTGCGTCGAACTATGCAAAGCGTGGCGCAACTGTGGATGGTGGAAGTGTACACGACCGAATAAAATATGTATACGCGCCGCTGGTGTAGCAGGGCTTTAGCCACGGTTCTGGGGTGAACTTTCAAGCCGTCTTACGCGACCGTGAGTTCCAACAGGCTTCCTTCGTGAAAGGGTAGAAGGGGTACAGCAGCACGCCCAGCGAGTTTCGAACTCTTAACTGGTAGAAGCCTGCGATCGACCGGCCGCGAAAAGAAGTTCCGTAACGCAAAACTCGCTAGACCGGAAGCATCGATCGCGTCCTCGCCGCGCGAGAAAAACGTTTACGAACGTGTGCGCCGGGATTCCGCCGCAACGATTCGGCGTGTTTGGATCGCGGGAAAGTTTCAACGAGCCTCCGTGGATACTGGCGTGTTCCAGGGCTTGGGATTAACGGAAAGGCACGCTCGGGGTCTTTCGGGATCACTGTATCTGTTAGTGCCAGCCGTTGGCGCGGTTTATGACATGGTCACGTGGCATCCGCTATTTTTCAGTCGAGCAACTTTCGTTCCATATCACCATGTGTTTATCAGACTTATTAAATGCAAAAACTTCGTCTTTTATCTTCTTTTATTTTGAATTTTAAAGTCACATCGCTTAAATCATTAGCGACTATACATCAGTTTAATAGTATACTTAGAGATATCTCTTATAATTTTTCTTTTGTAAATGATGGTATTAAATAATCGTTGGGTATGAACGTTTGCGAAATTATGTTCTCTAAGTTCGTCACAAAATTCAATGTTTCACTCTTCGACCAAACTATGTATTTATATTATTGGGTTGGTGTGTAATTATCAGGCGTTCTTTAAACAATATTTATTATGAAAAAAGAAACATAAAAATTAAACAATAACATTTTGAAGTGATTATTTCGGAGCGTAGTCACCATCTACTTCAATAACTGCTTCCCATTTGATTGGAAGACACCAACCCAATAAATCTTACGTTACACTTTGTTATTATCATTGATTTATTATATAGTGGCCTTGCACTCACAAGGAAACATATCGAACCCAAAAATTCTGATTTTAATGAAACTCCGTACGATTGTAGAGCATGTCGGAGTATGTAAGAAACGATTTTTTTTCTGCGCAAAAACACTCTGAGGGGGTGAAATCAGCCCCCAAATTTTCAGCGATTTTTCGTTTTTCGAGTATAACTTTGTAACGGTGCGAGGTAGAAGAAAACCGTAAATGGACAAAATGTTCAGTGTTTAATGCCGTATAACGCGCTGCAAAAGAAATTTTTGTACGTCCAAAATTATACTCGAAAAACGAAAAATCGCTGAAAATTTGAGGGCTGATTTCACCCCCTCAGAGTGTTTTTCCGCAGAAAAAAAAATCGTTTCTTACATACTCCGACATGCTCTACAATCGTACGGAGTTTCATTAAAATCAGAATTTTCGGGTTCGATATGTTTCCTTGTCAGTAGTAAATTTAACAAGTTCAGTGACGCTTGAACTTGAAGACTTGAGCATAACTACTACGAGACGCACACCAGTGTCAGTGTATTAATAGACCGCTAGTGAGCCTGGAAGCAATTCTGGCGAAACGCCGGGACAATATTCGAAAAGGACAAGGCGTACACCCGGAAGCGCCAAGAAGTGATTACCGTGTTCTTTGAATCGGGGCCTTCATTCTCATTTCTTTTACGGTATCTTGTCACAGAACGATGCCCATAATGGTCTTCGCTACGATTCAATTATCGAGTCGGCGATGGGTTCGCGTTTCTCATCTGCGACCACTGTTGATGACACGTTCGGACCGAAACGAGACAACGGGCGGAACTTATTTCCGGGCGAATCTCCCTCCCTGCAAGTGCCCTGGAATTGAATACTCGCATAAAAAAAAGAAGGAGAAGAAGGTAGATCCATTACGTGAGATCTTTTTGTTCGCAAAAAGAAGAGAGACTCCAAGGAAGCCAATTAACGTAGAGTCCGACGCTCCGCTCGCTCTTAATATGCTTGTATTTAACATTCGACACACGTCCGATGTACGCCTTCATGGACATACCCCATGTGCTACTCGTTTCAACCCTATTTTTTTTGTATCGTTTTCCCTGCTATTCTGTCTCGTTTTTCGTCCCTCTGCCCCTTTCATTTTTCTTCGCGGTGCTATTCCCACGTTTCTTTAATGCCGTCCCTCTCTCGCGGTCTCCTCGTTTATATTCGAACGCGGGAGGAGTTTTCTCGCTTTAGTAAATAGTTTCCAACCGTGTAAATAAGGAAACGCAGGGGTGGGGCGAGCGCACCGCGGCTGCCGAGCAACGACCGTAAATCACATCAAATTTCAGGTGGGGTTTCCAGCTTTACCGTGAAAAGGATCGTTCCTCCCAAATTAGCCGAACACGGCACCAAAACGTTTCTATAGCATCGTAATTGACGTTTTTTCTTTCTCCACCTGCTGCCGCTGTTGCTCCTACTCTTCCTCTACCCGCAGTCAAACAGTGATTTTAAATCGTTTAAAATAGCATCGGCCGATTCGTGGCTTCTTCTCTTCAATACACGTGCTAAATAAAACTTCTCGTGGGATAAAGCTTAAAGCTGAAATCAGATATGGCATTGTTATTAGATGGTAGAATTGGAGGTTACAGACAAATGAAATGTTCTTTATTCCTTAAGCTGTACACAATTTGTTACGCGGGTACGAAAACACGGATTAAAATTAAATTCAGTGCTGTTAGTTTAAGCAGATAATTTTTTCTCGGTTGAGCTGGTAAAAAATCAACGCTAACACCGTTTCTTATTTACTTCTGACCTGGGGACCCTCGCAACTGAACGCTCGACAGCCGAGAACAATGAGGCCATAAAATGTGAGGATAACACGTTACGAAGGGAAGAATATTAAGTTCCGCATTTCTTATGCAATCTTCACCAAAATTACACCAATCGATTTCCTGTGTGTTTCCCGATTAAGGGACACCAAAAATCATGTAAATCGGACTATATTTAACGAAATTATATACAAAGTTAATTCGCAGGATTTAAAGTCAACTTTGTTAAGAATAGTCTGCTTTACATGGAATTTGGTTTATTTTAATCAGGGAAACAGAGGGAATCGAGTGGTGTCATTTTCATGAAGATCCAATGACAAATGCGGAATTTGACATTCTTCCCTTCTTAATGGCTAGTGCTATCCTTGGTTTCCTGGTCCCATATTCTCGAATGTCGAAAGCCATAAAACTCAGTGAAGCGTGAAATCGGTGGTGAGACATTCGCCTATCTCCCCGAATAAGAAATACTTCCCGGACCCTGAAATTATCAGCTTAATGGAGATCAACCGTACATGCATATAGTAACTAAGCAGAGCTTCTGTACCCACTGGCGAAAGATACATTTGGCGGCTTGATCTTTCAGATACAGAAAGATACATTAGGCCCCTTCAAAGGTATTTCACCTAAATGGGAGACTACTACAATTCCCTGTTTGTGTTTATTAAAAAATAAAAAGAAAAGGAACGCGATTTCTAATTCTGATCAGTCCTTCAACCGGATACGGTTTTCTATATCGTTTGAATTGGGCGCTCAAATTTTTTTTTAGTACGAAGCGCGTATGATTCCCTCGTTTCTTTCTGTTCTGGCGATCGTGAATGCGTAAAGGTGAGCTCAGTGTAACCGTTTAAAATTAAAAAACAAATTAAGATCAGACTAAAATAATAATTTAATCTTTTTTGTTATCGTATTCAGAAAAATTCACTGTTTAATTTCTGTGACGAGCGGAACGCGTCGCAGCAAGTTTCAGGAAACTTAGCGCATCAAAACAAACAGTTGTGAATCGCGACCTTTCGAGACCCACGTGGTGGGGCTAAGGGTGGCCCAGGCAGTTAGTCTCACAAGAGCAAGCGACAGAACCACGACGAACTTTCAATAATCAGTTATATTATTTCCCACCAAGCATAACATTATTTTACACGTACAATAACCCTATAATTCTTTCCCGATTTGTAAATTCTTTGTTATAAGCATATTGTTGCAAATATATTCTTTTATAAAGGTTAGAACACCACGTGTTTTGTGATTGAATTGCGGAGTAGGTACACCTGATTGCTACTTGTCAATATACTTCAACGGTAACTAATATTCTAACAATATTAAAGTAAAATTTTAAGTGTTTCTATCCGATTTTCCATATCATTCAATTTATAAAAAATTCCAAATTTTAATCTGTACTTTTCGTCTCTTTGTTAATTCCCTACTAAATTAGTGAATTACGCTTGCGATGAAAAAGGCTCTTTCAATATTGTAGCTCTTTTTAATATATTTCTGGGCATTAAATTCGAAAAACACAACATTTTTATACCATATACCCTTTTTCACTACTAATTTCATTCACTCAATCGCTTCTTACAGCTTAAAAACATCAAAGAGAGTAGTGACAATTGCATTTAGAGTTCCAAATTTCTATAAAACCAGCATACATTTTTAAAAAAAAGTTTATATGACAAATTTTGCAGACTTGTATTGTCAGTGGGACCAAGTGGTACAAAAGGGCCATGCTACGGCTCTGTCGACAAAATAGATTCGCAGCGTTGTGGTATACTGTAAACACGGTGACCAATCTATCGATAATTTTCCTTACCAGTCTTACCATTTCCCACCAGGCTTTCCCTTGCGCCATGGATTTATCGTCCCTCCACACAACGTAAATCGTGCTTCAATGACCCAAAATAAACTTGGCCAAGAGAACACCGAGCGCCCGGTGTCTACCACATTGGCCCATAATTTAACGTGCTAACCAATATCGCTAGGAGCAGCTCAAAATTGCGTTCCGAAGATAACGCGAAAATTTGTAAGCTTTCTCGGAATTCCACCGTTATCGGCCTCGTAGCACTCGCTATCCTAATCTGTTCCGCGTCTGTTATGGTTCCCTACGTTGAATTTTGAAAATACCTAAAATTATCGCATCAAAAATTTTCGATGCTTTTGACGGTAGAAAAAAATCTCTGAAGAGGAAATTGTTTAGTTGGGCGTGTGTGTTAGAGGAAGAAGAGGTCCTCAAATATTAAGCTTTGGGTTGTTATCGAGGCAAATTCGCACAATCATGTCTTCTTCTTTACTGCATCGTTAGTTCGCTCTCCTTGAAGTAGCGATTAACGATGCCTGCCTAGTTCGCAGTGATGGATGAACTTTGTTCACAAGGTAGAATTTCTGCCTTACTCTCAATGCTTAAACTCGACGCGTGATTGACAATAAAATATGAAATTCATGTTGCTCGTGTTGGAATTTGTTAGATTATTAGATGCATGGATAGAATGAGAACAAAAGGAGATTTCCATATAAATTAAGTAACTATCATATATATTACACAATAGTAAACAATATCCCAGACATTTTATCCAGTATGCTCTACTCTCTAATTATAACTTTTAATCTCCCTTGCTACTTTGAACTCCCAAAACTCTCATTCTGCCCGATTCTGCATGTTTTTTGCAAATCTCGAACAATTCTTCTCACCGTAATATTCGATTACACACAGGTCTTCTTGCATCCGAAAAGTCCATATGCATTTCAGAAAATTATTTTAATGTGCTCCAAACACTCACTTGATCTTTTCTGCTCATATGATCCAAATCGTTTATCTTATATTTATTTAAGAATAATATCTATATTTACTTAATCCAAAATAATTTAACAACTATCGAATATGACATTTTAAAGGACATCACTTTCACTCCACCTCTCTTGTAAAGAATTAAGGTAGTTCCTGAATAATCTACTAAATTACAGAATTTTTTCAAATTTCGTACAAAACTAATTTGGAATACTAGAAACCCTTGTACAAAGTTTAAAATCAATTTACCATATAGTTATCGAAAAATTATTAATTAAAGTTGAAATTATTAATTAAAGTTAAAAAAAAGAGGGTTATAGTTTCAGTTTTTCTTTCGAAACGGGAAAACCATATTTAAGAAGTGTACCAAAATTGGCACAAAAGTACATCGAAATGTCAGGAAATGAATTTATAAATTTCTGCAAAACTGACCACATAATTTCTTCGTAAATGCCCATAAAAAATAAGTTTACGTGCAAATTTTTGAGAAATTACGTAGAGCAGTGATCGTAGCAACGTCGCACAATAGATATGTTTAGACATTTAAATAGGGAACGAAGTTTCAGATCCATATGAACATTTTTTCTGATATTTTGGTTATAAAAAACGCTCCGAATGAATGCGACGTTGTCAGATCTGCTGCTCCAATTCACTACGCTAACCAATTTAATATTCCATTTTTGTATTACAATTATTTATATTAACATTGCACTTTTTAAAAAATATATACATGATGTTAAAATATACTACTTTATATTTATCGTTTATTTTCCAACTCTAATTTGATTAGCATAGTTGGTTAGGAACTACCTTAACAAAAATGCCTCAAGCTTACACAGTTTCTTTTTTGTATCTTTTTGTGAATCAAAGTTAAAAATAAAAGTTTCATTTAACATATACGATATCAACTTTGATATTCAAAATCTAACACTTCATCTTACATATCACTTTAAATATTCTAAGCTCTTCCAGCGAAACTAATAATTCTGACTTATACTCGTTTATCCCCCCACCAGAGATATATGACCTCCTTCACCACTACCAGAAGCAACGAAAATTTGCGTAGTATGATTTACGTCGAAATCGTTTTCCCATTTGCATCTCGCGTTTTGTCGCACCTTCGAGAGCGATACTAATGGTCAAGCCACAAGTACAAAGGTTTTCGTACATGTCACGAGTGCGAGAGTGGGAAGAATGCGACATAAAAGGGTACACTTCCGCGAAAGTATCCCTGGGGAAGGCGACGTTCGCCATCGCATGTTCCAGAGGTAACGTCGTTTTCCGTTCCTTTCTTGCTCTTTCCCTCCTTCTTCTCTTTTGACAATGTGCCCTTATTCTTTCTCGCATGCAATTCTCTATATCCGTCCGAGTTTTACGAGTACCAGGTTGCGGGGGTGGTGCACTGTTTTTTTAAGGATAAGAAACGAGAATGTAAAAAAGGCCACGGAGCTCGGCTCGGCCTCGTTGAAAACAGAGGTATGTACACAATAATTACGCTCGGCTGGTGCGTAGGAACAGATGGTGAAGTATCATTCGACCTAGCACCGGTTAATGCGCCTAGGTACACCTTTATCTAAAACATTAAGGCCCCCTCGTTACTCCGTGTCGCACTCGACAGCTCCTTACGCGCTGCTCGCTTTGTGTTGCCACGAGTGTGTCTCGTTTTCACCGTTTAAATTTCGTTCCTGTGGCCACCGCTTGGAACAGCTTGTTCAGAATGGGACCTACATTTTCCGGCAAGTTCGCTTGTTTAGTTGTCGGATTCGCAAACGCTTGAAATTTCTACGTACATATACGAAGTTCGGTAGAAGTGGAGCTGCGAACTTTCGAAGATAGAAGTCCTAAAGTGTGTCTTTCAATGGCGCGAGTGACTTCTCCCTGCCAGAATGCTAGTCGTATGTATGCCACTTGTACAATGTGGAATGTAAGCTTTCTAGTCATTTCGTATAATTAATGGGTGACTTAGTGAGTTTACCGATATGTAACTAATTGTAAGTAATTCTATGGAGTAGGTGCTGGTCGTTGTTGATTTTTTATATTGCACGTGATATGCTAATTATATATTCTTTCAAAGTGTGTGTCATCCTTGTCAAGGGAATTGAGTAGGAGATTGGCTTTCATGGTTTTATTAACATTTAGCACTTATAAGGGTAAATCTCCAAATCTGAAATTTAAAAAATTGTGAAACTTTGGGGATATGTGGGGGTGTATAGATATGTATTACGATTTTTTTTGCTGCTCAAATTCATTCTAAGGGGTGAAATTGACTCTTGAAAATCAAACTATTCTCCGATTTTGCGTTATAATGATAGCCCTAATTAAAATAAGTAACTTTTGCTTGAGAACTTTTTTTCTATCTCTTACAGTTCGCGAATTATAACAGAAAATCGGAGAATATCTGGGTTTTCGGGGGTCAATTTCACCCCCTTAGAGTAAATTTGGAGTAAATATTTTACATATCCCCAACGTTTCATAATTTTATGAATTTCCGAGTTTGGGATCTTCCCTTGTTAGAAACTAACTGTACCAATACTATGACTTACTACACTAAATAACTATTAGTAACAGAAGGAAATATATTCTATGAGAGTTGACGAACATGTTACTATAAGAGGAGCAAAAAATATATAAATAAGCCAAGTGTCTTGTAAACCGTGTACTTCATATTTTTGTGGTCCGATAACCAAAACGTAATGTTTGCTCCAAATGAAAACTACTACATTTCTTGATACTTTGTAACCATTTCCGAACAATTAGAAGACTGATGGGGCATACTTTTCTACTGTTTATAAAATTGAACGGGCCCTACATATGGAGGATTCCGTGAAAATGAGTTACGTAGTTCAAAACCCCCTATGTTGTCAAAACTTTCAGTTGATAAATTATTTAAGTCACTACTTTCATGCGTAAGCAATAAATTACATATATTGACCACGGAGTTACTAGGCAAAATTATTCTCAGAACAAAGTTTTAATTTTTAATGCTAATGAACTTACACTGATTGGCTTCTGAACTTTCCATATGTACTATAAACAAATAGCGGAGAATTAAAATAAACCCCTGCAACGACCGCGTTAGATTATAGGTATTCAAAGGGTCGGTGACGTAGTTGGAAATCAATAGTTGGATCAATTGTCGCTGTGTTTACCGTTAGACAGGTGCTCCACGATGTAACATCCGCCCACCATGCCGCACACGACCCGCAAATCTTGCATTGTGGAAACGTTACCGAATACCCGAACCCAAGTGTTGTAACTATGTACAATGTCAATCAGTAGTGAAAATGATAGAGCAAATCACTAACAGTGCAGTTGGCCTGTAAAGCATGAAAATTTAAGACCCTTCTGCGCATATGACTCTAATATTCTTGGATCTCATCCCGCAGTAACTGTTTAATTGCTAGAATGGTTCAGAGTCCAGTGCATGAAACGTTCAGCTGGCTGAGAATCTCACTTTACGATGTTCACCAGGCCATAAACCGGAGTTAAAATGCAAGGGACTTCGGGTCCTCGTCTGCCTAATTTGCGCGATGTAACGCCCCCGTACAGTTGTAATTGGGTGTTACAACTGTCGCAGGAAGGCGGGCTATTCTTTGGACAATGCACAGTGGGCATTTGCGTGACTCGCAGTTAAGAATTAAAATTGAAAAATGATATTTCCTGTTATTACAGTTTATTCTTTTTCTAGTGTTGTTATAGTTAAGTACGATAGTTTGATTAACTAGCAGTTTAATAATTAAAAACTTCATACAACATTATTGGAATATTAAATATAAAATATAAACCTTTTTCATTTAATAACTGGAAACTGTGTACATATTTGTTATTCGTTACTCTGAGGGTAAATATTACAGAATGCTTGGTAAGTATTGAATTCGATTCTGGAACTGACCGTATTTCATTTCATTACATACGTTTGAATACGTGTTGGACTTGATAGTTCTAATCTGCAAGGAATCTAGTCGCTATCTAGGGAAATGGTCAAAGCCTTAAGACCCGGAGAGTTGCTATAACTTTTGCTGGATTTCGAAGTAAACTGCTACCTAGGAGTTGTTCGGAGGGCATCACGCGAAATGTTGTATCTGATCGCTACTGGCAAGACCACCTTCATGTACACCGTTGATTTAGTACTTACGCGCTCGCGTGCTTCAGAAGTTGTTGCGTTATCGTTGCCTCGCATTTGGGTATTGATGACTGCTAAAATTGACATAATTAACATAAAATTGACACGGTTAAAAATTACAACCATTCGATATCGCTGCTTGGAATTTATAGTGACACGACTAAAAAATGTCAATTTTTATTTTTTTTTCATAAATTGGCTTCAAAAAGTACAATGCTCTCATCGTGTAAAACGGAAAATTTCTAACTTCATTAGTTTCACAGCAAAGAGCAGATGTGTTTTGAATAATAAAGAATTTGCATAATAAAGAAAGTGAACCAGTTTAGTTTTTCCATTTTGGATGACTAGAACAGTTCCCATACCAGCGTCCGTGAGAAAAGAATTTTTTTAAGAAGCTTGCGCCACGATAAAAAAGATCAAAAAATTCTGAGTATTACTTCAATCATACCTCAATATACAGGCAAACCGCCAGATAGTATAAACTTATAGTTTTTGTTAAATAAATTCCCGTAGATGGCGTTGAAAACGGGCAGTTACACTAGAGTTACACTACCCCTTTAATTTGGAATCCACAACTATTTCGTTAGAACGGAAAAATATTTATGTTTTTAACCAAATTGATTTATTTTTGTTTAAGAAGGCCGTATTGTTCAGTATCAGTATCCTGATTGACGTCTGCAATAATCGCGCAAACACAACACACTCGGCCGCTTAATTTTCTTCGCTTTCTGCCCTCATTCATGACAAAGACGCGTTATGTCCTTAATTCGTTGTTCCAGTGTCTATCCTATGATCCTTCCATCTCTTCCTTCGAGGTACGCGATTTCCAGGAAAGTTGTGGATATTGCAATATCCGACTCTTCGAAAACTATTCGTTCGTTGAACCTTCCAAGATTTACCAGCGGCGAATGAAGTCGGAACTGTCACGAGGCAACATGGACAGCATGTCGGCATCTCATGCTTGTAGTTGTCACTTGATTCGTAAAACTTTACGTAACACGACAAATGTTGTGTGATTTAGTTCATCGGACTATAAATTTGACGATGATTGTCTAGTCCAGTCATTTTGAATGAGACCCGCTCAAACACTTTCACCAAAAATTTTGAAGTGTTTAATGGCGATTGTTTCTCACTGAAAAATTAGTATGTACAGAAATGGATTTGAGTACTGGTCTCTTATTAATGTGTCATTTATCGGACTTGCTCATTAATGAATTAATTAATGAATTCTCTAACTTTAATTTAATTTGCTCAAAATTTACTTTTTTTTTTAAATTTTTCTTTTTTATTCAGACATTTTTTCGAGTCAAAAATGCTAATTTTTCATAGATATTTAATTAAAATAATATTACCTAATTAAATACCACAATTAAATACCATAATTAAAATAATAATACCTTAGCCCTAAAAAGTGCTTCGAACACATTAATGTGATTAAAGTTAATATGCTTGTCCACGACTGTGTGCCCCGGGTTAATGTGCCTGTCCTGTATAATGTTCCCGCAGTTTATATGTTGTTTTAAACTTTGAACTTTCAAAAAAATTCTCTAAAATAGGTGCTTTCATTACAAAACGAAATATGCAAATATAAATTGGTTATAACTAAAGTCAGCATTGAAAGTTTTAATTACTTTTACAGCGAAAACAAGATTAAGTTTGCCAGTTACAGGGAAGTAGGCGGGTACATTAATGCGGACAAGCATCTCGCAGAATTAGTAGATTCACTTGAAAAAGTACGAAAACGTTTCAGAAGTGTTTATTTTGTTATTTGTTCATAAAATTAAACAGCTTTATAATATAATTAACAACTTTATATAAGTGCAATTCAGGATAATTATCAGTTTATCCACTTCTGTTAACCACTGTGTTTCGTAACTATTTTAACATAATTATCTAAAATATCATGGAAGTTTACTACCTCACTGATTATACGCATTGTATAATCATATTATAAAAATACTGTAATAAGTATTTAGTACTTGAGTACATAGTTTTCACGCGCAAATGTACAGAAACTTAAATTAACATTGGACCATAAAAATGAACAAAAAGGTGTTTTGAGAAAATCGGTTTTGAAATTTTTTTGCGTACGCATGCACCTATCTAAAAATTGACAGTGTGCAACGGTAAATATGGCACAATTTATAATTGCTGATGAATTGTATCCTAGTAGACAGAAATACTTAAGTCGACGTTGTAGAATAACTTTTTGTCGAATAAAGCTTTGTCTTCAAGAAAATTGAGTCTGAAGATGGACTAAAATTCAATTCTACCTCCAAATTAATTTTCCAGGACACAAAGCCCCATTCGAAGATGGTTATTTTACAATTTCGACCAATTTATTCACGAGGATTCATTCGCTTCTCAGTTGCACTCGTATTTATTTATAAATTCTGCTTCTTTCTACATAGTCGAGTACTTCTGCATTAGGAATCATTCCATATCTGCATGTGCCATAATTTTAGCAGCACTCTGTATAAGAGTACCTGTCACATGATATTATTTAAAACGCAAATTTGATCATCCATACAATATCTCCGCGTTAAAACAGTTATATATCTAGAGAAAGATCTAGAAACACATGAGACACCAGTGTTAATTAAGTTTTCGAAGATTCCCGAGGTCATTAATCCTTTAACCTCTCTTAATTCCTCTGTTGCAAATTGAGTAAGTTAGACAATACTAATAGTACCCTATTTTCTTGTTTCAGGTGAGCTTCTGCGAGAATCTAGCACAAAACCACCACAACGTACGTAGAGTATTACACAAGTACCTACATAATGACCGCCTATTATGTCGTTACATGGTTCAATTACATGATGGAGAAACTGCTGGAAAATCCTGAGGAATCGTCGGTTCATTGTAGCACACTCAAAATATGATTGCAGCTCTGTAAATTGAATAATATGCACAGTAGGTACTTTAAATAACTTTCTCACAAGTACGTAATTCTTTCCCAACTCTAAAGTTAGAATACGTGAATTTACTCCCAAGAAGACGAACGGTGCACATAGAATTATTAGCTCAGATTTTTCCAGTAAGATTCCCATGTAGAATAATGTACTCGACATCACTTTACACCTAGACGTTGAGATGTGTGACGTTTACACCTATAAATTGATGATTAGCCAGATTCATTTGTTTCACAAGTGAAACGATGCAAAATTGGGTTTCATGCATAATGTAATTTGTCCGTATACCACTCGCTTATACAGTTAGCCACAAAAGTCTGCATATATTACATGAATTTACAATGTTTAAAAAAATACAGGAATGTCTTTTGTGATACTGTAATTTATATTTATCAATATTTTATTATTAACGACTTAAGTGTTTTATTATCTACTCAACATATTTTTAACCTTGATTATTAAACAATTTAGTATCTTCATTATTTTTTAAACTTTTCTGTTCCTATAAGCATACAGATGTAGAGAGTTGTATGGCTCATTGTATAATTATTTGAACAAATCCTGTAAACCTTAATGCATATATAGCATTTGCATATCAATTTTGTAGCATTGCATTTTATTTCTAATATGCTGTTTTATAAGCGAGTTTAATAAATGATGCAATTTTCTCAAAATACCCTTAAATTTAACTAATAAACAGTTTAGTACATATACTATTATCGAATATTTAAATTTTTTTAAAATATCACGATTTGTAGAGTGTCTGTAGATTTTTGTGACTGACTGTACATATGACTCTTGCATTTCGGTTATGATTCTTTCTTCTTCTGAATTCTAACGCCAAGTCCTGCATACTCTAGATAAGAGTTACCTTTTCTTTTTCCTTTTATGTACTTTGGACAAGTGGAAGTTGAAAATCTTTTTCCCTAGATGTTTCCTAGATGCATCTAGGTTGAATAATCCACACTGGCATATATCTTTGCTGGTTCAAGTATATCGGATTTGTAAAAAGTTACGAGGACGTCGTAATAATCCCTAACGGCTACCTACGGTACTCTCGTAGGTTCGTCCCCGACATCCAACCTCCTGGCAGGTACCTACAGCACTCCAGCAGGGTCGTTAACGACAACCCACTTCCTCCCAGTGGCTACCTACGGCTCTCCCGTTTGGTTGTCCATGCGCTCTCATTTCCTGTGGCTATCAGTGATAACCAGACATCGGCTTGCCCGCTGCTAACAAGAAAATCCCAACTTCCAAGGTCGATCCGCAACTTTCGCAGTTGCTCTACCCGGGCTCGTAATAGGATATTCAAATTTCGCCGTATCAGAATGCAGACAAATGGCGACAAGGATTGTAATTGAAAATGAACGTACATCTGAGTTTCGGAAATACCTTTAACACGTTTCGTGGAGTGACGAGAAAATTAGATCGCGATATTCTATTCTAGAAAAGTATTCTACTTATGTTGAATTTTTCAGAATTTATTTATTTGTTGCTTTAAGAGGGTATTCTCGTTTAGAAGGCCAATTTGTTTTGCCTCTTTTTAGGGATGATGCACAGAAAAACTAAATAGATTTTAATATTTCAGTAAGTTCTAAAAAAATTTCACCGATATACAGTAATTTGCAAAAGTGGGTACACTCCCTTTAAAACAGAATAAGTTTTTTAAAATGGGTACAACCGACTTGAGGTTTTTTTAGAAGGATTAGTTTACTACGTGACGTGTTTTGTCGTTTCGAAAAAAAATTGCAATTGGTCGGAATCGTAAAAAAATAGTGGAAGTCGCTTTTTCAACTGTTTTATCTGAGCCTGTAATGAAAATTAAAAAAAAACCTTTGGCCATTGAAGTAAGTTGTATACATACCTAAAATTTCATCAAAATCCGTACAAAATTTACTGTATTTTTAACATCAAATTGAAAACTATGCTTGCCAGTTCGATAAATATTTTACTCTTGACAGATATGCAGGGTGACTAGTGATCCATGTAGCATGAAATATGTAATTTCTCGTAGAAATTTACTCTCATAAAGTAATGACCAGAATTAATTTTGAATATTGCAGAAGAAATGTTTGCATTATAAAATGAGATTTATATAATGGAAATTCTATAGTACCTACCTAAATACAGTCGGTTCATTCGATTCTGACCTCTCTAATGCAAATCCACGATGGAGAATATCCTAAATTCATGCTGTTGGTGCATAAATAGTAGTCGGTATAGTAGCTTCCATTTGCGAACTAGCTGGATCATGATTTTTCTAACTTAAAATAGAGTTTTCACGGTCTCTTTAATATTCCCAATGTTCCCTTTCTCTTTTTAGCAAGCATAATGTAAATAAGGCCAACAAATTTAAATAAATTACGTCATAATAACTTGCTACGGCGGGTAGTTTCACCACGTGTTGGATACAAGGTCCATTCTACGCCATAATCTCATTCACATATAAATACACCTCGGGATAAGCTTTTAAATTAGGTTCTCATATTGTTATCATCAAAAAATTCTAATACTTCCAAGAAACATACTAATATCAAAGAACACATGTAATTTGACATTTAGGATGGTACTATTTAAATAAACGAATTCGACCGTGCGCTAATGAGCAAAATACCTACTCACAGATTCATGAAGATACAGAGGATCTGAAAAAGGTTCTCTGCTTCTTGCGGCAAATGGTGAAGCTACGGTTGATTAATCGTTTAATGTCGTAATGCATGAAATCGCTTCTTTCTTTCTCCCCTCTGTGCGATATCGATGCCAAGATAATGAGAAAACAAAACGTGGTTTAATTTCGTGGGCAAAAAATTCCTTTTTTACGCTTTTGGAGCCGGACGCTCTATCTGTATGGTGATTCATGAGGCTTCTGTTAAAATGATTTATCACACTTGGGAATTGTCTGCTTCATCGTGGATACGTCCAGCAAGCCCGGATATCTCAGAATTAATCTTAATTTTATGCGCCGCGTTACGATTGCTTAACGTATCGCTGCTGGGGGATACGGTATTTACGTTAATCGCAATTCTATAGATGCAGCATTCTGTATTCCTCTGTTATTCTCATCTCTTTAAGAATCACTCTGCAATCCTTCGACAAACTATCCGTGATCCTGAATTCGAAGCGTGCCATTATGTATTCAGTCGCGGTTCTAACTCTTTTCCCGTATATTTTAACGATGACTTACAGACTCGTTGAAATAAGGAGTCTTTTCTCAAGTGCTCCTGTATTTTCGAAAGTTTCTACTAATTGTAAGATACACAAATATATCCCGAGTCGTACAGAAAACTCTTATAACCTTTTCAATACAGGTGACTTAACCTCTACCTAAATAAAGAGTGATTTATCCCAAATGATCTTTGATAATATCAAGGCATTTTGTGTACTAGAGACATAAGTTTAAGTTTACACTCTCAGTTTAAAGTTCTTTAGAACCACACATAGTCTGACATATTTTGTGTGTTAAATAAATTCTATTACTATTTTGAATTAAATTGAATTTTTATTAAATACGTTAGCATTGTTTCAAACAATATTTCATGCATTTGAATTACCCATAATTAAATTAGAAATTTTTTAGAATTTTAGAAGGGGGCAGCCCTAATTAAGACGTTAGGAATAAGGTGATTGTTGGGTTTTTTTTCTAAGAAACTGTTAAGCAGATCGTTTTCAAACTTTCAGGGTATTTTAGTTCACATTGAAACAATAAAAAATAATTTTTTCGTTGCAAAATGTTCGGTAGAAATGGATAAAGTTAAATTGATAAAGTTTCTTCGAACGTTTTCAATGAGGTCAATTAATAATTTATTTAATAAATCCAATAAATTTTCTAGTGCATTTAGGGTTTAGTAATTTTTATATTCAGTCGCTTGTACTTCAGATATCTAATTTAATGGCTACAATATACTTACAGCAGAAGAAAAACTCATTGTCAGTGGAATATATATGGTCCTTTACATATTTTATTACTCTGAATAGTAATCGAATTCATTATTTTATTCCTGTCGTAACTATGCCATATACTAAGTTTCAAGTTTTCCCCTACATTTTTCTATGATGTAATTCATAGAATAAAAATTTTATCGTTTTCATGAAATGAAAAAGTTTGAGGTAAATTTTAAACTTACGCTGAAATAAAATTTTAATTACTCTTATCGAACGAAGTAAAATTTCAAGGAAACTCACGTTAAGGTCTTCGTTGCTTCTTCTACTGAAATTTTACATTATAACTTAGGTTATAATTTACTGCGTATCTAGGAAAAAAGTTAGTTATCAAGTACGGAGCGCGCAACTTTACTTCTCAACAAGAAGTGACGCTTCGAATAAATAAAGTCGTTAGGAACGAAATACCAGCTATGGAAATCGGATTATGAGAGAAAATGGCGGTTACGGAAGCCACATAGTTCAAGTCACGACGTTTTAAATAATGCTATATTCACCTGGAGAGATATTTACATTTCTGGCGGCTACGGAATTCAATCAAAAACGAAGAGAAAAATACGTCTATTTCGTTCTCTATGCATTATGAAACTTTGTAATTTCCATCGTAATATGTATATACCGTACAACGGGCTTTATCTCACCAAACAATTTTCGTAATGAAAAGTCTCCATCGAAAGGAGTGGAATATAAATCCGTCTCCACTAAAACCATATTTCCTGAAACTAATGTTCGCAAACTTCTTCCGATATCACTATTTATTACTTCAATTCAGCTCAAATTCAATTTTCGTCACTTTTCGCATTGGCCAAATAAAGTAATATTTATCTTATTTGTGCATTGTTTAATTACTGCACGATTTTACAATTAGTTTTGCGTTATCCTACTCCTCTTACTTTGTCAAAAATAAATTTCTAAGGCTTACCCCAACAACTTTGCAAATGGCTATAGCAATTAAAATTTAATTCAGTAGCTATGTATATTTCTGTTTCACTCAAATTCTGTATTACACTGATAGTCTATTCGTTTAATCAATCGCAATTTTGAGATTATTTTGTCAACAAAATGAAATCTTCTTTGCAATCTAGTTTCAGCGATAATTTTCATGTGCAATACTATTTAAAAAATAGAAGGAACAACCATTAGTTTTCAAGATGAAAGGGTTCTGTTATCGAATACTGATTGGTTTTTGCAATATGTCTTTCAAAAACCACTGACTTTAATTTCAAAGTAATTATTAACAACGATATCACAGAAATTCTTTTAAAGAAAATAGTAAAATGTTGGTATTTAATATATTGTGTAATTGAAGACATCTGTTACTAATATTTATTTACACATATTGTTCATTTATGAACGGTGACAGCTGCATACATTTTACACTATACATTTTTTCCTATTAAAAAAGAATTTTTCATAACTAGAATTTCATTTCGCTACGCGTGATCAATCGTTACGTTATTGAAATAAAAGGTTCGATTAATCACGTACAGTTAAATTTAATAATGAATTGAATTTTAATTAAGCATTTGTATATTGAAATTTGTACCTGCATGCAATATATAAAATTTTACAAACGAGCAAAATTTCTCCTGAATTTAAAAAGCTTTAATTGCGCTTCAGTATTTTTGCAATATGCATGTACTTACATCACGAGTTTGTATCTGAAAATTGTACCAATTTTCCCGTTTCCTCTATTTTCCTTGCAAAATACAACAGCGTATTCTGTGTACCTACTTCTGTATAAATCGTTGTATAGAAATCATTGTTTCCGAGATACACACGTTTCACATTATAACACAAATTACACAAACAATTTGAAAATAATTTTAAGGTAAACTTTAAAGCTGTATCCACCTGTAATATAAGCTATTGAAAAATTGCAAGATCGTATAGAGTGTGCGATCCGATTATAAATCAAGCGGAAATGTTCGAACGCTTGGGGTAGTCCATCAATAATACGCATATGAACGCCTGTGTCGCTGCCAGTGAAAGCCATTTTAAACACTTATAAGACAGTATACACTGTCGTAACTTAGCCAAAACCATTAGTTTCCGCTGTGCTTAGCTGCCATGTTGCTATATCCCATGATTCTTTGCGCAAGGTATAGTAAGCATATCGTTGACTTGTTGGTAAAACTGTTCAAGTTCATTATTTCATTCTAAAATCCTTAAAGATTAATGGAGTCAATCTCTTTCTAATTGTAAGTTTTTTAAAACAATATATTAATAAAATCTATATGGAGGAAACTTAAATATTTTGCAATAACTTTCAATTATTACCTGATTTATTGTAATAGATTGAACTTTAAATTTGCATTTACTAAAAAATAAGAAAGATGGTTTATTTTACCAACAGGCCAACGATATGTTCTCTGTCTGTGAAATGGGTTAGTAAGTGTGGTAGCTTTGAATGCAGGTGGTGATGTATCGTAGCTTGTAGTAAATATGAGAAGATAAATAAATAAATAAAGTAAATTGACTTTGGTCAATGAATTCTGCCTCAACTAATTGTTAGGAAGTTTGAAAGAACTCCACTATTCTGGAGTTCTTTCGAACGAGATATTCACACAGAAACTGTATGAAGTTAATACTTATTATACTAACCAATTTTGATAAAACATTGTAGTTATGAAAATAGAAAATGGAAAAATATGTGACCCAACTGATAGGTACCCAACAATTTATAATGTACCTACAACAATCAAGATCGAGTTTCACTAACCAGAGTCTTAAACATTTATTACAGCAAACTTATTTGAAGTCAGAGAGCAGCCAAGTAGTTAGAGTCAATGTTTCATCATCCAACAGTTCTGGTGTTGGAATGTAATTTTCTCGACAGCTTGGTTTATAATACCTACAGTTGTTTGGAATACTACTCTTTCTGAAAAATATCTAAAAAAGTCAATAGTTACTTGGAAATTATAGTAACGAGGAGTCATGACTATAAACATTAATTAATAACATATTGATAGATCTAAAGGTTAATTATTTAGAAAAGGATGTTTGTATTTTATAGATTACGTGTATCATTAGCCCTTTATTTCTTAGTTCTCAATAGTGATCAACGTATCATAAAGCCACAAAATCGTCCACACAATGAGTTTGCTTGATTGAATTACAACCCTTGGGTTCAGATGTACTGTACTGTGTGAGAGTTACATCTCTCCGCCTCAAAGCTGCACGTCATATACAACACTGTGGGCGAGTATTGCACCGCGGAAATCCTGCTTAACGGAAAGCAAAGTAGCCACTAATTTACCAACCACGTCACAGCCCTTTGAATACAATTTAGTATTTAATAATATCTCGTGACAACATAAATTTAGATACGATTTAACTTTTGAACACACCTTAGACACAGAAGTTATAGACATTTATAAAGGTCATCGGAAGATTCTTTGGTTTTTTTTTTAAAGAAGAGAAATCAATTTTTTAAATAAAATTTTGATTTGTTCTACTGTGCTACACCGAATTTCGTGGAAAATTCGCGTGTTATTAAATATGAATTCGCTTTCAATTTACTTCGAATATCATTACAAAATAAGCTTCGACTAATAACACTGAACTGAGAACCTGATATCAGTAATTTATAAGACCCATTAATCATGTATAATTACTATTACTGGGAAACTGACATTTTACAATGTCCAAGTTACAAACACGTTCTCTAGCTTGATTCTGTAGTGAAATCTCTTCAATATTTCTAACTATTTTCACTTTTTGTAATTAAACTAATTACAGCGTTTCACCATTTTCCACTTTTACAAAGATTACTTGTGTAACGCGATCGAGTTTACTCCAGTTTCCTCGCTCTGAAATTAAAATGATTAATTAAGTTTCCTACGTTCTCAAAGATTCTCTGCGCGACACAAGTTCGTTCAAGTTTCACAATGAAGTTTAATACAAGATCTTTTCTTTTTTATTAAATTCTCAAAGAAGTCAAATAGAATTTATCCCATTTCCATTTCGCTATTACCCTGGCGTCACAAATTTCCTCGTGTACGACGGAAAATTTCCAGATTGCCACGGGTTTTCCCTTCAATTCTAGGCTTTTAGGGCATGCTTATAGCCAGGAGTTTTTCCCGATGCTCGATTTTTCAGCGAGAAAATCACGAATAGTTGATGCATCAAAAACTGAGCTACTTGGGGACTGAAAGTAAAAGCCTTGCCTTGAAGAACGCATAAGGTACTTCATGACACAGAATGATGCACTGCAAACTGAAAGAGCTGCTCATTCATTAATTTTCCAAGTAGACACTATATCTGTTTCAAATCTTCCGTCTTTACGTTTACTTATACAATTGCAATAGCTAGGTCGTTCTTCGTGTGCCGATTTTAACCATCTCTAAATTTATTAAACTGAAACTCTTACTATGATAAACTGGTTTAAGATCTCAAAGAAATTTATTTTATTTATTAATATCCCAACTCGATTTTTCTTGTTCGCAGTTTTGAGTGTTGCACGAGTGTCAGTTAAATTACTAAAGAGCCATACAAGAAATGGCTAGGTACTAGATTTATCTGAACGATGTGCATTACATCAAATAATGAATATTAAGCAACACTTAACAGCAGTTGATTCGACAAGCGTGTATAATGCTTATAAGCTGAATCCATCACGTTGTTGTTCTTATGTCTCTCGAATAATATTTAGAGAGACTTTATTAATGATTAGCTGAAGTACCCGGTGTTGCCCGTGTTAATGCAAACTTTTGAAATAAAAGCGACAGTATTATAGACGACAAAACAGTTGATAGCGTTATTAAAGTTACCGAGAAGGCAATAGTATTTTTTCATAGTTTATTTGTTGTCATTAGGAAAACGAACTTTTTTTTAGTCACAATAATGTTTTTCTTCAATTAAACATGTTAAATAATAATAAATAAATAGAAAAGCATATACTTTTGGCCAATAAATGAAAAACTATGCAATAGCGTCAGAACCAAGGTGACATATTCCTTCCGAAAAGCTCTCTAGAAGAATGATACCCCAATAGAATAATTCGCGAAGTAGCAGCTTACAAATGATACTTTCACGCAGCACTTAAGGTAAAGTGAAAAGTGAAATTCATCCCAGGAAGGTACCTTGAAAGTAAATATTCACAAGGAAGCACTAAGATTCTAATAGACGAAAGCAGGAAGTTATGCTTTGATGTGTTGTCAAAGCATGTTGTATAATATGGATCCTGTGTTCGGTTTGGAAATGCGATATACCCGTAACAATAATTGTCAGCACCGAGCTGAGCGCAGTTCCAGCAGTGCTGGAGTGGCGTAGACTGCTGCGAGAGGAAATCCCGAATACCAAGAAATTCAATAGCCGCAAGGTACTTCACCAGTTGAAGTGTCATCGTCTTTTATAGAAACCGCGTGCATAGGGCAAAGAACAGCTTTAAGATCGCGTCTCCTTTGATGCCGTAGCATGTTTCGTTCCACGCAATAACTGCGCAAGCTCCTTTGTCATGTGATCCTGCAACGAGACCCTATCATCGAATAGACGATCAATTCAATTAGCTCTGTGTGTAGAGCCGAAACGTGGTTTCTTACCACGTTACGTACCGTTAACATTATTCCTGTAGATCTGGTTAAATATTTGAATTTAATTTTGATCAATCGGCGTCACAGGTAATATGGTTATGCAATAATGAGACGACAAGGTCTCTAGAAATTGTACGTGAATCGACATGCTGACGTTGAGGAATTACACAGAGAAGTCATTTGTGTATTATGACATTTCACGTAGGTTTACGATACGTAGATATGTATGTATTTAATTTGTTAACCCACGAAGACGAGTTAACTTGTCAATTTAAAAAATTCCACCCGTTGTAAAAATACAATTTGTTTCTTATTACTACTATTAGAGCAGTACTATAACCTGTGACGGTTCTTCATGTTTTTTTATTGCTCTTTTTAATATATAGGTGGTTAGTACATTCAAATAAAAATTCATCTGTTTACTGATAATATTTTTTCAATAAATTGTTTATTTATTTATCGGTGAATAAATAAACTAAATTTAGTTTTATAATTCTATTTGTATCAGTGAAGAGGTGAAGTAGTGAGATATAGAGTTGAAGGCAGTACAGAAAATGGGAAGAGGAAAGAAGATGCATGCATCCCTCGTCCTGGGCCTCCTAGTGAGGACTCATTGTCAACTATAAGGTTTACCTAGCAGTCTGTACCCTTAAGGTGCATTCCCACAGCGGCGGCGCGAAGCTCGCTGCCAAGATCCCAAACCCGGAAATTCAAAAAATTCTGAAACATTGGGAATATGTAGGGGGTTTCCTTCTGAGAACAACGCAATTTTTGTTTGCTGCTCAAATTCACTCGATGGGGGTAAGATTAACCCCTGAAAATTCGGCGAGGCACCGCTTAGATACAGACACACACACATAGTAGAATCGACCGCGCTGGTTCAAATCGTGAAAATGGGTTACACATGTGGTAACTAAATATGAGAAAGATAGTTACACGATCATAGACTGTGATATATGGCGTGTATTTAAAATGTTGGATCGACGCCCAGTTGTAATAACTAAAAACAGCCTTCGAGGTAATGCAATCCCAAATAAACGTCTAAACAATTCTAATAGTAATAATTATAATGACTTTATTGCAACCACACGTAAACTTCATGAATACAACACACAGAAAAGCTGTCGACAAAGAACAGACGACATATGAATGTTGTAAAATACTGTAAAGGACGAGGATCAGGAATAATAAGCGCTGTTTTTATTCCGAACCTTGAGTTCGATTGTACAAAAATCGAGAGATACATAACTAACCTCCCTTTCATATCTCCCACGTAATCTGCGATCTTTGTTGCCCAGAGATTGTATATTAAAGCACAAAATAGTGCCTTCAGTACAAGCGTGTACTATGTTAGTGGTGTGGATGGAATATGTAACGATCTCATAAAAGAGATAAGCTGTGAAGTCGTTATCGCGCTGAAATTGTCAAGTGTTATGAGCCTCGGGACAAATTTGAATAATTTCGGACATTACATAGGACATTAACACATTCAGGGACTGTACCACTAAATATGCTCTACATATGTACACCTCGAAAAACGTTTCTCAGGTCTAATTACTTACATAGATAACGTTCTTGCGTCTCGATTTCGCCCTCCTAGAATTGACGATAATAACTCGAATCCGCGCTTCAAAAACCGTCCTATTACTTCATTATTTATTATTTAAAGTATTTCAATTATTTAAATATCCCTTATTCCACTAGGGATTAAAAAAGTATGGGATGCCATTTAAAAAACTAGAAAAATTATTACCGGGATATTATGGCCCCTTCGGTACCGCACAACTCGTGTAAATAAAGTTGTCTCATATCTCTAAAAATAACGGAGATATTCCGGGTGACCAAAGTTATTGCCCCACCCTGTATATTCAAGCGAAATGCACCATTGAAAAGTCAATTAAGGTGAGAGCCACAGATTTACGTGCTTCATTGCAACATGAATGCCGCCGGCGAAAATCATTTATATTATTAGAGCACTCGTGACACGTCACGGCGCACTTAACGTGCGCGGACGTGTTGAACAGCCAGGGAATCCTTTGTCACTGTGACTCGATCGAAGTGGCAAACTGTCGATCGCCTAGGCGGGCAACTATATTCGGGCAATCGAGCGGTTGAACGAGCGCATACCAAATAACAGCGAGACTCAGTCCGCTTAACCGATAGGAGCAACAGGTTCAGCGTTCACTTCACAAAAGCTTGCTTAAGCGCATATTCGTTCCAATTAGTTGAGAAATTTGCTGGGTCCCCCATCAATAAGGCCAAAATGAATGAAACTGGCTCTTTTTGTTTGATCATTACTATAATACGCGTTAATGCGATGAGCGTTGCCAACTTTATTTTTCCGTTTTAAATGTTGCTTTACTGTGTTGCTAATAATGCACACAACTTTACCAGAAGTCTGCGGATGCAATGATAGTGTAGTGTACTATAGCAAAATTAACGGGGTTGAATGAGAGTGTTAACTCGAACGGACCCAACCAGCAATGGTCACCCTTTTTCTTTCGTCACGATTTGTGCTGATCCAACACGCAGACAACTTGGGTTTGAGACCCAGCACGCAGACAACTTGGGTTTGAAACCCAGCACGCAGACAACTTGGGTTTGAGACCCAGCACGCAGACAACTTGGGTTTGAGACCCAGCACGCAGACAACTTGGGTTTGAGACCCAGCACGCAGACAACTTGGGTTTGAGACCCAGCACGCAGACAACTTGGGTTTGAGACCCAGCACGCAGACAACTTGGGTTTGAGACCCAGCACGCAGACAACTTGGGTTTGAGACCCAGCACGCAGACAACTTGGGTTTGAGACCCAGCACGCAGACAACTTGGGTTTGAGACCCAGCACGCAGACAACTTGGGTTTGAGACCCAGCACGCAGACAACTTGGGTTTGAGACTCAGCACACAGACAACTTGGGTTTGAGACCCAGCACGCAGACAACTTGGGTTTGAGACCCAGCACGCAGACAACTTGGGTTTGAGACCCAGCACGCAGACAACTTGGGTTTGAGACCCAGCATGCAGACAACTTGGGTTTGAGACCCAGCACGCAGACAACTTCGGTTTCAGACCCAGCACGCAGACAACTTGGGTTTGAGACCCAGCACGCAGACAACTTGGGTTTGAGACCCAGCACGCAGACAACTTGGGTTTGAGACCCAGCACGCAGACAACTTGGGTTTGAGACCCAGCACGCAGACAACTTGGGTTTGAGACCCAGCACGCAGACAACTTGGGTTTGAGACCCAGCACGCAGACAACTTGGGTTTGAGACCCAGCACGCAGACAACTTAGGTTTGAGACCCAGCACGCAGACAACTTGGGTTTCAAACCCAGCACCGCGGCATTCTCTTTTTTCCGGCTCCCACATTCATGCTCTGCGCTCTTAACCCTGAAAACTGCATTCCACTTAAGAGTAGACTCGTTTCACGTAGGTACATACTGATGATTGGTAGGAAACCGGCAGGGAAAGCGCTACGCGACTAATCGCGTGTGTCAGATCCATGGAAGCTACGCAGATCGGTCGCAAATCGGTAGGGACGCAGGTCTACTCTTAGGTGGAATACTATACTGTAGGTTGTACATACTTAGTGTGGAGGAAAGCACAAAGTTCTCAGCCAGAAAGGCGCAACAGGTCTGGTAGGTTGTTCCTAAAAGTAGGTTCCTAAGAAATGTCTGTAAATGAGAAAACGTTTTCACCCCCACTGAAGAGAATCTCAAAATCTCAGAAATTTAGCTGAAAAATCTGTTTAGCCCTAGACCGTGATGAAGTTCATCGAATTTTACTTCAATAGTTACCAATAAAGGTCTACACACACTTATCAGTTCCGTGACGTCACAGTGCTAAGACATGAGAAGAAGAGATCCTCTACGCCCCTCTTCTTCTTATCCACTGGCACACCGGTACTGTGTCGTCACGGAATTAATAAGTGTGCCCAGACCGTAAGTCTGCTCGTTTCAGTTCACTGAAGCATCTTCGTTGGAGACAACGAGACACAAAGACTCTTGGACAAAGAAAATACTTTTGCGAAATGAAACACCTCCGGTAACTCGGATAAAGCAGGAATAAGCCAGCTGGAAATCATACGGATCAAATCAGCATCTGGGTAAAGGTTTCTATCCCAGTATATTCCCAGTCTAGTTCACTGCATCCCTGAATATATTCTGCAATACTGTAATGAGTGTCCAGCCTTGATTCAACGTGAACCAAGTTCAATACATGCCGCCCCTCTTTAGACGAGGATCTTTTCGTCTCTTTTCGTCGTAGTCTGTGCACTTTTCTTTTCACCCTGCTCCTCTTTCTCCCGCTACTATTCTCACGGAAGTCGATATCTGCCGCCTGTTGCTCTGTCTTCTTTCATTCCCTCCCCTCTGATGCCCTGGAAACCACAGTAGCCACGACAACCGGAGCTACACTGGTCTTTCTTCGTAAAACACGATCTTCGAGGGCAGGGATTGCGGTTAGATTGGAAGAGCAATTCCGCAATTTTTACTCGATCGACCGATTCTTCGCGGCGCGATGGTTTTGGCCCGTCACGTCCACCATGGATAATCTGATCTTAGAGGAGAACCACTGGACCGCACTTGGCTATCAGTGCAGCTTAATTTAATCGGTGTGTAGCTTATTAGCCGTCTCCACACTGCTCGAGCCTCACCATTTCCTCCTCCACTGATCTTCAGCGTTACGCTTTGTGCTTGACGGTTATTGAGAAGCCTCATAGTCGCAGTTGTTCAACGTGTCAAGAGTAATGAGCAAGTTTGTGCCTCTGTTGATCAATGTTGGGCAAAGGGAAGAGTTATTAATTATTTTGTATATATAACATACATTGTATAGAAATGAACTGAAAAACGAGTTGGTATAAGTCAAATTTTGGTCAAAACGAGATAAGTATGATAACATTTTCAACATTGCTGTCCTTTGTTTATGGTTCCAGTAGCACTAGTCAATATCTTTTTTTTCGTGTATGTCAAAAATACAGTATGATGACGGGAAAAATAGTATAAGTTGAGTTATGTCGATGAATACGGAGAAGAGAATAATATCTCACCTCAAGCTAAACAGTTTCTTTTTTGTTCTTTTTTGTGAATCGAAGTTAAAAAAAGGATTTCCTTTGCTGAATTTGCAATTTGATTCAAATTTTGTATTCTATTTTCATGTTTAAAATTTAACACCTGATCTTACATAGCATTTTAAATATTCTAAATGTCTTTCTGCAAAAATAAAAATTCTGACATATTACTCGTTTGCCAGGCCGCCAGAGATTTAACAGGCAGTATAGAAGTTTAAATTTTCATTGCATGTGTTCAAAGCGGGGCAAACTCGACATAACTTTCCCGGCAGAAGCGATCACTCAGGAATGCTTGATCCACTTGAATGTGCATTTTTCAAAACCTTGCGCAACTCAAAGTATTAACATGCATACTACTAAACATATAATATTTAATTATACGTGCAATTTGTTGGTACACTAACATATCCATAATGCAAAATTAAAAAAAAAAATAGAAACACTTTACTGGTCAATCAAGGAAAGTAGATTGAGTAGATTACTCGTGCTACGTTAGACCAAATTTCAAATTGGGACGCTCAAAATACTTCAGAAAAAAGATTCATACCTTCTCCTTCGTTGTAATAAACTTGTTACAGAGGGTGACCATTTCAGTTTAAATGTACCTTGTACAAAATACTATGAGAATTTCACTAAAACAATTTTTTCTTAATTTCTTATTTTTACCAAATCCATGCGCGCTGTAAGCTCGTGCTGTTATTAGAAACACATGGTGACTTCTATTCACGGTAATGAAATGAAGTATCGTCGAGGTCGCACAGATTTGAGTTGTTTGAATTTGCCTGAGTTGCATGGATACCATTAGTGGCTGTAATTATTTATTTGAATTAGGGATCATACAGTACCTATCGTACATTCGAGATCAGTCGATATGGTCTGTTCGTGGACATGCATCCATGCATCGGCGATGGTTGTTTTCTGTGCAGCGTACCGTTTAAACTGGTAATTATCATAATAGTCATTAAGCGCGCGAACAAATAACGTTTGTTATCGGGATTTCAGCGCGCGTATATCGGTGAACGTGATATAACATTAGGTTGGCTTGACAATGTCCGTGTTCTCGGTTTACGTAATATTCGAGTCGAATGTCTGTGGTTGCATTAGCGTTATGAAATAGAGGCTCTTTGTCACAGCGTTCTCATTGGAAGTATCAGTCAGTGTCCTGGATGCTAACGAAATTTACTATTCCTACTATTGAAGCATACTTCATTAACCTAACCGATGTCACAATTGAAAACATTGGTACTATAGGTGAACAAGGATTAGGATCTGAATATGGATCTTTTGTTTGTATAACTCTTAATTTAATTTAATGAATATATTGTGTAAAACGGTAGTTTATTTTATCATTATGTGCATTACAATGCATATGTTGAATAGTTGCTAATTAAAATACACTAACCAAAGGCGCCTTAACTAGATGCGTCGATTCACAGACAAGTAGTGAAGTAGAGATGAGAAACATTTATGAGATTTAATCAAAGACCTAACCGACTTTCATTTGCTTCTCCTCCGGATGAAAGAGGCAAGCGAGGAACGTCATCTCCTCTTTTGATTCTCTTTTTTCGTACCTTCTTATCTGCTTTTTACTTATAAAGTCGCCCTCCCCTGCTTCTTCTCATACTGTCGTTCTTTCAAACTTGCCAATTAAATGACGAATATTGGAAGGCTGGCTTGTATTAGCCTCAGTTCGCGATCTCGACTTTCATCTTATCTATGGTTGAGACTCGCACGGTTTTGCCGGTGGTAGGTACATTGGCCATCCATAAATCGTTGTGAACGAACACAAATGCAGACTAGAGGAGACACTTATTTCTAAGCTGATCCATTACCGTACTTATATTAGCATCGAGTCGCGCAAGTGATCGACAGTTTCTATATGAGTAAAACGTCAATCACAAGCTTATGGGTTTTTTAAGTTGGGTCGATGAGTCTTGAACCGTGTCTTATTAGGGGGTTGAATAGGGTGATAATACACTTGTAACCGATAATACACGATAAGTGTTATGGAGTCTAGCGATTAAATATAGGGTAGATGTCCCAATTACTGCCACATTAAGCTCATCGCGTAACTTTCGTTAATTATTTCAGAAGTTATTTAGCCTCAAAATCATTCCAAGTTGCAGCATACTAATGCTTAAGAACTCTTTTATCTAAGAAATTTTTTTTATAGTATAAACAGTATGTTTTAACTGCTAATTAATTGAAAAAGTATAAGGAAGTCCAATGTCCCTAAAACTGTCATTCACCTTTTAATATTAATTTATAAATAGCAGTATGCAATGCTTCTCTATTATTATCTAACACGGAAACCTAATTTAACATTAAAATTTTTTTCCCTTACGATTTTGCACGCATTATTTCACTATTAAGTAAAATAATTAAAGTGACAGTAATAGGGACACTGTCAGTAATTGGGACATCTACCCTAAGTTGCATTCGTAACACCTGACAAGCGGCGTTGATAGGAATCTCTATCTTATTACTGATGCAATCCCAAATTCTGAAACTTTGGGGCCTACATGACCTCCGTCATATGGCATTCTATTTAACACGCTTGCAACCCTAAAACTCCAGAACTCGGAGGCCTTCGTGACACGTGGCACTCTTCATTCGTCCCCCACTAACGCGCCACCATACTATTAGATTTATTTATAAAAAGCGTTGTAGCCAACCCCAAGTTAATCAGTAAAACTTCAACCTAACATCTCACCGAACCTCTGGCGGGTAGCACATTGGTCGGTGACCTACCTGTAACTGCAAATTTTTGTTTCGAAAGCTTCTTGGAGCCAAGCTTCTTGGAGCACGCACTTACGACGCGTAGGTGTTCCCCTCCACTACCAATAATTTGCAGGAAACCACTTCCTGGCAACGCTGCTCTCGACCGAATGATTCCAAGAAGTGGTGGGGATAGCGACGAGCGCTTAACGCATAGTCGGCATAGTTGAGGCGAGCTCATAGCGAGAGTTTACTGTAACACAGTTCTACATTGATCATGAAGTGTCACGCATTCTTATTTAATTCTGATCATCTTAACAACCTGCTTAATGAGACCGCAGAACTTCGGTTTGCTTTTTCTTATAATCTCTACGAACAGTAACATCCAGCTTCTGTACTAGTTAGTAGGAACAGTGACATTGTGGTATCCGCGACAGTTCGTTTCAAATTTTCAAGGGAGTCACGAAACCCTGCTTCGTTCTCGAATTTCCCCCATTTCTAAATCGGCGGACATTTACCTTACGACGATTAATACGTGTCGCCCAAGCGTGTTTAAATTCTATCTGAATTTCGTAATTTTCCTTCGTCAGCGTTAGGTGCACGTTGACTGACCGACGTGCTGCAATTTGTACGATGTGTAATGCACACGTACACTTGCAAATGCGATGAGATATTACGATATTCCCTAATTTATGAAACAGTGACACGTAGAGAACTTGCGTCCGCAAGCTTCGCGTAGAGCAGACACAGATGTGAACATTTGAAGAATGATACATACGTTGTCATTCGTTTTAATGAATCTTCGTGTGTAACTGTGCATTTAAAGAAGACGTGTTCCGAAAACCACTAGTAGATTGGCACAATTGTAATACAGAGTGGGCTGCAGGAGATTGCGTATTCGCAAGTTGATAATATTTATTTATTTATTTAGTGCTTTGAACCATTTGTATTCAATTTATAAATTACAAGCTATCAGTTTACATAATGAGATTTACAATATTTAATATTTATACCTATCTTACTTGGCGGTAGTTATTTAGATTCTTACGTATCAGATTTATATAGAAAAGACCTAACAAAATGGTTGATAATATTTACGTCTGAGTAGTAGTTTTAACAAAATTATACGTTCGTCTTCATACTCTGGACATTATTAGATGACATGATTTATTTAAGCCTTGAGATTCTGCTCCGTAGTGACAAGCATTGTTCAGAATGAAATTAACTCCGAAGTTGGCAATATTAACCCTTCGTGGTGACACGGGGTGTATCGCACCCGAGACAATTTTCGAGTTCAAATTTCGCACCTTTACGAATTTAAAACGAATTTAGACTGTAATATTGAAATTTAAAAATTTTGTGATTTTAACAAAAATAATCACTTTCATCAACAACTCTTTTTTCAACTACAAATTTCATTATATCAAAAATTACATTACTTGAAAAAACATAAAATGTGCAATGAGACGATCAATTTTGTGAAATTTAAATCGTTCAGTAAGAAGACAGTCCCCTGAAATTTCATTTCTGATATAGGGCGCGGAGAACTAATAATTTGAAAAATGATGGCATTTATTTATAACCAAGAACTCTGTTATATTATTGAGTCTTATTTTTCGAGAATGCGGAAAGTTGTTGATGATAACTCAGAGTGTTATTTGAAATTAGAGGCTTTCCCTGCTCCTACGTATCAGGAGCGCCAACTTGTTAATTTATAGTTTCAGCAAGATGGCGCTCTTGCTAATGCTGCGCAGCAGACCATAGCAGATTGTTCCAAGATTGCTTAATCTTTTGATTTCGTGCTGAGCCGTGACCAGCAAAACCTACTGATTCGTTCGTTACTGACTGCTTCTTACGAGCTTACCACAAAGAAGTGTTTTCTCAGCACGTCGACGCCATTCAGTAATTAACGGCTTACATCTGAGAATAGATCAGAGGTATCTGACATGAATCGGTGCAGGAAGTGGAATATAGTTTTTGCCAGATAGGTTCAGTAATGTATTACAGATATTTGGTTAAAACGTCTTAATTTCTATGAAACTGAGTCCAATTTTCTTTATGCGACGTGTCGTATTCCCGTAGATTGATTGATTAAAATTCGTAGTTTAAAACAAACTCGTCACATTATTTTGCAATCGACTCGCTTAACAGTCAATACAAGAAGTGTCGATCTCGAAGTCTGAGGAAAATGTTCGAAGACATGCGAAAAAAAGTTATGGGCATACACCTAGGGAAGCCTAAAAATTGACATTCTTTTAGAATTTGTTTTAAGAAATTATTACCATTATTACCTATACTCGTAATTTATTTATTAAATATGTCACATCTTTGGCTATAATACATAATTTTTGTATGTAAAAATATTAGTCGTATAATACAGTTATTTGGCGATACAGGCCGATTTAAAAAAGTTCATTTTTAAAGAAATTACATTAAACGACATTATTGATTTTCTTTAGGCTTATGTAAAGTGAAATATTGATGTATGAATAAATCAAAAGCATTGAAACACACGATTGAAATTATTCGACGCGATAATATAATCTATTTTCTTGCGATACCTACATGTATAAATTTATATATTACGTCGCCGGTATTAAACCACCTCGTCGCACTATTACTTAGCGTTAGACAGCGATGTATGATTAGCGTAAGTACTTTGTGAGTCATGGCAGCAATTAGAAAGCATCGCACGATTTTACCCATTAGCCCTGTCCGCTTCGTTAATATTGTTATATAAGTAGTAGTTTTTGCCACTTTATCCAAAGTGCTGTACTTTACTCATAAAAAATTCATGCAATCTTGGTAGAAGTTATTCCACGATAACAGAACAAAATTGCATTTGTTTTTATTAATTACACTACTATCTATTTTATCTACTTCTCAAACAATCAACATCCGTAGAAATTATAATATTTACAAGAACAAGTAATCCAATTGTAATGTACCACAAATTGTCCAAACGTATAATGTACTAGCAAAATATCCTCGCGCTTCGCTTCGGGCCTAAGAGATATTAAGGACTCCATGAAAACACATTTTACCCCTTTTCATCCCCTATTGAAGATGGAATTTCCACAAATCCTTCCTTAGTGATCTACTATTATTTAAAAATCATTATTTAAAAAAAAAATAAAAACGTTAGAACCTTCCTCTTGTCAAGACGAACAAAGTGATGTAACACACTTGTGGCTACAGCTCATATTTACTGAGAAACCACATTTCAAAGTATACAACTTTAATTTTATATAATAGTATAGATTCTTCTAATCATAAAGCTGGTTAATTTGATGAAAGCTTCTAAAAAAAATCAGGTAGCACTGTGTCAATATTCGAGGTGGTGCGCCAAAATCACAGGGGAAACGAAAGTGAAATCGTGGTCGGTTTTGCAGTCCATTTGCGTCGGAAGAGGAACTCTTGCCCCCAAGGAGAAGTCGTCGAAGAAAGACGGTCTTGTTCGAATGAGTTACGTCAAAGGGGAAAGACGTTACTTCACGCGCAACCGCTGTTGAACAAAAGTGATGCAAGAAGTTCGACGTCCCGACGGCTACTGTATCTCTTGTACCTTTCTGCCGACAACGAAAAATTTCAATCCCAACGTGGGCGCGACAAGAGATGATCAAATAAGATGACACTGATAAATTCTCAAAGTACATCCATCGATACTAAAGCGGGTTGTTATAGCATGTTGTAAATCTAAGAATTCAGAAAATCTGTAGTTTGTAGTTCTTGTTGTGTGTGTCTAAAGGACAATACCAGATTTATAAAATAATTTTACAAAATATTATTCTTACCCCCAAAATTAAATGGAAAGATTTTGCAATATGAACTGAAAGTTCGTAATTTTTAGTTTCTAGAAGAAGGAAACGGCAATAAACTCGTATAAGGGTTGAAAGACATTCGAGACTTACTCTGAGTGACGATGGATCAACGTTATCCTTAAAGGTCACGTCACCAAATATCTTCCTCGCTATTGTGTTCTTGTAGTATCTCTAAAAGCGTAGCAAGGTTCGCGAAACTTGAATGTGCAAGTTTATTTCAGTGGATTAGTATAAATCAAATGATACGTTGCACCATTAATCCATTTATAGTGTGGGTTGATAATAAATTTTACATTCGACAACAATATCCAACGAGACTTGCTAACAGGCTTTACTTCAAAATTTAAACGCATTTAATGACAATTCTTTTCTCCGCGGAATATAAATATATGTGATATCGTAAAACTAGCAAAACAACTTAAAAGGAGTAATTCCTTATATAAAAATAAATACAATACGTTCATTTTCGAAAAAGTGGTTTTTGGAACATTCTCGGTTCCATTTTCAAAGTCGATTTCACGCCGATTTCAATTTTTTGGAGAATTAGAATTTGTATAACGATGCATTATTGAAGTTAATTATTTGGAGGTAGAAGGACTCTGTATTTTAATTAAAATGGAGTTTAAAAATACATGTTTAGTTTCAAAAAACCTCACATAATGTTAATTGATAATTTAACCACGCAACTAAAAGTAACTTCGTTATCTGTTCATCACAAGATTAATAACACGCTTGTTTTCTCTTGTATTCGTAGTCTGACTTGTTCTTACCTCGAAAGTTTGAAACAGAGACTACGCTGAGCATCGAACGCGCGAAGGGTATGCAAAATTTAAAAGGATTTCCTCCCCGGGCGAGTGAATTGAGATGGAATGGTAAAATTTATGCGAGTGTAACACCGTTTCGTTTCAAAGCAAGAATTACTTAAATATTACGGTTGCCATGGACTGTGTTCCTGAGATGTTGTGGTATTGTAATATCTCTTTCCACTATTTCCACGATCCCGAATGAAATCTTTCAAAGAACATCATCGCCGCGTAATTCATTTGCATAAAATTCAGAGAGCAACTCTTCGTTGCAGCTTGAATGTTATGGAAATGAGTTGAAACTTTGTCGAGCTGAGTTGAGTTCCATGTGGCACCCGTGCCACAATTCGAGCGCGCGTGAGAGTTGTTGTTCGCGGCTCTGGCGATTCAATCGCTTTCACGTCGGAAACGATTGCTCGAATACGTAGACGTGTACGTCAACGTGGAATCAAGATGCATTGGATCCGATAATTCTTCCCAACAATACAAACGTAAGAAATAAACGAATGATTTTCTGTTATAGCTCACTCTCCTTCGTTGAAAGCTACTCACATGTTAGAGATCGATTTATATGCAGAGTACCTCATGCATTACACAGGACATTTCACTTTAGCATTACTCACAATCAGAGATTTAATTATCAAAAGAATTGGATGTGTAAAAATTGGACTATTTTTCTTGCTTATTTTCTTGTTTACCATAACGTTTAAAGACAAAACTTTTCTACAGATATATTTAATATAATTAAAGGTGGGACTTCTCTGAATGTGTAAGCATGTTGTAAATTATTATTAATTTTTTGTGATTAGAACGGTAGATTTTTACCAAACTTAAGGAGGACTAAAGAAGGATTTTTTTCTAAAAAATATATATTGTTTGCCATTTAAACGTATGTATGGTGTCCATTTCTAGGACTATAAGGATCAAAATAAAGTAAAAGAATCGATTCTTTAAGCCGTTCAAAGTAGAAATCCCACTAAGGGGTTATACTTAAAAATAGTCAGGCGGCTGAAAAGAGACTAATGTTTGTGAATTTTTCTCGAAAAAGGGAAGCATATATTTTTACAGAACTTTTTGCAGATAAAAGAGCAACATTTAAAGAACAATTGGTAATTTTTTCGTATAAAAATATTTACGTTTATAATAAAGTAACAATCGACATCCAAGAAACCTTTTTAAAAATTTGGTTTTGCGGCGAGCACTACCATTCCAGATTACCTAAAATCAAAAAACAAAAAAAAATTCGTTAGTATATTAATATATCCACTGATTAACGGTGGGAATTTCCGAAATATTGATTTAAAACAAAATGGCGGCTATTTAAAGTTGAAATCCTGATTTTTTCGCGTGATTTTTGCACGAAAAAATCAGGATTTCAACTTATATGATAATAATTTATATTAATTTAATTTATATGATAATAATGACATAAAGAATTTATGTAAAAAATATTATACGTCATATTCCACTCGTCCGATAAAATTAACCATTGTAGAGGAAAGCACGAGAACTGGATTCTGCCAAGCGTTATAATTAGATAAAAGATTCAACTGCTTGAGAAGAATCTGCAATTTTATTCCAGAATGTTCATAGATTAAAATGGCACATTTCAGAGAACGTGCATCTACAAGAGTATTTTTTTTTATAATTCTGAAGGATATGATGGAATTACAAGTAACTCAATGTTCAGCGAGGAGTGGTGCATATCTTCAATTTAATTTAAAGCAAGAGAATGCGCTCGTTTCCTCTCTTAAAAAGTGAGTACATTTTTAATGTTTAATGAGACAGAAGTGTACAAGAATGCAGCAAAGTCTTTTTGGTTCCTTTTGAAGGCTCTAACATTCGCAATAATTTTTTAATGGATTCTATGCACCAGTTTTAGGTTCTTTTGTCAGGTGCTTTTGCATTTCAAACAACCTTTATGTTTATATCTCTTCCAAATGCATCAGTGATTAATTATACCTGCCTTTGTTTCGATACACGTTTATTCTCATGTTGTTTTATAACATTTATGATAAATTGTGGTCCATTCAAGGTATCTGCTCGTAATTTGATATTTTCCCTTTGTAATAATTATTTCACGATCTCTGAAAGAGCCTATAATTAATATCTGTGACTACGCGGTGCATTTGACAGGGATGTACCCATTTCCCTTTATACAAGTCGAATTTGGGAGCTAACTATGGTTAATATTTTTCGACACCACTGAATATCGACTGCCCAAAGCGTTTTAAGACGCACACGGGTAGCTCTTAAAAATTAAAATAATTTCTGCGAAGATTTAAAAGTTGAAATCATCGTGTCGTGTAGCATAAAGTTTATTATTTTATTTTACAGTATACACAGGTAGCTCCAACAATGTAGGATAAGCCGAAATAATTGTTGAAAGAAAAATTAACTTACAAGAAGCTAGAATAACTCTGAAAAACTCTATCCTATTATTAAAACCGATAAAATTTAGAAAAAAATACATATGTTTACTTTTTGCTTTATTATTGATCGAGTTGAATAGACGAAAAAATCAATAAAACTACAATTAGCTTAAAAAGTTTTAAATAATGCAGTGGGGTCGGTCAGATAAACTTAAAAATATTTCTATTTCGACAATCCAATGCCGGTTAATAAAGTACCTACATATCATTGCGACTATATTTTAAAAAGCTTTCAAATAAAAGTTGTTCATCCAGCATAAAAACTTGACTGCAATTAACCTGAAAGCATGCAGCGTAGTGTTTTATTTTTGCGTTACGGTCACATTGCATCGATTGCCCTTCTGTTGGAGGATCCAAGTGAATACTCCTCCAACGAGAGAAAATTATAATCTAGATGAGCCCGTTTTGAACAGTGCTTTGTCCAAATTGCACGAACTGAAAAGCACGGTTGAAATATAAAATATTAAAGCTTTCTGATGAGTCCCTTTAATAAAGAACCTTGAACAACCAGCGATACACGAGTTTTATGTGTTTTGTTAAACAAATGTGGCGGAGTTTTAACTTATTTGTAGGGAACATACGATAAAAATCTGGCACAGTTTGTAACTGATAAATATTAGTTTCGTGACTTTGATCAGTTGCATACAAATAGTACCAAGCATATGTCGATTGAGTAAATACAGGATATTAAAAAGTTCCTATAAAGTTTGTGAATACTTGCAAAGCCAACGACGTCCACAGGTGGGTCTTCAAGGGCCTGCGTAAACTTTTGCGAGGTCGGGTTCCAAAATTGTGCGAGGTCAAAAAAACGCATTTGTATTTTGTACTTCTAAATTTTATAATATTAAATATTTATTCATAAGCCCTCGCAAAAATTACGATGACTTTTTCGGGGACCACAGGGACTTTTAAAGCGCGGGGCTCGGTTTCGGGGAACACGTGCATATGTATGACGAGAAAAACAGAATGGGGAAAGATGACTAAGCTCCAGAGCTTAGTTTGGACATCTCTGCTCTAACCGTTTCACCAGGCTATACATACGTTTTGAATATTTGTATTTCAAACGTGCGGTTTCAATTACGCACCAACTATAATGTATTTATTTATTTATAATATTAGCGACAATACATTATTTTTTACAAACACTATACTTTCGTTTCATATTTAACAATTTTTGTTCAAAAGTAACAAAATAGTGGCGGTTTGAAAAAAAGGTTTGACCAAACACCCAAAAGGATGTATTCTTGGTTGTACCATAAAAAAAATCTAGGTTATTTCTCGACAAAAGTTATTAATTGAGCTATGAGCTATAGCGACACTCATACAGATTAAGTATCTTTCAGAATTTTTTGTTTCTCGTAAACCCGAGCCAGGAAATCACCTACGCCGTGAACATATCTCTTTTTTTAGATGCCATATTGATACTGTAAAAAACAATACAAACAAATTACAAAAGTTCTTTTTAAATTATTTTTCAATAACATAAGAGTAACTTAATAAATACCAAAAAGGTTTATTTCATTATAGTATGTTGTATTTACTGAGAAAAAATCTTTACAAATAGCTTAATTTTTCGGCCCATCAAAGTAGAATGACCCCTTAAAAACAGATAACGTTTATTGTAAAGAAAAAAGCAGTTGTGATTAGTCTATCTACCGGGACTGCCAATATATAGCCTGAATTTGACAGAAACTCGATGACTGTGGTGTTAAATTCTACGCGATTTAACACGTTATGATTGCCTTAGCTGCGGACAGATTCAGTGTAAATACGAGAAATCTACATTTATGACTCGATATTCAAGTAAGAACGAAAAAGATTGTTGGGGATCCCGCTGATGGCGAGTGCAGGATCTGGCGTCATACTTCTGAGCCTGAAGTAGGAATGATGGTGGTTGGACCACATAAACAATGGAGTAATTCGTTGCGAATCGTCGTACCCTTCCATTATTTTCCTTTTTTCGTACCGTTTCAATCTGCCTTTCGCGTTTTCTCATCGTGTACCTGTCCGCGTAGTACGCAGCTACATACGCTTGGAGCAATTTGTAGCTATGAAATACGACGCGGCTGTTACAACTTACTGGCTGCAAGCAGAGCGGTCTTATTGCTTCGCCGGTTTGTCGTATTTCCCAGTATTTCCGAGCGGCTCCACGCCCACTATCTCGTTTGCCCACACATCCGTGTAACGCTTCGAGGATTGTCGCAAATTTCCATACGCAACACACGAGGAACGATGCCAGCGCGGAATTACACCTCCACAAACGTATTTTTGAGGACGTCCAGTGGCGCGCGAGGGCATTCGGTTTGCGGCTTGGCGCGCGCGAAAATTCCAACTTGCACTTTTTAATTTCCGATAGTTTGCTCCGCTCGCGTGGTGTACGTAGTAGTTTTGCACCGAGATTCCTGCACGCGATGTCTCTGCCTGATCAACATCTTTCGTGCCGGAGTCACGATGGTGTTCCTCCTCGGTCGCGACCTTGATCACTGCACAGTAGGGTGCTGTTTAAAGGTCGTCACCCATCAAAAGGGGAGCAAACGGGTAGCAGCAGCTTGGTTTTTGATACATTCACATTTTTGTGTGGAGGGTGAGTCACTTAAGGGGAGAATTCTATTTTATGGGATAAAACATAGTACAATTTGGAATTTTTTTTTTAAAAAACTAACAGTTCGATTTATTTGAAATTTGGACCATGTTTTTATGTATCTTTAAAGAAGTTGCAGTTTTTTTTATTCTGTAAAAAATCCCCCCCCCCCCAAAAATTCAAATTGGCTTCTCCCTTTAAGAAAGTAACCTAAAGTGTTTCCTAAAATATTCACATTTTTTAAGTGGAATGGTATACTTTCATTACTGCAATATTGTAGCCGATAAAAGGACAAATTCGTCCGGGTGTAATATGTTGATCTTCGCGCGAGTAGAATCAGTTAAATCATCTCTGTTTGGCAATAATTAGAATAGTTACGAATATTCGAATATTCTAACTATTCGAATACTGGAGAATCCGAATTTTATACTACAATAATTCGCATATTCGCATAATTAAGAGTATTCAAATATTTGAATTATTGGAAGAAATTATTCGTATTCGAAGAAAGGATTCAAATATTCGAATTATTCGAAGTAAGTATTCAAATATTCAAATTATTCGAAGAAAGTATTCCAATATTCGAGATATTCGAATTATTCGAAGAAAGTATTCGTATTCGAAATTATTCGAATTATTCGAAGAAAGTATTCGTATTCGAAATTATTCGAATTATTCGAAGAAAGTATTCGTATTCGCAATTATTCGATATATTCGAAGAAAGTATTCGTATTCGAAATTATTCGAATTATCCGAAGAAAGTATTCGTATTCGAAATTATTCGAATTATTCGAAGAAAGTATTCGTATTCGAAATTATTCGAATTATTCGAAAAAAGTATTCATATTCGAAAAAAGTATTCATATTCGAAATTATTCGAATTATTCAAAGAAATTATTCAGAGCTCTAGCGTGGACAACTCGGCACTGCCAATAATTTGTTGCGTTGTGAAAGTTACTCGACAATCTTAACCCTTCCGAAGAACCATCCACGAGATGATGGCTGGGGACCAATTGTCTCTACCTAATTTTATTACCTATAACAGTAATAATGACAATACCTACTATAAGAACAACAGAAGGCGAATAAAATCAAAGTCACCAGTCGCCCATCAAAGAAAAATAAGGGGTAATTTCCCCTATACCGCTCGGCTACCCCACCTTATCCTCCTGTGGCGTCTAGGCAGCACACGAACCCCACTCCCCGAATATACAGGATCTATCTTGTATGTGTGAAACGACAAAGCACGTGGGCGACCGAAAAAGTGAGGGTCATGCCTGCCGCGAAGTGCTGGAGGAGAAGAAGTAAGCTCTGACAGCCCAATACTAGTGGCTTCCACTTTAACACCTGTGCGCGATAAGCCTGAGTGTTCACTAAATTGATTGACTGATTGGTCTTACTAATTGGGAGCTTAATTACTCTATGTATCCTAATTGACACTAAAGTGAGTGATCACTTGACTGGCAATCTGTCTGCTCTGATCTCGCGATTAACCAGAGAAGTCTGATTGCTTCTCTGACCGTGAGAAGCCTTTGCCCCTCTGGCCCTGATTCTTCTACGCCTACGGTGTGTTCCTAACTAATTGGGAAAGTGAATTATGATTTTCTGAATATGCAGCCTCCTCCTCACCATTACCAGCGCCCCTATAATCAGTGCGTGTTTATTCCAAAAATTTCCTCTGAATCCAGAATTCTGTGTCTGATACGTTGCCTTTGAGAACCGCTACATATATACCTCACACTGTTCTTGAGGAACTTAACCCTTCGTGGTCACATGGGGTGTATCGCACCCCAGGCATTTTTTTCTTTGCCAATATTTCTGTACATTTGTGGACCTGAATATTATAATTTAAAAGTTTGGTGAATTTTAAGAAAAAAATCGCATTTTTCAACAATTATTTTTCAATTATAAATTTTATCGATTCAAAAGTTAAAAAATTCAAATATTCTAAAGTGGCAAACGTGACCAATTTGTGATTATAAGAAGGTGTGACCACGAAGGGTTAAGGGTTTATGCCATATCTATTTGGTGTGGAGAACGGGGAAACCAAAAAATTGGGGACCCAAAATGGGGGAGCAAGGTTAAATAAGGCGCATGGTTATGTATATATACTTTTCTCATTGCTCTTGAAGTGGCTTCCACATTTTGAGAAACATTCTATATAATGGTGGTTAGGTTTGGATAAAGAGGCTTTTAGTCTGATGGTGATACTGACTTATGGGAAAATTAGCATAGAAAAATAAGGTCAAATAGTAGTGAAGAAAGAATTAGAAAGCGTAAGAAAAGAATTAAAGGGGGTAGAACAAGTTTTTTTGGAATCAAAAGTGGTTGAAAAAGATTGGGAAGAAGAAATAGATAAAACCGAAAATATAGAAAATAATGAGATATAGGGAAGAAATTCAAAGGAAACAGCACTGTGAAGAGAGAATATGCCTACTCAGAGGCAAAAATCATGAAAAATGTGAAGTAGGAGGGAACAGTATTTGAAGCACAATAAACAGAATTGTGAAATGTTTATTTATAACAGCAACTCGTTCTCTATAAGGAAATATTATACACAGGTATTTTGATGTACACTTTTCGTTTTTGAATATTTCATAACGAACGCACTCTCAGGAATTTTTATTAAAATTCTATTATAAAATTCCGCACTTTCATTTGAAGTCTATTGAAATTCACATTTAGAGAAGATTTTGTGTGAGAATCGCTGTTGATCCAGCTTTGCAATTAATTTATTTATTAACACTCTATTTCCATCTGTTCACGTTCCCATCGAGTTAAAGCGATTTCGAATTCGGTGAAGCGAACGGAGAAAATAGAGGAAAGGCATTCTCTATGAGTATTTAACTGCATGCATAAAGATACTACGTTTGTCAAATCCTCTCCAATAGGCCGTGCGTTTTATTAAACACAGGGAGGTGGTGGATAGTGGTCTATAACATATCAATTATGTGAACACAAAGGGGAATACAATTCTGCTTTGCTTAAAACGTAAAGATATTTATTTCGATAAATCGTTCTACATTTGTAACCATTAAATTATAACACAAACATTTTACTTTCGTGACTCCATAATAGTGCAAATATTTCACTATATTGTACTATTCCAGTTTAAATGATTTCTATATATTTACTATTATTTCAGTTTGTACTTTATATGATGTGCCACCTAAACTCGAGTTTCATTTCAAGAGTTTTATTGTGCTTATTTTCCAAGATTGAAGCCCTTGAATACACGTACACGTGTACACAACTATTCTCCAGTTAGTGATTAATTATCTTAGTTACTTAGTCGTGGATGCTTATTCTATGTGATTGACTGTCATTAATTTTCCAGCTACGGAAGTTATTTGCAATTCGCTGGCAGTCTACCAACAGCTACATACATCGTTTTTCCACACGGTGAAACATATGTAAATCAGAGTTTTATGTCGATTTCTGTTGCGTCATTACTAGTAACAAAATGCAAACAAAACTAGAGGTAGTAACTTGGCCAATTATCAGTCACCGTGGCAGCATCGAGCGGTCGACTATTTCTTACTTTGACGCTGCCTCTGTGATGGTACCATCAAAGAGCATCCGTAACCATAATTTACACGGTAAACTCGCGATGAAGTTTCCACTGGAATCGGTGTTGCAGAGCCTCGGTCAAGAAACACGGATCTGTTCGATCTAATTCGTACATATTTGTTCCGGGCATTTGTTTAACGAGTCAGCGGCAGCTGCCTGTCCACCCTGAAACCTATTTAGAGCTGCATTGAAGTTCAAGTCTTATGTAAAGTCTTCGTGTTTATGTTGAGCTTTTTAATCAATTTCCATAGCTTTTTAAGACATAAATTTAATTTAGAATTGTTGCAGTAACTATCTGAGAAATAGAGGGTGTTAGAAAATAGCCATTTTGGGTATCACTTGGGAAAAAAGACTTTGAAAAAAAAGAAAAAAACTTTGAAAAAAGAATTGCAGCACATTTAAGAATAAACACATAGAGAAATCGGGAAAGCATAATCATTTACATATCCACAATGTGATGGGATACTTATAAAAAACGAGAACAAATGTGAAAATGTGGCAATTTCATCCCCACCTGCTTCAGACATTGGTTTATTTTCAAAATAATGAAAGAGAAGGTTTGCAATTAAATTAGTGGAAGATTGCTACAGGGTAAAATCAAAGTAACATGAAATTTGTTGCTACATGGACGCAGCAACCGACGACGCATTTTTCCATTGTACCGTCAACAATATATTTCCATTCATTTTTTTTATAACGTCCCTATCACGTTGCGAAAAAATGATTATATGTATTTTTCAGATTCTTTGAAATGTGAAAAACTGTAAAAATATTTCTTCTCCATGTGGTGTCTTTTGGGGACTTTAGATATATATAGATAGATTTGGAATAATTAGGGTGTAGTGTGTCGAAATGTTGAATACAGAGAAAGAATTTTGCTTATGAGGAGCATTTAAGTAGTATTTAGGAAAAATTTAAAGACATAACAGTAGTTTGCTGTAAACTGCTGGAAATAACAAGAACCGAAACGATATTAAGTTACGTTCTTGATATTCGACTCATTTTTCACGGTTTGGGATTAATTTATTCATCAAACATGATACCCTCTCATTATTTTGCACAGTGTATATAATCTCGAAAACCTTATTTGCTTTTGAAACCACATTGCAAAAATTGTTGCAATAATGCAGAAAAAGCTGTGGAAATAAAATGTCCATTAATACGCTCAGTATTACTGGAAAAGTGAATGAAAGCTCTGTATTCGACTGATGACCCTATGTATTTTCAATTTAACTTCAAGCATTTATTTTCACGAAAAATGAACCGTTCTTTCAGCAAAAGCGACAAATTTAACGATGTATGCCGCCCAATTTAAATGGTTCAGAAACAATGTTACGAATGTTTCGGTACAATGGATATCGATAAATCCTATAATAAATAAAATTTTCTGGATATGTAATAACATTTTATTTGAAACCTCCGTGTGTTTTAATGATAAAGTAAATTGATTATTGCATATGCCTTTTCGCATGGTAGTTATCTTTTAATGACGTTGATGCTTTCCGAAGAGATCTTTTTATTTATTACCTTCATTTGTTTAGGATGTTAAACACACAGTGATATACACAAATTAAATTATGTGGGTATTGATATTTCCTCAATTTTTGTACGATGGAATTGTACCTCAATGTGAAAAAGAATTTGTAAATTTGTGTATCTAATTTTAATTTAACAGATGGGTAGTTTAATTTGTAATACATTGGGTGGATGTCTTAAGTGAATTTTTTTTGGAAATAATCGCTATTTACAATACCGATGAATAACGAAGTGTGACGTAATCTTAGATGAGTTTTTTTTTAATTTCCTATGTAGAATTTAATGAGACGCTTTTGAGAAACTTCTGAAAAATGAAGGGCAGTGTTAACAATCTTTCCCAGCAATATTATTATTTCCATTTCATAGGACCACTGCGAAATTGTAAAATCGATGAAGGAATAACGAGGTGGGAAAGTTGAAAGGAAGCTGATGAAATTGATGGAAAGTTGCGTAAATGGATATACATATTTAAGATTGAATATTTATGGTAATCTTCACAATAATAAAGAGAACTATACCGGAGGAATCGTGACACATAAAATTGGATTATGAATAAACATGGGAACACCTAAATATCTTCGTGATTTATAATTGCATGAAAAAACTCCTTAGGATGTTACCTTAAAAGTTACACTAACAATTTACCTGATTGCATCCTAGATTAGATGAACGAAAAGTTCGCATTTAAATTCTAGACCAATAAATCGTATGACTCGCTCTTTTTTCTTAACACTAATTATGTACGATTACTTCTCCAGGATTGCGACAGTTCAATTTCGAAAAAGTGGCCAGATAATGAGATAAAAAGAAAGAATGACTCTTAACACAAGTTCGCGTGAGAAAATGAGCGAGAAAGAAGAAACTGTGCATTCCCATAGATACTGGATCAGATACGGTTTCTATATACATACTATATAAAAAGAAAAGGTTCAAGCCACTGTTTGGATTCGAGGACACGCAAATATATAACTTTCGTCGCCTATGCTAACGCTTTTGATATATAGCGATCTTTTCCAATACTCGAATAATAGGAAAACTTTTGGAAGACACCCTGTCTCTTACCACTTTTCCCCTCAAAACGTGTCTCTATTTCTTCCACGAAGCTGTCTATACGCGAGATCACAGGTGAATGTGTCACCAACATTCACATCCCTCAACCACGATTTGTGATCCTGCTTGCCTCTAAAACTGAAAAAAAAACACTTATAACAGCTCGATTCGCGCATCAGCGCTCTAAATACGTCGCATTGAAGAAACACTCGAGCGAGCCCCCTTTTACATGAAGATCTTTCACGATCGTGTCCCATTTCCCTGACAAGCTAACGAAATGCAAAGAACTGTGAATAAAAGTGGCGCTCGTTCAGCGATCGTATTGGTACGTCGCGTGAAAGCTCGTTTCGCTGTATATAATTGAGCTCTCGAATGTTTTAAAGTCGACTAAAGTTGCGCATTGAAAGCTTTCAATCCTTTGATAAACCATTGAATTATTTAACCAAGGTCGACAGCACTCTGAATGATCTGTATTACAGTTTCAGTTTGAGGATGAGCATAATGGAAAACAAAATGAAGAGAATAATTTCTAGAAATTATGAATATGCACTTTTTTGATTTGTCAAAAAGAATAAAATTGTGTGAACACCATCTCTAATGATTATCCTATTTACCTAACTAATATTCTTTTGCAGTGGCAAAGTAATTATTTTGTTTCATTCTTCGCAGTGTATACCTGGCTGTGTTGCATCACGTTCACGTGAACATTCTGGCGCGTGTTGGTATCGATGAATTCTCAAGGGTGAATGAAGTTTTTACTTCCCATCGGATATCCGTTTTGCACGTCGTTCAGAACTCGTCTCGTGTGGTCCACAGACTTGCAGAGTGCATAAAACTTTCTCAAAAACTTGCCGGCTATGTCGAAAGTTCCTCCGGTAATGAAATTCCATTTTCGAGGGCTGGACACTCTTCGTCGTCGATCAATTTCACTTGCGCCGCCCATGCAGTTTTTCCTTCTTTTAAAACGTTAAACATCTACACAGTATACACAGGTATGGAACGTAGAATACAGCTGAAACTCGTGTGATCGATAACACTGCAGGTTATTTTATTTTATGACATGGAATATTACTCGCTTGGGTGCAAGGTATTTTTTATTTACAATGTGGAATATAGGAGACCTACGGGTGCAGAGAAATTCTGACACAGGCTGAAATATATCAATAAATGTAATAAGTATCCTCACATACACACACACAGAATCGATTATACAAGGTGCATACTAAGAGCTTCGTGGTACAAGTTTCTAGAGTTCTATAAAAAGTCACGAGTATGTTTTACGAAGGTATGATTATCGAACTATCTATCTAGTAGATTGAATTTCATCCTTCATTCCTAAGTATGTGTAGCATTGAAGGTTATAGTATAACATATGGTTGAATTTGTCTTGACAGTCGCTTTTATACTGGATAATCAAATATATAGCATTCCATTTAAAAAAATGAGGTTCACCTTTGTTTCAAGGAAAATATTGCGAACACTAAAAATTGAGTTACTGTAGTATGTTGAGTATGAAAAACAGTAAAATTTTTGCTTCTTTAGTTTTTTTATGAATACTTACCATATTCGAGAACACTATAAGAGTAGCAGATATAGCGGCTTGGCCGCTGCGAGTGCAGTCGAGCCGGTGTGATTTGAACTTTTAACAATTTTTACAGGGCCAATTTTAAAATGTCCATATTTTTGAAAAATTGTCAATCAAAGGGAAGGATAGAACTATATTTTTTTTAGATTTTTAAAATCGCGCCCGATGTTAAAAAACTGCATTTGTTGAAAATAATTGCACAAACATGGTTCAATTTTTTTTTAAACTGAAATAAGTTTTTCTTGAAACTTCAATGTCTTCTCTAGAAGCACCGTAAAGCTCATTTCCATCCGTTTACTATTTCCATAGCTATAATTTACTGACAAAAAGTTAGCAAACAGCTGTAAAATCGACATTTTTCAAAATTTTGAAAAATTCTTTGAGGTATGTTTAAATATTACTCCGAAAAGTGTTCTATTTCGCGTGGAATGACCCTATAAGTTAATAAGAACACGCCACATACAAAAGTTATCGAAATTGACTTGGCCGTGTATCAATAATTTATCAAACTTACAGGATATAATAACGTCAAGTCTTCAGCATCAAAACAGAAATTTACAATCTCTGAAAACAAAAGCAATGTCTGTAACGAATAGCGTGAATAATAGTGATCCCAAGTGTGATGATTGAGGACCACAACAGAGTGATTATTTTATGCAACGATAAATCTAGCCAACGATAAACCTATAATATAATAAATCTATCAACGATAAACCTATCAACAAGATAGCTAGCCAACCACCACAATAAACTGCCACCTATACCTATTAAGCACAAACAATGTTCCCAAAAGTATGGAACGTTTCAAATCCCTGTAAAACAATTTCCATTGCATTCACAATTTAATCAGTAAAAAACACAAGGCTTCTTATAGGAAATAAAAAATTCTTAGGGTTAAAGAGTTAAAATCTTCTGCCCGAAATTCCCGCAACAAAATCAGCCGCGATGAAGTCTGAATTCACATGCAAAGCCTCAGGGAATTCGAGGCAGGGACGAAAATCGTCGACGGTTAGGTTCCTCTAACTTAACAAACTTTCTTTAAACACTAAAGCTTAAGCCGGCGTACTTGGATCGTTGACAAGCGAGTCTACTGAATAATTTCACGATCGGGGAATGAATTTCCATGAAAAAGCACCAGATACACGTGGAGCGATGACCGTGTATGCGCTGGAGCATGTGCTGGTATTCCCGAGTGGTGGTGCCATAAATGGTACTTCGCGTTTCTACATTTAAAATGAGCCACGCTTTGCATAATTGCACGCCGATCCACCTGCACGTACTCTCTGCTAATACATTTCCGTGACACAGTTCTCTCCTGTCCTCTTCGTTCCTCTGTCGGTTATGGGCGACCAGAGGACATTGACGATCGAAGGACGTTAGCTACTTCCAGCTAGACACGGCCCTTCACTAGTCTCGAATGTCTTTTCCTCTTCTTACGAATATTTTTTCTGCATAATTGAATCGAGTGTTAGCTCAAGCTAGATGAAACGATATCCTTTGCCCGTTGCACTACTACCGGACTAATAAAAGATAGTACAGGATAGTTGAATAGTTGAGGATAGGAATGTAATGGTGTCTGTATACGTTAGTTGATTACATATGAGTCAGTTTGTTGGCAGAATTCTGTACATTAAGCAGAATTGAAGAATCCTTGTAAAGAACACTGTAAGTGCCAAAAATCAAATTTTTCAGGAGAGAGAAAACACTTCTCTGACTTTAAATTATTTACGAAATTTGATTTGTTTTGATTGGTAAATATGCTTAAGTATGCAATAACCCAAATGCATCACAAAATTCATGAAAAAAAAGTTGTGTTTGTAGAAAAACACTCTGTATGTGCCATCCCTCATACAATTACTTGTAGAAGGAACTGAATGTGCCATTTATTTAAATTTGCAATCACTGCGAGTACCAATCTTGTTTATCCCTAGGGGTCCTTCTTAAATTAGGTAAGGCTTTTTTGGGGGAGAGAGTCGCGAATTTTGTACGTTTTCTGACACGGGGGAGGGGGGAGTCAGGTAGGTCTTATGTAATATTTTTTAACCGAATTTTGAATAAATACCAATTCTATCATTATTGTTCCGGAAGAGTTATTTTAGTTTAAATTTAGTCAAAATCTACCTCTCCCTCTCTCTCTCTCCCTCTCTCTCCCTCTCTTCGAACACTCATAGTATCCCACGATTTTTTCTTCTACAAATCTCAATTGTAGAGAAACTCGAATGGTGCTAGATATCGGTGTGTGTGTTTGTATTCCTCGTTTCATTGGGACACGACTGGCGAATAATTTATAATATTAATCGGCTCAGTAAATTAAGAATACAAGACGGTTATAAGATACACTAATCTCTCCTTGTACTATGCGTGCTCGGTTCTCGCGTTGTATGCACGAAGATAATCTCCACTACGTGTTTTGCTTACCTACCAATTTTTTTTTTCGTTGAAAAAGACCCTGCTATTGTCGGAACTAGACTCAATTTAACTTTCAGAAATAGCCAGAACATGTATTTGAACCTTGAAGTAAGTAGGTGTGATTAATTTGGAAACAAACAAACTGGAAATCTAAAAGTGGTAAAATTCTCTTCGTACAGAACTTTAATTATCTTTCTGTGAATATAGAAGGAACGCAGTTCCGGGTGCGTAATATATACAGAATGAATTCCGGAGTGCTCTTCTTTCACGTGCTGTACATTTCCAAACATTTTAAAAATGTTCCGTGGAACAGGAACTGTACTTCCAAAAGCTTCCTCCCATGTTTCAGAAATGTACACGAATTCAGGATAACAGCATTGCACATTTATTCGATCATCTGTTTCAATAATAAAACACAAGTTTATCTGGAAAAACGTAGCTACATTATTGATTCCGGCTCAGAAATATTACGGCAGGAGTACCAATACCTACACAAAATTTTCACGAACCTATTAATTTGTTATAAGTCTTTTTCTGGATTAGTGAAAAAAGTAAGATCCAAAATCGTATTTCTTCTAAATGTAGTAAGTTTGCGAGTGGAAATAATAATACAAATATGAGTGAGAAAAGAAATCGTTTACCAATATTGTAGGGTGAGTCACCTAAGGTAAGCCAACTGAATAACTTCTACAGTTTTTGAGATAGGCAGAAATGTTTAAGACAAAAGTTTTTTAATTCCGAGGGCTTCATTACGTGGTGGACCAAACTTTTTCTCAGACGAAGCTGCTTAGAAGATTTGAAGGTCAATTTAATTTTTTTACATGGAACCATATATTTTTGAACACCTACGATTTTAATCCTTCTCAAGAACTTTTCAATGAACATATACACATAGGCAAATAACTTATACCAAACTAGATACGTGGTAACAAACATATTACTCTGATATTATTTATAAATATCGATTTCACCTTTAGAATAAATTTAATACATACCTACATAAAACGAATGTAAAATATTCATCAATAAACTTGCTTTTAGAAAAATACAAAAATACAGAGTAAAATTGTATTGTTACATTTTATTAAATCAACTAAAATAAATTGATTACAAGGTACTTACATCAATAGTCCCCGATTTTTTTAAATGTCATCATGGCTTATTAATTTATTTAATATTTTTACCATTAGATGTCGTTTACATTCATTAATTATAAAGAAATTGGTAAACGGTACGATTTAGGAGATCAGTAGATACGATATAGGCAACTCTCCCCTATAAATTGAAATCAAACACCACCTCCGTTAAGAGTCCGGTTTCCACGGCACCGAGCCGAGCCGAACGTTCTGCACAAATAGACCGAGATATGTATCTAGGAAGTGCGATAGCTGGAAAATCAAAGGGCTGAAAAAGATACGGCATCAAAAGGTTCCCCGGCGAAAATACGAGTATTCTGGAAGACTTTGAAGCCGTCCGCGTAGAGAACTAAACGGAAAGGCAGACAGTTATTAAATGCAGATGTATTTCATCACGTGAACCATTAATCGGGCGACGGCACCGTTGATGATAATGCCTGCGGGTTAAGAATTGACTCGGCGAAGAAAACAAAGTTGGGAAGTGTTTGAAATTCTCGTCGGCGTATCACGGTAGACAGAATTGACCGAGATGCGCGCCGCCGTGTGCGACAGCGTCCGTATTATGATTTCCGGGCTGAAGAGCGCAACCGTGTCGCGGTTTAATTACGAAGATCAAAGAAGGATCTTTTATTGACCGAAAAATGTTCATTTCCATGACAACCGTTCGCCGCGTTGATCGTGCAAACTACAAACCAACACAAGCGAGCATATTTTAATTACGACGCATCACAGTTCCTATTACACGCGAATTGAATTCCACTTATTGTTAGCGTTAAACAGTGACCTTTAATTGTTGGGAAAAATATGGCAGAAGAAGATAAAACGGAATTTATTGATCCACTCTACGATATTCCAAGTTTCGTGGATGTGGTCACATTTGTATTCCACGGAGGTAGGTATCTCCTTTGTCGAACGTTACTTCGTAGCCTGCGATGTGGGTTACGACTTACATTTTAAAAAATCACTTAGAAAGACTCGGGGTTTTTAATGTTGTAGGTCTCGCACTTGGTCTCGTTTCTGAGGAAAATGATTGTGAATAAACATTTTTAGGATTCTCGTTATTTGGCATTTTATAGCGAAGTAAAAAAATAGTTACGTTTCAGAATTTTTTCAATTTTCTAGTTGTCAAACTTCCCTTGTTAGTTAAAACCAGAGTGTTTCTCTACATCGCAACAATGTCGATTGCGCGTGTGATTAATCCATACACTGACTGCCCGTTTGGAGCGATTCTCTCTCACACGCATTCACTCAGCTTGAAACCCCCACGTGAAAAAGTGTGTGAACTTTTTTTTCAATTTTGGAAGCAATATGTTTCGAGTTATGCATGTGTAAAAAAATCAGAATTCTACTTAAGCTGGAGTTCATAAAAGCTTAATAATTGCAGTTTCTCGTTTTACATGTTGTAAAAGTACACTGGTAAAATACTGGTGTGTCACATGTGGCGCATGCAACGGTGTCTCATGACACCGATTGTACTCCAAATGCCACGCGAGGGTAGAGAATTTGTGCGACTATGTATCATGTTTGTTTATTACTTATATGTGTCAGTGTTTGTAAACGTGCTGACGGCGGTATAATTCAAACAATACAATAGGTATTTCCATAATTATATTGTATTTATGTGCGAATAAATTACTGGTACCTACATATTTAATTCCTGTCACGTCACGTTCTTCTCTTAATGTTTAATACATACTGTAATTTTATGTAATGAAATTAATGTGTTTTTTTAACAGTACAATTATTTTAATCTGAACGAACAATGGTCATGCAACGTTTTAAGAATAAATTGTCCATGGAATAGATTGATAGGAAACGTAGGTGTAGTTTGATTATATAAGCTTCGTGGATCTGTACTTTGCATGAAAATTACAAGCATGGAAACAATATTCTAAAGGTATCCTTGAGCGGATAATTAAATAAACACGTAAGAAATCTCTCGAGGACGATACGGATCTTCTCTTTAGATATATGTATTTAATACGATGTTACGCAAACAGGAAACTAAACTTTTCCAAGGACAATGCGTTCCATCTCGTTTTCCTCGACCGTTTTGCTTGACTGGCTTCGTTACGCTCTAAATATCCGAGTAAATTTGCGTTTTTATCACTGTTACCGTGAAAGAAATTTTTTTTTCTCAGTACACAATATTTATTTTCTTTTACTCATAGTTGATTAATTTTAGCATCTATTAAATATTAAGATTATTTTAGTCGTTCTTTTAAATATCAATTGACACAGTGTCGCGTTGAACTGTTGACAAATTCAGGTTACAAATCAAATTACAAAACTCAGATTACAAATGTCGGTGGAGCGTTCGAACTACTACTCGTTATCACACATTGTCAAGCAACATAAATAAAAAATATTAGATATATTATACGTATATTTATGTAATTTTTGTATTTGTATATGTATTTATGATTTTAATTAATTAATTAATTTTATATTCAATTCCTTTGCGAAATCCGTGTAAAATAGAAATTTTGCTATGGGTCAAAATGAGACCTGATTCGCTGGCCGAGTCTGTCTAAAACCATTCGCCTTCTGAGAATTAAATTGTGGAAGCTTGAGCACACCATCTCAAAATATTAAGTTGAAATCTGCATTATTAACGAAGTTATAGAATTTAAAACGATCCAATTCCCGAGCGACCCAGCGCGCAACACACCTCTGTTCCGAAGGTCGATAGTCAATAGTCCCGACAGGATTTCAAATTCTATTATGTTCCCTGAATAGTCCACTTCCCTTTGCTACCTTGCACACACCTCCCTGAAATTTGTGTTTGATCAGGAATCGCTTATTAACGCAAAACAGCGTTTTTCCGGAAACCTCGTTTCACGAGTCGATACATAGGGTATGTGGAAGAATATTTGACTGGTTTACTTGAAATTCTAATGAAATATCCTGTGGGACTCACTGCAGCCTGTGATCTTTGTTTTTATAAGTGTTTTCATTTCCTTCATTCGGGAAGGTAATAAAAAATGTACGTAAAAATCAATACATATTTACGGTTTCAAACACAGAGTTTTTCTATAAAAGTTTACGGCCAGACACTACAGTATATTTATTTCAAAAGAATTTCTAGTGTGATAAACCTTAACAGATCTTGTTTAGGAGTTTGTTGGATTCCGCGAAAAGTGGAAAATGATTAATAAAATTTCTAATTAGAAATCTACATTTTATTCTGCGCGACTGCAAGTTGGAAATGCTTAAGAGATTTTTGTGATTGTGAATCACTTTTAAATCTAATACATTTCTGTATTTGAAATTCCAATCTAGAAGAAAATAGACAATCGGAACGGTGTTGTAGACTTGGGCTTTATTTTCCAACCCGGGGAAGACGGCGGGTTAGAAAGAAACTAAATTTTACTTGGCGCATTCTGATCTTGAAGAACATAAAACGACATATTTATGAGAATCAAGACTCTACATTTTAGAATTAAAGATTTTGCTGTTGAAAGCATTGAACTATTTAGGTCAGCGTTTCCCAACCTTTTTGAGTCGCAATTTCTTTTTATAATATTTAAATAACCTGCGACCCCCTCCCCCATACAAGGAAAGGTAAATTTAATAAAGTAAAGAAAACACATTAAAAATAGATATTTCAAAATATAATTATAACTTAATAATATACAAAAAACGTGTAATATGTTTCAAGATCCTTCAAACTATTTACTTCGAGCATATTATCATTACTACTTCCCCTTAAGCATATGACAAATCATATGAAAGTCAAAAATTTTAAGTCTCGATAATTCTTGAATATTTCATTGGAACATTTCGATGCGTCTTTTCTTTCTTCAGTATGTATAGATACGTAGAACTAGAATGAAAATTTCAAGAGTCCCAGTGTGTGACAATGTGTGTGTTAAAAATGGTATAACTTAAAAAATATCAATTTAAACAATTTATATGATGAGTAGATATAGAACTATCAGTCAAATGCAAAATTTTAAATTGCTTTTCCTGTAAAATTTACACGCCTGCATGTGCCGAATTACTTATCAAAGTTTTCTAAACCCACAAAGAATGTAGAGTTTCCACGATTCGAATAATATTTTAAGTGTTTCGATATAATGCGTATATAATTGACTGTAAATTTGCAAATAAGCAAATATTTCAGCTTCACCTCTACAGAATACTTCCTCCTTTAGAGGAATGTTTGCACAGAAGACATCAAACCTCTTCAACCAGATCACCCAACAATATGACCTCAAACCAAGAGAACATTGGATTACGTATGATCCAAGGTAAATCAAACACGGATTATCGATACTCCACTGCACTGGTAATTCCTTTATACATGCTCTGTCTAATCTAATCGCCCACTTTGAATGAACGTTGCGTGTACCCAACCGTTATTATCCGTCGCGCTGGCACGTCGAAGGCGGATATTCTCGGGAAAAGCGTTAGAAATGCTCGTTAAGCGTTTAATTTGACGGACGTGACTAATATGAAAGGCTAGTGGCGACAATGTCTCTCTTACGATGAAACTACCGTGAGAAAAAATAATTACGAACGTGTCGGTTAATGAGCAGCGTGTTAACGTCGTGTGTACCCATTCTTCCGAACTGGCGAAACTTCGCCAAGGAAATTAATACTGGTGACTCACTTTACTTAAAACACTATAACTATAACGAAGCATTCAGCAAATTAGCAATTAATACTGTGTATTCATGTTTTAATCACCGCTCAATCACAGTGCAGCGTACCCTTTTCCTAAGCTTCTGAATGAAGTGAGATTGTATTAGAGAAGTGTAATTTAAGAAAAAATTGAACCACTAATTCTAAGTTCTATTACGGTTGCCCCTGAAATTTTTACCAAAGTTTGACAAACTTTGGAAACAGCTGTGCCATGAATCAATGAACAGATTTTCGAAAAGAAATTCTGCTTGGTTTTCCGTAATAGATTTTTCGACAAGTAGCTGTAACAAAGGGATAGTTCGAGGGGGTGCGAAAGTATTCGCGTGCTTTCGAGCGATTCGCGTGCTAAACTGCTGGAAGTTGTAGTTGTCTTACAGAACAACAAAACGTGTCGTTGAACGTTTTCATTACCTTTCGCGATCGTATCGATCCTTGACGGGATTGTTCACTCTACCCGATCGAGGGTGCTCGGGGCATTGGCGAATCGAGCTCACGACACTTCAGTAAAGTGTAAAGTATTGACTAAGATAACTTTTCACTCGTTGTTTCGTCGTACTTGCGAACTGTAAAGAGCATTATCAACTCCTTAAATCGTTTCTTGAGAATGATATATACGTGAAGTTCGGCTTAGCGACTGCAGGGTACGTGGAACTCGAAACGAGCCGGGTCTCAGTTAGAACAGGGAAGAGAGGAAAGTGGATATATGTTTAGTGACTTGTCTGATTTGGCTGTTCGTCGAAACTATTCGCAACAAATCAACGAATCTTCCAAGCGAACGTGCAAAATGGCCAGCGAATGGAATTGTTAAACTCGATTTCCCTTAATTTGAACAAATGGAGCTGTGGATGGACAAGTAATATGATGGAATTATGACCCATACTAATTTTAACATTACCTAAATGGGTATTTAAGATTAGGTTTTCAATTATTTTCATTTTACGTTTTATCTTAATTTTTGTCAAGATATGTATACGTAACATAATTTTTTTGCAATATAAAAATTAATATTACATAAAAAGCGAGAAATTTTGAGATGATTTTTTTAAGAACTGAGAAATCTTATTGTTAAGTCATCATAAAACACTGCTGCGAAAATGTTTATTCCAGTATTTCTTTATTTTTTTTTATAAATTTTAATTCTTTGAGAAATTAATTGTGCAAACGAATGTAATATCGTTTTATTCTCTCTGCACAAATTCTCTGTGTACAATTATTAACGTGTGTCCCTGTTTTAAAAAATTCCTGTCTTCAAAGCATTCGATTTCAAGGTAAAAAAAATATATCAAAGCATTCGTTGCAGAGTATCTGATTTCGAGCCATGAAAAATGCATCGTGTGGAGCTGTATCGCTTATGAAACACAATATTTTTCGAAATGATGTTGTAACACTGAATACTATTGAAATAATCAATGCATTACAATTTTGAATAATTCATTAAATTAATAAAATCTTACGATATTAAATTTTTTATTAATAATTTTATTACATCTCTCCATGATTAGACATTGTCAAGAAGAAAAAGATACTTATTAGAAACTTATATTTTGAAATAAAAACATTTTGTAATAATATCGCAGAAATTCGAGCATCAGATTTGAAAGCATGGAGAATATATGAAGAATTGAATAAATATTGAATAACAATTAAATTACAACGCAGGAACATTCGCGAAATAACAATAAAAAAGTAAATATTACAACAAACTGAAACATGAAATAATAAACCCACTGAAAACCATCACTGCTAAATGGCAAACATGTCATTCATATCGCACCACGACAATACAGTTTTAGCAACGAAAAAATTCTTACAAATAATCGATTCTTTTTTAGAGTTAGTTGAAAATGTAATTTTTCATAATCCGGAGGTACTTGCAATCGTTAGAAATGTCGGTCATCCGCTCCTTCGATTATTAAACCAAGATATCGTACTTTTTCCATGTCGACTTTTTCCCGAGCAGAAATTACTTTAGTCCTCCCTCTTTCCAGATAGAGAAAGCAATCAGGATAAAACAGTGATCGTTAAGTAAGATTTTTCTGTTCATCGATTCCTCAGCAGGAAGCATTAACTATCGGCGCAGTCCTACTTTTCTTCCCTCGCTTACGGGGCGATGGTTTTATATTCTCTGGGAACGTCATCGCGTACATCAATCTCCTCCTTAATGACCCCCGTTTTCCTGGCGATCGAGTCTTTGACGTCGTCGTAGGAAAAGGTACAATTCGCCATCGATCCATGAATTAAGAGCGAACACCGCGCATAAGCTCAGCAGATGTAACAGTATTCGGGAACTTTATGTGATCATTATTTAAAGCGTCTGTTTTGGGATGATAGTATTGAGAGAAAAAATAAAAAAAACTATTGTTCGTCAATTCTTGTTTTTCTTCTTGGTTTTAATTGTGAAACACTGAGTTAAGAGTACAAAATATTTATTTGGAATTCGTATTCTTAGAGCCTGGTTATAATAGAAGTGTCTAATACAAAAATGTAAAAACCGCCAACATTATTTTGAAATGTTTTTACGTTCAAGAAAGGTCCTCATTTTTGACATGTCAGTAATATTAATATACACCTGTACCTACGTCAGCAAATCGGTATATGGGTTTTCCACTTATCGGTTTCTGGAATCATGTTTCATAAATTAGCAAAAGGCGAAAATTTTAAAATAATTTTTAGGACAAAACTTTTTAATTATTTAAAGAATAGATTTTTTTGAAAAAAATGGACTTTTTCTTCAATATAAGTACATAATGTATCATGCTAGTTTAATTTGTTATTAGTTTAAGAAAAAGTTCACTGTTTTAATTGGCACATTTTATTCTTAGTAAACTCTCTAAAGAAGTCTAATATCATTCAACGATTTGACAGTGTTGCGAAAAGCATGTGGCATACAGTGTGTCCCACTTAACTTAACCACCTTAAGTACCTATATACCCTACTTCCAACATTAAAAGAAACCTTTTCCACAAAGTTATATGATTTCACTCGGAGCATCGAGATATTAATTTCATTATACATATGCACACGAAGATATCAAGTAGAAACGAATATCACTTTGGTAATTTAATTTAATATCTTATATTAGTCTCTGACATCGAAAAGATCCACTCAACTACAAATAAATCACATTCAAGACCCATGAAAGCCACGCATAAACGAAGCTTTTGCTTTTTGTAAAAATATCAAGTATGCAGCTGTATTGAACGAATCCCACGATATTAAAATCTGTCATCTAAACTTTAAAACTAATTAGATACTTTTCAAAAGACGTGAATCTTGAAGTACACTAATCACGCATGGATGCATCACTACTACTTCCCTACTACTCTGTTGGAAATGAAATGAAAACCTTTGTGATGCAGGAAAAGAAAACCGTGCTTCAGATTCGTTGCATGTGAAAAGCGGAACAGAGCAGGTACTAGTGAATTTTCCACGAAAATGAGTTTGCACTAATCCCTACCTTATTGTGCCTCGCGTATCATGTTGCGGGAATCGACGAGGAGATCGAGAGATGCCTCTGGTAGGCTGCACGTTCTGTTGGCTTGCAAAACATCACTGGCATACACGAGACATCGACGTTTCGCAAAGACAAGGGAAGAACTAGACAGCATAGATGCGCGTATTTGTTCCGAGTGCTCGGGGCTTTCGTGAAGCAGACGGATATGGATACGTGTTCGAGCGGCAAAGCACGTTTTGAACGATTCTTTCATGCGTGTCGCGCGGCTTTTTCGCTCGAGCAGCGCTTGGGGAAAAGCGACATGTCTACGTCTAGAAGCTCAACTGAAGACTAGAAACCCTTTGCCGTGATACGATCGATAGATGGCAGGGAAAATAGAGGGAAACTCAGATTAAATGGCAGGAAAAAGCTGATGATGATGAAATAGTCGATGTTCACCTATGTTTTATCAAATTCCTTAATCTGATCATTCCCTTAACCCTCGTCAGGCGGCATAGGTACAATTGTAACTTTTGCGTTTTTTTAAATTGGAATAACTTTTTTTCGAGAAGCCATGGAGAGCTGGTGTTTCGTGTCTTCTCTGAATATTTGGTCTAGATTACATAGATCAAATTTCAGAATAATATCTCTACCCCCTTTGGAGATAAGGGATTGAGTTCAGGATTGCAAAAATTGTGCCGCCTGACGAGGGTTAATGTCTAAAAAGGAAAACAATGGGGTCAGCTTAAAGAACTATTAGAATTAGAGCAAAAAAACTGTGATAACTGTAGAAACCTACATTTCTGCATTGGCTTATCAAATTATCCATTAACCATTATTTACATAGTTTGTATTTTAAGCAGTGTTTCGATTTTTACTGTTTCATTTAAAAAAAGTGGAAGTCTAGTGTTACAGATTTGTATAGTTTATAATTATTTTTTCACCTCGTAAATATGAATATGGGCAGGAATAAAAAAATACAAGCCGAATATTTTCGAATAGTATAGTCGTGTATAAATTTTTAATAAAATCAGAGCGCACGAATTCAGTGATGGTGCTTGTTAGTTAAATAAACTTTTATTGCAGTTTACTGGTTTGTGTATTCATTACATTAGTTTATAGTAGTCATCGCACTGTCGACGACTGATCATGTCCTTTAATATTTTAGGATTATTTCTCGATTAATTTGATACTGCCCATTCCGCAGGCGGACTTTAATTAACTTTTGTAACCTCACAAAGTTAGTTTCGAATTCGAATTACGTTAAATATTTGCATCGTGTGTTCTACGTGCACCAAATCCAGCCATCAAATTTGTTTGATGAATGAAAAATGAATTGGATGGGAATATAGCAATTATTAATCAAAAATATTCATGCTAGTGAGGCCTCTGAGGAATAAGTAACAACTAACAATAAATAAACGTGAAATGTAGAAAATTGTGAATGAATAAAAGGGAGGCTGGGTAAAAGAGATAAATTAAAATGTAAATCAAGAAGCAAGAGGAGAATTAGAAATGAAGAGATATAGAGGGATGAGAGGATGAGGAAAACAATGAATCCTAGACCCTTGAGAAAAATGTAAGGAAATTGTAAGTAAAAATGGAGAAAAATACGAAATTTAAGAGAATGATTAATAGAAAAGAAATATTAATATTCAGCAAGGGGAAAAGAAAGAAAGTTTTATTAAGCACAAGTACCTACAATAGTACGTTATCAACAGAACAGAAAGTTTATGTGCCCTTTGACTGTTTAAATAGTTTGTCAACAAGCTTATCGCCTCTCAAAACTGTACTTTAAAATATTTCATAGTAGGGCTATGAAACAAATACAAAACAATAATTACTGTATGCTCTCTTGAAATCTTCTAAATTCTTAAAAAATAATTATTTCGAATACCCATTGTGGATCAGATTGGTTAAAAGTAACCGTAATTCTCTAAACCACTTTTCAATGAATTTACGACCTTCAAAGGGCCCTAGCGATGCCAATAATTCTACAAATAGGTTCCCTGTCCGATAAACAGATCGAGGTGTCTATTTTATGGAAGAGAATGCTTTGCTCCTATTGTCCATTAGATACTTTGAGTTCCCTCCTTTTCTCTTTCTGTATTTTACTTTCGCTGCTTTCCTCGAATGGAATATCCACTAATCAGTCTTTAATCCATATCCCCTTTGTCTTTTCTAGGCCGTCGTTTTTTGTTTAACTTGAATCGCGAAAAAGTCATTCTGCGACTCAATATCTACTTTCGCAGTCACTTGAGAGTCAGCTCGAGTGTAGCGGGACGTGGGAGACTTTCAAAATGCCAAACCGAGGAGGCTTTTTGCGATACGTGCAAACCTGAATCGCACCCAGGAGCTACAAGTTTTCTTTTTCGCGTGGTGCCGTACGTTTTACTATATTAAAGTTGGCATTATTTCTTTCGTTTGAACTGATACGAACCTTTGACACGATTGCTAAAAATTCGAATCGTTTTAGCTTTTATTATTAGATAATGCTCATACCGTAGGGGTACTAGTTACCAATATATAATAAAACATTAGCTTTTAATGTTTTACTATTATGGTTTCACCATTAAATATAAAGTGATCCGATTCACCTCGGGCAATCCTATTTCTATACATTATAATAGTCTAAATCGACTATTAATAACTGCGAATCGCTACTGTAATTCCGTTGACTTCTTTAATAATTCCTACAATTCCTTCAATCACTCTGCTCTGATCACTGTTCGTATATCCCTTTCCCCGTAACTTTTAATATTGTGTTTTCTTGCGTTATTATACTATTATTATGATTCTTTTATATCTTTTTTTGTCACTATCATTAATGGTTTCTTTTGCGCTTACTTCCTTACTTTCGTTTCTTTAATTACTTTTCTTTGTACTTCCTAATTATTTGTTCTAGGCTTGTGTAACTGTGACTTGTACTTATTATAACAAAGGGTTTATCCCGTTGAAATATATATAATATAATAATAAAAATAATACATGTATATGTTGGAAAATTACAAAAACGGCTGCCACTCTTTTGCGATTTTGTGACAGTATTTCAACTGCCACCTAGGCAGTTCCAATTTTTTTTAACTAAAATTCAATATTGCCGTCCAACATAGTCTGCGAATCCAGTAATAATTTATTAATTCCTGCAACATTTGTTGTATTTTAATCGCAAACCATACTGACGATGATAAGTCCCGTTTCTTCGACAGATTTTACAACAGTTTTGATGCAGTGCATCAACTGATTTCAGGACGTCTTGCATTTTTGAAATAAAGCAGTCAGAGCAACAGCGGACTAACCTACATTTTTTCGAAATTGAATTAGTAGTAATAACGTGTATAAAATAGGAAAAAACATTTTTGTAATGTAGGTTGGTCCGTTGATGCTCTGACTGCCTCAAATAATAAACAAATGGGAGTTTCCAATTCGATACGATACCTTTTAGCATAATTTTAGTTCGAAAAAATTGGAACTGCCTAGGTGGCAGTCGAAACACTGTCCCAAAATCACAAATGAGAGTGGCAACCCCCTGGCCCAATGTCTTCGATGATCCTCTTTCAGGGCAAAAATTGCCAGATAGCCCTCTCATATCTTTCTAGCTTTTCCTATCGCGAGACCTTCCTCACGTAAGCCGTCGTACCGCGACCAACACAAGGTGCGGCCCGCCAATATCCTACATAACTTTAGTGGAAAACGGAATTTTGTTAACGATGCGAAATTACCTTCAAGCCTCGAATATCTTAGCCTAACTACCTACCGATCTTCAGAACCACCTCAACTAATTTCTATGTTGCTTCTCAGGAACTCTTACGCTTATGAAATGCCTGCATGATTTTAAACGTCAGAGAAGCGGGAATGTTAAATTTAAGTTTAACCCCTTGACCTACGATTTAAATTCCGACGGCCGGCGCATAATCATCACATGAGGTGGGTCACGCGTCGAGCCATGTTCGGCTGCTTCTTTTTGGAGACATTTCTTAGGGGTATTCTTCTAATATGTTTCAAAAAGACTTGAGATAAAAAGACTACGGCGAAAATTATCCACGAACATGAAGTGTATTGTTTACGTTGAACCGTATCTACAAACCACGAGCTTGACACCACGTGTTGTTTACGTTTGGCCCCAACAACGTACCACGGCTCTAAACCGTCATTTTCATGTTTGGCTCTCACACGATATTGTTGGCGAAAGTGTTAAATTAAGTGATAAACCACACATGAAGCTCTTCTGTGTTCCTCTTCATCAGTTGTTCGCCAGGAGTTTCTATTTCAGTCAAATATAGACTGCCACAAAAATTTCGTTGTAGCTGTAAAACTCAAATTCTTTAATACATACACGGCATAATTGGAAAGTTTCTTCATTTTTTAAATTCTTCTATCCCTGGATTACAGTTAGTTAAAAAAATTGCTATTCGAATAATTATTAATAATTCACATTTATTGATGAATTTTTCTTCAATTTCTACACATAAAATAAATTCTGAAATGGCGAATACAATAATATTATGATTTCATGATTATGTTGATAGTCGGAGCTCACATTCAGCTATAATAATAATCTATTAAGAATGACGGTATAAAATTTTAAAAACACAGAGTAACTTTTCCTTCAATTTGTAAAAGCTAAAGATCTCGTATTTAACTCGTTGTTAAATAGGAAGCAAGATCTATACGTAGAATTCAATGACAGAAACCGGAGAAAGAAAGATTAATGGGAAACACTCAGATAGAACAATGCATTTTGTATTGCACCATGTATAAACTATAAAATCGTTAAAGATCGGTCACATCCCCCTCTCTGTCAAATATCCCCTCAATCCCCCCTCAAATATCCTGTACTAACATTGACACGAAATCTTTCGTTACTTTAATATTTTAAATTTATATCCGCGTTTCGTCACACGCACAAATAAATATTTGGTGCATCAACACATTCCATAGTAACTAGCAAATTAATGGAGAGAGAAAGAATCTGTCCTACTAATTAGAAACATTCCATTACGTTTTTACATAATCCTGTGTAAGTACGCGATTACGAAGGGACATAATGAGGTTCGGCTAATTAGAAGGACGCGGATGGCAACTGTGTTGCGTCCTGTGATCTATCGTTAGAACGAAGCTGATCGCGTCGCCGTCTACCAAAGTGTGCGAGTAAACTTTATACTTCGTCGCTTGCCAGCTAACTAATCTTAACGTTAACAAGAACACGCGTTCTTGTGCCTCATCTGCCTGCCCGATATCCAACGTCCACACAATTAACGAGGTGAAACTTTATGGTCTTGACTGTATAACTCGGAACATTGATCATACAGTTTGCTGGTAAATACTGATCGCTCTTTGTTTGCGCGCTTCGGAAACTTGACAGCGCACAGTTATTGTTACTGCTGCGCGGGATCATTTGTTACCCCGAATGCCACATTTTCCCATGTATTTTTCCGATCTTCTTTGTTAGTGAAAGCCCCATCAGTTCTACATGTTAATGAGACGTAATTAAATTACCGTTGTTTGCGATGTTGATACGTAATTGTAATGTTCAGAAGGCTACACTCCATACACGGGAACACCATTCAGTGGAAAGGAAGCTAATTAAAAAGTAATCACAGCAATGGAAAATTTCGTTGCGGCTGGAATTACATAATGTGAAGAGACAGTGATGTGAAGTGAATTAAACTGGAATGGTTTCTTTCAAAAATCTCATTTTAATAATACCATCCCCCGTTTAGATTTCTAGTTTGAAATTTTATTCCGCTTCTTTTCATTCACAATGACTGGAAAATAGAGAGTACATAATAATTAGACCGCTATAACAATTGGTAAAATTTCTAATCATTGTTCCAACTTACTGAAGTATTATTGCGAGCATAAATAATTATTGAAACTAAAATAATGGCATAAATTAATGGTGCCATTTTTGTTTAAACACAAGAAGATGCTAGTGAACTGCATCAGCTATTTTAAATTACGTTCTTACCTAAATATATTTAATTTAAAAATTATTTTATTAAGTCATCCCGAACCTACCATACGCGATGCAAGGAAATATGTGTCCGAGTTGATTTCCTTCTTCACTTCTCAAAGCATCGTTTCTTTCAAAAATCTCATTTTAAAAAAACCATCCCCCGTTTAGATTTCTAGTTTGAAATTTTATTCCGCTTCTTTTCATGCACAATAAATGGAAAATAGAAAGTACATAATAATTAGACCGCTATAACAATTGGTAAAATTTCTAATCATGGTTCCAACTTACTGAAGTATTATTGCGAGCCTAAATAATTATTGAAACTAAAATAATGGCATAAATTAATGGTGCCATTTTTGTTTAAACACGAGAAGATGCTAGTGAACTGCATCAGCTATTTTAAATTACGTTGTAACCTAAATATACTTAATTTAAAAATCATTTTGTTAAGTCATCCCGAACCTACCGTAGGCGATGCAAGGAAATATGTGTCCGAGTTGATTTCTTTCTTCACTTCTCAAAGCATCGTTTCCCTCGAGCTCGTCAACGAGTTCCGGCAAATCACCAATCGAGTTTTCCTCTTTCCCAAGAAATCGTTAAACTGTCTCGCTGTATCGAAAGATTTTCTCTGGAAACGCTTCGTTCCCAATTTTTCAAGGGAAGCCATTCCACGGGAATAAACGATCGCCTTCATCGTTTTCTCATTTTCGGTTGGTCGATGTTACGAGAGGCTGCCCGTAGGGATCGGTATGTTTGCGCAATCCATCGACGTCCGCGCTGGCTACGCTATGCAACAGTTGCTTAATCCCGACGTTCCATCAAACTGCGGCGTGCAAAGCTCGCGATCTCCCCGGCGAAGGTTAAAGCTTGCGGGGCTTACAGGTTACGGGGGTTACGTAATCAATCGAACCGGTAGCCAGCTCCTAAGAGACAATGGTTTCTCGAACAATCTCCCGGATCGATCGGGGATTGTCGCCGGGGGGACAAGTGCCGCGCTTTATATCCGAATCTTGTCTAGTTATTTGCTTACACTGAGCACGCGCTTGACTTCGGCCTGGGTTATAGGCGGGTAATACGTAGCAGGGTCAATTCGAGGACCACGGTACCCCTCGATGAAGTTATCGCTCGCTATAAAGATCCCCTGATTCGCACTGCAGGGTTTATGGATCGTAACAAATACGATGTCTTGAGGAAAATTAAAAAGAATAAATGTATTCAAGGTGGTATTAAAAATTGAAGAGTTCTTGTAGAAAACACTGTAGGCGCCAAAATTAATAATAAAACAATTTAGCGGAAAATGGTAACGTGCTAATGGTAATACTATAATAAAAATAAATTGAATTTCGACGGTAAAATTTTTTTTTAAATTAGAAGAGATGATATCGGCGCATTGATTCGGTCTATTAACTAATTAGTAGTAACTAATTATAGTAACTAATACTTAGTATTGAATTTGATTTTTGGCACTTGTTTTCTATAAGAACTCTTCAAGTATGGGATGTGGAATATTTTTTTAGAACATGTAGGGATTTTAGATTTGGAGAACGAAGAGTTTTGTCATATGTCTTCTTAGTGGCCTCATTAGTAAGACTTGTTATTCAGATCGTGACTTAATCTGTAGAAAGGGGAAAAGTGCTGTTAAGTTTGAGTTAGAGGTATATACAACGCTGTCTTCGATGATAGCAACCTCGAATACACACAAATTAAAGGGAAGACCCGTATAAATCGAAAGAAAGATAGAAACAAAAATTTTTCCATAAATCGCTTCTAAAACTGTTCAAAAATATATTCTCAAAGTTATAGGCCGAAATTCAACTCCGTATTGATAATGTAGCCTGGTGAGTCAGCGCACCTCCGAGCGTCGAGCAAATCTAAATCGCATTTTAAACGAAAAAAAATTATTGATTTGTTTCACATAACTACCAGAGACGCTATAACCAGCGCCGTTTTGCATCTTGAAAAAAAACTATTTCCAATACTGCTCGATTTCTTTTGTATTTATTATAATTTTACTGTTATAAAAATTGTTTTTACTTGCTATAATGTTAAATAAAGCACCCTTAAATTTACGAAAGGATTAGCACATTGGTATCTTTGCAAAAAATTCTTAAAAATTGATACAAAAATAAATTGTTAAATAGACCAGAGAACTATCCAAAGATTCTTTCAAGACCTGTGTTTATTGTAATAAATAAGATGTAAAAGTAGCTTGAAGGTTTAACTTGAATAACTCTGCAGGTTGATCTTGTTTGCCTTCTTAAACCTGGCTAATAACACTGCAACAGAGCTCGATAGTTCTCGCGTACTGATTGGCTGCTGAACGCCGAACCAATTTTGAAGCTGACTGCTTGTACAAGCCAAACGCAACCAAGGTGCTTATAAGTCCAGTCCACCGAACTAACTGGGAAACCTGATTGCTTCTGACTACTAACTGATTGACTGTTCCATTGACTAACTCAGTTGACTAGTTCCAAGTGACTAATCGTCTTTGATTGTTCGTGTGTTCTACTAATTGGCACGTTAATCACACCTGATTCTTACTTACTAATTATGAGTGTATTGTGATTATTAATAATTATTAATAATTGGATACTAATTAATTTTTTACTGACTTATTTGTGTTATGTCCGTTTGCTTTGGTTATGAACGAAATCTTGGCAACGGTATGATGATTTTTTCCGACTGAAATATCTTCCCTAAACATCGATCGATTAGAATGATTAAAATTAATTCCAGATTTCCTAGCCTTATGACATTTCGCATGTGTTTTAAGACCACAAAGGGTTAATGCCCTGTTTAAAACCCTGTTCTCTAAGAATTCCGCCTCCGTGTTCATTACTATATTCAGGCCGAAGGATCAACAGTTTCAAAAATTTGCAAGAAGAAAAAATTGTTTAAAAAGACATCCATTAAACTTTGTGAGACGTTTCATCTATAATCTATGACCATCGAACGTGAGACGCGCGTAGTCCGTAAATGAACTAAAAAATGCGTAGGTAGGGTAGATGTACCGTTTGTGGCCATTGCACTGTTTTTGGCCATGTGCACATTAATCTTATTTTTAAATTGCCTGCAAATCATTATTCTGTGGAGAATTTCACATCATAAATATTTTGTTTAGTATATCACCCGAAATATAAGCTTACATTTATTGCTTACACGGAAAAATATTATATTTTTTAAGAAGCGGCCAAAACTGTTACAATACCTTAAAGTGACCACAAATGGTGCATCTACCCTATCTATTTTATCACAGTTTCTACGCAAAGTTCTAAATTCATCGGATATGAATTTCGTGGCCTGGAATCTGACCAATTCCATCCAATGATAAGTCACACTTCTCAAAAACTATCGAAGCTGCTCGAATATCGTTCTTTAAAGTCCGAGTGAAGTATGGAGTTCCAATACGGGGCCAAATGGAGGGGTTGATGCATCGACGATTGAACACCTGGTAATAGATGTGACACACTCCTAGTTAGCCTAAGGGTTGCAGCAGAAAGAGAGGTAGCCAGACAGATTGGTGGGTATTCTTGGTATTACGATGTCACGGCGACGTTCAATTAGCGTTCGTTAGGCGGCTGTAGCCACGAACTACGCCCTCAACGAGAGAGTAATTAACGGTATTAGTCGAACGAGCACGATCGAGAGAAGTCCCTCGCTCGTTGGAAGTCGAATAATGGAGCTTACGTTAGCAATACTGGTAAGCCACTTATAACTACCGTCCTGGCGAGAAATTTAACCAGCCCATTTCATAGGGAGACGCATCCTGTTGGGTAGGACTGTATTATATATATGTATACATTCCTATAGTACAGATTTAATATGGGGTTGCTACCTTGGTATCTACTCCGCAGCCCTTTCGAATCGATTTTGACTTTTCGATATTTTTACGTTTTGTCTATATTGTAACTGGTTATAGTCCCTAATGCTTTTTATTCCTACCACATTTTTTACTGGTTACGTGAGGAACTCTCACCCTATTTTCGACTTGCAGCTGAAAATGATGAGGATTGTGAGAGGGTTGAATTATTCACTAGTGGAAATGTAAATTTCATATTTTTCAGTAGATCTTTGTGAGATTGTTATGTATGAATTGACGAGATTTTATTTGAACTGAGTTTAATTATACCTACGTAATTTGTATCATTTCGGAACTGTGTAAATTAATTTGATATGATGTTTGATAGCAGAATGATGTTTAATTTAATTATTCTCCCTCATGCAAATTAATTACCGTCACTATATAGTCATTCGATGTTTTTGTATTCATGATATGTCCCTAAAATTATTATGATTGTCTAATATGGAATACAATACCCCGTAATCACCCATTAAACGGAAAAATATGGCTTATGATAATGTGGAGCACATGTCTCGAAAGCCTTAGCTCGTCGGCGTGTGCGCAGCTTTCTCATAACATGCAAATTCTTAGAAGGTTCCAAGCAAATTTAACACAACAGGTATATATAAATCACTTATTATACTTATAATGGGTGAATGTTGAAGGGGTGACCAGAGTTTAAACATTTCCCCGTTCTTAATTGAATTTCACAGTCGCAGATGTCGCATTTCTTAATTTCCTGTAAAAGGGTAATTCTAAGTCTAATGCAGGAACGTTGAGTCTAGTCGTGCGTCAATAGTATTCTTGAAAATAAAACTGCAAAAGGGGTTCCTCAAATCTTTAGAGTCTAATAAATGCTGGGTACATAGGGTATATTATACATACAAGAATATTCAGAATCCTTGGTGATATTACCTAGATGGTTTTCAAACGTTTCTTTTTACGTTTTAGTAAAGCTTTACCTTAGTTACCACTTTCGTTTTTGCAAATATGTACTATCTTATGTCTTGTCACTGATTGTACGTCGGACTGATTCTTGATCTACGCAAACTACTGGTTAAGATAATGGTGAAAATGGGTTCTTTGAGGTGTGGAGGGAAGTGAATAAAATTTAAAGTTAGCTTATGTTTACTGCGCGAATTAATTATTAATTTCAGAAGAAACTAATACTTTTTTCTTTTTTCAGGTATGTTTCTGAAATAATCTGGTGGATTATAAGTAGATGCACTTGGTTGTCAAGTAAGTAATCTGCGAGTATAATATTTAATTTCTCTCCTTTAAAGTGTAGATAATTTTTCATTTTCATTTGTGAACTTATTTCGAAGGCAAGTGATATAATACATAATTTTCGTATGACAAATATATTTGGACACTTCACTCAAATTAATATTTTTAAATTGTTTCTGACCAAAACGCAGTTAAAATATTTTGTATGACTTACTGAATAATTTCTTTTATATTTTTTTCTGTAATATTTCTGTTAGTATCATTTACTTGAAATGTCTTTTAAAGTAAAATGCTTTAATTGGGAAAATGTTGTGTATTAGTAATACGCATTCTTCCAATAATTGGATAACATATATTATGTAAAAAAAGCTTTATAATTCCTAAATATTAATTATATGCTCGTAAAAATTTTACGCTTGAAAACAGACATAGCACATAAATAATAGGTGTAACAGAAATCAGTTTACGATCTTGCAAAGAATAGAATTAACAGTCGCTTACAATTAGTGGTTCTGTATGAAAGTGAAGAATCCGTGAAATTTTAATTTTCAAGGCGTCGTGCATCCTCATCTATACAGTTTTTTCATCTTCTAATGAAAAAAGTCTTATAATTTAGTTTCCATAGAAAACGATTATAAAACAAAGATTAAACTCCCCTCATTGTTAGCACAATAATCTCGACGGAGAATTTCGATTGGCAGATAAGGGAGGAGAGCAGTTTCGAGATGGAGAAAATGACGCGGAGGAATAGATTCTTGTTGCGAGCTAAGCGAGAAGAATAGGAGGAAAAAGTAGGAAATAGGGAGCGTAGAAAAGGAAAATGAAAAGGAATACGAAGGACAGAGGGTAGGGGAAACGTTAGGACAAATAACGAATTACCGAAAATAGCTGGGGAATGCGAAAACATCGAAAGAAGTGACAATTTCGAAGGGAGGTTAATACCTTGCTAAATTAATAAATTTCAACTTAATAGTTGAAATTATGAATTAACCAGTATAGATGACTTTTCTTTTAATGCAGAAACTAATTTCAACATCTTTTTTGTAGTTTATATTTAATATTGCCATTTGAAGTCGAGATACTCCACCACATAGAACATAATTTTTAGAATAACAGCAAATTAACAAATCTGTCAAAGTTGTTATTGTGTGATTTAAGTCAAACAACCGACCAATGAATGTAGATGAATACTAGCGCGTAAGTGGAAACAGTGAATAATAGACAGACACGCCAGCCAATGAGGAAGATGACTGCAACTTTTTTCCACCCGTGACGCCACCAGCACGCATTCCCATTTATACGATACATACATGAAAAATTCGCGCGCAAACAATTCACACATACGCACTCGGGCACAACCACAAAACTTGCGCTAGTGGCGCCATCTGCGCCGAGCTTTGCGTCATCTTCCCCATTATACGCGTACCCAGCGAATCTTCAAAATCGATTGTATCTAAAACAAAGCCCTGTACGAGAAACATTTATTCCCCATTCTCCAGTTATTTTTATACACAGCATCGAGGCTTTTCCGATTGCACCGTGAGTTACGCCCCATCAGTGTACCATACAGAACCATCGTACACTATTTCTTGTAAAATAATTATCACCAGTGGCAGTCTGTGGACTCCTGGTGAAGTGGGCCCCCGTAAACACTGTAATTACTAAAATATATATATTTATTTCATAAAACTTAGAATTGTACTTTTTTGCCACTAATGTATTTTTTGAAAATTGTATTTATTTCTTATAAAAATTAAATGATAGCCGTATAGTTGGGACTAGACACCCTTCGTCACCTGGCAACCATTATTTTCAAACCCAGCCCGCCACTGATTATCACACTCAAAGTATTCGCGTTTACCAAATGTTCTGTCTCTACAACAACGCCGGAGATAGCATTAAGCATAGGCGCGCAAGAAGATAGGAAGTGCGGACACGTGAAAGCATAAACCGACTAGTTACGGGTCGCGCTCAGCGAAATAGAGCGGAATCGTTTAATTTCCTTTGCAAATGGTGAAGAAGAGACAGAGCCCGGCTTGTTCTTTGGACCTTACGATCCTGCACAAAGCTGGTGTCCTTCCGGTGGTACGCGGCGAATACGAATACACCCCCTCTAAACTGCTGTTTTATCACTACCAAGGAAATACGCGTCGGGTGCTAAAAACCTTGAATTGCAAACACAAGTACGGGGGAATACGAGCCTCGCGAAATGGAGGACACCTCGGTGGTTACGATAAAAAAACGTTGATACTTGCTTCCCGCCGAATCGTTTAGGATGCTAAAGCTACCCTTTACTTTCTTAGGACGTGGGCATCCACATAGCTGAGCGGCGAACTTGTCATTGCGTTTAAGCAGTGTTGATTACTTTTAGAAGATGCACTCTAAAAAGCTCTCTTTACATGTTATTAGAATTCCTCCAAGGCTGTGTAGGTGTTGGTGTAATACTAGGTCACTGCATAAATTCTGTCCGCTAGAACACGTCTTCTACAAATTCGATTTTTCAAAACAGCTTACATGTACTTATTTTGAACTATGTATTTTCCATCATTATTTATGATAGTTTTTCATTTCATAGGAAAGTTGTGTTATGCCACTTTTATAAGATTCTTCGAATTTATCATTAAAAAAGGAACTTATTGCACTTTTTGTAGTCTCGAAATTATTGAAGTTTTGAAGCAGAGGTGAAAATCTGTTGGTGTCAGATCCGGGAAATATGGCGGATGAAGAACAGATCTAGTATTTTTTATTGCGTTGCTATCGCCACAGGTGGACCCACATTGTCGTCAAGGTAGAAGACAACCCTTTCGATTCACAAGGGATCGTCGTTGCAGTTCTAACTGCAACCCTTCAAGTTGTTGACAATATAAATCAGCTTTTTTTTCTTATTTTAACTCAAAGGAAGTTTGAATAGAAAGATATAAATCAATTATGTTCGCTGCTATAGCTTCTACAATTATTTGGTTTTCTTCATGAAATTTGCTTTAAAATGTTGATCAAGGATGAGTCTTTCAGAATCAGCCAAAAAACAGAAATAATCAATATTTTGAAGCTAAAATAGTCCACTACCCTCTTAAGCTTCCTTTCTCCTCTAATCTCAAAGTTCTTCTAAACAAATTTGTATATATTACATTCCCACTGAAAATTAAATAATAGCCACCTTTGTAGGAACATCTATTTACTTATTTAGCTATATGCTTCTCGAGTAATGCATACTCTCCGTTAAATAAATAAATAAATTTATCAGCTTCTAAGTTAAAATTACACAGCGCTAAAGAGATCATGATGAAGAGTATAAAAATTGTTATGGTTGGGTGTATTACTTCCTTTTAACAATGCCATTTACCTAATAAAAGGCTGGGTATTTTTATCGTAAATCGGTTATTGTGCCATCGCTAATCGCGATCAGAAGTTACAGTGCACGTTGTGTTGCATGATTGTTTAGTGACAATAGCGCAGGGCCTTGTCACGCATTGTACCATACGTTTAATTATGGCGGCTGTGCTTGCAACGTTGATCCCAGGCTTGCCGAAGACAATCGAGCCGACGCTCGCTTCGGTTCTCTTTACAGTTGAATGGACTCGCGATCCTCATCGTTTGCATGTGAATTTCTATATTGGAATAAAACTTCCCGTCCTACATTGCACGCAATACTGCCGGCACTTTCGTCGTAAATGCTGGTAACTACGGTGGAAGTTGTTGGGATCAATGCGACCAAGCTGCTTCAACATTCTGCCTTTGAAAACCGCACAGATCAATACGCAAGTGTATTACTATTGTTTCGAAGATTTCAATGTGAACGACTTGAAGCGTAAATGTCTGGCATATTGTTTCTCTGATCAGCATGTTCGTGCAATCAATTTAATCAGCGTACCAGAAACTACTTTCCCAGAAACGCAAAATTCAAGCAAATTTACCACAAAGTATTTATCAAGTATTACATATGTCCGGATTCTATTTCTGTACCATATCGTTCAGTAATACCGCAGCATTTTACTGTATTCAACGTGTAACAGATTTAATATTTGTAAAATATAGAAATAAATACTTGTAGAAGTACGTGTATATTCTGAATGTTGTAAAATAGAAATTACTATTCTATTGCTATGTTACATCTTTTTATAGCTGGCAGTAGTTTCAGTCGCTCGCGTCAGACGGTTTTTACGGATATTTTCAAACATTAATAACTCGAGAAAAAAAATGGTTTATATATTTGGACACCGCGATCAGTGATTGAGAAAAGAAAAATGGATGTGACGTTTTTGTGTATATTAGTGTGTAGATTTACCCCCTGAAGAATGATATACATTTATGAATCACCCTGTATTATTACTGCGGACTAGGATCATCCTCTCCCCAGCAAACATTTAATTTATATGTATAAAGTTTGGAAAATTACACTTCAAGGTATCATCTCAAATTCAATCTAAATTCATACATTTGGTCCATTTAAGTAAGCGGGGCTAAAAACTAGAGCATTAAAAGGAAACAATCAAAACTACAGCTGGGGTTAACGCAGTGTGAAAGTCCAGCTCAAGCTCTAATCCAACTGCACTTTTCTTGGTTTCTGCGAGTGCTCAATTCGCGTCACGTTCGATTGATTTTCTTTATAGAAACTGTTGGCGAAATATATTAAGCTGTTAAAGTATAATCACTTGACAACTTCTTCTACAACTTCTCGCTCGAGGTACCAATACTATTTGCTATGAGCAAAATAAATTAATGCGCCTTTAATGAGTTTTAAAGACAAATTTCTAAATACACAGAGGTTGTTTCTGGACGAGTAATGACTCAGTCAACCGGTGAATTACCTTTTTGACTGGCAGCAAGGCGACTGAAATACTGTCAAAAGTCTGACAGATCGTTTCAAGTGTTTGCATGCTTATGAAAAGTGTATTTGTCAAGCTTATCCCCATTCTTGTAAGTAGTTGGTGGTGATAAATCAGGGTTTTAGCATATTTGCATATATGCTTAAATTCGCATATGTGCGAGAGGTTGGAATAAAGAACCACTAGGTATCTCTTTAATTTGAATTCTCAACGACATATGTCACAACGAATAACATCGATGTCTGATAGTTGGGTAATCTTCCTTGTCAATAGTTATGAATTTGATATAAACTGATAGGTGCAATTTTTATTTATTTATTTATATAGTTACGGGCAAAAGCCTTTTGGTATTGAATGCATGAGTACATGAGACCAAGTATATATGAGCACTTAGATTAAGTTACAAATTATACAGTTTCATATATCCATGGAAAAAGTTTTTATCCAGAAATATTTATAAAGTTTGCTTCGCCGCAATTTCAGGCAAATTGAGAACCATTTCATGAAAATATCTAACATACCGGAGACACATACCAAATGCTGCATGTAGATACATACACACCTTAGGTTTTGACATATGCAATGTCATATATCGTCCCCTTAAGGGGTTACACCACCTTGGCGCTCGGAAAAATAGGTATAAAAATAAACCTTTTTTTTGGCGCTGCCATTCAGTATATAAAATGATCTTTATTTTACACATATATATAGTACTTTTATGAATAATTTACAATATTGACGATTAAAAAAAATAAAAAATGGCGGAGATATAAGCCGATAAGTAGGACCGTCTTTTGAAAATCCTTGCTGATGGTGTACATGATTTCTCTGTTAGGCATCATCCCAAACATACAAAATAATTTTTTTCTTATTTAAAAGGGTAATAGCTAAAATGTAACGTAGGAAATTTTTTTTAAAATTTTTTTTGTAGAAATGACAGCTGTTTGAAGAAAAAAAAACGAATTTTTATCGAACGTTTCAGTTTAAAAAATTTATAACTTTCGAACATGGCACCCAATCACAAAAATCCTACGTCACATTTTAGCTATTACCCTTTTAAATAAGAAAAAATTTATTTTGTATGTTTTGGACGATGACTAACAGAGAAATCATGTACACCATCAGCAAGGATTTTCAAAAGAGGGTCCTACTTATCGGCTTATATCTCCGCCATTTTTTATTTTTTTTTTAATCATCAATATTGGAAATTATTCATAAAAGTACTATATATATGTGTAAAATAAAGATCATTTTATATACTGAATGGCAGCGCCAAAAAAAAGGTTTATTTTTATACCTATTTTTCCGAGCGCCAAGGTGGTGTAACCCCTTAAACGTCACGTTACGAAAAATGGCGGCCCCTCGTTATCTATACGTATAAAAGTATTTTCTAGAAACTTTATAGGAATGTTCTTCAATCGACAGTCATTACAGCAAATATTTCGCAGAAATAGGTATAAATGTAAATCATAAGTTAATTACTTGTCGACCTGTGTCAATTACCTATTAGCATCCCAATTTCTGACCAATTTTAATCGCGAAGGTCCAATCCAACTTTCGTCCAAATAATTGAGCTAATAGCTATTTTCTTCTCTATAGATATCTATCACATTTATTTCCCACAACAGTAGACACAGACTTGTTCTTTCAATATTGCGTCTGCTTTCTTCAAAACTATAAACACGGTTCTACAATAACTCAAAACAAGACAGTTCACATTTTCACCACTTTAAGGCGTAACTGATTTCAACATAGCTGTACTGAATTAACTTAAGTTGCTCAAACTCGAATATCTAACACCCAAAAGATTCTACAGACGAGTCATTGACATGTTCCACTAATACAGTGCGCACGCGAGGCCTGTAAATCACCGGGGATGGTGATTAAACCAAGACACTTATCTCTACGATGCATTAGCGTGAGTGTGAAAGTTCAGTATTTCCGGGCAGACTTACGATGGCGAAGCGGATTCGGTGTACCCCGAGGCGTCAACGTGCAAAGCGCGATTCGCAAGCTCGCTCCGCTGAAGATAATAAATCAGCCGCTTAATACCCGACCCGTTACTGCGAATGCGCAACTTGGCCTTGTTCGAGCGAGCATCTCCTCATTGTCACGCACGTGCGTGTGGCCACCGCGCCAGGCGTGCGTGTACGTAGAAGAGTAAACGCGTGTACACGGCTGGGCACGTATGCGCCCGAGTGAATTATGCTCTTGGCCCCCGTGTCCACCGTCACCCCGTAAATTTACATCACCCATACGGACTGCGGACCCCCAGGACTGACCCGTCTCTCCATCCTACTGCACCTTCGATATCTGCACGCATGCACATCTGTGTGAGGGTAAACTAACGCCCAGCGGAGGAGGTACGACGTGATACGTCGTGCGACGCAAACTCTGTCGCCTCGTTTTCTGGACGTTTTGATGGGATTAAGGAGGGCGAGCTTCCGAGTATACATTGTGTGGGTAACCCTTTGTAATGAGCGCGTGAAGCGAATAAACGACCTTAAACTGAGGGGAACATTGGCTGTTAGTTAAGAATTGTGACACGTGTATTAAAGAAGGAAAAGGATAAAAACTTTATGCATTTTCACACTTGTGGTATAATTGCAAAAGATGGTATAAAATGTTACGAAAACATGACAATGTTTCCCCGATTTATGGTACCAGTTCATTGAAGATAATTGTTATTGGATTATTTATAAAATAGTTGCTAAGAGAAATTATAAAAGAATCAACATTGATGGTGCTTGTTTGGTGTCACAGGGTGGGTGAAGAATTAAATTGAAACTACGTTGAATTGGATCTGAGTTGGGTTAGTGATAATTAGGAGTAATAAATAGTAAGAATTAAAATTGGTATTGAATTGAGTCTAACAAGGAAGGTTGCTCAAGTTATAACCCTGATTTTTATGAAACTTGGCACACAGATAAAGTATCCGACAATATTAGACACGTATCTTTTTTATTGACAGACATTCATGCGTAGAGGGTGAAATCGCCCTTCAAAGTTGGGAAACACCAAATTGTTCGGTCGAATAACTCGAAATTAAATAGAGCTAGAAAAATATGTTACATCTACAAGTTGCTTGGTTTTTTGTGGTAAATAATATGACGTACGTGACACCTTGTGTTACAACTATAATATTTGGGGAACAACGCAACTTATTTTTGCTCCAAGTTTGTTAATATAAATACCAAAACGGAACTCACTAACTTGTATATTTTCAAATTTTCAGAAATTGGTTGAAAGTTAAAAAAAATTGTGTCTTCTTTAGCGCGGTGGCAGCTTTTTATAGAGCTATCAATTTTGATAAGTGAATGTGCAAAACAGTACGTGGGCTTTACTGTATTTCTAATTTATCGAGGTTTGCTGAACGAACCCTTAGCTTAAAAATTTATATAGCTTCCATTTGTGTCCACCGTTTTTTTTTATAGTTTTACCTATAAATTCACGAATATTTCACTTAAGTCCTATTATTCCCCATAAAAAGCCAAGTAACTCGTACACGTAACATATTTTTCTACATCTATTTATTTTCGAAATATTCAACGGAACAATTTGCCGCCCTCAACTTTGAAGTCTAATTATTACCTCCCCCAAACACGAATGTCCGCCAATAAAAAAAATGCGTGTCGAATATTTTGAGGTACTTTATCTCCATGCCAAATTTCATCAAAATCGGGGTTCATCAGTTGGGTAATATTCCGTTGAAATTAGTATTGAGTTAGTAATACAGTGAAACTGAATTAAGATGAGACTGATAAGGCTTAGTTAGACTGATTGTCTATGGATTGAATGAGCTGGGGACCTCGAGATCAGAGGATTTTGGAATCTAGGGATCTGAGGATCTGGGATACTGGAGGACTGTGTGACTAACAATAAGACTTCCTGTGAACTAGAAGCAAATGGAGACGGGACTTATAAGCATTGGAACAGAACTGATATCGGATTGAAGCTAAGCTCGAAACGGATGTACCAGTGGATTTTTAGGATCTTCTAAAGCAAGAGTGCCGCTGATAGGACAAGATAAAATCTACGAAATTGTTTTTCAGTATGAGTCAGGATCGGTACTCAGAAGCTGGGATAAGTCAGGATTCAAACGCTGAAAACATTTGGAGCCAAGTGGGAATGTTTACATTGGGAAAATAGATTCAACTGTAATAATAGAATCAGTACATTATATCTCCTTCAGATTTTGCTAAAGAGTAAGTATTTTAATGAGAAATAAATTTGAACCATACATAATAAATTTTGACAAAGATGTGTACTGTATGCTTCTCATTACTGGCTTTAAAGACAGTCCACTCAAATTTTGTAACTAGCTAAAGGTGTAAAATAAACGATACATTTCTGTTGATGTTTCTTCAGATAATTATACTTAGGCCAGCTCGTTTCAAATATCGATTATGTCCCATATTACAATTAGACCACCATTCTGTAATCGCTGTAGAATTACCACCCTACAATGGTCTTCCTATTAAGATCAATTAAGATTATGGCAATGATAATAACGAACCTCGTTAATACTATAATAGATATCCCATTGATTGTTACCACGATGCACCTTGTGAAACATGTCTAACAGGGTAACGGTTGTAAACTCCAATTACCTGCTCAGAGCAAGTATATAGATTACGGCGCGTCTGTTTAATCTCCTCTTTAAAGTCTAACGATCATCATAAGAAAATCTCTACACGAGTATTCGCGTAAATACACACTGGTAGCTCGTCTAGTATTTTATATATCCATGCCATTTGCAGTTAAAACATGAAGCTTCGCAGAATCGTGGCACAAACTGTGTTTCAGTGTCAAATAAACACATACACATACATACCTACAAGCATTAGCCACTCGTAAGTTTTTAATGTTTATTACATTTGCAATCCTCAACGTGGAGTACAGATTTTATCACAACTTTAGAGGAAGCCAACTTCTCACCTATTACTTTGATTTATTTTTATGATCTACGTTCATTAAGCTCAAAACTGACAGGCACATTCTCCGATACAGCATCGAAGATCATAAATTTCTAGCGTTCAAGTGGAACCACATACATATCTGCATGAGCCAGAAATGATAGATATGTACATTCATAGAAGTGCTGCATCCAACCACATTCATTTATAGAACCATGACGAAATCTGGGAAGGACGTGTGAATCCGATGGATGTCGATGGATCTTCCATTATATTATGACATAACCCAGCCAGCGATAAATGCAGGCTCACGGTTTCGATACAATATTATTTCAATAGGATTGATCACCTAATATTTCATACCACTTTGGACGATATTGCGACGACTTTCAAAGGGTTTATGATTTGGAAGATTTGGATGAGCAAAGGTGTGGGAAATGATGCATGAAATTAAAAATAATATTGATACTAGCAGTCGCTTGCTGACTATCCACTAAGTCGATGCAGAGAAAGTTTTCGTTTCTGCACACTTATGAATGATTTTATTAATACTAAGGAATGTTTGACGGAGTTAGTTGAATTTTAGAAGAATAGATATTTATTTTGAATCGATTCATTCGTGCTTGCTGATGTGGAAAATGTATATGCACCTTTAGGAAGACGTAAATGCTGGAAAGGAGGACGCAAGGGTAGTTGCACGCGCTCACGGAGAGTAGCGGAGTTAAATTAACATTTTAATTGAATGTACGAGTTCCGAGACACGTTTTTTATATCACCAATTTACGCATCCGCGTATTCCAGTGTGTTAGCGCGCTTCGGAGAGCCGTGAAGTCGTTAACGCCGAGAAACGGGTTATTGCGATTTTATCGAGACATTATTTGCGCTTCCTATCCAAAGACAAACATAGTTAACGACTTGAAGGCCATAATTGGAATTTCGGTAAGCCAGGATTATTCTTGGATGCAGTTTATCGATCGATTGTTTTGAATTATTAATCATGTGTCTGGATATTCTTGGCTGATACCATCATATAATTTATAGTCCTAACAAGGGACATTGCACAAATGTAACATATCGATTTTTATGAAACTTGACCTAGAGGTGGAGAGTGGGAACATATTTGACACGTATTTTTTTGTAGTGGTCTATATTCATAGTTAGGGGGATAAAAATAAACTTCAAAATACAGGGCTGAGAAGATATTTAAATAGGTACATAACTGGAAAATTCTTTTTTGACTTTATACACACCCACATATAAGAAATACTATGGTGTAAACAGAATTTCGACAAAATCAAAGATGATGTTACTGTAACTTATTCTGACATAGGTACCTATTTGTGTATAAATATTTAAGTTAAGCAGAATCTTCGTTATGTGCTCGTCAACTTTTGATATAACATTGTCAGATGATCTCTACGTAAGCCAGTATTCAATTAAATGGATAAATGACTCTGGCATCGAGTTACATTATTATATACTCAGTTCTCAGAAAACCCACCTTACTTATGACATGACTTATATAATACTCCACACGATCTTCCTCATTCCAAGAAAACTCAGAGATGAAAGCAATAACAAATTCTTCTCCTAATTTTTATGCACTGGGCAGCGAAGAATTATATAAAATACACAAAATTGAATATAAACTGAATATAAACTGTATAATTTCTTACAGATACATACATCAAAACAGTTTAGTCATAAATTTATAAATTGGATCGTCTTTTATGTTGCACTGGGTTTTTCTAAAATTGGGAAAACATGTATAGGTATTTATCAGTATGTATACATAATTCTCGGGTCTCACTAGAAAAAATTCTGCGAAAGGAATTTGACTTAATGTAAACGCTTAAAATTGCCGTGACATAAAAGCATATTCAACAATTTAGTACTGTTCTACAAGATTAACAAAGGAAACAATGCAATTATACCGGTGCAACATGTTAGTCAAGTGCAAGTGTACCTGTCGAATTTTAAAAACAGATTTTATCAATGATAAAAAGCTGCGCAATAATTTTATTTTATTTTTTCATATTCCTAATGGAATGCATATTTTTTTCGCGAACCGTGCAGTAATTTCGTTGATGAATTATTATTCTGTAATATTTCATGATTTCCCCTCTAACATGTCACACTTGCCAACGATATTTGACTCCACGCAAACACCGGTACGTATTCTGAAAAGTAAATATAAACGGAAGAATGGTAAAGGGATACATACTATAGCAACACAAGGGTACTTGTGCCTTCAAACAGAACTCGTAGGACTTATCAGTTCGTTATTACGTTACCTATTCTACCAACGTGCTTTGGCGTGTTCCGCTTGCGTCCTCTAAGGTAAGAGTTTTTAAAATATCGCTGTATTTTTAAATAAAAAATATATGAAAAAGCTGTTATAAAATACGAATATTACTAATTTGATTGCATTTTCGTCCATCTCGCTTTGTCTCTTCGTTTTTCAACCCTTTATAACAACATTTTATGGTTTACATGCAAGAATAATTTCAGTTGCACGAATGCAATTGCAATTGGAATATCATAAAGAAGTACGTGTTTCATTGAAAAAGATCACAGTAATACCAACTCTGACAAAAGAATAGTAATTCCGATAATGACCCAAATCAATTCATATTTTGACAGATGATAATGATTTGGCAAAATGAACACGTATACTACTATTTTATTATATACCCTTGCCCTACATTTCACCTACAATTTCACTGTAAATTTACCTATAATTTTAATTAACACCACGTCGACCAAAATAAATTAGAGTGCACAAAATTAATCGCAGCGTATATGCGGTATTCAAACTTTTCCGCGTGGCAATCCAATAGCGCGACCGCAATGGACGACAATTCTCGATTGCTAGTAGATTATACATATATCTCATTTCATCACTATTATAACCTCTCAGCGATGGAAATTTATACCAATCGATAGTTTAAAAAGATCAATCAAAGTCGTGTGCGAATTTGCAGGAAAATTCGAAGGCAATGTATTTCTATAAAATTCGCATTTTACCATTTCCCAGAAGTTTCTAATAAATAATCCACCTCGAATCCCACCAAATACAGAATGTAGATCTCTGCAGATATAACAGTTCCGTGTCGTCAGTGTCAGTGTTAAAATATATCATTTCCTAACTTTACAATGTAGCAGTTCACACTTGTCCATGTCAGTGACGTCAATGTCGAATCTGGAGTTATCTATACCCTCAAGCTAAAATTCATTGGCCACGATATTCTGGCTTCAAATCGTTTGAATAGGGCCTTTTTATGACCCTGGTGCGTTCTCGTGTCGAAACTGTCGAATCACACTCTTCGAGGATTCTAAACCCTAAATTCATAAAGACAAAGATAGCAATAGGGCATTTAGTAATGAAAATGCCAATTTCTATATTTCGTAGTAGATCTTCATAGAAGTAGCGTCAGTGGATTGCTAGCATTTTTCTGATCAAAATGGCACCTGACATGATATACTTCTGATTATTTTTAATGAACGTAATGAATCTAAGCAAACATTCTATAGAGTTTGAATACCTCGGAATAGTCGTCAGTGGCATCAGTGGACACAGTACAGACACGGAATTGACACGGAACTGACATGTGACCCAGATCTTAAAACCTTTTTTGGTGACGCAATCTGTCACCTGTCAAAAACGCTACGACCTTTCCGAACAACCCAATATAAACATCATATATTTTCTTAGTCAAATACAAGTATCACCAGTAAAAAATTATGGACTTTTGTAGAATCTTATCCTAAGCCACTTTTCCTTGTCTACTTTGCGCAGGCTGCAGCCGCAAATTGTAATCCATTATCCGAGGATTTTACTATACAGTACCTTCGGAAAGGAAAGAGATAAATAAAAACGTAAGCCCCCACCATGGCCGAGTAATGCCGTTAAAGTATTGAAGTAGATGAAAATGCTTTTCCCAGTTCTCGAAAACGTGCGACAAAGCCGGAGTCTATAAATAGGGTTTCCACGGGTACGTTATCAGCCAAATTTAGTCCGAAGCGTCTCCACTGGAATCAGATATCTTGGAAAAGTGAAAATCGGATCCGGAGGGAGGCTCTCCGTACGAGATTCAATTGTAGTCCCTGTCCCCGAAGAGAATCCATAAAGTTGCCGGTGGGCAAAACTGTACGTCTCTGCACGTCAACCAAGAGCCGCGCAAGCTGCTGCTGGGAGACGCGGAACTTTCGTTTCCGCGGTTGCTGACGTGCACAGACAAGCAGAGAGACAAGAAAATTACGGCGGGTGGCGGGCGAGAATACCATACGTACGAAAACCCTTCCCGAGTCCTGCCACGCGCTTCCGGTAACGTGTTCTCCAAGTTATACACGTGTTGATTTACGCACTCACCTAGCAGTCGCGGTTCCGGCTTCGCTCGACTTAGCGGTTTAATCGCCTATTCCTCGCAAGACGCCGCACTTTCCTCCAGAATGCAGCGCGAAGTCGCACGAACGACCGACTACGGCGAGAACAAGGGATAAACAGTTTAGATTTTAGTTTAGGTTTAGCCGGATATTGTACGAAGTGATCGTTTCTTGCATTCAAATGTGTTGATGTAGTGCTTTTGTCTGGTAACGGGCTTCAAGATACTTCGAATCTATTCGAACTATGGCAAATTAAAAATTAATCGAATTTGGAACAGGTTTAAAATCTTGATGAGTTTAGAAAGTCTCGATGAGTCTTTTGTTTCTTATTTGATATATCGCTACTTGGCATTGATACCGTGAATATGAACTTTTACATAGAAGATTATATAAAGCTGTATACAGGATTTCCCAAAATTCAGAAATATCACAGTACATTCAATATCCTGATGCAAAAATACATCGAAAAGTCCTTTACCGTTTTGGGATCCGAGGCTCCGTTCTTGAGATATTAATAATTGAATATTAGAGGTTGAACTTCCGGGCCGCGCGGTTTAAAGTCGAGACAGCTGAGCGCTAAGCAGTCGCGCGTGGAACTCAAACGCGAGCGCTAAGCAGTCGCGCGCGGCACTCAACGCAAGCGCTAACCCAGTGTCAACCAGCGTGGTCGGCTCTACTGTGTGCGTGAGTCTGTATCTACGCGTGCCTCCTGCGTGTGCGCGCGAGCAGTCACTGCTCCGCGCTCAGCTGACTCGGCTTTAAACAGCGCGCCTCGGAACCTGGACCGCGAATATTCAATTGTTAATATCTCGAGAACGAAGCCTCGGATCCGAACACGGTGAAGGACTTTTCGATGTCTTTTTGCATCAGGATATTGCATGTTCCGGGAAGAGCCTAAATTTTGGAACACCCTGTATAGGTTCTCTCGCACCGCCTGTATCCCGCTCGTTCTCTTCGTATTATTCGATGTTATCCTGTCGGCTGATAATGACAATACGTGTGCCCTATCTCTACGATTACGTTGGAGATAAGGTCTATGGGGGTATACCCAATCGGACCCGCATTCCTTCCGCTTGCCATCTTTCCAGCAAAGCACGGTACATATATGCAAGCTTGAACTTCAATAGATGAAGATTTTGTTAAGTGTTTGGTGAACATTGGCCTGAATTATTTATTATGAACTTGTACCGCGAAGGCAAGTGATGTACTTGATTGGGTACTCAGTAAAACACAAGCACCTCAATTACTGTAATCAACTTACGTGCTTATTCGACATAAATCCGTCTTGTACATTAGCTATTAAGAACTTCGTGGCCATATTGTTTTTCCTCATCAGAGTTAATACATCAGGACATATTCCGTATAATTTCACTCGACTCAGAGCTTCATCTCGTCGCCACGGGAAAGAGTGATTTGCACAACTGCATTTCCATGCCCGCCCTGCTAAGAATAATGCACAATGAAGTTGCCGCGAGGATGAAGAAAGTGGGCGTAAAAAAATTAAATTCCTCCTTGCAACCGGCAGTACAGACATTAAGGTAATAAGAGAGCCAGTAGTTTGTGCTGTGACGCATCAGGTGGCAGAGTCACAAACGTTCCTAACCCATTGTCTACAAGACAAAGACATTTTTATGACAATTTTTAAGCTTCTTATAATGGTGGAAAACCAAGTCGTCGAGAGCTGTTCTCCCCAAAGGGTACTGTGCTTTGTAACATGGGCCCAGATGGTACTCAGCAAGTAAATTAGAGCAATCCACCGTGCCGCGGGACAAAGGATAAACTGCACTGGAAACAAACTGGAGGCGGCCAAAAAGGGCAATCAAATAGGAGAGGATGTTATGGACAATCGACAGGAAAGAGGATTTTTACTTTTCGTTTAATTCCCGCTGTTCTGTTCGTATGATGCTTGAACTTGTGCGATCGTATGTACATGCATAATCGTTACTTCTACGTATCCAGTTGCGTTTCCAGTAACGACTCCACTGCAATGAAGAGTATTATGGATTCTGGCAGATGGAACAATAAACCCTGTTAACTCTAATCTTCTATATATATACATATATGTATATAAAATCCAAATACCACTGACTGACTTATCACAATTTCTCTAGAATCCTATGGGCATGAAATTTGGTAGGTTGGTTCCTCTTAGCCCCTAGGTGCTCACTGAGAAATCTTTTTAAAACTTCCACCCCTCGCCGAAAAAGGTATACCTATAAACCGGGCAACGCTAGGTACTTTAATGCTAGTATATTTATAAAAGTCTTGACACAAACTGAAGTTACAAAACCTTTCAGAGATTAATTGATGAATAGAGGTTACCCAACTTCCAGTAAAAAACAATGTCTTCTAAATTTGATTAGCAACTTTTTGGCAATCATTCTTGAGGATGTTTACTAGTACGCCCAAAGTACTAGGATGAGTCCTGTGAACGTAGTGTAACCATACCTTTCCACTCGCCACAGGGGTGCACTTTAGATCGATTTCACTCTCGCAAGCTCTCACTCAATCACCGATTCCTACATACTTACATGCATATACCTACTTCGTCCTACCTCCTAACATCCTCGCGTCTAAGGCAGGGTCTGCTAGATAAAACCTTACTGGTGAATCCACTAGCAGGCTCAGCACAAAACGTACCTTTCGTTCATTTTCTCTTTTTTTTGTCCTCCCTCAATATTCAACTATCCTTTCTCAGTAGGATGACTTTACCTCAAGCATAAGAAACTTCTAGAGTTGGTGTTTGGTTTGCAGTTTACATTATTTTTCCGGGATGGAAATTATTTGTACCTAGGAACTAGGTCAACAATTTTGATTTTTTAAAGGGGATGCTCTGGCTAAAGATGATACTCCAATCATTTTCGTGGTATGTAGGTACTTTGCAAAAAATTGTGGGAGCGGTGGATCGAATTGAAAATGACCCTGTAATCCGCGAGAGAATGAACGTAATTCCGATTAAGTTCCTTTTCTGGGTTTACTAGTTCCGACTAGTAAACGGGCCTGGAGTATAATTTGTGCCGCGCCGACTCCTCCGATACGCGAATTCGCAGGGGAACGACACGATTGGGAGTCATTTATAACTTCGTCGGCGTCGCGCCATTGAAAGTCGCCGAGTTTCGGCCGCGATAATGCATGCACGTGCATGGTAAATGGGAATTTTCAAACGGGTTGAACGGTTATTAATCCCGATACGGAAAGGTGTATGTATTGTTATTAATGTAGCACGACGTCGAGTAACTGGAACGTTGATGCAATCTGTGAGAAGTGAAAGTTAAAATGGATATGACAAAACGGTCGATTCGATTAGAGGAGCAGACATTGGAATGAGTTTCTCTCCCCCATGTTTGGCGAAACGTCACGTACTAATTCCTTTAAATTATTTTACAAACAATTTCTGTATGTCGCTCTTGTCGATCTCGTAGGAATATAAAATTACGCTATCAAAGTGTCAATAAGTAAATTTATTGAATGCATGATTTAATTGCAAATGGAATTATTGGAGAATAAAACAGAATTGTTGTAAATTGCATGGAAATTGACATTAGGTATGCAACAAAAGCCCCAAAAAGACGACAAGGCTTGAAAATTTGTCAAAATTGGTGATAACCAGATTATGCCCTCAACTTGTTAACCTGAAAGGTACATATGGCCATCTCTCCCGGGCATTTCGAGGATAGCCAATGACAGGTACTTTGAAATGTGTCTATTAAATAATAATGTTTCGTTTATTGTTATTAAGGGATATGTAGAGAAAAGTTTTATTCTATATCATGCCCGTTGCTTTATTTCAAATAGGTTGGCTATAGGAGATTCCCAATGTCACTCTGACCATCTCTCCCGAAATTACCCTATATAACGTTCTCATTATTTTTTTATCCAGAATTTATCATTACAGTACTTCTTACGTGCATTAGACACCTCCTTATCCGACTACATTTTCGTTCAAAGTCCCAGCAGGAAAACAGAATTAAGACATCACGTGTTACGTGGCTCATCCGTGGTTCGTGACATTTATCATAAAGGAAATTTTAATTGCTCGAACGAGTACATTCTCCAGACTTAACTTTGAAATATAATATCAACACGATAACCACGATCTTCAATAGTTTCTTTCAAAATGAATGTTATCCCGGTAGAGACGCGCGAAGATTAGTACGCGGCTAGATAAAAAGTACCGGGATAATTCGCGAGCGCAAGTGACTTTCACTGTTTAGTCGAGCTGGCTGGTCGATGATTTGTGCGCCATGAATAGTCGCGTGACAATCCTTTCGCATTTAGGTCGTAAAACAGAGAGAATGACCGGTCGCGTCGGGCGTGTCATCATAATCGCGCTCGCGAATAACATGGGAAAAAACGAGTCCATAATTCACCGATGCGTGACTTGGGCCGTGGCTGACGGACGCTGTTGGTTTTCGTTCAATTTATGTACCGCACACCACTCCGTCACGTCAATCGATGCGTGCACATTCACCGACAAAACCGGGATCCTCCAGGAAACAGCTGTCTAATATATCTGTCGAGGATAATCGATCGCCATATCGGTCCAAGCGCGAAAGACACGGGTATGTATGTGTTTTACTGGAATTGCGTGACGCTTTTGGGAAAAAAACACTCCAGCGAAAGGTATCAGTTCGACATCCGCGGGAGACATTATCTTGACAATCGAATGATACACAGATATCTTCAAAATTTGTGTATTTTAATTAAGCCTCAAATTAATTCGAAAACGAAATTTTTGGGTGCTGGTATAGAACACTCTTACTCTCAGAACTTGGCAATTTATATCGTACTTTCATCCCCTCAACGTGGAATTTACATTTCGATTTTGGAATTTACAAATTAGGTAATGTACAGGTATATTTGACAGAATTTAAGATATTTAATAGAATTTAACCGAATTTGACAGAATTTGACAGAATTTGACAGAATTTTACAGAATATTACAGAATTTTACAAAATTTAAGATATTTAACAGAATTTGGCAGAATTTAAGATACTTCACAGAATTTAAGATACTTCACAGAATTTAAGATACTTTACAGAATTTAAGATACTTCACAGAAATTAATATATTTGGCAGAATTTAAGATACTTGACAGAATTTAATATACTTGACAGAATTTACGATATTTGATAGAATTTAGCAGAATTTAGCAGAATTTAAGATATTTGACAAAATTTAACAGAATTTAACAAAATTTAAGATATTTGACAGAATAGAATACAAATTTTTGCCACGTATCCCTACAGAGTTGGTCTTGTTATGATACAACGAAATTCCTCAGTATAAACTAGAAGAGGAAAGAGTTGTTCTTGATCTATTACTTTTATAGTCTCCAGCAGGTTGGGTTCTGACGTTTGCTCTCACTAGCGAGGGCGTTGGCCGTGCGAGGGTATGAAAGGGGTCATAGGAGAAGTTCTTGAAAATCCACGAGAAGAAAAGGTTCTAGTAAAACGTACGCTCGCCAAAACTATATATCTACAAGGGTGGATTGGAGAGAGAGAGAGAAAGAGAGAGAGAGGTGGCAGCGTCGGTCAAATGCAATTATTACCTGCCCAGTGCACGTAGCCTGGAAAAGTATATAGGGTGTACAATTAAGAGTGTTATGAACTAATACTTTGGGAACCTTAGGGACGTACGATATCTTTTCACGTAAAAGGAATAAGAAATTCATATATTTCTTTGTACGGGGCCTGTTTGTCATAGAAAAGAACATCGTGTAATAAAGTTCATTTTTTGGGGTAGATGCAGAGTATTTAGATGATATTGAAGATCAACCAGAATACTTTGTGCACAAACTAGTTTGGCGCAAAACTGGATAGCGAAAATTAAAGGAACAGGTTCAAACCTTTCAGTTTGAAAACTCACCACTCTCCTCAATAAGTTTTTTTGTGTTATTCTGGTTTACCAAACTGAAGCTGCATACATATGTATAAAGTAAAACACCGTTTCATTTTTCTGTTTCGGATTACCTGAAAGATAAATATCATGCACACCAGCGGACTACGAATTTTGCACGGCGCGTGAGTGGATCATGCATAACTCCTATATTTATTGTTAAAACTTAATAAAAAAAATGCAACCTTTGCAAAGATGCATAAAAACATGATTCAAATTTCAGATGAATCGAATCGCTAGTCTTTAAAAAAAAAACTCTCAAATTTTGTTATGCTTTTAGCCCCCAAAATAGAATTTTTGATGAGACCTTCCCATTCACGATCATTAAGAAAATAAATAATTTCAATTATGAATAAATCCAAAAAGTATACATTATAATGAAAGTGTTTGAAAATTTCTAACGAATTTGAACGTACTGCTCGAAAGTAAAAATATCTATATCATTCTGTGACATGCAAGACATTTTGAGTGTTGCAATATTAAAAATTCAAACGTTGATTTGTGTTCCATTTCTCTTGGGCGAGTTTTATGGTGACACAGAGGAACAAGTACGTTAATACTCTTGAAGATGGAATCTGCTTTTCCGTTCAGATCCTTTGACAGCAATTTTACTTAAAGTGTAAGTTTGTAATTAATCCAATTTTTACGGACGACCTAATTATGGGTAGCTTTTCATTATGTTAGAGTATTTAATTTCGAAATTCGCTGTAGTAGAACATATTGGAAAGAATAACGCAAAATGTTAATGAAAGGCAATGTCGCATTATGATAAATATTTGCGTTTGAATTGCCATTTCTACATTCACAAATTAAATTTAGTTATGTTCATGCAATTATTAAAAGCTTACGTCAATATTGTATTGACTACTTTGAAAGTGATTTCTGTTTGTTGACCTGATGCAGTACCCGGCGATGTGAATAAAATAAATAATTTAAATATAATTCATTTCAAGTTCAACCAAGGGTTGGTCTAAAAGGAAGACTAAAATTAATTCGATTAATGGAAAATATTGTTCTATCATTCACTTCCTTTAAAAATCAGTCACACTGTATTTCGTTACTTTTGAAATCCAGCTTTTAATTTTTTTTTGAAATGTTGCAATTTTCTGAGGCGTCTAAAATTTTTAAAATACAATAAATATTAAAGGACATTGATCTCTGAAGCAATTACAATGGCAGAACGCATAAAGAGAGATAACAATTGATCTAGTGAAAGTGAAATGTCGTTAAAGCTGGAAACTGGTAAAACAGATATGGCCTGTTTGTGTTAACGGTTAACCATATACATGAAATTTTGCTCGTTCGATAACTATTGTTGGGGAGCCATCCAGGATTACACAGAGGACATTGCACGTTGCACACAGTCATACAGAATAATCGTTTTGAAAGCTAACTGCTGAGGATTTCAGTTCACAACTATAATTAAACTCAGAAGTAACGATTTACCTATGCCTAAAATTTAACAGATGATGTTATAGTTACATCTTTATTTTGAACAAACTTCACAGATTGCTCTAAAATTTTAATTATACATATCTGGAAAATATTTTCCCCCATAATAATAATTTAGATGACACAACTGTAATAACTGTTTAAATGACTTTTATATTTTTTCTGTTTCAGGTGAGTCTAAATCGCAGATGAAATTGAAGAGTATTATGTTCCTGAACTTATCCTACACGTATGAACTATTCTTTACGATTTGTACAATTTTTTATTTTATAAAAGTATGCACCTCAAACGCAAACAGAGAATAAGTGCTATTAACTAGAACTGTGAATGACGTAAAACTATTTTTATATAGTTATCTCATGTACATATAAAACAATTATAACAAACAAATTAACACTAAAGTTGGAAAGGTGAAACCTAGATCAGATCTAATCAGGCCTCACCCAGATCTAATACCCTTGTCTTACTCTAAAGAACAGTAGTACATCTGGTGCACAGCTCCTGGAATAATGGGAGAAAAACTTTTGATAGTTTGCTCGGTCTCATCGCGTGGCAAACTGTGGAAGAATCGTAATCCAACAAGAGTGGGCTATGCTAAGTACATACCAGTGGAATCTGGTCTATGTGTGTAGGTATGTACGTTGGCCTTGGAAGTTCTGAATTTCCTGAAAAGAACTAATTTCCTTCGCGGTCCATCTTCTGGAAGGGATTAAGTAGATCTTGTGCGATAAAGTGAATTGCAATAGAAGTTGGGAAGCAAATGTGACACATATATTCTTTAAATTACCATAAACTTATATGCAAGGCGTTTTGAACAGTTTTCAAATAGCTGCATTTCAGAATTCTTTTGTAAATGATTTTGCAAGTACTGCGTTAAAAATACTTACTTAAACTAATGGCTTTATTTGCTACGATATGAGATCAGTTTTTGGTAATTTGATGAAATGTATTACTTCCTGTTTGATTTTAAGAGAAATAAGCGATTATGGTACACTGTGTTTTTCTATTACTATCACATCTAATTACGACTTTGACTAATTAGTTCTGATTGCTTATATTTAATGTGTTTAGCTCGATGTAAAAAGCGATTGAGCAAATGATGAGAGTTATGACTAGCAATTGTTTTTTTAGAGAAATGAAGAATGATGGAAATTAGTACCTGGCTGTTAAAAATAAAATTCGTGATATAATCGATAACTTCCAAATAATTACTTGAGAGGAATAGATGGGGGATAATAAGTAATTAGTTAGACTTTTTAGTCGTAAGAAGTTACTTTTCTAAAATTAGCTGAAGTGACTGACGCTAATCCGTAGAACAGAAGAAAAGGTTTAGCAGAAGAATTATCATAAACTCGTTTAAACAGAGCAGAAATTAATTTAGTGACGCGAGTGCGTACCTAAAACTTTCAAGTTAAACAGTACAGTATTTTCATTGGGGTGGGCTTAAAAACGCGAAAATTTCACCCTACATAAAATTTATTGATTATAATATCCTCAGAACAATAAATTAACTCGGACCTGTTAAGCATATCTGTAATTCCTATTACATTTACATAAACAGACATTAATGAATAATGGATGTTCAATTTTATTCTGCAACATATCGTACCGTACCTTTCTGATATCAAATTGTATGTACATTTCATTATCGCAAAAGCTTTTGTTTTTATTATTGAAAAACTTATTTTATACATATTTATATAATTAAATGAATCCAAAACAGATGTAACTTATTGTTAATAATTCTATTGAAGAAAAAAACAATAAATTATAGAAATAAATTACAGAACTTCTAATTCTAAATTCAATCATTTATATTTCTTAAATTGACACAGTTTAATAAAAACGTTACATTTTCAATATAAAATTTATAAAACATATTTATAAACGGACCACCGTCCGTACCCAATGTGGCATGTTCCTATTGTGTTTTGGAATTCAGCAGCCAAAAATGATTAAAAACAGCTAAAATATTGAAAAAGTTTTTCCATTGCAAGCCCGTGTTATCTTCGCCAGAGACCGTGTTTTCAAATGATTATCGAAGCGAATTCTGTCATATTCTGTAAACTTCTAAATGAAAATTTGACGAATATTAAAATAAAAATCGATCGGTGCCGTAAAATTTGTCGTGCAATACACGGACCATTTCCTCTTCACATAATGAATAAACTATGAGATTTGTGTAAAATCCTAAGAGTTGCCAAAGAGCCCTAAAAGCTGTCACCATGCATAAACTCCGCGCATTAGAGACACGCGACACTTGAACTGGCAAGAAGGTCGATCCGAGCTAGCTATAGAGACGTAAAGAGTGGATTTCTACCCGTTTGATCCGAGGGGTCTCGATCCACTGAGGATAAAAATTTCGTTTAAAATGCCAAGGACGTAAGGACTATAAACTTCGATGAAAGACGGGTGGGTAAGATCTGGTCGTGTCTCTCGCGGATTATTCGTTCTTAATTCCTTGCCCTGAAAGCCCTTTCAACGGCCGCTGTGCCCCCCTCCCCCCACCATTGAATTTCCTTCGAGCGAGTGTTTCACAATAAAACTCGCGGATTTATTTATCGCTTTGAGCCGGCTTGAAAACTAAGAGCGTTTCTTTGAAATCGAAGAACACCGTGGCCTCCCGGGATGCTCCCTTGACAGCTGGAAAGATAGACACGTAAATCCCATTCCATTAGATGGGGGGCAAGACCCTGGATGGAGGCTTGAAGAAAGAAGAGGGAAGGACGCTGACCGACAGGGGCTGGAAGATGGAATTGTAATAAAATGCGCACTTGCTTCTCTGAGAGCTTTCTTTCCCCTTTCTTCTCAGCATGGCGGTTCTGGTTGCCATATTCGTCATGTGACACTTAACGCCAGCGAGTATTGTTGCGTCGCGTGAATCCTCAATGTTAATGCTGCACGGATAATATTGTAATCGGTGGTTGGGAGAGAAAAATTATATCGTGCCTGATGTACAAAGTAACTTTACTCGGGTAATGGACCGAAATTTTGAGGGGTTGGGCGGGAGTGGGAGAGAATTTCTTCTCTAATTTAAAATTTTAGCTTCGAGTATTTGTTAGTTTTTGAGATATTTGTAAAAATTTTCAGCATAATATAATGAAATCTGCCTATACAGACGTTACTAACACTATCACAGTCGACGGTATTAGTATTGCTTGAGGCTAGGTTAGGGCGAGGAGCGCGCGCCCGCTTACGGGAAGTGATTGTCACGCGCGGTACGCGATTCTGTGACGCTGCGCGACAGCGGACGCGCCCATCGCCATTGACTACCACTGTCGGCGCCGCACGTTTTGCCAAACTCTTTTGTTTCTGTATTGTAAACAAAAGGTATTTTGCCACTTCTGTTCATGGTTTCCCGAGGAAAAATGTCTGCTGCATCGCATGGAGTAGTCAGATTATCTCCTAAACCCTTAGTTTTTGAAATATATAGAATGATATCTGCAAAAATTGGTGCATTTCGGGTGTCCTTTCCCCTTTGATCGTTGTTTAAACATATTTAAATGTTTATAATTCAATAATAACTTATATCGTTGAGTTCGCGAGGGTTTATAGAATAATTTGACCGAACAAGCAACGGAATAGCTATTACTATTTGAACACAAAAGATGTTCGAAGTTGAAAATTTGCATTTTTTCGAAATCGAATTTCTCGAAAATTGATGGCGATGACGACAAACGATTCACAGATTCGTTTTCAGCGCTCAAAAATCTATAAGAAGCGGTTATTGTATTTTACAGATCAAAATGGCTGTTGGACAGTGTTATTAAGTTAGAATTATATTCTGAAATGCCTATTTTTAATGTGTTATCTTTACCTTATTAAAGTTACCTTACCTTACACGTGGAGGGGAGGTCACAGGTATTAAACGGGGCCACGACTCAAAAAAGCTTGAGAAGCACTGCAATAACGGGTAAATTAAAAGGGTAATTTTGTTCGACTATCATAGGAAAACTCCTTACTTTAATTGCCAAACTATTTCAGGTGCTATTACGATAATTTATCCAGAAATCTGCAAACGTTGGTGACGACATTTAGCTGTGCTCGGTTGTAAAGTAATTTAGGCATTTACGTTCGCCATTGGGTAGGTACCATTGGGTCAGATTTGGGTAGCCATGTTCACGCCTAATGGTTCACAATGGTCAGCCCCTAGGGTTACCAGCTGCAACATGCATGTGTTTGCCGCGAAATCTCGTTTTATGAATTCATCTGATTTGCCAGATGCTGATGCTTTAACTAACAACGCACATACATCCCACTGTCCGTAAATAGAGGTCCCTGCTGCAGGCCTTGCATTAGTCGGTAGAATTGTATCTACACGGCCTGAGTTTGCGTTTACCCAGCAGCTGTATCATTTGAATTTTATACAAATGGAACGAAAGATCCAAGTGAGTGAAATACGGCGCAGACTCTGGTTTGAATGATTGAGCCTTGATAGGTGGCTTCTTACTGAACGACTTGCACTTCGTAATAGCACTTCGGTAACTCGTTCTAAGTTTTCTGAAGCGCGCACAGTTTCTTTAGGAGTGGACTTACTCCCTTACGTATCTTATTCGTCTAATCTCACGCCACTTGTCATTCATGAGAAAAAACTGTTTCGACTTTGAGCTAGTTCTTTGTTACAGTTGTCTATCCTCTCTTTGTATACATATATCGTTCTATGTTCCTTCTAACAAGTTGTCCAAAAAATTCGCGGCGTTTGTTAATATTAAAAAAGTATTTCTGAACCTTTCCCATTGCCTTCGGATGATTGAGTATTGTCTGTGATGAGCAGTGCGTCGTATCGGCTAATTCGCGGGTGGTTTGTGGACGATCCTCCAGAATTAAAGCCTCCAATCGATCTCCATTGAAGGCGCACGGTCGCCCAGAACATGGTTCGTCAGGGCTATGAAAATTGCCGTCATTGAAATGTATTTTCGAGCTGTGCTCTTTGCAATAGAGTCTTCTCTGGTCTTCTTCACAAACAGCACACATGTTTCGAGCAGCTTGGGATGCGGTACCAATCTCGATTAGCACTCCTTAGTTTTAAAGGACCTTATTCAAAATCGTCCCGAGAGTTTTTTTTAATTTTGTACATTAATAAGTCCATAAGTGAGGCACCAATTCCAGGTGTTGGTTTCTCTGCAGGTCTTCGGGAGCGAGAGGGGAAGTGGTCAAAGTGCAAATTTCATGAACTATATCAGCGATCATAACTTTTTATCCAAAAAATATATCGGAATGTAACTTACGCTAAAAAATCATAAAAAAGCAAACTTTCTAACAATACATATTTATATACATTTTACTTAATTGTTTTTAATATAACTTTTACGTGTTTTTCTGGTTTTTGTAGATTAGGAATCTTCACAAAACCTGCAATTCTCGAAATAGGTATCCTCTGATTTTAACAAAAAACTCTGTACAAGTAGCTTAATCTATGCCCTTTCAGATGGTATGTGCCAAACCGTAGGGAGATTTCTCGTTTTCGAGTTATCTCCTCAAGAATAAGCGAGAGTTTGGGTAAGCGGTGAAATATGAGTTCCAGCAAGGGAACATAAGTGACAATCGCCGGTTTTGATGAAGTTTACTTAGGAATGTAGTTCTCACAAAAATGTTTGACACGTATCTTTTTTATCGGTCGACATTCACGTTGGAGGGGTGAAAACAACCCTCAAAGTGAAGGGTGAGAAACATATTTGCGCGAATATCTTGGAAACTACTAAAGCCAGAAGAACGGGCCACATAACAAAATTGTGTATTTTTTATTAAAGAATCCAGCATCTTAAACAGATTCCACAAAACTCGAGTTTTGTAAATAACTCATTAAAAAATATCACTTTGTTGTTAATCCTTTTAGTCAAATGTAAATCCATTTCCCCATAATTTTCATTTTTGCATTATAGAAAATGTTATTATACATAGTTGAACTTTTTGTTCCATTTTGTCCAAAACGCAAAATTGGAAAAATCTCACGAGTGATTTAGGTCGGTGTTGAATAGGGCCCTACGACAACAAATGAAAAAGTGAATAAGAAAAACCTAAAAGTAGTAAAATAGAAGAAATTACAGACTGTACAATGATACATACGAATACGAAGCAAGCATTACATTTTTTCGTGCTTCAAATGTTCACAGAACAAAAGCGGCACGAACTTATTCGACACAGCCACATTGCTTATAAAAAGTGATACTAAAAACTGGGGAGCATTTTGGTGTGCATATGTTGCCCAAACCCTGTACTTGTAAAGTTAGCAAAAGTAATCCACAATGTCGAAGTCTTCGTTCTCTTCTAAATGCTATAGTTACGCCGCAGCAAAGACGATAACAGGCGTGCTAGTTAATGCGTTTACCCGAGCCGAAATTAAAAAGCGTATATTTAGTAACGCTCCTAAGTAAAATACATAATTCAGTCAGGTAGAAGGGGATGTGATCACGCGTTGATACATATTTATGACCCGATTACGTCTAGGACGACCGGTCGTCCGTGAACCGGGCTTTACACCACCCTTCCGGCAAGTTTATTTCGAAAAAAATAGTATGTACACCATGAAAGAAACAGAGCGGCAAATTACTCCTTGCTACGTTTAATTCGTGGGGAATCGTGCAGAAAAAAGGACAGTAACTGCCTCGGGTAACTGACAGATTTGGATTCGATTTGAATCTCTATTTCAAACAATAAAAAACGAGTGTACTAATTTGAAACCCGTGGTTCTATATAAGCATAATATGGTTTTGCGGCTAAAATTAAAGCATGTATGAAGAAATGTAGTACGTGATTTTAATATTGTAGAATATAATATCTGCACCATATGACCCGCTCATATTCAAAAATTCTGTTCGTTATTCAGTAACGAGCTCGTGCTAACAACGAACCGCGTTCTGGACTTGTGGAGTTATAATGACTAGAATTTTTATAATCTGACTACATTACTCGAAAATGAAAATTTAGCTATTGTTCAAGTATTTTGTCAAAGAAAACTGATCCTGAATATTCTTGGAATTTATTGACTCCTTGCAAAAAAGATTGCGTGCATCGATAGAGATTTATCGTTCAATTCCTGACTTCGAGTCCTGGTTACACATACTTCGAAAGTGTTTCGAGAATAAACGAAGGATCATCGATTCATGCACTTAAAGTATTCGCAACATCTCTAGCCGCCGGCTCTTCCATGGCGATTACTTTTTCGATTTATGGTCTCTATAAAAAAATTTCGTGAAAAACGTCTTTGCCCTTTGGTTCTGGGTGATCAATCATAACAGGAACTACTACGTAGCTAGAAAAATGTCCTAAAACAATGAAGCGCTCCGTATAGTTTTTATCGTAAATATCTTATTTGATCATAAGAGTGTAAAGCGTAAATCAATGGTGGCTTGTCTGTCCTATTTTTAGAAAATTTTATATTACAGGCTTCAAATAAAATTAATAAAATAAAATTTTAAAAAAATAAAATTAATAAATAAAGAAAAAGTAATTGATTAAAAAAATATTTTATGGCTGTGCATTTCATGTATTTCTTAAAACAACTAGCTTTAGATCAATTGGATGTGTGTGATGGTAGTACTATCGATTCTTATCAGGAAGGTAGAAGTATCGAATCCCATATATATACCTATCAAATAATACACCAGATGTTTCTTTAATAATCACGAATAAATACTTGATAAAAGTTGGCAAAATACTTTTCTCTCGGTAAATTTTTTGAAACATTGGAGTAGATAGGTGCCGTAAATATTTCATGTATTTCAATGAAGTATACCGTAGTAACAATACAGAATAGTCCAAAAACTTTGGCCATATACGTGTAGCAGAAAAGTATGGTCGATATTTGGCATTCTATTGAAGCAGCTATTTTTCACGTTCTTGCATCCATATCTATTTATTATACACAGGCATTTCTGAGACAGCAAACTGACATTTGTTAGAATCTTGAAGATTACAGCAATAAGTAATTAGTAGCAAATATTATTTAAAAGTTCGGTGTGAAACTCAGATATAAGTGACATATAAAACGTTTGGTAAATTTTTAAACAATTATCTATATCATTTTTCAAATATCTATTGAGCTATTAAAAAATGAATCCTTATCCATACTAATATATAAAAGTGAAACGTTATCTGTTTGTCCTTCTTTCATGTCTAAACGGCTAAACGAATTGCAATGAAATTTTGAATATATATTACATACGACCTAGATTAGATGATAGGCTTTTTATTTTTTCTTTTAGGTTTTTTATTTCATCATAAATAATTTTCGAGTGAAAGCGAGAAACAGATAAGCTAGTACATAATATACCCGTAATTTTCAAAATAAATACATCAACTTCAACATATACAAAAAGTGACTAACAATAAGCGAGGGGATTAAATGAATTATTTTGTGAAATCTTGTTAAAAGGCTTTGTGTAGCATTTCTTGAATATTATAAAGCTTCTTTCCTTCTTATTGTGTTACCTATTATTTATGTACGCTATCCTTACATTACTATTACATTTAAAACAATTTTCCCCGCTTTTAATAATACATAACAAAAATAATAATTATCATCCCTTCACATATTTGTCATTAAACAGAAACGTCATTATCACTTAAAAAAAAAGACAGCCACGACTTGCCTCGAAAATTCCCAGTATGCCTGTGAAAAACTTGAATCTCCGAAGCGAACAGAGGTATACCAAATTCATGTATCTTTGATCGAGCGGATAACAGCATCCCCAAGTGTTCCTTTGGCCGTCCATTTGTCAAGGGAAATCAATAATTCATCGAGGCGTGTAACGCGATTTAGACCCCTGGTTTTGCAGAAAGGTACGAGGATACAAATGCTTGACATTCTGCAGGCATAAAAAAAAAGGAAAAGGAAGCAAAGACAGAGGAAGCTTACGGCTGTCGTGAACAGAGGATGGACGGAAGGCGGAACGGGCGGAAATAGAAAAGCAAGCAGGCAGACAGAGAAGAGACAGCGCGAGAAAAACGGTGCTTTCTAGGAACCGTGATCCCGAAGGAGTTGGGCTCGATTAGCAGGGCTGTTACTTCCGCGGAATGAGCTTCATTCCCTGGGAACCGGAAGTTACGATGACAGAGACGACGGCGCGGCAACGCTGTCTTCGTATACCCTCAACCCTCTCACCCTACCCCACCAACCCTTCGCTCCTATCACTCGGCGAACGTCGCAGACTTCGTCCCAACTTCGATATGATTGTGGAAAGGGCGGTGTCGAACGACTGGAGAACACCGAGCGCGGAATAACGAGCCCCAGGAGCGATCTCGTTACGTCCGGAAGTCGGTTTGAAGGCGCGCTGCGCGAGACGGAAAGTATAGGTCGCCTGGAGCCCCGTTACGGATCAGACTGATGCGTACGATACGCAACGACCCTCCACGGGGCTCCTCTTTCCACGGCTGGTCGTGCTTTAAACGAAATTGTGTTCGATTCTGGCCGTGCCGTTACGATACGCGGCACAATGGACCCATTAGGGAACACCGAAAACACGTTCCGTTTCGCCCGGTCCATTATCGGAGATTGTCTCTCCGCTAGCTGGCCTGGCACGTGCGTGTGTGCTTTTTTTTAATTCAGTTCCCTTGTACTGAGGTCATGAAAGAACCGCCTTTATGAATATGCCGTGTAACGCTCTGGATATTTTTTCGGAATATGGTAAAAAAAAAATCCGGGCTGATGGATGGCAGAAAAATTCGTTAACGCTCGGGCAGAAGCGCCTCGCTGAGTACGCGAGTATCTCCGATCATTTTCCGCGAAGAGGCACCAGGGGGAGGGAAAAATGCTATTTGAGTGATTCTAGAAGCTTGGTGGATTACAGTGTTTTTCACTAACCGAAGCTAGGGAAATTGGCGGAGGGAAACGTTGCAGCCTTTATCTCTGATAATACGCTTGGATTCGTTTCATACTTGTGTATGTGAGAATGTTGAGAACAGAGAGATAGGGGATGTTTTACAAGATATTTCATATTTTATTGGAGAACGCTGCCGCAGCCAAGCATTCGACTCTTCAATGGTGGTGTATTTGAAATTTATTGAAACGCTGCATGTTTCATTGTTGGGGCCGCGACATGGTTTTCAACAATCGTGGCTTTCAATGTTGCATAACGTGTTTGTGTAAACTAAACGACGTATCACCCAAAAAATGGCTTAAAAGTTGAAATCAGATTGGTTTTTATGGTGGTGGGGGATAAAGAACAGAGTGCGGGTATCAGTTAACAATTAATGGTTAGCTTGGTTTCTAGGCTGATTCATGCATCTAACAAGGGGTGGAGAGGATGTGGTAGACATCGATTTTGATGAGCCTTCGCACAATGGATCTATGTCGGACGTAAGTAAATAGGTGTTCGAGCGTTTAAGCCAATAAGCCTTAATAATAGAGATATTCACATGTAAATTATTAAACAATTCATGATGGCTGTGGGGTTTTAGTGGGTGAAAATCTCACACTACCCTGACGCCTCCGAGGGATTCTCCTTTGGAGGCTTTGGTGCGTCCTTTGAAGATTTCTACACGTTAAAAAAAAAATAATTTATAAATATAATGAACACTTTACTTTTTTTTTGTTTGACGTGGGGAAATCTTCAAAAGACACCGCGACGTCTCCAAAGGAGAATCCCCGGAGAAGCCGGATTGTGTTGTTTTTGTTCTCATTAAAACACCACGGACACCATGAAATATTTAATAATTTACATGTAAATATCTCTATTATTAAGACCTATTCACTATTGGCTTAAACGTTCGGACACATATTTACTTATTTTCGACGTAGATCCATCGCGCTAAGGCTCATCAAAATCGATTTCTACTACACCCTGTCCTCCCATTGTTAGTGAGTACTAATCGTATTAGAACTAATACGATCGCACTCAGATTACTTACTTATCAGTGCTTCTGAAAATGATTGAGAGCATAAAGGCTATTGGTTCTGATAATTAATCTCCCTAGTAGAAGCCTGAATGCTATTGCTTGTAGTTGACAATGAGTAGTGGTTGCTAATTCACGTTTAAGTAGATATAGAACACTTTGTGTAGTAACACGGAAACCTAAATAAATACTGGCCAGCTTTTTTCTCATATTGTAGGTACTCTTATCCTTTTTTTTATTATATTTTCATTGAAATTTGCATCAACATCATAAGATATTAGCGACCACGTTTGGGTTACACAAAATGAATTGTATAAATTAGATACTTAATCCTACTTAATTCTACTTGTCTCGCTTTACATTTACATTTCTATTATATATTATTCCAATCGATTTACCATCATATTTAATTTCTTTTTTCAATTTATATAAGATATAAAACCAATTGTTTCCTGAAATATTGAATTTGTTTTTGCTTGATTGTAAAGAACATTCAACCAAAAACCGTGAAGAGTACAATGTGTACACATAGGTTGGTATTTTGATATTAAATATTTGTGGGACAATTTGCTATGACTGATTCTTAGTCGAGTGAGAGTTACTTATCTTCTTTAGTTTTTGAGATACGATCGCGGGTTTTTAAATATATTATTTTTAACATCAGAAAATTATTGTGGTCTGGATTAAATCCATTTGATGTTCACAAAGATAAAGACCTTTTGTAACATATTTTGCAACTTCATCCACCTAGTCGTTTCCCTTATTTCAGTATGAAACCCTTGCAATTAAATTCTTCAATAGTTTGTGATTATATCCTGATACTGTGCATATCCCTGGATTAAAAGTTCAGCAAACTTAAGTGTGTATGTGCTGAAGCAAAAGTTAAATTGTCCTTGCGAGTGACTCAGCGTATTCTTGGGTACGAAAATGACTTCGTCCTGTTCAAGAAAGTTTTCTTTGTTTGCACCAAGTTTTTGGAAGAATTTATGTAGATGTGCCTGAGCTATTTTTTATTAGTCAAATTCTGAGAAGGATGTGTAATAATTGACGATTCATTGAAACCTTTGTGGAACGAGCCCATCATTTTGCCGAGGCTGAAGGGAGCGAGTTGAAAAACTCAAACACTCGATGCAGGTAAAGTTCTCACGTACCGTTAGTAAAGGCGTTGGTTAGCGGCACGTGTTGACTTGGCGATTTCCCTGGAGAACTTCCTGACTATTGCAACAAACAATAATCAGAAGTAGAGACTGAACAAAATTACTACAATAAAGTAGTATGAGATGCGACGATCTCAAAAAATGGACAAAAAAGTTTGACAAAATTGTTTCAACTGGCATCGTTACTAATCATATTTGCCAACTGTGATTTAATCAATCCCCGTTCGTCGATGTATTTTCTGGTTCGTTTAATTACGCCCTTTTAATCTCTTTAAAAGCTCATTTCCAACTTGTTAAAGCACAGGAAACTTAATCGAGCTTAAGTCGTTGAAGGACATTGCGTTACGCGGGCGAAGTAGTTGCTGGTCGTAATAAAACGTACAGAAGCTCAAGTAGTCTGTGTTTGAAGCGCGTTCCAAGAAGAACAAGCATTTTCGTTGTTTTAGGTTTTCAGCATTGTTAAATTCGTTAAACTCCCGACGCCACTTTAATTACTCGTCAGCGAGAATCTGTGAAACGCCGCGCTATTAAAGTCGAAAACGAAAATCGAAAGGACGCTCGCAGAGAGTCGAGAACCGGTAGCAATGCGTTTCCCTATCGGTGCTTAACTCATTAATTAACGAAACAATGGGAACTATCGAATCTTTTTTTTTCTTTTACTTTTCCACGGTCTTACAATGCCTTCAAGTTGAATGTCTTTTTCTGTTTAATTCGTCGTGAGCGGGGACGTGATTCGGAACGTTTTATTCGTCGTTCGCTACAACGTCAAGTGGATATCAAATATTTCCGTGGGCCGTGCTCTTGTTCGAACGGTACAAGTCAAGAATTAATGGCTCGTGTATCGTTCTTATTCCGGGTTCATTTAACTTCCAATGTGATTCCAACGAAGTGAAATAGCATGGAACGAGCCCGAACCGATGGAAATCACGTAATAGCCTTCAACGAACAGTGTAATTTACCGTTAGAGAATGAAGTGCCTTCCGTTATTGAACCGTCCGTACCTTCGCCGCGTTTCAGGGTTGAATTACGAAGGATGAATGTTTCTCTAAACGTTCGTGACACCAAGCTGTCGATAAAATGGGAAGTAGTGATCTAATCAAATTTGAATCAAATTCTTGGGGATCGCGAGTTCAAATAAATTATAAAGTATGGAGAATATTTCGCTGATTAGTCGCGTGCAAAAATACATTCAAATATCGATACCTGAATACCATCAGACTTAGCGAAGTCCTTTTTAAGGCATGCAGTTGAACTCTGCCGTGTTAAGGATACATTCTTGGATAATCCTTTAAAAAATTTACGATTTTTTTTAAAGAAAACTGTAACACGTATTCTTTAGTATGTAGAAGTCTTTTTGGTATTGATTTATACATATTTTAAGATACTAAAAAGAAAGGGTGACCCAAAAATGAGGCCTTTTTCGCCTCTTTTTGAAACTAATTGTCACCTCAGCTTGGAAATTTCGTGTGATTGATGTCTCATCATAAGGTATCATTTAGCACAAAATTTAGTTCCGAAATCGGGGGACGAAAAAAAGCGATTTCTTGGGTCACTCTTTTGATTGTTCCTTTTCCGATGTAATTTTGAATAAATAGCTGTAACTGTGACAGTGATAACAACACGCTGTACATAATACAGCTAGATAGTCTCATCTGAATTCAAAAATCGAAAGTTTTTCTTAAAATATAATGAAAAATCGATGAATGGTACATATTTTAATTTACCGGTTTCGGGAGACTTTTATTAGTTACTTTTGCTTTGTTACAACAGAAAAAATGTTGAATTCTCCCGCGGAGCACAAGAAAATGGCAAAATTATTGATAACCGATGCATTAACTAAGTCGTTGTCAAGATTAAGCATCGAAAATGTGTCGAGTCACTAAATCTAATGAATTGATTTGTACATCCATTGACGCGCGGATAAGGGGAGTGTTGAAATTTACGCCGGAAATCGGTATCCCCGCGGCAATTAAAGCGACACTTGTATGGCAACTGAGGTGGTCTCCGAGCCATTGCGATCAAGAGTGCCGGTTGCGTAGCATGCATAAGAAAGCGGGGATTGTATTACAAATATTTAAAATCGATCATACCCATAGTGTGCAATTTTGTATTGCGGATTCAGTGTTAATACAATATTAACGATAGATTTTGACAGACATTTGTTTATTAGTCAGACTTTCCATACCTCCGTAATAAAGTCCTTTCTGACATGTTTTCATATAAACATTTTTCATCTATTTGATCTCCTCAACATACTATATTAATTTAATCCCAACTTTATTGGAACCCCCTGTATGCTACTTATTTAACTTAATCACATTACCTGATAACTACATAATATGATAATTCTTTAATATACGGTACTTTTGCAGCCCCACCTTTCTTTCTTCACGGAAAAAAAATATTTTCCTTCCTCCTACTGCATTACTACCGCCAGAGAATTGCGGCGTGTTATCACAGCGATACGTCATCCAACAATTCTGCAGTTTGTGTTGGGTCCCCTTCATAAAATGTTGATCCAGGTAGTGGCCTGTTCTTGCATTGGGAAGTGGAGAGAGACGCTTGATCCGAACGGAAATGGATCGTCACGAACCATGTAAAACGGAAGGTTACGAATTGTACCCGGAGTACAATTGAAAAGTGCTGACCACTCAGCCTCGATGGATTTCCTTTTGTCGCGTGTTTCCGATTTTACCAACACCGCGGACCGTGACACCAGGATTAAATTTCCATTCGATCTTCCTCGTACGCGTGTATACACGCCCTCGCATGAATATCGACGACAGATGTACATTTTTGGTACATGTTTCTCGAAGCTGGGAAAGAATGAAATAGTCAGTTTCTAGAGAGAGCACAGTCCACTGAAATTATTGGAGCCATGAGACGATGGCTTTGATCATTGCAATCATAGATATTGCACGGTAGGTGCAACCTGAACTCTCTGGAAGGACCATTCAACTATAGCCTTGGGAAATTAATTGTTTCTTACTGCTTTTATTTTATTCGCTTCCCGTCAAACCGTTCTACAAACCACTGGGTAACGTTTCTCTTTATTCTCCTTAAAAGTTCACCAATGGGAAATAATCCACCAAGAGTCAATCCCTACCTGTACCTACATTAAAAGTTCGCTTGAGAACGTGGTGCAGCCTAGAAAATTTCGCAGGATTCACATGCTTGAAGATTCTCAACATCGTCTAAGATCCTCTTGCTCCTAAGATAAGTCACTCTTACTCGAGTAAAACTCCCTAAGTTATTCTCAGTTTGAAGTTTAATTCACACTGCGAAAGCTTCGCTGAGCACAGTCTTGAATATTGCTCAGCGGGTCTGAACTCTCTTGAACTATCCGGTTATAGTCACAGACATCTGTTTGGCTTTTACTCTCTTTTTATTTAACTATAGCAACGCAGTAGCAATTTAAGACTTTGCTGCAAGGAGGCAGCTGAAATTGAGTTATAGGCTTATAGGTACCACTGAATTAAAAAAAAACTGAATGGATTAATGCAAGAAAGAGATAGTTATAGGATGCAAGTCTATTTGGATTTGGTGAAAGAAGAAGCTAGAAGATTTGAAAATTCACCCTGTCATAGAGAAAATATATTTTTGTTTACTAGGTAATAGTGTTGAATGCTGTATTAATATATAGAATTTAAGTGGGTAAAATCTTTTGAAAATGCATTTTTTCTTTGTTCTCCACTAATTAATAAATTTCGAGCTGCCCCCTTCTTGCAGCAATGGTCTTCATTTGATGATGTGACCAACTGCGTACACCAAAGCAACTGAATCCACGTCTTCTATATAATTAACCCTTCGTGGTCACAAGGGGTGTATCGCACCCCAGGCATTTTTTTCTTTGCCAATATTTCTGTACATTTGTGGACCTGAATATTAAAATTTAAAAGTTTGGTGAATTTTAACAAAAAAATCGCATTTTTCAACAATTATTTTTCAATTATAAATTTTATCCATTCAAAAGTTAAAAGATTCAAATATTCTAAAGTGGCAAATGTGACCAATTTGTGATTATAAGAAGGTGTGACCACGAAGGGTTAAATTACAAATCTGATTGCTTCATACAATACACTGAGTTGATATCTGACTATTTCTGCAAAAACAGCTTGAAGACCAAACTAATCATTATAATATTCGAATTTGAATTTACGTCTGAACTGTTTGATTATTGTTAGCCTGATTTACCTCACCCTGAGTGACTAACTTGTGACTTCAAATACAACTAACTATTGCAAATAAAGTTATGGTTACCTAAATATTGATTGTCTGCTACCCAACGACTGATAGACTCATCACAATGTCAGAGGGCAACACTCTGCCCTTAGAACATTGTTCCTGGCGGGTGGGTACAACTATAGCTTCTACTTTCGGTAACCCGAACTTTGGTAACAACGCGGAATTTCCTCCAGACTCCAAGTTCTCCATCTGGCACGTTGATCTCTGAGAATCGTTACAATACCTAACCTGCCCTTTGAGCACTCCTGGGGTTTATGACACGTCTGCTTACTGTTAAGGGTGTGAGTATCGAAAACTCTAGCACATCTTATTGTTCGATGACCAGCTTCCTGTTAACTTTCGTTAATCACTGACGTAAGTCATCTTCTTGATAAGGGTCGTTTGAAACAACATTTTCCACTGTAAATTATAAATTCCTACAGAAACAGATGTAATAACCCTGTTGCTAAGGGCTATGATCATTTTCTCATAATTAATAAAAAAGGTTATTAACAAACTTTTATTTGTTCTGAATGGGCAACATAGAACGACAACAAATATTCTGGGAATACTTTTTTTTCATTAAATCAACCACCTTGAGTTTCTTAAGTAAAAACATACTTCAACCATAACTAACACTTTTGTGCATGATAGGTAATATTAATTTACAATAGTGGAATTTTTTCATGTATCACTTAAACAAATCAATTTTTTTAAATCTGATTACGTAGTTGGATTCTTTATAAAAAAATACACAACTGTGCTGGTCAAACTATCTTTCTACCTCTAATAGTTTTCCAGATATTCGACTAAATAAGTTTCTCGCTAACAACTTTAAGGGATGTTTTCATACCTTTAACCTGGATGATGGCCCCGCCGATTTTTTTTACATCAGGTAAACACACGTAAATTATAAACTAAAATATGTTAATTCAAGAAACCAACAAACTGTCCGCGAGTGTATGATAAAACCCTGCAAGCAGCTGGCGCAGACAAAATCTTTACACAGCCTTTCTGTTGCGTAGAAAGTGTTTCTCGGGAAGGTATTCTGTAAGTCACAGCTCTTCGAATGTAATCTTCATTGGCAATAGCTGTATCCCGAGCGTGGCTTCTCCACAGATAAGCGAGCTAACGTGTCCCGGTGATTATGGCAATTACATTTAGCGGGCAACGTTGTGGCTCCTTATCTCGTGAATGCCTGAACTTCGCCATGGAAAGTAGGAGAACACTAAAATCCATCAAGCCGCTGATACGTTCGGCGTATGGCTCGCGGTTTCAGGAGACGGTGGAGTAGGAAAAACAGTCCCTTCTAACGAAGAATTACCGCTCCTTCGCGCTCAAAGGTTGCGCAAAAGCAATGTCCACCTTTTCACCGATGGAACCTAGGAAACGGAAATTAATTTAAATCCCGTTGACGATGTTCCATCAAGCTCAACGACCCATCGTATTTTCACAGTGAACTGTTAACGTTCGTGTTTCACTCTCCGATCGAAGAACCTCGCCCTACGAACCTTTTTGTAATCAGCCTTTGCCCCTTTCACCGTAAAACCTGTAACAAAGCGAAACGTATTATTTCTCTCTCTCTCTCTCTATCTCTCTTTCTCTCTCTTTCTGTCTTTCAATCTCCGTCATAGTATTTATCCGTTCATTGGTCCCCTATCTACTCTCCTTTCACGTCTCCTCTCTGTGCAATCTCTACAGACAAGGTACAATTCCGTTATTAAACAGGTCGAGTTACTCTAGATAATTTAGTTCCCCCTTTGAGGATGAATCGATATGCCTCTACTTTTAACGTACGGTCATCATACACGAACGAACGCAACAGTCGTAATGCCTGTATCCGGATCCCGATATTTATTTCGTTATTTTTTGCTGAAAAGTATTTAATTTAAGCATCTTTCTTTCTCTTTAAATAATAATACATTTTCCGATATACCCTCCATTGTAGTACCGAGCGAAATATTCACGTACTTATTATTTCGATAGCCTGGTTTTGATTTTAACATTTCACCCTGATCACAAACTGGGTGATTAGACTTCGGGAAAGTTTGATTGGTTCCAAGCCAAAATAATAAACTCACACAACTCAATAGTCGTAGTAGTACATTTTACGCTGAAAGCGGTACTTTTGACTTTCATTGAGCGTGTACCAAAAATGATTGCATAATACTTCAGCTTATTATTCCTGCTTGGTGAATTTTTAAACTTTCAATTAAATCTTAAATATCATTTATATCAAAATAATTATTTGATCTTTAATTTGTTTAAGTTGCAAGGAGAGGCTGTTGGTCTCTCTATCGTAAATTACGTGTTGTTATGAATTATGAACAGGTCTTAATGACTAATTAATGTGCAGATAAATGAAGTAAAAGAAATGCAGCAAATGTTACGAAAATAAGAGCAATCAAATACAACTTCGATCTAAAATAACGCATAGAACGTAAAGGAGTAGAATGTTAGCTTAATTAGACGAAATCGTTAATTGAAAAATAAGATGAGACTTCCTTGAAAACTATAGAGAAACATCGTGACAGGAATGCTGTGTTGTTATAGGTACGTTAGCGAAGATAAAAATGCTGTGTTGTTATCATTCACAGAGTGTTATTCACTTTTTATTACTAGATGCCATGTCCTGTTGAAAAACGAGGTAACACTCCATTTACTATTCATGAAAAAGTACAAACGAAATAGGAGATCCTGCAATGCCTTTAATTCGTTATGAAGTTGTGCGATACTAAATAATAATCGTAAAAAATTGTAGTTTTCGTAAAAATGAACTTAAAACACATTTATAAAAGACTTTGATATCTGAATTGTTCGCGAGAACCACTGTTTAAGACTGCCAGTGACGCACTCAAGATTTAATTTTTGGGGGCGCCGAGTTGAGGGGATAAAAATATTTTTAATGCAATTTCAATAAAATTCATTAGATGATTATAAAAAATTATTTAAAGAATATTATCCAGTTTTCTTTTCTTTTTACAAAGCTCTTAAATTACTTCAGTCATGGTCAAAATAATCTCCTTTTTCCTTTTTCTGAAGATTGCTGCTTTTAATTTTTACTTAATCTGACACACAATAAATATATGAACGAGGTGATATTACCTCCTCATATTCGTGAATACTTACACTTGAAAAGACACTAATGAGTGCTACCTTCCCATCTGCTAATTGACATAATAAAGTTCTGTCGTAAATTGAAACTAATAAAGATAAAAAAAAGTATTCATGAAATAAAATGAACTCATACCTGTACAAGAAAACTACATTTCGAAAGGGATCTAGTGTCCAACGATGTTTCAAGCAAAAGGATACACATTCAATAGAGCCCTGCGTAATAAATACACAAAGAACGACGGGGACATGGAAATTATAACAATAGAATACGCGGAATGATCATACATGCTACTTCAATTTCATTCATCTGAACACAGAGAGATTTAAATCCAGCCGTGCTGCTGGCAGCACAGTCGTGTCTGTGCGATGAAAGTTAATGTAGAACAAATGTGGCTCCTAACAAGAACATATTAATAAACTCGGCTACAATGACAGGCAGTAAATGGAGAATATATGAGAATATAAGCAAGAATTTATAAGGAATACATAGGTATGTTAAACAGAAAAAGAGTAAAGAAGAAGAACATAAAAAATTAATGCACAAAATTATTAAGAACTCCATAGGTACCAATTATTGATATTTCCTGCCTAAAAAATTAAAAGTACCCGAATCACACTAGTCTGAACGCTGCTTATATAAGTATGTGAGCACGTACAGGTATTTCTTTGTGTTTTATTTTTAATTTTTTGGCCATCTTGTCTACTAATAGTAAGTGTTCTCCTCCCTCTATCAACAGTCACATTTAATGATGCTTTTAATTTTGTCTAAAATATTGTTACTTCGCATAATCATGACAGACACTATTTTCGCAGGTGCTCGTTAAACAATAAATCAATATTTACCTGTTTCCTCGATTCTGAGGACAATTTAGATTTGAATCATTATGATGATGCATCTAATTACGTAGTTAAACTATGCCTACAGGGGTGGAACATTAATTCAGTTCACTTCGAATATCTCTGTTGCATGTATCTGCTATTTTATTTCCTAAAAAATGTTCAGTCTCGAGGGAATCTAATATAACACAACAGAGATTTCAAAATAATATTCATTTTTTAAACAAAACCATATATTTTGATTACAGTATTCTTGCAGCTGACAAGAAGAATGACCTCCAAATAGTTGTAGATAGAAAAATTCCAATCGTTAAATTGTATTACACGAAGAATTATTAAATTATTTGATTAATATATAAAATGTATTATCGTATAAACGAGTTTGAACTAGATCCCCACAAAATGACATTTTAATGGAATCAATAGTTTCAAAAATCCTTTAAAAATTTGTGCCCTTGCTTAAGGGACAACTAAATTGGTTTCCAAGAAATCATTTTTAAAAGCGATATACAGTTTCATTTTAACAGAAAACTCGTTGAATTCGTGGAAAACGGGAGGCTATAGAATAACAAGCCGTGTTATACCTTTCAACCTTTACCTCCTCCATTTTCCAAGCTGTAACAGAACATGAGAGTACGATCCGTTCTAATTGCATGATACAATGCGGATTTGTATTATAATTGATACGTTGAACATTTCGTAATATGCAGTAACAACAAGGCAAAGTAAAAAATGGCAGAAACGGCACAACGCCGAAGTATTAATTAAACAACAAATAAATTGAAACGTAATATGTATTTTTTGTCGGATGCAGCGGGAAACGTAAAATCGCGTTTCACGTTTAATCGAATTTTAAATTTGCAGAATAAATCCAATTTGCGAGGAGCAGTATCATCGATGAAAGAGCATTGCGTAAGTGTACGCTCGCGCTCGTGCCTCACGAGGTGAATAGATTCACGGTCTGTTACATCGGAATTACTCTGCACTTTTCAATCCGGAACCTCAAGGGTCATCTAATCGTGAATAAGTCCCATTTACGTGAGCCAGCCGACAGGCAAGTCGTGTAAAACGTGATTTTTGCTTTCGTGCGTCAGCTTTAGAGGAAATTCGGTCGTAATAAACGAAACTCACATACATCTTCAGTGGAGTAGTGCATTCGCCCGCGTGGCGCGTGGCCACGGAAATTAATTAAATGTATGCATGGGCTTGAAACAGAGCAATAAATATTTTGAAAAGCTTTCACAACTTTGTGTTTACTGGAAACTTGTGATAATAGATATGTCTGATTCAATTTTTAGCGAGCAATACGGCTAAAATTCATCTCGCATTTCTCCAACAAACTACAGTGATATTAAATGCTCGGCTATATTGCAAATTGTTAAAATACAATTATTCAGATGGTAACTTGGTTGTTGAAATAAAACCATCCTCCAAACTTTCATCTCTTCGGTGTTGTTTTTGAAATTATTCCGATAAACGCAGCTTTTGGGTAAAGTATTTTTCCTAGTGTGATATTTTTATAATATTATTATCGTAATATTATGAATATTATTTATATTATTCTGGAGCAATATTAGGAGAATATTATGATGATAATATTGCGATGATATGATAATCACAATATTGTAATAATATTATTATCATATTATCAGAATATTGTTATCACATTATTATCATATTATTACCATAATATTGTCATAATATTATCATAATATTTCTCCAGAATAATACCTATAAATAATATTCCTAAAATTATTATGAGACTTTTTCAGTCATTTATGATTAAAATCTACAATTTGAAGAAAAACGAAATAAAGACGATCCAAAGATTTCGATATTTCAATGTTTCGACTCCTGATACGAGTGGGTAAACTCGGGTAGAATATTTAGAAAAATGTAGAAATACTATACTATTTACACTGGTGGATTCAGGACACGAGAACAAAACTCAAAGTTTATGTATATATTTGTCGAGTGTGACCTAGTTTCCCAATTGCGGCCTGTTCTTTATCCAAGAATTCTTTCTAAAAATAAGAATAGCACGGTTATTGCAATTCTTCGCTATCGCGTTAAACATGTTTCTCAACAAATCCGTGTAATACCCAGGCTTTTCAAAGCAGGTCGAGAAATCTACGGTGAAATGTGGTCAAGACAGTATTCTGGCTAAAGGTGGTCATTTTGAGGATTACCCCTGAAAAGTAGGCAAATATTTGTTGAAGTACGAAACACCCTGTAACTGTGAAACGAGGTCTTATCGAACATATGTTTGTTGTAAGTACTCCATTTCATCTTTGTGTCTTGAATCCTCCACTTCAATACTTCTTATATGTTAGGAAGCATTCTCAATTTGGTATAGCTTAACATGCATTCGCGAATACAACACATTCAAGACAAACAGTTTGGATTCAAACTGTTAATTATGAAACGTTAATAACTAGTCGAAAATTTCGGGTTCTGGTTGCTGTTAATTGTACAATTGATCTTTTCGTACATTCTGTGTCGAACGGAATACACACTCCATGGGTGAATTGTTAGTTTTCCAACCTTTTAATCTTGATTGAATGACACTTGGGATCCCCTTTCCCGAGGGCGTTTATATTGTGGTAGGACAAATACAGTGAAGTACTTGGCCACACAAGTGGTGTATAGAGTGACATTCTTCGGAGTACAAACAGTCACAGGCACTCACCCCACGTATGTATGTAAGTATGTACTCAACAAAACGACCATCCACCTTGGTATATTTAGGGCCTTAAAGTATTTACATATATCTGAGAGAAATGCTGAATATGTTTCTGGGCTGTTAATTCTCGAAAATCTGGAGCAGTACCACCTATTCCAGCAACAATATTAGTGACAGTGGCGTGTACTCCTTAACGAAATAGGCAATTGACACGTCGTTGCTTGGCATTGATAGTGACATAACTGAAGAATTGTAATTTTTACAGGAACAGTAGTTTAATTTACATTTGACTAAGAGTTGAATACTATAATCTATAATATGATTAAATTGATATTTTTTTAGCTGTGCCACTTTTAATGTCAAACAGGGCAAGACAGGGCAAGGTGAACAGTCTGTTTATTCTTCGAAGGGTTCATCGGAAAGTGGAGGAGCGAAGTCAGAGGTGCCAGAGAAGGAGGAGGCACCGCAAACCCTGCAAGCTACCAACATAATGGCCCCACAATTAGCGCCAGACACGATGCGTACCACCGGAGCTATCGGCGATCGAATATTAACGAGCGCTATTATTAACGTCTGACTTCCTATCATGGAATTGAGCAGCGTTCCTACGCGTGAACGCTGTCACGAGCGTTAACTTCGTTGATGCATTGACGCCGCATTTGTGTCATACGGTCGCCGCTTAGTTGACTGTATTTTCAGAAAATTAAATATTAAACGATACTGCCATACTCGGAATTCCCAGTTTATGGAATGGAACTATAAATTTAACGCCAATGCATGCTTTACTAAAGTATTTTAATCAAACCATGATGCAAAGTGATCTTAATGGCCCGACAGAATCCATATTAAGAATTTTTGAAAAAGGGTGGTGGGGACAAATTTTGAAAAAATTATTTTTTTTAGAAAATTTTTCATCGCTATATTATAGCATATTAAAAATCATAAAACATTGAGTTAAACTTTTTTCCGATATCTTTTGCGGTTTCGTAGATATTCACGATAATATGACAACTCACAATTTCTTTAAAGGGTGTGTTTTCACTCTTAGGAGCGTTTCATTGTCGAATCAAAAAGTTTTGGGTTACTTTATTAGCATCACTTGAACTATATTTCTACAAAGTTTCAAATTTTTTTGAATTTCTGACTTGCCGAACATCCCTTCTAAATTGAAACATTGAGGGCAATTGGTATTGCCATCCAAGGGTAGGAGTTTATGACGTTGCCTGTTTCGAAGTTCGGAGCGTAACGATTTGGCGTGTTCGTCGTTAAACCAAGGTTTTACAAGAAATGGCTCTCTCCTGTACACTGTACCCTGGACTTGTGGCATAATACGTCTTCTTGAAGTTATGTTCCACTGTTCTAGTTACTCTGAATCCTGAGGTGCAAGTGCAAGAGCCAATTGAATTAGAAATTAACAGTGCACCTTGTTCGAAGGTTTAACTCATACCAGTCTTAATATTAATAATATATAATATCGATTATGTAACCAAACTCCAAGAAACTGTTTAATATAAATGTTTTCGTATGTCTATAAACCTATAATACTGCAACTAATTTTAATCCATTAGAGAAAGCTCGTGCACATTCTGATTTTTTTTTTAAAGATTACAACTGCATCTGCGGACATGAAGAAATTAATTGGAAACGTTAAATGTCATAACACTCTACTAAAGTCTATTGAATGTATGCAGTATCAAGTCCTTGTAGATATTCCTTATCAAAGACAAGTGATCCACATGTGCTAAAATAAAAGGCCACAATATGTGTCATACAACTATATTGTTATACATAAACCTCTGTATAATTAAAACTGTATTTCAACACGAGAACGATTCACTTTAAATTTTATTAAAAAAAAGTAAGTATAAAGATTTGAATATTATTATGCATCTGTTATATTTAAATTGAGGAATCTTCGTTTACAATCAACGTATGCTTAGCAGAATACCTACTCAATATTCTGGCAGAAACGGAACGGTTAGATTTTATTACTAGACTTTACAAAGTTTGCTTATCCCATCTTCAATTGCAATTGTACTTAACATCAACCGTGTTACTGTGTTATCAATAAACATGAAATATGATGGCTACGTGTGCAAGGTATAATCTCAATTAATTTTTGTGCAATTTACATACAAATTATTTTTACAAATTTCCCATCACATTTCAGGTGCCTTATGATTTACAAATGCATATTTCACAACACTTTTATTTCATTTAAGAGTTCCAAAAGTACTCCTCCTCGGGAGGGAGAATATGTTCATAGATCGTTCAAAAGAAAAGTGCGATATTTTCAGAAACCAAACAGGTTAAAGCCAACTATCAGTCAATTCTCAATTAATCTTCAGCGAGTTATCAAGTACGCCGAAAGCAATCGGGCATCCGATAGTCAACGCCAAGTTATAATTGGGAGCCTCAGTTAGCCTAAAGAGGTAATCAGGATCCATCAATCTTCACTCGACCTTAATCAATCAGGCGTCGATCAGTTTAGAGAGAAATCCAACTCAGCTGGTATAGTTGTATAAATCACATCACTTTTATGCTAAAATTTATCAAACAAACCACCTGCGCTTTGAAACCCGATCAAGACAATTGCTTTTACATGTCACACTGAGTACCTAAGCCTAAGCAAATAAAAAAGGCGGACTAATTATATTTCCATTCTAAAGTTAAACAACTAATTACATTTTCACTATTATTAAAAAAAGGTTGGTAATGTGAAGTGTTGGACGAATGAAGTCGTTAAATTTGCAATTATTGATTCGTAAATGTAATAATGTATATTAAAATTAATAACTAATCGTTCTCCATGTTAAAATGCGATCGTTTGACGTTCGAACATCACATCCATCGATTACTTCAGATAAATAATCAAGGTTCTACTGTAAATTCATTTATAGATTGAAATTAGTCAGACTCTGTATTACACATCATAACTGGAATAATTTCTCAACGATATTGTTGATATTTCATTGCGTCATTAATAGGCTTGCCAATATTTGCCCAGCACTCACCTGGAGAATTAGCAAAAATAAAGAAAAAACAAGGAAATCAATTATTTTATTTACCAAAATATAAAAAGAAACAAAAATAAATTAAGTGCTCTCATAACTTCTGAAGTTCATAATTAGAATTATGTACATAAAAAAAAGTATGTAGGTACATATACTCTTTATTACAATGCTTAATATACCCACATAATACATTTATCACAAAATAAAATGCTTATTTTTTAAAATTGTATATTTGATCTGTTTTTGCTGTGTCCAATATTTCTTTCTGTTCAAGTTTAGCTAAATAAAAATGACAACTTTCGCAGTCCATATCAAAATTAATTCGAATGATCAGATAATCATTTAATCCATTCAATGGCTTGGAATGGGTTCGAAAAATGAAAGCTTTATTAATAATTAACTGCTTTTTAAGATGACAGAGTAATATTTATCACATTCCTGAAGAAATTATCACCAAAACTGTAGACCTGAAAAATTGTCACACCAAACTTGGAGTCTCAAGATGAAACTGACATCCTTGACAACCCTAGTAATTAATCGAAAATGTCAACAAGACTTGTTTTGTCCCTACGACACTGCAATTATTCGCATTGCATACGTTCTCATCGATAAACTAATGGCCATAAATCGTTCTACATATAACCAACTCCCCTAAAAACCGTGGTTACCTTTAGAAAGAAGCTGCACCTCGTGGACGAACCCTATTTCGTCGAAGTACCATCAACAGCAAGGACTCTTCGTTAATCACGAAGCTAAATCAATAGCCCCCTGTCACCCATAATAAGATACAAACAATGGGAATCCTTTTTAGGTAGAATGAAATCGAACAATGCGCAACGAAAGGGGGAGGACGGAGAGGTTACGTGGCCGGGCTGGTCCCAGCGGCGCGGAAAAAAGCAGGCGCGCCGGGAGGAAAGCGTCGCGGCCCCGAGAATTGACAGTAACAAGCGCATTTGTCGAATCGTTTTATCTTCGTGAATCGTGGCTGACGGCGGTCGTGGCAACGCGACCCACGGGGATTTAACGAGCGAGTCCTTGATACGGTTCGCCGGCTCCCATCGATACCCGTACTCTAATATTCCACATTAATATCGGCAGAGCCCGGTCGCTCGTGTAAACGCGTTTTCCAGCGACCGAGTCGGAACGATTTTCGTCGCCGCGAGCGAGCCCGCCACTTCAAAGGGCACGGGATAAATCTCCCTTTGATAATTGCGTCGGAATTCCAGGCGGCGAGACAAATGAAATTTAACTCCAACCTCCGCGGGATTGCTTGAACGTACATCTGGAACAAAGTCGATGCTGGGCTTCATTCAGAACCGTTGCTCCACCAGATCCAAGAGGTTTCCGCCGGTGAAACGGCAAATGATCCGTAACGGCGCTCTTGGAAATTCAAATAAGGAAGTCCTCCTGGGGAACGAACTTTTGTGCGCGCATCGAGAACAGTTTAAAGATTAATCAGACAACGAAAGAGCGGGCGAGCACTTCTGGCGACTGATTCAATGGATGGTAGGGTTTTTTTTATACTGATTCTGCAGTTGCGATTGGGGGCTGAAGGAGAAGTAAGTGTTTTGCGAGTCATTTTTGGTGATTAGGGTATTTAGTAAATTCGTGGGTAATGTGTGTCTCCAAGGTCTTCAAATTCAAGTGAATCGATAAGTTTGAAAAATAGACTTCAAAACTAATTTTACAGGATATGAATTAAAAGTTTAGTGTCTCAACTCAAATTTGGATGTAACATTCTTAGATTAGGTACGTTGTGTTCAGTGAAATTTCTTTAATTTTAGGAGTTAAATCCCCTTTTCGGAATAAATGATATCAAACAGGGAATTTGAGGAATTATTTAAGAGCCTAAAGTGTAGAGATGGTTATATAAAACATTTTATTTTACTTAGGACGGGAAAATCAATATAGCTCTGTTGTAAGCCAACTTGTTAGAGCTTTGTAAAAATACTTTAAATGAATGAACTCGCAGTCATAGTTGAATAACCTGGCTGTCGTGAAACACTTGCACCCTTTAGAATTACGGCGTCAATTTTATATTCAAATTTTTAGATTTAAAGTAGAGTTTTTATAAAATTTGTAATTTTAAATGTTTAAGATTTTTAAAAATTTAAGATTGCATGTATAATTTCCTCACAAAAAATTCCCCAAAAGAACCTTGATTTCTACCGATTACACCAGGTTGCCCCTTAAGCTTGCTGCCAGTATTAAATCAAAATCGAGAAAATCACGCATCCATCAAAATATTAAATTGTCATTCACTTCTATCTATAGCCCGCACCAGGGTGAAGCGTCGTTTAAATATTCTGCTGCCCGAGTTTGAATTTAGATTTGCATCCAATTAGAGGATTAACCATAAAACCACAAAGTGTACAGATTCAAAATGTAAACGAAAGTTTGAATTTAGCCGCACGATAACGGCAGTTCATGATACATATGTTGCGGCACATCGTTGCGGTGTAGGGTGGGTGTTCCGTGATGATAACTACCGCTGCTTTTCCGATAAATTCTTATCGAAACAGGTGGTCTGATTTGTGGAGGATGGCGCTTGAGGTATGATACCAATTGGTTGAGATGTATTGGAGTGTTGGAAGCCTGCATAAGAACCATCGCAGACCGAATGGCAATATACAGTATTCTCTCGATAAAGTATCGCTTTGCACTTCACGATAAAGACTCGCTATCCCCACCACCTGCTCGCAAGCGCTCGCCAGAGTTGGGCATTATTCGGCTAAATTTTTATTCGAATACGTATTCGAATACATTTGTGCGAATAAGTTTTTATTCGAATAATCTTCGAATAAAAAATTCGAATAAAATGAAATTATTCGACAATAACGAATAAGTTTTTATTTGACTGAAAATTTATTCGAATAATTTGTTATTCGAATAAAAATTTAGTCGACTCAACGGACGAATAAAATAATCACGTGGTTTCAGCCATGTATCGTGACACCACTGACTGACACCCGTGAGACCTAATGTTTTAGGTTAAATAACTCTTGTCATAGCTCGCACTTTACAGAAAGATATATGACCGCGGTATTACATAGAATGGCGTTTTGATTTATTTTAAATAAAATTTGCTCACGGCAATCCATTTAAACTAATGAAAAAATCAATCTTTTCAAATTATAACCGTTCATTGAACGTTTTTAAATACATATAAATACGCACACTTCCAGACTCACACGTCCAAACATATGTTGAACACAGTACAGACTTCCATCGATAGATATCCAACAGGGTATCACATTTATTCGTCGTTCATTCAGGTCGAATAACGAATAAATTCTTATTCGAACGAATCTGGCTAGAATAACGATACAGATTTATTCGCGAATAACGAATAATTTTTCGACGAATAAAATCGTCATTTGTTATTCGCGAATAAATCTTGGGGATTTATACGAATCCGTATCCGAATGAAAATTTAGCCGAATAATGCCCAACTCTGGCGCTCGCCAGAGACTCGCTTTTCATGACGCTGACGAATCGAGAGAGAAAATGAAGAAGAGTGAGTGAGAGAATGAAAGCCAGTGAAATCCGTCGGGCGCAGTCTATGCGACTCACTCTTCATTCTCTCTCTCTCTCTCTCTCTTTCTCTCTCAAAAGCGAGTCTCCAGCGAGCGATCGGCCGCAGGATCGTGTCTGCCTCGTTAACTGGCCCGAGTTCGAGACCATACTTGTTCCAAGAATTCGAGTGAGCAATTGAGAAACATTCAGTGAGGGTGAGATACCGATACCCGGGACAAGATAGCGAGGTCTTAAGTTGGTAGGTTGTTAAAACGGAACACGCTTGGGTGTCGGGACAATTGACTCCGCGAAGCTATATATTTGGAACCAAGAACTGACGGGGATAACGACGGCCAACTAACGGAGTAATAATTCTCTGGTGGGCGGGCGAACGAGTATCAGTAAAATTTTGGTCAAAACAGGATAAGTACGCTAACATTTTCTACGTTGCTGTCCTTTGCTTATGGTTCCAGTAGTAACATTCAGTATCACTTCTTTCTCAGTTTTTTTACCAGAGATCGTAGTAGTAGGTATATGTCAAAAATACAGTGTAATGACGGGAAAAACAGTATGAACTGAGTTATGTCTGAGAAAATATCTCACCTCAAGATAAACAGTTTCTTTTTGTTCTTTTTTTGTGATCGGAGTTAGAAATACAGGTTTCTTTTGCTCCATTTGTAATTCAATTCAAATTTTGTAATTTTGTTTCGAGTATCTAGTATATTTTGAATATCCAAATGGGGCGAGGCATATGTTATCAATTTCGAGGTTCAAAATTTCACACCTGATCTTATATAGCACTTTAAATAATTTAAGTGTCTTCCTGCAAAGCTCAGAATTCTGATTTATACTCGTTGATCGGCGCACCAGATATTTTGGTAATGTTTCTATAAATCTCTTCGATTACAACTTAATATTAGACTGAAGTCGACAAATAATGTCGACTGAAGTACAGGACTGAGTATTTTGAAAGAATGGAATAGGATTATGGAACTATTTTATGAAAATGTTACTCGATATACGGATAGCTGTTCTTTAGCGAGAAGATAACCAACATCCCTAATAATAGCACAAGTAATTTGCCCTATGTACGAATTTTAACCTTGAAGTGACAAGGGTGGTGACTAAAACGTGTTTAAGACGAAGTTGGATTTTATCTAGTCATTCAAAAAGTAATATTTATCAGAAAATGAGAAAGTTTCCCATTTTTCTCGAATACACTTGGTGTCCCACTGTCCTAAAGGCACGGTTAAACATGTGCAATGCGCGCTACAGAACACTATTACAAGGTTTGATTTTTATAGTATAAGGGTTGATTATTATAAATGACCCAATTACTAACACCTAACCAGTTACTGTCTCCTTAAGCTATTTTACTTAAAATAACGAATAAATAAACGTTGTAAAGTCATACACAAAAAGAATTATGTAATTCAACCTATAATTTATATCTACTATAGATTACATACTATATAGTTGATTTATTCGTTATTTTAAGTGAAATAGCTTAAGGTGTCAGTAATTGGGTCCTTTACACTCGGACCTCGTACCGTAGGAAATTTTGAGTGTTCGGCATGCAATGCATGCTGTTGCACATGTTTAACTCTACCTTAAGGGGTCATGCTCAGTCACAACTTTCAAAAAATCGATTTTTCAATTTTTGTATTTTCTTTAAGTACAACATCTTAGAAATATTCTGTAAAAATTTTAAGGTAATCCGAATAAAATTGGCCGAGATATAGGGTAAGTGTGGGTATTACTGCGGACTTTTAAGGTAGGTTAACTTTAGAACCCTCGATACGGCGTTCAAATGAATGAAAGTTCCTCCTTCTTTTTTTAAAAGAAAGGTGGGACCTTAATAATTCCATAAAAAAATATGAGGGCGGGGTAATATGTACAGTTAATTAAAAACACAGAGATTTGTCGATCAATGTCATTGCATGAGTTACTGCGGACATGCATGTATTACTGCGTGCCAGTTACTAACGAAAAATCAGTTACTGCGCATGTATTACTGCGGTCTGATGTCAGGCGAAACATAACCTTAATACCTTTGCAGGTTACGTAGACAGAAGTGAATACGGTCGGAAGAAAGGTTAGGTAGCGCAATGGTCGGTCCGCAGTAATACATGCACATGGTGTAAAGTACTGCACCTAATACTGCGGTGACAAATAAAAATTAAAACTAAAATGTAGACGACTGATTGATTGTTTTTCTGGAAAAATAACTCTTATTCTACCGAGCAATAATGCTACATTACATGTATTACTATTAATAACAAAAATATAAATGTTTTTCTAGTAGGTGTTCATGACCGCCATATCGGGAATCGACCGAAGTTTCGCCTTGACGAATTTCAAACTACGATAAAAGAATTAATAATAACTTTGCTGTACATATTTATTAATAATTACCTGTAATAGAGTTTAAAATAATTTTATTAAAAATTTTCAAGAGATTATGTACTTTCTAACATTAAATTTGATCTGTTTTAGAATATCCGCAGTAATCGGGGCATCCGCAGTAATACCCACACTTACCCTAGGCGTTCGAAGTGAACCCTCCCTTGAGCGCGCCGCCCGGGTATAAACTTGACTTGAAACTTCAAACGCGTTTTTCTCGAAACAGCATTTTCAAAATCGGTGACCAAGATATTTCAAAAACCATTCAACCGATTTACTTCAAATTTTACAAGCTTACTATAGGAACAATAAACTAGTCTTTGAACGAAGGATTTTTTTTCCAATGCTTAGTTGTCTTTTAATTGACGAAAATCAGGCACGATTTATGATGAAAATTGAAACTTTTACTTTAAACATCCGCCATTTTTTCCCAAATCAATATTTCGAAAAATCCTTCGTTCAAAGACAAGATAATATAATATAATAAGTAAATTCTTTTGAATTTTTTAATTTAGATGATCGACTTTCGAACAGCAGTGGTCACCACAGAAGCCTTTTTTTAGAGGACCTTTGAGAGATGGACAATAACTTTGTTATTAATAAATATTTTTAAATAAAAAAATTACGATATACAATACTAGATGCAATCTTTAAAAGGGAAAAAAGAATTTTTGAGAAATGTGGTATAGCTTTCGAGTAAAAAATTCCCAAAGATCACCCTTTTTTCGGCCTCCTGACTGAGCATGCCCCCTTAAGACACTCAGAGGTCAGCCGTCTACAACTACTTATTCCAACGGTTTGCATGCACAGGTGGTCAGGACTTACACATGTGATAACTGGCTATCGAAGAGTCCGAGGTTTTACGGTGCTCGCTGGTAATAAAAAGTATCCGGGGTACGAGGGATGCCATGGCCCTCGCAGGCTCACGTTACGCTGCACCACGATATAGGGATTATGAATGATACACCGATGGCCAGAAACGAAATTGCTGGCTCTATCCGTTAGCGTTACCACTTAACGGTGCATCGTAACACGGAGGCGTGGAACGTGGACCGGACAACGGCGGACGGACTAGCCGATATCGGGCTTTTCTCAATTTTCAAACTGCTAAAAAGCGGAGAGGTCGGCGCTTTCGAAGGATGAAAGTGCCGGTGAAAAGAAAAGCAGAAAGAAAGAGTGGTTTCAGTCGCTGACCCCGTAATGAATAACCCGGAAGAGCCTTCGGGCTTCGACTGAGATTGGACTCCCTCTCCCACTCTCTCTCTCTCTCTCTCTCTCTCTCCTTCCACCCTCCCTCCCATCCACCCTCTCCCTCACCCACCGAATGCGGACCGTCCGTTCTTTTCGAGCGAAGCGATCGCGCGACAGAGGGATAGAAGAGAAAGGGAGGCTGATGGTAGGGGTAATGGTCCACAAATCACAATGCGGAAGGACAAAAAGTTTGCCTCGGAAGAACGGAACAATATATCTTTGAATATCTTTAAATAAAAGGGAATAGTAGATACGAATGAATTGTGTTGTGTATCTGTCCAGTGTGTTCGTTACGTTGATCGTGTCTGTAGACTGCGCGAGAAATCGAGACATTTCAAACTGTATTGTCGAGCAGAAGGTTCAATGTGTAATGTTTATGCTATTGCAAATTTTAGATCTTATGGGAGGGGAGCATATGATTATATTACAATAGTTAGAAAATGTTTGCATTCTATAGGGCAATAAACTTTATTTTCCATGTTATTTCTGTATCTCTGTAACGCTTTATTGTTTATAGGTAGTTTATAGGTTTGCACTCTGATCAAGTTGTTTATATACACTCACACACACATGCCTACCTGCAGAAAAAAGAAGGTCAGCCAATGTGTAACAGATGCAACACGATAAATTCAATTAAACACATCATCGCATCTTGTCTGAAATATCAACGTGAAAGAAGGTTATAGTAATTCAACGCAAATCCTACAGATGTGACTTAAACTTTAAATTCTTGCTCTAGTCCTGCTGCAAAAATTCTTCATTTAATTTAATTTAAATTTAACCTAATCTAGTATCTATGTCTACCTTCATTTTTATATAAATTAACGTGGTTGCTAGTTACCCAAATCGATTTATGCAACTTTAAAAATACAGTAAAGAAGAAACTTGTTTACATTGTTGAATACCCCTTTTGTATATTCAGAACTAAGGGCATAAGTAATATCATATTGTAGAGAGGTTCTCACTTTCATTTTCATTTTCTGTTGTTTTTACTCGCAATTAATTTCTAAATTTTTTTTCGAAAGGCCCCAAATATTTATCGCACACACAAGAAAAACACCACGCACCGGGTCTCTGTACATATACAAGTGTTTGTTGGACACAGAACTGCCTTAACCCTTAATTTTTGAATGAGTAAGTCATACACTGCATAAAAATGCAAATATCTTAAAATAGTTGCTAGACGTAGGAATTAGAGAACGCTGGTCATCCAATAATATTAACTTCTTAACTTGACATTTTGTCCACTCTCCTTTATAGCTTGTGACTGTCTTCAATCTCTGTAAAATGCTTCCTATTAAATCATGCACAATTTCTGGCACAGTGTCGTGTCATTCTTGCAGTATCCTTATCCAAAATTCATGGACACTGGACAGTAGATCTTTTTATCCTGCCAGTCTTTTTCTTGCAATTCATCACAAATTTTCAATTGGATTCATATTCGATATTGTGTTTGATAATTCAAAGGGACAACGAAAGAAAAAGGGCCTTCGAAGAAAAGGAATTCATTATCTTAATAGCTTAACTGGTCAAAGTAGTCGTCCTGCAAGCGAAAGATCCACGTTTCAATCTCAATCCACCAATCCGATCGGTTGATTATTTCTTTTTTAAAAAAGTTTTCAAAGAACCCTTACACCGATCGCAGAAATATAAGAACGACTCGTCGCACGCCCAATGTTTTCCTTATTGTAAATGGAAACGATGCAAAAGGTTTATCCATCTTGTAGACGCTGAGGCTCTCGACGTTGATCCATTTTATTTTTCGTTCGGCTCCCGGAAAAACGATGCCGAGAAAATATCATTTGAGCGTTGAAGTCGCTCTTGCTCCTTTACACTCTTCAAAACACCGCCCCGTTTCTCTCCACCCTTCTCCATACTCTCGTCGACGCGCGGCTCTGGAAAATCCTGGAATAAACGTCGGTTTGACCAACTGCACCTTAGCCTTCGACTAGTTCCTCTTGATTACCTTCTTTTTTTAGGCTTTTCGCTCATGAAATTCTGCGCAACACGGCGCGGCGCGGGCGATAGGAAAATTAAAACGAAAAAGCAAAACGATATTAAATACGCTAACACGCTCGCGGTGAGTGTAAATTCTCCTGGTCCGTAGTCGGTGTTATTGTGTGCTTGTGTATTCTATATGGTTTTCTAACAAAATCGAAAAGTCTGCACCATCATTATTACAGCCGTAGAAAAATCGCTCATGAAGATCCAGAGAGACAATAAATTATTACTTAGGGGTGACATTACAGTTTCATTGCTGCACCACGAAGTCTGATTTGGGATATGGATTTCATTCATATTATAATGAAGAATTTGTAAATCTACAATGTTGTAAAATTGTAGTTGAAATTAAGATCATTTAGAACCGTAAAATACTTCGTACCTATGCGCGCCAAGTAGTATAACTCTACCGATAGTCGGACTAACGACTTCACTTATATACGTGTATACACGGTGTTAAAATAGTGATAGTCACTGCTTCCAGGGGTGAATTTATACCTCTAGATCGATGGAGATTTGTAAAAAAACTTGTTGCAAAATTGTTTATAATATTGAAAATAAATATTAATTTTTTTCTTTGCATCAATATACCTATTCTACTCGTTGAAAGGTGAGAAAGTCTAAAATGAACCGTGTCTCACGAATGCACCGTTCCCTAAAAAAAATTGATGATAATTACAAATAAAATTTACATATTTGATGAAATCATTTTTCACGTTTTTAGAAAACGGTGCGTTTGTGACATATGTTTCCTTTTACACTTTTTCTCCTTTCAGAGAGCAGAATATGTTGATATAAAGGAAAAAAATAACATTAACTTTCAATATTATAAGCAATTTTGTAACCAGTATTTTTTACAAATCTGTGGCAGTGACCCCTGAAATCAGTTACCATCACTTTTGAACACCCTATAGATGACTGACTGAATTTCATGGAGTTATAAGTTGCACACACATTAATCATAATGATATTTAGCTAAAAGCTACACGTCGACATGTCTTAATTATTTCGACTGAAATATCGACCAATATTATTCCCACCAAACACATCGAAATCCGTGATCATTGCAGCGGTCTTTCGACTAATTAATCCTCCGTTGGACGCCGGTCAACTGAATGCAAAATATAGAAAATAAATTAAAAGGGCGACCGATCTTTTCAGCATCGATACGAGCTCCGAAAAACGTTCATTTAATTAACGTCGAGAGAGACTTAACGAGGTCAATTTCTAAATTAGACAGTGGCAGCAATCTGGGATAAAGTACGGTAGAGGCAATTGCATCTCCAACGTCGGACGTTTCGATCAATCGGCGGAAAGGATTGGATCGATTCGATGCATTAGATTTTCAAACCGATAGGAGAGGTATTTTAAAGTGGTTAGTTGAAATGTACGCAGCAGCTGGAATACACCGTATACTTCAGTTCCTCGGAAGTTTTGATCAGGCAATACTGCTCTCGAGTGGTTTCCAGGATTTTAATGAAACTGCGTTCCACATGCGCGTGCAATTTTGATAAATGATAGTTACAACCACTTCGAAGGTAAAAGTGACGTTCACAAAATTTTCTTGTCCTGCAAAAATTTATTTCATTGTTGGGACTTTAAAAATGAGAAAATCGTTACGAAGTAGGTAATGGTTGTGACAGTAAGGTAGACATGGAATTGTTCTTTTTATAGGAAATGTTTCGCTCCGACGAGGATGTCACGTGATGGAGTTCACTTTTTTTCATTGTTTTTAAATGGCAACATACGGTTTTAGATGTGTATAACTACATGTGTAATACTCCATTTCTCAGCGTCATGTATCCAGCATGACAGTGGCGCACCCAGGGGGTGGCCGAAGGGCCTTGGCAACCCACACAGAAAAAGGAAAATGGAGATTAATGTAACTAGGATTGAAGTAATTCAAGAGCTTTGTAAAATGAAAAGAAAACTGGATTTCATTCTTTAAATGAATTTTTATAATCGCATAACGAATTTTATTGACTTTACATTAGGGTGTGTCAATTTTGTGGGTAAATTTAAAATTTTTGATAATTTTAAAATCACTAGTGACAAGATAATGCTGTTTTTGATCATGAATCTGAAAGTATTTTCAGAAATTGATTTGAGTGAGGTTTAGCTACTTCAAATTACAGTTAAAAAAATGAAAATTGAGTAAGATTTAACTACAAATTACATATTCATATACTGCTTAAAGTGAGTCTTGCTTACATAAAAGCGTGGAAATGAAAATAAAAATGTGTGGAAATTAGTATTTATTACATTCACAAGAAAATGTATGCATCTATGTAGTAAATTTAATACTATTTAACAACGTCCACTAAAGAAGCGATATCTTGTTTGCTTCTGTTGCCGTTCATAAGCTCAATTATTAAATTTTTTAATAATTTTAGTAATTTTCGTATTTTTCTATAATTTCAACTGAAATTCCAACTAGGTAAATAACGTATTACACAAAATTTAAAAGTAGTGGTTAATTTTAAACCTGAAATTATATCTACCGCTTTTCCACTAACCATTTCCACTTCCTCGTTGTTTAAATTAAAACATTGACACACCCTACATTAAAAATATTTTTAGCCGTTCAACTCTGCTTCCTCCAAGATTAAATCCCGAGTGCGCCACTGCCAGCGTGTATGTGGATAACGACGGGGAATAAATTTTCCCCATAAAATTCATATATATCCTGCCATTATCTATATTGACTTAGAAACGGCGAGTTAGGTAAGATATTAATTAAATCTGCCTCACTAATTTTCAGTCTTTATGCACCCAGTATAGATGCAACACTGGCTGCTTTATATCTATGTATATTTAACGTCAATATTTAATAATGTCAGTGTCATTGCAATTTGAATAATTCACACAGTGACTGTTGTTCATCCAATCCGTCGAATAAATATTAAAGTATTAAGATTCAGTATTCAAGTGATTATTTTTATATCCAGATAGCATAGTTCCACTGCAAACTTGTCTTCAAGATTCTCACAAGTGAAATATAATACTATAATTCTTGCAAAAGTGGAGGCGAAGACCTGGAGCCCAGACACTTCAAATAGACTGCTTAAAGTACTCAAGGGATTAAGGTAGTGAATAATTCAGGAAAATAAGCCGAGCGTCAGAAATGAAATAAGTACTGCATAACACGTTTATAAAATATACCATATAATTTTATTTCCATATTCAATGCACATTCTCGTCTCATAATTTCGTTGCATCGCGTAAAAAATTATGGGTCGTAGGCAGAAACTCTTTAAAATCCAGAGAGCGGAACAGCGAACACAAGCTAATTTAGTTTTCCTGGGGTGGTGATGCAACTCCGGTTTAATTTCTCATCCCCTTCAAGTATCCGAGTTACAGGCTACACCAGTCCTTCCCTCAAGTAGTCTGGAGTTAGACCTTTGACTGGGATCTAGTTAGAGCCATTTTTTTAAATGCAATTAGCGCGAAAAAAAATCATACAAAAAGACCTTCGCGAGTACGATGGTACATTCCATTCAAAACATAAAATATTTCGCAAAACAGGAGAAGAATAAATTGTTGTAGACATGTAATAACTAATCTGAAACTCTCTCAAGTGCTATGTAAAATGATATTCCTGAGGGTACAAAGAATTTTGATTCTCCGTCAAAAATCAAATTATTTTTAGACGAAAATTACGCTGATTTTTTAAATTGATTTTCTCGCAAACAAAGCCCCGTTCGAAAAAATTTAATTCTATATTTCTTATTTACTTTTGCACGAGGAATCACCTGCTTTCGGGTTGCGCCACGATTTTGGAAACGATCTGTATATTTGCACTACACTGTATAGGTACTCCATTCCGAAAGAAAATGAGAATAAATATGAAGCTAACATCGCAATAAAAGACAATGAATTGAAAGCTGTAGACTCTGCTCTTTACCTCGAAATTAGTATCTTTGTGCCCGTTTCGTTTTGAGGATCTCATATACGAGGAAACAAAAGTAGCATTTCCGGCATTACTGGTCTCGTTGTGGCAAAACGCTAGGAACACAGAAACAATAGGATCAGCAAGCCTCCCTCGTGTTCCTCGCGATTCATAACGCGAAAACGAGTATGTGGAGGCCTTGAATGCACGTAGCCATGTGTCACTAATCTGTGAAGAATGAAGGTTAACACGCTCCCAATCTGAGGAGAGGATGTACGGGGCTGACGTGGAGAAGAAAGGGCTTCTCGTCCAGATAGTTCTCTCGTCCATCGGCTAGGATGGCTACGATTCTCCTTGCCGTGAGATTCTGTAAGATCTTTGTACGCCCATTCTGTTCGCGCTTTCGACAAAAACCGGCTTTCTTATTGTCAGCGAGAAGCCTCGAAATCACGACGACAACAAAGCCCGCGTAGCTTTCCCGATACGTTGCTTTGAATAGAGCGGCATGCTTGAAAAATTCGGGCAAAACAAATCCCCCCATTGTTCCAGAAATATTTGAAGACAAGCGCTCCGAAACTCTGCGCCAGGCTTCGACGTTCGAAGTTCGATGGATTTTGTTACTTGGCACCCTTCGGATTCGTTCAGTTCTCTTTTGTTCGACTGTTGATGATAACGGTTCCCCTCAATACTCTATCACTAGACACGTATATGACCTATCGATTTTTGCATTTCATATCGCTAAGTTTTGTGGTGCTTTCTTCTTTATTGCTGTACACTACTACATAATTATAATGTACTCCCTGAGAGTATTAGAGATGTTGTTTCTCACACTGTGTTTAACACTAAACCTACCAAAGCGGTCAAATGACCGCTGTTGAGACTTTAACAAAATTATTAAATTCCAGGTTTTCATTTTTCTTGAACTTACTGCATGACTTTTTCTATAATATATAGCTATTTTTCTAATATATAATAGCTTCAGAGTAAGTTCAAGAAAAATGAAAACCTGGAATTTAATAATTTTGTTAAAGTCTCAAAAGCGGTCATTTGACCGCTCTGGTAGGTTTAGTGTTAAAAAGTATGCCTCGAGCTAGATCCATGCCAATTTTTTATTTTCTCTTTTCTTTCTTTCTTTCTTTCTTTAGTCACTATAATATTCTGTATAATTATATTAATTAGTTCTACGAACTCATTGTGAGAAATAATAAGGTAGCAGCAGGAGGTAGTCACATATAACTATTGTAGCTATATTCACTGGCACTAACTGCTTTGAAAGCCTATTTAGTAGATGCTTTCATGAATGATGAATATGGCTTCAAACCGCCGTCAAACCGCTTCTAAAACTGGCTGATGATCTTTGACTAAAATATCAAACAGTAGGAAACTCGGGTGCTTTCTGGTTAAGTACAAATTGGTTACTTAACCAAAATTGGTTTATCAGGGAGTCAGAGACTCTCGCGATCTTCCATTTTCCTCGCACTTTGCCTGGAAACAGGTCGTCATCTTATGTTTGGTGGATGGAACTTTGGCGACAACAGGAAATTTCATCTGGGTTCACAGTTTATGACCTAGCACACTATTTCCCGTGAACTATTACTATCACTTTCTAATTTGCCTCCCAAAACACTTGGTTTTTTGATACGTGTTTTTATCATAGATACAATATACCTACCCCAATTTCTCGCGTCAGGCTCTACAGTAACAATCTCATATTTCTGAACTAAAAAATTGCAATATTTTGTAACCGTTCTACAAAGTCATTTTAGGATTTTATATTGAACAGTGTAAACTACTTCAAATGATTTTATAAGGAATTAGGCTCCAACGCTCAACCGTTAGTTATAATATATTGATTTAAGGTTTGGTTTAAACAAATTTAAATTAACTTTTCCTTATGCACAGGAAGTTTCTAGAAATGTTGCATCTGGCGGATCCGGAAGTGCTTATTCTTAATATTATCATAATTATTCTGCATTGGCAGTCACACATCCTTGTTGACATAAGGGAGGATTCTGTCGATAGTTAGTCAGGAGCGTCCTATACAATACCGTTCACATACCGCTTTGTGCTTTCATAATTGTACCTCGATTGTGTAAACATCTTAACGTCCACCGGATTTTATTTTATTTTTTTATTTATTTATGACGGAATAACGACCCTTTGACACATTATAATAAAATAAAAATATATAAATAGAGAACGGAAATGAAAACAACAGAGCGGGGTGAACTGAGAGCATGTTATCAATGTTGCAAATTAATCATTAAAATAATACTAAATGATGTCGATATTATAATGCAATTGTTATTAAACAATATTTATCGATACAGTAGTGGGTGATGTAAGTCAAGTAATGTGATGCAAGTGAGGTAGGTGACAGGTGTAGAGTGATAGTGGGGGTAATGTGACGTCTTAGTATTTCCCTCCAAGGGAATTTCTCCTGGCAACGCTGCTCGCGCGGTTCACCTGAGACTATAGCAAGATGACGCCTCGTACGTATCACCTTCAAAGCTCTGTCTTCAGAAGTCTTGATTGTCAGATGTCGCCGCCTTTAGCGATCCTCTGAATCATTATGGGTCATCAAGCACAGTTGATCTTACAAGTGTTACTTAAGAGAAATAAGAAAAATCCTAGAAGTACATATAATTTGTAAGAACATTCAAGTTTTATAACAACAAAGTAGTCTCTGTGGTCTGAATTTTCTTTGTTCAGCTATTCGAATGAATTATAAACTTTTCATCTGGCTGTTCTTCCACAGCGTTCCACGAAAACGCTATCTACTGGTCCAGCGGCCATTCAAATATTTCAAACGCGTTTCCAATAGTTAATCTTTTGTGGTACATAACTCTTGCGAGGAATTTACGTATACCATATATGTCTGAGCTGCAGAACCAACGAGATGAACGCTCGTAAAACAAGTTCTGCCGCAAGATTCTCCTCCATTCCGTTGAAATTCCTCTTAGCTTGCTTCAAGTTTTCCTTTTCAAGGTATACCCTTATTTCGTTCCTACGTTCAGCACCTTAAGGCACGTCGACCTCCGAGCTTGGATATTAAACGCCAGCCAAAATAATATTACATTCGGTCGGGTAACGAAACGTTACCCATGTGCACCCTTTCATTCCCCTATTGAGAAAATTCGATTTTTATAAATTGCTTTACAGAAACACTTGAGTTTGATCGAGAACTCATTTGCAGCATTAATATCTACTCGACCAACTAACTTGCTTTACATTAGTAGAAATGAAGATTAATCATTGTGTCTGACTTTCTGTTACTAATTAGAAGCTGACGTACAACAGGTACCTATTTCTTATTAACTCTGTTTAAATTGGCACTCAAGGCACTGAGACTTTCGACTTTCAGTCATTAAGTCTTCCTCCTCATCTTATTGCATAAATTCCAATAAGCTACACGCTGGCCATTTTCTCAATATTGTGTTACTAATTAAAATGATGCAGCTTCAAAATCCTGACTGGCAACAGTAGATCAAAGGTCTACATAGAGAATAATGATGCAATTACAGCTTGAGGTGCATTATTGCCCACGTAGAAGCACATGGTCTGAAGAGGATAAATCTTTTCAAACTGTTAGCGCCAGCTGCTGAGAGGGTTTTATGACTGGGTTAGAAAATATTGCCTTTCCCCAGTTTAGGGACTTTAGTTTACAATCAACATAAGCCTACGAGAAGTAAAGATCGCCCCGAGAGGAATTAGTATTTATGGTAGGTAGTTTAGAGTTTCTGCTTCTTCTATCTTCAGTAGCAAACAGATTGCCACAATGTACAGTTTTTGCAGTTTATAGTTTTGCGGTGAGCATGGTATTTATATTAGACATCTAATGATGACAACTGTGGCTGTGAGATGTTGGGAGGATTTAGAGGTTAGTACTTGCCCGTATTTCTTTTGCATGGTGAACAGCGTTTTCATGTTTGCTTGTCTGAGCATTCTGCTTACTCTGCTGCGGGATCCTATATATGTATACGGATATGGACCTGTTGGTGTTTTCGTTTCTGCTTGGGCCCTGTGGTTTTGGTTACCGGATTCCGTTCTGTGTATCTTCACATTTCTGCCTGCTGTTCAGGATCAGGTTGCTCTGTATGTAGTCCATGCCCAAGTTTAGATGGCCACCCTTCCAGACTGTGATCACACAGTTGAGTAGAGAACCTGCCACCGAATCATTTGAGACCTGATAATAATAAGAAGAGGCAAGTAGGGTACCTATGTGTATGTGTAGATTTTATGTATATCTGATGACCTAGGAATCGATTGAGGATATTCAGGAAAGAAAGGCAACCTTCAATTTCTATTTGAATCGTCAACAGTGGGTAGGGATGTAGCTGGATGTCTTTTAATTGTTTTCTGTCGTCTTTCATCACATTGTTGTAGTTGGTTTTTTCTGGACCTACTAGTAGGCTCGTACGTCCATCAATTTATATGACTTTGTAGGTGAAAAAGAAAGTCTTGGGCGATGGGACTCGAACCCAAGATCTGCGAGTCTTTTTTTTTATTTTTTTTTTTTTATAAAAGCGTTTATTGAATGTTATATATCTATATTGTAATACATCTGGCAAACAGTAAACCTTAAAAAACTGCCAAAAAATCTTTTCAGTTTCTATCATTTGCTCCTTGATCCTTAATGCATAGGTGCTTGAAGCGTCTCAGTCTTATCATTTAATACTAATGATGGGTTGTACGCATTTATAATAGTGCCAAATTGGTTCAGCGGTATGTACACGTGTGGTTTGTATCTAATTGGGGAGTAAAAAGGTCCAAAAACCCCAGATTCTGCGAGTCCTCTGCGTACTGGCCCAGGCGCCTGATCAATTCCCTCAACGCTAACTTTTCGAGGTTATTCCTTTCTGAGCTCAACAAATTTCCAAACTAATGTGGAGCCACTTATGAGCCAATCGCACTTTGCACCATAGGCCATTTCCAAACGCCGAATGTCTACAACTTTTATACACAGGTTTGTTTTGTCATCAACACTGTGTTGTTCCTTTTATTTCTTGTTCACGCTAGGATCTTCTGTTTCTATCTTAGCTCGTGCAATGATTGTCTTTCAGCCTTAGTGGTGTTCGGTTCTAAGGTTCTTGCGAATTTTTAAACGCGTTAGGAATATTTCTCCAGAGTTCACTTGCCGTATCTAAAACTAGATTCTGATTAACATTTTGCACTCAGTCTACAACTTCTCTTACTATTCAGCCAATTTATTCCAACTAATTATAGTATCGCACTATTTCTATCGTCCTGCTAAACACGTGAATTATTCAGGAAAAGCTAAAAGAAACGATACCCGAGGACTTTCTAATCGGATAACAGTTAATGGAACATCCCAGATCTGACACTCGCGATAAATTCTACCTGTTCTTTCCTACATAATCCCTCTCCTCTTAACTTGTCAGCTACGGAGGACGAGTTATTTAGACATTTGAGAAATTCAAGTTATTCTAGCATGAAAATTAAATACAGTCACACAAAGGTGTGAATGTATTCGTGGGGCATATTTCTAACCAAGGAAAGGACGGTGCTGCTCAAGGAATGACCGAGTTAATTGGTTAAAGAAAACACCACGACGTTCCAAGGGAACATTGCGCTGGCGTAATAACTTTAACATCCCAATTATCAGTGATGTCTTTGCTGACACCTAAGCCCGTCGTTAACAACCTCATTTACTCCCATCGGGAGCCACCCCTTTGCCCCTGCCTCTGGTTTTCCACGAAATGAATTTCCATTTCGCGGCATTCGGTTCAAATAGCGACGAGCTATCATCTTCCCCTCGCATCGTCGTCACTGTGATTGCCGACACTGTCGCCAAAATAACGAGGCGTAATTATCGCGACGAGAAATTACGTTCCCATAACGTCCCCGTTCTTCCTCCTGCGGCTCTCTCCCTTCAACTTCGCACTTTCGACCGCGCCTTTCAAATGTCGCGAGCTAATTATCGACTTGATCAGCCGGCTCCAACTTCATTCCTGCCCATTCATTCGACTCGTCAACCCTCTGCGTTACAGGGTTGTTCGACTCGCTGCTACACGTTCCACTGTCGCCGCGTGGATCGTCAGCTGAACGGAATAAAAAGCGTCGTTGATCGCTGACGGCCGGTATAATTAAAATCTCTAATTACCGATGCGACGAAACTGGCGCGATTGAGCGTGCCGGGAGAAGAAGCCGTGATAGGGCCCGATCGATAGGGAAACGTGACAGGCGGGAAAAAAGGAATTAGGATTGGCGGACGTGAAACGGAAGGAGGAAGAGGAATTAGCGCAAATTACCGAGGAATTATTGCGTAATGGAGTTTATTTCGATCGTACGGCTACCAATGGCCTGTAGCGCAACCTGACAGGTCCAATCGTTCCGCTCCAACGGCTGCTCATCAGGCATGTTTTACGCGTGCGTGTGCAATTTCGCCAATCGAGTCCGCTCGCAGGGGTGTGAAACCGGGTAAAGAGAAAAAGAGGGAGGAAAAATTGCAAATCGCACGTACGTGGGCGAGGTTCGTTTAATGCACAAATGAGGAAGTCAGATTGGTGGAATGCAAACTCTTCTTGTCGATAGAATGATAACTGATTATGGCCACCTTCGTCTATGGTGATTGCAATATTATTATTATTATTATTAAGCGTCTTTATTATAGAATACAAAAATGGGATAAGATTGAAAGAGAAATAAATAAATCATCTTGTGAAATAAAAAATTAGGTCGGTGGAAACGGTCATCTTTTGGGAAGTGAAGTCTAGCACGCCAATTCTTCGTAGATCGGTATCAAGAAGGACTAAAGCTATTTAGATACTATTATTTTATATTATCTTTTTTTAATGTTTAAGTTAATTTAAAATTCCTTTGCGTTTTTGAAATACATATATAAATACACGTTAAATTAAATCACTATAAAAATTAATTCATTTCCTTCCTCTATAGCATTATAGTCAGTAAAAATTGATACGTGGGTATATATTTAGGTATGTTCCTAAGTATAAGTCCGCCACTGTGTATGTATTTGCTTCAGTAGTTCGATTAAGTCTGCATACGAATTGCGAATGCTCGAATCATTGTCAATATTTCTTTTCAAGGCAATGCTGGTACGTTACCATCATAGATGGGAGTATAAGAACGCCAATTAGTAACTTTCGGGCGGTTTTTTCGAATTTACATATGCCCTGCACACGCCATCTTGCAAGAGGTATGCAGATGTGCACTACAGAGACGTTGTAATTATCCGTAATTTAGGAAAGCCAACCTGTAATTCTCGAGCCTAACAAGTCAGTACATTGCAACCCCGGCGTTCTAGTGGATTTATGATATCGTTGGCTTACCGGTAAAACTGACCAAGTCCATCATCCTAAAGTCCTTGGGGGTTAATGGAAGCAATTACTTTCTAAGTTTTCTACAACAATAGATTATGCTAATGGAATCCTTATCATGTTATGCTAATGAAATGAAATGCAAATGATATCCTAAAATTCCATATGGGGGAAAATTTCTGTACTATGCAATAGACTTCAATTATTGCCTGATTTATTGTAATATATTGAACTTTTTTGCATTTATTGAAAATTAAGAAATGTGGACTTGGTCAGTTTTACCAACAGGCCGACGACATGTCAACCATTATTGAGAGCCTGAAAGAATATCCAAGTGCACGGAAACCTAATTAGAATTTTATATTCTTCTTGACTGTGAATGCACGTTTACATTAAAGTTCGTACAAGAAAGACTAGAAATTAAGACTTAGAAATTATAAGCCCAAAAGTAGCGAAGAAATCACGTCTGTAGCATAATCCCTATGACTATCCTTAGCAGTTTCGCCGCTAGGCATATTTTATGTGACCATCCAGTCACGCCAAGTGAGTTATAATTATGATTCCACTGACATGTGTCTATATAATCGTTCTTAAACTCTTTAGCGAATAAAAATATTCAATTGTTTGCTAATGCAGTTTGTTTTATGCCTTCTTGCTGATATTAATCATAGTTACACTCTTATAAGTAATTATAATTTTATTGTAAGTAATTGAGGACTTCTTGTAGAAAGCACTGTAAGTTCCAAAATACAAAAAAAAAATAACAGAAAATGTTTACGTGCCAATAGTAATACTATAGTACAGAATTTCAATGAAATTTCTCTTTCTAAACGCCATTTCAGTAGTAAACAATGTAAGAACCAATTAGCTATGGACAAACAGGATATGCACTCGTAGTGCTTGCAAATTTAAATGAATGGCACATTCAGTTTTCTCTACAAATATAATCCTCCTTTTTCATGAATTTGGACTATATTAATGCAAAAAATAGAAACTTTTGGGATGCATTTGGGGTATTGCATACTTAAGCATATTTAGCAATCAAAATAAATCAAATTTCGTAAATAATTTAAAGACAGATAAGTTTCTTTTATCTATCCTGAAAAATTCCATTTTTAGAACTTATAGTATTTTTTACAAGGACTCTTCAATTGAGACAGTGAGAGCAAAAACGGACTAACCCACATTTGTTCGAATTTGAGTTAGTAGCAATAACGCATTCCAATAGATTCTACTAATCATATAAAATAGGAAAACAATTTTTTTCTAATGTTGGTTGGTTCGCTGTCACTCTCACTGCCTCGATTATGTTTTATACGTATCTATATTAATTGTGGTTGACCACGATTTACTGTTGGTCACCAATGACCGACAATGCGGTGAATATGTAACACAACGCGATGGATGGGATCCGAGAATCTGCAGCTTTATGCATAACTTGCCCCACCCCTACAGGGTGTTTCAACTTGTAACGACAACCTGACTCCTGGCTTGTATCGGCAGTACAGCTGATTGTCGTTGGTTAATAGCGCAACTACTCGTCAAAATAATTCAGCGTCTTTAAAACTTTTATAATTATACACAACGCTTCTATAAAATGACATCTTTAATTTTCCACATTACGCACAAATTCGGCCCAAAAAATCAGTGAACTATACCTAAACATTTAGTACATTAATAAAAACTGATTCCACTTTCTAAACCAATTTTCTCAAAAACAAAAACGAAACGTCATTCAAAACAGAGTTATTCCCAATTTCGATGGATTTTTCCACAAAAATTGATTCCATCCCCAGTCACGTCGTATTTACGACTACATTCTGTAAATTCTTTGTTGCACATATACCCGACTAGCTTTCAAAATCGATTTTCGCGAAAACAAAGCCTTGTTTGAAAAAGTTTGATTCCACCCTTTCGATTTATTTTTCGGTCATCCCCTGCACATCTATTCGCTAGACAATGCCTTCATTTCAAGCGATAAAGTTGCGCTGAACCGCCCTGCGAATGATATCTAACATACATGCACACAGTTGGTCTCTCTCTCACTTCAGCTTCGTGCTTCTCTCATCAGCTCCGCGCAGTTGCCAGTTGATTTTCGGGGGACGCGCTGCTATGGGATTACGTCGGGTGTTTCCTAATTAGGTCGCGCCATTTCGCGTCCTTCTGAACGTGGATATCGTTATAGGACTCACGCAACTCGCGAGACTAACTGGCTGGTTTTCTCGGCGGAAACGCGAAATGGATCACAGTCATTCGGCCAGTTGCCCCGTTAACGGCACCGCTAACTCCCGACGCACACATTTCGCTTACATCCGAGTTTGGCCCTGTCCGGCTTACCCTTTATCGGCCCTACCGTGTCCATCCCCGCTGCGAATTGAACGGCGACGCGTAAAACGTTTGTAACTGTAACACTTTTGTGGCCGTTCGGGCACCCTTGTTATGGCGTTTCAATTAAGCTGGTTAACGAATGGAAACTAAAGGGTGACGCGCGCCACCACGGCTCATTGTTGGGAACTGCCAAATAATTACTGGAATAGATAGAATTTGGGGAAACCACGGGTACGTACTGTGACATTGGAAATAATATGTCTTCGATTAGTCATTCTAGCACCTTTCAAACGATAGTTGAGCTTTTATGTAATAAAGCAGCTGGTGTGCTTGGGAAGTTTATTCTGCTGATCTAGTTGTATTGTTATTTCCGTATAAATTTGTTGTGCTTCGAATAAACTCTGTATTATTGGAGATTTTAAATGGATACTGCGTACTTCGAGATTTAAATGCATGTATGTACATATCGATTATCGACCGAGCTTTTCGCTTATAACGAAGATTCTTGAGCCTTTTAGAGGGATGCGATTGGATGAGCGGAATGCATCTGTGGAATTCGAGTAGTTTTGTGATTGGATGGAATTTCATGGGCGATGGAAGAAGTGCATTTCGTAGAATTGGTAAGGAACTAGTGCACAAGAAGTGCCTGTAGGTATGTATGTATTGTCGGGGGTGGTTTCGAGCTACGTCTGTTGTTCCCTACCTGCTCATCTCAGGATTCCACAACTAGTGTCTATAACTTGTAGAAATTATATTTAAAAGTTTCCATATTATTCCACAAATAAGTAGAAAAAATCATTTATTTTATACAATATCTGCAAATTACTTGATTTTATTAGTAAAATTAGAATTAGAATCAGTTTCATATTGATTAGCTACCATACCGTTTTATCTCCGTGTTTAAATCGGTGCACGAAGGGGGAAAGCGAAAACGTCCTCCTCTACAAAAACCACAATACAAGTGATAACTTTAAAATGTTAAAAAATGGCAACAAGTAATCGATTATGTGTTTCATTACAACTCAAAATAATATACTAACGACTATTCACATTTAATTAGGGATGCGTGGTGTTTTCAGCACCCCTGTTGTGTTCTTTGTGCGACATTATGTCCCTTGAACTTTATTTTCTAATCACGTTAAATGTATTACAAATGAATAAATTTAAGAATATTTCTTAATTTTTATTTATTATTACCCATAAAATCATTTAGTACCTACTAGTTTTATTAAGGAATAGTAATATAATGTCTTTCGCATAATACTTTTGATTAATTCTTATCATTCTTTTACTAATAAAAATGTATTCATATACATTATGTAATTACGTCATTTTATGCCACATACCTAATTAAGGATTAGAAATGAACAACTTAACGCATAATCTTCGTCGTTGGCGAACATTTGTCGCGTAGCCGAGCAGGAAACCGACCGTAGATTTCAAAAGCAGTCAGTCTGCTCCGTTCCTTCTCGTATCCCCTCATTTTTATCTCCAGTTTTCCCCCTTTCGATTTTATTCCCTACCATATCTCGACGACGCTCGACGAACCATTCCGCGCGCGAATTTGCGAAAGGTAATGCAATGCCCTGTTCCTTCCGGCCCCGCCCTCCCTCCTCCTGCGCGAGCCTCAATTTATAATCCTGCTACGTTTCGACCACGGAAGCGATATTATACAAGAACGGCCGACGAGGTACGTTATTCCAAGTTGGACGAAAGTTAAACGGAACCCGCGGCCCCGTTAAAATCCCTCGCAAACATTCGATCTCTGGACTCGTCGCTGGCTCGACCCACGCGGAAACATTAATCCCTAGCTAATTTAAAAGTGACCAAAATCCCAGCTATGGAAGTTGAAGCGAATTAAAAGTCGCCTGGGCTTGGATCGTGTCTAACTTCAACTAAGCTGGCCAGACTAGCTCTTATTGCGCTCGAATTCCCCCAAGAATCTACCGTACGTCCTCCCGGTCTCTCGTCCGTAACCCCCCGGCTTCTTTTCTTCCCTTCTTTCCCTCTCATTTCTCTTTAGCAGCGATCTTTTTGCAAATTCCAACGTTGCGTCCCATCACCGAGTTCCACTCCCATTCAGCTCTGTTACCCTAAATGCCGGGTATCTCCGCTCTGCTCCGCTCGAATCGACAGATCCGTTCATTATCCGTAACGAAACTGATTGAAAGTCGATTCCATATATATTCCAATTATTCATGATTGCGCGCATCCTTCTTCTCTCAAACGAACGCTTAGTGCTGGATACTTACCGTCCGCTATTCGAGTTTTTTAGCACGTCCACTAGCATACGCTACATTACTTTGCGAAGAGGAGTTAAATTATATTCCAATACTTCTACATTATTTATTTATCTTTACGAACAATAATACGTTCATTGATGAATCTGCATCGATTGTATAAAACTGGACGTGTTAGAAGGAAACGAATTAAGATTTGCAAATATAGTACGCGAGTTGATGATACGTGACGTCAGCGAATATTGTTATTATTCTCGAGTTTTTGGATTGTTTCATGTTGCTCACATTACTTAACTTACAAACGTGTTGCTGTTATACAGAGTGTTCTAAAATTAAAGGTTAATCCTAAACATGCTATATCGTAATGCAAAAAGACATCGAAAAGTCCTTTACTGTTTTGGAATCCGAGACTTCGTTTTCGAGATATTAATAGTTGAATATTAGCGGTCCATGTTTCGGGCCGCGCAGTTTAGAGCCGAGTCAGCTGAGCGCGCGGCAGCGTGCGCGCGCAGCACTCGCCGCGCCGGAGGCATGCGTAGATACAGGTTCACACACACAGTAGAACCGACCGCGCTGATTTATTTTCACGGTTTGAATACATATGTCTAAATTTTAAATGCACTTCTGAAAGTAATTAAAGAATTGAAGAGTCCTTGTAGAAAACACTGTGAGTGTCAAAAATCAAATTCTACAGGCACTATAGTATTACCACTGTCACGTAGATCATTTTCTGATGAATTTTTTTTTTCAATTTTAACACTTAGAGTGTTTTCTAGAAAGACTCTTCAATTATTTTCTGTAATGTGATAACTAAATTCTGAAAGTAATTCACGCTATTAGAACTAACAATAAGTAAACATTTATCACTGCTCTTAACTATACATTATTATATATCATACCTGACATTCTACCTATTCTCTCTAATCTGATGATCTGTTAATTATTCAGGCATGAAATTCGAGCTCAAAGTAATTCGAGCAGCGGTGCTACAAAATGATTAATATGAACAATGAATTGTAGCCACACATAATTTCCACTTACTTTAATGTCGTTACGTAGATCGAATCCTCGTATGTGCAGGTTGTCGACGACGTAACAGGCTACCATCGTAGCTTCCAAACCGGAATTTCATTTCGCTTTAATTGAACGTGGAGTTGCGTTCCGTGACACTAGTAGCAATCCGTATCGGGTTACGATTTCACCTACTTTCTGTATTCACATTTCCATTTGCACAGACATATGATTTTAAATGCGGATCCTCCTGTGAATAGGCGGGTGACACAAATGTTTTCCATACGCTACACAACCGTTTGACATCGGTCAAGTACGAAAATAGAAAGTATGGAAAACAACCACAGGTGCAAACTTAACTCACAGTCAGTATTAGAATTCATGAAAAGAAGCAGAACTGTTAAGTAGTTGTTCTCGAGATACATGATTCTTTTACTAACAAGTTTTTTAAAGCTTCGTGATATAATTTCACTTTACTCATTACTCGTTCACCCATAGGTGGGGCAATTGGAGTACCTATTTGTAAATCCTAATGGAAAATTATTGATATCGATTTCAAAAAAATTGTAAGCGTGCATGAAATTTACTCTTGACTCTTCTGCCTATCTAAAACACATGTGAGGAATCCTTTTGAAAAATCACTCCTCATGTGATAAAATTGAAGAAATATTACTATGTACAATTTCATCATTTATCAATTCATTAATGTCACTCTTAGAATCATAGTTAGACGAATCACAATCCATTTTAATATATGAAAATACTACGTTATATAAAAACAAAACTGTTCTGCATTCTCTTAATATAATTAGTTTCAAAGCAGATTTCATACTCATTTCAAGAGTAGACTGGTCCATCACTTTGGACTTTAGGCCAAACATAAAGGAGACGGAGGAAAATGGTGTATGCAATAATGAAGTTCAGCTATTTATAGTATCTATAGTAACGTACATAATAGTTTTGCATTAAACACCTTGCCCGAATCTCTCTCGGACTAAACCGGGAAAATATTAAGCTTTTAATATAATTGTCGTTGCAGAAAGTGTCTTTCATGACGCCTCGCGCAATAGAATATTGCGTTACGCTTTGTGCTACCCAATCGCAAGATATAACGAGTCTGAAGCGTGACACTTAAAGGTGAACCAATCCACTTCGGTGAAAGGAGTGATTTTCATTATTGCGTTCGGTGCTGCCAACTGTGCCGTTGAAGCTGAATATTGGAAGGACTTCAAAGTGTCGGGCGTTTTACGAAATTATTTCAATTTCTTTCCCATGTATAAATGTAGGATCTCAGATTGGATATATTTCTATTCCTCCCATTTTTTATTGCACTCATATATCCCGGTTTCCTCCTTCAACTTTTTTTTTACCCCAGACAATAATTATATCAGTGGAATAAATTAAGAATTCATTGCTATTAAAAGTTATAAGCATGAATGTGCGAATCTGTTTATAATCTAAATCTAATTTGAGTGGAAGAACAAGTTCTGAGAATGTCAAAGAATTGTATTTCTTAATTTCAAGATTCTCATATGCAGATGCTAATAAATATAGCATAAGATTATAAAAATGTGAGGTGAAAAGTGCTTCAGACTTCGTATATTACAATGATTATCTGAATGGTAATTTCAAACGGTATAGGTCTTTTTACTCTGGCCATATTTTCAGTGTAATGTCCTTACGTAGAATAACGGCACCGAATATGAGACGCCATTTATGTTTGATTAAATATCGGGAAAGGGAAACGAAAAGAGTTGAAAGCTTTTGTGCTACTATATTCATCATTCATTTATACATACTTAAGAAAAATATTAGTTTCGTAGATACTATTTTAAAAAATTTTAAAAAAAATACCAAATGTCCTTTAAATGTTGCTCTTTTAAATGCAAAAACTTCTGTAAAAATATAGTATTCCGTTTTTTTTTCAAAAAATTGTCTCTTTTTGGCCTCCTGACTAGGTACAACCCCTTAAGGGTGTGAAACCTAACCTTAAAGTCAAATATGCATTCCACTTTTTCGCGTATAACTCCTAAAGTACAAGAAGCAGAAAAAAATGTTTCAAACAAAAGTTTACTAGTGCAATAAGCGCTGCAAACTTGCATTAACAAAATTTTGAAAAAAAAATTCGTTAGGTATTTTCTTTAAACTCTTTTCAAAATTTTGTTAACGCAAGTTTACCACGTTTATTGTACCATTAAACTTTTATTAAGAAATTTCTTTCAATCTCTTCAACTTTAGGAGTTATACGCGAAAAAATGGAACTGCCTATTTAACTTTGAGGTTAGTTTCCACATGCTTAAAGGTAACCCTCATGCGGACGCCGCCGCCATTTGTTTTAATAGTTCCAAACATTGCCGCAGTATCGCAGCACTCCCTTGTGGAAATACTATGAGGACTCATATTAGGCACGTGTCTCATATTCGCCACCGCTACTCCATCCATATATTCATGTCCCCAAATGAAAACGAACTTCCTCTCCAGTACGACCAGTTCTCACAGAATCGAGAAGCGTTCCGTTTATTTTTTTTGGCGAGTGGCGAAATTACATTCGTAACACGAAGGCGATGCACTGGCGAGACGGAGGAGGCGGAAGAGGAGGAAATGGAAGCGGTGGAAGGAAGGAAATAGCGGCGGAGGGGGAATAGGTGTATCAAACTCGTCTACGTGCCCGATCTATCTTCATCTCGGTCGCAGAGGTGCAATTGCTCTCAGTCCGCAGGGTAATAATATGAAAATGAATTTAATTATTAGAGTAGCTGGACCGTCGGCTGTCCTTGGGACATAGCTATTAAATTTCGCGTCCGAAATCTACTTCGGCGTCTAGGAACCCCTTCCCCTCTGTTTCTGATTCTGCCCCGGACAGCGCCGAATATGAGGGGGCCCACGGGAAATTTTCCATCGTCTCGATGGTCGAATATGGCCGGGCATGCGCGCAGATGCAAGAGATAACAAGGACGAAGTGGAGGATTGGTTCATTAGCCGAAACGCGTAATTGCGCCGTCTATTTGCCCTTACGCTTATCGCTGGGGAACTGTTTGCGCAAAGGACATCCATCATTCGTTCGTCATACGGCGCCAAATGCCCTTGTCTCGCGCTTCGAATAGATGCGGAAAGCGACCGAGTTTCCCGACGCTTTCAACCGGAACAAGAAACGAACTTTCCTGTTGGCGCGATCGATTCCGTCGACAAAATGAATATTTCTGTCCGGGGCTGCGTATCTGTCTTCCTTACAAGTAACACAGGGCTGCAAAGTGAGGGTCATAACTGCTTTTTGAAAATGTATGCTGGTTGTGTAGGAATTTTGCTAGATGCAAAAATAAGATGAGATTTGTTGCATCACGTACAGCTTTTTTAAAATTTGCTTGGATGTTTTTAGGTTGTAATGCTGGTCCTTTTATGACAGTAACTTGTAGTTTTAGCAGATAAGTGGCAAAAGGAAAATGTACTTTGATTAAAATAAACTTGTATTAGGTATGGGTATTTTTACTTTGAATAGAGGCTTCTGTTCAATAAAGCGAACGAAACTTCGCACAGACCTAATACATTAAAAACAGCTACAATATTGAAAAAAGTTTTTCCATCATAGGCCTGTGCTAATTAAAAAGCGGAAAGGGGAAGAAGACCAATAACGTGCGTAAATACTAAATCAGACGTTCCAAATGAAAAATAGATTTTTGGGTGGAGCTGATGTTTGTGTAGAAACAAAGGTGTGGTGTGGAGGTTTTCGTACGAACGGAGGCTTTTAATCTAACAATAGATATATTTGAAACTGAAACTGGAGTGAAATTATCTCATGCAATAATACTAACACGATACTGTGTACAAAAAGGTTTGAGATTTGTAAGTTTGAGCGATGGAATAATATAGATATCTCGTTTTTAATATTATTATATTATTTTTTTTAATTCTAGTAGTAGTATTTAAGAATGCAAATTAAATATATTTAGGTATATAGGTTTAAGACTATATTTGACGAGAAATACAATTACTCAATATTTTGTGACTCCGCCTTTAGCTTTTATGAAGGTTTGGATTCGGTGTGGCAAGATTTTAATGCATTCTGTGGCTACTTCCTACAGTTTTGGAGTATTCTGCTATACTCTGATGATATTCTCTATTATTTCTGTTTTATTTGTAATAATTTTATCCCCGCCCTTTTAAAAACAAATGATATTTATATGTTGAAAAATTACTCACAATGTGGCCAGGTGTTGTAGCTAATTAATAAATGAAAAAACAATAATAGTTTTATATTTTATATAAAACAAAATATGTATACAAAATATGTTTTTGACAGCTATTGTCCACACCTTCGGGTAGCTAATAGCGGTCTCGAGGCTGCAAAATTTTTGCGTGTGTTAACCATTGGCTGAGTTCCATTCACAAAATTCAGAATGGGCCCAGAGGGCTGCATCGATAATAATAATAATAAAATGTAATAATTAATATTGCCCCATTCTCCCCTACTTGACAGCTTTTTGTATGGTTTAATCTAGATTGTAATATATCCTTGGACAATTCAAAGCTGCCACCATCATTTAATCATTTTCTGTAGTACATGACTTACAGTTCTAACAAACACAATTAATACCGAAAATAACTCTGCAACAATCATTCCCTTTAGGATTATTATTTACCACTTTTTGATGTGTGCTATACATCTTTGTCTCGCTCATCTTACAATTAAAATTTTACGATCGATGTCATCAAAGGAATACCTCTCAATTATGGCGGTACATAGTTGAAAAGAAGAAAGGACGATAGGAAAAAGAGGGAATGATGGGACAAAGGGACAGCAACAAGATTTAATTTTCCTCTAAGAATTTCACGCACCCGTGAATCTTTCAACTACAAAACGAAAGGAAGTCATAAGAAACTTGTGGCCATTTGCCTGGTATCCTCCGAAACTCCTGGCGAAAGGGACCAAAGAGAAATGGTGATTTCTTTTGCTTCTTCGTCGAAGGACTCTTTAATTAGGATCGAACGGTTCGGTAAACTGGTGCGGATAAATTTAATTATTCACTGTTCCGTGTCGTTAATTTTGACTTAACTAACAACGAGTTTTCTTCAGACAGTCACGTTTCTATGTAAGTACGAGTATCTATATAGCGTGGTCCACCTAATTGCACCACTTAAATTACTTGTAAATTGTTTTTAATATGAAAAATTGGTTCAAACAAAAGTTGTATGGTATCAAGGAGGGCATACAGTGTAATAATTAGTTTTTTGCTTTTTTATCGAGATATAAAGGTCGCCTTGACTTTTTTTATTTGTAATGGGTCAAATTTAATCCTAAAATTGAAAAGAGTATTGAGTAAAAATTCTGCGGAAAAATCTATTAGAGTTTGTGGGTCAAAAAACTAGTAATTACTGAGATATTCTTTAAATGATTTTTACTACAAGTGCGTAGTCGATTAATAAACACAAATCACTAATTATTACATTATGTGCCCCCCTTGATGCCATACAACTTTTGTTTGAACCATTCTTTCATATAAAAAGGGATTTACAAATAATTTAGGTGACACATTTAGGTGAATCACCCTGTATAAATACGCAAAGACAACGTCTCTTTTCCTGCGATGTAATTAATCAGTAGTGTAGAATGCCACAATAATTGGTTATGCGAGGAGGAATATCATTCTTGCCTGCAACAAAAGTTCCAGAACAACGGTAATGCATGTCAAGCTGTTTCGCGATATTTTATAGCTCATATTTCTATTTGAACCGCAGCACAATCGTTTCTGTATCAAAGAGCACCAGGCTCGAGCCAGCCGAGCTCGTTGGCAATGCACCAGGCCACCAACCAATGCGGTTTAATTGATATTTTTTGGACAAAGGTTCGTTTGACATTGCGGGATTTCATTTTGTGCAATTATGTAACCGAAAAACGCTGTCTTCACAGTGGCGAATGGTTTTCAGAGCAAATGTCAGGGTTTCTTGTATACAGAGGAGAGTAATTAAGTAATATAATTAATTAGAATATTATTAGATTATTAGAATTCAGTTGCCAGCTGAATGTAAAGTATGACAAGAAATCCAACTAACTTTAAGCCAAATTACACTTGCACATAAATTCATGAAATTAAATAATAATTACTGATACAACTAATACATATTATGGAAGTTCTGCATTGAATTTCTTTTTACGCTGTGAGTCTGTAATAGAAACAAGAGAAAAATGAAATACTAATTCATTTAACAGAACCTTTATAAATCTAATTGTATGAGGTATAATGTTGGTGGTGTACTTACTGTTACATTACAGAGTTGCTTAAGAACTGTACTATAAACTTGGCAAACAAATAAGTCAGCCAAAGATTTATCAGCTCACATTCATGTTTATGGGGTGAAATCACCCTTCAAAAGTGAGGGATAGAAAACTGTTACATTGAAAAATTGGAAAGCAAATAGAGCTAAAAAAAGATGATGAAGAATAACATGCAACAAGCAAAATCTTTGTGGAATCATAGGTGGCGCAACTGCAGCTGAAAAAACAAACATTTTTACATCAATATTTCTAGTGTGAAATAATTATTTTTTTTTGGAAACGCGTCAGTATAAATAACAGAACGAAATTTACAAAGGCGCGTTGATCTCAATTTTCAAAAATAAATGGAAAAACATAAAATGTCGCGTTTTCAGCGTGGCAAAAGTATTTTATACTGCTCTCTATAAAATTGGATGAATGCAGTTATAAAACAGCACACGGGCTTTATGGTATTTATTTGAAATCTTGGAATTAAAATAAAATATGCCACTTTTGTAGTAATTCTAGAATTATTAAAGAATTACCAAAAATCTAATAACTCTTCGTAATATATTCAACTTTATCCAACGATTAGTTATCTTTCAGGCGACAGTATAGTTTCATAGTTGTAAAGGGTAAAATTGTCCCAATGTCATATATTTACAGAAAACGAACATAAAAAAGTAAAACTTAGTTCATTTAATTATTACGGTTTAATATTTTAGTAACTTATCAAATTTCTCCAATATAATTTTAATGTCATTTATTGTTTTTCCATAGGTACATAGAACCCATAATTCGTTGTTCACAATGTGTCTTACATACATGCTAACCGTTTTCTGTGTGAAATGTGAGAGTTTACCAAAACATTATCTAATTTCATTAAATAAAGTCGGACCTTGAAGAAGCGTTACTGTTGACACGCAGCAATTGATATATTTTCAGCTCACAGCTAAGGGCAATTTTTAATCCTTGAAGATGAACATCAATCGTTAAAAAAGAATATATTGCAGATATTTTTCCACATTTTACCCATAAGCCAAATTTCATGAAAATTAGAAATTGCGAATTGGGTCGTGCATCTTTTAAAACTATAAATGGGAGACTGGAGGACTGTAAAATTAGAAAATCGACTGAACAAGAACCTGTGTTAAATTATGTAGCATGACTTTAAGTTTTAAAAATTGCAATTGAACTGGTATTGATTTGGAACTGACCTCAAATCTAATATTCCAGTACTTCTCTATGGACTTTTAGAGCACGACTGAGCATGATTGGACAGAACACAGTTTAATTATTATTTATTCAGTGTATGAATCTGGATTAGTAATATAAATAAGAGATGGGATAATCCAGTGTTTGTTTAACGGAGAATTCAGGAAATAGAAAGATTTGGGTTGGGTGAAATTCGCTTTGAGAATATGATTGGTACCATTGTAGCCCACTTGAATAGAGCCTGTAAATTATTGATCAAATTAAAAAATGAAGCTGAATGATCTCACAGTGGTTACTGCTGTTTTGAGTGACATCTTTTTCGAAAACCACATCTTCAATAAATAACTATAAAGATTTTTAATAAAACAATGGGGGAACCGCAATGCAATCCTAATGTTTTAAATATTTAATAACACCAAAGAAATAAGCGTTTGATCTACAAAATATCTAGCAAATATTTTATGAAGCCACATAGACACTCCATTTTCGTTCTCCAGCGACTGTAATGAACTCGATGGGACGTTTCGTAAATGTACAGAAACAGTAGACAGAAAGCATGAGAGAGTACGATATTACGCATAAAAATCTACGTAAAAGCGTAATACACTCGTTTCGAGGAGGCAGCTTCACCATCGCGTCAGTGATACACGGAAGGCAAGAACGCAAAGCCACATCACGTAATTAATTACTCCTCCCTTCCTTCAACTGGAAACTAGACCCCCGGAATGTCATACAGCTCGGAAGATCTGATGAATTTAATTATAAATAAATTATACCTCTGGCCCTTGCATTACTTGAAGCATTGCCGTTTTTTATATAGCTAGCAAATCTTTGCTCCCGGGTTTTTGCACACCCATCGCAATGCGGCACCGACAAGAAGCTTCTGATTTGCGCCTGGGAACTAAATTTTTCTAGACAATCCCACAGCAGGACTGTCGGCTAACAAAAACTCGTCGCATTTCGCCGAACACGCTCCACTTTGATCTGTTTCCACGTAACACACTTCAGGCGAGTTGGCGGGAGGTCTCATAAATCAGAGAAACACGACTGGGACTCCATACGATGAAATTGGGGGTGGTTTCGTCACTGTTCCATGGCCTTCCTCGTCGCTGGTCCTTTGGCACTGCGAAACAATCCGCTGTAAAGTAACACGAAAAATATCTTTTGCGAGTGGAACAAATATAGCTACGCCACGAAAGTAGAAGGTGGTGGTATTCTTGAGGAAGTCAGGAAGGCCAGAACCCAAGAACGAATCTGACATACTTTCGTGACACTAGTGGCCACACCAGTGGATAGACGGTTTGGACTTGTCAGGGTGTTGTTGGTATTAACTGTGCTTTGATCTTAGCTATTCGGTGACGAACGTCATTTTGATGACTTCAGCGTTTTATGAAGGGAAGCATGGTTGCGTTTGAACCCCAACACTGGAAGCCTTTGTAAGCACAGTTGAGGCTATTAGCGGAATAGTGGTGTAAACTCAAAACCTTTGTTTTGGGATTATGACTAATGAAATTATTAACGTTCTAATTTCTATTTTGTGAATGTATGAATATTGGAGAATTGGTTTAAGGAGTTTCCCTACTTTGACGGCCAGAAAAGATATTTGGGATTTTTTTTAAGAGAGAACCTCAAATTATATTAAGTAAAAACTTTATGCCTATACTTGTACATATTTAGGCGATATTTTAAAAAAAAAATTAATTAAAATGGAACGGTACCTGAAACTTTAAACGCATTTTTCTCAAAACGATGTTTTTTTAATTGGTTAGCATGATATCTCAAAAACCAGTCATCCGTGTTACTTCAAACTTGATATATATCTTCAGTAGATATCCCATTCTCGTTATTACTAAAACTAAGTCGGTTTTTGCAAAATTAGACTTTTGCGCCTTAAAAAACCATCGAATTTTTTGCAGAAATCGATGTCTGTTTCAGACACTGCCATTTTTTTCAATATTTCTCATTTAATCTAGTTCAGACGATAACTACACTCATACAGATTACACAAATTTTTAAGTTCTCCATTTCTGACAACTACAACGGCTGATTTTATGCTAACCATGCGCATATGATTTTTGTAAGGCGCTCTATTTAAACCCCTATAACTCCGAATATAACCACTATTTTTGCATACAATTTTGTTTTCATATTCTCCAAAGATTGACAAATAAAACCACAAAGCTGGAAGTGAATATATTTAATGGTTTTGCTTTAAAAAATTCTCAAAGTCGGTCAAGATAGGGACACCCCTTAACCAATTCACCATAAGAAGTGGTTTACACTGAAATGTGAATCCACCCAAAATTGTGGATTAATCTGTCTACTATTGCGCTGATTCCCTCAGTTAGTACCCGTTAAAAACTCAAGAGCAGTAAGAACAGTGTCTTGATTCCTAATTATCGTTGGTTTGCTCGTAGAGTATAATATCCGTAAATACTTCTTGTGCCATGAATTATTTCGTTTAGTTAACCTGAGGCTTTCTAACTATACCTACTTCATAACACCGTAACACTGTAGTGAGTGTTGAGGAGCACTCCTGACGGCATATGCCTTCAAGGGTATCACTTTACACGTCACTTCAGTGTATCCCAAGTAAGTTACTGCATATATCTATTCTACCAACATTACAGGATTCTCTTCTGACTACGTTAGTTGTTATGATCATTAGTACCTTTCTTCCCCCTACGATCGTGAGATCCACCATCCTTCTCCCACGCCCATATTGATCCCTCCATCCCGACTTCTTTCTCTGTCAGTGAATTCCTCAGCGTAGCAGTTGAAATGGGTAATGTTCCGTTGCTTTTACCCGAAGAACTCGTAATCGAGGGTACGTTGCAGGCAACCACCTTACTCTTTCACATCCCCCGACCCTTCTCGCCCCTAGAATATTCTTTTTTCTCCCGCTTCAGCTTTAATATTACTGCTCGATGCTTGGCTCCTATCGATTTTAATTAAGCCCGATCGATACTTGCTGCTGGTACGCTGGAAAAGTTATCTAAGAGTGGGTTATCTCGTTGGACGACAATGTTCGTTTACGTGGAAATGACCTTTTGGGGCATCCATCAGGTAAACGAGGGTATTTTTAACAATGCTTTTACATTTCGGGAATTGCAACCTAGTAATTCTGTTCCCATATAGGAATACGATAAGTAATTAGACGATCCTTGCTTGCAATATGCATTGCTCATATCTTCGATTTATCTACAATCTAGAAATGGGATTCGATCGTACAGATGTTTTAGCACTGGGAACTAGACTAAATGCTCTGACAGTGAAGGGAAGGTGTAATCTTTCGCAAGGTCGAAATGTTTAGTTACTCAGAAAAGTACCTGTCCACCCCTATAGTTTATTTATTTAAGTAATGCTGAATTCTGAATCACCCATAACAATTTATATTTGTATAAACCTTTATTAATACAGAAAAGGAAGGATTTTAGATAATCTTAATAGCGTAAAAATTGATTAGACTACCAAAATTTTACATCACATTTGGAGAAATCTAATAATTCTGTGAATGCAAGAATATTTACTAGAAATAGGGTAGATGTACCATTTGTGGCCACTGCACCATTTGTGGCCACTGTCTTATTTATTCCGATATATTAAGTATTCTTAGTTCACTTTCATTACAATGAATTAAGCTGTCTAAGGATGGGTTGTTGGCACCATTTCTACTGTTTTGTTGTCCCGTTTTATTTAATAATCATACGTGGCCACAAACGGTGCAAAACAGTCCGGCACGATAATATAATGATTTTTTAAATAATTATGTTTAAAACATTGTTCAACGTAGAATATTTCAATTATCTGTAGATTTTGGATTACACTGATATATTCTTTATTTTTGTGTACGTATTCTTGTATAAGTTATGTATCTGTGAATGGTACGGAAATCCTTAAAGTGGCCACAAATGGTACATCTACCCTACCTAATTAATGAGGTACTCAAGAAATTAAATCAATTCAAATATTTTTCGTACTGAAAATAGCGTTCTTCTTTTAGCAGTATGCGTGTTCTCAATACCGCCTACGGGAAAACAATGGTTTCGATGTAATGTTTGTTACAGGTGAGGTCACGAAATGTGCGGAGCAACCGAAATAAACTTTATTTGTCCAATATGTTCATCGAAACATAAAAAAGAAAATATTTTAAAAATCTATACTTTTAAATTTCTATATAGTCTAATAAAAATAAACTCAAACATAGATAAAAAAACATTTATAAAGCAAGAAATAATAAAAGCACATGTGAAATTGACTTTAAAAACTCATATATACATGAATTAATCAATATTTCTTGAATTTACGATATTAGGTACACTGTTTTCAAGACCCGATTACGTTTTTTGAGTCCTAATTAAAAATCTGTAGGTGTTAAACGATTCTAACTTATGCTACATGAAAGATGAATAATTTCTCTTTACTTTGAAACGAACTGCATGCAAAAATATCAATTATCATTCAATTGACAGCGATTTAACTTTTGCCTGACGATATTAGGTACATTCTCTTCTTACTTTCTCTTTTCCTATATTCACATAGAAGCAACTTCATCCCTGACAAACCTTCATTAGACCAATTGTGTAGACACAGCTCCGCCTTCAAATATGAAACCACAGCGGGTTAAATTGATCTAACGGTGGTTCTGATCGAACTGAATGCTATCTACTCAGTTATACAAGTCTATTGTAATACATATCCCAGTAATGTAACACGTATCCTACAACCGTGCATACTACTTGATTGAGCTTGAGAGTCGCATCCCTTCATCGTCACTATCAATTAGCTTCTATCGTTGCACACGAAGCGCTCTTAGAAACACCAAGCCACAACCCCCGAATCCACACAGACACCAGAAATCAATTTTATGTTTTACAACTCGCGAGCACGAAGTCGAATTGTCAAATAAAAATTCCGCGAGTATTACCTGCCGTATGCCTGTTCCACGTCAAATGCTCGGGCCGCGTAAAAAGTATCCTCATGGGGGTGCCGTCATTTAATGCTCCAAACCGCGCTGCCATTTACGAGAAGACCCAGATTATCAACGATTCATCGTAAATTTTTATTGGCTGGTAAGCTCGGGATCAAACGAACATTTTTCCGCGGCTGTGAGTTCGACGAACTCGTAATTTTCGATCGATTCGCACGAACAGCATCGAGCCTGGAACTAACCAGTCAGTCACAAGAAAAACAAAACATGCTGCCGAATCCGGTCTAAGCGCTTCCTCGCCACTTTTCAATTGTTTTCGCCACCGAAGGAACTATCTGAATACAGTCCAGCCGCGCTTGCAGATATCGTCGGATCTTCGAGAATCCGAGCGGCAGCGAAATTGTTATTGAAAGGATCGAAATTGATCTCTCTCTCGCCACCGAAATTCGATAGCCGTTAGAGGCTTTGATATCACGTCCACTGCTCTATCAGCAAGCTGAGCCGTGCAGGTTATAATTAAAAGAGAGATCTGGATGAAAGATTAAATCAGATCTTTTTCTGTGGACGTTCATTATATTTCTCATTTGACGACGGGATTTTCTCCTATATGGCACTAATTACGAATCCAATTTTTCGTTCCATATTTTAAATTAGGTTCGCATGGAGATGGAAGTCTGCGTGCCTGTGTACGTTTATTATTCTCTTTATTCTTGAAGCATGGTTAATTGGAAAAATAGAAGACCTGAATATAGGGGCTGAAATTTGAAAGATCGTGATTTTTGCTTTGATTACTTTGCGATTGGTGGCGTAACGGGGGAAAGGGTGGGCCCTCGTTCGGAGGTTAATTAAGAATGGGAAATAAATTTTTTGAAAGTGTATCGGTACAGGTTTTGATATGCAGAAAAGTATTTTCTCTAAAGGTATTGTTATTCCTCTGCAGTTAAGCAGAAAAGTTGTATAAGCTATTGAATAAATGAAAAATCAGAATGCATTAGAGTTATTTATTAACCGACTTCAGAAAGGAGGAAGTTGTAGACTCAACACGTATGTAGACTTTGATGATCTTTTTTTTTATTCGATAGAGGAGGATACTAACTAAACAAAAATCAATGAAAACAAACTTGTCGGCTTTTTGGGGGCCAATTAATCGCCCAGTGTAGTTAACCAAAACCCTAATGATCCTCCAAGGAATTTAAGCAACATCTCTTTATACAATATTCAAGGCTACAAAACGAAGACTGCATCGTAGCCCTAATACTCACTAACAGCTTAACAAATCTAGACAGTCAACGGGCTAAACAGGGTGTAAAGAAAGACGGGTCCAAGACTTTAGGGGCTTATATTAATTCCCACCGAGAGGAGTAAGAAATGCTTAATTAACATAAAATGATGTCCTAAGACCAATCCTTTCGATGTAAAATCTACTTTTGTATTTACCCTGGATTTCTTTTTATGGGGATACTTAAAGACTTTAGTGTACTCATCAACGGTAAATAATATAGTGCACTCACTTCAACGAATAGAAAATGCATGTCACACAATGCAAGACAGGGAAGAAATAAGTACAGATGTGCGTCAACCTGTGATCCACAGCTATCAGTCTTATATTCAAATAAAAGGAAGACACATAGAACATTGTAAATATGAAAACTAACTTTTGCGTTGCACATCGACACTGCTGTCCATAAGTAGTATTATACAGAATTATGCAGACACTATAATATTTCCTACAAACTGAATATGTACTTCCCACTGCTTTTATTTTCTGCTTTCAATTTAAAATACCAAATACAGCAAATTTTGTTAGAATTCTCCAATAAATTCACAACGTTTTTCCCAATTATTCCACACAGAGTGATTGTCCTAATACTAACAAACGACAGTGTACGTTGATTATTAATTAAGCATTTTTCATTCCTCTCGGTGAGTACTACAAACCCCTAAGTCTTGGAATATTTTTTCTAACACCCTGTGACGCACAGCGAGTAAAAGAAGGTCATGGAAAGAGACGAATGTAGGCATAGCTTCGACAAGGTTTCCAATCGTATAAGTCTATGCAAATAGAAGTGCTTGCGGCACACTTAGACTCTAGGGATGGCGAAAGGGCCAGAAGGGTATCTCGGCGACGCGGGTCTCGGAGCTCGGCCGGAAGATACTTCAGGGATTCCGAATCACTTGGAACGATTACTTCAGCAGTTACTTGGGAACGTCCTGCATGAGCGTACATCATACGCGATTCCTATGTACGGGACATAATGTAGTCCGTTACGTTGGAGTACATGAGCTCGACGATGAAGACCGACCGGTCCCTTTCCCAGATACCGTCTCCGATTCAATCCCTCCTTTATCTATTTACTTTAGCCTTTCCAACGACTTTGCTTCACGGTTCTCTATTCCGTTCTGCCATTTGTTCGCTCGCGCTCAATTTAATGCGGCTCTTTCGCGCGAGGGAAAGTGGATTTAAGAGGGAAAGGGTTGGACGGCTTGATTTCACAGGAATCTCTAGATGAAGTATCGCGGCCGCGTCGCGTGACCCAGCATTTGTCGCGATTCATTGGTTCGTAGTGTACCTATCTTTGAAAATTATCCTCAGCTGTTTTTTGTAGTAGAGACATTGGAAGCTTTTGTGGTATTATAAATTTTTTTTCACTGGCATAAGATGAAGAATTCGTGTGGAGAATTAATCTTTTAGGAGCATTTCTAAATGCGATTATTTTAGGCATCTTTGAATAAATACTTTAATGTAACAATTGTGTAGATTTAATTCGAGAACTAAGAATATTGAATATGTAATAGCGTTTCTCTCAAAATGTTATTTTTAAAAACGGTAACCATTCAGGTGAAATTTGAAGCAGAGGTTTTTGATAGAATTATTTATAGATTTTGTTTTTTTCAGACGTGTTGGTTCATTTTTTTATAAACTAAAAAAAGCAAATCCCACATATATATTCAAATGGCCGCCATTTTGCGAAAAATTGATATTTTTAAAATCCGCTCCGATAAAAACTAATTCTTTTATGTATTTTAAGAGAATTTCGTTTTGTTACCGAATAAAAACTATCGGGGATTTTTGGTTACAGCGGATGCTATTCTGAAAAAGCTGTCTAAAGGAAATTGCTACTACATATTCAATTTTCTTAGTTTATGAATTAAATTTACACAATTGTTACATTAAAATGTGTATTTTAAGATCCACATACAGATTATTAATTTAAAAAATATTTTCAATGAAAAAAATTGTCAAAGTTCACCCTGGCTTTTCTAATTCTAATTTAGGTATGTTGCCCGTTAAAACTCTCGTATTACTCCAGATTCTTAACATACGCATAATTGGAAAGTTTCTGATCAATATCTAAGCGTGACTACTCTATTAGTAGAGACCGTACTAAGTATATACCTGTCGTTGTTCACTTTCCGCTACAGAGAATGTACAAAAACACTTTTCGGCCCAAGCACCCACTGCAACAAACTAGAAGTACTTAAGTACGTTAATTTGTCCATTTTCCCTCGGCACGCGGAAAAGGGAAGGGAACCGCAATGGACCATTCTGCATTCGTCTGAACATCCGTCCCCTTAATAGAGGCGATATAAACAGTCGTGTTTATGTGTAATGCTCGCATCAAATCCCTGTTTTCCGTTTCATTTACCGGAAATTGATTCTCGATCTCGCATTCTGGAAGTGACACGCATCGTGAGCATCGTTCGTCTCGAGGGCATCTCTCGAAGGAAATTGTCTGCCATGCGCCCGAAGCTATATCATTTTATCTTGCGTGCTCGCTGCAACTCATGCTTCGCCCTTCGAGGATTCCCGCTGTGCAGCTGATCTCTTCTATTTTTAAACTCAATAAGAAAGGCACCCTCGATCGCGAATTGCACCCGAGAAAATCGTCTCCCACTATATTCCATTCGAAATTATTAATACCAGCTAGACGTACAATGCACGGAGCTTTTAGTACAGGGTGTCCTGCGAAGTGCGACATTAACGAGTCAAGGGAGTTCTCATATATACTGAAAGCAAATTCAGAGCTTCGTTCCAGAATATCAATTCTGAAGATTCATCAGGCTCGACGTTGATGAGTACTTCGAATATCATCTTCTAATAAAAAAAAAACGAATATTCGTCAATTAATTGATCAGAGGGATACATTTGCAGCTGGTAATAGTTGCATCAACCTCATGTTAGAAATGTCAGAAATATTGTTAGAATTCTATCTTAGAAATGTCAGAAATATTGTTAGAATTCTATGTTAGAAATTATATTTTTTTGTTGAAATAGTTAGCCCCCATTTTATGAAAAATTAAAAAATTATTGTTGTGCTAATTTGTACTAGTTTTCCGTGATTGCATCTATGCACATACCTAATGTGTCTCAAATGTGCATGCTTAATGAACCATGTGGTTTAAATTATTTTATAATTGCCTGGTGCCAGCTTACAAGGTCCTGCCAGACATGGCGGTAGACAATCTTGCACAACTCCGCCATTTTAAAACTTTAAATAATAAATAATGTATGAAAATAAAGGTAAACTGTTGCCTAACATCTCCGATATATTACTGAATTATTACCGGAGATAGCAAATTTTCAATTTACCTATTCTTTTAGGCCTACATGGTGGTGTAACTCCTTAATATCTTAAATTTCGCTTTTAACAATCGAATTTTATTATTTAACTAATGGTGTTTTAATCATGTATAAGATATTTTCAATGTTCATTTTCTGATCGAGTTAAACACGAAATAACATACCTTGATTCATTTCTCAACGAAAGACTGCCAATCTTCCCTTCTCAAACCCACACTAATACGAAACCAATATTTCGACGTTGTCAATAAAGTGGAATTCAGTATTTCGGGAAGCTGCTGTATTCTCTGAAACATTGTCAACAAACATGTAAACCATATTTGCGAATCAATCCACACCAATCCATATCTATCAATAAAACCGAGGTGGGGTGTAAATACCAACGAAAACCAGATGCTTTTCAATTTTCTTTTGTATCAATTCAATAACGCGAAACACCCTTAAATCGTGTCAGAGTGATCATACTTTTCTACCTTTTAAAATGTAAACTCCTTTTTAAGCTGCTGCATAAGACCATTCGTTTACGAGTTGCGGTTAAATAGGAAACACTTGTAAACAGTTGCGACGGAACGTTCTCTGTAGACTCGTCTGCAGCCTGATGACGATTCCGTGTTCACTTGGCCGCTCTATTGAAATGTTCCTTTGTCTCGCGATAAAATGCCCAAGGAAAACGTACCTGCCTCTCACAGAATTTCTCGCAAAGCTGACGCCTACCTTTCTATGTGTACGCAATGTATAAATATACACGCGCGCGTTTAATGACCACCCTCTTTATGCAGCAACCGAGATATTCTTCCTCGCATATTCTTGTGCCGGCTCGAATTCACGGGCACAGCATTCACTCTCCAGTAAAATGCCAATGACAAAGAAAGGCGGAGCGGAATAAGAATAAGATGCGCGTCTTGACATCGGGGAGCGTGCTTTTCCAGTCATTAGATTTCGTTTTCTCGCGCGCGGTAAAAGGAGGGAAAACGAATGGCCGAGATCGTTAGCGATATGCTTTTTTGTTAAAAGACACGTGAGAAATTGCGTAAAAGGTACCACAACATCGCTGAGGCAGCTCGCATTCACGTTAGCTTGTGGAATGCTTTGGATTCGAACTTCCTGGTTGCCTCATCTTCTCGTATAGACGGAAACTTTTGTCGCACAGTTTTAGCAATGTCGAAGGATTTATGTGCGCTTACCGAGAGTGATTGGTTTCGTAAGAGTGTTGGAATAAGGAATTGTTTTGTGCAGGCCGTGCAGGTATTGTAATTAATAGATAAAAGTCAATGGAAAATACGCTGTCGTGTTTCCCAGTGGAGGCTGTTTTGGAATACACACGATTACGTAATCCATGAATTTGTATACGTTGTTTTTGCTGTGAATTTTTTAATCTTACTTTGCATTTAGTATTTAGGTTCGTACTTTAATTTGTACATGGAAGGCTTCGCACGTTTCAGATGGAATCGTATCTCCTGTTTCGTTCAAACTACTGTTGACAATTTTTAGAAGAATGGGTGATCGTGTTAGTTTTTACGAGATTCTGCTGCTTCGTCGATAAATTCTACTGAATTGAAGTTGTTACACAGCTTCGTCTCCCCCACAACTTTTATTTTGTGGCTATATCTCCCCCAACTTTCACTCCGTGTAATAATTCTCTTATTTTTCTACAATTTCCTATCTATTATATCTATTATTTTCCCCTGTCTGTCTTGCAAAACACTTTCATCACTCCGGCCCATTTAATCTTCGAACCCATTTAATCAAACCTAAGCACGATTTTATTAACTTTGCTTTTTCTACGTTTTATTCAGTTTCATCCATTTTCTATCGCTTTTTCTTTGCTATCTTTTTCTTTATTTCTTTCTCCTCTTTTCTTCTATCGAATCAGTTCACAGTTCTCGTTCCAGACGCGTCACTGTACAAGATCTTGTTTTTCGAACGAATCATTTTTATTCTTTGTTACTGTTAATCAATTGAGTGTTGGCGTTAGTTAATTAAAGTTAGATCTCCATTCATCGCCGCGCACCTTTCAAGATTTAAGCAGCACTCATTGAGACGTTTGAGAAGCCTGCATTTTTTTTTTAATAAGAATATCGTACTTATTGTTAGGAGCATGGTGACCGAGAAGATTAAACTTGGAACTTGTATATATACGAACGAGACTCGAACTTAGGACTTGCGAGAAAGAGTTAGAGAGATTAGGCCTCTGGTGGCGCTGGCGAGCACTAACAGTCGCGCTCGCGTGGTGGGACGTTACACTCGTCGATCCGTAAAATCAGCCCCAGTCCACTCAAGAAGCTCCCGTTCAAATTACGATTGACTTTTCTAAGAATTCTTGTAATGACCATACCAACGATTTAGTTAATTTTATTTAATTTTAGTTAATTTTATTTAATTTTAGTTAATTTTATTTAATTTTAGTTAATTTAGTTAATTTTATAATTAGTGTTATGTGGTTGCGTGTGCACCAGCTGACACACTGATACGTTTCTGACACGATACCTATAGCTTTTCTATCGACCTTTATAAAGTCTGTCTGAAACACAAATTAAGCTAGAATTTTGAATTTCCTTACGCACAAATGACTAACTTGAACAATGTCAATTCGTATATATTGTAAGTTACAAAAACATCATAATTCTAAATTCTAAATCACAGAAAGATTGTAAAATCTTTTCATTTTTAAAACTTAAACAGTTTTTACCAAACACCTTCCCCCATTCATTTTATACTCAGAAAGTGCAGTGTTTCTCAATATATTTTCTGTTCCGAAAAAAAATCGTTACTAAACATTTTTAAATTTTTATGTAAAGCAGGTGAAGGTGGAGTCGCTCGAAACAGCCAGCCAGTGCATATGAAATGTTAAATATGTGAACGGCAGAATCTCATGCACGATCTCGAATTCTCGAACCGCAATTTCCTTTCCTCTTTTCCTTTAGTCGGTTCCTGCTCCCCTTCTTGGCATTCCTAACCATTTCCCCGTAGACTACTTATCTGGCAGTTTCGTGTGGTTCGGATTTCGCCTATCCGAAACAGGACTCGTCGTCAACTTATTTCCTCCAATTTGACCGATATTTCCCATTCGTTTGAGAAACTCAAGTAGTTACGTTTCAATGGTTCTCAACTGCACGCCCCTCTTTCCCTCTCGTGATTATAAAATTAGATCGTTTGGTTCAGATGCATTTCGAAATCAGACAGGAATTTTACCGAGTGCACGTACATCAGGTCGACTTTAGTTTGTAGATACACTTAACTGAAATGGGCATTCTATGGAGTTAACTAAAATACTTTCATTTATGCAAACCTCGATATTACAATATTAAGGCTTTTTTAAAGGATCGTTAAATAAATCGTGGCTTTCGTATCGGGCTCGTTCGAGCGTAGATCAAAATGGGCATTCCGTTCTGAAAGCGAACGATCGACCTTTTTTTCTTCCTTTATTAAATTGGCCACTCGTTGTGCATATATTGTTAGGATCGTTCGCTCGTCCTTATTTGAAATTCAGTTTCAACGAGGACATGAATAGATAAGACGTTTGATTCCCCTTATATTTCATCGTAAAGGAAGAAAGCCATGAAAGAATTTGTGGATACTTTTCTTCCGTGGTTCTCATTTGCCTTCAACGATACGGTCGTTCCTTGAAGGTTAAGAGTCGAATTGAAAGAATAAAACGTCTTTCGATCTCCGTCCATTTATCTGCGATGGAATAATAAATCCAAGTATTTTTATCAAGATCGTATTTCGAATTCAAGCATGTCTATATAATTGTCGTGACGTGGGGGCATTTTGATGGATTTCATAATTTAAATTTAATAATTAAGCTTATCCCTTTGAAAATTTCAATTAATTCACAAATTCAACTTCATCTTTTAATGTTTATCTTTTATTATTTTCTGAAGTGAAACATGGGGGAACAGTAAGAGGAGTAGGAAATATAATATATCTGTGTAACAGAAATACAGAAAACCCTTAAAACGAAACCAAAGATAGGAAACGTTGCATATTGGATGGCTTCTTGCATTTTTTAAATGTTAATAATAGCTTTAACCGCCCTTATTCTCGGGCTAGAAGTGGTAAGAGCACATTTAATTTGAAATAGAAGTAATTATTATTTAACAGAGGGTGGTTCGAAAATTGACGTTTATCTTGTTCCCTTTAAAGAGTACGATTAAGTTTTCAAAAAACAATCTGAACTTCACTCAGGTATCGTTCATTTACTCGTGGCTTTTAATTACTAAGTCCAAACAAAGGTAACGTTTGGATTTGTAAAATTAATTTCCCATCAATGCGGGCAATTTCGATTACAAGCCTCCGGGAATTTTACATTCTTTATTCCAAAGTCTGTTCGCTATACCGCCCTAAAACTAGCGTATTATTAGGTATATTATACTTCGATACATTTACAGAATTCTTATGAGCCGAGTGTTAGCTTGCGTTTTCAATTTGTGTTGCGTAAAGTAACTTGTATAACTTTGGTCGTAGTTAACTCTTGCTTCAGTATTAAAGCGAGAATATTTTTCAGTACCATACGCGGTAGTTAAAACAAATTTACACTTGAGTTGCTCTTACTTTTTGTTAATGGAATGAAATGAATTTTATTTTAAAGAATTTCCTTCATGTAAAAGGTATTCTTCGCTTTTATTTCAAATCTTTCTTCTCGTTTCGCTCTGTTCAGGGATTAATTTCGTAAAAACGAATTTCGTGACGAATTACAATTTATCTTTTTTTTAAATCCACCCTTCTCTCTCATATTCTGAACTCGTAATACTTTCAAAGTCCAATGAATATGCTTTGAATATTTAAAATCCAGGGAGCGTATTTCGCGCAAACCTTCACTCAACTATAACGTGTATCATTTTGTGGAGGGAGTAAAATTTTTATGTCTGCTTTGTGAGAATACAAGAATATTTCCGTATTTTCAGCTTTGGACCCAGGAGCGATTGAAGAACTGGAGTTCATCGGATGATTGAATTTGCTGCAGTATACGGTGTGCCCTGTAATGAATAATACAATCGCGGGGGAGGTGTTTTTGCATGCAAATAGAAATCGCAGATGTAAATAAAATTTTTGCAAGAGCCTCAGTTTTCGTAGGTATCGGGTCTGAAAATGCTTCAGGTACACGCATATCCGATTAAAATTTTTCTGTATTCAGCAACAAATATGGTACGCCTTGTGTAAGAATAAGTCGAAATTACACAATAATTTTGTTTTGAACGCCTATTTATTTTTGAAATCCGGCGAATATGCGTGCATTTAACTAAAAATTGTTCAAAAAAAACTTATAATAAAAATTTACAATCTCAACCTATTTTCAAATTAATTCTTCTCTTAAACAGAGGCTCGTATAAAACTATTCTGTTCTATATTTTTTATTCATTTTTGCATATAGAAACATCTCTTCGGATGTACCACACATTACATGACATTCTGTGTGTGCGTTGTAGTTTTTGTTACAAAGAATAAATACATCTCGCGAAATCGACCCCAATGAGAACTATACTCGAGTGTTTTTTCGTTTGTTCGATTCTACTCTATTGAAACTTGTCTAGTGCTCTGTGGTTTTATTATTTTAAGAAGGATAACCAATATGGAAGTTTGCGTTGCGTATGTCGGAATAGCCTCGGGCCTACACATGCCGCTGAGATTGGCGTTTCGTAATAGAAACATTCAATTGCGTATTGTGATAATGAAATAAAAGATGTATGTGCTCAGCATAACAGAATGCAATCAAATGAAATACAGTTTTTACAATACCTCGCAAATGGAAACAAATTTTTCATGCGAAGTTTAACGATATAAATAACAAGTTTTGTTATGTTTTCAAATTGAACGACTTGTTTTCGAGTACAATATGTCGTTGTTATTGTATAATATTCTTTTCATATTTTTCAGACTAAGTGTCAACATTTCATTGGCTAATTTAGGATGCTATTCAAACAGGTAGTTTTAAGAAACATGTGAAAGGTCCTTGAATTGTGAGCACTGGACTAGATTGTTTAATGTTTCCAATAATAGTCTAGTAAATACCAGATGTGTTCATAGCACGCTAATTTCATATGCAAATATAAAATGCCTATAGAAGGATATTCAATTATAATAATACTCTTAAATTTTAACATGATTTTTTTAGATATAGGTAATGATTATATAGTATGGTATGTGGTTATTTTACTATAAAAAGTGATTGGCCAAAGGTGATGACTTAATTACAATTATTTTGTTTGAAACGAAAATTTTATGATATTAAGGGAACTACTTAGGCAGACAGATTTAGTAAAAATGTAACTTCTTGGAGGAATTAATTACAAGGAAATGAATACAAACTGTGAATAGTACTTTTAAGTAATGTTTACTAATACTATGAACTTTAAAAAATATTTTTGTAATATATACAAATATATGGTGTAGGCGTTTTTTCTGTAATTTCGAAGTGTTTGCATAAAAAAATGGAGGTTCGAATCGACTAGAAATTTTTACAGAATGTTCCAAATATATTCCTTTCTGCACTGAACCTCAACATTAAAGTGTAAAGACTCTAGTTTTCGAGTTAAAACAAAAACAAATATCTGTGCACTCTGAAAATCGACATTCATGGTAAAAGTCGCCTTCTCTCCTAGTCGCTTTTTAATAATTTTGGTTCAATTCTTTTTCCCGAGGTTCATGCCGAAATTACTGGTTCTAAGAGAAACATATTTTAAAGAAACCGTTGTATTTTACCTGTAAACTCAATATCAGTGCAAAACCAAATACACTTTTTCTAAAACACTGCATAATCAACTTCGTGTGGCGCCATTTGAAAAATAGATATATAAAAAAAAATTATCTTTTACGCTACGTGATAGAAATAAACATTGTATAAAAGGAAAAGTCTGTGCATACTTTCATCTATGTGCGATTAATTCGCAAAAATATTTAATTTTCGAGCGATCTATCTGCCTAAGTAGTTCAGGATAACACCTAACATAGAATTTAGTATTTTGACCACCTTACGTTTTCATCGAGATGTGAAAGTTCATGTTTCCAAAACACAACGCCCAACAGTTCAGTCCTATATCAAAACACTCATCAGAGAACCAGCAAAAGGGAATGTTAAGTAACACCAGCAAAAGGGAATGTTAAGTAACACCAGCAAAAGGGAATGTTAAGTAACACAAGTTCACGTGATCAGTAAGAGAAAGATGTCACTATAATAATTATTACCTTTAATGATCGCCAAGAGCTTCGCTAATGTCCTCATGATAATAAAAACCAACTTCTACTTCCCCATACAAAATAATATCCATTAGTCAACTATTTAAAATAAATACTCAACCGATTAAAAATTCCCTTGTTACAAGTCACCATGATTTAACCTCCAGCTTTTCTCCCTTGTTTCGTCCCTTCGCTTTTATACACAGAATTTCAATTAAATCTTAAATCTTACCCATTCATAAGCAACAGATCGTTTTGCCTCATAAATAAAACATGCAAATAATTTTTACCGGTATTGTTTGTTCGTATGTCGCTGCCTCGGCTCGCCGACCGTGTAAAAGCATTTTAGTTTTGCACGTGTACGGTGATATTCTCGGTATGAATATTAATTTTCTTATAGTCAGAGCATGCCATAATAGCATCGACGTTAATAAGCGCTGCGAAAAATGCATTAACTCATTAGAGTGTAAGCCCCAGCCATTACGCCATGTTAACGTTATAAGGATCGTTACTTCCCTTGTTCCCTTTAGTCTGCTGTCGTAACGAACGTCAACCACCATGATCATCTTATGCTGTCAATTGAATGGATACAGTTGGTATTATTAACTACAGGACATATACGTGTGTAGTAATCGACATGGTGTGACGTAATATAGGCATGGCACTCTAAGTAACTTGTTTCTAAAAAAGGCACTAAACTGGGGGTTGATTTTTATTTAATACGCGGAAGGGTGATAATAAATTGCAATCATGAATTTTATTTAAAAGTTTAAACTACTTGCAGTGCTCCCCACAACGGGGAAAATTAAAATTTACTGGGTTACGCGTACATTTGGAAAGTTATTAATTTAACAAATCCCATTACACATTGTATCGTGCTTTCGTCTGCGCTTGTCAATCAGTTTGGAAATTGTTTTCGAATAAAGTTTTAAAATTGTATGGGCGTTATACGCGAATTTAGTAACTAGAACGAGTAAATTAATACGGTGGCGCAGAAGTTACGTATTATTTTGAGAACTTGTTTTCACGTAATTTCCTTCATTATGGTTCGAGTTATATTGTTCTTGGAGTTATTTTCATCTGAGAAACGTAAGGAATCGCATATTTAATAATCGAATACTTAATTTCACCTATTTTTAACTGTGATTTAAAATAGCTAAACCTCACTCAAATCAATTTCTGATTTAAGATTAAAAACAGCATTACTTCGTCACTAGTGATTTTAAAAATCTCAAAAAATTTAAATTCACCCACAAAAATGACACACCCTATTGAACAGATTAATCAACAAGAGTGTGACCACCTAACGCATTGCGTACAGTTCGAAACCGCGCACTGTTTGCTCTTGAGTAATTAAAAACACCTCTGGAAACCAATAAAAGCGTGTAGATTAAAATCGATATCGGTGGCGGTAAAAAAAGTCAAGTGGAAAAAAGTAAAAAAAACGTAAAGAGAGCTATGTTTCATTCGTAATTCCGCGAGACGCGTTTGAAACCATGTTTGGCGCCGGTTCGCCGCGTTCATTTAAAGGCTGATCATTCCGACCGATATCGAATCTGTCGTTGTTGATATTTTTTAGGGGATAGGATTTACCCCGCTCGCGGTTGCGGTCAGCGGCTCCTCCTGTCAGCAAAAGTGACCTATCACTAGTGGCCCCCTTCGAAACAACGGTGCCGCGGGCAGTCACTGTCTGTTGTTCGTCGCACCCATTGTTATAGCTGATGCACGTTTAAAAACTGCTAGCCATGACCGAGAAAATACATAAACCAGGCACAGTTTTCACGTTTAAACGATCTTTCATAACTGGCTGCGTCGTGATTTTCTGTACGTATCTAGAAAACTGACGAAGGAAGTACACGGGTAATCGCTAACAATTTGTAATTTGGCTCAAGTTTTGCATATAGTTAATACATGCATGTATGATAATGTATTATACGCATGGGACGCGCTGCTCTTAATTCCGCGAGAAAATCTAGTTCAAAGTTTCGTAATGATAGCAAGTAATGCGGGAGAAAAATTATGATACTTGCCTCTCTTATCCTAATTGTTTAAATAATACCGAAAGAATCTTTTTAGCATTAGAATTATGAATACTGTGCAAATATGTCTTTCATAGATATTGTATAGGTTGTTGCGCAGCTTGAGTATATCAATTTGTTATTAAATATAAAGAAGACTAACTGGGAAAAAAACATATTCTCCAAGTATTACTAGGGGGCAGAAATTATGTAGCAATTTAATATCGATCAAGATATTTCACCTTCAATAAATATACGATTAACAGAAGATAATTTGTGTAATTCATAATGGTAAGTCTTCATTTTTGTAAAAATCCCTTGGATCCTCTGTTATCTCTACGTTGTGGTTGTCCATAAAATTTGATACAGCCAACTGACTGCTTCACCTCACCACACTTTACGCGTGTAGTGTTTAGCACAAATTTCATTCCTACCCGCAGGCCTTAAACTCTAGGCTTCTGTGGTCTCATATTACCTTCATTCGGCGCTGTCCTAGGATAACGCGGCTACAGCATCCTGGGTGAAGGACATACACTTACCAACAGACCGATGGCCCATGGCACGCGGAGGTTATCGTAAGGCATTCTTGGTTGGTTTGATTTAGCGGTTTCCCTGTAGTTGCTGCGGTAACTTAACCGTTATCTAGTTCAGCGCCAGTACTCAGCTTTCGGTACTTGGATTCGTTTACACCCTGCAATCATCTGTACAGGGTTTTTCATAATACGTGGTTATTGCTCCAGGGGTGAATGTAGCAAAAAGTTCGGATCAATATTTGTTCCTGACAACGGAAATTGAAAAATTGGGCAACCTTTTGTGCAAGTAGAATAGTTGACCCATAACACAATGCTATTTTTGTTGGTACCATAGTGAGGGTTTTGGGGACGAAATGAAAAACATGTAGAATTTTCTTTTTTGTGGAATATCTTGAGAACGGTGAGAGAAGAAGTTTAAACAAAAGTTGCATCTTTTTTTTATACCTGCGAAACTGAGTAAAAATAATTATCTAATTAAGGATTGGTGGTGGAGGTAACTCGAAAAGTATGGATTTTCCGATAATTATTTTTCACAGTTTTATAGTTATAAAAAAAGTGTAACTCTTGTTGTTATACTTACTCTTTGCCAGTTTGCAACGAGAATTATTGAATCTAAACATGTCTAATTCTGAAACAATTTTTATGCTCGTGTGTTTTGGTACGTCCTGTATACATGCACGAATCTTTACATTGGGTCCAGTAGCAAACACGTACACACACAAAGTTATATACGTTTTGGTGGTAACCCCGTTTCAGCATTAGGTCATAAATTTATTGTCTCCGTCTCTGTTCCGTTTATTTCCTTCTCACACACCTCTGTCGCTTTTTGCCGAAATTTTATTATATTTTTTCCTGTTACACTATCTATTATTTGGTATATTTCCTCATATAAAAACGGCTTAAACGATAAACTTCAAATTTGTTATAAATATTGTTTATAATAGTCCCCACTGCGCCACAGATGATTCTTCAAATTTCTAATTCCATTCAGCAGTTTCTTAGAAAAAGAGGCAAATAAAATTGTCACTAAAATAAAATTGTCACTAAGACTAAAGTAGCAATCTACTGTTCTCAAATAAAAAACAATATATTACAAAATATTGCGTTTAAGGTATGAAAGAATATATCGTTGCCATGTGTACACTATTGTACGGATAAGACTCGACATATACCTTATAAATTAATTATGATAGTTGGAGGAACAGATAGGTATAACGGAGTGTTTGGAACATACACTGCCTTGGACGGTCGAGATTTATAGTGGTGTAATTCACTCGCATGGGATTTCTCCTAAAATAAAGTTTTACGTTTACTGTTATAAAAAACTCCATATATATATATATTGCAGTTGTGAAAAACATCTAAAGGTTCAAAATACTACCATAACAAATATGTATATACTCAAAAATATAAAGAAATAATTAATTTGTAATTTTCTATATTTTCTATTTCTTCAGTTGTCAGCACATTGTATGAACGTTATATTATTTTACCTATATTGTTCATGCATTGTGCTGATAAGAGCGACAACACTAATTATTCTTGCTCTTGTTACTTAAGTGCTAAAGAGAAATATTCTTATTTCTCAGTCAAGACCGAAGTTACAACTTAATTCACTATGGAAGTAAACAGATAGAGCCTTCAAAACTTAAAAACTGTTATTAACTCAAAGTATAAATATTTTGACTTACACCACTGTGTTAGCGATATTGTTGACAGTACGAGTCGCTAAATGTGTCTTTCTCCACACACTATAGGATGTCATCAACTCGAATCATCTATCCACTTCAGTGTGCCTTACTGTATTGATACCCGAACGAACATAATTAATAGGTAAATCTTATGCAATACCTATATCTCATGTAATACCATACTCGTCTCTTCCCAATCTGCTCAAGTTTGCAAACGCTCTGTCTCCTCGACTATCGACCATCTTGACCCCCAGGTACACAGTTATCCTGGTATCTCGAATATCAATAGCATCAGTTTGGACAATGCAGGATTTAGATGGCATAGGTATAGGTGTATGAGCATCTATGCCTCAGTGAGGATGAGAACGGTTCATACACCGTTTCCCAAATTTTTTTGAGTCGCGATCCCCTTTTATAATATTCAAATAACCTGCGACCTCCCCCTGTATTAAACTAAGGTAAATTTAATAAGATAAAGGAAACACATTAAAAATAAAAATTTCAGAATATAATTCTAACTTAATAATTAAAATAAATAAGCGCTAAAAATCGTCAACTAAAAATAACTGTGGCAACCCCCCAGAAAACACTTCGCGACCCACAGTTTGGGAATCACTAAATTAAAATGATATCAGTAGTATATTTGACGCTAGTTCCAAGATAATTGCTTGACATATTACAATTTAAATCCGATTTTGGGAGTAAGCACGAGCATTGAATAAAATAGTTAGTTTATTGTTGAAATTCCATGTTTATTTTCTGCTCTCTCCCTTTTCATGTTTTCTGCCTCACAGCTCTCCCCGTCACTTTACCCCCTTCATGTTATTTTCGCTTTTATCCTCGATTTTTCCTGTTCTGTCTTCCACTAGAACGAATGTCCGTTCGAGATTACCCGATTTCAAGGTGTAGGCGCACACAGAGGTGGCGCGGCTTGCTACCAAAATGGCACGGCCACGATTTAGAGATTCGACGACGGCTCAGAGTCGAAGTGCCTTAAATCAGTGCCATGGCAAGAACAATATCGGCGTTTCTGAAAGCTAGCTGCATTCGCTTGTGAAATGGTTTCCCGTGCGCGCTGAAAAATCAAGCCAACAACTTGCAGTTGGCTGCGCCGCGGTGCTCAGTCGCGTTTTTATTGGAATCCATCCCCGGATCGATTCGACCGTTGCAAAAAAGCGTAACGACTTCGCCTCGAAACTAGCCAAGACCTATCGAAACGCCCGTGACCCAGTCTGGTTAAACTTCGACCACAAAAGAAATACGTCACGTCCGCTGGACCGGAGCACGAAGAGATCGTAGCCTGTCCGGGAACTTTCGATAAATGCCAATACTGTCACATCTTTTTTCGTAATTTCCGACGGGTTGACAGTCAGCCCTTCCGATAGCGAATCGTTCCTACGAGCACGATTTGTACGTGTACAGAAAGAAAAGGAAGGGGTGAAATAAAATGGAATCGCTCTTGTTAAGGCTTCGGAACTCAACAGCAATAACTGTTCGAATCAGCCTGAGAAACGTATTGGCCTACTATATTTTAACAACGTAATGTATTGCGGTGGTGAGTTTGTATTGAATACAGTACGGGTTATAATTTGAATTATTAGGCTAACCCTTTAACGCACAGACCCTTGAACGGTTATTTGAAAATTGTGTGGCTGATATATATATCTTATGCATCTTGTTATTTTGAAATGAAAAATATCAATTTTAAACCTAAAAAAAACAATAAATGAAAAAAAATGAAAATGAATGTTGCACCGGTGTAACACTGGGACGTGAAGGGTTAAATCGAAAGTTGATGAGTGTTGATTAAATAAGCATACAGCAGCGTGGCAATAAATAAATTTTATGCGAGAAGAAAGTTGCTCTAATTGAATGATTATGATAATTAAGAAACTCTGGTTGAGTCTACTTAGAATAAACACGAGAGATCGCTATGAATTTACTCCTTCAGCATTTACGATTTATATGGTTGGGTTTAAAATCCCTGGTTGGTTGAAATTGATCGATGGCCATGATATAGAATCTATCAGTTTCACTTCTGGAGACAGTGATAAGTGACGAAGTAGGAGAATTATAAATTTTAATCTTAATAAAGTTTTGTTATTTACCAATCATTCAACCACTATTAAGGTTGTCAGTATAAATATTTCTGGATATTATGAAAAAAGTCCAATATCAAAATTACAAAATATATGCCAACAGCATAGGTACTGATGAATTTAAATTTTTCAAAGTGCGTAACTTCTTATGTTTATAGATAAATCACTTTCAGAAGAAATTAGAAATTCTTCATTCAAAATGAAGGAAAATCATTGTTTAACCGATGATGAATCAATAATTGGGATCAGCTGTTAAATTCAGAAACCCAAGTATAGGAAATCGTAATTCCAAAGCAAAATAAACGATCGATATATATATATATATATATATATATATATATATATATTAATTATTAGACTTAAACGAACCCATATTTGCAGTTTAAACAATAAAAGAATCATTATTTGGCAATGTAGGGTTCCCCGTAGAATTAATATTAAATTCTTCTAAAACTGTTAATAGGTTACGATATAAAATTCGATTCTTTGAATTCTTGAAATTCTTTTAATGAATATCAGTTTTTCTATTGGAATTCCTTGAATTACTCTTCGAGCAAATATGGCGCCCTTCAAAGAGGAAACGTTACAGTAAAGAGAAATGCCCTCGGTTAACTACGTTTCAAATAAGGTAGACACTCGTCGAGGAATATCAATGTTGATACAAGACGTTTTCATTGTTGTCTTTCTCTTCCGCGGTCAATAATATTGAGTTATCGAGCTGCTGCTGAAAAGAGAACGGACTTCTACCATTTGAAGTGCCTTTCAGTATGATATTCTTTATTCTGTTCCTTACAGAAATCGCAAACAAACTGCCAAAGTTCTTCAGACGCACCATTAGGCTCCATCAGGAGATGCAACCAGCACTTTGGCTATTAGGTACATCTCGACGGGAAATTGAAGTTTACATTTCACCGTGCTAAATTAGTATGAAAATACAAAAGATGCTTCTTTGTTAGCGTTTAGAGTTTTAGAGAAAACTGAGGGAAGGAAATTTTATTTAACATTCAAGTAGAATAGCCAAGCGTTCTGGTAATGGAATACTATAGATATGTATAATACTAGCGATTCATTTTGAGGACACATTAATATAAAAGCAAAAAATTACAAAAATGATAAAATTACAGTATTAAAATGTTACTTGGTCAGAGTAAATTTTAACATGATTGCTATATATATAAATGAAAGTTGATTCGAAGAGCCTTCAGTGGAGGGAATGGAACTGATTATTTATATAGTTTTAAATAAATCTAATTGGCTTGAAAAATTAACAGTAATAAGACATTGTTACTTGCAACATATCAATTTTCTCTAGAATAAAATTCAAAAAGGTACCACGTAAAATGATTTTTTTAGCGAAGGCATTAGGTTATATAATTATATAAATAACCAGATTGTAAGATTGAAAAGTAGGTACCTATCAGTGATAGAAGTATACAAAGACATTATTATAATTATAATTAAACGATCGTTCTTCGTGTTAAAATTCAATTGTTTTAGTTTCTGCTAGCATTAGAAAGTGTCAAAAGCAATTTTTACAAAAAAAGAGCAGAAAGAGATGAAATAAGATGAACAGATATTAAAATACAGTATCAATATTGCAAATTAATCATCCAGTACTTATACACAAAACTGAGTTTCTGAATGTAGATAAGGAAATAGCAAAGCTATTATATAAAATATTATGGCATGATCTATTCGCGAGCATTCACATTCTGTCAGCGCAATTGTATTTAGTACTATTTCCCGTACCGAGTTCGATGCCTATCAATATAAAAGGAAGGGTGCTGCCAAGTGTTAATGAAAGTCTTCCCTTTCTAATATTATATTACAAACGCAACTCACTTGAAATCAGCAACAAATAAATTAACACGGGCTCCTGTTTTTTCTTTTGCAGATCGGGGCATTAAAGGAATACTTTCTCTTCGCCGATAAACGGCTCCACAAGAGGTCCCTCTCCACCAGCGAGTCGCATCACAAGACTCTAAGCGATGAGCCGAGGGTAAGTGATTTTCATCTTCACCGTCACTGAGTTGGGACGCGCTCATCAAACTTCAACAGAGAGCGCATACACAGGCACAGGTGCAAAATACAGAAGCCACATAATTTCATGGCGTCTGTCATGGCGTGACGGGCATTGTTTACTTGGCATTCTAATTTTCCCCTGCTCCTGCGAACAGTTTAATACCCGAGGCTGCTCCTCGAAGCGAACGGCTTACGGAGTCACGCAGTTACGTAATGTCGTGTGTACGTGTGCCGGCGTAATTCAACGGGAGTGTTGCCGGGCATTAAACACTACCTTGCTATTTTTCCACCCGGAAATTATTTCTCCTGGAATGGCGTCGTTCATTTATCGCGGAAGAAGGTAATGTCTTACCTTGTGTAATTCACGAAATAATCAAGAATAACTTGCTTCTCCTTCGTGTACATACAATTTGTAGTGCAATAAAGAGCAGAGTAATTTTTGGGGTAGAAAGAAGTGAAACGGTTTTGCACAGAACTTCGTTCTTGAAGTAGGTGATTTATTATAAAAGTTTATCAGGGATACGTGCGATTAAACAGAGCGTGGTTGAAGTCTTTATTATCCAGTATTTTTAATTGTTTAACGCTTCAGTAAGTTGTAGTATTGGTAACTAATATTGCTAAAGTGAAATTCAAAGATCAAGACATCTCTTTTTAATAATAGTATTAAATGAGAATGTAAATATTATAAAAATTTAACAGTATAATATGTAACGGTATTGTAATGGTATTGATTCAACGATATTGTTATATTTATTAACTAAACTGTGCGATTGTTCAGGGTGAGGAATGTGGAACGTAACAAGCAATACATCTGAAAATATTGTTAGTTAAAATTGAAGGGTGCATGAGGCCAAGTGGTTAAAGATCTAGGTACTTACACATATAACTCCCGGGACGATTATAAATGAGACGTAGAGGATCTCTTTTAATATCATAAGACCGCCTCATTTATGATAGTGCTATTAAAGCCTATTTACAACAAAATCGAAGAATTCATAAGTTATACATTTTCAATATCAATAGGTACTAAACTATAAGTCATTATTGAGTTCAGCATATCTTTTCCCTTTATATTAACTCCAAGCATATGTGAAAAATTCTACTACGTCATATCTAAACAAATCTTGGTGACTTAAGAAATTGCAAGACTTTAAAAAACGATTTAAAAATTCACAAAATACTTTCGACTGTACAATGTGTTCCAAACGTATTCTCCTTAACTACTGCCACCTATGTGATCCACCTAATGTATCAAAAAATAATACAAAAATAAAACTGTCAAGAAAATTGAAACCAAAAGAACATAAAAAATCTCACTATTTAGTTATTTAAACCATCTTACAAAATCATTCGCATGCGCATGTACATTAAAATGCTTCTTTATCATCCCTCTATTCTTTCTTGTAAAAGACGTTTTTAAATGTACAATCCCATTGTCGGAAACAAGAGACTTTCGTTGTTGGAGCCAACTAAAACGTCCTTTAATTAAAGTCCTCTTCGTTTGTCCAATCCGTTTCACGTTCAGCTCCTTAATGGAGATGCTGTACACGAATACCACCGCAAGTTCGAATAATTGAGAAAAAACGAGAACTTGAATCTCGAACAACCATATTGGAGCAGAATGTGCTTATCTATGTCCATCGAGAGAAGCTTTTTTCCCAACGAAAACACGGTAGAATATCGCCGTGATGTTTCCCAAGATAATATTGTCCTTGCGCCATCTTTCCAGTCACGGCTACTGTCTTTTTCCCGTCGATAAAGCACTTCGACTTCCCGGGGAAACAGAACACGAAAGGTTTATTCGGCAAATACTGAAGTCAAACAATTATAGGGTACAGGATGTACATTTAAGGCGAGGGTGTAGTAATCGTTGTTCAAATATGAGTAAAATAACAAGAAAGTACTGTGCACCTTTTACGTTTATATTAATATTTGAGTGTAGACTTTTTGATGCAGCAGTTACTTGTTCCTGGCAACTCGATGGGAAGCAATGTCTTAATAGCAATTCTTTGCGCGTTATTTTGGGAAATGGAAAAATTTTACTAGAAGCGTAGTCTATATGGTATTTGTATATGGAAGTAAAGAGTCAAATTTGTTTAAACTGAATGGTTCTGAAATTTATATTGAAGTTTCAAAAATTGAATGAGATACAAATTTATGTAACGTAAAACCAGTTATGATAATGCAAAATGGGAACACGTTTGGTAATTGCAATATTGGAGGAGATGTTCAAAGCTTAATTTAAATTATTTTCAAGAGTGAACTAACAATAAGTAAGAGGAATCTCGTCTCAAAATTAATGAAGGTACCGCGAACGTATTTCTTAAAATATAAATTATATTAAAATGTAAATAAGGAGAATTGCATTGTATAAGTAGTAAAGATTAATTCCGTATTTTTAGAAACAATAATTACACGAATTATTGATACATAAAACTTTTCAGTTTATGCGGGAGCTGTTTCTGCTTGTTTCTGGTATTTGTTTTATCTGTTACGATAAAATTTGTGCATAATCTGTATTCAGTAATGAGGATATTGCAATTTTGACAAGGTATATCAATGTAAGGGAAATATTTAGCTTGCTGCTTATTTTAGTATAATAGTCTTAAATTATTATATTCTGCTAAAATCTATGTAAATTATTGACCACTAAATTTAAGAAATAAAATTTATACAGGGTGTCGCAGAATAGGTGAGAAATATTTTAGGGGTGGCTCCAGCAAATCTAAATATTAAAAAATGTTCATATAAACATATGCCTTATTTAATTTTGATTAGCAGCGCTATAACGCGCAAACAAAATGAAATAGTATATATGTTTATATAATCTATTTTTATTGTTTAAATATGCTTAAGTCACCCCTAAAATATTTCCCACTTATTCTGTGACACTCTGTATAATTTATATTTACAATAAAATATAAATATATATATTCATCAATTTCAAAGTGAAATGAATCTTGTAATCCAAATTCTATTTTAATACTGTGCTATTATACATTATTAAATGAGTCTCGCAATAACATCATCTTAGGTATACTTATCAGAAAAAAACTGTTTTTAGAACCGCATTAAAATGTTAAAATAATTCAGTTGGAAAATGTTGAAGGGTCGAGCTCAGAAATAGAATTAATGAAACACTTCACAGAAACGAATGTAACGATTTAGAAGAAAATTGTATTCCTAAAAATAATAGTTCTGCACTTTCTGAAGGAGGTACCTAGGATGTGTCACGCGAAGTGGAAACAGGAAAGTAATCTTCTGGAAGCACTCCCGCCTCAAGAAAACATGCTTGTGTGAAGCATTAAAACGTTGAAGTGCAGTAAGAAGAAAATAATGAAGTTTTTATATGCTTCCTGGTTCGTGAATATAATAGTAACGTAACAAGTTAACGTTTTTTGCGTATATTAAAATATAATCGTTGATGTAACTAAGAACATCGTTTATACGAATACTGTGCCCATCAATTAATTCAGATAATCAAAGTTCCATATTATAATCTTTGTAAGTGTTGACTTTCTCCTGTTTTCAACACGGATAAAAAGAACTGTGTAAGGCAAGCACGTCTGGAAGGATTTATCACAATCAAATTATACGGAAAGGTTATTGCGTGCAATCTAATCGGATTTGCTCTCGAATGGCAAATCATTTAACATCATTACACGCGTGGCTTATAGTAACTTTTGTCACGCGCTGATAACTTACGTGACACGCACCCCTTTCAAATTAGATATTTCACTTAACAAGGTGTATAATTTTATGGCGGTCAAGTACCTGCCGATCGGCAGACTGGGCACGCACGCTCGCGGAAATTCTGATTCGCAAAATATGGTTTCCTCGAATGTTCTGTAATTATTCGGACCAGTACCCGGTTTTATTTGATTTTGAATGCATACATCAATTAATCAATTTTATGCCAATAATATTTTAAGAGTAACAAGTGACCAAAATATATTAGTATTAAAATTAAGAAAATATGTAATTTAATGTACTTCATTTTATAAATCGTTGCTGGTGACATATAATTTATATGAGAACATTGTAATTTTAAAAACCTACTTTTGGTGAATGACTACATTGTATATCATTCTTTATATATAAAGTGTTTTAGTAAAGAAAATATTAGATTAGGTTTCCCGAAGTTGTCCCGAATTTTACTACGGCATTTGGGTCGATATTAGGTATATACAATCTGACTTTTGAGTTTAATATAATAACATAATCGCCCTTTCGTTTCACAAAATCCCAATTTTTTGGAAAAACCATTACCTCGTCTCTGCAAAACTTCTATGGTTTTTCACTGAATTATTTTCAAATACTATTTTCTAGAATGTCGAAATTTTCAATGAACTATAAAATATTTCATATCTTCCCGATATTATAGAAGTCTTGCTGTTATAATCAGGAATTATTAAATATATACAGTGTTTTTTACAAAAGTACAAACACTTTATTGTTGATAAATTTTTTAATTAACATCAAAAGTTTTTAAAACCCAATAACTCCATCCCCTTTTGTCATCATAAAACAGTAAAACTTATAAAAAAGGTTCATTAATCCTCACCATTATCAATCATTTGTCACTCAAACAATAAAACAAACGTTCACAAATTTAAATTTGAAAATATCCTGCCATATAGTCTAAACTAATAATTCAAAACCATCAGATTTACAAGTAAAACTTTCATAATTACACACCCCAAACAATTCTAGTACCTATGTATTATTCCAATTACGAACAACCTGTTATTGGTTTAAGTTCATACTTCTGCACACGCATTCATCGGATTGAAATACCGCTTAAGCAATATTTCGGGTAACAAGAGCTCAGCAATACGTTCAGCAATATGTTCAGCCAGTTGGACATCGAATAAAATTTCACCGAGAGAAATGGTGTTCTAGTGCACGGGGAGGATCGACGCTCGAGCTCCAGTACAAACAAATCCCGTTGTTCTGTACACTCTTGCGATCTCTGATTTAGCGCGTTTCAACATTGATCGATGCAATCCAGCGAGCAGCCGCGGGATTTAGCGTTGCGTTTTTTCGAGCATGGCGAGGCACGTGGCGCCACGACCGTGACACTTATCGACGCGAATCACGGACGGGCCTGCGGACTTTGGCGACGAGCCAGAATTCAGGGGCCGTGAATTGCACCGCGAGCCTCCAGCGTCGAATCGGCCAACGATATGAATGAAACGATGACCGAGGCGTCGCCCGTTTCATATGCTCCGTTGAGTCGAACCGCCACCACGAAAACGTTTCTCGTTGATGGCACAGTTTACAAGGCACCATACGGGTAAATCCGTATTTGTGAAATTTTCAACTCTCCAACGAATATTTCGCAATAAATCGGAGCTTCATTGCGCGCAAATGGGGGATATTAAAAATGTTTAATAACGACCCCTCCGTTAATGGAAATGGAATTGGTTTTAATCTTTTTACGTGTGAATCTCCCCATCCGGTTATTGTTTAAAAAAATTATTTAATAAGCTTTGACCTGCATAACTTTATTTCAGGTGAAGTTGCTTCTGAGATTTAAAGTGCACTTTTTACATGACTTGAACCATACACTTCTTTTAGTTTAAATAAAATCCAATGATCTATGTAGTAAATAATTCACAATTATTTAACGTTGAAATTTGGGGATGTGTCATGAATCACCACGTGTGACACGTGACTGATAACGAATGGGTTAAATACACATCACGCGTGACGCATAACTGCCAACGTGTAAAATTTGTAATATAATTGACACTAATGGCTGCGGTGTCATGTAAACGCGACGTTGCATTATAAACAGTTCGGGACAATTAACTTTATCCCTAGAATTTACAGAGGGTGTTCGGTAGCTGGCGGTAAAGCGGAAGGGGGATGATTCTGTATGAAAACATAAGCCAAAAACATAGGATAATATTTTTTTATACGAGGCTTAGTTTTCGAGAAAATGGACTTTAAATATTCGATGGGTTATTTATGGAGTCGCGTTAAATTAATTTTGTATTCCGAAGAAATTACTAGTTTCGGACTATTAAAAGAAGAAATTAATATAGGGTTTGATAAATTAAACAGCAGAACACACTAGAACACGTTCATAGATATTTAGTTGGAAGAGCAGAAATGTGCATTCGGTAGATTGAGCAGCAATTTTTGGAATCATAAAATTTATGTTATTCTGTTTTATTGTGTATTCTTGATTAATCAATATAGTAAACATAAATCTGAACCGAGACAGTAGCGAATGTTTAAAATCGATTTTCTTGAAAACCAAGATTCGTATAAAAAAATATTATTCCATCTTTTCGACTTATTTTCTCATGCAGAATCGTGCCCTTCCCGGTTGTACCATCAATTACGTGGCAACCATAGTCCTTACGCTCGATAATTACCTAAATAATTCTCATTATGGGTATATTTCCCCAATTAAATTGATTAAATGTATATAAAGTATTATACCAATCCTCATATTTGTTTAGCCATTTCTGATTAATTGATAAACAAAGTTGAATACATTGAAAGGACAATATTAATTAACCGTATCAAAATCCTTTATTTTTCATTAAATAAATATCCGACTTACCTAAGAATGATCAATTACCTATCAATTAAATGCAATTCAAATTCCAAACTACGAAAGCAAAGCGTTATCTCCCATACAATATACCTAGAACTAAATAAAAAACTATAAACTTAACTATTTCACGAAATTAATCACGTTCCCCAGCAAACGTATCCCTGATAAATTAAATTTGTGTTACGTATTCCCTCGAGGCATCGCCCAGGCCCCTGTTTCCCAAACGCGAGTGCTATTGATTATAGAGAGATCTTTCCCTGTTTTTCCAGGTGCGATGGTTCCAGCAGCAGCACGAGAAGAAACGCAAGAAAAGGGACTTCGTGCCCACGTCGTTCGGATTCGGCGATTATCCGGCGTTCTTCGACGAGTTCGGCTCTCGTCCTAGGCAAGCCACGTTCCATCGACAAAGAAATAGAGGCATACCTCTCCAGAACCTGTTCACGGATCCGCTCTTTAAAGAACAGTGGTACCTGGTAAGTGGGCCCTTGGATTTTACTTCCTTCGAATCGGCCAAAACGGGCTACGTGACGGGACTACGACCTCCGATGTGGCGAACTTAACGGCATCCGATAACAGTTACATATATCGCATTCGAGATCCTACCCCCTACCGCTCCCGATTCCTCCTGATTTCATTTTATTCGGGAGTCTATGTCGCCGCCAAATGACGTCTCCAGGAGTTACGATCAATAACACGCGCGACTGCTTGACACGTTGATTGCCACGCGACGGGTTCGGTAATACAGTAATACGCTGAGGAGATATGGGAGACCGCCGTGGCGTGTGAACGTAGCGGCTGCTTTAAACGATCAAGATCGATCGACGTTAGACTGACTTATTCCCCGCATCGAGTTAACCCCTTAAGCGCTTTTGACAGATATAATCATCATGTGCTTGCACACTACAGAGGGCTTAAAACTGGGCATACACGCAAAGCTTTGATAGGTTGCCTGCAGGGATACAAGCTCACAGAGGATTCAAAAGACAACTCCTCGCGTAATAGAAGCAACCATGGACGCGAAGGTTCACGGCAGCTTTTCATTGTAGGCGTGGTCTTCTTCTCTGCAGTGTTGCTGTATTTCTTCTATTGTTGATAAAGGAATAAATAGTGAAGTATATGTGTAGTGGGCACAGTCATAGACAGAAGCACTTTTCGATTGTTGGGTCAGGTGGTTGAAAGAAATGACAGGGGAAAAGATACTGATAAAGGACACCTATTTTGTTTTTCTTGGAATGTGTTGTTAGGCACGGAAATCTAAGATATACGTATTTTTATTTTTGCCCAATCTGACTTTTGAGGGGTTTGACCACCTTGGCTGAAGCACAGTTATAGTCATTTTTGGTAATTTTTTTTTAGGGAGATAATGAAATAAATGGAATATTGAATATAAACCTGTTATTGTACAACTTTCGACGGAAAAAGTCGTATTTTTTTTTTGTACAAAATAGCGGGTATAGAGTCGTGATACGCGAAATCTTGCCGAATGACGTTACCCACGGTGTTTAATCTTACGGCTATACCGTTTGATCTAGAACAAAAAACCAAAAAGTTTTATTTTCTACATGCCTAAAACTAAAGAAGTACTTATGGATATCTATGAACACTCATTTTTGTCGACATGGCGAACACGCGGAGAAAAAGTTTTTAACAGAATTGTATGCATATGAATGAAGATGTACATATAAAATTTGATTTATCCCGTTATAAAAAACGAAAATATAATTATGAGAAAGCTAATGAGGCCCCAATAAGTTCCCATGATATCAGTAAAATTTCACGCTGTAACTGAAATTAGGGCAAGCTTTTACACAGAGATACTTCTTGCGATCGTTTCTTAAAAAATAAATTCCGTAAAAAAATTGTCACACACTTCCACCTGTATGAGGACACTAAGGTGGCCATATCCACAAGAAATAATGTTTCGTGAAAATATACAGGTAACTCTAAATAAGCATCTCTATAGATACAGCCTCATTTCATGTTCATAATTTTTTTTTTAAATTTGTCTATTCATACAGCCGTATAGAAACACACTGTGCAGAACCTAACAGGGCGCTTAACTCCCTCAGAACACCTTGTTTTGATATGAGATTGTTATCTACTATGACGAATCTATCAAATCAACACACTTTTAGAAATGAGAGTCTTCGTTATACCAGAAAACTCTTGGTTAAACAACAATTTCCTCGTCGTACCTGCATGTTTCCCAGACCCATACCTTGTATGAATTTGCACGTAACTTGTTACATACATCGTTTGTAAGAAGTACACCACGTTTCCATGCACGCCATCTGAAGTATCAGTCTTGCGACTGAGTTAGATAGGAGCACATCAAAACACATAGAATACATCAATCTTAGAAAAAAAGGATATTACTCAAGTGTTTGAAATAAATTATCTTCTCGAACTACGCTGTTAAGCATTAAAATCTGAAAAATACGTATTTCTCCGTTTTATCCTGAATATGAAATTTGAACTGTGGAGCACACCTCGAAGATTGAAAATTTTCATTTTACGACCGATGGTTCTAGCCTCCATAAATTTCAAATATCTCGCAGACGATGTTCCGTTTAAGAGAAAGAGGCACTATAAAATGAACTGACTGCTATTCAGTTTACAAATTACGGGAGACAGTGAGAGGGAGCAGACGAAGTTAAATACGTTCTACGTGTTTTCCTGAATAATCCAATGGCAAAGAATTATTTCTAATCTAATCTCGTGTCAGAGAATCGTTGAATAACAGCGCCAGAGGCAGGTATAGGTTCTGCGTATAGTAAGAACGATTTGTTCCTTGTCGATACGAACGAGAAATTTGAACACGGCCGGAGGTCGTCCTTTCTCATGCGCTGCTGTTCATAATTCTCCGCGCGTCGCCTCGAACGATCGTTTCCGGTATAGACAACGGCGATCGCTGCGTTTGTCGTTTCTAGAATTAACGACGGAACACCGATATACGAGGGTAGTATTAACAATGAGATGTTTTTCACTCGCAAACAGGATCTCGTGCTCGAAACAAGCACGTCATTTTGGATGATTTCGTGTGCATAAATATCGATCGGATCGTTGTCGGATGATTTAGTTCGTTCAACGAGCTCGTACTCGAAGAAATGAATAGCTGAATAAACGAGCGATCGGATGGAATTTGGCATTCGTAAGTGGCAAGAGATGATTTGATCGATCGTCACAGTGTAACGAGTGCCTATGTAGGAGAAAAAAATCAATTTTCCTTTGAGATACTCTTATTTATATGTAATTGATATGTTAATCATATTTTTACTCACAAAAATTAATTTTTAATATAAAATAATTCAGCAAAATATATTTTTCTACTTAATAAAAATAAAAAATATATATCTTTAAATACATTTAGGCAGAGATTAATAACAAACATTTGAAACAATTATAAATAAATAAAATTCAGTTTTTTAATAATTTGTGTTGATAAGTTTCGAATTATTCATTCTTATTATCTTTATCCCTATCAGTTGAATTTGAAGGAAAAACTCATCTCTTTTTGGCAACGCTGAACTAAGCGTTGTGTCAATACCGAAAACATGACACAATTTTTTTTACCGTGGCGAGTGTATTAATAAAAGCCAAAAATATTTTTTAGGACATGTTATAACTTCTTCTTGTAAAAAGTTCATAAAAGTCACCTATTTCTCGAGCATTTTTCCCGGAAGGTCTCCTTTAAGTTTCGATAATTGTTACACTAACTTTATTTATATGGAATATAGAATATTTATAATGGAATATAGAATAAATAACGTGATGTTGGCGAAGCAGCAGAAAATTAAAGTTTACCTAGGGCATTATATCATTATTCAGTGAGGAATAATCGAAAAACTTTCAAACAAATTTAACAATTAAATTAACCTAAATCCAAACAATGTTTAAGAGTCGAAAATAGGCAAAAGTCGTGATTTCTTTTATACTAATGCTAATAATGTGTATTTAACACACTAAAAATTAAGATCGATAATTTTTTCTTAGTTTGTAGTATTTTGCAACTTCTCTATAGAAGCACTGTTTTATACAACAAATAGTTTAAAAGTTATTTGAGGTAACCATTTTAAATACTTTATCTTTACATATCCAGTACTGCAGAAAGCGAGCGAGAACAATAAATCTCGTTGCGTGTCCATCGGATAAACAAATTTATTGGACAATGCTGTCGAAACTTTTTAATACAGTCCTAATAAAGTTTTCATTTGAATGACGAATGGCCATCGAGTAGCTACGCGTCACACGTTTATTCCGAAATTTATGGGGCAAAAGGAAACATTTGATAACATACTTTGTTATAGTTGAGAGGAGGATTGGATCCTCACAGAAGTTGAACATTGTGGTACTCGCGGACGAAGCGATTTTTTAATCCGTCACTGCATTTTCGAAAAACTATTTTATTTCACAAACGCAAATTGTCTTTCTGAATCAATGTAAAACGAAAAGGAATTTTCTAATATTCCCCAATACTCTGTATTTCAAAACTCCTTCAGAAATATGAACTTTGTCACTAATATTTCACGAGCAGCGATTTTAATCGTAATTTAGAAATTTGATCCCCAACGGTTTCCTAATTCGTAAGATTTTATATTCCAACCCCGTCCCCTCTTCCTTACATAATATTTGTTACATTGCATTTTTTTCAATTATTAAAATTCTTTTAAAGGTTTATACAACACATTGAAAATTAGGTTTAAAAATATTACATAACACACTACCTGACTCCCCCCGTAAGAAAACTTAAAAAATTCGAGACCCCTTCCCCCCAAAAACCCTTAAGTAATTTAAGAATAACCCCCCTATTCAATATAAACAATAACTTTGTGCGTAACAAATAATTTCTATTGCAAAAGTAATTTCAAGAAATACATTGCGAATCTTAACAAACATTGTTAAGGGTAGGTCTATATAAATAGTTAAAGAATTTCAGGACTTGAAAGTATTCACAAGTCTTGTCCCCAAGATAAGCATATATTTATCTAATTGAGGAATAATGTATTTACCACGATCCCTCTAATTTCTTCTTTTCAGAACGGCGGAGCTAAAGATGGCTACGACATGAATCTTGGGCCAGCCTGGCAAAAGGGTTACACGGGGAAGGGCGTCGTCGTGTCGATCCTGGACGACGGTATACAGACGAATCATCCCGATCTGGCGTTGAATTACGACCACCAAGCCAGTACCGATATCAATGACAACGACAATGATCCTATGCCAAGAGACAATGGTGACAACAAGCATGGCACCCGATGTGCCGGCGAAGTTGCTGCAGTTGCATTCAACCAATACTGCGGCGTTGGTGTCGCATATAACGCCAGCATTGGAGGTAAGCAGGGGTTGAAACTCTGACAGAAATAATTCATTCAAACTGTTGTAGTATAGAGGCGCCTCGTGTCACAGTTACGAAAAACCGAATTAACGTCATAGCTGTTAGAGTCGGAAACGATCCTCGTATTATTCGGCAACAGGTGTCAGAGGTGTAAGGGGTGATTCTACGTGCCAAAATAAGACGAGATTCTGGAATGACGAAATTGCGTTTGAGGCTTCGACTTCGAGTTTTTAATAATTAAGGGGCTCGGTGAAAAACAGTCTAGAAAGTGGAATAACTTTTTTAAAATTGGATCACACAACTTGAGTTTTTTTGGGGAAGATGAAAGGATTAATTTACAAGGGGATTTGTTTCGTCGTTTTGGAAAAATGCAGTTGGTCGGAATAGCGAAGAAAATAGTCAGGGTCGCTTTTTCTTTTTTACCTAAGTCTGTAATGAATATTTAAAAAATGCTGTTTGTAGATTTAAGTGAGTTGTATACATGCTGATAATTTTATCGAAATCAGTTGATGCAGAAATAAGCGACAGGGATCGAAATATGTAAGAATTTTTAGGTTTATTACAGTTATTAACAAAAACTGCGATTTTCAATATTTTTAACTGTTTGTAGCTTATAGGTTGTTAACTGATTTCGAAGACATTGTTAGCATCTGCACAACTTACTTAAATCTGCTAAAGGTATTTTTTAAATTTTCAAACAGGCTTAGATAAAGAAGTTGAAAAAGCGGCCCTTCGCTATTTTCTTCGCTATTCCGACCAAGTGCAATTATTTTGAGAAATGGGGAAAAACGTCACTTTGTAAATTAATTCTTCCAGCTTTCTGAGAAAACTAGTCTTTAGTCCAATTTAAGTTATTCTGTTTAAAAGGGTGTAAGTATATGGCTGCCACTGTATGCATATATTTTCGTTTCTTTGTACCATTAACTCCTTCCTGCAGTGTAGTGAAATTCCATCACCTCCTACAATAATAGCATGTTCATTTCACCGAGGAGAATCATATTAAATTTTCTTCACGCTGAGAAAAAACAAATACGTGGTGGAAAAGGGGCTCATGCCACTCGGCTCCTTAGAAACACGCGAGAAATCTCGTATTATTTTCAAAATGGAATTAATAGATATACCCTATGTAGAGAAATTAATTATTTATGCGAAGCAAACACTGAAATAAGTAGTAATTCTCGTAATGAGAATAACGATAAAATATTAAGACATTGTGGTGAATATTAAAAAAAATGAATTAATTATTCAACTGAACTTGAAATATAGTTGTCATTTATCATCTAATTCAAGTATACAAGAAAACTGGATTTTATTCTTTAAATAAATTTCCATAATCACCTATTGAATGTTATTGAATTTGCAATAGAAATATTTTTATCCGTTCAATTTGGCTCCCTCCAAGATTAAATCCTGAGTGTGCCACTGGTAAGATGCATTAATTTTTACTTTACCTAGCGAGTGCTTTCCTGTATTATTCTACATCTACACAGTATGTAGTATCTCGGTATTTACGTAATGACTGTCTGCAACACTTCTTTGTTCCTTCGCGTAAGCGACCCCAAGGATGTAATATGTAATGCACTAATGAGAACTGAAATTTTTATATTTCCTATTAGATCTTACATAAGAATGCTACAAATACATTTGCAAAAATCTCCCTGTGAAAATGAGTCCAACTACAACCTAATTCGTATTATGTTTAATTAATTTTTAAATAATTCAAATTTCCCGTATCGCTCTTGGCGATAGATGAGTCTCACTATTTTTCTACATCACTGATTCCATATATCTTATTCACTCTCCTGGTAATTTATGCTAATTACTACATTAAATACTTTATTCTCCCGTAATAATACTCAGCGGCGGATTCGATCAGTACAATATGGCATTGATAAAACGGATTCAGTTAACCAATTAGAAATATCTCTGCATGGTGGCTAATGATCCGTGTTCTGAATAGAAGCAACTCCAGTGAATAATTACCACGAAACGCACACCACTATCACTTCGTCAATGAATTCTGACCAGAGCTAGCTGCGTTACTAGCAACATCTCGCAACAATATTTCAAAAGGGCATGGCTTACAAGGGAAAGCCCCAAACACTGACAAGCCTGTCCATGAAAGCCTTATACAGCTGCACGCACACCTCATACAGCAAATAGTTTTCTCATATATCGAACCATGCCAAACTTTATTACTGAAGTTCCTACTTATTCTCCTTCATCTCCAATAAATTTTATTTGTCACGTTTCCTATCACGATCATAATCGCGCCGTTTAATTACACGTCGACAAGCTAATTTTCAGCACGACATTCCACTTATCGTTCCACCTTCAGTTCCAATTTCCTAGGTGCTGTAACAGTTATTAAAGTGTCGATCACTCCACGCTTCGGCGCGTTATAAGTGACTTCGTCAAGTTATATCGAGTTTCGATCATTTTGTCACCACGCTTCCTTTATATTATTTCTTATTTAATAATACGATCCTTGTTCGGTTTAATGACACTCTCCGTAAGGGGTTGTCTTTAATTACGTAAGGGTTTGGAGGTGGGAGGTCGCGAATTTGTTACGTTTTCTTACAAGGGGGTGGGAGTCAGGTATCATTTTACGTAATATTTTTTAACCTAATTTTCAATATGAGTTGGTTAGAAAAATATGTTTCATCGCATACACGAAACCGAGTTAAATGATTTATATTATAAACCATTGAAAGAATTTTAATAACTAAAAAATGCAATGTAAAAAGTATTACGTAAGGAAAGGGGGTTGGAGTATAAAATGATTTTACGAATTCTTATACTCTCACGTAATTTAAAGACGGTCCCTAATATCGTGATGCAGGATCATAGTAAAGTTGATGGAACAGATATAGTAATGTGTTTGGGACTCTTGAAATTGTGCAAAGTGATGTCACCGAAGATACTAGGTCCTAGATATATAGCGGACAAAAAAGTTTCCACTTTTTCGATGTACTTTATCTCTATTATTTTTTAACATCAACTCAAAATTGCAACATATTCCCAATATACATATTCTGATAGAGAATTGAAAACTGTATAAAACCCAGAAAAGGTTGAATTTATTTAACTAATAAACAAAATCCCTAGATAACATTAAACACAACAACACCCTTTTAAAGCTATTAAAAATGTATTATCCCGTTCAATGTCATAAATTTTTTGTTAGTTACATAAATTCAATTTTAACTGGATTTTATACAACTTTAATTCCACAATTCCAAGTTGATATTAAAAAATATAAAAAATGAAGCAAATTGAAAAAGTGGTAACTATTTTATCCGCTACTGTACCTGTTATTTTTCATCACTTTAGAGCTCCGCAAGCCCAATATATCTCGGTTACTGATTAATAAAAACTGCTATTACACCTTACTGTTGTTACGACGCTGCTGTGTCTGTTGCACCAACAATAATTACAAACCCCCGACCACGAGAAAGCGATGTACCTTTGCGTCAACCACCTTGCTGGGGGGCCGTATAAATTCCTGTGGAAATCTCGACACGTATGCAGCGAGGAGGAAAGCCATCTGACGCACATACCTTCCGTGTTCTCAGGCGTGCGAATGCTCGATGGCCCGGTAAACGACGCCGTCGAAGCCAGAGCGCTGGGATTGAATCCTGATCACATCGATATATATAGCGCTTCTTGGGGTCCCGAGGACGACGGTAAAACTGTCGACGGTCCTGGTCCTCTTGCCAGAAGAGCGTTTATTTACGGTGTAACCAGCGTAAGTTGCATAATCTAGTTTTCTATTATTTCTATTCTTGCTTTACACTCCTTCCTTTTCTCTCCTTCCGCTTTGAAAAATTCAAGGAAATTCACACCGTACGTCTCGACTCTCAATATGCTCCAGTTTGATCGAGTTAACATGAAACGTTGAAAATTATAATTCAGCTTTTGTATACAAGCGTTACAACTTGCTTGACAAAGAGCATGCGAAATGCAGTTTCCTCTGGTGTGATGGAATTTATTCTGTAACTTTAGCTACCCTTTCAAAGCATGTGCGCTTCGTTTTATGATCAACGAGACGCAATTAAGCAAGTAAAATCTGCGCGGATTTGCGGTAAGGTACATTCTCGAGAGAAAAGGAAAAAATTGTTTTTTCTCTGCGACAGCATGTTTCACGTTTCCACTAGAGTTTTATAATGTTTGAAATATTCGAGGTACAAAACCTTCCTCGCAAGTGTCCTAAAAGATTCAGTTAGATACTCCTGATATGTCGGAAAATAGGGTCATTTTAAATGATTTTTTGACATATAAAAAATCTTCATATTTCAAAATGTGTATAAATTAAGCTGTATTCTTTTCGAAAGGAAATTTGATATCTTAAGAAATGGTGCCATAGCCTCTTCATAGTTACCAAAAATATCTCAGAAATTAATGGACCGATTTGAATAAAATTTTGCAACCAATATTCTTAAGATTATAATCTAGGACTTGTTAAGGCAATTTTTGTTTTTTATTAACAAAAGAAGATGACAACTTGGGTAAAGAATCTCATGCTTGACTACCTGCCATTTTAAAAAAACTACTTTTTTCAAAATCTGCGCCGACAAGTACTAGATTATAGTCTCAAGAATATTCCTGCAAAATTTTATTCTTTCAAATCGGATCAATAATCTCTCAGATATTTTTGGTACCGCAAGTCCTGTCACTATAAACAGGCCTTAGAAGAAGAGGCTGCCCTGGCGCACCATTTCTGAATATATAAAATTTATTTTTGAAGAAAATACAGCTCAATTTATACACAACAAGTTATATATCTTAAATTCTAAATCTAACATTTCCCTATTTGAAAAAAAAAATCATAAATATGACCCTATCTTCTGACCTACCAACACTATATAACCCCTAAAACTTCAAACTCTTTTGAAATAACAGAAGACTAAATTATTTAAAAAAATCTAACGATTTCCAAATGAACACGTTAAAGGGTCGCAAGGGCAAAGGGTCAATCTTCGTATGGGCATCAGGCAACGGGGGTCGACACACGGACTCCTGCAATTGCGACGGCTACACGAACAGTATTTTCACGTTATCCATATCGAGCGCCACGCAGGGAGGCTACAAGCCCTGGTACCTGGAGGAGTGTAGTTCCACTCTTGCCTCCACTTATTCCTCGGGGACGCCGGGCAACGACAAAAGCGTCGCGACTGTGGACATGGACGCGAAACTGCGGCCTGATCACATCTGTACCGTCGAGCACACTGGAACGTCAGCGTCGGCACCGTTGGCAGCGGGTATAGCCGCCTTGGCACTCGAAGCCAATCCGAGCCTCACGTGGAGGGACATGCAGTACCTGGTGGTGCTCACGTCGAGATCTGGCCCCCTCGAGAAGGAACCGGGCTGGATCCTGAACGGAGTGAAGAGGAAGGTCTCCCACAAATTCGGTTATGGGCTCATGGACGCTGGCGCTATGGTCAGCCTAGCTGAACAGTGGACCAACGTGCCACCCCAACATATTTGCAAATCAGACGAGATCAACGAGGAGAGACGTATCGACCCGACCTACGGCTACACGCTCAGCGTCTACATGGACGTTACTGGCTGCGCTGGATCTTTGAACGAAGTTCGATTCCTCGAGCATGTGCAGTGCAAGGTAAGGGAAGTTAACGGAGGATGGAAATGAATCCTTTAACGTCTGCGCACACGTATTGGTTCTCTAAAGGTGTATTGCGGTCTGTAGCAATGGTCTCTTTGCCTCAGTGTCCGTAAATGGTAAGGACAAGTGTGAACTGCTGTATTCTAAAACAGGGAAATGATATTTATTACTAATGACATAGGCGTGGAAAGTTTTTGCATCATCTTTTTTTTTTCCTAGTTTTCAAAGTGTTTTTATTTATTTTTTTTTGGTATTTTTGTGTTGTTTCGGGAATTATTTTATTTTGTTGTATTTTTTATGTTCTTTTATGTTTTTTGTATTGGAATGTTATATATTAACCGGGTTGGTTCTAGATGAGAAATGTTTCTCGCGTATTTGAAAGTAGGTTAACAATATATTTTCTTTTTTTGCAGAAGTGTGGTTGTTAATCTTTAGGCGACCGGCAAAGCCCCTTTTGTGGTTTTGAGTAAGCACACTACTTAAAAATGGTTTAAAGTGTAAATTAAAAAATTAAAAACAAATATAGAGGAATAACAGCGCTAAGAATGAAGTATATATATATTTGGTGCTTTGAGTGCTTTGAGTAAGCACACTACTTAAAAATGATTTAAACTATAAATACAAAAATTAAAAATAGCAAATATATATATATATAAAGTCCAAAAGGGACTCTGCCGGTCCCCTAAAGGTTAACATCCACAATTCTGCAAAAAAAGAAAATATATTGTTAAGCTATTTTCAAATACGCGAGAAACGTTTCTCATCGAGAATCAACCCGGTTAACAAGGTAATACATTTTTTGCCACCGTAACACTCCATAATTCCGAATAATCATGTTAAATCCCACGTAAAGATATGAAAACGAAAAAAAAAGTATAATGCGAAGCGTATTTATAAATAATTTTATACATCGCAATACATGAACGCCTTCCGCGTTTTGAGGTCAATTTAATAACGAAACAATTTTTTCTTAAGACAGAAAGTCAATGTCGCTATTTTTTTCAATGGAAATAAGAAAAATTAACATCTGTAAAGAAGTCTCAAAAAATTAATCCCAACGCAATTTAAATATCTCTGAGTACCTACCTATATTTTTTAAGTTCTTCAGTTCCTATGTGTTTTTATATAAAAACAGCTCGATAAAATAAATTACAAATAGCGGGTATGCCATTGAAATCAACGTTTATACTTCAAGTACAACTCATTTAAAAAAAGAAACGTCTCTACATAATACTTTTTAGATCTTTTACGTTTACATATCGATTGCCTTTCAATATATTAAATTAAGTACTGTAATAAGTTTTATCCTTTCAATAATTTCGTTAATACACTCTATTTCAACGAGGTATCTCTTCGCAAATATTCCATATCGTTAGAAACGATTTAATTTCGTTTCGTCCTTATTGCTAGTCACTTTCATTATGTTTTTACGCAGCACGGCGGAAAAGTATCCTTCAGCCAATATTCATGAACGTAATTTATTCGGAAAGGAAGCATTCCAGCGCGCAGCATTCCGACTCCAATACCAAATACATTTCTGCTGGGTAAAAAACATTTTTCAGTGTGCGATCTTTTAAATCCCTAGCACCACGAACGAACATTTGCAAGTACTGCCCGTGGAAAGAATAATTTCATAGCATCATTAAAATGGAAACTCCATTACAAGCGTTTTGTGAATCGCAGACTGGAACGAAATATACTTTTACATAAAGGGAAGATAAATTTTATTTTAAATGTTCCGGTCCCTCTTACATTCTGCTTCTACCGATTTTTTCATACGATAATTTGCTTATAATCTGTGTAATTCAGAAAGATGTTTCTGCATGTAAAGATAAATCAGCAACGTAGGATAAATGTTTTTATACCAGCCTTTGTTTTCGGAAACATGTTGGATACGCGCTTGTTTGGGTAAAACTGGGTTTAACGGATTCAACGGCTGGTCGCCCTGTTTGTACAGAAGTAACAATTTACGCTAAAAATATTACTACCTTGTCAGTGAAAACAACAAAGATATTCTACGGTAACAAAAGATTGTCCAAACATTTTCTGTAGCAGAAACGAGTTAAAGGAAGCGTTTGCGTTCTTAATATTCCAATAATTTATAAATTACTAAATGAAGATAGACTTCAGTGAGCAATTTGCATATAATCATGATAAAAAAAATCGATTGACTTTCAAACGAAGCTTCGTGAATATTTTATATTTTTTATTCATTTTTCACAGTTTTTATTGAAAGTTTCCCTGTATTAATTAAAATCCCATTATCGATTCAATAAAGGAATATTAAAAGGACATTATGGTGTGTCTATAAAGGTTTAGGAAAATAATCTTATCTTACAATTAGTGAATAGTAAAGAAAATACACACTAACAAAGAAATTTTTTTCTACAAGTTATACTAACAATATTTTTTTTAATGAGACGTAAAACATTTTTTAAACAGGTTTCGTTGAGGTTCTTTCCAAGAGGAAATTTAAGATTGCTGTTAACATCTCCAATGGGGACCACATCGACCTTGTTGTTCGAGAGGCCGCGGGACGTTCTTAGTTCAAACTTCGACGACTGGCCCTTCCTCAGCGTGCACTTCTGGGGTGAAAAAGCTGACGGTCGATGGACTCTGCAGATCATTAATGCAGGAAATCGGCACGTAAACTCACCAGGCAAGTACTATTAATGTCTCGTTTCATCAGCAAGCTGTATGTTTGCAATTGATCTAATCCTCTTGACTAATTGCTGTGTAACGCCAGAATCAAATCTGCCTGAAACGCGAGCTTCGTGCAAATAATGAATTGGGGCAAGTTTACTTGGTATTATGACATGATATTTAACTGCAGCCCTTGCATCTAATTTAAACATCATATTTGAAATAACTTGCAGTGTATAGCTTCAACTTTGAGTAATTAATTTTGATGGTTTTAATTAATAACAAGTTCAACTGGTCCAGGAAGCCAAATAGAATAATTGAACCAAACGTTGTAGATTGTGGGACTTTCAGAAAAGTGTAATTTGTTAGATTGAGTTTAGTTCAAGAACAAGTGGTTTTGCCAATATGAATTCCAGAAATAATTAGGAACATGGTGAGGTTAATTTGACGGATCCTCTTTTATTAATCGGTCGATGAAATTGACCTCTCGCTGTGTTTGAGAACCATCAATCGAAGCTTATTGTAACTTAATTGGAGGTAAATTTTCATCAGTTCGTAATCAATGTACTGACAATAACTGTCATAAATCATATTTTCTCGTGTAGAAATGACACGCGGAGAAGTTTCCACTACCAACATATTACCTTCGTATTTTTTTAATTAATAACACACACGGAGTACAAATGAAAGGCTAGAGTAATATCCTGTTGATATTTATTTGTTGCGGATATGCGATCTGATGGCGAAAATTGAAAGCAGTTATTTCGGGTTAGCTGTCACATGTAATATACATTGTCAGTATAGTTTTAAATCATTTAAAGTATTCTTTATAGAAAAATAGTGAGTTTTCAAATTATCGCGAATATCTGCAAAACTGTAAAAGATGTCGAAAAAAGTTAAATTTAAAGTTCTATGGATTTTTATGCAATATTAAAACATTATTCTTTTTCAAATTTATCCCCATCACCCTTTTTTCGAAAATTCTTTATCACCTTTATATTTTATATTCTACTTCAATATTGTAGGGTATCGAAAGCCATACAATTTTGAATTGAACTTTTTTCGATATCTTTTACAGTTTCGCAAATATTCGAGATAACATGAAAACTCACAATTTCTTTGAGAGGGTATTTTAAAAAATAGTTACGGTACTAGCATCACTTCTGCAAAGTTTCAAATATTTTTTAAATTTTCGAGATGCTGAACTTCCCTGTTCGACCAGCTTTACAGCTACAATTTACAAATTGTATTGTATTATTTTCTTCAATAATTACTGATATTTCATTAGGACTTCCTTTCATTAAATTTGATGTTTGCAGGCAGAAGCCGTTAATTAATATTGTTTATTGTTTTCTGTAGCTATTCCATAACAAATTAAATGGCCTGCATTAATTAATTTTTCACCTTCTATAAAATTCCAACTATTTGACGTGCAATTTCTAAATTCTAGCACACTATTTAACGACAGAAACATTATTGCACTTCTTTTTCAAAATGAGTGTTAAACTATTTTCATTCGATCTGACAATTGGAAAAAATAGAATTTCAAAACTCAGTTGGATGTGGATAAGCTATGCATTACTAATTATTAATACTTTTATTTTACACTATCTATAAAACTCGCTTATTAATAGCTGTAACTAAATACGTGAGTCAGTTCGCTTTCTAACAATAAAAATAACACTTTGTTGTCGTTTGGGTTTACTGAACCTTATTAACTGGGAACTGATCCTGAAACTCTTCAGTAAACAAAAGTGCATAAAACTTTGATAAGATCTGTTTTCTTATGGACGTACTTTTTCAAAAGATCCATTGACATACCTACGATGCATCCTGATGAATTATTCCGAATAGCCACATATACTCGACGGAAAAGGTGCTCCCTAGGCGTCTTCTAACACAGACAGAGAGAGCAGTTGATATATTCTCGGTGCAAAACATTTGTGAGACTCGCAGGTGTATGCAACTTAGGTCAAATAACAGTCTAACGTTGCCGCACCTTTATGATGCGTAAAAAAAAGAAATTGCAATTACACGTTTATAAGCTCCAATTTTTACATCCAGCGTTTCCTACTGTTACCGCACAACCCAGGTTTATGGAAGCTACGAAATTCTTGCATTCCAGACACGCAGTTTATTACTTTTCTTGCGCAGTGAGACTACACATCGCAAGCTGATTTCTGAATCCCAGGATCATACACATTCTCACTATCAAGCAGGCATTGTCACTGTCAATCAGACATGCTAAGGAAAAGTTGGAAACCCACCCCCTCTTTCCTGGGGACATGCTTGGCAAACTCCGTTATACAAGGTGTCCCATTTGAAGTTCCGCACGCAGTTATATCCTAAAGTATTCGTTATTGAAAAAAAATGTTTCAAGCAATACTTTTCAAGAAATTCCTTCAAGATTTCAAGGTGAGTTTTGAACGGCCATAAATGACCTTGAATGACTTTGGAACACCAATATTTTATAGGTCGATGAATTCGTTATGGAACCAGCTGTACATTCATCTGAATAAAAAAATATAGTTCAATTTAAAGACGCAAAGGTTACCTTGAAATCCCGAAGACACGTCCACCTTGATAAGATTTGTGATCATCGTAAGATGTGCCCCTCGAAACAAAGTAATTTTTACTTGAAACAATTTTTCGAATAATTGCGTGCGAAACATCTGGTAATGCAAATGTATAATTTCTACAGGGTGTTCGACTGCGAGTGGGCATCCTTTTAGGGGGTGATTCTACATGCCAAAATAAGACGAAAATAAAGAATGGCGAAATCGCGTTTGATGATTCGTTTCCAAGTTATAAATTGTTGAAAATACGCTTACACAGCGTCTGACGCACGCGACTTAGACTACTGCCGGGGCGCAGTAGTATTGAGTTAAACTGGTCAGACAAATCGCGGACAGTAGTATAAAGCCGTTCGCGCACCGCCGCAACGCAACTACAATTAAACCAAAAAACGAATGCATGCAATAGCGTCGATCACTCACAGGGTTTTGTTTATCGTCAACACAAATTCTTCTTCGTTAATTTCTCAAGTAAGAATTTCCTCGTCTTGTACCCACAACATGGCACGCAATGGTTTTTTGTTCAAATTGCAGTTGCGTTGCGGCGGATAGATCTTCATGAAAATTTTACGAATGGTTTAGTACGATCCATAAACAAACTCGACCGCATTCGGGCTATTATCTTAATGTATAAAGCGGAAAGTGTTTATGTGTTTGTATGTCGCCTAAAAACTTTCGAACGGTAAACTCTGAGGTCGTGAGAAATGTGTCCCAGCTCATTATACTTGTCCAATCCAAATGAATGTGGCTATTTCCACAAAACAAATAAATAAATAAGAAAAATTCTTTTTTTATAAAATCAGAATCTAAATTTCGGGCGAAGCGGAGATCTAGAGAAGTCAGAAACGATTCGAGTTACCTAATATAATATTAAAGTTGCCTGATATAAGACCCATTTCTTAAAAAAATCATAAGTCCCAACTAAGCATACTTTAATTAAAATTCGATACACGTTTTAAAAATAAGATCTTTTGCAACCTATTGGAAATTATATGCAGTAAAAAAGATTCGGTTTCTTCATATTAAAATAAAATCGAAAAAACAATCAAAAGCCATCGCCCATTCATTGGTAGTGCTAATGATAGTTATCTTCATGAGAAGATCTAATAGAAAATATAGAATATTATATTTTCAATAGCATCGGCATTTGTTTGAAAGGCGCGCGGGCGAACGGACAATACATTCACGGCAGAAGCGATCGCTTGGAAAGGCCTAGTCAACTTGAAGCGACATTCCGCCAAACTTTGTGCCACTCAAAGTATTAACTTATCGAAGGAGCAACCGCATTTAACGATGCGAAGCACTCAGCCTCCAATCGGGACGCTGTGCCGTAACACCCACCCATAAATAGCTACTTTGAATAGTGGCAAGCCAAACAACTTCTAAATGTTGAAAATGTATCGAAATTACGTTGATCGTAGAAAATCTGTGGTATTTATGAAACTTGGAAAATATTGAGAAACATACTTTCCTCTCCCATTTTAAAGAATCTTCAATGAATAATAACTTGGCAGTAAATGTTACTTTTAATTTTTCTATCCTCTGCGCGGATTTAGTACTTTTAATAATTTTTACTTTAGTACCTTAATCTATACACATATCCTTTTTAACTTTCAAAATTTTACACAATACACGTATCCTGTGTGTGTAATATTCGAAATAGTAATAACTTTTCAATGAAACAATCCTAAGAAACTAGATCTTGAATCCATAAGCTCAATCTGTATTTCGTATTAAAATCATTTTAACAATAACATTAAATTTAAAGGGTGTTTGAACGCGTACGAATAATAAAAATAAATTCTTTTCTTTAATTTCGTATTTATTTTTTCAGGCTTCAGGTGTCACTTGTGCATCATCATGCAAGTATATCCAACGAGGATAAAACTGACAAACGAGTAGAGGAATCCTATTTTTCGTGGAAAATAGTAGTCATATAAAAAATATTTTAATACTCTTTGATAGACGAGCCCTATTTAAATTCTATCCGTTGGCTTCATAGAATTGCGACTGCAGTATTTTGCATAAATTTTAGTATTATGCAATAGTGGCTGTCTTTTACAGCTTGCCTTCTTTCATTATTACGCGTAAAACACATTATAGATCCACCATTCATTTAAATGAATTGTATGGAAAATTTTAATTATTCCATACATTCAGCTGAGTAAACAGACTTTATAATTACAGTTCGCGCACCACGTATATTGATTTAAATTTTAATTGGCACCACCATACATCATTACTCTTGGACAATACCTCTGTAACTTTAAAATAACTTAATAAATCTGCCACCTTGACATTCAAGAGTTCTGTAGCGGAGATTAGCTGGGGTCTCATATTAGGAGAAGTCATCTTATTCTGCTACTTTACCCTACATCTTCATGAACAAAATTGTCATTCCATAGCTGAACTGACTTGAATTAGACTCAATAAATTCAAACTATGACAAAAAACTTATAACAAAATGAAAAAAAAATTTAAATGAATACCAATACGATGCCAGTGAAGCCTTTCTATTATACGCGTGTGCGGCGTTTGGTGTTTCAGGGATCCTGAAGAAGTGGCAGTTGATCTTCTACGGCACAGCGACGAATCCCATCAGGATACGAACTCGCCAGTTTAACCCGGTACAAGCGCATTCTTCGTACGCCTCCGTGCATTACCCATTCACAGTAGACGATGATCCACTATCACCGGGCCATCGCGGCGACGTCGACTTCTTTCCTTCGTCTACCTTTCAGAGCTACCAGGGCCCGTACGTCGGCGCTGCCTCCAACGTCCAAGCGTCCGTGGCAACCTTGGACGGCTCATCCGCCCCCATTTTAACCAATCGACTACCTGGCGACACGGCCTCGGCTTTCGATTCGTCCTCGTCCTCATCTCAAGTCGGGGACGACTCGCTGGACACTACTAGAAAAATCCTTCACGACTGTGATCCCCAATGCGACCCTCAGGGTTGCTATGGGAAAGGGCCAACCCAGTGCATCGCCTGTAAAAATTATCGACTGGACAAGTAAGTGGCTTTACTAGTACATCAGGGTTTTGGACATTTTGGTTTTTAACGCTGGGAGCTGCTGGAGAGGGAAAGACACAGTGGTGTGAACAATTATAAACTCAACCATATTTTTACATTTCTCATAATAATGAAACAACAATTGAAGAAATCGTTTATGTATTTTCAAACAAGAAACATAAATTTTCTTTGGAAATCTGAAGCAGGTGACATAATAATTTTTTTTATTTTTTTATTAGTTTTTATGTAGAAAACAAAAAGTTATTTATCTACATAAAAAAAGTTCTTACTACTCAATTTTGAGTAGTTTTCAGTAGTTTCTTGAGAATGTTGAAGAAAAAAAGCAGAAAAGTGTTTGTGTCTATGATTGTTCACATAACTGTACAATGGCTGACTGATAACCTTGGATATAAAGTTCTTACTTTCCAATTTACTTATAAAGGAAACTGCAAGAAATTTTCATTTGGGTGGAAGGTTTTTAAAGGGACACTATGTCAAGTTGTCTAACCTGTTCCTTGCTATTTTCTTCCTTTAATCAACGCCTAAAATATAAAACATTTATTAAGGTGTTCCAATCCAATTTTCAGTATGATAGTACACATCATTTGATTTCTCTTGGCGAGAGAATCTCAACGACTTAGCAGTAGTGGCACGCCCTTTAACCACAAATCACTATATATATAGTATTGTCTTTGAAAGCTGACAATGAGAATTGAGTTTCGAGTAACGAAATGAGAGAACGTTCGCTGCCTTTGTAGAATAGTTTGTCTTTGGATCAATATACCAGAATGATCCGTTATTGGTGATATGAAAAAAATATTTAGAGTGTGAAGAACGAATTTTGATAAATAAACCTTTATTTTCTAAAAAAACACTTCGCGCACTTGTCAAATGGATTTACTCTGAAATAGTTTAATATATGTTTGTGTATGAAGATGAGATTTTTATTATGTGTTTAGATTTTGAAACTAAGATTTTTAGTGTGTGTTTAGATTTACTAATCTAGAAATTATAAATAATGGTGTTCTATAAAGTACACGACCATATCTATATATGCATATTTTAGCATACTTTTGATATTGATATTATGGAAACTAAAGAATGACGCAAACAATATTTGCTGCTCTAATCTTTAGCTCAGTGCATTAATAACCAATGTATCTTCAAAGTTATTTTTTTCTAAAAAAAGGAGATTATTTCCAGAAAGTTCATTCAGCGTTTTAATATATTTTTTCATAGAAGCTCAGTCTCCTCCAATTATTTTTTTTATCACTAATAATGGACCACCCTGTATGCGTAGCTGGTGGATTAATCACTGCTTATTTGAAAGCGCATGCAGCTTTCGATTGAAATTTCACATTTTCAGTTCGTTAACTTCGTTCGGTGATATAGAAAAATTGCTGCGGTTGTAATGATACAAAGCGTAACTGGAAATACTTTTGATTTCCCGTGCACACATATAAATGTATTCTTTCACACTATTTCGATTCGAAACGAAACTCTGTGCTGTTGGATGTTTCAGCAGATGCTTCATCTGTTCATTAAGGTATTAGTAAACGAATACAATTCCACGACTATTCATACGCGTTTTTTTATAATAAAAATATATTTTTCGATATCAAAAAACAAATTTTTAACAAAACTTTGAAAGCAACTATTCATTTCTGTTATCATTTATTTCATTTCACAATATATTACGCTATAAACACAAAAAGAACGATAAAGAATTTTGATTCTTTCAATATGAGAGAGCAGAGAGATTTGATATTTCATTTTTAAACCGCAGGTACTACTTTAAGAAAGGTAGCACGTATTTCATTACAGACTAATTAAAAAATTCTGCGCACGAAGAGTTGCACATGTTTCTTTTAATATCACCCTTAATATTTGTTTATTAAATTTTTTAATACTGTACGTAACATCAAATGGATATTCTAAAAATTACTATTAATTGCATCCCTACTAATATGAGTACAAAACGACGAGGGAACATGAATAATAAATATGGACTTGATTTACATACGAAACATATGCACGAAATGTATAAATGAATAATGAAATTAATGCATTGGGTAAAATTTAGATTCAAAATTATTAAACATTTTTTAAATTATTGTTTCTTCGATAGAGTAAATAATGCATATTTTGTACATGATATAAAGAGTATATTTGATGAATTCTGACGTTAAACAATGGAGAAACGTGGAATGTTAATTTCGCGAGATCAAAATCGCCGCTTTATTTCCGTACTTATTCATTGTGCACGTTCATGAAAAATGAAGCATTCTTCGCGACAGGAAATGAAGCTATTCTGTAACTCTTCTAGTCGTAAAATTGGTTGTTGTATAATTAATTGGGCATGCAATGTTTATTCCACATAAATACAGCCCTCTCGTATTTCAAAATGCTAGTAATGGCGTATTAATGATACGAAATGCTTTCAGATAAATCATCTGTGCATAATTACATATCTACATATCATCAATGATTTATATGTTTATCGTATGAGCGATGAAACGTGCTTAATCGTCATGATAAATAATATTACCTCGATCTGCTGGAACACGTTTCTGGTACAACTGAATTACAAAAATTATCAACATTATTGCAGGCTACAGAATAACATTACAGCAGCTGTTGTTCATAATTTGAGTGCTTGTACGCCTTCTCTCTAAAATTCTCTGGAACAATTAGAACCTTAATGAGAACAATGTAAAGGATATATTAAACAGTACTCCCTTCAGTATTAATACCATTTCCGACTATTTATCTGCAGAACGGAACTAAGTAGGTTTTTACAGAACAAAATTACACACAATTCTTCTTAAATAATATATGCATATTTCGATATTATTTTATAAACGCCAGGTCCCCATAACTTAGCACATTAAATACTTCTGTAATTTTTTTATATTAGAAAAAATTTCAAAGGAATAAAAGTCTATTTTTTGATGTGTAAAATATTTCTACACAATCAGGACCATGCTATAATGTTTATAGTGAAAAAATATTGGCTAAAAAGTGGGAAAAATTCGTGTAGGCCACAATTTTCGTCTGGTATTTTCTTAATCGTGGTCTGCCATGTACCTACGTCACCAAGAATTCACAAGAAAAATATAATTCCAGGCCATGTGTATCGCTTAAATTTCACATATTATATTTTAATATTTTATACTTTGCCAATTTGAGTGACCTTCTCAGTGAAACTTTATATATATATGTTTCGTCACTTCATTTTCTAATATTAATCTAAAGCGAACAAAATAAATTTACTATGTATTTGCACGTGGCCTTTGGAATGCTATTTTCCTATATTGGTCTGCCACGTTAAATAGGTACATAGAGCAGTAGATAATTTCAATATATGGCCAAACACCCGCTTATTAATAGTTCACTCTATGGACGGGTTTAATGTTACACTTCAAATTCAGTTGCAAATATTCCACAAATTGGTAGATTATATATAGAACTTAGTATTTGAAATTTATTATTTCAAGAACACGGCACTTTATCTCTTTATAGAAAATCCTCTATAATAAAAATGGAGAATTTAATTTTTCATATTAGCTCTTAACACTTTGAGTTTACATTTGGTGTAAAGCAACAAATGTAGAAGCACCGTCTTGTCCGAATATTTATTTTTTTTGTTACTTTTGGTATTAAACACTTGAAACATCATACGAGATTTATTTCTCTAAATTTTCAGATTACAATTTTTCAAAAAACTGAAAATGCTAATGGTAGAATATTAATGGTACTGTTTGAACACACGATACTTCACATCTTGTAATCTCTAATTTCATTGAATCGAAAAATCTATTATTGAAAGATGGATACGTGCTTTAATACACTCAATTAATAAAAATATTGAACAGTGCAAAATGTAACATTGTCACTTGCTTTATCAAACTGTAGAATGACTACATTTCTCCATCGTCGCAATATCTAGCTTTAAGGCGCACACATGTGTTATCTGGGATCTATAATTCAATAATGCAGGAAGGAATGCACGCAATGAAACGTAGGTATGCCACTAACAGAGTAATCGCTTTAGTGATGGGCTTTAGTGACGCTTCGAATCACTTCGATCGTACACCAGTCTCAAATTATTTCAAATAATGTTCTGATCTCAAAACTCAGCGTAATCGTGACGAATCTTTTGTTTCTCGTTCGACATACAAGTTGGCAATGAAAAATATTCTTAATTCACGCACATGCATGCAGAAACATGACACTTTGCAAAACAGACCATCGAAATTTTCCAAATTTTCTATGAAGTGATTTGAACTTTCTATAACCACCAGTGAATCGCTTATTTGGAAATTCTCAAGCATATAACAAAAGATAAACCTTTGATGTCGATTAAGATGTTACACCTACTTAGAGAGCCGAAAAAAAGACAAACTCAGTAACTTTTCTTGAAAGAAATACAAATGGAAATCATACCAAATATCTCCCACTAAAAGATATATTTGCTAATTAGATTTGTCCTATTTTACTCGAATAATAATAATCATTAAAGGAGTTGATGCGATGTAAGACTAAAAATCGAGCTGGTTTAAATAATTGATTAAAAACAGATCGTGAAGTTTTCCAATTTTGAATATTCAAGAACAAACATATTTCCATTGAACAAGTCGTTTTGTGTAATTATCAAAAAATTAAGATTGGAATTTAAAAATCTAATGAGAAACTGTTATGAGTAAATATATATTTTGGGGGAAAAAATGGTATAATTTCCATTTCTCCCTTTGCGAAAAAAATCCTTTTCTTCGGGACTTTTGGTACATGTAACATCTTGTAATGTGAGTAACCGATCCAACAGTGAAGTAGCAGCTATAAGATGAAGAATTGTTACTTACCAGAAGTTTGCAATTACAGTACGTGCGTGAGTCGATGCCCGCCAAGGAGTTTCCCCAATCAGGGTGGCGTTTGCTGGCCTTGTCACGAGTCCTGCGAAATTTGTGCCGGGGCTGGTCAGGACTCTTGTCTTTCCTGCGCGCCTGCTCATCTCCGAGTCACCGATTTAGCAGTGTGCCTGCAACAGTGCCCGGAGGGATATTACGAGAGTAAGTGTAAAAGATTCTGTTAATTGGTATTAAATGTTCACAGAATATGTCACAAAATTGAAACGTGACGTATTCTCCAGTTCGTCGAAAATAACAAAATAGTAAGGGTCTAGGTATAATTATTTGACTGTGAATTTTGCAATCATTCTTAGCTCCTTCATTTTTACACAAGAGTACTATTCTTTCCTATCGCCTCGTATTTTTCATAAAAGCACCAACCAGCAAAATAGAGTTCTACATTTTTTTAACTCAAATAAATTGATGATCCTCAAATAAAGTTTCTCCCTTTTTACGCTTATTTATTTTAAACAAATTCAACACGAAATGAAAGGAATTAATCTCATTATAAGGAATATTGCTGCGTTCAGTTACCGTTATCGTTGATTTTATTTTTCTACACGAAGCACTTGTATATTTTCAGATACAGAGAATAGTACATGTGTACCATGCGAGGCGAATTGCGCCAGTTGCCAAGATAGGCCGGATAAATGCACCAGCTGCGAGCATCACCTGGTTATGTATGAAAACAAGTGTTACGCGGCGTGTCCTCTCTCTACCTACGAGACACAAGATTACAACTGCGCCCCGTGCCACTCCACGTGTGAAACTTGCAACGGCACCTCGCTGGATCAATGTATCTCCTGTCGGCCTGGATTGTTTTCCCTGAACGGTGCGTATTCGTCCAAACACTAATCTTTTGAAAGGATACATTGGTATGCACAATACATACATTCGATAGTCTGCTAATCTCAGGGCCTGATCTAGGGGGAGGGGGTGTAAATTTAGTGGAAAGAGAAAATTAAAATCAATAACAACCAATAAAAAAGTCTATAAAGCGGCAAAAAGTAGATAATACGTGTTTGAATTTAGTATTAATCTTATGTATTGTTTTTAATACTATTATACTAGGAAAAGGTGCGTACCTATTTTAAAGATCTTGATTTTTCCCCTTTTCTTATATTTATTTTGTTTCATTTGTTAAATCCTATTTTTCATGAGATTTAAAAAATAGATACCTACCTCCTGTCCATATATTTTACTTTGTTTTGTTACTGCTTTTTCATGAATATCAAATGTAAAGGGCTTTTGTTATTCAACAAATACCTGCAAAAAATTCACTCACTGTTAAAAATGATTTTTTAAAATAACTATTTAGAACTGAATATAAAGGGCGGAAAAAATCATTTTTGCTTAGAGTAGGCAACGCACCCTTGTGCACAGGGGTTTGAAGTACATATGTATATGTATTGGATTACCTTCTATACTGTAACTTCACCCAAAATATTTAGACCTCTCCAGGACACCCATTGATAACCCTCCAACTCCAGATTGCACTCGTATTTGTCTCACTCATTTGACTCTTCTAAAAAGAGAAAATAGAATCAGTTAAAAATAAACACAGACATCAGTGTAACAGGGTGGGCACCTACAAGAGAAGGGTGAGATAATGAACCTAAAGTGACAAAGAAAGACAATTAAGTTAGATTGACCATGCAACAGATAGAGGTTGTCTCACAGTGACAAACACTCCTGTCGAAATCCAACAAGCTCCCCCATATATCTGAAAAGAGCCAGGCAGATAGCGACACTGTGAAAGAGGAGCTGGCTCCTAACGTGATTCACAGTCGAAGTAACACTGAGGATCCTAAATATTTTGTTCCAAGTACAGTAATGCCTCGTTATAGTCCCGTTTTTAGCATGCGTAGTACACCCGGTGACTATCCCCACCATTTCTTGGAATCCTTCGGTCTAGAGTGAGAGAACGAAAGAGTCGACGGCAACTTTGTGTCAACAAAGTGAGCTCTCGCTCGGCTCTTAGGTTTTCTCACTCGCGGCATCGGCCGCACGGAATAGTCTTAGAGTATATACTACTCTAAGGGAATAGTGTCCGCATCACGTCATTCGCTCGCCACCAACCCCGTTCGTCGGGTTTATTACGAGGAATTACTGTATAGTGTCCAAATAGGTACTACGCTGAATTTTTCCCTAAACTGTCGATCCTCAACTCGACTTCGATGTCACCTTTGCACCTTTGCCTTTTCCAGCGATTACCTACACAGATATTTTACAACGCTCGAATAATTACCCTACAATTTATAGGAACTTGTCGAGCGTCTTGCCCAGCCGGATACGGCGCTGACAAGAAGCGTCGAGAATGCGTACCCTGTCCACCAGGATGTGCGACCTGTGCGACGGCAACCTGCACAGGCTGCATCGAAGGATGGAGCCTGAACAAAGAGGGCCTCTGCGCTCCAGAATACCGTGATCGCTGTGATACCTCTGAATATTATGACAACGAACATTGTAAAACTTGCCATACCTCCTGCAAGACTTGCTCCGGTCCTACTGAAGATCACTGCATATCTTGTACGAATTCCTTGCTCCTGGAAAGGAATCGTTGCGTCTACCAGTGCGACGACGGCTATTACTCCATGGCACAACCTTCGAGGCCTGTTTGTGTTCCTTGTCTGCATACTTGCAAGACATGCGTGTCTCGATTGAATTGCACCGCCTGCCAGGATGGGCTGCAACTGCAAAGTGGGGAGTGTAGATCCTCTTGCGCTCAGGGGTGAGTTCATTTCTTAAGCAAATTGTTGATGGGAATTGGAAACTTTCCAGCAAGAAGGGGGTAGCTCAAAATGTATTAACTTCTGGACAGCTGAGAAGAAGAGTGTTAACGAAATATTTTTAGATATATGTTCAAAGTATTTCATTCACTTAAAGTCTATGTGGTAACACGGTATTTAGCAGCATTTAGTAAAATTCTGCTTAGTGGCAGAAATATCTTTTCTTTGTGGCAAGGTGAATTTTCTAAATTCGGAGTTCCCCCCTTTTTGGACAAAATAATTACATTAAACACCATTGTTATGTTATAAAACTATGTATTAGTACTTACATGGAAACAATCTACACAATTTTATTATAGAAAAATTATAGTGAAAGATGCTTACTAAATCGTGACATAGTCTCGAAGTTCATCTGCTTGATCATTTGTACAAGAAAAAGAAAGTACAGAAAGATTTTCACCTCCAATTAAATCAGAGTTAATTTTTTTTTTCATTCAGTGCTACTGATAATTGAATTTCAGCAAATTATGGAGCTATCTCTTTTTTGCCCCAAAGTCTTCAATTCCTTTGCATTCTCTGTTTTTTTTAAACAAACTAAATGCAGTGCCATTTAGTCGATTTATGAAACTGTCACTTTTTAAGGTGTTATTTAAGAAACACGGTTCATCTATTATGATCGAAAGAGTAAAAGCATTGAGAATGATTTCTGTTATTTAGAATTTTCAGTTTTTAAATTTTAGAGCTCAGTATTTTATACTGTAGCCATTTATTAAAGTATATATGTAGGCAAAATATTGTAGAATTTGCAAAATCATGGTCAGTAGGTCGGTATATTTATAATATTTCATGTTAATATATATTTCTTCAAAATTATCTCGTACAGCGAAAATTGTAGTCACTGTGAAATTAACTGGACTCTCGCGAGCAAATCTTTTCAGCTATATTAGCTCATCTCTGAGCTGAGATACATTTACAAGGACGGACGAAGTATGCTATGGCGTGATTACCAAAAGTAATGATGGTAATAATTCAACAAATGGTTAACTTTATCTCTGTTATAGATGTCTGCTTTTGGCAGACTTCCAAAACGCAGTCAGTCACGCCCTAAAATTACAATTTATCACGATTCGATAGTCCTAATTTAAAATTACAATCTACACCTATAAAGAGATATAACTTGCCACTTGCAAGTACTCATAAGCTGCAGTCATATTGCGGATTTTCCGTCAATTCAACATTTAATCACATTAATTATATAATAATAATAATTTAATAATAATTTAATAGCAATTTGATAACAAATAACAATTTAATAACAATTTAATAACAATTTAACAACAATTCAATAATATTAATATGATTAAATATTAATTCATGGTACAACCCAAAAGATGATTCCCCACAAAAAAATTAATGAATTTTGAAAATTCGTCGGATATGCATTTACACTTGAATTTCGACGAAACAAAGAAACACAAAGGCATTTTTGTATCATTTTTTGTTTGATAACATACAACTGCACATATGCCAATATCACTACATTATACAAGACTTAAAAAATGTACATGGATCCATTTAAAAAAACTTTGCCACCTCGTTAATTCCGTAAAAAAAAAGTTATCTCGGTGGAAAAAGATTCTATTCATTACGTTGTCCCTTTGAAACCCTTTAAAGTGTATTCTACACATTTTTCTATACATTCAAATTCAAAAGAGATATTTAAATATCCCCTTTTACACGACTCATTATGCACTTAAGACACCGTAAGCTGATTAAGAGCAACAAAAAGCATCAAACACTAATCGAAATTAAATTGTACTTTATGCGCAGATATTACAGTGATAGGGGTCAATGTGCCAAGTGTTATCTGTCATGTAAAACGTGTTCCGGGCCTAGAAGAGACCAGTGTGTCACTTGTCCTCGTGGTTGGCAGCTAGCAGCCGGAGAGTGTCACCCAGAATGTCCAGAAGGATTCTTCAAATCCAATTTCGGCTGCCAGAAATGCCACCACTATTGTCGCACTTGCAAAGGTAAGGTAAACGTTGCGTCTCAGACCTTGAAGACACGACACATTTCTAACACGCAAATGCATCGCAGGTGAAGGTCCACTGGAATGCACTTCCTGTCCACCACACTCTATGCTAGAAGGTGGTTTATGCATGGAGTGCCTTGGTGCCCAATATTATGATCCTCTGACGCAACTCTGCAAGAATTGCCACGCTGATTGCCGCAGATGTACCGGCCCTGGGAAGTTCAGTTGCGCAGCCTGTTCACCACCATTACATCTGGACAAGTTAAACAATCAGTGCGTACCCTGTTGCACGGGCAATGAGAAAGGATCACTGACTGAAGAGTGCTGCCTCTGCGATCCAGAAACTGGTAAGGACAACAATCATCAGTTGTTTAATGTGCGAAACTATGATGAGGATTCGGGCTTTCGGTCTACCGGGATTAATGATGAGCAGGAAGGTTTCAGTAGGAACGAAAAAGGAAGTAAGTGGGTAAGTAACAAAAGAGAAAAATGGTCGGGGGTTTACAGAAAAGGGATGAGAATGTGAAGAAGAGAAGAAGACGGAAGAGAATGTACCCACAAGTATAAAGTAGAGCAGAAGTCTGGAGATATAGCAGAAATACATGAATTTTGTAATTTAGGTATCTGAAAAGTTAGAAACAAATCGGCGTGGTCAACATTTGAATCATTCAAATTCGTTTTGAAATTTTGAGAAATTATAAATATATAAAACTGTAATATACAGTGTATAGAGTTTCTGTGAATATATCTTTTCCGTTCTGACAATGCTAGGTGGCTGCAGGAACAGCTCACCGGCTGGAAAAAGAAGGGTGCCAGGAACAGAGTTTGCAGCAGCTGACACGGCCATTTCAGAAATATACGCAAATTACGAAGGAACGACTGATAAAAATGATTCAGCGTCACTGGCAATAACAGCGACTACAACCATAGCCGTTGCCATTTGTTTGGTATCCGTTGCTTTATTTGCAACTATATTCATCGCGCTTCAGGTATGTACCTCGTTTTAAACAACCATATTACAAGCATCTTCTTATCAAACATCAACTTTCAACTGGGCTACATGTATACTCTCTTGCGTACAATAACACCAGATTAACTCAATATGAACCTTCATACTGAAAAATCAATGCTAGAAATTTCCAGTAAAGACTATAGAAAATATTTTTATAAACTGACAGATTTAGATCAACGCTATAAAAAGTATCCGCACACCTACCCAGCATATGCTCCCATGATTCTTCTTCCTGACATATCCCATATTCCCTCCAACTTATTTTTGCCACCCCTACCAAACTTTTGTGCCTCTCCATCCTCCTCAAATAGTTTGACACCCGTAGGGACAGTATTATCACTGCAACTCCATACCATCTGTTAAATCTAAGATTATTTTTATCTCCGTCTCATGTCCCTTTACCCCTATTCCTTCCCTGAAATTCCTCCCTTATTTCTCAACCTTTTCCTCTATATCTTTTTACTTCCTCCGGGGACTGCCACTTTTATTCATAAGTCTCCTCCCCTTTCCATACCGTCATCCCCTGTCAGCAATCGCTCGCTAAATGACCTCCCTCCACCTCGACCACCCTCCCTAACCCAGTACTTAAATAAAATATTTGTTTTTATGTTCACAGACGATGTCGGGAAGAAGAGAAGCGAATAAGGGTTACACGCAGCTGGCTGTGAGGGTGGAGCCCCCAGATGACGTTGATGCTGACGACACGACGGAGCTGATGACCTAGATTCATTTGCTAAACCAGCTAAATAACGGGACCCCTCGCCGAGAAGTTCAATGAAAGTCGGCCAGCCTCGATCACGATAGATCATGCGTTCGCGTGGCTTTAGAAACTGTGACGAATCAGGGCCGAGAACAACTGCGCTCGAATAAAATCCAAGTGGTCCGAGAAGGAGGAACAAAAAAAAATAGACAAAACAAATATATAAATGTACGTTGAAGGAGGAGGAATTTTGGGGGGGTATAAAGTGTTGAAGGAGATGAACAGATAGAAGAGGACGAAGGAAGAAGAGAATTCGTTCAAAACGTGATAGTAAAGACAATTTTTCTTTGGCGCACTGTACAGGAAAGTGTGACTGTTGTTCACTTATTGATAGTGCGGTTGCGTGTGCGTCGTGTGAATGGCGGTGAATAACGTGTTTAGGTATACTTCCTTTAACGGTTAGGCGCGTCGCTGAATCCTGTCGGGTGCACCAGCACTAGTGTACAACGCCGAATAACATTAATAGGAGTACGGCTAACAAATGAACGAAAAGGGTGACAGACATTCTGAAGTGCCTGATTTACAACGCCCTCAATAGTGCTCTTTCGTCTGCCCTTTTTTATTGCTTTCTACTTGGACTTTCACCTGTCGTCAAGAACGCGTGTCGTCAGCAGGAAGAATTCGTTCAGTCGTTAACTAAATGCAAATTGAAACTAACTAGAAATTTCCATATATGTATTAAGTAAACTTATGTTACAGGAGCGCAGGTAATTTAAACGTTTTGTGGCTTATAAATATCGTTGGACTAGGTGTCTTATGTTAGGAAGAATCTTGATGCTTAGAGAGCGCGCAGGTCGAAGTCGCCTTTACCTGTTGATTTGAATTAAGGACCAGGTAATGTACTTACAATTATCCATTACAAAGCGTCGGTGTAAAACGTTTACGATAGTGGCGATTCGAAAATTGCGGAGACACGGCGAAAGGGGAAGACGGAAGAAGAACGTAGGAAGCTTAACGATGAGAGACAAGGAAGGGATAAGAATCAGAGGAGAGAAGGGAATTTTTTTGTATAGATTCGTTCCTGTGTAACGAATTAACTCAGCGTCCCTGGGTGACGAAAGCCATTCTGAGTTTTCTATCAGTCATTCCGTTGTTTTCGATCAATCGGCATCCAGCTGTATCTTTATAACTATCCGTTGTTATCACTGCATTGTCTGTGTATTTCATTTCGTTTAATAATCTATGTATTTCTCGCGTTACTCCGGATTCGATTGTATTATTCGTTATAATAGTGGGAAAAGAGAGTGAACAGTCATGTTGGTATCACGTGAGAATTGAATTTCGAATAAAAAAGAAAATGATGCGATGAACACACATTTTAAGAGCTATAAACTGCCTGCGCCTACCGTGTGAATATTGAATTTCTCCTCGTGATTTGATATAAAGCTATTATTGTACTTTTATGATGAACATGATTATAAATATATACATATACATATACACACATATATATATCTATATACACACACTCAGGCGTTTAAATATATTCTGAGTTCGTGTTACCATTGAGATATCATTATTAAAGTCTCCGACATTTCTACACCTACAATTATTACCTCCGCGAAATTATATAATTCGAGACGAGTTCTTAGCGTCGTAAATCGTGATCGTTGTTTCAGGTAAGTGCAAACACTAAGCTTTTCTATAATTATCATACAAAAAAGATGCATGCATATCAGATATGTAAGGGTGTTCAAAAAGTGAAGGTCACTACTTTCAGGGGTGAATTTATACCTGTAGATCGGTGGAGATTTGTAAACAAATATTGCCGTAAAATTATTTATAAAATTTAATTTAATTTAATTTAATATTATAAATTGAAAATTAACAATATATTATAATCCCTCCTGAAAGCAGTGACCATCACTTTTTTAACAACCTGTGCAGTGATTCGAAAAATTGATCAAACATTTATCGAAATTATTATTTTGGTTTATTATTACTTTAGAAGGTGATTGTATGTGTCAAAATAAGACAAAAATGAAGAACGGCGAAATTGCATTTGGGGCTTCTTTTCCTAGTTATTAACTGTTGAAAATACGCGCAAAAAGCGGCTGACGCGAGGGACTACTGCCAGCGCGCGTTAGCCACGTCAGGCACGACGGGACAGTACCGTAGCCAGCTAAAAAGACCCACGGCAGATACCCAAAGTTTGAATCGGGCCAGTTTTTTCACTGTGTGAAGAGACAGTCTCCTAAACGTAATCAATCCCAAATAGACACATGGGTTCCCGACAAGTTGTATGTATGTAGCATGATACTCTCAGTATGCCACCCTTTCCGAGAAATATCAAATATTTTAATTCCAAAGAGTCGAGACAATTTTAAAATTAATCCTATATGAAAACTCACATATGAGTTATTGCTAATTTGCTAAATGAAGAAAAGGTGAGTTGCTTTTAAAGTTGTTTCAAGCCTCTGTGTTTAAACCCTTTCCAATTTATTTCGCCCAAAATTTGACGTCCTAGGCTATGACCTACTGTTAGTCTACATACAAATCTGCCTCTGCCTGCATACACCTAATGTCATCACTTCGACTACGAGGTAAGGGGATTGTTCTGGGTGGCTACGGCACTGACGCGACGTGCCTGACCTACTTAGCTACCGCGCGCCGCGCATTAGATACTCGTGGCGCGTATTTTCAATAATTAATAACTCGGAAACGAAGCCGCAAATGCAATTTCGTCAGTCTTGATTTTCGTTTTATTTTTGCATATACAATCACCAGTTTAAGTCGCCTGTTTCCGAACACGCTGTATGTGTTCATGTACGAAAGTATGTGTTAAAGCATATGTATGTTGCAAAGAACGCTTGATAATTTGAGCCTCTATTTCAGTGATGCCCAACCTGTGGGTTGCGAAGTGTTTTTTTGGAGATCGCAACGGTTATTCTTAGTTGAAAATTTTTAGCATTTATTTATATTAATATGGTTACGTTGTCATGCATATCCTATTAATCATGTAATTCTGATTTTTCATAAATCAAAGGAAGGAAATACTTACCTTGCCTTATATGGGGGGTCCGTAGGTTATTTAAATATAAAAGGGGATCGTGACTCCAAAAAGGGTGGGGAACCCTGCTCTACTTTAAATTTTCATATCGAAGTTTCTGGCGGAAACTTCTTTGGAGAGTTTGAAATTGTGAATCTCCTGAAATCGAAAACGTTAGTGACTTCGCAGTGAATAGAATTGTATAAAGAATTAAGTTACCAAAATTAAAAGCTCAGAAACGGTTAGTTCGCGGACCTATTATGATTATTAAGACGCTTTTATTTGTTTTTATAAATTCTATTAGCCAATGTGAGTTGAATCTTTATAGGTATACTTATCCTTTTGAGATATCTTGCAACTTGCTTCTTATGTTAGCGTCTTGCGCTTAGGGGTATACATTCAGTTATCCTTTAATTCAATGGATCAATACTACTGTTCATTATCTACAGAAAAGTACGAGACTTTACGTTCTGGAAAATAGCAAATTTTATTTTTGTCTAAAATATAGTAGCAAGTAATTCAATAATCAACTGATAATTATATTTAAACATTATTCAATAATAATTTCAGTATAACAAAATTCTTATCACTCAAGGATTTTTCTGTATTATCTAAATTTAAAAAAAATTGTTTTCTGTCCTCGCGTGTTACTTTATATAATATTTATTTGATTTTGTTGAACTATCTTTCTCTAGTCTGGTAAAATGTGTAATTTTTCGAGTGAGTGGAATACTAAGGGAATTGGAATGCGATGAAGAACGTGATTTATTGATTCTTACTGAAGAAAGGACGCAGGCTTCTTTGCGTTCTCCAATGCATGGAAAATCCGTTGAAACGAGTGAAAAATTGAGGATAACACCATGGGGAAAGCCATGATTTATTTACGCGTGCACCACCATGACTCACCGTCTGTTATGTTTTACTGGCACTTCGGTCGTCGTATTAATTTATTTCGCGCATTAATTATTAAGCGGTTTTAATAAATAGCAAAGTATTCAATACGACTTTCAAAATTCTGCACGCGTCTAGCTTGTTAATTGCATTATATGTATATGAAAAAATTAATATTTCTGCGTCGATAAATGTAAAACTTTTTGATTATAATCGATTAATAGCGATATAACGGTTTATAGAGCAATAAAAGATTTACCATTTAATATTCAAATTTCCTTTAATCTATACTCATGAATGAAAAGAAAGTATGAAACTTTGGAAATGCATAGATGATATCTAGATAAATAAATTATTTTCTTACCACCAAAATTCACGTAACAGGAGTAGAATTATCTCTGGCAAAATTAAGATTGCACTGTATTTTATATTTATTTAATACGTTGCAATAAATGGTAAATGAAGAATCCTCGTAGAAAACACTGTAAATACAAAAATTAAAATTCTATACTATAATATTACACGTAGAAGATTTACCGAAAATTGTTTTTTTTCGATGACACCTACAGTGTTTTCTATAAAAACTTTTCAAATATGAAACAATTTACAAATTTTAGACAAACGAAGTTTACTTCAGGGTGTAAGGATCACCCACTTACAAAGCATTTGATTTCACCATGTGACAAGTGCGTCAGCACCGGATATTCTTCACACAAAACTTTGCCCATCTGTCCGAGAACTTTTCAAGTGGTAATCACATCGATCACTTTACTCGAAGGCCCCTGTATCGTTTTCGACAATTCGCCGTAGAAATTGCGACAAAGAGTACCGCGCCACTCTCACAGGAAGATTGAAAAGAAAATGGGAATAAATCGTACGAAAATAATGGAGACAAATTGCTCGAAGGCGAAACAAAACGGCGGTGAAGGATTTACCCCGAGAGTTGCAATCGGCGATCCACGTCGGCGGGGATCGTGATATACGTTACGTCGATACGACCGATCGGGATAACGGAATAGCCGATAAATTCGGTAACGATAATTCGCGTGCCCCTACTTTCATCAGCTCGGATGCCGTAGTGTAAGCGGATATCGTAAATTCGCGAAGGCAAATCCCTTTTGCGCATGTATCACGGTTTTATCGCGCTATCGCTTTAATTGTACCACCTAGGCGATTATACCGCGTCGATCTTTCCCAACTCGCGAAGGATCAAGCTGATCAGAAAAAAATCGAGGAGATTTACGAAAGCAATGCTCAGCATCAGTGGCGTTAAAACTATAGGCAGGGGCGTTGAATTTGCACAAATGCTGAAATATCGAGCTTAACAGGACTCCGGGTTGATCCCACAATCGCGACAAGTGTTTCAAACAAAATATCTAATTAACATCAGTGGCGGATCCAAAGGGGGACGCGCGCCCCCCCTCAAGGGAAAAATATTTATTTTAATTTGCAAAATACTTATTTTAACTTAGCAATATGAGGGAAAAATGATAAATTGATAAAAAAAACACTTTTTCATTTGGCAGAAATATATCGGAAAAGTCCGCGGTTCATTTATCAGACCTACGCCCCCTCCCCTCAAGAAAATCTTGAATTCAGCTCTGCGCCCCCTCCCGAAAATCCTAATTCCACCCCTGATTAACATAGAGAAATAATCTCTATTTATATTTGCTAAATGATTGCTTATATTAAATAAAATATAGAAACCACTAAAACGAAGAGATTCTCTGCAAGAGGAAAACCGTACACTTTATTAGCGCCGTATCGAGGGTGAGCGCTTTAAAGGGAAGTGAAACTTGCCACAAAGGGGGTAGGAGGAAGGAAGTGGATGCGATCAAATTGGAAATGGCTTTAAGAAACTCGAAATAAGTAAGGAGCGATAAAAGCAGCAAACGTTGAAGCTCCTCGCGGCGGAAATTCGCAGTAAAAGAAAGCAGATTGTTATTGTCCACATCTACGGTAATGCAACCGTTTAAATTCTTCCATGGTTGAAAGTACCCTCGGAATACTCCTTTTCACCGGACGAACTTAAAATTCATGCGTAGCTTTCGCAACTGTATTTCCATTATGCACATTTTATTTACATTACGGAAGTAGAAAAAACATTACATATTGCTGCTTACGATCTTACCAGGAATAACGCACCACTTTGCTTGCTATAGAGCGATTGAAAATAAGCAACAAAGCAAAGCACACGTAACGACTGCATTTCTTATAGTAGTTCTTAAATGCTGTGTGCTATTTTTGACAAAGTCAATACGCGTGGTTTGGATTTACATCGTTGACAATGGATGTAGCCTCGTAGGCTAGTCGCTCGGCTTCTCTTTCAGCGGCAATGGCAGCGTGTTCTTCAGCGATTTTCCGGTAAAGCTGATTATGCTTGTCCTTCGCTCTCCCCACGCTGGTGGAATCCTGCGAAACGGCACACACGTGATCAAAGAGTGAAAGCTACCGCTTCGAATTCTATGCGCCGATGAAACTGAACTTCACTCGGACATTGATGGTGATAGTGTGCGAGTTATGCGATGATTCTGCATAATTATAACAGGTATTAGGATCATTAAACGTTTATTACCCGCGGGAGGTTCGCTGGTGCGCCGTGGGAGTTTGCTTCAGCAATCTTCTGATAAAGCCGAAAATGTTTCTCCTTAGCGAGCTTCACTGCTTCGGAATCGACAGGTTGAGCAACCGTGTCCTCGTAATTTATTAACGAAGCATGAAATCCAGTCTCGTCGGCCGAGTACTCCACCGTACGTACTTTATGCTTGGGATCGACAAAGGAATACGAGCCTGAAAGGTGAAGAGTGTAAGAATGAACGCTTCCAATGCAGTGAATAGGAATTTAGTGGTAAAAGGAACTCCATCTATTGCAACAAATGTGAATTTTTTTTTTTTTAAAGAAAACTAAGTGTAAGAGTATGTTGTTGGGATAGATGTAGATACGTTAAATTAACTTTGCTAAAATTTAATATTCTTCGGTTTGGTTACTTATTGATCTCTAATTCAAGCTTGGTTCTGTTTAAAAAGCGTGCGCCCTGATTGTGATTTCTGCGTAATTTCTGAATTTGTAAAATTGTAAAATTTGAATTTTACAATAATTAGATGCGAATTTAAAAAAATTCAAATTTTTTCGCTGTTCTCCAACTTCCAGATTTGGGATTTTTGGTACTAACTAAAGTATTAAATTGAAAATTATAATATCTGATTTAATTCATAATAAAGAATGGACTTATGATTTTTCTACTTGAAAACTAATTAAATTATATATAACACAACGAAAACCATCAGACGTTGTGGAGATTTAATATTTGAAGACGTGCTCTTTAAAAGAATAGTTAATAATTAGTGGTTGATACTCTGGAAGTTATTGATAAATAATTAATAGCTTCTACGTTTTAATACTGACTAAACTTCCTTTGTCAGACCAGCTGCTAAATGAATTTACAATGCCACAGTAATTACCTTGAACGTGTCCACTACCGTCCCCACTTTCTTGATGAACTCGATCAACTTTTCCCGGAGACCGTCCTGCTTGGTACTGAAAACTGTAAGGTCTAGGGGGTGGTGGTGGAGTCGTGGTCGAATATTCTGGCAAAAGATGCGATACGTCTCCCAGGCAAGGGCTTATCAGAACGATTGCGATCTGATTTGAAAATATGTGTGCAGATGCCTTAATTAGGTATTGCGATCGATTTTCTTAAAAAGACTTAATCAGAATGACATAAATCAATTTATACTATTTATACAACCTATAAAAAGTAATTAACTATTATTAACCTTTATTAAGTTGGTGCTATTTTAAACAGTGTTTCAGTACATTGATATTTTTTTGTTTTAATCGCATATCGTTACTGTTTTAATTTTAGATTAACTTATTACCATTGATATTAGTGAAAATACTTTTTTATATTACGTGTAGAATCATCAATAAAAAATGATTGAGATATTTGAGGGTATATTGCACTTGTGAAAATTATTAAAATCACTTTTAACAGAGTAACGCGTGTTTTTTTATTTCAGTAAATGGTATGCGTGCTTGCACTTTGTATCAAGTAATATAAACGCTGATTGGTGTACAGCGAATGCTGCATTAACATAAAGGATATTGTTATCAGTTAGAATTATTGCAATCACGCAAGTACTGTTATTTATTATCTTTCCTATTATTTTTCGTGTGGTATTTTTTTTACGCTTACACGCATCACTTGGACGCTTTAGTTATTCACATCATTTGATAAACAACCTGTATCGTTAGAACAAAAAATTGCAAGCATTGTTGGTTTACTTGACGCTTTATCTATTTTTATAAAGTGTACTGCGGTCTTGAATTATTTTGTACCTCCTTTTAGATCGCCCCATTTACTATAAGTTATTATTAATAACTTATTATACACGTTTATATCGTGTCCTGTCTTAAATATATCCATACAATGTCTCAAACTATTACAATTACTGAAGCACACTTTTTATAGCTTTAAATTCGCGAGGGATAATCCCATCTAAAAAATGAACAGTGACCTTAAAAATGATGTACAAGCAATGCCTTCGCTAGAAAATGAGATCCCACATTGTTCCTCAGTTGCTCAATTATGTTTTTGCACGGAGAATGTTTCTTTTTTTACCTCCGATAGTAATAAATTAGACGTATTTTAAAAATGTGTTGAGTTTTATATAATAGCACTTGTTTTTCATCGATTTTAAACAGTGAAAATGATAAATTATTCATAACACTTCAAAAGTTTTAGATTATTGGATTCGGACAAATAAAATTCCAACCTGATTACGAAATACGCTGAACGCCTAGTTTAATAATAAACATGATGAAAATAAGATTTCTTTTCCAGAAGTTAATGTGATTTGTGTATTTTCAACTTCATTTTTACGTCATATTTTCATTTATTGCATATTAAGTAGTGTCCTTGATATCAAATTCATTGTGCTAATCAAAATAATTGCTGCAAACACATTAACATTAATTTATAATTAAGAATTTTAAAAAACGTAGCGTTCGTGCATTGTTTAAAGTACAATTTTAAAAGCTACCTGTACAATTTAGCATAATTTATTTTTTAAAATTCGAGTACTTACAAGTAGATACTTCATTATTGCACCAAAGAATCGACGCCTTCTCTTCACACGAATCGGCATAAACTGAGAGGACAGTCCGCCGGTGAAAGTAATATAAGAAACTGAGAACAGGTGGAGGGAATACGCGTCAAGCCTGTTTTAATACTTTATCGCCATGGGTTTCGTGTGTATATGCATCTATCGCTGGCAATTTTTACTAATTTCGCAGAACAAACAAGGCGCTCGCTACAGTAAATACAACTCTCGCAATTTCTATAACATTTTATTCAATGTTTGATACGTGAATTCAGCACTGTTGGTAAATGCATAATTTGCGCAATTAGCACTGTTGAACTACGTCTGCTAATAACCACAACGATTAAAAATGGAGTAAATGGTGTAAATCCGCGATCCATAAACAACCATCGGAACTTAAAATGCGGAACGCTTCGTGACCTGCAACTAATGTGACGACATAGACGCTTCATTTAACGTAATAAGCGACTCCCCGTAGTGGCATAATTAGAAAAGAAAATACCTACTGTTATTTTATTATAACTGTGAATAATTGAAGAAGCATATTAGTACATATTATTATGTTGGCAATAAAGTGAGTCAACATTCGTACACAAAATATGTACAGAATCGGAATTGTGAACTCCATTCCCGAGAGTATGGGCCAATTTTCTTGAAGTGCTCTGCCAGCAATTTTGTTCGTAGCCATTTTCTACAATTTGCAAAAAAATTCTAGCAAATTAAAGATTGCTTTAAAACTATATAAAAAATCCAAGATCTATATTTTTATTTATACGAATAAAAAAATCCTTAACTTTGTGTTTTGTTAGTGGCTTCAGGGTGGGAACCCCCTTAAAATTATATAGTACTGTTTTGATCAAAACGTTCGTGATATGATACTGTTAACCAAAGATTCTAATTTTCTAATTTTCTAAGGTCAGATAGCCAACATCGTTAACCTTACGGCGTGTGAGTGTCAATGTACTAGAAATTGGAGAAAGTGAAATTGTTTAATGACAGAATACAATTTGATTTGTTGTTATGACAGAATAACTTTGATTTGCACTATTGAGCAGAAACACACGATGCCATTAAATAGTCGATAGAACATTAATCTTATGCACACGTACCTTGCGCATCACCATTTGCATACCTTTGGAACGCGCTTGGGAAGGTGGAAAATTCACTGTTACGGCACTGATGCATTATAGCACGAATCATTTATGCCTCTAGCTTCTCGTTCATACGCATGGGTCCCCAACCTGCGGGGGCTTTATTGGGGGCGAAACACAGTGGTCTAGAATAGAAACTTTGCAGCTCATTCAGCTTATTTAGTTGAATCAAACAAAAATTTTGAAACATACAGTTTCAAAATTTTTGTGTGATCAACTTGAGGCGTTGATGAGTCTTTGGAATACACACATAGTCAAGGCCATTATTCAATTAAAACGTTTCTCCTTACATTGGTCTAAATATCATCAGATACTCTATACTTTTCCACCAACTACCACTTAAATAAATTTAAATTTTTTGAACACTTATAATATTGTAAAATTTTATAAAGTAAGAATTTAAAGTCATATAATTTATTGATTGCAATGCCTCGATTCAAATGGTTGACACTAATTGTCATAAGTAGTTATTTCATTAAGAATATATCATGCCCTTCTTTTAATGTGAAAAGAAGTAAAAATGTCTATGTTATAGGTACTAAATAAGTTATCGACTTACTTGAATTAGGAAATTTCATTAAACCGATGAGCAATGTTTGCAATATTATAAATCTTTCGTCACATTACTCTGTACTTCATTATGTTATTATACATGGTGTTCGGCTACACGTGGAATAAATTTAAGGAGTGATTCTAGACACCAGAATATGACGAAAATTAAGAATACCGATATTGCGGTTGAGGCTTCATTTGTTAGTTATAAGCGTTTAAAGATATCCCTAAAAGCAGGCAATCTGCGTGCAGCGGTGCACGCGGGACAACTCAGGCGAGGGGTCGAGCAGTGGTACTCAAAGCCGGGGACTCGCACGGTGACACACCTTAGAGAAGCTGCGACGAAAACGATAATCGACATAGCCACACAATTCTGCGACACTTAATCAAAATTTAAAGGTACATATATCATGTAATGTATAGGGAAGAGAAGGAATACAATGAAGTTGTAACAGTAATAGTAGCCGGAGACCACATGCTGCATATATAGTTTTACTCTGATTCACGAATAATTACAATACTTACAATATTAACGTTTTTACCGTAGCAGTTGAATAAAAATCTCAAAATTTTTAAATTCATCTCACCCGATCCGAAATGTTCCCAATATAAACATTTTTATCTAATCAATTTCAAGTTTCTTGAAACTCCCTTCGACACCGAAGAGATCAGTCGCCGATTTTCCTTTTCCGGGCCTTAATGACTCGTTAACGCGTTTCGTACGTTCCTCTTCCATGAACCAGTCGCGGTTATCTTCGAGTAGTTTTACACTCTTCTTGTGCAGTTCCATGATAGGGCCCGCTTTCCCTCCAGCTTCGTTCGGCAGTGCATCCACAGGGATAAATTTTGCCAACGTCTCAAGGGTCGTGTGCGTATGAAGCTGAAGATTAAGAATGTATTATTATTGCATGGGTATACGGGGTCTTCTGCAACAGGTGTCAGAAACTTCAAGAGGTTATTCTAAATGCCAAAATAAGACGAAACGCGAAAATCACGAAATTGCATTTAAGCCTTAAGGCTTCATTTCGAAAATATGTACGTGCAAAAAGCGTCTGGCACGAGGGACTTAGACTACTGCCAGCGCGCAGTAGTAGTTACCCGTGTCAGGCACAGCAATTGTAAGTTCCTCGCGTCCACTCATTGATGGCTAGAACTATTATTTGGTAATCACGAATGATTCAATCACGTTCGTTCCCAATCACGGTGATTTTTCACAATGATTCGTGATTTTTCGTGATCGCTTTTGATTGTTGGAATACATGACTGTATGTGCTCTTTTGCACACGTCACACAAACCCAATTTCTCTCAAAACATTCTCAAGTGTTTTCACACTGTTCTTATAAAATCTATTTAAATATAACGAATATTTCTTCACTTTAGATAAAAAATATAATGTATATATGAATACTTTAACCAATCAAATCAGTGTGTCCATACATTGACTAATTAATGTATCCATTCGCTGAATTAACGCTTTAACTGTAACACAAACTATATTGAAGTATTTTATAAGAAATAATTCAATCAAGATCAAGAATTACGATCGCAGTGAACAAATTCAGTGAAGATAAAAATATCACGATCTGTTGTCCAGTGGCGGAATTAACGGATGGCCGAGTTTTTATCCAAAAACTCTATTTCTTTTTTTTCAATAATTTTCATATCACACGCGCGTAAATTTATTTGTAATTCTGTTATGTGTACAGGATGTCCCAAAACGTTTGCACGTCAGCCTTTTTCCTTAAATCTGCTCGAGTCAAAGGATTTTAAGTGTGCTTTTAACAATTAATAACTTGGAAACAAAGCCTCAAACGCAATTTCATCATTCTTGACATTCATCTTATTTTGGCATACAGGATCCCCTCTTTAAAGTTTTTCACACATGTTGCTGAATACACTGTATAAATACACTAGTGATGGCTCGACCCTTTTTATAAAACCACCGTGTATACATAAACGCGTATTGTAACATCATACGTTACCATGTCCAGCAGTTCCTTCTTCATGAATGGTTTCATCATGTTAAGTATCACGTCCATCACAGCCGTAATGTTCATGAAGTGGAATCCTTTTAAACGGACTGGCAGTGCTTCTTGCAAATAGAAAAGGTACTTCTTCAATCCCATAGGATTTAACCTCGCAGCATGCCCCAAGACAACATTCTTCATGTCGAATAGTATAATGTGTCCAGGCATAGTGCCCTCCATGTACAACCATATATCTACGATCATGCTAAGGAACTTCATCCCGTCGTTGTAGACGTAATGGGAAGGCTCGAAGTCGATCAGTCTTCCATAGAGAATCGGATATCCTTCCTGCGTTTTCATCTCCAAAATCTGGATCGTACTACAGTGGATTTTGTGGTTGGTAAAATCTAACCCAGCGATTAACGTTTTTTGCGTACCGTGAACTGGGGAGCATTGGCAGTTAATTAACATGTATTAATTAAAGAAGAAAAAGTACAAAATTTTTATGCAATTTCACATTTGTAGTACAATCAGAAGAGATGCAATAAATATAATTGGATACTTGAAGTAAATGTAAAAATGTTAATTTTTATATTATACCTATATATAACAGAATATTACAAAAATCTGCCAATGTTCCCCCAGTTTACGGTATCGTCGTAATTTCTATGTTCATCTTTGGCAAACTTTCTTGACAATGTGAAATGATTGCTACCTTTGATCAATAACTGATACTGATAATTAAAATATTGTGGGTATCATTTTCAATACTTTAACACCGTTTTTTTCAACTTCTAACTTTGTTACGACCATTTTCAGGACGTGTGTAATTACAGTTGCATTTGACTATTAGTCTGAGCATTTAATTATCCCCGGACAATCTGGTCAGTTTCTTGATTTAAAATTTTCTATGATTACACCCGGATTCTATTATAGTATTAATGATATTATTACTGAATTATGAGATTGGGAATTGATGTTTGGCACCAGGGGGGCATGTCGAAAAGTGAATCGTTGTAATTTCTGTGTTCGAATATAAATAATTATAATTAATAAACACTACCAAAAATGGAAACATTCAAAGGTGACATCGGTACCAGATGTGAGATATCTACATACATTGTTCTGATTGAAAATGGAAATGTCACTCCTAAGAAAACCGTTCAAAGATTTGCGAAGAAGTAGCGACGACATTTGTTAAGGAATATCTTACATACAGAGTCAAACAAAAAAATACAAGTTAAATTTATTCGTTCATTAATATTAACTATTAATTAAGAACGATCGCCCGTTTAGTCCTATAAATGAAAATGCGTAGTGTAACCAAAATAATTGCAATACTGCCAGAAAAAATAAGTTGTGTCTCAGTGCTCCGGTACAACAGCGAAGTTTTTACGAGTTATACAGTGTAGCAGGCATCGTGCGTGCAGTTCATAATTAAAATACCATGCAACGAAGATAATTGATGCGTGAGAATGGGACACGATGATCGTGTAAAAACGCGAGAGAAATGAATTGCATTCTACGGTAGTATGTTACATAACTGACGCTAATTCTACAATCACCTTGTTATTAGACCCAATTTTTTAATACACTCGATAATTCATACCAAAAAGCATACCTAAATACATTTAGTTTATGAAGGGAGCAACAATCGAATTATAAAACTGTCCTACAATTAAAATTATGCACTATCTTCTAACTTTTACTTTTATCAATAATGTGTAATTGTTTAAATTATTTTATTAAATAAAATAATCTTTATGCATAAAGAATATTTTACTCATATTGTCACAGAGTGACAGAGTGTTTTTTTAACACATTAACCAACAGGTCAGGCGTAGTGAACCTCCAAACTCATTTCCTTCGAGAACGATATCTTCTTTTCGTATTAAAGAATTATTTTTCGCGTTTCTAATTTATTCAAAGGAAAATCATCACATCTACTTAGTCTCTATATCCTCCAAAGGTGTTGCAACAATTTCAGGAGACTAATGCATATTTTTCGTACCATTTTAATTCGTAGAAAATAAAATAACAATATAATTTATGTTCGTTTGTACTCACACTGTCTGAAAGGATTTCCTCAAATCCTTTGTTCCCAAAGGGTCTCTATTGGCGAAGAATTCGGGGACGTGAGTCCTCACAGTGTAATACGTATCAATAGTCGCTTTTGTAGGTTCTAGTCGATAATAGTTACTATGGAAAAATAACACCAACTCAGAGTCGGTTATTTTTGGTAAATGCGGCTGCTTTTTGTACCAGTCCCTCAACATTTGCATCTCTTCTTCCTTCAATTCCGGATTTCTCTTCAGCTCTTCTTCATACGATATTGGTTTCGCCGCGGCCATGTTGAGTTCCTTAAAAAATTATAAAAATGTCTGTTCATTTTAAGCCATCCCAATTTTTAATGTTAGATGCTCAGAGTACTTGACTTTATCTTTCTTCGTCAGTAAAATCAACTCAGTGAATTATAAAGTGAATTTTCTTTCCTTGGGATTATAACAAATTCAAAACTGGTCTTTAACTTCGAATTACATGAATAAGACAGACACTACCACGATGTAATTTTTACACATATTTACATACAATATACATAATGACAAAAATGTCAAAAAATACATTATTTTGCAAAAATTACATTACATGAAAATCAATATCGAAGAACAACCCGTTGTAGTGCAAGTTAATTGTTAAAAAGTAATATGTATATACACAAATAATCCAATGTACGTAATTTTTAATATTGTTCGCGAATATTACTTCAATTCTGATCACATTATGTGCACTGTACATTCCCTGCACGGTTGTACCGATATTTATTTGTTTCTATTCCAGTAACTATCAAATTAATAATTTATTTTTTAATTTTGAACCCGTATTTTTTATTTTCATTTTATTAAAACGAAATATGCAAAGAAACCGACGCACTTGGTTACCGAAGAAATACTGTCCGTGAAGATCGAGCCGACAGCTTGAATAGGACTGTAGACATTGAAGTACAATCGGGCTCTTAAAATGCGATGGAATGAGTTAATAATACCATACAATCACGCGTAGCATGACAGCCGAGGTCACCAGACTTGCAAGTGTTAAATTATATGTTCCCAAATGACATGAGAATTGTGTAACAAAATTTTAAAAAAAGTACGAGAACGAATAAATTTGTTTCATTTTTGTATGTTCACACATTTAGACTCCAACAATTGCAGATGGGTATAAATGTGCAAAGTAATCCACTTATCGTGATCGTTCCAAATATTTCCTCCATTTTTAATGATAGGATGAACCGCAAAATTAATGAGTAATTTTATCGAAGAAAATAAATTTTTCTGATCGAGATAAAATTGGTGTCGAGATCAATAGTTTTTTTAATTTCAATATTAAGCTCAGCTTAATGATATATATTTAATATTTTTGTTGAAAGTATATTGTAATTGATAAAATCAGCATTAATAATTAATTTCTCATAAATCAATAGATAAATAAATTATATGCCAGGGATAATAAACTGTTTCTTAAATTCACTGTTTCCATTTAAATTTAGCTCTATTAAAATTTCTTCGAAAATATATACTAATTCAACTGATAAAGATGTATGAATTATCTTGTGCACGTTTCAGGGCCCTGACCAGTCGCAATAAGTGCTAAATACATATTGCGGTTGAGGCTACGTTTGTTAGTTATGAAGTTTAAAGATGCGCCTAAAAGCAGGCAACCCGCGTGCAGCGCTGCACGCGCGGTAAGTCAGGCTAGGAGTCGAGCAGTGGTACTCAAAGCCACTGTTGCATGGGGTCAGTCACCTCAGAGCTGCTGTGACGAAATTTATCTCTTCTTCTTTATCACTTCATCCGAAATTGAAAGGTATCGTTGAATTACCCTAGACCTGCCCACTACTACCTATTATTGTATTATCGAGACACACACGCGCATAAATCTCACAAAATACAGAATCACAGCACCCATAAAAAATAAAAAAAGTACCAGATGGCTTGCACTAAAACGCATAAAAAAATTAAAAAAGAACACTTTACCCGCACAAAACACGAGAGTACATCAAAAAGTTCCCGGATTGCTGTTTAGGATCATATTTTCAGAAAATAAAACTTACAGATTAAATATTATATTATTCACCTTTTATTATTATTATTCGCCTTTAAATTATTATTCACGTTTCTGAAAAATTCTTTATGCACCTTCGTATTGTATGCCCACTGAAATTATAACAAGCACACAGTACTTATTAATTTTACAGCACAATTCATAGTCAATAGTATAAATTATAAACTGCAACGAGCAGAAAATTAAATTTGATGTAAATGAGACTCCCAGCAGGCTTTAAAATAAATAAGACACTGGTTTCAATGTTAAAAATGTTCTGTAATCGAATAATAAGCACAAAAGCGTAGCTTAAAAGCAATTGAAAATTTGTAGAAAAATTGGAAGAAAAAATTGTTAAAATTCTGTCCCGAAAAGTATCAATAATATCACAGAAAGCTTCCCAAAAGTCTTTTTATGTGGAAACTTTACCACGAGTAGTAACAAAAGCAACAAAGACAAATAAATTAATCAAATATACATTACCTACACTGAACTTAAAATCGTGATCAAAATATATCCCTTCAACAATAACACAATAAAATAAAAAAATAAATTTTCAGTTTTAGCTTCTGTGGGAAATTCAACAGCTAGGAACTTTTCTGCGCCCAATGATATAAGTCAATCTTTGAGAGTTAAACATTTCATTTCTTCATACAAAATTGTTGATATATCTTTTGCATTAGTACAAATTTAAATAATTTGATAAAAACTCATCCACTACACACGATAAAAAATTACCATACACAAATACATGTTTTATTACTATTTTTACGTAATAAGTACAAATTTTTGGTACATTTAAAATGATCTATAAAACATAAAGGAATTTTAAAACAGTGCTTCACTTAATCTATTTCGAGTTTTTTGAAAGTCCCCTCGATACCGAAAAGATCATTCACAGTCTTGCTTTTACCAATACGCAAAGACTCGTCCACTCGTGACATTTTCTCTTCTTCGATGAACCATTCTCGTTTATTGTTGAGCTCTGTCATTTGCTCTTCGTGCAATTTCGATATCGAACCCGCTTTTCCACCAACTTCATCCGGAAGAACGTCAGGAGAGATAAACTTCTCTAATGATTTTAAAGTTGAATGCATGTGTGTCTGAAATAATAAATAAATTGAACATGACGGAATAATCAAATCTCAGAAATTCGTACAGAATAAAAATCGTTTTAACAATCTCGTAGTAATAACAAATTAATTAGTCGAAATGTGTAGTTGAAACGGTAGGACTAGTTAGAAACGGTGAGAAGACAAAAATGAACAATACAAGTTCGGTAAAATGTATGTCGATTTGAGACGTGCAGTGTCATAAAAAATGAGTACAAATATGTACATAAATGCATAGTGATAACACGCGAGGATAAAACATAGTTCTAATTCTACATATTCATAATCCAATTCAACTTATATGCGAAAAATACTTCATATCTTATCTCGATTATACCAAAAATAGTTGCGTCGAATTTAGTTTTGAATTGATTTTAAAGAAGATGATAAATTACTTTGATGTATTATAATTAAAATGTGTCGAATGGAAGAGTATAAATATTAATTTTAAAATTATAAATTTTCATTCCCTGAACTCTTTATACATATGTAAAACTTTTAAATTTCAATTTTGCTGATTATTTTGCTCACGATTTTGGTATTTCTTATTCTGTTTTTTTCTTTTAAAAATATAAAATATAAGCTGATGTACAATTCGGGTCGAGTTTTTAAAATCTGAACTTCGAAATCCACATTTGAAATCTATGAATTTTGTTGGACTTCAAGCTTACGAGAGCACTGCATGTTAAATTTTCGGTCTGCAATCAGACTTCCAAAAATATATGCTTACAGTTGTGATATTCAAATTTCCAACTATATTACGTTCTTGGCGTGCAAATATGAACAGTGATGTGTCAACTCGTGAGATATAAACTTGGATACATCCTGGATTTGAATTTTAATATCCTCTTACAATTTACATAAATGTGTCTACGTTTGATATCTGTATTTGAAATTCTACACTTATTATTTAGAGACCCAAAATTGAAATATTTAAATTCCCGTTTCGCCAGACGTTACTTCTCGTCTCCTGCATCGAAAAGATATTAACGTTGCTGCTCTACAAACCGGAAAATCATTATCTTGCACAGACTCTGACATAAAGTAATTATTGGTTACGCAACTCTACGTTCAGAGGGACGTAAGTAACCAATCAATTGCAAATGATACAGTATCGCTTTAACAACGAACCGGTGGAACAAGATAAAAATGAGAATAATGCATGTAACATCAAAAAATAAAGATTAATTAATCGTAACAGACCAGAATGTTTAAACTTCAACCATAAATGATTATAAAATATTATTTGTATTATTAGATAGCAAACATACTTCACTCGTTAAAACAAATGTAAATTGATATAACAGAATGATGGAACTTTAATAAAAAAATCTCTACACTAAATGGGAATATTGAGTAAATATTACTACAGAACATTTCTATTCCAATCTCGTGCAGATGTAATTATTCCAAGAATAATTTTTTTAAAAAAGTAGGAATCCTGATAAATAATACGCCATCTGTTTACTATATTTGAATTTTCACTAACAAGGTGAAACTATAAACTCTTCAAGGTTTCTGTGGTCTTTTTCTGGTTCGTCTAAATAATTGATTTTACAGATCATCGAGTCACATAATCATACTGTTAATCACGCTACACTCATTAATTCATACTTCCTCTGCATTTATGCGTGGTAAATTTCCCGGTAAAAGCAAAGGTTGTTGTTTGTAAGAAAATCTCTAAAATGGAGAAACCTACAGACTGTTTGTTCTCAATGCAAGAAAGAAATTACATAGTGGATATTTGCATTTTCCTTTCTGATTTTAGTTTCAGTGAATTTTTTAATAGCGCAGTGTGAATTAAATTGACTTTCTTAGATTTCATTTATCATCTGAATTGCAGACTAGAATTATAATTTTTATTAACGGTTAGTTATTAGTAGATAACTGTACTGTGGAGAAGCTTTCCTAATGCCCAGCATTCCTTACCATACTCCAGAATTCCTTTCTCATGAACGGCTTCGCCATATTCATTACCACATCCATCACTGGTGGCGTATTAATAAAGTGTATCGCCTTCAAGCGAACAGGTATCGCTTCTTGGACATACAAAATTAATTTCTTCAACATGATAGGGTTTATTCGACTGACGTGACCCAAACACACGTCCGTCGCGTCACCGATAAAAATGTACCCATCGCAGGTACCAGTTTTCAGGCCAATTAAATCAGACACCATGAAGAAGTACTTGGTGATATCCTCGAAAGAATAATGCGACGGGTCAGAATCTACCAATTTGCCGAAAAGAATTGTGTGGCCTTGCTTCGATACGTCAGGTAATCCAGTGACAGCTCTGTGTTATAGGATGAGAAACTGCTTAATTCAATATTCATTGATGCATATATTACAATCTGCGTATACGAGATTCTCATCTTTAATCTATTATATTAAAGGATATCAGTTGCTTCTCTTATTTTTATTCAGATTTTAAACAATAATAACGATAGGTAGAATCAGTTATCACAGGTTTATTTTGTTTCACTCGACCTCAATATAGTGGTGGATATTTGATCTTTTACACATTTTACAATAATACGGGTTCTGAAATGGAACCCTGTGTATTTTTCAATGGTTACGAATCTATGATTTCAGGGATGGATTTGTGTATAGGCTAAGTTGGTTGCAGCCTAGGGCGATAAATTTTGGGGAGCGACAAATTTTGAGGGGTGACAGATTTTAGTGAACGACAAATTTTGGAAAGCGAAAATTTTTCGCTGCGACAGATTTTGGAGAGAGGCAAATTTTGGGGAGCAACAAATTTTGGGAAGCAAAAAGAGTGACCCAAAAATGAGGCCCTTTTCGCTTCTTTTTGGTCCTTCGATTTTGGAACTGAATTTTATGCCAAACGATACCTTATGATAAGAAAAAATCCAATACCCATCTCCAAATCAAGCTTGAATAATACAAAACAACCCTGTAAAAATTGATTACGTCATACAGGATAAGTTGATCAGTTTGTTTTTGTTTAGCGCTACAATAATTAGAGTAAACTAGGAGGATATTCCTTAATTGCACGACTAAAACTTTAAATAACAGCGAGTATGAAAAACTTACACGACATTGAAAGCTTGACGCAGCTCCTTCGATCCCCGCAGATCCCTGTTCGAGAAGAACTCTGGTATGAGCGATCTAATGGTGAAAAAATTTTCCGCTGTGTTTTTTGCCGCCTCCATGCTGTAATAATTACTGTGCAAGAACATAATCAGATGCAAATCCGTGACCTTCGGCAAGTGCTGTTGCTTCTCGCACCATTCTCTCAGCATCTCTATGTCTGACATCTTTATTTCTGGGTTCTTCTTCAACTCCTCTTCCAAAGAGAACGGATACGGTAAAGGTAGTACCATTTTGGTAACCAATCTTGTTACACTGCAAATATACAGGCGAAATTATCATTTAATCGAAATAATATGAATCGTTTTTGACGATTGGTAGGGATTTCAAAAATTCGAAAAATGCGCCAATATGCAATTTCGTAACATGTGAATGGCAAGAAAAAAAATAGTTCATTGAAGCACCTATTTTCCATATAGTCTGGAATAAATCCTGGAACAGCAAATAACAATACAATCTCGAAGATTCTGGCAATAAAATTAACAATTTTCCCCACCTCTATTAATGGTTTCTGTTAAATAAGTTTGCTTTTTTAAATTAACGAAAAATATATGAGTGAAAGGGTTGTCTCAAACCCAAAACGGGAAAAGGATTCTTAATCTATATGAATGTGGCTATCTGTGGTAGTAGATGCATTAAGAAAAATTAAAAAATGTTAAAATTGTAGTCCTTTCAAGAAGGGTTGAAGAGTCTGAAAAAGGTTTTGCCCCAAATTCGGGAAAACTTCTTTATAAAAAAGGAATGGTAATGGATACAGCAATAAATCTACTACCACAGATAGTCGCATTCATATTAATTAAGAATCTCTTTTCCTTTTTGTGTTTTAGCTAACCCTTACAATACATTCCCTCAACGCCAGGACCATCCGATATTTCTTCAACGCTCTCGATTAGCACCATTCTGTATCTGCAATGTATTTATTTTCACTGTCACACCAAAATTCAGAACAATAGCTCAAAATACAATAAAACAGTCTGCCAAACGTCAAATTAATTTGCCGTTCCGTTTTTAAATAAAAAAAAAATCACAAAGAATTACCTATTTTAAGCCCAACAAGGCGGAATCCCCCCTTAACTCCCCGTTGAACCGAGACGTTTATACGTGTTCAATGATTACCTAGCGGCACCGGTAATTGTCCTCGGGATGTCAAATATCGCCACCAGATCCTTTTCACTCACAGACGTATCCGCCTTCCTTGGCGATCAGCCCAGAGTTCCGTCCAGTTCCGTCGAAGACTGACAGAGGCACCAAACGTCTTCATTTTTAATTCACATCGCTTAGTAACGACCGAGCTGGTGTGCGTGTAATTACGAAGCAACGCCATGTCCGCTCCACGTTTCCGTAGCGCGAAGAGAACGCCCATTTTCGATTCAACAGAGCTGCGAATTAATCAAATAATTGCAGCAGCGAAACAAGCATCAGACCGCTCGATTATTCGTCCACGGACGGTGGATGGGTAACGTAAAGCCGCGCCAAAGTGGCCCAAAATACCGATAAGCCAGGCATGTACCTATCCTCGCCGAGTATCATTGATATCACGCTCCCGTTAACGTTAATTAATTTTCACGGGGAGGGATTATGAACGCATCCGCCTTTAAGAAACAAGAGGCATTCACCGGCGCCAAAGAATTGCGACGCTTTCTAATTTAATCATTTTCTGATCTAGTTCCTCCCGTTGTCCCGTTTCAAACGCGGACCTTCCGGCAAGTCCAGCACGCGCGGCGTTCCATAGCAATGCTCGTAAAAATTTTATGGTAGTGCACTACTCAAAATGATTGGAGGATCGCCGATTTGAACAATATATCTGATAGTTTGAAAGCTTTACGTGCTGTTCGAATTTTATAATAATGTTATTGTTAGTATTATTGTGTAACATGATCTATCTTAATTTATAAATGGATAAGTTTCAAAAAGTATGAAAAATTTATTAGGGAAGATCTAAATGTGGGGATTGGAGGATCTAGAAGTAGGTTCTAGAATTTTGCATTCGATTAATTATATCATTCTATGAGCAATGTCATTTTCCCAAGTAAGTTTGCAACTAATTGTGTAAAATGAACGACAACTGCATTTAGAGTAAATTCCATAGCAACAGACATTTGGGACCTCGTTTAAATTTGGAAAGTGTATGATTTGAAGTGAAAATTTGGAAATTTTGGAAGACGAATTTTGCGCGGCGTGTTGGTGGATCATGCATAACTTCTATATTTAATATTAAAAATTAATAAAAAAATGTAACTTCTTTAGAAATGCATTTAAAAAAATCCAAAAGTTTGCTGTTTTTAGCCCAAAACATAGGATTCCCCTTAATTAGGACTATCATTTAGTAACTTATAGATCTTACAGTTCGCAAATTATAACAAAAAATCAGAAAATATCTGAATTTTCAAGAGTCAATTTCACCCGCTTAGAGTGAATTTGGGCAGCAAAAAAATGCGTAAAACATACCTATATATCCTGTACATGTCCCCAAAGTTTCATAATTTTTCGAATTGTTTGAATTAAAAATGCAAAAAAAACTTCGTCTAATGGGGAATCGATCGCAAGACTCTCGGTTTCACAATCCACGCAGCTTCTATAATACAGTGTATACCCATAGAATATAAAAAGGTACGTAACTGTAATTATTAATATCTTTAAAACCGCTAAGTAACTACACCTAGTATTCCATATATAAAATCAGGGACCTGCATGCTATCATCTTACAGAAGCTTCCCTTTTAGTCATCATAACTTAATATAAATACACTTCTATTTCGAAAATTATAGTGTAGCATCTGTAACCACAATATATAACATAAGTTATAATACTGTAACAAAATCACACGTATAAATACCATTAAAAAATTCACAATAATTTATTCATATCAGTGGCATAGACTCACAAGAGTGTTTAAATTTCCCGCGATAGGATGGATCATGCGCGTTCCCTAATTCTTCTTAACTGCAAAGAACTTTTATGGCGCTAGCATCGCAACACTGTATTCAATAACCCAAATCTACGTCATATGATACAGTATATAGTATATGAAATCTCTGTGGGATGAAGTGACGAATTTTTTCAAACCCGTATAAACATTTATCAATCGATCTAAACATTCGTTATATGCTGTATCGGAACTTAAACGTGTTTCCACTACCCAAGCAACGTCGAAAATAATCGACTATTAAACGTTAATGTACTATGAATCGTTTGGATGATCCTCCGGGTCTCATGAAAGGCAGAAAACCATCTTTCATTGGAATGAACGGTATTCTTTTAATCGAATGTTTACCCATTCATTTTAACATTTCAAAAATGTCCACCTCTTTTTAACACTTGACATTCGTCATACACGTTTTCTATTAATTACTTTCTTACGAGAATATTTCTTACACCTAATAGAGAAATAAACTTCTATTAAAATTCAATTTAAATGCAGTACTACTATCATTCCTTCATTCAGTGTTTTGTTTAATACACATATGCTCCAAAATTTTGTTTCAGTCACATCACTTTTCTTATACCACGTATTGTTTCCATATTTCTTAAATTGTTTTAGGTCACAAATACACAAATTTAGCTATGCTCGCTCCTATACCGTATTCCAACATTTATTTGAAAATTAACAGTATCACTGAAACTAACTATATCGAGAGATATTCCACATACAATATGTAATTATTAATATGTTAGATTAATTATAATAGAGGATACATGCATTAACTGTTAAAGATCCAACTCTGTGCAAAACACAATAGCAAGACTTTCAGCAAAAGTTGCATTTGAGAACAATAAATTTTATTTGCTCCCTTATTTAAATTCTGTTAAACACATTCCATTGAAAGACTTCAAATTTTGATTACTAAAAGCTAAATAGTTGTAATCTACTTTAATCGTGCTACTGAAATTATTTAAATTAATTATATTTTATTTAAATTAGAAGAGATGATATCAGCGCACAAGTTCGGTCTATTAACTTGTTTTTTTTTTTTTAAATGTCAGGATCAGAAACCCTATTGTTGAAATTTGGTTAATTGACCAAACCTGTGCGCCAATATAATTTCTTCTAATTTAAAAATTTAAAAAAATTTTTTACGGTGAATTCTATTTATTTTTACAATTATATTTTATATTGAAAACCTCGATCTCATTTATGCAGGGGGTCCAGAAACAGACGACCAGCAGCGTTTACGGTTCCAGGTCGAGTTAGAATTTGTTCAGTGTCTTGCCAATCCAAACTACTTGAACTGTACGTTCACATTAACGATTACCGATTCATAATTTGCAAAAATACTAATAGCTGTTATTATAGTTTTAGCACAACGTGGATACTTTAAGGACGCGACGTTTGTAAATTATCTTAAGTATCTGTTGTATTGGAAAGAACCAGAGTATGCGAAATATTTAAAATATCCTATGTGCTTATACTTCTTAGATTTATTGCAGTATGAACACTTCAGGAGAGAAGTAGTTAACTCTCAGTGTACGAAATTTATAGACGATCAACAGATACTCTTATGGCAACATTATACTAGACGCCGGACGAGGTTGTTGCAGGCTGCGGCAGAACAAACTCAGCATACGAATCCTCAGAACAATGGTATTGTACAACCCAAAGTTCCTTGAATAATTTATGAAACCAAATCACTATCGAGTTGGTCCATAAAAACTGCAATGCCAAAATGACACTATGTAAGATTATCTTTATTATACTATAGTTTCCTCAGACTTGTTTTATTAGTTATGTTTTTCGGCTGTGATAACTCGTAAATAAAGTACTTTTCTATGTTCATTATACACCTGTGATTACACTTCTCTCCCTTTTCCTTCTATCTCTCGCTTATACTTAACTTACAAAAACGAGCAATGTTTAAAATTAATATAATAATAAATATCAGAAATGTCTACACTCGAAATAATTACAAAATAATATTCTGGTTCTTATGAATGGATATCGTAAAAACTAAATTATATTATTATGTATCAAGTTTAGAAAAGTGTATCGGTTTATGTAAATTGAAACAAAGATGCTCCAATTGTAGAATCTGATTTCGGACGAGTGATGCTGAAACCCGAATAGCTGTTCATAAGTGTTTATTACTGTTCACCCTTCATAATAATGGAAAACATGGGAAATCATAGACAATGTGGACGGAAGATATGGACTTTAACAGCTTCTGTAAGTCTGCTTACTTCATTTAGTTATAAAATTTATTTCATTTTAAAATACTGTACATGAATATAATATTTCGTTTCTTGTACCTCTTGTTGCATAAAACTTTTTAAAAATGGTTGAGTAAAAATTAACGTATCTGTGTAACGACTACTACATTCTTGACTACTATACTTGAAGTATCCAATGAAAATCAGTAAAAAATCGATATTGTTCAACTCATCTATCAATTCATGAAAAAAATATACTGTCTATGCTCACTCACTTTTAACCATATAAAAGTAATTTTTATGAATTCATTAAAGTTTCTTATCACTTATAAACTTATCAAATATAACAAGAATACTTCGAATGAAACTTGACGAACTTAAGATTTGAACAGTGCATTAAAATTAACAGAGTACTAAAATACGAAGTAGTGCATCTGCTTTTATGTTTGAAATTCATAGTATTTGTAATAAATTAACTATAATGTTTTTCACGTATTTTTTTCGTACAGTTGGTGTAAGTCCGTATCGCCGTATCGCATCTCCCGAACGCATTAAACTGTTAAAGAGTTAATTGTGTCTTACTTAGTAAAAACCAAAAACTGTTTATGGAAAGTTATTCTGCATACAATATTAATGGATATTTTGTAACACGTTAGAATATTTCCCATACTTTTGACACTCATTGAACAGTTACATTCCATTTAAAACTAATTTTTAGAGCAATCACTCATGTGTAGGATGTCTCTGAAATAAATCGTCTTACTGTAGTGCTGTTCCCAAATGGTATTCCTTACACTTCGCCTCCTCCCTATGTACTGTCTTTTGTCGGCTGAAATACACATATAACCAAGCTCTAAAAGTGTCATTACGGGTGTCGGGTACTCGAGCGATCGGGTCGGGTGTGAAAAAGTCGGGCGGGGACCCGAGTCCCGAGACTTACAGACCTTCGGGTAGTCCGACCCGACCGTTTCGGGTAGCCCGATTGTGTCGTGTAACTCGTTTATTTCAGGTCAAGTTGAAGAAAATCGGGCGGGCTCGAGTTAATCAATTAATTCAAAGTATCTATTAATAAAATGCATTTTCATATTCTGATCAAGTAAAAATTCAACTTGTGCACCTTATACAAAAATTAATGTACAGGATATATCGAATCCATTTTGAATAAATCAGAAGTATTATATTTGCACTTGAAAATTATCTTATTGCAAGGTTTCAAGTAGGTAAAGATCTCGCACATGCTTGCCGAGTATTCGATTGCTCAAAAAAAGTTCATTGTGAGTACGTGTGTATATCAAGGACTGTATTAAAATGCGATACAATGCATTTCAAACGAATCCTGAATCGAATTTTGAGTATCGCCGAGAACTCGCTCCAACCTGCCCGTTTTTCTTCGATTTGACTCAACGTAATCAGATTACCCGAAATAGTCGGGCTACCCGAACGTCCGTGTGTCTCAGGCCCCCGACCCGAGTTCGCCCGACTTTATCCGACCCGAGTTCGCCCGACTTCATCCGACCCGAACTCGCCCGACTTTATCCGACCCGAGTTCGCCCGACTTTACCCGACCCGAGCCCTAAATATCGGGTACCCGCTAATACATATACACGACAAATGGATACAAAGTGGAAGAAGCCCATTTTACTTGCAAATAAAATTTTGAATAACACTGTTCTTAAGGTAAATTGAGGAAGTAAAATGAAGTATATAAATAAAGTCTTACATAGTGTCCAAAAAATATATTTAATGAAATAAGTGCTATCAATAAAATAAGCAAACGTATCAAAGTCTAACTAATAAGTCTTGGCTAATAGATTGATAAAAGTATAAATAATAATTTTTAGCGATGATCTCAATTTCCAGGTGTTTCACTTTCTGGATCTTTATTTTTAAGGTACTATGAAGCAAATCATCTACAGGAACTTTTGAAAATCGCGAGAAATGGAGGCTGCAAGTAAAAATATCGCACAAAATATATTCTCACGCATGCGTTAGTCACTTCTGTAGCGAATTGATATTTCTGTAGTGGGAAAATCATACCAAGTTTGAGAACATACAGGTTCCTAACATTAGTAATGTTAAACTTCAACGTTATTACACTTGTTAAGTACATATATAGACATCATGATTATAGGATTTTTATTACTTCATTGCACATCCTCAATCACCTAACTTAGAGACACCATCTCTTTCTCAGGGGCATCCTGTATTTGTGTATAAATATACCTATTCGACGTTACAAATGAAAATGTATAAATACTACATGAAAAAGTGAATAAAATATCTTGTAACATTACTTCAGTCTCTAAAATACAACTACTTTATGATATTTATCACTTTTCTAATTAGTTTCTTAATTTTATAGCGACACTTAAAATCTTGATTTAACAGGCAGTGAGAAACAGATTGTTTTATTATAATCGTTTTAACATTTAACATAATAAGTATAACAAGTAATAAATATTGATTAGTGTAAATTATAATAATACACTAATGTATGCGTTATTATGGAGAGTATATTACACAATATGTAATATATTGATAAATCCATGAGAATAGTTTTTCCTAAAAAAGGATTAGAACTGATATAATATCGATTTCATTTCTCTAAACAGTTTCAATAAACTATTATGCTGAATAACAGTTACAAAGAACCGACATTAAGGAATATATATCGATTCTAGTTCCGGTTCCAATATGGGTTCTCGTATCGATTTCATTATTAACACTTTAAATGGCACAAGGCTTTGAGAAGTGCCCCTTCAAGGTGGCCAAACCTTTCTGTCCTGAGAAAACATTCGGGCAATATCGATGCTCTTCAGAACACGATAACTCGATGTGAAAACTCAAAAAATCCACATCTCGCCACAAGAAAACACTGATGCCACTCAAAGTGTTAATTCTGCATAAAATGACGTTCATTATAAAATTATTAAATATACCCATGTTGATAAAAGCTGTATAAAGGAATCTTCCTAAAACAATTATAGAGAACCAAAAGAATGTTTTGCGCTACGCCTTACTGTTTAAAGAACAGACAACGAAAAAGTTCTGCAGTATTGTATTTACATCAGTAATCGTTAACTATGTATTAATAATAACATTCAATACTTATTCATAGAATAGTGTGCACGAATCCCTTACAAAGACACGTTGATCGTTTCGCTGACGCGTTCTCGGTATCACGCCGTATCCATTCTATCTTTAACTTGCAAGGTATTCTAACTGTTGATACATGTTTTTGTTGCTACAAGAAAAGGCAGAATAAACGAACACATTTCATCACGAAAATTCACCCAACACTGGGCAGACGGACAAATGGTTTCAGCGTTCAATCACGTCCGCGCCAGCGAACGAGTTTTTTTATATTCCTATCACTTTATTTTGTTTCTTCACGTTAACTGACACCAACTATGTGGCAACGCTCCTTAGTCGTAAATGTGCAACTTTCGGCTGGCTCTAAACCATCAATTTGTTAACAGCACGGAGATTTCTAAATAGTCGATCACATTACAATAACTTAGTGTCGTTTAACACTTTATCGTGGGGCATGCATTTATCTTATACCGTGGCCAGCTTTTTACCACAGTTTAAAAGGAAATTGCGTTAAGTTTAATAGTATGTAAAATATCATTTACCGATAATTCTATAGTGTATGGTTGTGCTGTAAAGAAATACCTCTGTGAAATTATGCACCGGGTAACTTCTAATTTAAATATACATATCTATCAGAACTGAAAGCATGGAATAACTCGTGACCCATCCATGAAGCATTAATTTTAATAATCCAACAAGAACCGGTGCTTCCTGCACAGCACTTTCTATTTTCTTTGGTCCACCCTTCACTCGGAATTCTTATTCTCCGTAAAATTTACTAATATACCATTCCCAGCATCCACCCAATCCTCCGAGAAGAGTTTCGTTCTGAGTATTTCTCTCTCAGACAGATCTTCGTTCGTAGACGTCTTTTCGTTATTCAGATTCTCGTTGCTCCTCTTTTCTCGCCTCTTCACAGTCAACAGCTCGGAATCCTCGACTGTGTCGGGTAAAATTTTGTTCAAGGTTTCTGGTAAAATTAAAGCGAAACCTCCAGACACTAAACAGAGCATTCCAATAATTAACAACGGAATGGTGACTGGAAAATATTCCCCCTGAAACGGAAGTCGTGTTTTTATTTGTATTCTCTGCACGGAGAAGCTTTTCATCAGTCGTGCACGGATGCCGGAATCGAAATAAGCAAAGTAAATGAAAATTCACGTCGGGGTAAGGATTATTTTTTGGGACAATGATTCTGGTTACTTCGTCCAGTAAATACAGCGGTATACAAATGAAATATACATCTTACCGATAAAATTACGTGCGGTGTGCACAAACTGCCGATTTTCGCGAAAACTGTACATACGCCTAAACAGGTTCCTCTCGCAACAGTTGGAAATATCTCGACCGTGTATAAGTACGCTATAGAAACGGTACTCATCACTGTTACTCTGCCAAATAGCAGCATAATTGTCTTCGTTAAGTCTAAAAATAAAAATCGCATGAGCCACAAAGAATTCCAAAAAAAAAGAGAAATTATTATTTATGCATGCTTATACGTTAATAGAAAATCAAGTAATGAATCTTGTCCCTAGATAATCTTGTATAACTTCTCGGTATTACAAATGGCATTTTGATTACGCACCACTTCCAGTCGCAGGATTCGATAGAATGATAACAGCAGCCGTTAAAATGCAAATAATGCCGCTAAAGGATTGATACGTAGACATCGGTATTCGTCTGCCGTATCTGGACAGCACAAAATAGACGAATACGTAAGTTGCAATTTCTAATGCCCCTCCGAGGGCGAATGTCACGTGTCTGTCGACGAGAAAATTTGGTACCAGGGTCGTGAAAACGTAACACGCCATAGAAGAGGTCAACCTTGAACATATATAAAATAAACATCATTATGTGGATTTAACCCTTCGTGGTCACACCTTCTTATAATCACACATTGGTCACACGGGGTTCACTGTACCCCAGCGTCATTTTTTGAGTTACCATTTTCGTATTTTTGAATCTTTTAACTTTTTAGTGATAATTGTACATTCGTAATACTTATACAGTCATGGTCTAATAGTCTTTTTCTAGAAACATAAATTTTGATATGATAAAATTTGTAGTTGAAAATGAGCGATTTCCCATGGTTGTAGGAAAAACCGATTTTTTAAAAAAATTTTTTATTATTTTTTTGCGATAAATCCCCTTTGGAAGACGTAAAGGTGCGACATTTCAAGTCGAAAATTGCTCTTGGGGTACAATATACCCCGTGTGACCACGAAGGGTTAAAAAAAAATTTAAGCATGCTACTTATTTTCGGCGAATAAAATTCGAGTTGACTTAAAAAGCACATTACTGTTGCATAAATATTTTTTTATTATATTCTGAGATACTATAAGATGTAAAAAAACAAGTGTATTGTAAATTGTAAATCTTACCATTGACAAACCATTACTATGCCATATTTTCTCATCCGCGAAGACTTAAACAACTTTCCCACCGTCTCCGTATTAATCGATTTTTCTTCGATTTCAATACTTTTCTTCTTCTGGATCTCCTTTAACATCTCTTTTTTCGCGGGAGTCCTGAGTTCCACAACGTCGTACGTATTTTTCATGGAAAGCCGCTGATTAGTGGTCGGTTGGGACATCGATTTTGACTTTCGGTGGTTTTTCGAACTGGACGGGGTGTTTGCCTTCTCCGCTTTCCCATTATCGCACTGAGAAGACTCTGATACGGACTCCATTTTGGGGAACTTATTATCTAGGTTTTCCGAAATTGCACTCAAACTCGTTGCTGAAAGGTACGTGTACATTATTTAACGATAATAATACATGCAGCACTGTTTAATCAATTTAACAGTTTACTGAAAATTAGGGGATCCCTTCGTTTGAATTTCGGATTGGATGCGAACAAAGAATTAGATCTCTTAGATTGTAGTGAGACTTTTACAATATATTCGAGGAAGAACAAAATCAGTAGCTTTCGCCTCTCTTACTCCGGACTTTTTGCTGTTGCACAGTTTTCTCGCTATTAATCAGCAAATTAGTAGCTTCTCCATTCACTTCGTCGTCGGTTTTCGGTTTCTTCAACTCCGCGGTCGAAACGCGAGATTTCCTTTCTGGTTTTATCGGCGTCGGATTTTGAGGCGCATTTGCTTCCGTTTTAGCGTCGTTTTCTCTACTCGATCTGGTGCAGCAGACGTTATATTTTGTGATTCGTTCTACCGCCATATCTGCCTCCGTCGTTTTACCCTTTGCGAGGAGCCACCTTGGCGATTCTGGAATAATCCTAAAAATGGAATTATTTCAAAATTAGATTCACTACAAGGGTATGTCCAGTTCAGTTGCAAAATTAGATATGACCTCGTTAGAAGCTTAGAATCAACTTCTAATTACAAAGAAATTCGAATATTATATTGAAATAATGTGAAGTTGTGAGAAAGTATTTCACATGACATTTCAGAATTTCGGAAAGAAAAAAAATCAGATCCACATTTTAACACAGTGTGTACACAGTCGGCAGAACGCATTCATTCGCGTTTGTCCTTTTTTCTAAACGAATCCAAAACCCCGAATTACATTAGAAATTTGTTACAAGACTTCTTTCCACCAACGTCCTTTTTTTTTATAATTATTATTTCTCACAGCTTTTTCTGTCTCGTTTTAGTCGTATGTATTTGTAATAAACGAGAATTCACGTATTTATTTATTTCGTTATGGATAAAGTTAATTACCAAATATAAAGAACAGTTATTGCAGTGGGAACCGAAACGGCCAGTTGCAAAATCCTCCAGTCTGGTATAACATAACTGAGTGCAGCCAGAAGCACCAATCCAATGGCCCATGCAATTTGCATAACCAACGCGACGAAAGTCCGTGCTTTCGCAGGAAACAGTTCCAGAGAAAGAATGTACGTGGAATTTTGCAAGCCTTGAGCAAAGACTCCTTGCAGTCCACGGAGAGCCAAAAACGTGGGGTAATTCTAAATTTTCAAGTCCATTTAAGAGAAACAATAAAAATATTTTTTATGAAAAATTGCCTTTTTTCCTCTCAGTTTCCATGCTCCCCCCAAAATGTAACTATTTTTTAGTTAAAAGTAGACGAACGATTTGAACTTAGCTATTACATTAAATTTTTGCCGCGTTTTTTTTATTTCAATAAAAAGCTTTTTGAGTCCCGAATTTTTATTTGAAAACAATAAGGATTCCTTACCTGCACCACGTACAATGCGACAGCCATTGTACCCTGTGTATAAAGACAGATCGCTTGAACTGGAAGCCTTCCTATGCGATCGGCCAGAAGTCCGGCAATCCAAGCGCCCATTAAAACTCCGACGTAATAAACGGCCGGGCCAAGAAACGTCAGGTATCGTTTCTCGCAAATTAAACCCCACTCTGTCACCACGCTGTTCTCTCCGAACTCGGTTGCGAATTGATAATCGCCCAAACACAATTCCATGTCGCAAATTCGTTTCGTTCCATTTTTCTCCTTTAATAGGGACATAGATCGGAGATGTTAATTAGTCTTTGTGTATTTAATTGGAGATTGATTGTTTTATATTTAAGTATCTATTTGATAATATATAGCGCATTCAAAAGTGGCAGAGTGAAAATTCAGGTTTCCACTCTTGGAGAGTTTGGTGTGTTTCATCTTTCTGAGGGTTCAATCGGTCATTCCAGACAGCATAACATCTATCGACGCTATCAACCAGGGTGTCCAGTTTATTTTGGATAAAGTCAACTCTGTTCCCAGCCACGTATTTCTAAGGCTAAAAGGCCCGCGTTGCCTTTTTCATTGATCACTCAGAAAGATATTGAACAGGATTGGTGAGTTGACGATGCCCTGCTGGAGCCCCTCGCTGACAGCGAATTTCAGAGAGGAGCTCAAATTGCCATCCCATGTGACGAAAGACCTGCCAGTAATCATGCTGAAGACAAGTGACGTCACCCATCTCGGGGCTACGGCTATTGATTGGTGATACGGTTTGCGCAACTGAACTACTAATGTCCCGCAAAACTTTGAACTCAAATTTCTCGAAAACGAAGGCCCACTTTGCAAAACCCCTTTACGCTTTTGTAATACTAGGTGTGTACTACAATGTCCACCCAGTCTCATTCCAAAACCGATGGCAAAAGATGTGCCCTCCCCTTGTTAATAGGGTCCGAAGGTCCTCGTTCGCGCGGAAACAGTAAAACAGTGGGGTGGGTAGGCCTTTCCCGTGGAAGACTGTACAACAATTCTTTCTGATGCTTTCGACGATGTGTGACAACCATTCGCATGCGCGGCTTCATGTTGCACGAGGTCCCTCGTTGCGCGCCGACCCATAAAAATCGACGCTTGTAATGGTATTCTGTAGCGCGCGTTATACGTGTTTAACCGTGCCTTTACGCGCCCGTCCTAATCTAACCTCAACCTATGATACTAAAACCCGGGACAAGTTGGAAAATGGAATGCGTTGTGTCGGAATAAATCAACAGAAGTTTTCCGCAAATATCTCGAGAACTAGATGATCAAAAACCAAAGCAATTGGAGACGAATATAATATAACTTTGAGGGGTGGTTTCACCCCCTAACCATGCAAACAGGCCCAAATAAAAAAAACACCTTTACTTATTTTTCGGCCCTCTAAAACATATCCAAAATTCAAAGCAATCGGAGGCGGACAGCTGGGATACTCTCCTTGTAAATAGAACGAATAACCGTACGATAACACTCTCATATAGATTAAGAACAATTTTTCGTTGTTTGATTCAGATGACTACGACAGCTAGAATCATGTTCGCCAGCAACAAGCTTTCCTTTTAAACCCCCCTTACTACTACCATTTATGATAACTTTGAACAAAATTATTATTTTTTAATAAAAAAATTGAGCACACTCTTTAAATGTCAATTCATAAACGTACAAAGTTTGGAATTATAATACTCAATGCTTTTCTTTTAAAAAATTAATGGAAAACCTTAAATGGAATAATATAGGTATATTTTTATATGTAGAATGGCACTCGGTGGAAATTGTATTATACACCTAATATTACAAAACCCTAATTGGGTTTTTCAAAATGGGCCTTCGTTTTTTGAAAAATTTAAGCTTAAATTTTTGCATGCCAGTACTACTTTAATTACGCAAACCGTATTGTCAATCAGCTGTTGTAATTGCGGCAGTAAAGTGCGCGAGTACGATACTATGGTCTTCGGTTCAAATCCCCGTAGGTACCTCTAAATTTTTTCTTTTCTCTTTTTCCTTGTCGTAGTGCCATTACAGCATAAAAATTTTCATTTTGTTCTAATAATTATATTAAAAATTATATTTTCGGCACTACTGCTCGAAATGTTGCAAAAATGTCGCAGCATCATTGCTATAATCTTGCAAAGAAAAATATTTCCTGCAATATCTTGAATCTTACATGAAAATGTTTCTGCAACTATACGCGCCGAATGGGTAATCAATATATTAATCGTGTCGATTAATTTGTCAATTAATTTTTATTTTCTTACAAAATTTTGAGTAACACGCCCGCATACACATTTAATGTATTATCGTATACGGTGTACACCAGTTATATGCAAGATTTGAGTGAAATCGATGACACAAACCTTGGCACCTCTCTTTTAAATATTTTACAAATGAAAAAGCTTACCTGACAGTAGTATTTCGGCGTGTAATTGTGGAAGACCGGCAACGCATGGCTCATTGCGACTATGACATAATTGATGCCCAACAACAGCACGATGACCACTTGGAAGCAGCCAACTTTTACTTCCTCAGCATTCATTTTTTCCAATAGTTTGACGTGATCGACACTTTTTCACAAAATCCCAGTGTAATCAATAACACGAAGAAACAATTCACAGTTTAAGAACAAAAGTCCCTTCAGAAAGAAGAAACAACTTTGAAATTTCAAGTTCACTAGAATCCAACCACTCGTCCATTTGTACTTTTTAGAAACATTAAAGAGAACATAGGAATCGAAGCGACGAATTTTATCAAGTTAACAGAAGTTTATTCATTTCTTTCACTGGGGAGCGTCAGACACGGGTGGAAATGTAATGCCACGAGTAAAAGTTGTCGCGGAGCCCGAATGCAAAGTGTCATCCGCGAGGGTAACGCACGCACTAACAGAAGGAAGAGTCTTCTCTCTCTGTGGAAGGATAGCACGAAAGAGGAAGTGATTCCTGACGGCGTTGAATCGAACAAGGATGGAAGCCGTGCTATTGTTTCACGCTTGGCGACACGTATCCCATTAACGCACCCACGTCACGAGAAAACGATCTTCTGACAATAATAATCGATCCATAAATCCATGTAATGTGAACTTTGCATTTCTTCGGGAAGCATATTCGGCGGCCAAGCTTTGCAGTAGGCTTGGGACTACTTCGATAATCTAATATCCGAACATTGCATAAGTTTACCCGAGTGTTATGGATTTTCATGGAATACTGTTTTTTTTTTAAATATTTGGAACCTCGAATATAGGTACTATTATTACAGTTATGAAATACAATAACATTTTTATTAATTTGCCTTCCTTTCATTTTGTTTCCTTACTGTTTAATTATTTTGCTTAAAAAATATTTTTAGAACGTACATTTTCTAGACTTTATAATAGAAAACTATTACCAGAGAGCAGAAAGGACGAAAATATTTTCTCCTAGAGATAAAGGGATATCGGAGTCCCATTGAATTTTCACATGACTCGGTACGAATGGTAAGGTTCTATCGCTTATATCGTAGACATATATAATATTATACAGTTCATATTTTTTCAATATATTATGTTTCCTTATTATTAATCAATTCCATGATATACGACATCTAAATTTTCAATAGAAACAAAATATGTTACCTTTTACTCAAAGAAAAAACTCGTATTAAACTCTGAAGTTTATTACAATTCTGGTAACAAAAATAAAGAGATACAATACTTAAACTCGTAAAGTTATTAAAATAAATAAGCTTGTAAAATTGTTAGAAATTCATATTTCAACAGCTTCGTAACCAGAAGTCGTTATTTGCAGTCAAGCAATGTGTTATATTGCCGCAAAATTTATGTAATCATATTTTATTTCTCGTTTTGTATTTTTAATTAATTCAGGAATTTAAACGTAAGTAGCGTAGCAAGACTGTAGACAAATTGCAACAAGGGCTGAAAATAATTGTAAGTTTATTCAAATTGACATAAAAAATGGGAGACAGTAAAACAAAATAAACGACAGAATCCTCTACATTTTTTAAGGAAACAAGATTTTCAAATTCGTACGGCGTAAAAATTTTCAGGCATACACAACAGCCATACGAACTTAAATAATAGCCTGGCTGGGTCTATGAACTCTCTCGACGTATATACATACGTTTACTTCACTCCATGCTCGACTCCGTTTGCAACGGAAAGTCTCATATTGATAGGTATTGATCGTTTTGTTTTACTGAATCGTCTCTCCCAATGAAAATCTCGGTTACGGCTACGTAACGTTTATACATGTATTTAATCAAACCGTTTTGACTCCACACAATTACATGATTCTTAACACGTTCATATCGGGCATTTAAATACTTTGAAGTATAAATGGAATTTTCTTTTCTATTTACGTGAGCTACGGATTAATAAAACATGCTCAGGTATATTGTATATGTTACCTGCTTGAAATATATGTAGAGCAATAGAAAACACATACAGAATTACAAAAGGACAGGAAAAGATTTAGATGGATTAAGGTCGGAAACTGGCGCTTTAATTTGCAAATTATTAATTTTGTAGAGTTTTAATTGCAAACAAAACTTTACAAGTTGTCTTCAGAGTTAAAATTTTTAATCATTTCGCCTTTTGTTCTCAAATTGGTTGCATTTATTCTTTTTGAAGAAAATCCTTGGAGATGCGGAAGCTTATTTTATAAAAAAAATTTCTTCAAAAAGATAAATGCAATCAATTTGAGAACAAAAGACGAAATAATTAAAAATTTTAAATCTGAAGACAACCTGTAAAAAAGTTTTATTTTTGTGTTATATATATCACAACTGTTTAAACAATCTATAACTTTCGAACAAGCATTTATCCTTGTCGGTACCTGTTCGTATTTTTACCCCCTGCAAATAGTAGTGTAATAGAAAGAATCAACTAATTTTAAGTGGACAAAAATCCTCTATACAGAGTGATGTATAATACATGTCAATATTTCAGGGTTTCATTCTACACACTAAAATGAATAAAAAAATATGATACGAGCATGGGTCGTAAAAGATTAAACGAAATGGTAGAAGTGCATTATCTTTTTCACACCGACATGCGTTATGTCAGTGTTTCTCAACCAGTGGTCCGCGTTGTATAATTTCGCTCAAATCATGTAGTCAATACATTAAATAAAAAAATTAAAATTAAATTAAATTGTAATTTTATAACATTAGATTTAACAAACAAAATACTATCTACATTGTTTTTTATTTGTGTTCTAGCCTTTAGCATTTGGTCTGCGAAATATTTCTCCTATTTTCGCAGGTGTAGCAAAATTGTAGCACGCTGCGTTACGGCAAGGATCACAAAAGTCAATCTTCTGAAGCTGTGTTTTCTTTCCGCACATTGAACAGGGGTCACTTACCAAGATTTTGCTTAGCTTGATGCTATACCCCCCAATTTTTTTCTGACAGTTCAAACATTTTCCAACATCTTCCCCCATCAGTAGCTAGATATGAGCCCCTAACTTGAATCCCTTGAATTTTTATTTACAAATTAATATCGTTAGTAAATTGCATGGACTGGTGGTACCACATAGATTCAAATTTTTCCGAACGCCCTTGGCATTTTGAAATATATTTTGTGTTGGGCTGAGAGCCGGACACTTCACTGCACAACTCACGCTCAGAAATTATGCCATTACTCCCTGCGGAACGTAATTATAAGGATTGCAATGAATAATTCTCAGCTGAATGGAGACGAAATTAGCGTCACGTCGTAAATATTGTACTAACTGTCGCCAAGTCGTAAAAACTTATCCGGTGACGTCTTCTTACCATTACCATACTTAGGGCACGGTTATCTTGATGGAGGTGTACAATCATCATAGCCTAGCGACGGTGTTTCCTTCGTTTCTGGAACTGTTTCTGTATGCGGAGAGCATCGCGTCCGGTCCCAAGCGCATCCTGCCTTTCATTAAAGGTTCCTCGTGGTCTCTCGATTCCGAAGGAGACCCCGCGGTAGGTGAACCCTTGACTGTCCTTCGACTCCGCCACGAATCGAACCACGTCATTAGCATCATCGTTCGCGGCTGGTGATTATTCCACGGTCATTGGCGGCATGCTTCCGAACGACTTTCATTTCCATTCAATCGTTAAGACCAGTCGATCGTCGACCATTGCCGGTGATCGCCATTTTCAATGGATCGAAATGTGCTTCTTAATTAGGGTCTAAGTATTCTAAGTAATTACTAGCTTCATAGTACTATTTAGCTGGCTGGTGGTTGACGCTTTTGGATATTTCAGTATTAGACATGGCAGAAATATGGTGCATTTAGAACAGGATTTTTTTTAACATTTTGATGGAATAAAATGTTAAATTTCTAGTTTAAGGGATAACACCACTGAAGCGGCACAAAAACGTAGTGTACCTTTGACAATTGTTTGTAGGTAAATAAAGAAATAAGTCGCTAAACTGTTTAAACGCCTTTATTATAGACATCTTAAGTAGTTCCAAACTATTTTTTTTCTTTTCATTTTTTCAAAATGGCACATTAAACGCTTTTTTCCTGAGAACCACGTTTTTCAAATTAACCAGCAGCACCATTTGACAAATTTTATTCGATTCACTTGAATTTTTTTAAAGTAGCTTTTGAACTACATTCTACAAATATATACAAATATACAAGCATATTATCAATAAATAAAAAATGATACAATAGGATCTTATATACGATATATTGGTTATAAGACTTTCTTAACTTAATAATGCAGATTAACATAACAAATCTGAATGCTATGAATCAAGCTTGACTTATACAAAATTACCCACTGAGTATATGTGGAACAATTGCAAAAAAAAACTTGATGAAGGCAAGCCTTTCACTCTGGCCATTTAGTTGTTACCTTGTTTCAAATAAATCTGAAGACAAGCGCGTAATTCGGCAGCAAATGAAACACGATATTTATTCTTAAAATTTTTTTTCATTAAGTATCTACCTTCAAAAAATTATTATTATTAGGAAAATGAAATCATAATTGTATTATATCATTGCATGTGCTGGTTTTTATCATACGTTTGCATTATATTTAACACTGTACTAATGTTTATTAAGAATATTTTCTTCCACTAATCTCCAACTCCTGTTTCCTTCGATCAATAATCATAACATTCAGTTATCAGGACTATGACAATCGACGATAATCGATGTTCTATTGAACTTCTTTCGAACGATGATGTGTTGACACTTTCACAATACGGTCCTCTTTTTCCGTGCTGAATTCCAATGGAACACGCCAGCCATGGCTACATAAGTAGTAGCGATGGGCTTCAAAATGTTTCGAATCACTTCAAACATTTAACTAAAAATTCGAATCCCACCGAATATTATTCGAATTTCGAGACTCTTTCAAGACTCACTGAACTCGAAAAATCGTGATGCCTCTTTTGTTTCGTTAACAATACAAATAAATATATGGAGACTAGAATCAAAATCGCAGAGTGCATTTGTATATACACATCTGTGTGTCAACAAACATTTTCCATCGTTAACCTCTCATGCGTTGAACAACCAACTCTTACCAAAACGTTTTTATTACCAAAAGTATTGAAAGTTTTTCACCTTCAAATTAATGTTTGAAATTGTAATTTGCTACAGAATGAATTGAACACCCATCACTACTCCATAGCGCCCGAGCACGTATCGCATAACCTGGAGAGATGGCCTGGATGCCTTTTTTCGTCGTGTACCGTTACCCTTAGAATAGCTTCGGTTCTGCGATCATGGCACCACCACTTACCTCACTTTGTCCCCGTCGTTCAGCTGTTCGACCGTGCATTACAACGTGTGCTCTATGAGCGACGAAGTTTAACAGAGAAAAGATCGGCTGTATTTCTCCCGTGGAAACGTGCGCCGTTCAGTTTTCATTGCTCGATCGAAGCCATCGCATCGATGTAAACGGGCCTGTCGCTGCAGACGACTCAAACGCAACGGAGAACAGCGAACATTCGACGGAAGTGATTAACGCATCGGAAGCGCAAGATGAAAGTTTCGCTCGCTTTGGCGGTAGTTCTTCTCGCCTGCGTCAGCGTAAGTTGAAATTATCTAAGCGAGAGGCGGATCCAAACGCAAGAATCGATTAACGCGTTGCGTACGAGTAGTTGATTGTGACATTGAAATGCAGCCGGTGTCATTAATCACATGGCACTGAATACATATGTAGAGAGCAGACATAATTTAAAACGTACAATTTAATAATACTTAGGGGAGTTCCCGTAGTGCCGAGCGCTTAAAAGTCCATTCTACTTTACCGATCAAAAAAGAGGCCTATATTCATGATTTTTTTTTTCAAGAAGTAATGTATGGATTTTAATGTTTTTCCAAGGTTAAATGTTTATTATTCCTTGCTGTATAGAATTGTATTTTTCATGTTTTCAAAATATAATTACAAATTTATGGATTTAAATCGCAATGTTTGTGCCTCAGTGAGAACACAGGCCCTCTGCGGAAGTCCTCCTCGGCCTTAAAGTGGCCTTAAAATGGTAAAAATAGAATGATTATGGCCTATAGGGGTGCACAAATAGTTTTTGTTCCATCCACAAAAAACATCGAAAAATAGGCAGAAAATTTAGAACTTTTTCTTTACAAGACCGCTATTTTGTAACCACTGCGGATAAATCAATCATTCTAGTCCGCTTTATGCATACACCCCTATTGGACAAAGTCATTGTATCTTTATCATTTTAGAACCACTTTGACCCCGAGGAAGACTTCCGCAGTGTTCTCACTGAGGCACAAACATTGCGACTTAAACCCACACGTTTATAATTATATTTTGGAAATATGAAAACTATTATTCTATGCTGCAAGCAATAATAAATATTTAACAACAAAAATACATTAAAATCCGTACAATAGTTCCTAAAAAAATTCATGAAAATAGGCCTCATTCAAGGCTCAAAGTAGCATTGAGCCTTAATGTTTTTCTTAAATGAAAACGAAAAAATAATATTTCATTCCTTTTAGTCTTCATTATTTATAAGTTAACAATATTATAAATCAAAATAATCAACGTTAAACTTTGGTATATGATTTTGCGAGATCATTAAGTGGCACCTAATACCCAAAATAGTTTCAATATAATTTGCAGCGATCCGAAATATAATCGTTAGAACACTCGGGAATATCACCACAAGTTTCGTGTGTACAATAACGTAACTCGGACGTATTTGGCCACGAAAATTGGTAGTTGGGTATAATAGTCTATAATTTATACGATGGCCACGGATTCCCGTCAAACGCAACAATCAATTGATCTCCTTAAGGGGGTAGACACGTCACGTGGTCTGGCCGATTTGGCCGGTCGGTATTACAGCAGGTTTTTTCTGCACAGAAATGGTAATACCCATAGATATGCGGCTGCCTGTACACACGAGAGGGAGCTGTTTGCTATTTCCATATTCTATTTTGAATGTGGAAAGAAATTCTCAGCTGTTGCGTTGTACTTTTTAAACAGAAAGTCTGCTGGTACTGCAAACGTAGAAAATGCATTGTACATTTACTTGAAATGTGCTTATGATACAATATTTTACGGTGGCAGTAAGGAATTATAAGTGAAAAGGAAAAATAGATGAGGGCATGTCCTCAAAAAATGAAGTTTGTTAGGATAGACATTTTTTAATTATCAAAACACTGAAACAGAACATGAAATACACATCCTATGCAGAAAGCAGTTATGAACAAACATATATATAAACTCGTGTTTGACGTTGAATCCAACGCGTGATTATTATGTGGTCCCTCCTCGAAGTGACAGAAAATATAACCTATGTATATGCTATACGACAATAAATGTTTAGCGGCTATTTCCTTCTATTTCGCTACATTTGTGAACTTTTTATCATCCTTCCGAAACATTATTATTACGCCGCAACAGTATCTTTAGGAAATCGGGTATAGCATATAGGTTATATTTTCTGTCACTTCGAGGACAGAAAATCTGCACCTCCAGCTGACAGAAAATTCGCCCCTGCACGTTGTCACTAGCCCGGTCGGCAGCATGGAAGGGGTACCTCTTACACCCTGTATTTCTGGTAGTTGCAACGATATTCCCCAGCCCAGTGTACATATGTACACTCTGGTTTGATCTGGAAAAATAAATGAATTCAATAAAAATTAGTTTTTGTGTTTATACCACTTGAATGTAAAGACTGATACTTACACTCACTGAAGAAACCATTATTATTGTGTCCTATTTCTCATAAATATTTTCTTGGAATGGCACTGACCCCTTTCGATTCCAATTAGTTGTCATAGAACCTGTGATAAAAAGTTAGAACGAGTTGTAATCTGAATACAATAAAAATGTAAATGTGTGTATGTTATTTACTTATCTTTATGCTTGTGGAGAAAACTGCCTTCCTTTCCTCGCCTCATAGAGCATGATTTTCAACGTTGATACTGATTGGTGGAAATATCTAGAACAAATTCATATATGAGAGAAACATTCATGATGATTTCCAATTAATCTAATTATTTGCATTACAAAAGTATGTGTCATACTTACGCTTTTATAGATGTCACTTCCACTTGGTATGAAAGAACAGCTATAGGAATTTATCATTAGGAGAGTGTGAAAAGGCCCACCACCACCCCCGTCATAGACGGTCCTATTCACTCTCCGTATGTATCTTCTACATACTTTTTTACTTACATTTTGAAGCATTACTTATACGACAGCTCTTCATATGCGCTGGATGCATTCGCCGGTGCAATTGTCACTTTGAATTGGATTTGCTTATTCGACAGCTCTTCATATGCACTGGATGCACTCGCCGGTGCAATTGTCACTTTGATTTGGATTTTTTTATTCGACAGCTTTTCATATGCGCTGGATGCACTCGCCGGTGCAATAGTGACTTTTGATTGCAATTGTTCATTCGACAGCTCTTCATATGCACTGGATGCACTCGCCGGTGCAATTGTCACTTTGAATTGGATTTGCTTATTCGACAGCTCTTCATATGCACTGGATGCACTCGCCGGTGCAATTGTCACTTTGATTTGGATTTTTTTATTCGACAGCTTTTCATATGCGCTGGATGCACTCGCCGGTGCAATAGTGACTTTTGATTGCAATTGTTCATTCGACAGCTCTTCATATGCACTGGATGCACTCGCCGGTGCAATTGTCACTTTGAATTGGATTTGCTTATTCGACAGCTCTTCATATGCACTGGATGCACTCGCCGGTGCAATTGTCACTTTGATTTGGATTTTTTTATTCGACAGCTTTTCATATGCGCTGGATGCACTCGCCGGTGCAATAGTGACTTTTGATTGCAATTGTTCATTCGACAGCTCTTCATATGCACTGGATGCACTCGCCGGTGCAATTGTCACTTTGAATTGGATTTGCTTATTCGACAGCTCTTCATATGCGCTGGATGCACTCGCCGGTGCAATTGTCACTTTGATTTGGATTTTTTTATTCGACAGCTTTTCATATGCGCTGGATGCACTCGCCGGTGCAATAGTGACTTTTGATTGCAATTGTTCATTCGACAGCTCTTCATATGCACTGGATGCACTCGCCGGTGCAATTGTCACTTTGAATTGGATTTGCTTATTCGACAGCTCTTCATATGCGCTGGATGCACTCGCCGGTGCAATTGTCACTTTGATTTGGATTTTTTTATTCGACAGCTTTTCATATGCGCTGGATGCACTCGCCGGTGCAATAGTGACTTTTGATTGCAATTGTTCATTCGACAGCTCTTCATATGCACTGGATGCACTCGCCGGTGCAATTGTCACTTTGAATTGGATTTGCTTATTCGACAGCTCTTCATATGCGCTGGATGCACTCGCCGGTGCAATTGTCACTTTGAATTGGATTTGTTTATTCGACAGCTTTTCATATGCGCTGGATGCACTCGCCGGTGCAATAGTGACTTTTGATTGCAATTGCTTATTCGTCAGCTCTTCATATGCGCTGGATGCACTCGCCGGTACTATTGCGATGTTTTCATCCATCGATTTGTGTACTTTTTTGTGTACTCGTACCTGCTCCTCCTGGTTTTATGTACGGAGGTTCTCTAATCGGCTGTTGTCGATTGTATCGACTATCTATAATTTCTGGCAACATGCAGTCCTCATAGAACTTCTTCAGTTTTTCCTCCATCTCTGTTGCCCAGAATCGATCATCTCTCGAAACTGTTGTAATTTTCATTCCTTTTGGCGTCCATAAACAAAAATAGGCCCGTTGCCTTTTCGTTATGTGCAATTGTCCTTGCACTTGATAATAGTAATGATGATTCTTATTCATTTCATTACCCTTGTAAATACGCCTAATATTATCAAGTTTCTTTATTGCTTCAGCAGGTGATAAATCCTTGGCCGATTCAGGACACTTTACTTCGACGATTTTATCATGGTCCACGAGGCCGTCAGGAGTTGCACCTAAGTGAGGCACAGTGTCATCGATGAAGAGGCCACACGGTAGAATATGCATTCCTAATTCTTCTTGCATTTGTTTCAAGGCGTTTGCCTCATTTTCCCTTCCGTATTGGAGAGAATGTAAATTGTGGAGTTGCGGGTACATTATACTCTTCACAGTATTTGCCCGTGGTGTAGTCTTTCGTAATCGGCATACCTTGCCGAAATTGGATGCAGTTAATAATTTCTTCCTATAACCAATCCATTTTTCGCTATTCGTCTGATCGCGAGTTTCCACTTGGATCTCGTCTCGCCTCGTTTGCCAGTGAAGGAGTATATCCGCGTGCCTTTTACACTCGGAAGAGTATACTGTCTCTTCCATATCTGGTTTTGCCGCGTTGGGGCCGTAATCGTGGTCGCACGATTGTTTGTTATTTCGAAAGGAGGATGCTTTCGCTTCTTTTTTATACTCCCTTGCTTTTTCTGCTGCGCGCTTCCGACGTCCTTCCAGCTTTCTTATCATGGTTGGCGGCTCTTTATTCATTGCCGTACTCAATCTGCTGAACGCCTCTTTTGTGTTATATTGGACGACTGCAGCGGAGACTCTACCCTGATACGAGCCTCCTCGTCCAAAGTTTATCCTTTTGCCTCCGATGAATTTAGCAATTATGTTATTAAAACCTTCAACAGCATTGTTATTTAGACCGCGCAGCAAACTGTCAGCTTTAACGAAAAGTTGCTGCATCGCTTCTTCGATACTTTCATAAATACCAGCTTCTCTTAGTTGTGGAACGTAGTCTACTCTGTTGGGATCAGAGTATTTCTTACAGAAGTATGCTAACTTCTGACATTCCTTGTGTTGACCGAAAACGTGACTCGGTACATTTTTCAAGTCTTGCTTCAAATTTTGAATTCGTTCCTCGAGTGGTACTTCTTCTCGCAACCGGTATTCCGCAGCTTTTTTTATACCAGTACGCAGGCGGAGAGCATTATTCTGTACGACAGCTCTTAGATCTTTATTGCGGCCTTTTGTTCCGATTTCGTTTATTCTTTTACTGAAATTGCGTAACAGGTGATTGGTGCATTCGATTTTTTGTACCTGCACCATATACTTTCCATATGGATTACTGTCCAATATCTTCTTGTACACACTGCTATCGCCATCGGCAACTAATATATGGTATATTAGGCCGTGCATATCTATGCTGCAATTGAATCCTTCGACAATAGCAACACTCTCCATGCCAGTTGAACTCTGATAACGACCCCAGTTCTTGAAGCAACGATGCTCGCGCAGTTCTTCCTTCCTCGTACCTGCTATTTGGCAAGTCATGCAGAATTTATTCTTCACGCTGATGTACAGCACTTTCTTCGTGTGGTATCCCACGATGGCTCCTACGCCAGAAAGAGAATTGTAATCTCCTCCGCGGTAGGATCTTTTCATCCAGCTGCCATCCGCGACAACTGGGATCAACGGTAGATTGGATTCTGCATGTACGTCGCCTCTTTCGATAGCTAATGCTTTTTCCTCATTTCCAGCATCTTCCATTTCGCGTTGTGCGGCCACTTCGAGGGCATCGATTAGCTCAATCTGACATTTCTCGTAGATCCTTTTCGTCATACAGGACACGTTCACGGCAGTCAGTATGTCCTCCAGTTGATTATACCCGCCGCCCGTCATCATTGTTGCGGAAACAGCGGCGCTGTTGATATCCATTTTGGAATCACTCTTCCGAAGACAGGATATGCACTTTGTGTATTTGCACATTTTGCACTCTACATAATACACATTTTCTAGTCCATTCCGTTGACATCTAATTATTTCAAAATGTTCGATGCCACAGCCAATAGTCGAATGTTTTCGAAGATTTTTTATTTGTTCGAAAACATACGGAAAATCAACGAAGTCTCTTCCTTCTGAAATTGGATTTTCCGGCTGCTCTGGTTGCGCATTCTCCACCACCCAGTAATCGGCATCAATTCCAATATCTTCATCCGTTTCTTCGTTGATGTCTCTTACGGAATGTATCTCATCCCTGTCTATGTGGAAATCTATTTCTTGTGCAATTTCTTCTTCGTTCGACTCGAAATGCACTTCTTCTACAATTTCCTCTTCGTCCGCATTGAAATGTATTTCTTCTTCAATATCTTCTACGTCGGTATCGAAATGTACTTCTTCTACAATTCCTTCCATAATTGAAAAATCTTCAAAATTTCCTACGTCTTCTTCGTGCATTCTGCCCGTAGGACAATCATCCGCAGCAGATGTGCTTGGAAGTGTTTCGTACGAGGTACCTGCACGAGTACCTGCTTCCGCCACGGTGCCCCGACCTACCGCGAGGCACGCTGCTCTTTTTAATCGTTGCCTGCACGTAAAGAGTCAATAATCAGTAACACGTGACACATACATATAAATAAGAAAAACATACAATAGAAAAGAAAAGCAGGCATAGTAAAAGAAGATATAGTACAGTAATGTCTCGATGTAAGCGAAAACCTCGGAACGTAGGAAAAGAGAGTGAATGGAAGAAAGGGCTGCCGATTGTCCCTATCTTTTTCATTCGCTGTCCTTCTCTGTGGCCGACGCGCATTACCACTAAATATGAATTATCCAAATTATATCGTGTTTGGTGTCATTTATCATTAGGGAAATATCACAAATGTTACGATGCTTTATTTATGAAAATATTATTATTGCATTTCTGTGAATATCATTCTAATTTATCTTCGCGATACGAAGAGGGACGTAGCGTGATACAAATGTTCCTCTTAGACAACGCGATTCCCTCGCTACGCAAACCCAAGGACATGCACTTTTGGCCCGTTTTCTTTTCACACGCACACATCTGCACAACCGTCTCCGCTACTCGCAAGCGAAGGCAGCCACAAGCAGACATGTCTGCGCTGCAATACGCGGCTGTGTGTGTATGCAGGCACGCGTGCACTTGACCGCGTGTGAAAAGAATACTTTTCGCATTTCAATCCTGGGTCATTCGACGCGAAATCGGACACTTTTCGGAGTACCATTTGGAATGTTTGTGAAACTTGCATATATTGTGGTCTTTAGTGATACATAAACGTATTTCAAAGGATTTTTCAAAATTGTCAATATCGTGGAAATTGACTTTTTTTCATTAAATTATAACTGTTGAACTAAGAAAAAGGTAAGAATGAGCTTTTGGATGCTTACACTGGGGAAGTAAGAGTACCTAATCAAAATGATGTCACTTAAAAAAAAAATTTTAGACCATTTATTCTGTGATTGTTTTAAACAAATGCAATTTTATACCAGCAAGGCGCTATTCCAAAATTTGAAAAAAATTGAGAAAACAGCCCTACTTGTGCTCTTTGCAGACACGTTTTCAGAAACGCGGATGCTTTAAAATTGGTCGCATGAAAATTAATTGAATGTGACGCTGCATCGCCCGATACCGGCTGGATTAGCTGTAAACCGCGCGGTACTAGCAGCGGCCAAGTGGCTATATCTGATATTGTTATATAGGGTTCTCACGAATGGTAAGTATTTGACAAAAACTAAAAGAGGAAAACATATTTTTTATATCCAACATAATACGGTATGTCATCTTTTGGTGTTCGCGATATTTTCCGTGAACCGAAGGTGATCTTCAGTTTTTTAAATGGAATGCTACATATTTCATTACCCGATATGAGTGTATAAATCTCAAGCCAAATTCAAAAATATGGTGTACTATGACTTTCAATGCCACGCAAGGTTAGGAAAGAAACAAATAGATAGTTGTATATTGTAGCACGGACGGCTCAGTCTGTCGAGCCGGTGCTGGGCGGCGCAGCGGCACCTTCAATTAATTTTTATGCGACCAATTTTAAAGTATCCGCGTTTCTGAAAACGTGTCTGCAAAGAGCACAAGTAGGGCTGTATCCTCAATTTTTTTCAAATTTTGAAATAGCGCCCTGCTGGTATAATATTGCATTTGTTTAAAACAATCGCAGAATAAATGTTCTAAAACTTTTTTTTTAAGTGACATTTTTATTAGGTACTCTTACTTCCCCAGCGTAAGCACTCAGAAGCTCATTCTTACCTGTCTCTTTCTTCAACAATTATAATTTAATGAAAAAAAGTCAATTTCCACGATCTAGACAATTTTGTAATTCGCGTGGAATGTCCCTCCTTGAAAGTCTATAATACTGGAGAGAGAGAGAGAGAGAGAGGGAGAGAGAGAGAGAGAGACAGAGAGAGAGAGAGAGTTGGTAATAATATAATTGAAATGATACAACATTGTGTAAGACACATAGGACCATATTTCTAATAAATTATAACCTGAAGGAATAAAAATATTTCCAAACAAACATTTTGCCTTTTGCATGCTCAGACAATACGACGCAGAAAGGATAGGCTATTTTTAACGTTGTACCTCCTACAACAATTCAACGAGGGGCTGCAGGGTGGTATTTCGTTTTATGGAACGTTGTAAAATAACGGCGAAACGAAGGGTCCGAGAAACACGTGTCGTTTGCCTTTCGCGAAGCAAACCCTACTTCACCGCGCCGGTGTTGGAGATCCGTCTGGTTCTTGTCAACGAGCACGCTTTCCAGCGCATCACCCCGTCTCTTTAGACAACTTTTCGAAAGCGTGGGACTGACCTCGACTTTCGTTACCCTCACACAAGGCGAATCGATGGGGGCGCGAAGCGTTGGTTTCGGTTTTTCGGCAAGGGCTGCCTGCCTATAGCTCAGATGGGCGAAATTTTTGCCTGTAAGGCCCTTGGGGTCAGTTGGATTTTGGCTTGAGTCAGAAAAAATATAATTGTTTTCTTACGTCCGGATAGATGTTTGCGGTACTCAGAAATGCATGGAAAATTTCAGGATCGATATTGCCAGGAAACGGGACCGAAAGTTCTACGGGGACGTCGACGTTGTTCTTCATTGATCATTCAATGTGATCAACATCTCGGTTACGTTTTTTTATTTCAGATAAAGCCAACCCTTCACATCGGTGGGGATACCGATTACATATTACCACGGGCGAAATCCTCAAATAGATCCATAGCGAGAAATCGAAATACCATACCGTGACACCTCAATAAAAAAAATATACCGTTCTATTGCAAAAAACTAACATGACCTTGACATCGCTTCCAATACCTCATTCATAAAAAAAATTTGTACTATTATGTTCGATGGAACTGATACCAAACAGGAATATGTATATTAAACAATTTTCACTTATTGGAGTAGTTGGTAAGTAATAAAAGGCGACCCTCGGTTCGAAATTGAATTTGTACGATATAGGTATAGGTATTCAGCGAACAGAATTCTCCGATGCTCGCGGTTACTTTGTCGCTGTCAATGGGTCGTAAAAGAGAAGGACAGAGCGGGGGTCGTAGCAGCCGAGAAATAAAGTCAGCGCCTCGATCTGCTAATACAGAGCCACAACGTTATTTAGCGGAGGGGGTACACTTACAGGAGTGGTAGTAATGTGTGCGTCAGCGATCGTCATCACGTACGCGTTACCACCACTCCTGTAGGTGTTCCTCTCCGCTAAATAATCGGTTCTGCATAATGTTGCTGGCAACCCTGCAGATACGCAACAATTTTGATATTGAAAAATTGTGGTAATGGTATAGATAGAGGGCAACCTCACGGATTTTGAGGACCTTGAAATATGTTGTCAAGGACGTCATTCTGAACAACTTTTTCCTCTAAACTTTTTGGCGGTCGACCTTGGTTTCCGAGATATTTGGGACAAACTTCTATTCATTTATTCCGACGCAACGGACACAGCGATCAACTTGAGGTGGTTGGTCATCGGGGGGGATGTGTTTATATTTGTCTCTAGACACCTCGGGGCGCTTCGCGAGGTGGATAGCACGTGGGAATGTGATTAAAAAAGAAAGTAATTTTTTTCAAAAAGAATGTAATTTTTTCAATCACATTACCATGAGCCTATCTACCTCGGGGCGCTTTGCGCCCCGAGGTGTATGGAGACAGGGATAAACACATCCCCCAGATGACCAACCACCTCAAGTTGATCGCTGTGTCCGTTGCGTCGGAATAAATCAACCGAAAGGTCGACATTGTATTCTACCTATACGTACGCGTTCGTAGCAGCACAGCGTTCGGCGATGTTCTGTGCGAATATCTCGGAAACTACTGCCGTGCGACGGTAACATGTATAGGAAAAAGTTGTTCAAAATCTTGATCTTGATAACATATCCAAAAATCATTGAAATCGGTGAGGATGGAAAACTTCTAAATAATTACCAAAAAGTTTAGAAGAAAAAGTTGTTCAGAATGACGTCCTTGACAACATATTTCAAGGTCCTCAAAATCCGTGAGGTTGCCCTCTATCTATACCATTACCACAATTTTTCAATACCAATAATGGCTCAACTTTTTTAATTTTAATTTTTTCTGCATAAACATTTCTTTCAAATATTCATAACATTTTCCTGATTGTGATGAGACCAAACATGATACAATGTCGACAATTTTTGGTCGAAACAGATATTACATCGTGTAACGTGCACGAGAAAATGTACTGTGTGAAAATATCTTTCTACGGAATAGAATTCTCTTTTCGCGTAGTAGTATCCACAACTGCAGGGTACTTGAGATGTCGTAAACATGGCCCGGGCTGGGACAAAGGTTGCCAGTGAGGCCTGGAGAATGTTTCGAAGACTGCGCTTTTCAATGAAAAAATTTCGTTGAAGGTACACATGGACGTATATATTGCGGACAAAATTCGACAGAAGAAAAAGTACTGTGTATTTCGTATTCAACAAGTAACTACATATGCATTATGCTGAACATCGAATCGCGAATCATCGATGACTGTTTGCTAATTTTAAACATTATCTTCTACATCACATAAATAAAATCTAATGTGTATATTTTATCCATTCGAAACTACGTACAACTATTGAAATAGTCGCAACTGTATTATAAAGGAAGCATATCTAACGAAACGCGTATAGTTTGAAAGTTTTATGCTAATAAAACGTGCATAATTTGTATAACACATATAACGAAGTTTAAAATTTCTACGTTTCGTCTCATCGGCATGAAAGTTGCAGGAACGCGCTGCTGATGTTTTTCACATGAAAATGAGTCCAAACACGGTATAAATCGGGTTATTAATTAATTAAATACTGATGAACATACAAATTGGAATAGAATGAGTGGGGCAAGAGGGGTAAAGTAATGACATGCGTTGCGATGCGCATAGCATAGAATATGTGTACGTAAAGCGTCAAAGATAGCTGTTGATATACATATTTGAAGAATATGAATAATACTGTATTATACACAATAAAATACCGTGCTACTACTACATCTCAAACTGTGACTTCATACAAATCTGTACCATAACACGTAACTTACATTTCTCGACGCTTTCTATTTTTCGACAAACGCTTTGCAAATAACTTAGGCTGCTTCCGTTTTGTACCATCCCCCAAATAGCGTTTATTTTTTGCATCTGCGGCTTCCTTCTTTGATTCCATGGCAATGATGAACGTGAATGGTCACACACACTTATCAACACTACAGTAACGAACCACGCGGAAATGGAACAATTCACAAATTATGAATATTCCATATATCGATATCCGCGCATCAAATAAAAGCCCGATTGCTTTCTGCGTCTTCACTGTAGTGCAAACGACAAGAAACTGATCAGCTAGCGTCGTCGCTGCATTGTTTACAGATGCTGAGAGGCTAAACAGAAGATAGTGGGAAAGGGACGAATATACGCGTCCTGTTCCTCTCTTTCTCATTAGGTTTGGTGGTATGCTCATACATTTACGTAGAATATGTACTTCCGGGAATACTGTTTGGTGCACAGAAATGTGCACAGGAAAGAATTTTTTATTATCCTGTGCATATACTGTTGACGTATCACTGATTTCATTAGCGAAGGATTCATATTTCGTTCTACCATTATCCTTTCCCATTTGCCTGACGGTGATGAAGGAACACCCCGCAAGTATGCGCGGACACGCGCCACATTTTCAAACCTTTGCGCATTCGAACTTTTACGCGGGCCGATGACGCCCCGCTCCGGCCTTGGTGCGAGTGAAATACAAAATCTTGAGGGAGTGAGAAAGGCAGTTTGGGCCCTGACCCACCCTCGAGGGTAGCAAAGGCTCGATCGTCAGAAAAAAAGCGACTGTCGAGCAGTAAAGACCGTAAGTACTTTCGCGCTTACTATCCCTGTCTTTTTCACTATATGTGCCGGTTATTATGAAAGTGGTCCAAGTCCAAAATTTTCGTTTGTTACATTTCACTTATTTTTTTACGTATTATATCAACGTGATACATGCTAAACGTAAAGTTCAATTTCTTTTTTTTTTAAATTTGGCACGACGCCACTTTCATAATAACTGACATCTACATTTTACTTCCAACCCAATACTGTATTTAGACATATTCCGGGTAAAGTTTCCGATTACCGTCATAGTATTGTTGTAACTTTTTGTGCAAAATCTATCGTGTGAAGTGTGATTGTTTGAGTGTCCGCGTGTTTCTCAAGCTGCGTATCGCCATTGCGGGACTGCCTCGCATGGCACATCATTCGCGGAGTGGAGAGTCTGGAGACTACCTCGACCATGATCATTTTACGAGGCATCAGCCGTCGATTTTTTGACGTGCTCACAGGTGCCTCGCGGCCTCCAGATCAAAAATCGCTAGCTCGGGCGACGCAAATATCATGCTGGATGGAGCGCGAGACTGTCGAAATAGCCTGCCTCGCAAAGTGATCATGATCGAGGTAGACTCCAGACTCTCCATTCCGCGAACCGTGCCTCGCGCGGCATCGTCGCAATGTCGATACGCAGCTTCACGCTCAGAGATTCGTGTATTCATTATCGCGTAGAATAACAAAGTTATGTTATAATTTACCCGCGAAATGTCTAGAAAAGGTATATACATTCGGGTGGAATTTAGGTTTCCTTTAGTTGAAACTGAAAACAAGTGATGAAAATTAGACTGTTTCTAAACATCAGAAGTGGAAAAATCGGAAATTTTAAAATTGAAGGCTCGGATGCAATAAGGAGACTAGCGCTCGAAAATGCGAAAGAGTATTGTCCAAACGCTAAGAAAGATTGGAAAATTAAATGTTATTAACCTGAATTTTAAAAAATATAGTGTTGTAGAGCTCGTTACGACACACATTTTTCTTTTTACAGTTTCTTTATCGAATCATTACTTAGTATTCGAGATGAAAATTATAAACCAACAAATTTCTTCCACCAAAGTCAATATTTTTTAAACATAAATTGCGATAACTCGAATAAATATTAACGGATCGTTATGAGACTTGAAACATAAATCTCGGAAAACTGTAGCGAAGCTATAAAATGTATGCACAAAATCCTTATGTTAAAAAAAAGTAATAATATTTCATTAGAAATGAATACTGGACATACCCCATGTTTTCCAACGTTCGCCGTTAAAAAGTATGAAGGCAATTTTGAGGTACATGTAACTTGCAGCGACAAAGTGTTTCTTAATGTATAAAGAAGATTTTCACCAATTCTCACACTAATTAATAAATAATCGTAGAAAATATGACGATATATACAAATCTCGCGGGCCACCAACAGTCAGCAGCCGCGTATAATGCTCTATACTTAGCAGTTTTAGCACTCGCGTTGACTGTTGGTGCCGCGCGGGATTTATATACAGTGCCATATATTCTACAATTATTTATTATTCAGTGTGAAAATTTGTGAAAATCTTCTTTGTATATCAAGGAAAAACTTTGGCGCTGCAAGTTACATGCACGTAAAAATTTCCTCGATACTTTTTAACGACGAACGATGAAAAACATGGGTTATATCCAGTATTAATTTTTAATGAAATATTATTACATTTCTTAATATAAGAGTTTTGTGCATATATTTTACGGCTTTGCTAGAATTTTCCGAGTTTTATGTTTCAAGTCTCATAACGATTCGTTAATATTTACTCAAGTTATCGCAATTTATATTAAAAAGATATTGACTTTGGTCGAAGAAATTTGTTTGGTTTATAATTTTTATCTCCAATACTAATGATGAATATCCAATACTTCGATGAAGAAACTGTAAAAAGAAAAAATGTGTGCCGTGACGAGCTTTACAACACCATATTTTTTAAAATCCGGTTTAACAAAATTTAATTTTCCAAATTTTTCTAACGTTAGGACAATACTTTTTCGCATTTTCGAGCGCTAGTCCCCGGATTGTATCCGAGCCTTCAATTACAGATATTTTGAACCTTGATAACCTCATAATTACAAATTTTGGAAATGTTTGAATTTCAACGCATTCAAAATTGGAAATTCAAGCATTTAAAAACATGAAGATTTCTCTCCTGCGCTAAATCTTGGCTAAAGAAAGCCTATATTGCACCCGAATGTACCGAATTGATAAACGTTTACTCTTCTACTGCACTTTCAAATCTATTTCAATAATTTCACTGTTTCTTCGATTCGCTTTTAGATGGCAAGCAATGCAGGGTCGCAGAATCTGGAGGGAGAAAGAGAACGAACTCCGTCGCGGGGACGGAGTCCGTCTCAACGACGGAGTCCGCGAAGAGAGAGGACTCCGTCCTCACGGAGAGCGCCCACGCCGCGGCCGTCCTCGCGACGGAGTCCGCGAAGAGAGAGGACTCCGTCCTCACGGAGAGCGCCCACGCCGCGGTCTTCCTCGCGACGGAGTTCGTCTCGACGACGGAGTCCGCGAAGAGAAGAAATCAACTGGATGGAAATGGCCATCCAGTATAGAAGACAAGTATGTAGATACGTAGGCGATCTCACGCAAACATTTCTTACATTCTCATGAAAGTATGAAAATGTCTAGACATTATTGCAGTAATTGACATAAGATTTATGTTTATTTTTCATATTACAGTACACTGAGATGAGGAGACAAATGAGAAGGCTGGAGTATGAGCAGGAAAGAGGAGGCAGAGGAGGAAGAGGAGGAAGAGCAGGAAGAGGAGGAAGAGGAAGAAGAGGAGGAAGAGGAGGAAGAGGAGGAAGAGGAAGAAGAGGAGGAAGAGGAGGAAGAGGAGTAAACAATTATTTCTATTTTTAAGAATGTACTAAAATATATAAATTTTTTTAATAAAAAAATGTAATAATTTCTATATTCCAAGGTCTTTCATCCGTCGGCAATGAATAATTTTCTCGTATTTATTCCTACTCTAGTCGAGAGTAGGGTTGCCACCTTTTTTGCAGAAAAATAACGTACATTTGCTTTCGTGGGGTATACAAAAAAGTACGCTCAACAAATTAAAAGTACATTTGAATCTTATTAGTTTTTATTTCTTCCAAACATATTTTCCATTGCTTTTAGAATTACAGAGTAAATTTTTATTATTTTGAAATATCTCAATGGCATCATAGCACTCAATATTCATATTAAAATAGATAAATAATTTGATTTTTATTAGATTGAGAGAGGCCTTGTTTCTTTCATCCCGCCACTTCACATTCATGACAGAGAAAACTCTCTGAATAAATGCTAAAGTGGCAGGAACAGATAGAAGATAATAATATTGCGTTACTTTCGCGTAGGTACTTTATTGTTATTCAAAAGTATAGAGTACATTTACCTATAATAACGTAAGATACTTTGTTTTAATGTACGAGTGGCAACCCTAGTCAAGAGTCATATATTTAGTCGAGAAAGTACGAATAAACACGAGAAAATTATTCGTGGCCGACAATTGAATTCCCCATGATTAATTAATTCAATGATAACGCTTTAAATACAAATTGTCAGGGGTTATTTAAGTAATGCTCATCTCTGATATTTTGCCATATAATTGAAGCAGTGAGCGCAACAACCAACTAACCCACATTATTTACGAAATTGAGTTAGCAGCAATAACGTATTCCAATAGGCTCTACTAATTATATCGATGGCTTACTGCACACATATTGTAGGTCCACTTTTTATAAAATTTGAGGTTTTATATGCAACAAATAGTGCTTGACTGTGTCTTTCTGCTGTATAAAATCACATTTTTATCTTTTTTATAAATTTATCAAAAATAATATTTTTGTTTATTGTATGTCCCTAAATATCATATTGAAGTAAGATTATTTCCAGTATTATTCCTTTCATTCATTTTTATATAATATCATTCAGTATAGGGTAAAGCCACCAGTAGTCGACCATTTTCAGAAAAACATGAAAAATAAGGTTTTTAAAAGTGACAATCTTTTGAACAGAGTGCAGTTATAGTGCAGTTCGAAAACTGCACTTTGTTCAAAAGATCGTCACTTCTAAAAACCTCATTTTTCATGTTTTCTGAAAGTGGTCGACTACTGATACATGGTCGACTACTGGTGGCTTTATCCTAGTATGTCCTCCTCTGTACTTGGTTACATGTAGCATGTCCATCTTCCAAGTATTATTATCAAATTATTATTGTAATTTTGCAGATTCTAACTTATACTACTAATTACACATTATATATATAATGCAACAAGTATTTATATTTAATTATAAAGTACCATTGAATGTTTGAACCTTTTTTCTCAAAAACGTTAAAACTGGACATACAATGTGTGCGCTAAGCCATCAATGTACAATAGGAAAAATTTATTTGCAGGTTATTCCGTTTTGCCCTAACTGTCTCAATTATTAAATAAGTACGACAGCGATTTCATGTGAGGTATGTGTTACGGTAAAAGCTTTAGTAAATGTATTCGTTCCCAGCAGTTTCTAGTCAATGTATGCCTAAAATGCATATAACGTAACCTAGAATCGTTCGAAAATGCATGCATTGACAGCATCACGCTTTTACTGTGGCTCGTGTATCCAGCTAACACTTCAATTTGCTATGATTCCACGTTGGCAGTCCTCCCGTGTAGGCGCCATCTCGTGTGCACTAGCTCAACTAAATTTGTCACGTGACTTGCTCTGTATTATCGTCAATATGGCGTAACTCTGATTTGGGAATGCAGTCACGAGGATACGTTGTTTGTCATTATATGAGCGAATTTTGGGCTGGGCGAGGTCTCATTCGAAAGAGGAAGGTTCAATGCAACACGCTCTGGACATCGTTTGAGTCACAAAACTCTTATAGTGACCTAAAAATACTTGAAATCTGCGAGTGTATTTTCTCCATTTTTTCTCTACTTTGGTCACTCATATTATTACATATCAACAAAATCTCGTCGAACCATGGCCAGAGCGTGTTGTACTGAACCTTCCTCTTTCGAATAAGACCTCGCCCAGCCCAAAATTCGCTCATATAATGACAAACAACGTATCCTACTAAACCCATGTTTTGGGCCAGATTGTGTCGGTATACAGCGCGCTGCATTACCCGTGTCTACCCCCTTAACTGTGCACACGCGACTGGAACGTGTCGAACCCTATCCCCTATCCCCTCTACGTTATAACGGCTCGGTAGCGTTTCAAATGTCACAGCGATATAGCTAAGGGAACTCGTCCTATATCGCTAATGTTTATTACTCACTTTTTATCACACAACAACTAAAATAATCATTGACGTTGCAAAATATATCTCGCGTAATGTAAATGCTACTTCCAAAGAAGTGTAAATGAAAAAACTGTAGTTGGATTTTGTTGCTTTTCTTTTTTCACTTAAGTAATACTCTTCAGTAATAAATGTTGGTAATAATTGACAGATTCACTGCGTCGAAAGCAGGGCAAAGAAAACGACGCAATTGTCCCTTCAAAGCAAAGAGACAAATGTGGTGAACTTCATGAGACTACTCATGATGAGACTCGTTTTTGGAGTTGCGTCGGCGATGGGTCTCGGTGAAAATCTCTCTGGTGTACTTGGAGGTATTTTCGTGCCACCTGGAGCGGATGACTACGGTGATTATGGCGATGGCGATTACGTACCGGAGTTATTTTAATTACGTATTTAAATAATAAAATAATAATATATAAACTATAAAAATGCTCATCGTAATAGTTATTATTTTTGTAATGAACATCAAATTATTTCGAAAAAATGCCGATGATGTTACAAAATATTTTTATAGCTTTTCACCATTATTCGTCATCTTCTCTGAATTAGGGGAACAATTTTAAACGAAACGTACATTTATGTGGCATTTATATTCTCAGGTTCGGAATATACATTTAATTGTATTTTTGTGACACTAGGCTGCTAATAGCGAATGGTGACCAAATCATTCGGGAATATTATAAATGAATATCATCGATTTAAATCGAAGTTTTGCATTTGGTATCATTTTGATCCATGTAATAATGTGTACCTGCAATTTTGAGAATGTACCCAAAATACCTGTATATCGTTGTTGTCATCATTTCTATGTGTACAAATACTGAACACGTAGAAATTAATATGTATGAAAGTGGTTAATGCTTAATTAATAGGTACTATCAAAATCTTCTATCTATATACTCTCTATTTAAGCGTAATAAATTTTAGGATAGTTTTGCTAATAAGAATAGAATCTTCCATCAAAATGACGAAGTAACATTGCATAAAATGTATTGCATTCGTAAAATTTTAATATCGAATGAAGCAGTGTCTGAAAATGTATTAAACGCATTAACATATTTATTACTACTTTTTCGTATTTAAGCAATTTATCACGCGCGTC